>OX940730.1:15000-2415000 GCA_954870855.1 Scutellaria minor | reverse complement strand
GAGAGGTTGTCAACCCAGTAGGATAACCCTCAGAGTAACCCGATAAGCTCCTTCCAGTCCCTGAGAGCATGCTCCTTTCTGGTGGATGCAGCTTTTTTGACCACAATGGCAGTAGAGCCCCAGAAGACACTTGACCCAAATCCATGGAAATAGAATCAACTGAGGCTTCATCATCATCTCTGGTCCCTATATCATGTACACTTTGATGCCTCTGGAAATGGTTGTCAAAGTCCTGCACAAGGCACACCATAACTCAAATCATTAAAAGCAGAACTAGATGATCCGTTAACATCACTGATTTAATAGATCACAATAAAACAAAACAAAATGAACAAACCAACCAAAACTACAAAGGAGAAAACTAGGTCTAAACATATGGGGAAGGAATTAAGAGTGGCAGGCAGTAGCTAGACAATTTCAAAACAACCAATTATAAGTACGAAGTTTAAAAGGAATATTGTTCGGCTTTCACAACAAGTAACCTCCTGGCCGTAATACTTATGCAATTTGCCTCTTTTGATGGGATAAGTGATTCGTGAGCCTTACATTGTAATTTCCCTGTCACCAATTCACTACTCAGTCAGATGGCACTGTTCGGGACATATGAAATTACATCAAAAACAATTTAGGAAGACCTTAACTTTTCCACTCATTTCCTTTTTACATTTTTCCATCCAGTCTTTATGGTTCCACAAGTGTATTTGTGCAACGTTATATGAGATTCATCATGAAGAGGTAGAAATGCATGTGTTGGGATTCATCTTCATCAATTCAATATGCTTCTAATGAGGTCTTATTGCACCAAGACATTGTGGGCCAGAATGCATGACTCAAGCAATGAAACACACCATCACTCACGGACCCAACTTATCAAGCAACATACTGATGTTTTAACATTCAAGGGGCACACTGTTTAATTAGTAATGATATTTCACAAAAACATAAATAATCAGAATCCAACCTTATCAAAATAGACATCATAAAACAAACCATTCATGCACAAACATATGAATCACCCAATAGAACACTTTGACACACCAAACAGGTGACACAATATCCTACTTTTTGTTTAATAATCCACTCAACCTTAATAACACTCACCGAGCTGTCGTAATTATCAGGTGCCCAATGATCTTTAGCTGAGGCATCAGTTGCACTGTGAACTGTGGGTCTAGAGCTCATCTCATTCCACATATATTCCTCCTCCTCTGAGTTCTTCCAGTTCTCACTCATCCCATTGGTGTTCCTGTTAGAAATATCTTGCTTGAACTGAAGATCTGAGTCAGAATTTGCAGACTCGTGGGCAGCATAGCTTTCCAATCCATGTTTCACACCAAACCCATTCTTTTGATGGGGCATACCTGTGATATCACTGTCAGAATCATCCCAGGGCCTGTCATATCCGGGCTCTTTAAGGTGCCCAATAACTCTTCCAGTTCCTAAGCCTAGACGCCCTGATACACTGGAACCATAATCAGAATCTGCATATGCTACACTTGAACTTTTCTCACGAACTGGCTTATTTACTTGGTCCCTTTGATGATGCTGGATGGACTGCAAGGTTTGAGTAATTTTAAAACTATATTTCAGAAAGTAAAGCAGAAAATAAGTTATTGATGGTGCAAAATGACAGGCCAATCTAGCAAGTGCCACAGCAAGATGATACAAATGACAAATTAGGCGTCATTTTCATGAATTTACTTCTACTGAATTTCAATCTGATAAAGTGATTCTTAATTCCTTTGCTTCAGGGTACACCTTTGCACCATGGCACACCTCAAATCCTTAACAACTATGAGAGCAAAAGCATCCTATATAACATTTTCTCTGCATACCTTCGCATAAGTATCAGACCAGGATCTCCCCGAGCTAATACTAGCTGTTCTTTCCAATGCTTCAACATCCTCATGGGAGTTCACCAGGGCTCCACCAGTGTCACTGCTAGCTCCTCTAGCCTTCATCAGATTAAGTCAGCACAATCAAAGAACTATTTATGATTGACAAAAGTAGCCAAATTCGAAAAATGTAGCACTGGAGTACGTAAGTTTCAGAAGACCAAATAGTGCTTGTCCACATTTTAAAAGCAATGGGACATCTAGGATTTGCACAAAACAACCAGAACTAACATAATAAATCCAAAATGAATGCTTTAAATATCATGTAATTGTTCAAGAATATACAGGCAAGTAAGGCAGTTATAATGCATTCAACATTGCAAAGGCAATTCTGACACTGCTAAATTTAGACAAAATGTTTTAGCAACACCATTAACTAGGGAGTAATCCTGCATGATAATCATATCAGTTGGCAAAGAAAAGGTTCATCTTGGAAGTCCAACATTAAATTTGAAACATTTCAAAAACAATAACAGAATATGAGTTTCCATAAGTTAGCTACCGAACAATAATTTTTGCGGCAGAAACCACCAGCATGTGAAGAGAATTCAAGTAAATTTCCATATAATTTTCAACCAAACCATGTTGACTTAATTATGGTGCCAACGAGGTAACTTAGTGAGTAAAGAAATTAAAAGGACATGGGTGCAGAGGAATAAATTCAGACACAAAAGCAAAGTCATTTATAATTTGTTTAATTCAAAAAAAAAAAAAAAAAACTAGATTGTAAGCACGAAATGACTTTTGACAGGGGTGCAGAGGAATAAATTCAGACAGAAAAATGCTAATGATTAAATATAGCTCTAACATCTCAGCACTAGGTTACACAGGGTGAACCTTATGTGCTTCAGAAAAAAATTGGGCCATTTAGAAAAGAAATGCATGGCATCCACTCAAAGGGTTAAAAGAAAGAATAAAGAATAGAAGAGATTAGGTACTTAAGTGACAACTGGGAAGTATAATTTTATTATTAATAGAAATGGCTGCAAAGCCATATGGACCTTACCCCATGCAATCGTTCCCTGGCCTCCAAATACTTAGGGTTTACATGAATGCTATGAGCAGGACGTTGTGCTTGTGAGTCAGGCCTAGATGATCCTGAGACATTGGAAGCAGTAGTGAATCCAAGTTCCTTCTCAATCAGCTGAAGTGTCTGTGCGGGGAAGACTCCTTTCCAGGTGCCGAAGAGGTGGCGCATACCTGGATGTGTTGAGGGATCAACCTGCCGGTATGCCTTAACAAAAACCTGTAAAATGGAACCCAAATGGATAACTATTGGAATATTATGGAAATCAAGACAAAGCATGAACAAGCACCCCCCCCCCCCAGGTGGCCCCAACCCCAAAATCACAATAGGGGATAAAAAAAACTACAGGCAACTGGAGAGGGTTTCCTGCCCCCACCTGCATCTCTATTTATTTCAAACTATATTGAAAAAATTAAAGAATAATTACTCAGAAGGATATAAATAAGTGATGACAGGGTCAACTATTGCACAAGTGACAGGACAAGAAACAAAAGATATCACGAATTCTAACCTCAGGTAATCTGGAAGCAAAGTATTTTATGTAATCTCTCCCAATGTTCTTCACAATACTGTCTAATAAGTACAGGGATGGCAGTTTTTGATCACTAGGGACCTGTACATAATTTCCAGGGATCAGACATAATATCAACAATTAGAAGTTAGGAGATCATATAAAAAAATTGATACAAACACTAGCCCAAAACATATAGCACATAAAACTAAAAGAGACGCTAAAATATAATAGAAACCCAGATGTCAATTTATCAAAGCTCAAGGACCAAAATTTTGACAGAAGATAATCAGCATGGATACGATTAATGATTCCCCAGATAGCAACTGAAAAGAGGTTAATAATCATTCTCCACAAGTTAGCAGGTCTGAAAATGTTAATATGTTTCAAATATGAGATCCTAACCCTAAATAACCGACAAGTCACACTAAGCATAGCAATAGAATGAGTAAAACGATGATATTTTCAAAGTTCCTGATAATAAAAATTAAATGACTTGGAAAACGAGAATAAATGGGACCTACAAGATACATCATCCCAAACAAATGCTGTAATTAATTGTTCGATCCTGAGTGTCGGCTTTCTCTAGAAATCACAGAATCAATTGGAAAGAATGCATAAAGCGACAGAGATGAAATATATGTTCCATAAACATGGAACTTTACCATAAACGAACCATGAATAAATTACATTCCTTTTGCTTCGAACAACTATCTGAATGACAGGTCACAACGACATCAGAAAATAATTCCATTTCAAACCCAAGGAAGGATTCAACCACACAAAATGAGTTAGCGATAAATAATAACTGCATCCACATTGAAGCAGCAAAAAATTCAAAGATTAATAATTCATCTCTCTCTCTCTCTCTCTCTCTCTCTCTCACACACACACACACACACGACATGTAGCAAATGAAATTGCAGAAACCCATCAACACAAAGCAAAAATGTGCAACATGGACAAGTGTTAGGAAAGTATAGGATGTCGGATTTCAGTATGCTTAAATCTATGGCGTTGTTTCTGGACAAGATCAACCATGGTTGATAGCAATTGAGTTACAGTTAGCTTGCACCTCAATAATATTAGCAGTAGCTGGAATAATAACTCAGATACAAATTAAGTGATTATAGCGCACCGTCATCCCATATCCACAAGTTAAACAGTTATGACGAACAAGCATTGAATGTGTAAGATCAGCTAAAATCGGTGCAAAACCAAAGCTTAAAAAATAAAAAAAATAAAAAGGGTGATATTTCGTGGCACCATCTAATTTTTCATAATATCAAAAAATCCATTAACAGTGATTAATTTACAAATACACATCATCTTTACAATTTGCACTATCAGCAAGGATTAAAAATCAGAGTCACCTCAATAATATTGGTGCAGATAGTGGCTGCAATGGCTTTAGCTGCAGGCAAGCTCTCTCCAGCAATAATTGTCAAGTTCGTTATTATGGGCTTCGAGTTAAAAGTCAGTTCAGCCAAAGCAGTCTTATACTGAGTCACCAGCTCCTGATGCAGCTGCAGTCCTGGTTGCTGTTGATAGGTCCCACGCACAGAGTCGCTGCTCTCTGAATCTCGGTCCCTCTGTCCTCTCGAGCCTCCACCGGCGCCAGAGTTAGAAACAGCCGGACGTTGAACAAATCCGGGGCGCCCATTCGAGATGCGATCGGGTGCAGCAGGGTCCTCGAGAAGCCTAGGTTTCTTCAGTCCCGGTTCTTTGGAAAGAGATCTGTCAAACGGTCTGCGTGTACTCTCCATTTCCAATACAAATCAAAAAAACCCTAACCCTATACCACACTTGCTCATCTTCAACACTACGATTACAGTACTCCACATTAGAAAATGGGAAAAGAATACAAAATTGAGAAGAAATTGAGAAATTACAAGCACCAATAGTTCCAATCCGAAAGATTTACAAGAACTTGTAAGCAATCAAATAGAGGAGACCTCAAATTTACAATTATAATTTGAAAATCTACAGGTACATACAGAGAATTTCTAACAGTACAAGCAGAACAATACATAAGAATATATCACGCGCATATCAAAAAGTACAACTCGAGAATTTGAATCTCCGGGTAGAATGAGAGAGAAAGTATGAAAGAGAAAGAGACAGCGATAGGGTTTTTTCGGGGTTGAATGGTGATTGGGATTTAGGACGAGTGGAAGAAACGCCTAAAATGAACCTATATTTATATATTTTACAGTTAAAGACGACGAAAAAGGAAAGGCCAGACAAATAGATGGGCCGCCGTACATCTCATTCTGGGCTCATATTCGTTGACACTGGAAATGGTATAGTTGAATGTGGGCTGGGCCTAGCCCACTGTGCTTTTACTAAGTACTGTCTAAATCAAATTATATAAGGTTGTGACATTTATGTTGTAAATGTGTGACTTTTATGTTATAAATGTGTGATCTTTATGTACAACTATCATAATATTTATGTACTGTAACTTAGAAAAAAATGAAGATTTTCAATATAATTTGAACTGTACACCTTTATGTGATATCAATGCAACTTTTATGTTATATTATGTCACATTTATGTACAAATATTCTGACCTTTATATAATATATAAAGATGCATAAAGGTCAGAATATTTGTACATAAAAGTGACATAATATAACATAAATGTCACATTAATATCACATAAAGGTACATAGTACAAATTGTGTTGAAAATTTTCATTTTTTTCCTAAGTTACAGTGCATAAAGGTAGAGATAGTTGTACATAAAGGTCACACATTCATAACGTAAAGGTTATACATTTATAACATAAAGGTCAGGACAAAAAACTGGAAAAAAAAATTAAAAACTCACGGATCCGGGTCGGATCGACCCAGTTTTGGCCCGAATCCACGTGTTTTTTAATTTTGCTTTTTTTTTTGCTTCAGGTTGTGATCTTTATGTATAACTATCATGACCTTTATGTACTGTAACTTAGAAAAAAATGAAAATTTTTCCTAAGTTACAGTGCATAAAGGTAGAGATAGTTGTACATAAAGGTCACACATTTATAACGTAAAGGTCATACATATATAACATAAAGGTCAGGACAAAAATCTGGAAAAAAAAAATTAAAAAAAATAAAAAATTCACGGATTCGGATCGGATCGACCCAGATAAGATTCGTGCACTTGGTGCACAGCAGTTTTTGTGTATAAGTTAATATATATATACACATATATATTAGTATAGACCCGTGTGATACATATATATACACAAATATATTAGTATAGACTCCGTGTGATATATAGGATTTATCAATTAAATATTTTGAAAAAACTAATGTAAAGTGTAATAAATTTTAAGTAAAAAAATAATAATTTGGAGAACAGTTTTGATTTATATATAAAAAATGTCATTGTGGTAATAAAAAAATGTTTTTTAGCAGATCATATTTTAATATTTTATTAAATTTTTTTAACGGAGTTTGTATACATATATTTTAACTATATTATTATATACAAATTAAAATAAAATCAAAATCCATGTAATAATAAGACATAAAATACAATATATTGAGTTTTTGTATAAATTTGTATTAACGTAAATTAACATCACATTTTTTCTTAGTATATTTTTTTATATATTAATATTAACAAGCAAAAATTTATTTCTTGAATTTACTAATATTAGTTTTTCTTTAAAAAAAATTATAATCACATGACCTGAAACATATTTATAATGCCAATTTATATACATGATTTTCTTATTCATGATATGTATAAATAATTTTTTATCATTATTTATTATATACATAGAATTTTACTACATACATTTAAATTTATATTATATTTTACACTTAAGATACAATCGTGAGTGCACTTAAAATTTGATATTCCCTTATTTTATTTGTTTCAAATTTTTAATTTTATCTTTATATATAATAAAAGAGATAATATTAATTAATAAAATAATAAATAGTATTTTTTTCTATTTCAACAAAAAAGACAGTAAGTTAATATTATTATAGATTGATTGAAATTTAATAATTTAATAATTTTTATCATTAACTGATATAAAATAAACTTAAAAATAATTTAATTGAGGTCCTAATTTGGGAGGGAAACAAAATCAATGAGAGAATGATATGTGTCATTTGATGGTTATTACTTTAATATATATGAAAGATTTTCATCAGTGTGTGTTTATCTAAACTTGAAATGATATTTTTTGACGTGTTCATAAATGATATTTTTCCTTTTGATAAAAGATATCATTTTTTTTTCATCTATGTTATTATTATGTTTTTATGTTTTTTTTCCAAACTTGAATGATTTTTACTATTTTGTAATGAAATATTTAAAAAGCCTCATAAATTATATATTCTAAATTTTTTATTTATAATAGTCTCAATTTGATGATACGAATTTATCAAGTCATTATAGACTACCTGAAAAAAAAAGGATGTTTATTATTATTGTGAATTTATTAAATTTTAATATTTATTATTTTATAAATGTTAAAAAAAATATTGGAGAGAAAGCTTAACAAGCTTGAGACAACTTTACAAGATTGGAGATTTATTGTGGGAGAAAATTGGAAAAATGATCTTGAGCTTGTAAATCAGCATTTACTTGTAAACGAGCGTCTACATAATGATGAGTTGCACGCACAGTATCAAACATGCACATATATGATGAGTTTTGCAAGGGACGCAAAGAATAAATCAAATACATAGGTCAGGCAAGGACAAAAATATCGGTATCGGTAGAAATATCGATACCTTAATTTTATGGAAATATCGACGTATATATCGATTTCGGTGGAAATATCGGACATTTTAAAAAAATATATAAAAATTTTGTAAAAAAAATTGAAAAATATATCTAGTACTTTACATAATATTATAACTAACATTAATACATATATTGAACTTAAATTTCAAATAAAAATATATGTTTACAATAAATTTAGAGATAAACTATTATATAAACGTTGTCTCATATGATAACATGACAAATTATCGTACAAAATTAATACATGATCTAGTAATAGCTTGAACTCCTATGAGGTTCGTACAAAATTAATACATGACCTAGTAATAGCTTGAACTCCTATGAGGTTCAAATGTATAAGATGACATGTCATCTTGAGTCAATTTTGGCAGTTTTCTTCCCTTTTACCACCTCTTTAGCTTTAATATAATCATGAATCTCTTAACCTCTGGGGTACATTTTTACATGGACGTGCATTTTTTTGTGAGTCCGTGTTGCTCAAGTGATATATGAAACGTGTAATACCTCTACTCATAATTGCAAGGTTACAAAAACTACAAAGAGTGATATTTTTTTATCCGAAGATGACTGTGCAATATTTCCATGCAGGGTCTCTTCCACCAATACCACCAGCTCCACTTTCACTTGTCATTCCTTCTTCAGATATAAGAAAATAAAACATATATTTTTAAATATTCATATATACATTTAGGTCGTGAAGTTATGTAATTATCAAATGACTTAATTTGAACAAATTCTAATAAGGTTTATATATTATATTTATATAGCCATCCAAATTTCCAAATTTTAGATTATGGTAAAGATCTTTTTCAACACTACATAATATATATTTCGATCTCAGTGACTTATAAAAAGACTAAATTTTGTTTTTTTCCCTACTCAAATATATATTTCCCAAATATATATAATGATTAACTCGTTGGCATTAATCAGGCTTCAACACCCTATATCATTAACATTTATTTATCATATTTGTTAAGGTAATAATCATGCAATCATAGTCCCTCTTAAAAATTTACATGCAGGCCAATTGCTCTAGAAACAATTGGTATTTGATCAAATGAATGCATTGGGCATGAACATTTCTTAAACTAGTCACCGTTTCTCAAACCACTATGCTAGCAAATCAAACCATGCTCTACCATGTGATTACACTAATTTATCTTTCACAACTTTCATAGACAAAAAATTATTTACTACTTCTTAACTAATATGTAAATCTTTTTTATTATTCCTACAATATACTATATCATACAATATACAATGAGAGGAATCTAAATTCAAATACTTCACTAAATATACTAATAAAAATATACATTACAAGATCACTTGAAGAAATTAAATATGTAGTTAAGCATAAAGTATTTAAATTAACTAACCTTTAAATGATGAATTTTCTTGTTGTTGACCAATGAGTGGAGATGTTTGTATTAAAGGAGAATGTGTAGATTGTGGTTTAAGAGGGATTCAAGAATGAAGTAATTTAGAAAATTTTCTCCGCAAATGTTATGTTGCAAACTTGCAATTGAATTGCAAAAGAAGTAAACAAACTACCACATTTATAATGATTTTGAACATAGAAATTAGAAATTTAGAATATAAAATATGATTATATGGGGACACCAAATCTATGAATGATTGTAAGATAAGATTACATAAACCATTTGCACATGCCTTAGTGCCTTACATTATTGAATTGTTGTACATTTTGCAAAGAAAATTAAAAAAAAATTGAAAATTTGCAAACCCACCGACAGTTCCAATTTCTCGATAATATGGTGATATATTGGCGATAAATTGCTAATATTGAGCTGAAACTGCCACTATTTATCGACATCAAATTTTCGCTGATTGTTAATAGATTTTTCAGCGATATTTTGTCGAAAAAATATGACCGACGTTTTCTCTGTCGGAGTCCTCAAAATCTAGAAATTTCGCCAAAAAATCGATGATATTTCGTGATTTTTTGGTCACTGATGTCAAGTGGCAGTGTAAAAATTGGGATATTGAGGATGAGTGGAAAAAATTGGAGTATTGAGGATGGGTGGAATTGATGTGAAAGCACCCGACAGCCATGTTAAAATTGGGGTATTGAGGATGGTGAAATTGATGTGAAAGTATTCAAAAATAGAGGTAAGATGAGATTATGCTCCGAATGATAAGAAAATGTGAAAGACCGCTAGTGACATCTATTCAAGAAATCTAAGCGGATATTATGAACTATAATCCAAGCTAATATTATGTGTTTAATTCAAGCGGATATTATGTAGTTAATCCAGACAGATATTATATAGTTATCAAATTTTAAAACTTTAATAAGAGTATGAAAGCGGATATTATGAACTATAATCCAAGCTGATATTATGTGTTTAATTCAAGCGGATATTATGTAGTTAATCCAGTTAAATATTATGTGGTTATCGAGTTTTAAAACTTTAAAAAGAGTATGAAAGTGGATCTTGAAGAAGTTATTAGCTACAAGTGCTTAATCCAAACAGATATTATGTGGTTATCGAGTTTTTGAAACTTTAAAAAGAGTATGAAAACGGTTCTTGAAAAAGTTATTAGCTACGAGTATTTAATCCATACAGATATTATATGATTATCGAGTTTTGAAACTTTAAAAAGAGTATGAAATCTCTTGAATAAGTTATTAGCTACGTCTATAAAGACGACAAACATATATTATATGGTTATCAAGTTTTGAAACTTTAAAAAAAGTATGAAAGCTCTTGAATAAGTTATTAGCTACGTCTCATAGACGACTCGTAAATGCATAAGAACTTGAAAATATTCAATCTTTTAAAACTAAGGTAACTTTGATTTCACAATCAAATAATCAATCAACCACATATATCAGTTGGCAGCCATGTTAAAAAGTGAAATTAATATGAAAGCAACTGACAACCGTGTTAAAATTGGGTATAAAGGACGAGTGCAACTGACAACCGTGTTAAAATTGGGTATAAAGGACGGGTGAAGTTGATGTGAAAACTTTCAAAAAATACATGTAAGATGAGATAAAGTGAAATTAATATGAAAGCACCTGACAACCGTGTTAAAATTGGGTATAAAGAAAGGGTGAAATTGATGTGAAAGCTTTCAAAAATATATGTAATATGATAGCACCTGACAACCGTGTTAAAATTGGGTATAAAGAGGGTGAAATTGATGTGAAAGCTTTCAAAAATACATGTAGGATAAGATGACAACCATATTAAAATTGGATATAAAGGACGGGTGAAATTGATGTGAAAGCTTTCAAAAATACATGTAGGATGAGATGACAATCATATTAAAATTGGATATAATGGACGGGTGAAATTGATGTGAAAGCTTTCAAAAATACATGTAAGATGAGATGAAGAAGATATTAGCTACGTTTAAATTCATAAGAACTCGAGCATGTTAAAATTAGGATATAAATGACGGGTGAAATTGATATGAAAGCTTTCAAAAATACATGTAAGATGAGATTATACTCCGAATGATAAGAAAAGATGAAAGATCTCTGGTGGTATCCATTCAAGAAATCCAAGCTAAAATTGGGGTATTGAGGATGAGTGAAATTGATGTGAAAGCACCTGACAACCTTGTTAAAATCGGGGTATTGAGGATGAGTGAAATTGATGTGAAAGCACCTACAACCGTATTAAAATCGGGGTATTGAGGATGAGTGTAATTGATTTGAAATTTTTCAAAATTATGAGATTATGCCCCGAATGACAAAAAAAAAAAAAAAAAAAAAATCTAGTGGCATTCATTCAAGAAATTCAAATGGATATTATGAACTATAATGCAAGTGGATATTATGTGTCTAATCTAAGTGGATATTATGTGCTTAAATCCAGACGGATATTACGTGGTTATCGAGTTTTGGAACTTCAAGGAGAGTATGAAAGCTATTATTGAAAAAATTATTCGTACAATTGAAGAGTAAATGCATAAAAACTTGAAAATATCAATCTTTTAAAACTAAGTTAACACTCTATTTTGAATCTTTTTTTAATCTTGTAATTTTGATTTCACAATCATGGAAAACAATAGTGATGCTTGTTCGATAACAATGATTCAAAAGTTTTATTCTATAAGTAAGAATGTTGTTGAATTTACAAGTAGATATTCATCTTTAATTTTTAAGTAAAGTTTGTTCTAAAAAAACATTTGATATTTTTCCTTCAATTCAAAAATATATATATTTATATCGATGTTCATATTTTGGAATTAATATAATATTTTAGTTTATTTTATAATTTTTGAAAATAATATAACTTAAAATTCTTTTAATTAAATTTTGATATTATTATTGACATACATAGATGTTTGCCATATTGATAGTCCATATCAATAATATTAAAATATGCATAAATATTAAGGTTGTTATAGATCCTCATATTTGATAAGTTGGACGAATATCCTCATCCTCCATAAGTTAGATAATTTGTTAACATTCAAAATATCTCCAACCTTGATAAATATTATATTTGTTATGGCTATAATTTGAGGATATTAATAACAATTTGAACAAGTGCAATCTTTTTTTAATCTTGTAATTATGAGTTCTAAAAATACTATTCATAAAAATTTGAACAAGTGCAATCTTTTTTTAATCTTGTAATTATCATTTCACAATTATAGTTATCAGCTACATTTTCACTTTTTTCTCGAGCTTTAGAACTTTAAAAATACTATGCATAAAAATTTGAACAAGTGCAATCTTTTTTTCTCAAGCTTTAGAACTTTAAAAATACTATGCATAAAAATTTGAATAAGTGCAATCTTTTTTAAATTTTGTAATTATGATTTCACAATCGTACTTGTTCAATAGAAATGATTCAAAAACAATCATACTTGTTAGAAATGATTCAAAAAATCCATTTTAAGTGATGTTTGTTATTAAAACATTTGATATTTTTCCTTCAATTCAAAATATATATATTTCTATCCATATTTTGAAATATTAATATAATATTTTAGTGTATTTTATATTTTTCAAAATTATATAACTCTAAATATCTTTTAATAACATTGAAATTAAATTTTGATATCAATATTGACATCCATATGAGTTTGCATATCGATAGTCGATATCAATAACAATATTAAAATATGCATATATATCAAGGTTGTTATATCCTCATTTTTGATAAAATATAATCTGACTGATTATGGTGATATATATTTATATTCAATATATTTGTGGATATTTTCATAAAATAAAGGTTTTGATATATCCTCATATTTCATATTTGATAATAAGAATAACATCCTTCATAATAATCATTGCACTTTTCCATCTAAAAATCCTACTATTTATATATAAATGCATTCGAACATTTTCTATATTATTGAATGTTATCATATTAATCTTAATGATATGATTTGTGTAGTATTTTAAATAAGTTCACATTTTCTATAAATATGGAACATAATCATATCAATCTTTATGATTTGTGTAATATTTTAAATTGTATGATAGATTAAATAACCATAATTTTTATTATCATTTAAATAACATATCATATTATGTAACATTTTAATTACATATAATTTAAAAACAAACCTTTCTCTAAGGATTTAAAATTGAGTTGAAACATACCAATAAACTTATCTATAAATGTATATGTACTAACCAAAAGAAGAGGTTTTGGGTTCACACAAAACTTATTAAAATAAATATTTTAAGGTTCACACACACAAAAAATATATATATATATATATATATATATATATATCAATGATACAATTTGAGTAAGAAATATAATAAATTGGAGAATAACTTTCATTTATATAAAGGAAATATCATTTATGGTAATCAAAAATGTTTTTTTAGCAAATAATGTTTTAACATTTTATAAAAGTTTTTTAAGATCTTTTTAGCAGAGTTTGTAATACATATACTTTAACAATATGCTATATTACAATTAAACTAAATTGAAATTCATATAATAATAAGACATAAAATACATTATGTTCAAAGTTTAATTTTTCTTCTAGATCTATATTAAAACATACATTAAAATCAACATATTTTCTTTTATGTATTAATATTGGTAAGTAACCCTTTTTTTCTTGAATTTACTAATATTAGATTTTTCTTTAAATAAATAAATATATATATATATATATATTTATATATAGAGAGAATTGATCAGACACGCACTTGCGTACCGTTTGCACTTCCTTAAGATTTTTTTTTTTTTAATTTTTAATATCTCATATTATTCTTTTCTCACGCTGTCACTCTCCACATACGAAATTCTCATCTCACACATGGATCTATCCCATCATCAACATATACAATTTGCATCCCACATATCAACATAGATGTTTTTCCCAAATCATCAATATATACAATTTGTATCTCACATATCAACATAGATCTTTTTCCCAATTCTCATCTCATAGATGCTACACCATGAAAATTTGGTTATCATAAAAAATCATTTGTTAAAAATTACAAAATATGAATTGATTAACAAATATGATAAATCCTCAATCAATCCTCAATATCAATCATAGCCCACAATTAAAGAAAAAACCAAAAATATTTAATTAGTCAATTCTAAAAAAAATCATAATGAACGTTCAAGAAATCCTCAAAATGAATAATAAAAATTGAAATATGAATTAAGTAACAAAGAGAATAAATTATCAATAAATCCTTAAAATCGATAAATCATATCCCCAAACTCAATCATCAAACTCAACACCTCAAAATCAACAAATCATATCCTCCAACTCAATCATCAATTATCAAGAAGTCTTCAATCAATTCTCAAAAATCCCCAACTCTCTTTAATTCAATTATCAAGAAGTCTTCAATCAATTCTCAAAATTCCCAACTCTCTTTAATTTGTCTTTTGCGTCGTCAAATATAATGGATCTACACATGTGAATTTTTTTTAAAACAAATTAGTACCATAATTTTTTTAAATGTAAAAACTTTCAAAAAAGATAAGAAAATATTATACCATTCCAAGGATGTGGTACAATTTCTCTGGTCATGTCCACTGCAAACTCTTGCTTTTGAAATTATTTTTTCCTTTGATAATTTATACCTTTTACCACATCCTTTTGCTCTCACTTGTGAAGGGTCATTAATTTCAGGCATATTCTTTTCTCGTACAGAAGATCGTTGCGCTCTTTCACCAATATTCATTTTCTTTATATCATTGTACACATGTTCTAATTGTTGCATTAACAAGTTAGAACCATTTTCAGTGAGACATGTATCATCTACTACAATAGAAGCCATTTGTGATAATTTTGAATGTCTTGTCAGAAGAGATTTATTATGAACATCACAAATGTCAACACCAAGATTATCATTCACTCTTCCACTCTTTGCACTTACTGTCCATCTTGGTAGAATATATTTAGATGGAAGTTCAAAGATCTGTTTCACACGAAAATATACCAAAATGTGTCTACAAACAATTCCTTTGAACTCAAATTGTAGACAACTACATGTTAATGCATCTGAACTCTTGGTGTATGTAAGCTCCCGTTGTCTTGATGTTAAACTTGTTTCCGCTCTTAATATAGTATAGATTATTTGCAACTCATCATCATATTTCAAATTCACAAAATAAGCATGACTTTGACACATTTCTTCTTGGAAAAAGTTAAAACTTTTTCTTGTGTATATCTTTGCCATTTGTGCTTCCATTGACTAAAGTGTCTTCAGTATTGGTTGCTCGTTAATATCAACATGATTAGCTTCCAATTCTTTGTGTCGTTGATGTCTAAGAGCTCTATTAAATCGTGTGATAAAATCCATCAATGAATTTTTGGCCGAAATATATTTTTTTGAAAAAAGAATGACAACTCTCAGCTCTTTAACTACTAGAAACTCCAGCACTAAATACATGTTTAACATAAACAGGAACTCATTTACTACGCAACTCATACATGTGGTTGAGCCATTCATTGTTTTTCAGCGTGGAATATATCATTTACTATGCAACTCATACATGTGGTTGAGCCATTCATTGTTTTTCAACGTGGAATATGTCATGATCTCCATCCAATGTTCTTCAAATTCTCTAGTAGATTCGGAGTTGATAACTACATCCTTCAAACCGTAATAATCATCCCGATTTGTTATCACATTAATCTTTTCAGAGAATTTATTAAGAATGTGCCAAATACAATACCGATGCAGGGTGGCTGGAAACACTTGTGCAATAACTTCGATCATTGCAGGATCTTGATCTGTAACAATAACAGAAGGATGACTACCTGGCATAGCCTCAAGTCACTTATTAAATAACCAAATAAATGAATCTGCTTTCTCGTCACTTAAAAATCCACATCCAAGTATGATTGTTTGTCCATGATGGTTGATCCCAATTATTGGAGCAAAAATCATGCTATACTTATTTGTGTTATATGTTGTATCAAATACTATAACATCACCAAAATAATTGTAAGACCTTCTCGCTGCAGCATTGGCCCAAAAATATTTTATAAGTTTGTTCTCCATGTCTAGTTCAAAGTCGAAGAAAAATGAAGGATTTTTCTCTTTCTCTAATTAGAAATACTCAATTAATGTTTATGCGTCCATTCCTTTTTGTTTCTCCTGCAAATCTCTTCTGTAATTTCTAATGTCTCGTTTAGTATATCCAACATGTTCTGGGCCACCGGATTCGATTTCCATCAATCTCAATTGTTGACATGTTGGTACATTTGTTTCATATAATTGTTCGGTCAACATTTTCTTTGTCATTGACACATGACGATGTGACCTCAACGTATGTACCCTTCTTGGAGTTGTAAGTTCATGATTGTGATCCTCAATAAATATACTCACAACCCAATTTGGTCCGGTTTCTCTCTTTACAATTGCTAACTTGGCTTTGCAACCAACTTGAACTATTCCCCGATTCCTTTAACCTTTTTGCTTATTTGATTCATTTTTTTGACCCTCCTTATAACATACAAATGATTTTCATATTATTTCACTTGTCTCCTTGTTCCTTTTACTGTTGTGTAACCTTGTACTAAATCATGCCTCATTTGCATAAGCATTTTAAAAATCAAATGCTTCTTTGATTGTGAGAAATTCTTGCCCGATTTTAGGTTTATTTTCTTCTGAAACTTGCGGGATAAACAAATTATTTGGATAGTCTTCTTCCATTTACACAAAATTTAGTTAACGCTGAAAATTTTAGAATTTCAACTAATATCTTACCCAAATCAATAGAAAACATAAAAACAATGATAATAATATGTCACCCAAATTAATGGAAAACATAAAAAAAATATAATGAAATTTAGAAAAAAATATTGATGAAAGTTCTCAGAGGCAACGAGAGAGAAAGTCCCACCTTCAAAATTTGATGCGAATTGTTAAGAAGGTTTATGTTGATGAGGGTTAGATCTATGTTTGAGATGAGAATTGATAAGAAAATATGTGAAGATGTTGATGAGGGGTTATGTCTTCCGTATGTAAAGTGGTAGAGTGAGAAAAAATTATGTGAATAATAATATAAAATATTAAAAATTACATTGATTAAGAGAATTGGGAAAAAGATCTATGTTGATATGTGAGATGCAAATTGTATATGTTGATGATGGGATAGATCCATGTGTGAGATGAGAATTTCGTATGTGGAGTGAGAAAAAAAATAATATGAGATATTAAAAATTAAAAAAAAAAAAGAAATCTTAAAGAAGTGAACACGGTGCGCATTCTTCAGGTGCGTGTCTGATCAATTCTATATATATATATATATATATATATATGACCTAAAAAGTATTTGTAATGTCAATATATACATAACTTTTTTATTCATGATATGTATGAACAAATTTTTTCTATCTTTAATGATTATAAACGTAAAATTTTACTATATTCAATTAAAATTGAAATTGTTTTTTTTTTGTGCACTTAAAATGAAATCACGAGTACACTTAAAATTTGATCTTTCTTAATTTTATTTGTTTAATGAATGAAATAATAAATAATATTTATTTTTCTATTTCAACATAAAAAGTAAGTTGATTGATTATAGATTGATTAAAAATTAATTAATCTAATAGTTAATAATTTATTTAATTTAACATTAATTGATGTAAAATATATTTGAAGATAATTTAGTTAAGATTTTTGTTTGGGAGGAAAACCAAATCAATGAAAGAGTCACGTATGTTCATAAATGATTTTATCATTTAATAATGATGTTATTAAAGATATTTATAAAAAAAAACTCAATTAGCCTATCAAATCATGAAAGTTCTTTGAAAATTAGCCAATCCATGACGTAATCTTGTTGTAACGTCCCAAATAGTAATTTAGTAATTTTCTTTTTTGGAACCAAACAGTAATTTAGTATCTAACTAGTCAAATATTTTTCTTCCTTTCAACTTTTATAAAAGCATATATCATACCATGCAAGCTATTTTAGAAATATCTATACTATTAAAAAAAAAAAGGAAAATTGGCAAGATTTATTAATTTACCATTTTTCCTCTTAAAAATGTTTTGTCAAAGAAAAATATATAAAAGAAAAGAAAAATACATGCTTTCTTGATAAGCTATCAAGAATTATATATAAAATATAGAAAATATAAGGAAAAAAACATATCTTTCATGATAAACAGATAAATAATACATTATTACAAAAGAAAGAAAAAAACACGTCTTATATATATATATATATATATATATATATATAGATTGTACTATTAAATTTTATTTAAATATCTATATTATTTAAATAGCTATAAATTGTACAAAATTAAAACTAAAAGTTTCTTAATTTTAAGCATCTACATAATATAATTTATTATAGAAAAATTACTTTTTTATATTGACCCACCTATGGGTCTTTCTTTTTCAATCATCTTTTTTTATTAATATAAATTTTGTGATAAAAGAATTTAATAGAAGAAATAGAAGAAAGCTACTACTTTTTTTAAATTTCTATACTTAAACATAAATGTTTAAGAGAAAATAAATGTTTCAAGTTTTATAAAGTTAGAAGTTTATAGATAAATATTTTACATTCGAAGTATGTATTTGTAATCCATAATGCAAGAAATACTTCTCTATAAAGTAATAATTATAAGTATTCAATTTTTTAATATTATAAAATACAAGTGTACATAAGATATATAAAATATATATGTAATATATATATATATATATATATATAAAAGCTTACTAAATAAGTTATTATATAATCTAAAAAATAAAAAATAATAATCATACTTAATAAGTTATCATGATCTACCATACATACCCAAACTCTTACATGTACCATAAAACTTAATTCAATCAAAACTCTACTTTATACAATAATTTTCTAAAATTATAAAAAGATAACTTAAAAAAAATAGAAATATGAAAAACGCATTTGTATATTGTACATATTTTGAAATAATGAAAGATGATATGAATAATTTTTTCATTTATATAACTTCATATATTATTACAAATTGTATATACTATCACAATAAATAATAAACCGCGCATCGTACGAGTGAACTATTGGGTTACAAAAATACTCAATTAGTCATCTTAATTGTCAAATCATGTCACTTTTATACTCTTAAACTAACTCTCATAAATCTTATCTTATATTATCATATCAGATAAAAACTCATAATAAGATGAGAGGATCAAAAACCTCCCCATAGTATACTAAAATAAAAAATAATAATATATAGAAAATGTAAATGAAAGAATAAAACACAAACACGATCTATTTTCTATCCTCTGTGTGTATAGACACGTCTATAAATTGATATCCAAATTCTTGAAACGATAGATTATCAACCATAAAGAGGGATTTAAAAAGATTGGAGAGAAGGGAAATAGTGCATCCATTATGACATAAATGTTTCCCAAGTTTTTATCATTTTAAGTCGAGTGAGATGAGTTAGAAGGAAGTGCTACTGATATTGTGGGCAATACCAACTAGGGAAGACAACGGGTCAGATGTCCGATCGTTTAGGGAATCTCAAACTCTAACCCTATTAATTTTACACAAATATTTGTGTGAAACGGTCTCACGAATAGTTTTCATGAGATAAATTTGTTTTACCCACAAACCAAACCCATTTTCTCTAATTTATATGAGAATTGTGAAGTGTGGATTGTGAGTTGACCCGTCTCACATAACATGATCCGTGAGACGGTCTCACATAAGACTCACTCTTAATTTTATACTTCTCAAACTTATCTCATTCCCATTTAGAACTAAATGTACCTGTCTTGTTCCCGATTAATACCACCCGACGGGTACCCGTATCCACCCAATATCCGTTTACCAAATATAAATATATATTTTTAATCTAAATAAGTATTTTGAATGGGTATTTTGTATTTTTATTTTGTAATTTATATATTTAATATATTTATATACATTTTTAATGAATAATATATTATATATTTCTAGCTAGTTTAATGGTAAATATATTTTTTTAATGAAAGGTGCATGGTTCGATTCTTACATAACACATACTATTAGAGGTGTCAAAACGGGCTAGGCCCGTTGGGCCAGCCCGCCCCGCCATGCATAAAAGGTGGGTTGGGCCAGATATTTAGAAGCCCGCAAAAAAGCGGGCCTAAACTGACTGGCCCATTTGGGCCACGGCCTGGGACGGGGCGGGCTAGTCCACCTTTTTAATTTTTTTTAATTAATTAAAAATACTAAAAAAATTAGAAAACCCTAGTGAAGATCCAGCACCCCTTCTCAGTCTCAGACTCTCAAATTCTCAATGCCTCACCTTCAGACTTCAATATTCACTTTCACTCAATCACTGATTCCATGAAATGGTTGGGATTAAGAAATGGAGCGAAACTGTTGATTCAGTCTCATACTCTCAAATTCTCAATGCCTCACCTTCAGACTTCAATATTCACTTTCACTCAATCACTGATTCCGTGAAATGGTTAGGATTAAGAAATGGAGCGAAGCTGTTAAGAGCTGTCGTCTCTGATTCCGTTTTCAGTTCGCATTCTCCTATATAGATTTTGGAAAATAATTGTAGCCTTTAATTTTAGAATTCAAGGTGTTTGAAGAATGGTGTTCTTGCAATTCGAGCTTCTGCATCAACCGTTGGGTATGTGTTTTTATTTTGTTGGGATTATATATTTGTGCTATTTTTGTTTTATGATATTATTTGTGGCTGTTTAATGGGCTTTTTAATTCTAGGAAGGAGTTGCAGATCATTTTGGTGATCTGGATTTTATCGAATAATCCAAGTCGACAGAGGATACCACTTGGGTTTAGTTCATTTATGTAAGTCTTGCAATGCAGATGATTTATTGTATTACGTTCATTTATGCATTATTATTCCATTGATTCAGATAAATTAGAGTCATTTAATAGTTATGGACAGATGGAGTAATAAAATTAGTGGGCCTTAATTGTATGAAGATTTTTATTTTGGTTTTTGATTTGCTTGAGTCTCTGTGTTGAGTTTCTTCATCATGGAGGATGAGATACTGTTGTGTTGAAGCAACCTTACAACAAGAAAATTAGCCCAAGGTTTTTGATGCTATTATCCATGAGTTTAGGGTAATATACTAATATATATTACGTTTTATAAGCATCATGTTTGACATGTTTTTTATTTTTAACTTTTGATGATATCAACAACTATTTTCAATTATTTTATAATAATATTTGTAGATTTGAAGGAAAATAACATGGAGTCTAGTACGATGAATCAAAGTATTAACTTTGATGATAGTGAAGATCAAATTGGAAATGTTAATTTTGATGATAAGGGGCCCGAGAAATCTAAAGAGCGTTCTGATATTTGGAATTATTTTATCAAGAAAGGGGTTGGTGAAGATGCAATTTATCGTTGCAAGGATGCAATAAATTATATATAAGTGGAGGTTAGAAATATGGGACTTCTACATTAAGACGACATATGGAATCTTGTAAGATGTTGAAGTTTCATGATGTAAGACAGATGTTTGTTGATCATGATGGAAAATTAAAAAATAAAAAAATAAACCCAAAAGTTGCACGTGAGTTACTAGCATCTACAGTTGTTCAACATGATCTTCCATTTTCGTTTGTTAAGTATGATGGTATTAGAGCTTGGCATAGGTATGTAAGTCCCACTGTTCCATGTATTTCAAGAGGCACTTTTGTTAATGATATTAACCAAGTGTATTTGAAAGAGAAAGCAAAACTTAAGCAAATTTTGGCTAGTATTCGTAATAGAGTGTGCTTAATTTCAGATTTGTGGACCTCATGCACGAGTGAGTGTTATATTTGTTTGACCGCTCATTTTGTTGATGAAAATTGGAAGTTGAATAGCAAAATCATTAACTTTGATCAAATGTCTTCTCCATACTCCGGAGTTGAATTAGCTGCAAAAATAATTGGTTTTTTTGCATGAATGTGGGATTGAGAAAAAGATCTTCTCTTTGACATTGGATAATGCAACAAGCAATGACAATATGCAAAATATTTTGAAAGACCAACTCTCTTTGAATGATAGTTTGTTGTGTGGTGGTGAATTTTTTCATGTTCGTTGTTCGGCTCATATATTGAATCTTATTGTCCGTGATGGTTTAAAATTGTGTGCAAAAGCTTTGGATAAGATTAGAGAATCGGTGAAGTATGTGAAGGGTTCAGAGGGTAGGATGAAAAAATTTGAAGAATGTGTGGCATCAATTGGTGACATTGATACTAGTGTTGGCTTGAGGTTGGATGTTTGCACTCGATGGAATTCAACATATTTGATGTTGGAGAGTACACTTAAGTACAAAAAGGCTTTTGTTTCTCTTTTTTTGCATGATAGGAATTATAAATGGTGTTCTTAAAATGAAGAATGGAAAAGAGGTGAAAAATTATGTGAGTTTCTTGAGCCATTTTATGAAACTACCAACTTGATTTTCGGTTCTTCTTATCCTACATCAAATTTGTATTTTATGCAAGTTTGGAAGATTGAAACTTTGTTAAAGGACAACTTGATCAATGAGGATGTGATGATAAGTAATATGCGTGGAATTATGCTTAAGAAGTTTGACAAGTATTGGAGCGAATATAGTAGAGTGCTTGCATTTGGGGCTATTCTTGACCCTCGAATAAAACTTCAAATGTTAGAGTATTTTTATTCTAGAGTTGAGAGTGATTCCACTAAATGTCAAGAGAAGATCATGCATATAAAAAACAAATTATATAAGCTTTTTGAGGAATATACGAATGGTAGAAACTCGAGTTCTTCATCACAATCCTTGTCTTCTTTGTTATCTACACAAAATCAAAGTGGAAGGGCTGAAAACAAGGCAAACGACTCTATGATGTAAGTAATATTTTAATTTATTATAGTGATTATTGATTTGTGATAATGTATGCATTGTTACTTGTTAGTTGTGAAGTTTTGCATGCATCTAATATATATTCAACTAATGTAGGAAATTATGGCTAATGAGAGCCAAACTATTACGAGTGCTGGAAAATCTCAATTGGATATGTATTTAGAGGAGCCAAAACTTGAATTTTCCTATTTTGAAGAGTTGGATGTCTTGGAATATTGGAAGGATAATGTCACGACCACGTTTCTAATATAGCTAGACATGTAATATATTTTCATATTAAAAGACCTGTAAGTGAGTATGTGACTTTTTTTTTCTTGCACCTGAAACTGAATAAGAAAATATATAGCATGTTTCGCAGCGTTTATCATAAAGTCAAGTAACACCCACTTTTATATTTTACATACTTATTCCCAACAGAAAGTGAAGATAAAACAGAAATTCATGTTCTTCATCAAAACATTGTTTAAAGCAAAAATAAGCTCATAGCGTAGCCCAACAGGTCGTCATCCATGTACACCATCTCCGAACCCGTAGGAACTCAACAGCACAGTCAGTAAGTTCATGAGCTTATACATCAACTGGTTTACCTACAATGCATGAACTATATGAGCTAATAAGCTCAGTAAGCATAAATTATGCACATAACGTTAATGATATGAAATGATGTCAATGATGCATGCTAATGAATGAAAACATTTCTTTACAAAATCATTTTTCTTCATTGGGCCCCTTGACCACCTCGTTACTAGGCACCTGATAGAGCTCAACATAACATCTTTCATCATTATAGCCATAATCATGTCTCACATACCACCGACTGAACAAATCAAGTCATATCCATGTCTCACATGTCCCCGACTAAACATATAGTAATGGTAGCCATAACCATATCTCACATGCCACTGGCTGAACGAATCAAGTCATATTCATATCTCACATGTCCCCAGATACCTATATAATATATCGTAAGTATGATTACATGTCTCGGTGCTAGTAGTGGTCAATAAAATACTTTTCATCTTGAAATCATGTCTTGTATGCAGAATGCAATAACTTTCACCATTTACGTAGGCACGTGTTGATGCTCGTGATTGACATTCGTAATGCATCACATATATTTTCCCATAGCATTATGCAACCACGTTAATTCTCAAGGATACATGAAATCACATAGTATCATTTCAAATAGTATCACTCAAACACGCCAATTCTCAATGAGATGTAAAATAACATGATATCACTTAATCAATATATATATATATATTATGAAATACTATGTTCATATATTGTAATTGCAAATGAATTTCTACTTACCTGAAAATCAAATGATTTTGGTTGCATAAGCTTCAAATTTTCCTCTAGAATTCTCTTGATATTTTCTTTCTCTCGGCGATGCTCTGTTTTCTATTACCCTATTTTCCTAAGTTATCCTCACCTTAGGAAGAGTTGGAGCGTATGTTCTTAAGTTGTTGAGCAAGCCAAGAGAGTTCATCTTTCCTTATTTTCTTTAACGTCTTGATCATGAGAACGGTCGATACAGTTTTCGATAACATGGAAGATAGAGAATGAAAATAAGCAATCCAAGGTTAATGTTAGAGTTAATAATACTCAAGTTCTTATAATGCTTATAATACAATAATATTAATTAATTTGATGGAAAATAATAACCCCTGACTTAATTAAATGAATACAAATTTCCTTGATGTTCTATTAACTGTCAATTATCAAAAGAATCAAAGATTAAAATATCATAAACTAACTAACATATAATTATCCTTATTTTAAGTTCGACTATGTCACGCCCCATTTTCGTTTTAATTAAAATATATCAGAGTTGCCCTTGGGCGTGCAGAGAAAGAAGGGAAAAATACAAGAAGCATACTTTTCTTTGAAATTTATAGATAAGATAGACAAATAACGGTTTAAAACTAATACTCAAAATAAGACAGCGGAAAATCAGTTCGAGGATATAATTTTGTTACAATTTTACAAAACATCGGCACGTTACCGGAAGAAAGCAGTTTAAACTAACAGCGGAAAAATAAACAGGATCCATCACGAATTACAACTGTTTTACAAAACATATTACAAAAGCTTAGAAACTTGGTTCGGAGTTCAAAGTATATAAAGACCACAGAAAACTGGATACGGCACCCCTCTCGCAGCATAACTTAGTTTTCGTTGTTTCCTGTAGGGTGAGTACAGATAGGGGTGAGTGCTTTTGAATACACTCGTGGGAGTAGTTTCCGTTTTCAAGATTATTTAATAGATTAATTATACAAACGATAAAAAACACATCACGTAATTCACAGCACTTAAGAATGCATTGCACACATAACTCTTCGGTATGGGTAATTCCCATCTTAGCCGGATACGATATCATCATCGTTAGTATATTTTACGGCTCACTACACCCTCCGTGAGTTTTTTTACGGACCATGGGTCCCTCCGTAATGAGGGTGGACTTTTATCCACGTATAACATTAACCATAACATGATGATCACATAATATCACAACACGTAATCCCAAGGCACATATATCCAAACAGTTCATAGCATGCAATTACAGATAGACTAGCATTGGAAACGTATTAACATATCATAGCATATAAAACATAATTAAAAACAGAAACATAAAGCCGTTAAATTCAGAAGTTACCCCCACCTGACTGGTGGTGTTTGACTTCGTGTACAGCAAGCTCTAAAGTAAATATGCACGCTTCTACTCGCGATAGCCTACAACAAGCAAAAGTGATTTATTAGCTTCGTCTTAAAAGCATTACGCTTTATTAATTAAAGTACTCTCTCGGAAAGGAAAAGATGATCGAAAAGAAAGTGATTCAAAAGGCTTGAACTTGATCTTATATCGAAGAGGGTTCAATTATGGTTCTATAGGCGAAAGAATGGACTTAATCGGACGAGAAACGAGTGAAAACGGTGCGTTTTAGGGTCTAGGGGCAGTTTCGTAATTTCTGGCTAGGGTTGACTTTGACCCGGGGGTGAAAAAGTAATTATGGAGAAGTTCTGGGGTCAAAGTGGGATTTCTGGAAATTCTGGGGTCGAAATGAAATATCCAGAAGTTTTGGGGGTGAAAACCAAAAGGTTGGAAAGTTTTGAGGGTGGAATTGGGATTTCCAAAAGTTCGAGGACTAAACTGGAAAGAGGGAAAGTTGAGGGACTAAAGTGAAAATCCTGGATTTTGCAGAGGGGTCCCTGGGGTTTTGAAAATTACAAAGGGACCCCTCCCCTTCCAACCTTCTCCCCCCGCTGCCAACCTCCATTGCCGCCGCTACAAAGCTCCGCCGGCGACACCACGTCGCCGGCCACCACCCGACACCACCACCACACGCCGGCGCTCCTCGCGCCGGCCACCACAGCTCATGGCGGCGCTGGATGCACCGCCCACAACCAAGCCAACCTAACACACACACACATCGAAAACTCACGCACACACACACACTTCGCCGGCGAGCATCGCCGACGACACCAGGCACGGCACCGCCACCACGGCAGCGCCCCCAACCATCACACACATACTCCCGGCGGCGACATGCAGTGGCGAGGAGAGATCGGGGAGAGAGAGAGAGAGTTCGCGAGTGAGAGGGAGAGAGAGTGGAAAGACAATGATTTTCAGGCGGCGATTGCCGGAGATCCAGCCGGCCGATCAACGATCCGAGGCCGAAATCGTGAAGAGCTCGATGAGAGCTTCCATTGCATGTATAGATCGGTTCGACCGGAGAAGAGACGGAGGAGATCGAAGAGAGAGAAAGTGGGGTGGAGAGAGAGGGTTTCGCCGGCGGTTTTTGGCCGATTCGCGGCGGCTCCGGCGGAGGAGGGGAAATCCGAGCCCGGAAACGGAACGGGCTCGACGAGGGCTTCGATTCGATGTATGGTTCAAACAAAACGGGGAGGGGACGCGGCGGCGCCGGTGGTGGCGCCGCTTCCGGCACGACGGCGACGCGGCGGCGCTTCGGCCGCCGGAAAATCAGGGAAAGAGGGAGGGAGAGTAAATCCAATTTTTTTTTTTACCTTAGTGTGAAATTAGCTCAAGTGTGGTGAATAATCCATCATATGTGTGTTTTATCTACTTTGACCAATTTTCAAATGGGCCTATATTGGGCCTCGTAACTCCGATCGGCCCGATTCTCGTTTCATTTTCTCCGTCTTTCGATCACGATCATTCTCATGACATAAATTATACATTTTTTGTTTCCTCTATGATTTCGATTAAATTACACAAGTTCTCCGAATCAATTACGTCTTTGATAAATTAAATCGCGAAATTATACGATAATTATAAGCAAACATACGATAAATTATTTCGCGCATTTACTCGATTAATCTGAAACGCACAAAATTTAAATCACATAATTAGAGTTGAATTATTTAATCGTCAAGTTATGCGTCGTTTTTCCTAGGCGCTACAGACTATACCCTATTGCTTGCAATAAAAATATTATAGCATTCTATTATGAGAAATTAGACTTAATCATATATATTCACTCATATTATTATTGATAAAAGCTTCAAATTTCATAGATTTAAGAAATTTTGTAATTATAGAATTGCATCTAACTACATCTATTGGTAACAACATAATTCGTTGATTCTCATATTACATAATTCATTTTACTAAAATTACAAATTAATTAATCTATAATTAAAGATAATAAAATACCATTCAAACCTTATTATTTATCCTTCAATTTAAAAATTAAAGAAACTTGAATGCGTACGTCGTTAATGGTTCAGATTAGACCAATAGACACTAATCCATTAGATGTAATAATAATTCTTTTATAAATTTTATAATAATTACGAGAAGGTGTAAAAAATTTCTTAATCTAACAATAAACTTAATTAATTAATTAATCACACCATACATCAAAATTACTAGATTATTGTGTAAATATTATTGACACTTTCATTCTCATTCCTACCAATTAATTAATATTTGTATTATTTATTTCATGAACTATGAAGGGTGAGGTTGAAATAATAAAATAATCCTATACATCATCAAATTATTGGTTGTTTATTCTAACAACAATAAAGCTTACAAATAAATACATAATTTCCTAACTCAAATCATACTGAAACTTGCAAAACATAAATCACTGACTGTTGGTCCCAAGTGGTCAGAGGTTGGGGGGAATGAACCTCTATCGATTTTTCAAACTTTTTCTAAAACATATAACTGATAATCAGGTTTCTGTCTCACTTGAGAGAAGAGTATCCTGTCTTGAGTCAGTAACCTGGCCCTAGGCTGAACCAGGTTACTGTCCCGGTATCAGAATGCAACGCAACGGAATAAACTTGATAGAGTTTCTGATGAAAACCAGTTTTCTTTTCCAAGTATGATTTTGCAACAACGTTTATCAGGATACTTATCATATATGCAACAGAATAAATATGCAAGCAATGCAATGCAACAAATAAGATAAGCAGTAAACACTTATAGCTTATAGTGGTTCGAAGGTGGTGTAATCCTTCTACGTCCACTCTACTCATTCTCTGAGGAGGAACTTCGTTATGGTCAGTTTGTTTTACAAGACTCGTCTTTACAAACCTCTTCCAAAACAAGTTATACCTACTAGAATCCCAGATTCCTAGGTCTAAACCAACACAGGGTATACAAACTCCCATACAGGGACACACTCCCACACATGGAAATATAGCCTACACAAGACTAACAAACTTAGCAAGGATATAATCCTATCAACTAAGTACACCAAATAACAACCTAACACACACAACACAATAGTTAAAAAAAAAATTTCTTCAACTGGTGGGAAGCAATCTTGATCTCTGAAAGCACTATTGCTATTGTAGATTGCTTCTAGAAGGTTGAGTGACTGAACATGTAATAACTTGAGAAGCTTTGGGAAGTATATGAGTTTCCTCTCGACTCTGTTCAGCAAATTTCTTCAATCAGCCACACCTTCTATTTATAGATCTTGCGAGTTTTAACCGTTCGGAAGTATCCATTGAAGAGGGATCCTTCTCCCATTTGAGTTTAAGCTTTTATCCCCCAGATCTTCTTTGTGGTCGCATTAAATGCATCTAAGATATTCCTGACATGAGCATTTAATGCGTCTACTATTTGCTTTTGGACCTTTCTGACATTCCTGCTGACCTGTCTAGTTGGTATGGGTCCAAGACTGAAGTTCATGCAATGGCTACTTGAAGTCAGTTAGTTTTGCTTCTTTTTGCGCTGCATGCTCTTCCTGATACTGCATGAGAGGGAGTATCACTTATCTTTCAATAGGTCCATTGGCTACTTCCTACTCTTTCTGTAGATAGTGAGTCCTCCTTGCTTGTTGCTCAGGATATGGTTCCATGCTGCTTTCTGTTGCGTACCAGGATTCTGTTTCAGAACAATTTCCTGTTCCTGAAACCTGTAGCCAACTTCTTGTCGTTGTATGCTGTTTTTACTGTTTTGCTCTTTCAGCTTCCTCCCGCTGTTTGCTGCTTGCTACTTCCTGATTGCAGCATTCAGTATTCTATATCAGCTTACAGTTTCCTGCTCTTAGAACATTCTCCTTATATCTTCTAAGATTGTTTCTCCTTTTGTGCAGGTTTCTGTTCGAAGCTTTTCTGCTTTCTGTTTCTCTTTCAGCATGCTGTCTTGATCTTGCAGTATCTTATCTGCTTCTTATGCATATACTTCCTTTCAGCTTGCTGTTCCCTACAGCTTGCTGACCCTTAGAAGACTTATTCTCATTTCTTCTAAGGTTGGTTTTCCTTATACCTTGGAAAACCATTACATGATCTGAATAGACTGATGATCATGTATAGTTGTGGAAACTAGGTATCAGTATCTTGAACAAACTGTTCTTTTCTTATTGTGCTTATAGATTTGTTTTATCAAGATAACTACTAAAATATCCCAACACTGACCCAAGACTTTCTTTAATTAATTATGGCAAGATTTTATATGAATTTTTTCTTGTGACTCAACTTTACTTCATCATCCCAATTAACAGTAGATCTCTTAAACAAAGTAAATCAATTTAACTTTAATTATAAACAACAAGCCCCTTACCTCATTCCTAGCTTAGCAGTCATACAGAGAGAGAGATAGAGAGAGAGAAGTATCGAGAGAGATGGAAATGAAATGTGAAATGAGTTAACCCCTTTTTTTCTTACTTCTTTTTCTTTCCCAGCTTTTTTTTAATAAAAATTGGAGAGTCATCTAGGTGTGTTGTCCGTACATCATGGAGAGAGAAAGAAATTAGGTGTTTTGGCATGATAAAGAGAAAACAAGGGTGTGACAAGGATAATACCCTTGGGTTTGGGCTTGGGCTTAACTTAGGGTGGCCCAATCCTTATGCCATTCTTATCTTGGGCCCGAAATTTGAAATGGGCTTACAAGAAAAATCCTTGGGCTAAGCAAATTAATTCATTATCTTGATTAATTACTTTGCGGTGTTATAGATAAGAAGAATTGATTTTCCGACCTTGCATTGATGGCATGTGATGTTTTAGCTATTCCAATAACTAATGTTGCATCAAAGGCTACTTTTTCTATTGCTGCTCGTGTGCTTACCAAGTATACAAGTTGCTTGCTTCCGAAAAAATTTCAAACTCTTATTTGCACTCGTAATTGGTTGCATGGTTTCACACCTAGTAATGGTAAGTGTTAATATATTTAGAGATTAAGTATGTTCTTACTATATGTTTTAATATATTTTGATATTTTGTATGTAGATGGTGAAAATGCAAATATTAAGACAACTTTTTCGAGTGAAGCATCCAATATCATGAAGAATATTGATGAAGAACAAGGAAATGAAGATGATTTTGATTATGTAATTATTAATGAACTCTAACTTTTATGAGATTTATGTTTCATTTATCATACTGATAAGTGTCGTTTTTCACGTATTTTTGCGTATATTTATGTATTCATGTGGATATGTTTAGATACGTTTTTATGGTAATTTTTGATATTATATTATATAAGTTGAATTTGACGGGTTTGTGCTTAGTTTCATGATTTTGATGAGAAAAGTGTAAGTTTCAAGTGTGATTGATGATCGAGGAAGAGTAGAAGTGAAATACGAGATCACAGGACGAGTTGGTGGCGTATGGTCTGGTCATGCCGTGTAGCATGATCGTACGTCATCATACAGTGACGGGGCACGACCGTGTCGTGGGGTACGGTCAACTCTGAGAAAATGCCAGTGACCTCTTGGGAGAGCATGGTCGACCATGCTGTGGGGCACGATCGTGCCCGGGTGAATAGGAACTCGTACAGTTTTGGTTATTTTGAAGTGTTTTCACCTCTTACTTCACTTGAAAGATTTCCAAAGCCATATAAATACTCAATATGAAGAGAGAGAAAAGAGAGAAAAATTCAGAGAGAGAGAAATTCACAGAGAAGAACACGAGAGTCTGAGAAGCATCGCGAGGATTTGAAGAAAAATTCAAGAAGATCGAGGAATCGCGAGATCGTCGTCTAATAGAGTTTTTCTATCTTTTCTTCTTTTGTTAGATATTAATAGATATGATATTTCCAATCTTGTCTATAAGTTTGTTTATCATCATGTCTAGCTAATTTTCTAGGGTTTCTAGGGCTTGTTAGTAATTTAATTCGAATCTTGATGGATCTTTAATTTCAATTTAAAGTTCGTGATCGTTTATCCTATTTGTGTGTTTATGAATTGATTGCTTGTTTGATTGTCCGACCGGTAATTGAGCATGTTTTAGTAATTAGATCAAAATTCGGGAGATGAGATTTAATTATGAAAGAATAAACACATGATACATAAAAGACTTAGATCGGGAGATTAAGGAATTTATGTGATGAGAAATCAATCTCAGGTGCTTTTGGGAGTTGTTATGTTTCAATCAGATTGAGTAGGGATACCTCTGGTGGCATAATAATCAATCGGTTAACTGACTCATATAGGATGATTGATTAATGAAATTGAATTGGTTAAAGTGATGTTTTGATGAGAATTAGATGAAAGCATGTCCTAGAACCTGTCTTAGATATCTGTTATTCTTGAGTGAATTTATCTGCGTAGTTACTTTTCTATTGAATTAAACTGCAAACAGTGTGCTTTGATTTCCCTAGATAAAACTGAAGATTGAATTTGAGTAATTAGTTAGTGTCTAGATAGTCAGTCTCTGTGGGATCGATCTTGCTAACCACTTCTACACCCTACACTTGTGGAAGTAGCTAAAAGAAATCAGTGAACACATACACTTATATTTTGTGGACTTTTTAGTTTTATATTTTTGGATTATTGATTTATGGACTATAGACATATGGTTGATGTGATGAATGTTGCATTTTAATTTGCGAACACTTTGCATTTTTTGTTAACTATTAGAATGTACTTATGTATAGTGGATTAGTGGTTAAAAAAAAGTGGGTTGACCTGCCCAACCCACGACCCACCGATGGGTTGGGTTGAGTTGAGATTTGAAGGCCCGTCCTGCACCGCCCAACCAAAAGGTGGGTTAAGATGGGTTATGGGTCGGCCCGTCCTACTGGTCTGTTTCGACAGCTCTACATACTATACATATTGTGAGATTGATATGCAAATCACCGTAATTCTGATGATTGGGAAAAGTCGTATAAATAATATTAGTACAACCAATTTATATGGAAAGAAATATTTATAGAATATGTACAAAGATATTAAAAGATATCTAAGAAATCATATCTTGACCAATTCCCTTATTACCCCCTCAAGCAAAGTGTGGGGTGTGGAACAACATGAAGCTTGGACCGTAGAAGCTCGAATGAAGAGCGAGGTAAGCTCTTAGTAAAGACATCAACTAATTGGAGATGCGAAGACATGAAATGAGTGACAAGATATCTAGACGAGACAAGCTCTCGGATGAAATGACAGTCGATGTCAATGTGCTTCGCCCGTTTGTAACGAAGGGCGAGGTAAGCTCTTAGTAAAGTCGTCAGCTAACTGGAGATGCGAAGACACGAAACGAGTGGCAAGACGTCCAGACGAGACAAGCTCTCGGATGAAATAATAGTCGATGTCGAATACAAAGATATTAAAAGATATCTAAGAAATCATATCTTGACCAATTTCCTTATTACCCCCCTCAAGCGAAGTGTGGGGTGCGGAACAACATGAAACTTGGACCATAGAAGCTCGAACGAAGGGCGAGGTAAGCTCTTAGTAAAGACATCAGCTAATTGGAGATGTGAAGACATGAAACGAGTGGCAAGACGTCTAGACGAGACAAGCTCTCGAATGAAATGACAGTCGATGTCGATGTGCTTCGTCCATTTATAACGAAGGGTGAGATAAGCTCTTAGTAAAGACATCAGTTAACTGGAGATGCGAAGACATGAAATGAGTGACAAGACATCCAGACGAGATAAGCTCTCGGATGAAATGACAGTCGATGTCAAATACAAAGATATTAAAAGATATCTAAGAAATCATATCTTGACCGATTCCCTTATTACCCCCTCAAGCGAAATGTGGGGTGCGGAACAACATGAAGCTTGGACCATAGAAGCTCGAACGAAGGGCGAGGTAGGCTCTTAGTAAAGACATCAGCTAATTGGAGATGCGAAGACTCGGAACGAGTGACAAGACGTCCAAACGAGACAAGCTCTCGGATGAAATAACAGTCGATGTCGATGTGCTTCACTCGTTTGTAACGAAGGATGAGGTAAGCTCTTAATAAAGACATCAGCTAATTGGAGATGCGAAGACACGAAATGAATGACAAGACATCCAAACGAGACAAGCTCTCAGATGAAATGACAGTCGATGTCGATGTGCTTCGCCTGTTTGTGCGCAATGAGATTCTGACTCATGAAGGATCGGCTGAGAAGAAGGCAACACATGAAGTTTTCGAAGGAGATGAGTCAACTGGACCATTTCTTGAGTTGTGTTTGCAAGGGCACGATATTCAAACTCACAACTAGATCTAGCAACAGTGGGTTGCTTTTTAGCACTCCACGAGACTAAGTTGTCGTCCAAGAAGATGGAGAAACCATAAGTAGAACGTCGGGTTTCTATACAACGAGCCCAATCAGCGTCAGAGTATCCCAAAATGGAGAATTCAGTAGATCGAGAGATCATAAGACCAAAGTTAATTGTACCTTTTATATAACAGATGATCCTCTTGACCGCCATAAAATGATCAACATCCGATGATAGAAGAAATTGACTAACATGATTTACAACATAAGAGAGGTCAGGGTGAGTGATCGTAAGATATTACAAGGCTCCAACAAGCGAGAGATACAATGTAAGATCCGAGAAGGATTCACTCTGACTAACAAGTGATTCACCGGCAGGTAGTGGTGTCGACACAAGCTTAGAGTCAAGTAGACTCGCACGAATGAGAATATCATGGGCATACTTAGCCTGACTTAAGAAGAGGCTTGAAGAAGTGTGAGTGATCTCTAAGTCGAGAAAATAAATGAGACGCCTCATATCCTTGATAGCAAATTCCAAGTTGACACGAGAAATAAATTTCTGAAGAACAGAATCATCACTCTTGGTGACTATGATATCGTCGACATAAAGTAGGAGAAAAATAGTGCAATCATTCCGATGTAAAAAGAATAATGAAGTATCAGCCCGACTGCAAGTAAACCCCAGACCAATAAAAAAAGTACTAAACTGGTGAAACCAGACAATGGGAGTCTGACGAAGACCATACAACGTCTTCTTAAGACGACAGACATGATGAGGATAACGGAGATCAATAAAGCCAGGGGGCTGAGACATGAGGACCAGTTTGTCAAGGAGACCATGAAGAAAAACATTCTTGACATCAAGCTGACGAAGGTTTCAATTGCACTGGACTGCAAGTGACAAGATAACTCAGATAGTGGCAACACAGACCACTGGACTAAAGGTGTGAGAAATCAAAGCCTAGAATTTAAGTAAACCCTTAAGCAACTAGACGAGCCTTATATCGCTTAATAGAACCATCAGAATTATACTTCGTACGAAATACCCATTTCGAACCCACAATATTAGAATCAGGCATGCAAGGAATAAGATCCCAAGTATCATTAGCATGAAGAGCATGCATTTCATCGTGCATTGCAGCAAGCCAATGAGGTACCTTAAGAGCAGACTTAAAACCCTTCGGCTCCGTGAAGGTTGATAGAGTCGTTAAAAGAGTAGTTGAGGCAATGTCAACCGAATAGCGAGGCTTAAAGATTCTATATTTTGACCTGGTCTGCATGGGATGGACAGACGAAGTAGGTGGATGTGGATGTGCAGCCGTGTCCAGGACGACATGAGGAACCTGCTCAACAGGCTGTACGATAGACGAAGTAGGAGCTAGAGGAGAAGGCTCAGACGAGCAGAGACCACACGGGCTAGAGATTAAAGGAGGAGGGACAGATGTCTGCTGAGAGGAAGCCAGTGAATCTAGAACACAAACAGCAACCTGAGGCTCGAGAAAATAGGAGAAATCCAAGTGCGGAGATGAATGAGAGCCTGTTTCACCAGAAAAGGGATAAAGAGATTCATCAAATTTTGCATGTCTAGTAATATAAACACAAGAGGAAGACGGATCGAAACACCGGAAACCCTTGTGAATACCACTATAGCCAAGAAAGAAGTACAGACTACTACAAGGTGCCAATTTATGTGGTGCATAATCCAAAAAATACGGAAAAACTTGACAGCTAAACGTCTTGAAATTTACAAAGTTCGGAGCTATGCCAAATAATAATTGGAAAGAAGATTGATCATATAACATAGAAGATGACAAACGATTTATAATGTATACCGTCGTTGAAAAGACATCGAGCCAAAAATTTGTAGGGGCATGAGCATGAAATAATAAAGACAAACTGGTCTCTATGATATGCCTGTGTTTACGCTCAGCCCTCCCATTTTGCTGAGGCGTATACGGGCAAGAAAAACGATGCAGAATGCCACGAGCACAAAAAAAATCACTAACACGATGGTTGGTAAACTCTGTACCACCATCACTCTGGAAAACCTTAATACGAGAATCGAACATATTGCAGACAAGAACAATAAAATGCTGCAAAACATCAAAAAATTCGGACTTCGCGCGCATTGGGTATAGCCACGAAAATCTAGAAAAATCATCTACAAATAATGCATAATATTGAAAACCATCCAAAGATTCAATCGGAGCAGGCCCCCAAAGATCACAGTGAACTAAATCTAAAACATGTAAAACACGCTTCTCATTCAAATGAAACGGTAAACATTTACTCTTAGCCAACTGGCAAGAAGAACAAATAACAGGTTTAGGCAAAACTGAAGTAACAGCCAAGTGACCCAACTTATTTAATGTTTGAATAATAGCAAACGGGACATACTCCAAATCATTATGCCATAACTCAAATGAACCACTAAAAAAACTAGAATTCAAAGCTACAACAAGAGCGGAACTGCCATGCTTCAAAATATAAAGTCCATCTCTATATGCACCTCGAGCTATTATCTCCCTTGTCCCCCGTTTCTGAATTTTAAAGGAGCGATTAGAGAAAGTGACATTAACAGGCAAATCTTTAGTGAGTTTACTAATTGAGAGCAAATTCTTAGTTAAATGAGGCACCACCAAAACATCCAGTAGAGGCAAATTATGATTAACGTAAGAGAAACCCATATGAGATATAGAAAGAGCATTACCATTACCAACAATGATGCGACCATTACCAATGGTCGGCATAATGGTTAAATTACCTACAAATTTGGCATTTAGGTACGTAGGATTTCTTAGTAGATCAATTATTAGTGCCAGAATAACCACCATTAGAAGTATGCTGCCCACGTCCAGAATTTTGGAAACCACCAGAACCACCTCGGCCACCATTATGATTTTCAGAAGAACCACGATGCGAGTTATTTGATCCACGGCCAGATGAATATTGAGAGCCACGATTATATGCATAGAACGCCGCAGGAGTAGACAGAGATTGATCGGCCAGCGCACGATCATGCAACTTGTAGTTGTGAGCCTTGTACATAAGGTCTTGGTACGACGGCGTAGGGAAAATAGCCAGACGTACATTAGTAAATGACCGAAATTGCGGCCCAAGACCCCGCAGAAACCAATGAACTTTATCCGATTCAAGAACCGGTTTCCGATGGCTACAAGTTGGTCACATAGCATTTTGAATTTCCGATGATACTCCACGATAGAAGAGGAGCCACGACGGAGAAGCTGCAACTCATCACGTAATTGATGTGTGCGAGAAGAAGATGAATTTGCAAGCGCTGCTTCTAAAGCAAACCAAACATCACGAGCGCCTGAGATGCTGACAACCTCAGATTCCTCAATGAGAGTGGTGAGGAGGAGGTCATGCACACACTCATGGCGCTTAGTCCAAATCACAAACTCCGGATTTGGAACAGTCTAATCCGATTTATCTACTATGGTAGGAAAGGGCTGGACACCGGTACCATCAACAAAGGAGTAAAGATCTGTACACTTTAGCATGGTGATCACCTGATCATGCCAGAGAAGGTGATTCGAGAACGTAAGCTTGATCGGGACCATGTGGATCGAGGTGTTGAGAGGAATAGAATCACCATGAAGAGAAGAAGAGACAAAGGAAGAGACCATTGAAATTTGGGACGTGAGGTTGGGAGGGAAGAAGAGAAGAAAGCTAGGGTTTCACGATGAACCTGCTGATACCATGTGAGATTGATATGCAAATCACCGTAATTCTGGTGATTGGGAAAAGTCGTATAAATAATATCTGTAAGCCAATTTACATGGAAATAAATATTTATAGAATTTGTACAAAGATATTAAAAGATATCTAAGAAATCATATATTGACCAATTCCCTTATTACATTATATATATATATATATATATATTCTAATGGGCAGGTATCCATTGGGTAGAGGACCTCTTCCCAAACCGTTCCCTAATGAGATTTTTTTTCTTCCCAAACCCGTCACATTTCCATTTAGAACTACTTGTACCCGCCCTATTAGGGTACCCGCATTTACGCAGGTAATTGTCATCTCTAATACTAACCAAGAGTAATGAAATCTACAAATCCCTTTGAAGACATTGAGTGTATGTATTTATTTAGGGATTGAAGGTTTGTAAGAACTCTTCTGATTTTAGAGATTCTTTAATTATGATTCGCTGAGCTCATCTTGAGCTAGATAAAGATTTTTGTTTTTCTATAGTGATCGAATAGCCATAAAATATTTGTTTGCTCTACCAATAAGATTGGTAGAGCCATCCTACGCTGAAGACGTTTTAACCTAGATGGATTTCTATGACTTGGAATGTCTACCACATATGTCTCTAGTCCTGTTGAAAGTAATTCAATCCTAATGTACTAAAATGTGTTAACTTGGTTTTGGCTGATGAGTGGATTGGTTGGTCGTTTGGATATTATATGATCTTTAATAGGCTCTCGGTAATTAAATGGATATTGAGTCAAAATAATTGGTATTTGGAATGAGACAAAACAATACATAAATATATAAACAAAAAGAAAATGATAAACATAGATACATAGAGTTGTTAGTTTGAGTATGATACGAACAACATATATATAGTAATGAACTAAATTTGTGTTGTTGGATGGTTCGATCTTTTAAATAAACTCATTAATTTTCAGTCAACGATTAATTCAAAACTTTTCAGAACATATTATTATTAAATCCAATAAGATTATTAAATCCAAAAGACTATTCATTTATTATTAGCACTATCAAAATTCATATGCCACATCTAGAAGACTTTTAATCAACACTATATTTTAGGAGAAATAGCCGACTGTACCACCTTTGATATAACAAATAACAATTATACCACAAAATATAAGAAAGTTACTAAAATATCACAAAATATAACAATTAAAGTTACTAAAATACCACAAAAATTGACCGCCATGTGAACAATATTTGATGAGATTGAAGGCTGATACATGTCAGTGATTTACTTTACTTTAATTTTATTTCTCTTGAATTGTTAAACGAAAAATTGTCGTAGAACTTATGAATTGTTAAACGAAAAATTTCCGTAGGACTTATGAATTGTTAAACGAATTTGTAATATAGGCATTGTTAAACCAATTAAAAATGCCTATATTAAATAAAGTTTCCAATTTATTCATGCACTTATTAAATTTTCGTTTAACAAATGCCTATATTAAATAAAGTTTCCAATTTATTCATGCACTTATTAAATTTTCGTTTAACAAATGTGTTTCCAATTTATTCACACACTTATTAAATTTTCGTTTAACAAATGCCCTTATTAAAAATTCGTTTAACAATGTCTATATTACAAATTCGTTTAACAGTGCCCTTATTAAAAATTCGTTTAACAATGTCTATATTACAAATTCGTTTAACAATTCATAAGTGCTATGACAATTTTTCGTTTAATAATTCATAAGTTTTAAATTGCCGTTTAACAATTCATAAGTTCTACGACAATTTTTCGTTTAACAATTCATAAGTGTTACGACAATTTTTTGTTTAACAATTCAAGAGAAATAAAATTAAAATAAAGTGAATCACTGATATGAATTAACTAACATGTATCAGTCTTCAATCCCATCAAACACTGTTCACATGGAGACCGATCAATTTTTATGGTATTTTAATAACTTTGTTATATTTTATGGTATGTTAGTAACTTTTTTATATTTTGTGGTATAATTGTTATTTATTATATCAAAGGTGGTACAGTCAACTATTTCCCCAATATTTTATTACAAATAGCAAGTAAATATTTCTTAATTGGGAAGTAAAGTGGCCCCCCAAAAATAGCAACAAAGATTTTCCCCCAAATTTAGACCTAAATTGTGATTGGCTGAATCCCATCTGCAAACATAAACCTCAGCCTCAGGTGACGCCGCCTACGAATTCAAAGCATCAACAGTTGTTGTGAAAGCTCAGTTGCCAACAAATATCTCCTCTCCCCGGCCCCACCTGTCTTCTCTTCCACCTCACACTCCTCGTAGAGAGAGAAAGTTGCATTTGTTTGTTGTGCTGTTCAGAAAGATCGCGCAGAGGGGCACTGGAAAATGAGAGGAAACCGCGTCCCTCCACCGCCTTACGCATTTTTTTTCTTTCTTTATTTGGTTGTGGGGTTTCAGTCGGCAATACCTATAAATATCCCAGCCCCACTCCACTCATCGCCGACCGTTTTGCCCTTTTCCCAGATATTTTTATCTTCTCGCAAAACCCCATTTGATTTCCTCCATAAAACCCCTATATTAGTGTAATGGACCCTGAGGATACCCAAAACACGCCGCCGCCTAATACGGCGTCGTTTCCGGCTTTGTCAATGGCGTCTCCGTTTTCTCCTTTTATGGGGTTTGACTCTTTTGAGTCCCAATTCGAGTCCAAACCCCCGCAGCCATTGGAGTCGCTGTACGAGACTCCAATTCCGCCATTTCTGAGCAAGACGTTTGATTTGGTGGATGACCCTTCGTTGGATGCGATAATTTCCTGGAGTGCCAGTGGTGGTAGCTTCGTCGTTTGGGATCCAATTGAATTTTCGAGGATTATACTACCAAGGAATTTCAAGCACAATAATTTCTCCAGTTTTGTTCGTCAGCTCAATACATATGTGGGTATTGTCTATTGATTTCATTTTACAGTCAGATGACCTTGTTTGCTGATTTTGTTTCTTTTCTGCAATTTTTTTTTATGTAATTTTTTTTTATCTCTCGTGTTTTTTTTTTTAGGGTAAACATTTTCTTGTAAATTCTGTTTCGATGTTCTTTCTGCAATTGTATATAGCTAGATTCTGATAATGTAATTTGTATTGAATTTTGTAATAATCAGACAGTTTGTACAGAATATAAATTCTTGAGCATTCTTAATGTCTCTTGGATGATATCTCTATTGCGATTCTATCTTTACTTTGTGCGTAGTGGTTGCTGTTGTACATTGAATCTTGGTGATTCATTGGACTTGTTATAATATTCTTAGAATATAGCTGAGGTTTTTTAGTCTACTTCATCGTAATGAACGACAACAACCACTGGAACTGGAATGTCTATCTCTTCACAGGTAGATTTTAAGCTTTGGTACTAAGCTTTATGCGTGTGACTAATTTCTATAGTAAATTCATATTCGGATGTGAAGATTTACTGATCTCATTACTTGTAGCATGATGCAGCTCACGTTGTATGGATGTTGGCCTGTGCATCTTGATCTGGCTTGTCTATAGTAACTAACCATGATATTGAAGTTATTCTTGTGCTTAATCGGAATATTTTGGGTGTGTAATTTGGGTGTTTACCGTTTTGTACAGGGATTTCGCAAAATTGATACAGATAAGTGGGAGTTTGCAAACGAAGGATTTGTGAGAGGGCATAGGCATCTGTTGAAAAACATCCAAAGGCGCAAAGCACCTCACTCTCAGCAGATTGGAAGCTCGTCTGAGGAGGCAGGCAAGGCTGCATTGGAAGGTGAGATAGAGTCTTTGAGGAGAGAGAGAAGCTTGATGTTGCAGGAGGTGCTCGAATTGAAGCATGAGCAGCGTGGCACAGTTCAACATATGGAAATGGTGAACGAGAAGCTCCAAACAGCGGAGAAAAGGCAGAAGCAGATGGTTTCCTTCTTAGGGAAAATCTTTCAGAACCCGTCCTTGTTAGCTCGTCTTCAGCAAACAAGGGAGAAGAAGAGCATTACCTCCCCAAGAACGACCCGTAAATTTGTGAAGCATCAAGCACACGAACAATCTGGTGTTTCGTCTGGTTCCCCCAAAGGGCAGATTGTGAAGTATCAACATGAGCTCATGGATGGAAACGATCCAGTTTTTGGGCCGGAGAATGTGGCTTTTCAGGTTGAGGATTGTTCACCAAACGAGTTTGGAATGGTGCATGAATACCTTGGTGCCCCAGAGCAGGGTGGAGTGGTTAAAGGGAAGGGTGTTGTGGGTCCTATGCCCCAATCCTTGCCCAAGTACGACCCTCTATTCTCGATACCAAGAACTGAAAGTATGGTCATTGGAGAACAAGGTCTTTGGAGCATGGATTTTGAACCTGGCACTGGTACGTCCGGTTCCAACGAGTTATGGGACACTTTAGGCAATTATAATGTGCCGGAATTAGGTGGTTTATCAGATGTTTGGGACTTAGGTACACTGCAGGCAGCAGGAATTTCAGGAAACGAGAATTGGCCAGATGAATACAACCCTTTTAACGAGTTAGAGAATCGAGAAGGCCAACCTGGAGTTGGTAGTCCTAAATAATAGGATCCTTTACTTGACCCTTGGATCCTACTTCCTAGATAGTAGTATAATTATATTGGTTGCATATATAGTAAAGCTGAACTATAATTATATATATTCTATTAATTTGATCATTGAATTTTAGTGATTTTCCCAGTTCATTTTTTTCTAAGTTTGTTATGTTCTTGATTGCTGTTTAGCATTTCAATGTAACAATTATGAGCTTAATATGCTAAACTTCCTGCTAATGTTCTTCTCCTTGAGTTCAGGTTTGCGCATTTTCATAGAAGTACATTGGAAGGCTGGACAAGGTGCTCGACCGTTCTCATCACAGGTAAGCAATTTGAAGCATATTCGTATTCATCAAATAGTTCTATTTTCATTAGACCATCTGAGATCATATTTCCTTTGTCATTTAATATAATGTGGCAGCATATCAAGATTTTGTAAGAATCTGAATATTTCGGATATGATCCATGTTCGTGATTTAAGCATATAGATAATATGCTCTGCATAAGCAAGGCAATGTAAATAAGCCTTATCAGCCAAATGTTGAGCACTTTGGATAAGCTTGTGTTAGTTCCTCTCATGTTTCCTTTTGCATACATAGCTGATCAATTTGGACAAAGTTTTGCTTTTGAATTCGAGCACCACTTATTACCTTTTCTGGTTTGTGGAATAATGTTATTATTGAATATTGAGATTGTTGATCTCTCTATACTTGGAACATCATGACATGGAGCTTGTGTAGCCTTTGGAGCATATTCGAATGATGTATCTCTTATTTCATTCATCAGTGTTGCGACACTTCTACAATATATATTGTTATTATCATGTCATGTTTGCTTTATGAAAATGTTTTTTTTTTTTTTTTTAATTTAGTAATGCGATAATTATTTTTCAGTTATTTTTAAGATTTATATAGACAAAATAGTTCTATAATAGATTTCTATGTTTGTTTGAAATTAGACCTCTTTCGAAGTAAGAGGAGCATGAGTTGGCAACATCGTTGTATTTTCATTTCATCGAATCAAATAAATTTTGAAATGTCAATTAAATTAATCAATTTTCCAATTACTTTTACATTACAACCTTCTCGGTCAAGATCAAGTTTACTTTATTTTATTTTATGGAATACTTTTACAAAATCGGGTCATTCAACAAATCCAATGATTTGCATGGTTGTAGTTTGGAGGAATGATTTATTATTTATATGATGGTAGCTTAGAGAATTGAATTATTATTCCGAATTAATTTGAAGTAGGTGTGGAATATAATATATATATTTATATCAATAAATTTAAGTATATTGAGTGCCACAATCTTAATAAACCTGGTTAGTGGTTGGTTTGATTGAATTCAACCATTATGCCGACTAGGTTTTGAATCTTTTGATCTTGTCGAGATGATTGAATGAAAGAGATACCGAGTCAATTTATTTTTGTATATTTATATCACTTTTATCAAGAAAATAATCTATGAATTATGATCTGCATGATTTATAACCTGTAAATCAATTATTATAATGAATCTAAGATCCTCAACAAAACAAGTTTGTTGCACTTAAATTCACAACCTATTAGAAACAGAACCATGACTGATTTGTTCACAATTATCAAGATCATAGTTTGTGGTTAGTGATGTGGGCTTATATATTGGATAATGCATATTTGGGCTCACAAGAATTTGTTAGTTGGGCCTACTACGACAAGATCTGAATTTGCCACTATTATCTGGTCGTGATGGATTATAAATTTCTATTTAAATTAGTATATATATACCTGAATGTGTGTGTTAATTTATAATTGACAATTTGTTTATAAAGGGTATAATTGTAATATGATGTGGTGTATTTAGAAGTTTTATAATTTTAAGAGTTTTAAATGTGGATGTATATTGTAAATGAGGTGTGTTTAGTAAGTGTTGGGATGTGTATAGCCCCACCACCCATAAGTGTGTCCCAACTTTTAATTAATTTGAAGCTTTCATATTTTACGATGAATAGCATGTACCTTTATTTTCACCATTTTGTTATCATTTTTATGCCTCAAATAGTCCTTTTTTTTTTTTTTTTAACAAAATAATATATTCTTAAATAGAAGTGAACTAATATGACTCCGCAATATATCAATCTAGAATATTATATAATTTAAAACAATCTATTTATATTCATAAAATTTTGTCATCAATAGAGATAAATTTAATTTACTAATTGAATATCCAAAAATTTCAGATGTTGAACACATACTTCCAGGACGATTGTAGACCAAAAATGGCCTAAAAAAACCGTAAAAATCATTATAGAATAATAAAAAAAGTTGATTCGCAAAATTTAGAGATCATAAAAAATAAAAATAAAAGTATTTAAACATAAATATTTATATTGATTGACCCATATTGACCAATTTTGATTGGATTTTGATTGATTTATATGGAGCTCTATTTCACGTAAGGGCTTATGTGAGACAACATTATATAAACTTTTGTTGTACATATTGAAAATTTTAATATACAATACTTACCATACTGAAATTTTCGTAACAAATACAGAAATTTTTGGTGCAATACGATATTGATACCGAAAATTTCGTTACAATATTGGTATATTAAATTTTCAAATATTTCGGCATATAACGATTAATGAAATATTGTATATTTTGATATTAATTAAATATATGTATATATATCTTCATTAATGTATTTAAAGATTATTATTCTACATTTCCATATAACGATAATTTCGGTATACTAATAAATTTCGGTATGACAGTATGAGTTACATGACATACCAAAATTTTGGTATACAAAAGTTTTTAGGATGCTAACTAATGTATTTTTGCATATTGAAAATTTCGGTACCATATTCTATATGATATGAAATTTTTGGTATATCTTACCGAACCATCCATATTAAAAAATACAAATTATCAATAGCTAAAACATTAATACCATATTGAATAATACAAAAATGTTATAATGTCATTGTGCCTAATTATTAATATACCCATCAATAACGTGTAATGATCTCACCCTTTAAAATTATAAAATATTAAATTAACATATATATTAGATATCAGTGTTCTAAAATTCGCTAGACGCTAGTCGGGCGCTTGATTGGCGCCTAGGATGCCTAGGACCGAATTGTTCCGCCAAGGACCGTCTAACGTCTAAAGTGACCGAATAGGTAAAAATCGGTATGGCTAATAGCCGCCTATGCCGATTTTTAGGAGAGAGCTAGATATCTAATACATTGAATGTTATCATAACTACCTCATAAAATATGTGGACGTCTATAAACAATAGAACAGTTGCTTAGCTAGATTGTCTATCAATATCAATAAATGAATTTGTCCAACAAAATAAAAAATTGGAGTAGGACCCAAAAATTAAGACTACGTTTGTTGCTAGTTTCGTGAGTGAGAATTTAGGATTTAAAAATCACAAATCTTGTTTGTCTAGGATTTAGAAGAAGGAATATGAAATTTAATTTATTTATAAAAAATGAAAAATACTATAATTAGAATGAGTTTGTTGTGAGACCGTCTCATGAAAAATACTATAATATTCATTAATACCTCATATTAAAATTTCAAAATTCAATATTTTCCATCAAATTCTCAAATTTTTGCCAAAATTGATATTGAATTTTCCACTTATATTTCCGTAAAATTAGAATACCGATACTTCTACGGATACCAATATTTACAACATTGGATACAATACGATGGCATGGATGAGATGTGTTTATATGCTTCCATGAGTTGTTCATTAATTTGCAAGATTAAGAAAACTAGTTAAGAAAACATAATATCATCAATTAAGAGTTGCATCATATTCATTTCTACTACATATTATGGAAGAAGTGTAAATTACAGTTATTATGAGATGCATTGCTAGCTAGTTTTTGATGAGGTGAAGATAAAGATTTGGGTCCAATCGAGGCATTGCATGAGCAATTAGTGGGTTGGCCAGTCCTAAGTCGCGATCGGATTCATCCAAGCTAATGCGAGTTGTACCGGGTGGTGGCGCCCAAGTAAAAGCTTGAATAAGTCGAGCTAAAAGGATGGTTGACATTGTGGAACCAAGCACAGCAGCTGGACAACCCCGTCTTCCGGTGCTAAATGACAAGACACGTAATTCATGATCTACGAGCACAACTTCTGAGCTTTCGTCAATGATGTGACGCTCAGGAGTATACTTGAGAGGGTGTTCCCAAACCCTAGGATTCCGACCTATTGAGCAACGACCCAACATTACATGACTGCCTTTTGGGATGAAGTAGCCACCCACAACAGTGTCTTTATCCGACACATGTGGGACATTGAAAGGATGCAATCTGAATGACTCTTTTATACACGCCTTTATATAATTTAGTTTAGGCAAATCCGATTCTTGAACTAGTCTCTTCTTACCTACGACTCGGTCCACTTCTTCGTAGGCCTTAGCAAGAATGTTTGGTTGATTGATCATCTCTGCTATAGCCCACTCTGCTGCATTTGATGGATTATCAATTGTTGCAGCCATTATTTCCTGTAGATATATATATCATTAAGTGGAAATAGATCTTTCTATCCAATATACATGATAAAAAATGAAAAATACCCACTTCAAAAGAAAACATGTTTTTTTACCCAAAATGAAGATAAAAAGTCATAAACGCCCTTCACAACCTCCTTAGTGATTTCTCCTCGTGATCTGCAGATTGACCCTCGTGATCTATCAAAACACCCTCGTGATCTATCATCCACCTCGTGATCTATCATCCATCCCTCGTGATCTATCATATACCCTCGTAATCTATCATTTATCCTCGTGATCTATAGATCTACACTCAAATTTTTTTGACTAATTTTAATCTACCTTCGTGATCTATCATATACCCTCGTGATCTATAATCTACTTTCGTGATCTATCATTTACCCTCGTGATCTGTAGTTAGAAATTTTTGACTGATTTTCCCCAATAAGGGTAGTTGGGTAATTTTATCCTCAAATTGGGTAAAAAACTTAGTTTCTTATCAAGTGGGTATTTTTCATTGTGTACTACGCATATTGGGTAGAAATGCCCCCAGCCCCTATCATTAATCCATATATATTATCAAATAAAATGCATCAAAATTTCTACCAGTACTACTTACTATAACCAATGCTTTGATCTCTTGAATTGACAACAAGGGCTTGTTTTTCGAGTTCTTGAGGTTAATTAAAACATCAAGAATATCCTCTTTTACATCTCTAATACCTCGTTGCCATATCTCGACCCTTTTCGTAATTTCCAAATCTTGGTATTTTCTTACATTATTGATGGCATTAGTAACAATTTTTTTATGTCCATCCAAATCAAATACCTCCAACCATGGAAGATAGTCAGCAATGGCAAATGCATAGAGATATGACAGGATTGTGAACAATCCATCCACATGTTCTCTCTCTTCAGTTCCCGGGCCTCCATCCTCCATTCCGGGCCCGAAAATCCTCTTACCAAACACCAATTTTCTCGCAATATTACCACAATAGTGTTGTGTTGCCTCTCTTACGTTCACCATCCCATTCCTGAGTGGGTTTTGACATTGATTATAGACATATCGCACGAGATGATCAGCTTCTGCACACCTTTTTTCATAAAGCCATTGGTGCATGGTTGGTGAGAGCACTTGATTGACAAGGATTCTCCTCATTTTCTTCCATTGTTCACCCTTAGGTGAAAGGACTAATCCCAAGTAGCCATCACTAATGAGTTTGGCTGACATGATCTCAGGTCTAGATGCGAAAGTTTCATCTTGCTTCTTCAAGAACTCCCGAGCAAGTTCGGGGGAACTGACAGGAATGACATGGATACCACCAAGGGAAATACATGCTATTTCCGTGTTGAATTCTTGCATGAGCTTGTGTATCCATCGAAAAGTTGACTTGTTCTTGATCATTTCATGCAGACAACCGATGATAGGGTAGCCTTTTGGCCCTGGTGGAAGAGAAGGTGTTGTTTTCTTTCTAAGATTGTATAACTTTATACCAACACATACCAATGCTAGCAAATATGATAGAAAATCAATGAAAAAATTTCTTTTGATTTCCATGGATTGATGATTAATTGGTGTGTTTGGAAAAGTTTGCTTTCTTTGAGTAGTTGTAAGAAATTATACTCTTCAAATTATGTTTGGAAAATCAATGCTTTCTTTGAGAAATTATATTTTTATAATACTAGTTTTACATCACCTGCGTTGCACGTGAAGATAAATTCAAATTAAGAAAAAAATATATATAAATATTTTAATATATTAGAGTTCTAATTATAATAGAATTCTATAAGATTTTGAATGATTCTAATATAAAATTATTTAAATATGAAAATCCTAAATTACTAATATAACATTAAATAATAATCTTTGATAACAATATATTCGACAATTCATATTTTGTAAGAAACATCCACACTTTTGTAAGAAGCATCCACACAATATTAACAACGTTAGATTTGAAGATCTTAATTTGGAACTTTGGCGTCTTTCAAGCCCTCAATTGATAAGTGTTAGATTTGAAGATCTTAATTTGGAACTTTGGCATCTTTCAAGCCCTCAATTGATAAGTTTTATCTTTAATAACCGACATTGATAGTTGATCTATCTTTCAAGATATAAACCGATAAAATCTCTAATTTTTTTAAGGAACACGTTTAAAAAATTGGATCATTCTTGGTGGACTGAATTATTATTTTGAATTAATTTGATGTGAGTGTGGAATATATATATATATATATAAAGGAACACGTTTAAAAAATTGGATCATTCTTGGTGGACTGAATTATTATTCTGAATTAATTTGATGTGAGTTTGATGTGAATATATATATATATATATATATTTATTATTTTTTTTTTTTCAAAAATATTTTCTGAAATTGCTCTGTCAATCGATTCGATTTCTTCGGAGATTGGTATAACAGAGCAGATCTATTCGGGTTTCGGAGATTCTGAATTTTACAATTTATATAAAATATTTATTCAAACAAAATGAAATAAGTAAATATTCATTCAAACAAAAAGCTATATATATATATTGTGTCACATTATTTAATTTAAATCTTAAAATAAGTCATAAACTAATTAATTAGACTTGCCAAATTATCGAGGTAGACGTCTTCTTCTCGAAAGCAATAAATTACATTCAAGTTTTTCTTTAAATTTTATTTTTTGAAATCTTCTTGATCTACACCTCATAAGTGGTCTCACGAACTTCGTCTTTTAAAAGTGAAATAGATATAGGTTTTATTATTAAAATTTGAAGGTAGATTAATATTATATATATATATATATATATAAACTTGAATTAAACTAACTTTATATAATTATAAACTAATTATTTGATTAATATCTATTGTAGTTAATAGATTTTATGTTTTCCCAAAATTGTTCATTATACATATTTTACTCTATTATTTAATTGTTAATTTCTTCTATGAAGTCTTCAAATTATATTCAATAATAATAAAATTCAATCAATTTTTTATCTATTCCAATATAACAATATAGAAAAATGAATTAAATGATACATATAAATTTGTATATGTTACTTCCTTAAAATCGATTCTATTCGGTTCTTTGGTTCCATACATTTCGATTTCACACAAAAAATAATCGGAACGATTCGGTTCGGATAAAGTCAAACAGTCAATAGTTCTTTATCGGTTTGGAACTATTTCAGTCGGAATTCTCCACAATTCGGTTATCTTCGACATCGATGTTCACCCCTACATTTTACATCCAATTTGTTGTACATGTATAAAGTGATTTTAATACCATCTATACGCACAAATCATGCTTAGGATATTTATAATTTAATTAATCTCTTAAATTTTTTTTTATAAAATTAAATAAAAATTATTATTTTTATATTTTTAGCGAGTAGAATTTGATGAGAAATGAGTCGCTTTCATTTTGGGATGAATGTTTTTATTATATATATATAATATAAATAGTTGAAATATTTTGTTTAAAATAAAATAATTAAACTTTTAAGATGTTAATTATAATTTTGAAATTAAAATGATGAAATTTAACTAAGTTTGCGAATATATCACATCTTTGATTTGAACAAGTAGAGTGGTGGTTCTAGAAACTAGGAGAGAAAAATATTGAAAATTTTACTATAACATACTAATCATACCAAAAAAGGAGTGAGATTTTCTATTACACTTGGTGTTACATTTTCTATTCCAAATCAATCACCACACGCCACGTGTATTCAATGACATCGCTAATTAATACGTGACATGTATTAAATGTTATGTAACACAAAATGTAACACCAAATATAATAGGACTCGGTTCGGTATGGTTTAACCGTTTAAGTTCTCGTACCATATATATATATATCCAATTAAAAATTATAATAAGTAAGACACATATTGTTATTGTATCGATAATTTTGGTATTTTGAAATGTCAAGTATGATATATTGTTCATATCATATTATGAAATTTCAATATCTTGAAAGTTACCGATATATCGAAATACCGTTATATTAAATGAGAAATATTAATTTTTTAAAATATATTAATGGGAATTTTTTTTTTTAATTAACACTAATAGTTTCAGTATTCCAATGCCAAAGTTAAAAAATAACCTCAAGTTAAAAAAAAAAAAAAAAAAGTTTTATCAATTCAAGATAAGTCAACTACAAATGAAGGATCTAAAAAAATAAAATTTATCAATTTATGGTATGAAGACTCGAAACCATAATATTAGGATTCTCAATTCTAACGTATTAATTAGCACTCTTCCTTACAAAAGTTGAGGTGACTGTGAAATAATGTTAATATGTCTATCAAATGCCCACATACTGATGGCAAATTCCATCCTACATGTGATGGTTAGGATGGTGACAAATGTTCATTTTGTATTTAAAAGTGCATATATATGTGCATTTATAACATCAAAAGTACACACTTATCACCATCCTGACATCAAAAGTGCACACTTGTCATCATCCTAACATGTGATGGTAATACCATCACATGTAGGATGGAATTAGCCCATACGGAAGCCAGGAATTAGCCCATACGGAAGCCATGTGGCTTTCAATTGTTTTTTTATTTTCCCAACCAGATTGTACGTCTTCTTCCATGACTATGATTTCCAATACAAGATATTAAGATTTTGCAAATAATAAATATTCATAAATATGAGTAAGTCTTACGTGAAACTGTCTCACGAATTATCTTACGTAAGATACCACACTTCACAATTTATATATAAATTTATGAATATGAATTTGATTTATGCGTAAAAATGATCCGTCCCACAAAAACTATCCGTAAAACCGTCTCACGCAAATTTTAGTGCATAACATAGAGTGTCATCTTCTTTATCATAGAAGAAGACCATCGTGTAGAAAAGAAACTAACAGTTGAAAACCACACTCATGGAAGAAGTCGATCCTCTATGGGAGAAAAATAAGCAATTGAAAATCATAGTCGTAGGTGAAGACAATCCTATAGGCGGAGATTAACAATTAAGCCACATAGCTTACCCATGGGGTCATATATTGGTGTTCATTCGATACCGAATCGGTGGTTTGGGAAACTGTGAAAGATGAAATTGTGGGGATTTCGGTTTCAATTTATAAACATCTGGTTCCGGTTCAAATTGAAATTGTGGGGATTTCGGTTTCAATTTATAAACAGCTGGTTCCGGTTCAAACCACTGATTAGGCGGTTTGTTTTTTCTATATATATTTTTTATTTTTTTAAATACTTTTTTTTAAAAAAAATTAAAATTATATTTACATATAAATATTACAATTCTTCATATATTATAAAACAAAAATTTTGTTTTAGTTAATAATTAGATATAAATTAAAAATTATAACTTATATTTACAAGTTACAACACAACATTACACTTTACTAATTACAACTTCAAAAATTAGAAATTACGATTTAAATACAACGAAATACAAATCATATATTTAAAAAAAATTATAACTTATAATACGAAATAAAAATTGTAATCAATTACAACTTAAAATGAAAGAGTAAAATAACATAAATATATAATATTATTAATATATGATATAAAAAATTAAAAATAAACCGCCGGTTTGGAACCGCCGATTAAATTGCCAATTTTCCGGTTCGAAAAAAGGGGAATCGAAACCAAACCGGTAAACCACGATTCATGGTTTCGATTTCAAACTGTTGACCTCGATTCAATTCCGATTCAGTTCCTATTTTCGGAATCGGTTGAGCACCAACTGCACCACTATGGTCATATAATAGACACATTATTTTAAGACTTTAGAATTGAGAATCCTAATTCGATAGTGAAAGTACGGGTGGGTAGAATCTCCTGCAAGAATAAACAGACAGACTAATGTTATCCCAAATGTTCCAACATTAACCAAAACATTAACAGAAACAGCAGCGGAAATAAACTTTAAGAAAGATATAAAGAACAGAGAAATTATCCACAAAGTATATAAAAATACTCATGGAACGCCAGTAGAGCAAAACTTTATTACTTCTATGAGTAATTACAAAAGCCCAAAGAGATCTCAAAAGACTCTTCAGAAAAAACACACACTCTAAGGTTTTTCTCTCAGACTCTTTGAGTGTGACAAACTCTCTATAGCTTACAAAGTAATCCTAAAAACCGAACTCATCAGAAACTGGAAACACTATGAAAATGTTGTCACGAATGTGTCAACATCAGACTGCTTTGTAAACAAAAACAGAAACTGTTCTTCACTCTCTCTTTAGCTTTGATTGCTTATCTTGCTTGTTCGCTCTATCTTTTCTCCAGACCCTGATCTGGTATTTATAGACTGATAAGTCAGTTTATTAGTTTAGTTTAATATTTATCTATTTCTTAGGTGTTTGTTGCAAGTTTGGATATTTCAAAGTCTAGCCACGTTGTTTAGTTGAGCAGATAGTGGGCTGCAATATCTCATTTCAGTTATTTCTATTTGGTTATTTTAGCAGACTTTTCCATTAATGAAAGTGGTCATTCGCTCCAGATTTGTTGTGCTTATTATATTCTTGTGATTAAGTTTCTAACAATCTGGTATCAGAGCCTCCCACTGGGGCCTGAGAAAAGGAGAGAAATAACGAGTGACTGAGAGAAGGATGAGTGAAGAGAAGGACTTCCTGCAGCCTGCCATACCGCGCTTCAATGGTCATTATGATCATTGGGCTATGCTTATGGAGAATCTGCTAAGATCAAAAGGATTTTGGAAGCTTGTAGAGACGGGCTATAAAGAGCCTGCAGCAGGAGCCCGGCTGACCGAAACGGAGCAAAAACAATTCGAGGATGTGCAACAGAAGGACCAGAAGATAAAGAATTACCTGTTTCAATCTATAGACAGGACAATTCTTGAGCAGATTCTGGAGAAACGCACCTCGAAGGACATATGGGACTCAATGAAGAAGAAATTTGAAGGGAACGCTAGGGTGAAACGTTCTATCCTTCAATCTTTGAGAAGAGATTGGGAGATTATGGAGATGAAGGTGGGTGAGACCATCACTGAATATTTTGCAAGAGTTATGAGTGTGGCAAATAAGATGAGAAGTAATGGAGAAGATATGAAGGATGTCATTATCGTGGAGAAGATTCTTAGAACTCTCACTGAGAAATTCAACTACGTAGTTGTTTCAATCGAAGAGTCCAAAGACATTGATTTATTAACTATCGATGAATTGCAAAGCTCATTGGTTGTACATGAGCAAAAATTCAACAGAAGCAGCGGAGAGGAGCAAGCTCTGAAAGTTACCATGGAGGAAAGGAATAATGGAGGTAGAAGTAGAGGCAGGGGTAGTTTCAGAGGACGGGGAAGAGGCAGAGGTAGACAAAATTTCTCAAAGGAAGCTGTGGAGTGCTACAAATGTCATAAACTTGGACATTTTCAATATGAGTGTCCGGAATGGAATAAGGAAGCGAACTTTGCAGAATCTAATGAAGAGGAAGAGATGCTTTTAATGTCTTATGTTGAGGTCCAAGCAATAAGACAAGAAAATGTTTGGTTTCTTGACTCAGGTTGCTCAAACCACATGTGTGGGAATCAAACCATGTTCACTGAACTCGATGAGAAGTTCCGGCACTCGGTGAAATTGGGAAACAATAGCAAGATGAATGTATTGGGAAAGGGTAAAGTTAAGTTGCTGATCAATGGTGTTAATCTAGTAGCTACAGATGTGTTCTATGTTCCGGAGCTCAGAAATAATCTCTTGAGCATAGGGCAACTACAAGAGAGAGGATTGGCGATTTTGTTTAAGGGAGAGACTTGCAAAATATATCATCCTGATAAAGGTTTGATCATTCAAACAAACAAAGGTGCAAATAGGATGTTTATTTTGCAAGCTGAACCACAAAGCAAGTGCTTCCACACTAGCTCACAAAATCTGTCTCATCTTTGGCATCGGAGATATGGACACTTAAGCTATAAAGGCTTAAGAACTTTGCAGGATAAGGAAATGGTGCGTGGTCTCCCTAAATTTTCTGAATCAAATGAGCTGTGTACAAATTGCATTGTTGGAAAGCAACACCGGTGTCCCATCCCAAAGAAGAGTTCATGGAGAGCAAATCAAGTGTTGGATCTTATTCATGCAGACATTTGCGGCCCAATCAACCCCACATCTAATAGCAACAAAAGGTACATCTTGTGTTTTATTGATGACTATAGTAGAAAGGCATGGATGTACTATTTGGTGGAAAAATCAGAGGCATTGAATCATTTCAAGTGCTTTAAGAAGATGGTGGAAAACGAGACAGGTTTACCGATCAAATGTTTACGCACGGATAGAGGGGGTGAATTCACCTCTACTGAATTCAGCAATTTTTGCAAGGAGAATGGCCTCAAACGACAGCTGACCACCGCCTACACCCCGCAACAAAACGGTGTGGCGGAACGGAAGAATAGAACGATCATGAACATGGTTCGGGCGCTTCTATCAGAAAAGAAAATCCCAAAATCTTTTTGGCCAGAGGCAGCTAATTGGAGCAATCACGTGTTGAATAGATGTCCAACCTCGGCACTCAAAGATATTACCCCGGAAGAAGCATGGAGTGGAATAAAGCCTTCGGTAGAACATTTTCGAGTGTTCGGATGCATTGCACATGTTCATGTGCCCAAGGTACAAAGATCTAAACTTGAAGATAGAAGCTTTACTTGTGTATTTTTGGGTGTTAGTGAGGAATCAAAGGGCTATAGATTATTTGATCCTGTTACAAAAAGGATGGTGGTGAGTAGAGACGTCATTTTTTACGAAGAAAAACAATGGGATTGGGATGTAAGTTATGAAGAGCAGATCGGGGTAGATTTAGAATGGGGAGATGATGGAACTGAGGTATTTGATGAAATCAATGAAGGAGTTGAAAATGAAAATGAAAGTGTGGAAGAGAATAGTAGTGAGGAGAGAGATGAAAATTATTCTCCAAATATTGGAGATGGTGAGGTTGGTGATGATAGTGCCCACGGTAAAAGAGTGAGATTGCCTCCATTATGGATGAGAGACTATGTTAGTGGGGAGAATCTGGACTTATCTGAAGATGAAACTAATATGGCACTAACAGAGCTAAATATGGCTTTGATGGAGCCAAATGACCCATTGTGTTATGAAGAGGCTGTGAAGATTGCAAGTTGGAGGTTAGCTATGGATAATGAAATTAAATCCATAGAGAAGAACAACACATGGACATTGGTTGAGCTGCCTGTTGAAGCCAAGAAAATTGGAGTGAAGTGGGTCTATAAGACTAAGTACAATGAGCATGGAGAGATTGATAAGCACAAGGCACGTTTGGTTGCGAAAGGTTACTCTCAAGAGCATGGAATTGATTATACAGAAGTTTATGCACCTGTAGTAAGAATGGATACAGTGAGAATGATTATTGCTCTAGCTGCTCAAAAAGGGTGGAATCTTTTTCAGTTAGATGTTAAGTCAGCATTTCTACACGGAGAGCTTAATGAAAATGTTTATGTGGAGCAACCAAGGGGTTATGAGAGGAAGGGTAAAGAACACCTGGTGTATAAGCTTCATAAAGCATTGTATGGGCTAAAACAAGCTCCTCGTGCTTGGTTTAGTCGGATTGAAGCTCACTTTATCGGGGAAGGCTTTGCGAGATGTGGTAACGAGCAGACTTTGTTCACCAAGAGAAGCAAAGGAAAAATTATCATTGTAAGTATTTACGTTGATGATTTAATTTTTACTGGTGATGATGAAGACATGCTAACTGAATTTAAAAGTTCCATGATGAGAGAATTTGATATGACTGATTTGGGGAAGATGAGATTTTTTCTTGGTATTGAAGTATTGCAAAAATCTGATGGCATTTATGTTTGCCAAAGAAAATATGCCTTGGAAATTCTAAAAAGGTTTGGTATGATGGAGTGTAATCCTGTGAGCAGTCCTATAGTTCCAGGTTGTAAGGTGAGCAAAGATGAAAAAGGTGTTGCTGTTGATGAAACTTATTACAAGCAATTAGTGGGGAGCTTAATGTATCTTACGACTACAAGGCCTGACATGATGTTTGTCACATGTCTCATTAGTAGATATATGTCAAAGCCTACAGAACTTCATCTTCAAGTGGCAAAAAGGGCACTTCGTTACTTGAGGGGAACTACAAACTTCGGGATTCACTATAAAAAAGGGAGAGGTGATGAGTCAATGTTGGCATTTACGGATAGTGATTATGCTGGTGATCCGGATGATAGGAAGAGTACTTCGGGATATGTCTTCTTATTGAGTTCTGGGGCAGTTTCATGGTGTTCAAAGAAACAACCAATTGTGACTTTATCCACCACAGAAGCTGAATTTGTAGCAGCTGCAGTTTGTGCTTGTCAAGCAATTTGGATGGGAAGAATTCTCAAGGATTTGGGATGGTCAAATGGAGGTTGTATATCCATAAAATGCGACAACAATTCCACAATTAAGTTGTCAAAAAATCCTGTGATGCATGGACGCAGCAAACATATTGACGTGCGATTTCATTTCTTGAGGAATCTTGCAAAGGAGGGTGTAGTTGAATTGGTGCATTGTGGGAGTCAAGATCAAGTTGCAGATTTGATGACAAAGCCTTTGAAACTTGATATGTTTCTGAAACTCCGAAGTCTGTTGGGTGTATTTGAAATACATGATAAACTAAGTACTTGAAAGTTCTTAGTTTAAGGGAGGGAATGATAAGTCAGTTTATTAGTTTAGTTTAATATTTATCTATTTCTTAGGTGTTTGTTGCAAGTTTGGATATTTCAAAGTCTAGCCACGTTGTTTAGTTGAGCAGATAGTGGGCTGCAATATCTCATTTCAGTTATTTCTATTTGGTTATTTTAGCAGACTTTTCCATTAATGAAAGTGGTCATTCGCTCCAGATTTGTTGTGCTTATTATATTCTTGTGATTAAGTTTCTAACAAAGACCTCTGTGGATGATGTATTATCCTCCATGATCTTCATTATCTTCATGTCATGTCCACGATCTTCAAGCTCCTCATCTCCACTTCTCCACTTTGTGTTTCCTTCTCTTCACGTACATCACGTTTCTTTTGCTTCCACGTTTTCTTTATCCCACATTTCTGCAAAATAAAGAGGAAATACAAGGAAAAACAAATCCCCTACAATCTAGGAAAGGAACGTGTAGACTTCTTCAAACAAGGAGATCTTTGTTTGATACACCAAATCTTCCAAACCCTTAAATCTCTCAACAATAAAATCACGTATCAAAATTAAATTAATTTGGATAAAATAAGAAAAAGGAAAAATAATTAGTGTTAAAAAATAAACACTAACAGATAGTTTCAAAGACTTCAAATTCCATACACCAGTCTTTTAGAGTTTTGACTGATAAAAACCTTATTAAAAACATTCAAACCAGACATCCATCGAAAAGCATCACATCAAGAAACCTCTTCAATTGGAGGTAGAGCATCATAACTTTGGTTTGTTACGGTGTACCGAAAAATTTGATGATAAGTAAAAATATATTTATCACCGTATCAAAAAAAATTGTATACGTGGGTATGACATATATAGCTCATATTGTGTCATACCAAAATTTTAAGGTACACAAGATTGTAATATCAAAATAAATAATATTAAAATTTTAACATATTAATAAGGAATATATATATATATATATATATATATTGATTAACAGTAGTATTTTCGGTATTTTGACATATATCGAAACATAGAAAATTTTAAATTATCATATGTATCGAAAATTTCAAAATATAATTTCTTTTCAGTATTTTTTATATGGTAAATGCGGTATACTGGAATTTTTGTTATTTTTTCCACCACTATATATTGCATACAACATGTGGGATTTTAAAAATAAAAATTATAGTTTATACAATTATAAATATAAAAGCACTATTTAAAAATATTGACTGTTTAAAACTATATCCTGTTTAGAAAATATGATTATTTATTATATTTAATAATTTATATATTCTATTTGAAAACAATTAGATTTGAAAAAAGTGCAATGAAATGAAATTCGATAGCCTTACTTAGAAACTTGCCAAGCGAGTTTGATTTTTTGGATTATTTAATAACTTGGTTTCTTGTTTGTAAATATAAAAAAGTTATAATGTATTTTTTACATAAATGAGATAAAGTAAAATGTCTTTGTAAAAATAATATTCGTTGTCATGTAAAATATGAAATGTAGGAATTTTTTTAAGGAAAATTACTAAATTCAAAAAAACTCAATGTTAAAGTGTATATTTAATACGATTAGATGTTGAATGTTCAATGATGTCACATAGAATTAGGTATTAAAAATTAAAGATCATAAATGTTTAAATGCGCCATAAACTTTTCCTTTCAACAAGACAATTAGGAAGAACAATGAGGTAATAAAAAGTGTATTAATATAAAATGAGTTTATAAAATATTAGAATAAATGAAAACAAGACTCCATCATATGAAAAGAACAAATAATTGTAACAGCAACCTATAACTTTGTCCAAATCTAAACCTAATTGAACGAGACATATAGTTAATAATCTTTTTAAGTGATGTTCTATCTTCTATTTTAATATTATTACTAGAAAAGAATTATATTAAATTATATATGCATTTAGCAGTTAGCTCCACTCTTTGATTATGTGTAATAAATTAAGAGTTAATTGTCGGAAAAATCACGAACTTTATTTAATTTATAATTTTAACCAATATTTTTAAATATTAGCAAATATAACATGAACTTTCATATTTTTTAACCAAATTTTTGCTAATATTTAAAAAGTTGGTTAAATTTACAAATTAAGTAAAATTTGTAAATTTTTTGCCAATTAACCTTAAATTTTAGGGTTCATGCACAATTTATGGTGTAACTGCTGGTATTTGAGATTTTTTTTTTTTTCTCTCTATCAGTCTGGTTCAAATTATTCCAGCTGTTTATGTTTTACTAGTTTCATTTGCTTGTCGCATTCAACTAAATAAACCTATTTTTTTTAGAAAACTTTGGATCAAATAATACAGAGACCTCTATTCCACCTGTACACTTTTCATTAATATTCAAGATAACTATGTCTCTTCTTCCAGGAAAAAAGATAATTATGTCTCAACTTTTTGTCTAAATTATTAACGCAATTTGCAAATGAAAAGTCTTGATAATAAGTTTTTTTTTTTCCTTAAATCAACAAACTCATAACTTGATTAATATATCCCATAAGCACGTTGCTACTAGATATTTTAGATGAAAAAGTCCGTACGTACATTCTAATGGAAAAGGGCAACAAAGTAAAAAGAAAAGATTCAAAAGGGAAATAATTTTCAATTAGAATAGTGACTACTTGCACTATCTATAAAGACTCAGAAAAAGGCATTTGACGTTTCAATAAGTTTATTATTAAGTTCAAAATTATTAATTCCATAACCGTCAATACATATAGAAAAGTACTTACTAACTACTTCCTCCGTATCAAAATAACTTGTTTCACAGAGATTAAGAAAACATTTAATAAGTATAAAATGACAATATTACCCAACAGTAGGCATATTTAATGTATAACACATTAACACTAAATAAAAGACCATTAAAGAAAACAAAACAAGGACAAAGTTAGAAAAAAGTCACAAACCTTGGGTATATGATTTCATTTCCTTTTCTCTTTTATATAATCTTCATAAAAGAAGGCAAAAGAGGGAGATGAGAAAAATGGAAATGTACACATACCCAAAATGATGCATGTTATATAATCTGGGTAATTTCTATAGAACAGTTATTTGGTACAATGCACATAAATACTATATCAATAACTAATAATATGAACACTTCCCTTCCAGGCATCATCTCATTTACACGGCTAAACAATTTCTTAATAAATGCCCCTTGTTAAAAAAGGAAATGCCAATTCTCAGGTACCTTTAAAATGATATTTGCTTCAGGAATTTTGGAAAAAATCATCAGTTTTTGAATAGTTCATGAGACATTTATGTACACAGGCACACCTGCAGAAGAGCCAGAAGTGGAGATGTTAGATACGAGAATTTTCTTCAGTGACAAAGCGATAAGATGATGCCGTTGTTTGCAACTCATTATGCCGTCTTTGTTCATGCATGAACAACTTTCTTTGGCTTTTTCCTTTCGCCAATTCATAATTTTGAAAGACATCTACAATTAATACAAATATTTAGCTCTACATTTTTTGAGTGGTGTGGTCATTTTAAGCTTTTGAAATGATCTTAAGAAATGGCCTAACGATTCTCTCATATAATTTATCGAAGGAAGTTGTAGCGTAGTCTAGGAAATACCCACAAGTTTAGAGACAGACATACCTTGTAATCTGAGCAGCTTCTTTCCAGAAATTGATTAGAAGAACTGGTTCTAAAGGTATGAACTAAACCGATGCCCAAACTCTTCAAGTTAGACAGTGTATTTCAGCACGACCAGGTTCGGTTCTTGAGGGTGATTTAATTAGAGGCAACAAAGATTCCATAATACTAGCAAAGGAGGGCCGTTTCCATGGCTCACTGCAGTTTTGTTGATAAAGTGAGTTAGTAGTATGTTCAACTCTACTAATCATCTACTTCTGGAAATACTGAATATTGATCGGTTCAGAAACTCTCCTATAGCAATCTATGAACTACACTGATGCCCAAAGTTTTCTGACTTTATATGAGCTTAGTTTTACATGCTACGCTTAACTTGGCAAAATATCATTAAATGCTTATCAGAAGTTATCAGAAGTTAAAATGCTTGTGGGCGAGCAGATGTGCAGAGTTATGTATGCTTGGCAAGAGTGAGCAATGTAAATGACTATAAGGGGGATGCTAGAAACTAAATTCACATAGTTAACATCTCTAGTCAATATGCAAATAAACTTTGGGTCAAATTAGGAGACTTGATATCATCTCAGATATGCATTACAGCCTCCAGACTTTATAGATAAAGAAGTCCTACATCATGCTACTAGAATTTTATACTACCCAAAAATCACAACCCAGATAGTCACTTACTTGGCCCAGCAGGCTGTAATAATAGCTGCAACTTGAGGATTCATATCCGGTGGGATTTCAAGCCTTTTTCCCTTAAAACCAACTGCTGCTACAACCTGGAATATTAGAAAAAAATTAAATCTCACTTCAAATGGGCTCAAACAAGACCATAAAAGAAACAACGAGATAATTCTGGCAATCCTACAGAATAGACTCATGAAAGAAATCCTCACTGGTAACAATTGGCGAACATTAGTCTATTCTATTATTTGTTCTTTCTACTATATTTTCGGAATATTTTGTTCGGGGTGGGTGGATAGAAAATGAAGGCTATCCCCCCCCCCCCCCGCCACCTTGATATCCACTTAGGATCTCAAAATTAATCATCCACATTGATGGCATCTTTTGTTAGTAGAATTAAAAGAAAAAAAAGGACCATAAAATTAGATACGTGCAGTACCTCTGCAAGTGGAACGAACAAAACCCTGTAAACCACTTCTGCTATAGATATTACAAAATAAAGTATGAATCATTTATCAACGCCATTAACTTTTTCTAACATCCATAAAGGAAGGGTAAGTAAAATCATGCAAATAGTATGGAGTATTAATGCATTAATTATGCACGGTTTTTCAGGTTAATTTACCCTCGAGTTATCTTGCAATATTAAAGCCAAATACCAACCTGTGCAGGATTCAAGTTACCCCATGGTTGCTGCAATGTTGCCAGCTCCCACAAAATCACACCAAAACTGTACACATCCGATTTTTCATTTGATGGTTCATCTCGGAGGACTTCAGGTGCCATCCACTCAGGCTACCATAAAAGAAAAGAAGCTTCTTGTTATCCAATGAAAATCCCGAATTTGGCAAGAGATTAATGCATCAGATGCATAAAAGCAGTTTAACTTACAGTTCCAGCAGCGGACTTGGAAGAAAGAAATGTATTTGCTTTGAAACGGGAAAGACCAAAATCACAGACCTGATGCAGATATTACAAAGGAAAATTTTGAAGTAAATTAAAAATAATCAGTTTATATTGTAAGTCTGGCATGAAGAATAAATTGAGAATGTATCAAAAATGGATTCAATAATATGAAGGCACTTCCAGGTGAGGAAGGATGGCACATGGAACAAGGAAGCTTATAAGATGAAATCTTTGCCATTAAAATTCAGAATAAACAACCATGCTCAGTGATTAGCTATGTTTAAATTGGAAGGATCTCTACCCACAACGAAACATGACAGAGAACCACCTTATGTTTACACTTAGCACATAAACCAGTTTCATAACATGCTTATATCTACCTCTTCAGCCAGCATACAAAATCATTATGCATCCTCAAGATCAGTTTTTTTTTTTAATCTTACCTTGACAGTATACTTTTTGTCAACTAAAAGATTAGGAGATTTCAAGTCTCTATGAACAATTGGAGGATTGTGTTTGTGAAGATAGTTCATCCCCTTTGCCTGTACAAAAATTGCCACTCGTCAGGCCAAAACATCAGAGTCAGGACAGAGAGAAAGAGTAGGAGAGGGAGTCGGTTTTTTTTTTTTTTTTTTTTTTTTGGGGGGGGGGGGGGGGTTGGGGGGTGGGTGGCGGAGTAGGCCCATAAAGTAAGGCAAATGAAAGAGAAAGGTGACGTGACACTTGATTTTGACATGGAAGCTGCTGAATAAAATTGAGTGCATACCACATCATAAGCCATGCTCAATCGACGTCTCTCATCCAAGACTTCTCTTGCACCATGTTTATGCAAAAGTCTATACAAACTGCCTCTGAAGTAAATGATAACTCATAAACAGTTAGAACATGGTTACGTGAGCTAAGATAACTTGACAAATAATGTCCCAACATTCAAGTTTAGAACATATACTTTGATAAGTATTCTGTTACAATGGACAAGTTTGGCGGCTCCGTTACAGCACCCATAAGAAGCACGATATTTGGATGGCGCAATCTTTTCATGATTGCTACCTAAACCCAATGAAAAAAGTGATGCTAAGGTACAACACAAAGTAAGTGATTATAGTAAATTAGAGAGTTTCAGTATACCTCTCGCAAAAATTCCATGAATCGTTCTGCATGGAAATCTTGTTCCATGAGAACCTTCACTGCTACATCCTGGAAGGTGTGCCTCTTGTAAGATTTAAAATTGTCGACACTAAAGCCCAATATTGAATCAATGGAAAATAAATATGCATATCACAACAAGTTACATGTGATGAAAATAGTAAATTAAGAATTGGTCTTCCAACCAAACAACAGAATGGCCGGTTCAAGGTCAGAAGGAAATAGTGTGAGCCTCTCTTTGGTGAACAGAAGGATAGATGACTTACGCAATCATTCCATTCAGCACGATGAACAGTACCAAAAGAACCTGCATACACAATTGAGCGAAATCATCAGGCGGACAGTTAGAAGAATATGTAAGTGATCCCTTCTCATATAATGTCGAGAAAATAACAGAGTTTCAGCTTAGCAATATTTCACAGCAATACCTGCCCCTATTCTCTCCTTTATAACTAGATCACTCCAGAGAATCTTCAGCTCTTCAACATCAAAGACCAGTTCTGCACTTGATCTGGATTGAAATGCTAAAGTTCCTTCACTGAACCGCATGTTATTTGCAGTTCTTCTTGGATCCGGTAGCGGAACAAGTGGCTGAACAACTTTATGCCCAATTGGGGGGAGAAGCCTTAAAGGTATTGATCCTTTGGCTTCTTCCTGCTTGATTGCGATTGGTGGAGAGCTGGTTCTATCCTCATTGGCCCTCTCCGTTTGTTTAGGATACTTGGAATCACCAGTATCCCCATCAACAGTTCCAGCTGTCACAAAAAAATATCCTTTTCATCACAAGTTGAAGCCAACCAAACCCATATGATAATGAAAATTAAATTACATACATTTTGAGCAATTGCATATCCACATTTACATGATTACAAGGAGTATCAACACAAAGTAAAATGAATACAGGCTCCTTTGCACAGAGCAAACAGCCAGATTATTCAGCATTCAGCAATGTTTACCACCTGATCCAATTTCAGAAGTTCGTTTGGGATTCACCAATGTGGAGAACAACTTTGCAACAGTATGAGAACCAAGTTATTTTTACTCTAGATACACTTGTTACTGTGTATTAATAGAACTATTGCTGCCAAACATTTTATTCACCTACTCAAGGGAGGGTTAGTGTATAGTTTCAAGCACAAAATATACACTGCTAGAATATAGCATCATTTTAACAGAAGATGTTGAAGAATGGTCAATGAATTTCAGAAACTTATAAGTTAGTGATTCTTATGCCAAGGGGCTACTGAGATTCAGCAGAAAATCAGAAAACCCATGCACAGGAAAACTCAATTGTGCGGAAAATCACCTGCTAAAGAATCGTCGAAAATGAGATTAAGTGATTGGAAGTCCAAGAAATACTGTTTGGCCAGCAACCTGAAGTCGATTGTAGGCTCCACCTGCTTGAATCGTGGAAAGCGTAAAGGAGAAGAAATTGCGATTGTCGACGGACCATTTGATAAAGAATCGGGCTCGCTTAAGCATCCTGGTTTCTCAATCAGATCAACAAGATATTCCCTGTGATGTCATACCCACATGGTTAAATGTGGCATTTATACATCCAAAATGAATCATAATAAAATGCAAGATCATAATAAGATGCAAGATAGACCACACTTGTTATTTACTAGCTATTTAAAACTTTCAAACACAGACTCCACAAGTAAAATAGCTCACATCAACCTTGTACATTCGAAATAACTTAAGAAAAACAAAAGCAGGACTCAAGAGAACATGATTATCCACCAATTTCCAACGAACCTTATACTTATTAGAGAACATGAAAACACCAAAACACAGTAGAGACCCCCAAATGTTCAAAGTAACTCTTATCAACCTCAAAGAATTCAAATGACTGGATAGAATAAGTTGCAAGAAACATGTAAACATTGGTATCCACAATTGTAACACACATTGCACAAATAGCACATGGAAATACTACAAAAGGAGAGTATTAATGTATTAACACAATATTCACAGTCTTAACATGTCAGTTCCATTTATTATCTCTGTAAAACTTCACATCCATATTAAAAAAGAAATATGCTAATTCCACAGATCTTAGTTTTGTTGTCTAGGGACTGGGAAACCTCTCACTATTAAACCATGGAAGTAGCAATTGTTCTTATAGCTCATGCTTCATCACCGGCTACATGATTCTATAAATGAAGGATTAAGCAATAATATATACCTATCAAGCTCAAAACGAACAAGACAAGAGGAAGCATCTTCTCGAGTACAATATTTACATCCTTTTGCAATACGACATGGTAAGCCAATGACGTCTGCTAAAACCTGCCAAAATAATCATATATGATGTGCCATAGGAAAACCACAAGTGTATGAGTATGAGAGCATAATAAAGCCATAGACAACTTGGTCCTGTGGCGTATCATGTAAAATGACTGAAACAAAGAAACAATAATCTTTAAAATTGTTTGGAGAAGTGACAGGCAGTAAGACTATCATACCCAAAAAAATAAAATAACAGTAACAATAAATTTAAAATTTGATTGAAGTAATAGTAGTGGAATTAGTTGCCTACTGAATTTTTTCCTTTTCCTCTTTTCATGAGTCCAAACATTCAGCAATACCAAAGGACACATGTTTGGTACACCTTTCTGTGTTTTCCTTTCTTTTTTTTTTTAACTGACAATACTTCAGAAACGAAGTGAAAAATAAATTATAGAAATGGGGTCTGATCAGCAATCCCTGCCAATAATGGATACCAAAAAAATTGTCACTTCCGTTTGCTTGCACTTCCTCACGCCAAGCCACCTGTCTTCTTCCTCCCTATTCTCTTCACTGAGAGCCACCTCATTTACTCTTCATATGGTACCATCAACCGCCACACTTCCTCAAATGTCCCCCCAAATTATTCCACAACCAAGCAATCATGAACCATTTAAATCCAAAGAGTCATTTGGTTGGGAAGATTCTATCATCACAGAAGTTTACTGCTTCAAAACACACTGACAATAAGGTGGCAACCAGTACGGTTGATTCTGGTGATTTGTTACGCTCCTTAGATGTTTACCAAAGTTGAGTGCTGCTGAGCTCCCAAACAAGCCCTCAATGCCCAATCTTCACTTCATCTTTTGTCTTCTTCCAAATAAGGTGTATCATCTTCTTAATATATTTTATTAATTTTACAGCATCTCAGTTACACAGAAAAAAAAAAGGTTAAGTGCAAATTAAATTATGGTTTTTGTAGGAGGAGATCAAGATTATCACTATGGGTATATTTGGTAGATCAAGGTCAAATGCAGGTCTTGCAAGAACCAGAAAAAGAACATATGTAAAATTTCATTCTAACTTCATTGAATGACAAATTTTCGCAAATAACAGAGAGAATACCTTGAATAGCAACGAGCGGTGTTTGCATAGTCCAACAGACAGACTGCCAATAGGGAGCACAATAGACCCTAAGCAATTTTTTAAGTCATTACTGCACTCGTTCCAGATGCTAATTAAGTCATCTTCCAAGTTAGAAGCTGCATGCCTAAGGAAGGCAAGAAAACATAATTACAACAAGAATGAGTTTGCTGGAAAACTTCCATAGGAGCTTCAAGAGCTCACCCCATGTGGTTGCAGACTAGCTTTGCGAGATGATCGACAACCTCCTTCATGGTAATGCTACTAGATGACACTGTATGAATCCAGTTTTGCAGCTCTCTCAATCTGGGATCACCACGTCGATCTACTGAAATAACTTCTACTGAAGACATAGTGGCAGGATCAACAGCCTTTAGTGATTCAAGGGATGGAATTCGGCCACTTTCCTGAATATCTGAGCACATTGCCCAGATATATGGATCCATCCCACGAATGGAGTAAAACCCATCAGGAATTTTGTCAAAGTATGACAAACATCCATTGACCTGACAAAAAACAAATCGATATATAAGATGAAGTATAAGAATACAGAGACAATAGTGTGCGCAAGAATTTATCGAATTCACTGTGTGTAACATTAATAGAAAGATACACTGATCATGTGTGATATGATTTTATTCAAGACTGGTTAGTATCTCTATTAGTATGTCCAGTTTTAATTTTGACCCAGATTGTCATTCTCACATCTATGGCTTCCTCATTTCTCATATAAGGGAAATTTTTTAACCCGGCAAGGACTATATTCACTGAGTAGTTCCCCATTATGGAAGCTATAGGAAGATGTCGTCCTCACTAAAGAATAAACTACATGGAGTTAATAAACTTCACCTAATACGGATATCACATAGTTCAATCCACATACCAAGCAACATACTTTATCTACTGAAATACTGGTCCATATTCCTTTTTAATTTTATCTCTAAGTTAAGAAACCTTAGATAATATTGTCAGCATGAGTATAGTTTTACTCTGGAGTGTTTGGGAGCGCGCCAAATGTTCAGTTTTATTGTCAATGGAGATATTTTCTACCATAGATATCAGATATGGTGTCTATTCCGATTATTTAGTTAGCGATGTCACAAGAGCATTTCATTTTGTTAATTGTTATTTTCATGTTAATGTAATGACTGGATGATATGCATTACATTAACATATATTCCGGAACCTGGTCAGTCAGGACATGACACAGATCAGGTTCTTTAACATTTAGAACTGAAAGCCTCATTTTGGGTTTTCAAAAACATTGGCCAAAAAGAATATTGAAATTGACCACAGAAATTTAGCTTAAAAAATATACTTGATAATTGTATATCACAGTTGATCTTCAGACACTAAAGGTTAACAGTTTGCTGACAAAACCTTCACATTTCTGAGAGGTTGGACCAATTCTTCTAGTTTTGTAAGTCACAAAAAAAAACATAAGGGTGCACCTTAAACTTGATTTATTCATAAAAGATCCTTGAAAAGTAATGGATAGACGATACAGAGAAGTGTTCACAAATAATATCATTGGCATATTTTACTCATCACTAGAGCGGAAAATATTTTGTACCTATCTCCGAATGTTTATTTAGTAAGTTAAAATATGTATCACTTTGCGTCAATAGATGAAGTGCATCTGCGAGCCATTCAAGTCATCTACGTGTCTAAATTGTCAAAATCCACATTGTCTAGATTGACGAGCACACAAATTGTACTTGTTCCACATACAAACAAAATGCATGATGCTCGTGGCGGTAGCCAATAGGGGATCAAAAGGTCTGCTGTCGTTTTGGACAATAAATTCATATACTTTTCTTGCTGTAAAACAGGCCAAAGTTTTGGACAATGTGATGCATCAACATCTAAAATTCCCCTTCATAGTTTCCATTAGACAAAAACTTTCTTCAAATGCAATACTTAAACCTTCAATCCCTACTCCACTCAAACTCACATCCCTCAAGTTGAAGTGGATTCAAGTACTCTGTATTATCTAGGTCTTGGTGTTTGATTTCAATAAGTGACAAAAGCAAGATCCCAGTTCATCTTTTACTATCTTAATGGATTTGTAGAAGTAATGCAACTACTGTAATTTCTTTGTTGCCAGGCGATCAGTTCAGCATCCAATTTAAATCCGTGAAAATAGGGCAACTACATAAATTAGAAAAGCAAGGAAAAGAAATCATCAATAAAGCATATAAATGTCGTTTACATTACCCAGAATCGATGCGAAATGGCCACTGCAGAGCTCGGCGAAGAAGAAGCAGCGGAGACAGATTCATCCGGCGATGGATCCAGCAGATTAGGATCATCAGCACAGGTGGCTTCGGAGGAGAGGCGAAGAGCCAAAGCGAGCTGCAACTGGTAGCTCTCCTCCGTCTGCTGCGCCCAGCTCTTAGAAGAGAATGAGCTTCCGCCGCCTCTACCAGACGCCTCCGCCGCCGCCTTAACCCTCAATTCGCTGCCGCCATCACTCAAATGACTAAAACACCCCTCAGGGTTCGACAGCGAGGGCACATAATAGTCCCCCGAGATCGAGCTCTCACCGAAGCTGCTCCCACTCGACTGCCTCTGCAAGCCGAACGAGCCGGGGAACGCCGTCGTTCCGATCCGCGGCTGCGCCTGAATCATTCGCTGATCAATCAAGTCCCAATCGAAGGCTGCTGCGGCCGCCGCTCTTTCCGACTTCAACTTGTTCTTCTCTGCGGAGTGCGATTCGTAGTAGTGAGGCTGCTGAGGCGCCGCTCCGCCGCTTGCGACGGAGTATTTGGGCGGTGGCGGGGGATACAATGGCTCGTCGGGAATTTGGCTCAACAACGTATAATTCGATCGTCTACCAGGCATTTCCATTGAAATTCTTCGAATAAATACATGAAATCGCAGTTCATAGAATCCGAAGCACCGCCATCGATTGAGGTTTTAAGAAATTTGATAGTTTCTTCCTTTTTCCTCAAGATTTCGTGTATAGGCAAAAGTTTCTCTCTCCTACTTTTCCGCCTCGCGATTGTCGGAAAGTGGATGTTTCTGTTAAATGGCGTAATCTTAATATTCTTTTACGGTCAACAGTTTTTTAGCAGCTCCTCACTGTAGTATTATTTGTAAATTATATAATGCTTTGTATTTCTACCACTTTTATTTTATTTTTTTCCAGCTCAAAAATTAGAAACAAAAGAATCTCTTATGGATAATGTATTGCTCCATTATGTGCTAGATTATTGAAAGTTGAATGAAATAATTTGACAGAAAAATGAGGTTAACAAATTAAATGACTTTGCAAGTTGACATAAAATATTCAAATTTGATATTCTCACCATACGAAGAAATAAACATTACATGAGTCAACTTTAAATCATTCTAAGAAATTAACTTAACAAATTCTAGGCTTCTTCAACTTTAATCGAATTTGTTATCAATCGGTTACGACTAACAATAAACTCTCCAAAATCATCTTGCAACAGTCATTCCAAGTTTGTCAAGAAATTCTTGACAAAAAAAACATTATCTATATAGCAGTTGACAAGTGATAAAAAAAAAATCTCAAAACTTATCCCGTTGACAAGACAAAAAATATTCATTTGTAAAGATAACCCTAGTTTCATTCTTTTTTTTTTTCATTATATTCTTCTAGAATATGTGATACATAATGTGGGAAACAATTTTTGTTTAGATGGTAATAACTTAAATTGATATAATTATCTCATTCTATTAATAGGAAATATAATGATACAAACTAATGTTAGTATGACAACTTAAATTTTGATGATACAAACTATCATCAATGGTACGACAGAATTTGATTATATGGGCTACGATGTATTGGTACTGTGTGGAAAAACAAAAGAATAAATAAGTCCACAAGATTCTGAATTGTAAAAAATATGAATCATCAGAAATGATTAAAAAGTATTTTTTCTATCATAAATAAATAAAAACAAAAATATTCTTAATTTAGCATAATACAAAGTAAAATACTAAATGAGGTTCAATTTATATTTCACATATATAAATAATCTGACCAAATGCTTAATTAGTTGGGCATCCTTTATTTATTAAAAAAAATTAAAAAGAAGAGGTTAAATTATTTGTTTAATTATGAAATACATGCCATCCGTCAAGATAATAAATCTCTACTCTTTTCCTCAATAGATAAATAAACAAATAAAACTCAACTCTCAAGTGCCTCTCACAGTATATAAAATTTAATTATTAATTTATTAGTAACTTTGCATTAATTTATTTTGTTCACTCATCCTTCTTTTCTTCTCTTCATTGTTCCTTCTTGAAAAGTAGAACATTATTTAACCAGCACCAAAAATACATTCCAAAAGTCAAATAGAATCCTTATAAACCAAGTTACATTCCATTATAACCCTTACAAAAAGAAAAAAAAAATCCATTTATTATATATATATATATTATATTTATTTTTTAAATATTCCAAATATATAATGCAGTTACTATATATAATCATATTTATTCAGCTTATTCACTAATATATCACTCTTCAATATAACCTTTTAATTTTATTATTTGAAACATAAGAAAACAAGTGTTAAATAGTATAGATGGTAAAATAAAAAGTGTACTTACTAGCATAATTATTTTTTCTATAAGTTTCTTAACTATTGTGAAAGTCTAATTCACATGTATATATGAAGATTGAAAGAGTACAGAACAACTTACTAAAGAGTTGTAATAATAGTCAATTATTAAGATTTATAGTGTAATGATTAATGCCTTAATCAAGCTCACACTCGCACAATCAGAAATCACCAAACAAACTGACCAAAACTCGCAGAACTTCGAGCTCAAAGAAAACGAACAAGAAAATCGAAAAACCCAAACAAAACACAGAGAATTAACGTGGTTTGACTCTTTAGCACTTGAGTCTACATCCACGGCACGAATCGCGATCACTTTATTAAGAAATCAATGAAGAATTACAAGCTTGAAGATGTAAACGCAGACTAGGGTTTTCTGGGAAGAAAGAATGAAGAACCCTAATCTATATCTCACGATTTACACGACGAAAACTCTCTGAAACTAGAATCAACTATGCATGCTTATATATAGAGTAAAAGTCCTATGCTAATTGAGACTGATTGTAACTGAAACTCTACAACTTAAGCGATTAAAACTGAATCTTGCGCGGGAAACCCTAATTTTAGCTCTTGGAGCTGTTTCATGCATAACCGATTCTTTACTCCAATTAACCGCTCTGATCTTCGGTTGTTGAGCTCCAGCTACTTCTCAACTACCCCAGGTTTTATTCTCCACGTGTATTCCACGTCAGCAGCTCGTTTTCCAGCTCAGCATGCGATTTCTCACTTCAATTGAATTATCATGCTTCTTGCCTTCTTTGCATCAGTCTGTCCATCTGAAATATTATATTTGTTACTCTCTTATTTTAAAATATTATATCTTAAATATTTTTTACATATCTTCAATAAATATGAACAATTTCAATAAATATGAATAAGTATGTATATAGATAACAAATATTATATTATTTAAATTTTAAAGTATACACATACACATGTATGAATTTTTTTAACAATATATATATATGAGTAATTATATGTATATAGATAGTTGATACAAATAGTAATATAGTTTGTAAATAAATATGTAGATATGTATGCACACCTTTAGAAATAAATTAGCCGTTTCAGGTTTTGCTAAGATTGAATTGAAAATGTGACAAAATTTCATTTTCAACGCGTTATTAGGTGATGTGTGACATCGACGCACTTTATGAATTTAATATTTACAAAGCCGCCCCCAGATTCAATGCTCATTAATGTTTCTAAGGATATTTTTGAAGCAACTCTTACATTAACAAAACACTATACATCCTCTGTAAATTTATTACATATACCAAGTGAATTAAATATTTTTGCAGAAGAAAGGTTAAAAAATTTATTCTTTCCAAGAAATGTAACAAATAGTGTGTCAGAAATATAGGACAAGGATCATGAATTTGTAAATAAGATAAAATTATTTTTTTGGGTATGATGAGATAAAATTTGTATTGAATCTAAACCAGCAGTATTAGTGCCATGATTTTAATTTGCACAAATGTACTCTAGAGACCTATTAATTTAGTTAAATGTACTTAGTGCGTATTTATAGAACATGATTAATAGGTTCACTTGAGATACACTTTGATCGAGCTCGTTCAATTCAATTACTCATTAATCAACACACTCAAACCCTTATAAATCGAATCATGTAACTGATTGATTTCAGCATTGTGTTTTTAACAATACCGAAAAACTTCACATTGTCATATTTAAATGAAGTCAAAAAACATAATCCATACAGATTATGGTTAAAAGTCAATAATATCGTATAAATGTGGAAATTTTAATTATTATTAAGCCCAATTAAAAACATTTTAGAAACTGTATTATTTTTAAAACCAATAAGTGTTTATGTCTTGAAAACTTGAGTACTTTCGTTTTTTTGTTTTCATCCAGGAATAATTTTAATTTTGGTCATATATACAAGACACTTTTCATTTTTTGACAATTAAATATCCGTTTTCCAATTTTGATCCTTTATATTTTATTTTTTTTCAATTTCAATCATTTTTATCATAAATTTCAAAATTGCTGATTTGGTCGCCGGAAAATCTAACATGACATCCAAATTCCAATAGACACATCATCAATTTTGAAAATTTTGACAAAAAATAATTGAAATTATAAAAAAATTAAAACATAACTGATCAACATTAAAAAAACAGATATTTAATTACCAAAAAATAGAAAATATTTTATAAACAGTATCAAAATTAAAATTAACTATTTTTATTTATTAAGATATTTAGTTGTGCGCCAATTAATTTTGGTCATACATCATTATAAAACTTGGACCAGCCTTCCTGTTGGTTGGACCAATTTAATTGTGACCCAGTCAAAGTGCGAAGCCTGTTACTTATAGATCAAATGAATAAAACCCCAAAATCACCCAATAAAAATTCATGAATCGTTGAAACGTTTGATCCGGGTCAATTACTTTTTCCTTTTATCTTTTTAGGCTCCATTTAATTATCTAGGTCAATGAGATAAATTCATAGGATAAAATATAAATTGTTATCTATATCCAATGTTTACATAATATATGGATAAAAATATTAACTATCTTTATCCATCGTTTACTATGTAATATATGAATGTTGGAATAAGAGTGATATTACCTAAATGTCTCATTTATGTAAATGTTTAATGTTTACTAGAGATAAAAATGTAATTTTCTAATGTTATCCCAAGTTTTGGGTAAACTATTCTAGGGGTGACCTAAATTATTATCCAAGGTATTATCCGAATTTTGTCATTTTATCCCGAGTCGGAAGGATAACCCAAATTTTATTTACATCAAAGTAAACACTAGATAAAATGTCACCATCTTAAATCATCCCCAAAATAAACGGAGCCTTAAAAGATAATTAATTGAGACTATTGGTGTCTTATGGTGTCATTTTTTTTTTTTTTTATTGTTTGGACATGGATCTTGAAGTCATTTATGTATTTCACTTAGTTTAATTCTATCTGTATCTTTATGAGCAAGTCTTTTGAACTAAAATAAATACAAGGAACCGATTGAGCAAGGCTTGAAAAAAAAAAGTAAAAGAAATTTGTGTCCCAACATTTAGCTCGTTTTGTTTTCCTTACACTTGTTTTTATATTCATGAAGTTCCTGCACTTTCATGGCAAAATATTAGTGAGACCATCTCAATTATCTATGTATGTAGGATGAAAATCTAATTCATTTTATCTTATTATTAAGTTAAATTGAACCATATATATTCAAATTTTTAAATAAAGTTCTATTGTAAAAGTCTCACAGGGTTACAAGATAGTGTCTCGTTTTTATTTGCCTTCACTTATGATAATTGATCAAAATTATCATACAAGTCCATTACCAAATCATGTAAGGAACAACTTTAATTAATATTAATCATAAATAAAAATGCAAGTATACATTATACATATCTAAGTAAAAGTAAAATAATTCACTTTTGTTTTTTAATATAAGAAGACCTCTGAAGGCGCGACTGTTGAGACAGTACCCTTAGAGGATGTTCGAGGAGAAGCTGAGATAACCGCTAAACAGCTAGAGACACCTCATGAGGAGGTTGATGCTGCTGCTGCTGCACGCTCACAAGAACCTATCCAGGTTACAACAGTAGAGGTTACTGAGAAAGCTGAGTCTGCAAGAAGCTGCTGCAAGAAAGCATATACAACAACACTGCAAGAAGACAGTTACAGCATTGAAGCAGAGTAAGTAAAAACGGCATGCAACATCGCTGCAAGAAAAATACAGGAGAACTGCAAGAAAGGTTACAGCAGTACTGTATGAAGATACTGCAAGAAGGTCTAAGTTACAGCAGTGTTGTAAAGAACTAATAGCTGCAAGCAGACCTAGGATACAACGCCAATGACAAACAGTCAACTGAAGAAGTATCCTGCAATCCAAGGAAGGATAAATGCAATACGAGGAATGAAGATTCAAGCTAGATTGAATAGAGTCGTTCGAGAGAAGACTGAAATTGCAGACACGGAGCCAATGTCGAGACGCCACGTGGACTGACGCACTGCAGAAAGCTGCGAGCCGCAATCACTGCATTAAATGCTCCGGAGAGAAAAGTCAAGTCACATTAAATGCAAGCCATGCCTTTGGTCAAGAAGCTCAGATGCATTTAATGCGACCACAAAGAAGATCTTGGAGATCAGAGCTTGATTTCAAAGAAGGAGAAGTGTCTCTCTTCAACGGATACTTCCCAACGGATAAAAACTCTCAAGATCTATAAATAGAAGGTGTGGCTGATTGAAGAGATTGCTGAACAGAGTCGAGATGAAACTCACATATCATCCAAAACTTTTAGCTTTCACATGTTCAACCACTCAACCTTCTAGGAGTAGGTCTATAACAACAAATGAGCTTTCAGAGACCAAGACTGCTCCTCACCAGTTGAAGATCTTTATTTTCTTTTTAACCTTGAAGTTGTGTGCGTAGGTTATTTTAGGTGTCGTACAGTTGATAGGAGAGATCCTTGTTGTATATATAGTTGTCTAAGTATTAGACAACTTCCCTGTGTGGGAGTGTGGAACCCTGTGTGGGTGTGTGGAACCTTGTGTGGGTTAGCCTTTAGAGTTTGCAGTTGTTGTGTGGACGCTGGACTCTAGTAGGTGGTTAGCTTTGTAAGTTGATAGATTGTTAGGGAGTGTCCTGTAATTCAATCTTACTTAACAAAGTTCCTGCTCGAGGTAGCAGTAGAGTGGACGTAGAAGGCTTACACCACCTTCGAACCACTATAAGCCATAAGTGTTTTATTATTTTCTTATCTGCGTTTTATCCTTCATATATCTCTGTCATATGCATAAAATATTTTGAAAAGGATCATATTTGAGAAAACCAGCCAGCCTTGTGTCTTAAAAGCTTTATTTTTCCACTGCGTATAAAACTCAAGTTACAGCGTGCAACACTGCATCCTAGTGCTGTAAGCAGTAATTGACTGGCGCTGCAAGTTCAAGTAACTTGCAGAACAATAAGTTTTAATATATTTTCAAAATCGACCAAGGTTCATTCACCCCCCTCTGAACCTCGGACATCGCTTGAGACCCAACATGTATCACCCAGATGAAGGAAAGCCAAAGGAAGAGAACGCACAAACTCTTTGCCGACGGCGAATTGTATCACTCAGATGAAGGAAAGCCAAAGAAAGAGCAAAAGAAAATGATTTGTATCACTCAGATGAAGGAAAGCTAAAGGAAGAGAACTGTATCACCCAGATGAAGGAAAGCCAAAGGAAGAACAAAAGAAAACAATTTATAGAGCCAAAGGAAGAGAACTGTGGAAGATGAATACAGATGAAGGAAAGCCAAAGGAAGAACAAAAGAAAATGATTTATAGAGCCAAAGGAAGAGAACTGTGGAAGATGAAGGAAAGTTAAAAAGAAGAACAAAAGAAAACGATTTATAGAGCCAAAGGAAAAGAACTGTGCGTTTGTTTTCCAGGATACAACGACAACAAGGCAACAATAGCCATCTTCGGGTACGCAGGTCGCGTGTGCATATGAGTCCTATGGTCCAGAGCTCGAATCAACTCTTGATTTGCAATCCCCCACACGCGCGAGAGTGAGCCTTCTTACCAAACTTTCTTATCACTCACTAAAGGGAAAATCATTATAAAGTAGAGAAATAAGTTTGATTTTCCCGATGTGGGATGAACATCATTCCATAGGATCCAAACATGCAACTTTGAGATTCAATTTCTCATTCATCCGTCAATCATTTTGGGGGTATAATACAGGTACGGGACCCACGTTGAAAAATGCCCCAAAATTGGACAAAATTTTAGAATTTTTCAACAACACATTATTGACATTCTAATTAACTACTATATTTCTTTACCCAACAATGAGCTACATTGAGTCCATGATGAAAATATCAGATAAAGTACATAATTAAATAGAAAATTTGATGTGATTTTAATAAAAACATCATCTACTAATTACTAATGCATTTTTTATGGACCACAATGTCACGTACATTGTGATTATACCCCAAATTAAAAGAAAAATACACGAATAGGTCTTTAGTATTTATACTTTTTCAAAAATAAGTTCCTTTACATTTTATTTAACACTACAAATGAAGTGGTGAGATTTAACCCAAGGTCTTCGGTGGGTTGAGAAATGTACCTTTCATTAGATTAAGTCTATAGATACTTATATTCCTTTATTTATAAGATTATAAATATCGAATTTTTTTTTGACATAATTGCTTTAGACTAGATAACTGTAATTTTATTTATAAGCATTAAGTTTTTTACTTTTAATTGTATTATAAATTAGTTCTAAAGTTTTAGTTGCCAAAGTAAGACTAAAGTTTAATGTAAATAAAAGTACAAGAATTTAATATTGATGAATAAAAAAATAAGAATACAATTTTATCACGAACAAATGTTTTAAAAAATATATACATCAATATTATAATTAAAAACCAAGAGTTTTTTTCTTTCGACTGTAACTTGAAAGAAAAACTCTAGGTCACATTATTAATTTTTACATGACCGTGGACGTCAATTTACAATAAAATTGCATTATCTAAAATATTATCATTATATATATATATATATATATATATATATATATATATAATTGGCTGGTGGTATTCTCTAAACTAGATACCAACCATCAGTTAATGCCAAATTCTTTTTGTTATTTTAGTACAAATGGATTAATAAAGAAACAATTTACAAGTACCTTCATTGCCAAAAATGTCTAGTGTATGTTATAATATATATATATATATATATATATATATATATATATATATATATATATATAATTCAAAGACATTACAAGTGGTAACAATTTATGTTTATATATTTATTAGCACCAGCAAGTAGCATGGACAGCTCCAAATCATAACAAGTTGGAATAAATTGCGACAAGGTTCTTTGGAAAAAGCTATGATACATATAATTATGCGAAGGGATATAGTATAGTTTTTCTCTTTTTATGATATTTAAATAAAGTAAAAAGTTGGATGAAACTGTTTTATGAATCACACTTTGTGAGCCGAAATCCCACACAATTTTATTTCATATTCTTATTACATCAAAGTGTGTTATTAATATTTGAATTTTTCAGGTGAAACTTCGTTCCACTTGTCAATATCTATAAAATGATTTTATAAACGAGTGTCTATTTCAATTTAACTTGTCATATGGATATATTATCACAATTATTACAAATAATACAATAATAAATAAACAATTTCGGGTAACCACATGAAACAACATAATTGACGTGCCATTCATATGTTTTAAATTAAAATAGGGGCAGATAATTTAAATTATCTCAACTTGGGAAGTCTTAAGTTTAAAAGTTCAAAAAAAAAAAAAAAAAAGGAAATAAGCTGGCTTATTAGCAATTAGCAAGCTGTTTGGAAAGTCATAATTAAACCAATTTACATTTTCCAGTTTTAATTAAATTATGGTGTTGTATTATGTTAGGCATATTTTCGTTTCATAATTTTTTAATAATATTGAAATGCTATATATGTTTTTTTTAAAAGCGAATATTGAAATGCAAATTTCCACTGAATATTCTATTATCTTTTCAATTTAATTGAAAACCACCAAGTAGAGTTTTGAAGTCAAAAGTGAGGTTCGAATTGGAGTTTCACCTGTTGTGGGATATGACCTTTCAAAAATCGTTGTATGGATATAATTTTGTGAAATAATATAATCCATAAAATATAAATTGATTTGTTAAAACCATTCGAATTGTGGATAACAATGGGACATTGTCTTACTTAATATATTAGTGTGATGATTTCATATAAAATTTTGAGTGAGTCTCATGTGAGATCATGAATCATGTTATGTGAGACAGATCAATTCATAACCCACACTTCACAATTCACATACATGTTAGTGAAAATTAGTTTGAGTAGTGGATAAAAAAAATTCGTCTCACATAAATTATCCGTGAGACCGTTCCATGCAAATTTTTGTGTAAAATTTTATGTAACCTGTGAAACACAATACTCGGCTTTTTGATAATTTGGATTATTACTCATTTTCTTTTCGTCTTTAACTAATTATTGTTTCTATCTCTTTCTGAAATATCCAAAAACCAATATTTAATTGTTTTAAGTAGTTGGTTTTTTAGAGATGTAGTACCTATCATCTATGTAGATATAAACACACATTCATATTAAAATGAGTGAAATGACAAATGAATGCTACATTTGATGCACAATGTATTACATTGTAAGGTTGTTCGAAAATTTGATCAAATTGTGTCTTTTTTTTTTTTTTTTGGCATAATTAAAATCAAGATTTATTTCTTTAAAGATGAAAGTAAAGTACAAGAGGTTCGTCTACGAAATTTTTGAAACCATTTAAATACTTGCTAAAAATTCATAATAAAGTAAATAGGAAATGAGGCTAAAAATCGAGAGGTTGGTTCATTGACGTAATTTATGTTAAAAGTTAATGATTTTGAAGAATTAATATAGTAATATAACATGTCATGTGTAGTTGAGATTGTTTTTACTTAAATATAAACCCAGACATTTCAGATATTTATTACAATTAATGTTTCATTATGAATTTTATCACATTTAATATACGATATAACAATGGATCACTTAAATCTCGTTTTCTAGATCTTAATCCTATTTTCTTAACTACTTTGGGTGATCAACATCACATATGTGTTTCATCCAATTTTATATTAGTTTGTTTATTCTTAAAAATATGTTTATATTTAACCACAATGATTATAAATGTATTGCTTAAAAAAATTATAAATGTAATTTGTATTCTGTTTGTAATCTGATTCTGCCATGATTTAAAAGGAAAAAAACTTTTATTTCAAGCAAGTAATTTTAAAAATTTAAAAGTAAATATTAGAAAGTGTACCAATTGGGCCGTAACGAGCACAAAACTTAGTTAAGGCCCAAGCCTTCTCTGAGCTAATCCAATTATCTCGAGAGGCCCAAGCCCTCTGAGAGAACGCTCATTTGGAGCGCGATTTAAGCCCATACATAATAAGTAACTTTAGATAAATATTGTAGGTTCCAAATTAAATGTGATGTTCTTACATAAATAAATTAATTATTGATTCCAAATTTAAAAGATAAAATTATTCATTCTGAATTTGAAAAATGAAATTATCATTTAAAAAACTACAAAAGTAAGGTCATGTCTGAACTTTTTTTTTTTCATATATATAAAGTTTATCAATCAAATTTAGGAATTATAAGTTTAAAAATATTTATAAATAATTAAAAATTGTAACGTGTCGATCAAAACCTTAGTTTTAAGAGTCTAATTAATAATTTTATTTTTTACGCCTTGAATGGATAGTTTTTTTCTTTTGAACCCCAGATTGATAAATTAGTATGTTTTGAACCCCAAAAAAAAGCTCTTGTAAAAGCTCATGAAATACAATAAAATATATACAAAAAGATCCTAACAACCAAAGTTATTGACCAATAGAGTTTAGACACGTCAGCAGAGCAGTAACAAAAAGCAACTGAAAAAAGGTGAAAAAACGACTTTATAAAAACGGAGTCAAAGAAGTACGACTTCAAGAGATAAAAGATCACCATGCAGGCTTCTCTACACTTCTGCTCAACTGACACTTTCTTCCACCTCTCCAAAACCCTAAAATTCAGGCTTCGCTCTTTCAGACATGGAGACAGAGTTTTGGGGTAAATTCTCTCTCTACCTATAACTGTCGTTGGAGTCTCTAATACTTCCTTTTTGTTTTTTTGAATATTAATGATTTTTTATGAGAATGCTACACTCTTTTTTCAATCCGAAGAGATACACCTCAATGTTCATTTTGTATTCTGTAAGTGACATCATTAGCTGTGTTCTAGCTGGAAAGGCATCATTAGTAGTAAAATGGTCTCGATTTAGCTGCGCGAAGAAGTAAAGAACGCCACATTTTCTCTCAAGGATTTCCTGCTTGGCAGCTGTGTTTCAATTGCCTGTGTTTGATTTTGTGTTGCTATTAACATTGTTAAATTAATGAATGGGCATTATCCATGTATGTTGTTTCCACCGTTGATACTTTTAGTTCTGCATAATTCTTGGATGGTCGTTCTTGTTGTGTTTAAAAACTCGTGTTTGTTCTGTTTGAGGAACTAGGGTGAGACCATGCTTGCATTTTTTCTTCCTGGATTGTTTAGTTTATGTTCCTTTATTGATGATAATGTAGTATACACAACTGCTCTGGCTAAATTACCAAAAGACTATAAAAGGAAAAGAAATTTATCAAAATCTACCAGAAGAAGTGCATTGCAAAAGTATCGTAGGTCGCTGTTCCCAAGTGGCTTTTTTAAATGGTTTTAATCTTTTTTTTTTCTCAAAATAAAATTTGGAAAACTCCTAGCATGTGTGGCGATTTATGTATTTTTTAAGTTGATGTGTAATGTTTTCTACTGCTACTGGATTGATTCACCAACTCCTGGGGTCTCTTTGCTGTCATAGTTTTTCTCTTTAATGAATAGTTCATTTCAAACAAAATAGTCAAATTTAAAACCATCTCTCTGTTTTGCTTGACAACACATGAATCTACTACATGTATGAATACATCAACACTTGTGCTAGTGATTTTCGAAATTTATAGAAGTTTTTTATATAAACTTGCCACTGGAATGGTGAATTACTATAGTTTTGCTATACACAATTATTTAGCAGGTTTTTTTTTTTAACATTTTGGTAGCCTTTTCTGAATTCTACTTTTGTTTATAAAGTATATGTAGTCCTTATGTCACCTGTGATTTAATTAACTTATTAAAATTGATTGTCGTCTGCCAGTTTATAGTAGATAGTGGATCTATTTTGGTGAAAGCAATTATTATTTGTTATTTCCAGGAGTTGAGGTGAAAATGGGAGAGCCTCTTCAGGTCTCGCCTGGTGATGGCAGGGTTTTGCATCTTTCTCAGGTGAACTTAGGTCTGATTTCACAATTCCGATGCACATTTTATGTTATATTTGAGGTTTGAGCAATATAAAGTTGCCCCCCTGCAGGCTTCTCTTGGTGAACATGAAAACGAGAAAGGAAAAGAAAATGTGAGCTTGTTTGTGAATTTAGATGGAAAGAAACTTGTCCTTGGGACACTCATCACGAATAAGCTGCCGCAGCACCAATATGACTTATTGTTTGACCGGGATTTCGAGCTATCACACAACTGGAAAAGTGGAAGTGTCTATTTCTATGGATACAAGGCCATTAACTCATCTGGAAAAGAATATCCTCTATATATGATTGTACAATTTTTGGAATCTCCGTGAGTATTTTTGGTCTTGAGCACCTTCAAACTTTTTTAATCCTTGACTTCCTGTTTGCATTTCTCTGACACTGAGTCAACCGAGGGAGAATCTGGTGATTACTTTTCTTTTATGGTCCCTCCTTTTCTCTTCCTATCATAATCCTTAGCTCCTTTTCTATGTATCCTATGTTCTCTTTCAGTAACCTGTTGTGAATGTATATTTTGTCCAGATGAATCTGAGGAGGTTATTCCACGTAACCTTAGAGATAGAGGTATGTTTATTTAACCCTATTTGTAATATTAATTACCCGTAAACTTTGATATGGCATATGAATTTGCAGGGAGACCTGAGTCCAGTGTCAAGTTAGAGAAATCTGAGTCGACGGTCAAGCAAGAGAAAGCCGAGTCAAAGACAGAGCAAGAGAAGTCCAATGTCATGCAAGAGAAACCTGAGTCAAAGGTCGAGCAAGGGAAACCTGCTGATGAGAGGTGCAATGTTCTCAATGAGGAGTCTGATGCTGGTAAGATTGTAGAGACACATAAAAACGTGAATTCCCAAGAAGATGACGAATCTACTTTTGAAGACATGATGTCTGAGGACGAAGATTACTCACAGGTATGCTTCATCAATCTTAAGTTGCAATAATGCTTTATTTAGCTGTAATTTTTTTTTTTTTTTTGTGAGTTTGATTACAAATAAGATCAATGCCATTCATTTAATTATGTGATGTGTGGTTGTCCTCCTATTAAAAGACTCTTAGCTTGTTTTTATATCTTCACTTTAAGACTACCACTGTGAAAATTGGAAGCTTTTGCAACATCATGAATATAGGACAATGATTTTTATGCTGCGACCTGCTTTTTTCTTGGGTTTTTACATTTGTTAATTGTAGAAATAGAAGACCATGAATATAGAAATTCCACGTCAAATCCAAACGACCACAAATGTACTTTCTTCTATAATTTAAAATCAATCATCAACCCAAACTTAACCTTAAAGTTTTCATTGAAGAAGTTATATCATGACTACATAGTGCTCTAGTAGAGTATTTATAGGTCATTTTATACACAGCGGTTTCATATTCAAATAAATAATCTGAACACTTTTAAGTTTATGTCAAATATCAATGTTTTGAGTTATAGATTGTAGCAAGTATTGGTTTTGATGATTTCCTTGAGATACAATGATAAGTTGTATGGCTTAATGTTGATAATGCACGAATAATTGCTATTATCTGTAACATAGCTAATATGGTTGTAAATTCACTATGGCTGCTCTCACAGATGATATTGTTTGATGCTACATAGTTTTTAACAATGCTTTTTTCGTGAAAGGTGGTTGAAAGCAAGAAGCGACCTGTAGAAGTAGAATCTGCAACCAAAACACCTGTCCCCACTAAAAAGGCAAAAGCAGCTCCACAGGAAACTGGTGATTTTCTTGTTCTTCACTAACATTGCCTTTGCTGCTTTCCAGATCCTTCCTGCTTGCTTTACCTATGCTCCATTTATTTGGGCACTGTATAATTTTGGGTTTTATCTATTAGATGGCTTTAACTCTCTCTGTTTTCTTCCATTTCATACACAGATGGCAATAAAAGTGCACCTCTCCCTGTAAGTGAGGCGAACAAGCAGACACTAAAACCACTAAAATCATATCCCTGCAAGATTTGCAAGAAGTACGTCTTTTGATTGTATCTCCGCGTAATTATGCAACAATCAATTTAACAAAACGAGTTTCTGCTGCAGATTGTTTAGTACCGAGCAAGGTGTGGAGTCCCATACAAAAGCTAAGCATGGTGATGGGAAGCAATCGTGAGTCTATGTGAGTCTATTCATCATCTATGTCATCATTTGATGTGGTTTTCAGGAGAATGTTCGATGTTTAAACTTTCTTTGAGACATCGTGAGATTTTAAAGTTTAGTCGCCGATTTGTGTTGTAGTTACTACTTCAGGGACTTTTACAATGTACATACATATTGTCAAAGGCATGTGATATCTCTTTAGCATTCTATGAATTTTCTTGAATATGTGTGACACTGGGATATTTTACTCTTTTTACCTTGTAATTGAGGTGGGATGTGCTTTGTGCCATTATGTTTCTTGGGGGTGTCTCTATTTATTTATTTTTTCTGGAAGACTTCTTATTTTATGTTTCAATCCTTAATAGATTTTTATCAGATTTGCCATCGCTGTCTTTTGCCATAGATATATGATGACGGATTCAAAGCGATCAGAGGTTAAAGAATGAAAAGAGTTATGCGGAAGCTTTCAAGGATCTTGCCTACTCTGGTGCCATGATAAATCACACAGAAAACACAGAGACAAGGCGGCTGTGTTTAGGAAAAATATGTGGCTTGTATATTCATAAAAGAGTTTACACGCAAATATATACACTGTAAGAATACAGGAGCCCTAAAACAACTAAATAAGAATATACACCAAAGAATAGAATAAGGAAAAATCTCACAAGATATTCTCGTAATCTCATAGAATCTATTAATCTTTGCACACATCACACCAGTTTCGAGGGATCGAATTTTCTTAATCTATTAATCTTTGCACACATCACACCAGTTTCGAGGGATCGATTTAAGAAAATTCGAATGTTTGACTAAAAGATAATTGAGTCCAACTCAAATCCCAAACTTACCTTGCTCAAGTAGTTTCGAAGCTTGAGCTTGACTTACTTTTAACTTTTAAGCTCAACAACACATGTCTCAATAGCCTTACTAAACTCGGCATGTCTTGCAACTTTACCCATTAATATATCAAGCAATTTCTTTAATTAATCATGTTATAACAAATTTTAGAATATGCGTATAAGTAGAGTCTAACTCAAGGGTGTTGAATTTACAATCGATTCGAGCTCGAATTCAAAAAATAAATAAAGTTTGGAGGCTTGCCAAACATGATAATTGCATGTGCTGGAAAACATAATAATCGGAATAAATGTACAAGGGTTAAATGTAGAAAATGAAAATTTTGATTTGATTTATTTCAATTTAATTTATCCAAGGAAATTATCACAATGAGCTGGTTTGCCCGAGAGGTTAAGGGGGAAGACTTAAGATCTTCTGCACATAAGTGCGCATGGGTTCGAACCCCATAGCCAGCATGTTTTATTTATTTTTTAATTTTTAGTCGTGAATTCTAGACGTCTACATTTTAATTGTTTATATTTTTTACCTGCAAAAAATACCAAATATTTTATATATTCGGTTTTGGGTATGATAATCAAAATCATGTTATACAAACATAAAAGTGGGCATAAATTATAAACATATTTAATATCACGAATTAGAGACGGCTATCTTAAAATTACAATAATTTGAACTTTGATCATGATATTATTTTACTTGAGTTCTCATTTTTATGTGATCTATTTCAAGCGTGCGGTTTGTACTCTTCTAATATTTCGTCTGCTAAGTTACAACAACTCTCCATAAAAATTCAAAATTAAAACGTTCAAAATAAAGCGCTTTTCATACCCCCACAAAGGGAATCATAATCACTAACGCTATTTTGTGTATAAATATTGATTACGAATATACACACTCTGGTTTGATCATTCAGTTTCTTTCTTTCTTTGTAACGAAATTTCAAACCTCTGTACAAATAGAAACATAGGAGCGCTCCAAGTCATCCAGGTAAAATGCATCTTCAATCTATACAATAGGCTACTCATCCTTGAGTTGGTCGCCCATGATCTTCTATCATCCAATGTTGTTCTGCAAAGACACGAGAAGCGTAGATTTGGACAGAGCATTAGTTATATGATAGACACCATTCAAGATTGCAGCAACATCCATTCCAATAACAACCACCTATGCAGAATCGTAAGCAACAAAACGATGTTCAATACTCATTTAGTAGGATCATTTCAATATAAAAGAAGCAAGATGGGAAAATTAGGCAAGGAACTTACTTTTCCTGTATAACTAGCTGTGTAGAGCAGCAAGAGACCTTCCTCGTTCTTCTGAAATTGCAAAAAAGTACAACTGTTATTACATTGAAAGAGTTAGATGAGTAATCTAATCATTCAAGCGAAAAGTAATTCCAACTCACTGTCATTGTTAGATGGAGGCTAGCATTGAAGAAGAGGGATGTGCATCTAAGGTAGTGATTGTTGACTCTGTAGCTTCGTTCTCATTCCAGCTCATCACCTCTAACAATATAGTCTTGATACGGCTTAAAACATCTTTGAAATTCCAAGTCTCGTTTCTTCAAGTTTCTTAATATTTCCAGCTCCTTTGGCCCATAATTGATGCTGCAATCATCAAAATTCAATTCTATTGGGCAGCCCAAATCAAATAGCTCGTTTCCTACCATATGCGTACTAAGATCAGATGCAAGCTCTTGGCTTCTCCTAAACACATGTGTAGAAAATATGTAATTCTCACATCCAGGTTTCAACAGTCCCCTACTTGAGGGATTTTCCAATAATGCTGATGGCTTATGACAAGAGAAATTCAGTTTCTGCGTCTCACAGGTCATATTTTCTGTATCATCGGCAAGAGAAACATAATCATCCTGACGTTTGACATCAGAACCTGAAAGATGTTCCCGAACAACCTCCAAAACATTATCACATTCAAATTTGAATCGAGAATGAGCTGAAAATGCTTCTGATTCTTCCAGATAGAGCTCTCTTTCCTCTTTAAGTTCATCCATCCACAGCATGTGAAGGGTAGTCAAAAAATGAGGAGGAAGAATTGGACCGACTAGACCATCAGATGGCTGAACTTTACTAGACCACTTGTTGCTTCGATATGATGGCTTTCTAAAAGGGAAAGGCAGGGCTTGGAGTTGGTCAGGAATATCCAGAAACTCCAAGGGTTCATTATGATTCTCGTAATCCTGATTTAAATCTGAGTAGGTAGAGAAAGCAAATTGCAATAGATTTGTGGGCAAGGCTGCAAATGAACTCCTTAGAGCAATCTCATTTATGCTAGTTGGCCAACTGATATCTTTCAATACAGCAGAAAATGCAAAAGTGGATCCCTCTTTTGAAAGCCTGAAAGCCTTTATTTTATGACATATCTCTGGATGATGATTGAACTTAGACTTTGTCACATACTTATTCAGGGCATCTTCCTCACTCTCTTTTATCTTCTCTTTTCTTCTGACAATGTATTTCGCTAGCTTATCTTTCAAGTATGCATTAAGAAACTCCAATTTTAGATGCTGAAATTTCTTTACCCCGTCATATTCTGAATAGTCGTGAGCATACAAAAGACTATCCTCCAGACAAATGTTTTTCCTTTTGTGACCTGCTTCTAGAAACTTCTCAGAGCCCCAATCTGCAAAGTAGTTTTGTGCTTCTAGCTTCCCTGATGATGTTAATCTGATCAGATTAAACCCACCAAAACTATCGAGGGAGGACAACTGCATAGAAAGGCCTGGCTCGAGAATGCCAAACCCCAAAACTAAGTCCTTTTTGTGCCTCCAGTCGGTCCAAACAGGGAGAGAAGCCTTCCAGAACTCCTCTCCCACAAGGCAACTGCCACATTTACAATCAGAACCAGACAACGAAAGCTCCGAGGGAAGTCCCCATGAATAATACGGGTTGCAGAACTTGGAAATCTCAGAACCCACAGATCCATCTCCTTCACCATTAGGGCCATAACAGAAAAGACTGAAATTGTTGTCCCAAAACGATCCCAAAATGATACAATAGCCTGATTCTGTAGCCAACTTATACATTGTATCTTTTGCATTTGCTCTCAACTCAGACAATCTAAAGACAGACATATATCGTGGATTTAGAACACTATGTGCCCACTGTATGACTGGCATCAATGGTTTCCGGACATCACAAAGAAGCAGCAAGTATCTTGTAGCCACAGCAAAGTGGAACCCATCAGAACCAGCCGTTGAGAGTGAGACAAATCTATCATTCTTCCCCTTAGACAAGATCTCAAGCTTCAGCAAACAACAAACATTGCACTCCCCTGCAGACCTCAAATCAACCAAGAGTATCTCATTGCAATGACAAACAATAAATAGCCTAGGATGCCAACTAAACTCACATACAAACCACTTCTGACCTTCATTGCCGTTTTTCTCCAATCCCAATTGATCACTTAATGGAACTTGCATCTTTTTATTAACAAATCTATTATTTCCACTAACCAAGAACATTGAATTAACCCTTCTCTCAGATGAACAACAACTAACATCAAACAACAGCAAGTCACCGCTCTCCAACAAAACTAAGCATTCTTCACTCAAATGTGGACTCCAACAAGCACTTACCACTGCTTTGCCCCGTAAAATCTTAGCATTAGCACACCCCACATAATCTAAACTAACAGAACTGTCGTTTTGTTTATGCCCTACAGTAATCTCAACTCTGTACCAATAAACAGAATAATTTGTACAAACCATTAAAAATCCAACTGTAGTTACGACATTGTTGAATTTCCTAATATTACTTATTTCTCCATGAATGGCATCTCCATCATCAACTGGGTTAACCAACAAACATGTAATTCGTTGACAATTCACATTACCTTCTTTTACCACATGGAAAAGATTTTCCCTTTGCGAATGAAGACCTAAAATCCCATCTTTCACAGAAAGTACAGAAAACCCCACATGATCAGAATTCTCTCCGGTTGGGAAAAACACAATGATTAAATTTCTATTAGGAATTTGAAGCAACTGAAGAGAGTTAAAGCCGTGAAATTCTGGAGACCAATTAGGGAGCTGAGATCCAAGAAGAGAAGAAATTGAACTGGCAGAGGAAGGGATAGAATCGTAACTTTGGAGCAAACGGGAAAGAGTGAGCTGTGGATACGGTGGTGGAAGGCATGGTGAGAGGGAGGAGGAATGAAGGAGAGTGGTGGAGGAGTTGGGGCTTGGGGTAAATGTAAGTGGACCAAGCGGTGCTTTGGGGTTTTTGTTTGAGATGAGTAATGGTGCCGAAAAAGTGGAGGATATGGGCCAGAGGGACTTCCACTCCGCCATGAACTCCATCTCTCTTATAACGTGGTAGTGAATTGGTGATGGGGTGTGGCGATTGCAGAGTGTGCCACAGCAGTATTCTTAACCTAAAAACCAAAAAAAAGTCATGATTACATTTATCATATTCAGAACAAACCAACATCTCAACCACATACAGAGTTTTATTAGCAAAGAAATACTATTCTGGACAGAAAAATTCGTCGGAGTCAAGTAAATTAAAACATACAGAAACTTAGACAATGATTTCAGAACGTAAAATTTCAAGTGGCACAAAAGTGCTAACCAAATTGACAAGTATAGCAAGGTAAGATTTATTATTTCACTAACATTTTCCAAACCATGCACAAATATATACATCCATCTATATAAATCAACAATCATATCATAACTTATCAATTTGAACACAGTTCTAATTTCGCTTAATGGCAACTCCTCTAAGTTGTTTAAAACTACAAACTCCAGGTAACATGATCATCTAATGATAATCAGGAAATACAAAAGATACAAGGATTATAATATGGAGTAATGCATCTAATACACTGCAGGCTGCGGATCCAAAGCATAAAAGTGACATACACATGGCCTCTATGATACATACAGTGGATCTATTGCCTCTATACTATCACTACATAGTCATCACACATCTAACATTGAGCCCTACAATGTAATTATAACCACCAAACAATTAAAAAAGCCAAAGCATTTAAATGGAACTTCTTCTGGAGCAAGATTTTATTTTGCAGAGGTCAAGGTCCAAAGGAAGTGAATAGGAAGGGTAAACTAAAGAGTCGGGAGGAATTCAATTTTCAATATTGAACAACAACATGTCAAAGGGTCATCTTACCAATCAACACTGCAGTTTACAAAAATTAGTGTAAACTAGATGTCAAAATCTGGAAACATTTATAAAACTCATAAAAATAAAACTGGCATACAAGAATTATTGTGCATTCATATATCAAATGTTTGTAATGTACGTTAAACCACACATTGCATGTGTTACATGTTTATGAGCATAAAATATCTTAATGTGTTTCGTAACTGGCATGCAAGATATCTCTTCCTTCGAATTTCTCAGAACTAGATTTGGAGTGTTTACGCCACCACAATCCCACATACCCACATTCTTTCCACTAAATTATTTCATTCAGGCATTCCATCAAACACTTAATTTGCAAACTTTTGAGATTGATCAAGCTAAGAGAATGCTTATATATAGAGGCTTCATAACACACAGAGTGCAAACAGGCATGTGCTTGATGTCGGGGATACCATATACAACAATATAGGAAAACCATATACGCACATATAAAGAGTTATTCACTTCAACAATTCTATTGCAGCACTACACATCCACAAACCTCTCAAACATCGATATAAGCAGCAACAGAGGGGGAAACATACTCCACAAGACAAGATTTTCAGGCAAAGAAAAAGGAAAAACATGAAGACATACCTTCTTCAACTTCACGGTCGATTCTTGCCCTGATATTTCAACTTCACTGTCGATTCAGCCTATTGGTCAATATAAAAGTTAATATAAAAGTTACAGCCATAACCATGAAGTAATCGGATGTTCTACCTTGAGCCGGTGAGATGCTTGGTAAAAGTTGCAACTGTCACTGCCGGCGCTAGGTCTTTGCTCCCCTGCCGCCGCCGCCCGCCGCAATCTCCGGCGTGTGTGTACGGTGAGAATAGTGAAGAGAAATAAGTTATTTTCAGCTTTTATATTTTATATATTTTTCTTTGTCTAACCCTGAATTTCCTCTAATGCCCTTTAATATTAAAAATTAAGAGAAAACAAATTCCATCACAAATTTCAGCCGTCAAATTCGCTCCAACCGCTAATATTGTTTTCCTATGAACTAAAAATTTGGTGTTTTAGGTGAGTTTTGTCAACTAAAATATTAGAGGGCAATTTTGTTCCAGTTTGAGGAAAGATTCGAGAGGTAATTTGATCTAAACACACTTATTTCTTGATAATATCATTGTTATATTATGTTGAATATTGATGATATATATGGTTGTATTTTCTAAAATTCATAGGGTTCGGATAATTTATCCTAATTTCAGGAAAAGTAAATTGATAAAAGAAAATCATAAATATTTCCCTGAAAATGTTTTTATTCTATAGTTTCGTAAGGGTTTTTTTTTTTTGAAAGATACATGGTTCCTTAAGTTCATAACTATGTTTGTGTATACTATTTTCTTCTTTGATAATCTTTAAGCTATGTTTGGATTAGTGTTTGCCGGTCGGGATTTAAGATTTGAATTCATTCAAATCCTCTTTTGTTTTGAGGTTAGAAGAAGAAGATTATATAATCTACCAAAATCCTATTTTATTTAAATAAAAACACAATCATTAATACTATACTATAACCTATTAATACACAAATTTCAATACACACCTAAATTTCTACTATTACAATCATCCAATCATTACCATTATATCAACTTACAATATAATATTAAATAATAACATTTTTTCCAACATTGATTTGACATTTACAGTATTAATCATACCCTACAAAATCTCTAAACAAACATAAATTTTAACTATTCACTTTTATTTCAAAAACTCAGTATTTCAAAATCGGACTTCCTCAATCCTACATAACACCAATCCAAACATCACCTAAGTGTTCTTTTTTTAAAATTTGTTATTGTTTGTTGTGATTAAATACTCACCTACAATACTATGAACACCCACATATACATCAAGAATCGTTACACATTTGTAGGCAAACCAAACAAGAGTACCGAGGTTGTAAATCAATATATCGGATTCACAAAATAAAAACATGGTGTTCCAAATTCCAATAGTAGTAGTCAAAATTGAGCTAAAACGCTCAGCCTTTGAAAACCTCTCAAAGTTTAAAATTACAACATTATTAAGAAGTGGACATATGATTATTCCTAAGATGATCAACGTCTCGTCTACATAGGACCCATAGTTAAACTCCATTCCTCAAAACACACGTCCTTTTTCCGACTCAAACTCCATTCAATATGGCTCAACAGGTGCCCGGAAGCTGGCTCCTGCATAAACTGCTTCTGAACCAAGCTCCTCTTCGATTCTCAACAACTATACCCAACACATATATAATGTCACATAATCAGTACTAGGTTGACTACATACTTTGTTTCAGAGGTAATAAAAATGTTTAGATGATGATTACCTGGTTGTATTTTGCCAGACGCTCGGATCTGCAGGGAGCCCCAGTCTTGATTTGTCCCTGAAAATTTTCGAACAAGAAAAAGGCACAAGTTCGATGTAAAAATTTATGAAGCATGTATAGAATAGGTAATAACGTATCTTGAATGAGTTATTACCGTAGCCAAACCAACTGACAGATCAGCAATGAATGTGTCCTCTGTCTCTCCACTGCGGTGACTAGCCATTACACCCCAACCGGCATGCTTGGACATTCTAACAGCTTCGATACTCTCGGTTACAGATCCGATTTGGTTAACCTGGAACCAAAACAAACAGCAGAATTGCAACATTACAGTTCTGACAGGTAAAGAGAAATGGCTGTAATGTTTTGATGATGTAATCCGGGCGGTCCTAACTTAACCCAAAACCATGGTCAAAGGTAAAGGGTTGACTCCCTCTTATATACCCTTCCACACTTTCATGTGGAACCGATGTGGGATATCGTAACAGATGAAAGCAAACATTAAAACAATACCTTGAGAAGAAGGGCATTGCAGGTCTTTTCCCTAATTGCCTTCTCGACTCTCTGCACAAATATAAAAACAAGTGAGGAAACAATAATTGCACAAACTATTACATACGTTGTTCATAATAGGTATCGATTATGATCACCTTGGGATTGGTGACAAGGAGATCATCTCCCACAATCTGAACTTGAGCACCGCATTCTCCGGTCATCTTTGCGTAGTGCTCCCAGTCATCCTGGTCAAAGGGATCTTCGATCGATACAATGGGGTACTCGGACACAAATGACTTGTATAGATCTTTAAGTTGGTCGCCCGAGATCTTCTGTGATCCATTGTTGTTCTGCAAAGACACAAGAGAAGCATAGATTTGGACAGAGCATTAGTAATAAAACATATACGAGCAGCCACATACATATGATAAGACAACCATTCAAGAATGCAGGTTAGGAACTTGCCTCTTCTTTGAAGTTCAAATCGTAAGTCTTATCAGATCCGTAAAATTCAGAGGCAGCGACATCCATTCCGATAACAACCTATGATATTCGATACTCATTTAGTAGGATCATTTCAATATAAAAGATGCAAGATGGGAAAATTAGGGTAAAGGAACTTGCTTTCCCTGTATATCCTGCTTTTTCGATAGCTGTCTTAAGCAGTTCAAGGCCTTCCTTGTTCTCCTGAAATGGCAAACAACGACGAAGTGTTAACATTCTCGTACCGAACAAAACAGAAGGTTTTAATCTGACTAAAAGATATATTACTTGGATGTTAGGGGCAAAGCCACCCTCATCACCAACATTGGTGGCATCTTGACCATATTTCTTCTTGATAACAGCCTGACATGAAAAGCATATGAACCATTATAATCAACAAACAAATTCTTTAGAAAAGTTCATTGGAGGTTGCGAAAAACAATTCCGTATAGTGAAATTCAAGTGAACAATAGCAAAATTAGCAGAGTCAAGAGAAAGCACGAAGACGAGAAATATATAACATGCCTTCAAATGGTGATATACTTCCACGCCCATCTTCATGGCCTCCTTAAAAGAAGAAGCTCCAACTGGAAGAATCATGAACTCCTGCAACAAAAATCATCCGTTAGTCAACGCAAAACACAATACCAAAAATATCAACAGGCCACACAGCAAAGACATGCCTGCATAGCAAGTTTGTTTCCAGCATGTGATCCACCATTGATGACATTGAAAGCAGGAACAGGCAGGACCAGCTTCTTGTTACCAGCAATGTTGGCAATATGCTGAAAAGAGAAAGAACAATCACATCAACAACAACATTCAGAAATGCGTTATATGATGAATGATATTTGATACCTTATATAGGGGGGTATTAAGGGCAGCAGCTCCAGCTTTGCACACGGCAAGAGACACAGCAAGAATTGCATTTGCACCGAGCTTAAACAAAAAACGAACAAACTGTCAGTCGAAATCTATTACTCTAGAAAGGTAACTAAAGAGACGGTTAATCGGTCTACTACAGTACCTTTTGCTTGCACCAGCCCCACTCATTCTGGGTTCCGTCGAGTTGCTGAACCATGAAATTATCAATACCAGTTTGATCTGTCGGGTTCTGCAAAATAAACAACATTCAGCTCACTTGATGGGATTGATTCTCCGATCAACATATATATAAATACTCTTATGAAGTTACAGGACAAACCTTTCCGATGAGGGCTGGTCCAATAATCGAGTTCACGTTGTTAACAGCCTAGAAAACATTAGCATCAGCAAATAGCAACTGGATACATCAATAAGAATGATCGATAATCCATATCCAAGACACTAACCTTTGAGACACCCTTTCCGAGGTACTCAGATCCTCCATCCCTCAGTTCAAGAGCCTCGTAAATTCCTATAATAAAAACAAGAATTTGATACATATTCATTCCAATTCACCATAAACAGAGAATCTACAGCTAAGCCTCCCTGTAATTAATTAATAGTGGATCTCCACATTCTTACAAGGCAGATCAAACATTGAGTTTTATCATGGCTACATATAAACACACACACACACACATGTATATGTGCAAATAGACAACAGTACATATTGTCATATTACATGAACTCTAAAACCCATTGAAGGTAACAAGCATGTTAAAGATCTTACCAGTTGATGCACCACTGGGAACAGCAGCTCTAGCCCAGATTCCATTAGACAAATGCACATCAACCTACAGTCACATCAAGCGATCAAACATTATTAATTATTACGAAGAATATTGTCAAATAATCAAACTACTATAGTGTTATTACAACGGCAACATACTCAATCGACTAAGGTTGTTTAGACTGGCAAAAATGGATAGATTCAGCAAGAGATGAAAACGAATCGAAGGAATTAAAATAATAATAATAATCACTGGTTTAGAGTGAGAATGGTAAAATAAAGTAATGGGCAAACCTCGACGGTAGGGTTTCCACGGCTGTCGAAGATCTGACGGGCCTTGACGGACTGGATAGTCGCCATTAGAGAAAGAGAGAGATGAGATCTAGAGAGAAATAGAGAGTAGTTGAGAGGAAAAGTTGTTGCTAGTGAAGAAGTTGAAAGGGGGATAGCCCACGTATATGTAGGGAGGAGTTGGGCTAATTACAACCGTTGATCTTCATCTGATTTCAGGTTTTGATTGCCTCGGCTATGTCGAAAACCCGATACTCATTTTAGAAGCAGACCGGATCCTCTGTACCAAAATTTCTGTCTCATTTGTGTGCCACATTAAAACTACGTAGTTTTGATATTGAAAAAAAACTTATAATTTGTAACCGTTTTTAATTTGAAAATCAATATAACGTGTTTTGGGATGTGGTACACGCGTGATACATAAATATTTGGTACAGGGGATCTGATTTGTTTTAGAAGGGGTCACTACTCACTAGTTGGTGTCCGTAAGGACATATCTAACGGTGCACAGGAAAATTACTATTTGCATTATTTAGGAATATTTCATAATATTTATTATTATTTATTATTTTGATTTTACATTTATCATTAGTAAAAAATCATCACATTTTATGCAATTTCTATTGTTATCGTAATATAATGTTTAAATATTGTATGTAAATTTGTTAATATTTATGATTTGTGTAGTATTTAAAAAATTATGATACATTTAAATAATTATAATTTTTATTTAATCAAATAGTATTTGGTATTATTTAAATTTTAATTGCATATAATTGAAGTACCATAAATATTAATATTTGATGAATTAATTGTGATGTAAGTAAATCTATAAAATTTAACAACAATCAAAATTTAAAGAAAATAAAAAAAATGAATGAAATAATATAAAAAAGAAAAGAAAAAAAATGTAATGCATGATTTGACCGGCATTATACAATGTAGGATGTCAATTGAGGTAGTTTAACATGATCATTTACAGAACTGTTTGAATGGAAAATTCTGAAATTGTTAAGAATTCAACACATTGCTAGAGCTACTCTAATACCGTCAAAATTAGATATTTTAATTATTACATTTTTTTACATTTATTTTAAATTTTCTAATTATCATTTAATTACATAAAATTGATCCATGTAGTTTTCATTTGTATAAATATTGACATTTTTGCTAGGTTTTTTTTTTTTTTGATTAAAAATTTGTTTATAACTTGAAGACCCTTGCAACTGAATCTTAAACCAAATTTTAATACAAAAAATTTACAATAATTAAACCTGAAATATAGAGGCTTAATTTTGATTTAAATAAAATTATAAAGAATTCATATTTATAAATAAAGATACAATGATTTAATTCAGAGAAAAAAAAAGTATAGAATCTCATATTTATTTTTCTATTTATCGCAACACAATACACACCTAGACGTCACACAAATACATGTTTTTATCCATATTAATGTTTTTGTATAAAACATTTTAATTGTTTTGTTTTTATTCTCAATTTTGAGGAATATTTTTATAGATGCTAAGAATATTCTTTTTCTTCATGTACAAATTCTTTTACTGCAAATTATTGTTTTGTATCATTTTTATGGTGTTCATATACATCACTTGCATAGTATCATACACATGAATCATAATATTCTAACACATGATAATATATACACAAATTATTCAGATTTTTTTTATATTTAATTTGGAGCACACAGGTATAATGAATTTTTTTAGAGGTATTAATTTAAGAAATATCATTCCGATTTTATTTTGGAAGAATTACATTTTAAAAATTGATATAATTATATTTCTTTTATCAACAAAATTGACATCACCATTCATGCATCTAATAAAATAATATACTTTTTTTTTGTTTATCATATAAGAATAATCATATTCCAATGGTAATCAATAATGCTTCATGAATCATGACGCTGATGCTTATGTGTATGTGTCCACCAACCATTAATTAATTGCCATAAAATAAAAAGACGAAATTGCAAATAAAATAAACAAATAAATGAGAAAAAGAAAAGCAAAAGAATAAAGCTACCTTTATTTTCATCTTAACTTTATATTAGTTATTTACTTGTGCATTTGCAGGGAAAAAAAAAAGTCCAACATGAACCATATGGTCGGTGCTCTTGAAACTAAAACCTACATTATCACCAACTCCAAGAGCCATATATTAAATTAAATTTAATAACAACTCGTTCACAAAAATCAATAATTTTATTATTAAGAACTTAAAATTTATAAAATTCCATTGACCAAATGAGTAATGATGTTTAAATTAATCGAGCAGATAAAATGTGATTTGAATAATATGATGCGCATGGTTCTATACGTTATGAAACTGAGTAAAGAGGATGAAGTAGACTACTTAAAATGAGTCTAATAAGTTGAGACTGACATTCGATGAACATTCAATGAGTCAAATATATATGTATCTGTCAATTCTTAAAGGCTGTTAATTCTAGAGCATTTTTAATTAAAACAAAATGAGTGTTAATTAATGTAAGTGTGTTATAAAATGTGTGTTTTTGTGTAAAATTAGGTGTATTAAACTAATAACTGTCCTTGCAAGTGCAGTAGCAGAACTTAGTCAACATTTGCAGCACCTTTTTTAATCATGGCTGGTACCTTTTCCTTTCTTTTATTTTTTACTCTCTTTCCTTTGTTTTCTTTTGGCTTTTATTTTTATTTGTGGGATTCACATGTAATGATTGTATTTATGTTAAATTGATGTAGAAGTGTGTTTTTAAAAAATAGATGTTTTTAATTTATGTTGGCATGTGGGCCCACTAAAATGGTATGCTAAAAATTCATTAATGTGGGTGCCTTAGTAAATAATCTAATTGGTCAAACTTAACAAAAAAAAAAAAAAAAACCTAAATTTTATTTGAGATTGACATTGATTTGACAATTTTAATTTCTTTTGTTGTTTTTTATTTCCTAAAATGTTAGTTTTTGGAACTTTTATCTCTGCCAGTCGATCGAAAGTAAAATTTTAATTAATATATTTTCATACATAGCATTTTCACACTATCTTAGTACCTTACTTGGTATATTATTACTTTTAGGTATATTATTTATGATTTTTTAAAGTATTTTTGGTATTTTGAGCCGCACAACTCTTTTTTAATGATTTTTATTTTTTTTACATTTTACTTGCTAGCCAAATTATCAAATCAGAAAAGCAATATTTAATCGAATCAAACGTTTTAAATTTATAATCTTCAATTATCGAATTCTCAATGCTTGACTAGACGTGCTCACGATTTCGAAACCGGCGGTTCGGTGAACCGCGCCCCCCGAACCGGAACCGAGGGTCACAGTTTCGGTTTCGGTTTCGAACCGCCGGTTAAACCGAAACCGGCAGTTCGGTTTTAGGTTTTTTTTTTTTTTAGTTTTTTTGAAAAAATTGTTTAATAGTCCATAAATTCCAAAGAAAATTAAATTCACAATAAAATGAGAAAGAGAAACGTAATTGAGCGAAAATCATAGCAATACTTTATAATAATTTTCTTTATTTAGAATTTGATTATTAATTAGAGCATATATAAATTATAATGTGGCAAAAATATGGTTATAATCACTTGATTATAATTTATAACCAATGCATAAATATAATGTATGAATAAATATTAAATTCGAAAAAGAAGTTATTATATATATTACAACTTTATAAACATAATAAACTCATCTTTACATTAATAATATACAATCATTACAATTATTTACAAATTACAAGTACAAATAATAAAACATTACAAATGTACAATTTACAACTTCAAATTTTTTAAAAATTACAATAAAACTTATTACAAATTACAATTAAAAGATTGAAGAAGAGGGGAAAAAAAATTGAAAGAGCTTGAGTCATTCTAAGTTTGAAAGTGTAACTTCCAAACTTAGAATGAAATTGCCTACATATCCTTGTCAAAATAAAGGAATCAAAGTTCACGTAGTTCTCTAACTCACCGAAACTTACCTTTATTCATTGATTTCGGCGGAGGAGGACGTGTTTGAATCGTATCCGTAAAGGTCATCTCCATCGGAGTCTAAGTTGGATAGATCGAGATCTTGTTGACGATTGTTTGCTCTCACCCAATCTTCAAATAGAGTAATGTTTTGCACATTCTCTTTCGTCAACTTCGCTCTTCTTGGATTCAACATATGTCATCCTTTGGAGAAAGCATGTTCGACCGCAACGGTTGAGGCTGGACATCCAAACACTTCTTTAACAATAATGGTTAGTAGAGGATAAGTGGTGGTCCTTTTTGCCCACCACTTCAATAAATCCATATGATGTTCAAATACGGTTTGTTCAAATGTGGCACCTAAGTAAGTATCTAATTCTTGACAAGGGTTACTACCTCTAGGTCTTTTTTGTGTTCTAACATCATAAAAATTGTAAAATTTACCAAGTGCTTGAGCCGATTGAAAACTAGATGATTGACTTCTACCTCCTATATTTTGTTCACTTGTATCATAACTACAATCATCACCTAATAATTATTTATATTCTTTAAACAAATTATACAAATTTTTCTTAGTTCTACTTACAACTTCATTAGGGATAGGAATATAATCACACATATCATAATCATTTATTATCATATTTGGAAACAATGCATTATAATATATATTTAGTAATTCTTCTAATCTATCTTCTCTAATCCTAGGATTTAATAACTTAGCACATAAAAAAACATCGGGTATTTCATAAAAATATTTTAACCATTTTGTTTTCATTACTAAGACGGTTGAACCTAAAATTGGACATGTTGAATATGAATTTAAAATTAGAGCAATCTTAACACAATTATCTAAAGCTATAGGAGAAGTAGGATAATAACATTCACTTTATTCTCTAGTGGCCTCTTCAAATATTTTTAAAAGTTGAATTAAATTAAAACATGCATCCCATGAAACTTCAAATAAAATAACTTCATCATTTGGATTTTCTAAATAAAATTCACATAGTATTGATCTATATTCATACGAATCTTGAAGCATATATAAAGTAGAATTCCAACGATGTTTAACATCAATTATAAATTTTTTAACTTCAAGATCATGTCTCTTACAAAATCTTGCCCATTTTTTATGCAATACCGTAGACCTAGCAATTTCATAAATTGTTTGTTTAATAGGTTAATATATTTTTCTAATGATTCTAATCCATCTTAAACACATAAATTTAGGATATGACACATACAACGAATATGAAAAAAATTACCCTCAATCGGAGGTTGATAATATTCAAGCAAGTAAGGTAAAACCGTCGTATTATTACTAGCATTATCAAATCCTATCGAAAATACTTTTCTTAAAATATCATAATCATTTAAAACATGTCTCATTTTAATCGCAATGTGTTGTGCCGAATGTTTAATATCAAATTCTACATATGCAATTAAACGTTTTTGAAGATTCCATGCATCATATATCCAATGACAAGTAATACCTATATAATCATGTGTCTTATAAGAATCCTTCCATATATCACTACATATAACAACCTTTTGTTTTAAATTTTTTAAGTATTCAATTAATTTATATTTATATTCTAATACGGTTTTTTCTTTATCCCTAATAACGGTGTTTCTAGAGATTTTTCTACTTGCCGGATTAAAATATTTACTAGTGAATTTTTCATAAGAATCATCGGTTGGAAAATTAAATGGAAGATGTTTTTCGGCTAAGAATTCAACTACACCTCTCCTAGTATTTAATTGACTAAATTTAGAAGTAATTTCATCCATACTTCCACCTTGAGAAGAATCAGTGAAGGCCCCCCGGAATTGCGTTTGCCCTCGATCGAGCCCCACCTTGTCGGGATGTTTTTTGATCACATGGTTTGTGAAAGTCCCGTAGCCTCCTCCATGCTTGAACTTGTACACCTTCGAACAATAGTTGCACGCCACATTGTAGTCGGTGGCACTATTGGGCACTTTCTCCTTCTTAAAATGAAAGGAGAAAATGTCACTCCGAATGGAAGAAGATTATCGAGGAGTAGTGGTTTGTGTAGTGTTGTCACTCTCTTGCGTTGCTCCCCTCGACAGCTCTTCTTCTTCGACAAAGGCGGCGGCGGTGTTAGGGCCCAACATCGCCTCCATTTCTTCTTGGTTACATTGATACGAATCAATGAAATCAAGATCTTCATCGTCGTGGAGAGATTGTGGTGACAGCATCGGACTCTTTCCATTCCCACGAGACGAACCGACAGATGAAGAAGCTCTTCGAGATAATTTTTTGTGAGAATTGAAATAAAATCGAATTGCAAATTAAAGAACTAGAAAAACTAAAATCGAGAGACTAGAAACTTGAAATTGAGAGTTTTAGAGAATAGAAATTATAGAATTGAGAGAGAGATTGGTGTAGAAATCAAAGGGTGGAATGGGGATATTTATAGATGTGGAATGAAAAATTCAAAAAAAAAAAAATTATCGCACGGTTCGAACCATCGGTTTGGGGCCGATTCTAACCGGCGGTTCGATGATCTTGGCCGTTGATCTTCAACAGGCACTTGATCTTAGCCGTCCAATTCAAATTCTTTTCCGAACCACCGGTTCGAACCGGTTTCCAACGGCTACTTTGGCTTCAACGGCTCTTTAATCTCGTGCGTACACGTGGTATTTTGCATTAAAAAAATAGGTTAAACCGGCGGTTCCAACCACCGATCCGGTGGTTTGTATTATTTGGAACCGAAACCGAACCATTTCTCCCCGATTTTCGGTTTTGGTTTGAATCGAAAATGGGTCAACGGTTCCCGAAATCATTGACCGTCGGTTCGAATCGGCCGGTTCCGGTTCAAACCGAACTGACTGAGCACATCTATGCTTGACTCCAAATTCAATTGAAAATTTTAGTATAACTTTTATTAACAAAAATTTCCCATCTGGCTCAATTCAATGAATTTATTAGCTATATTATTTTACTTAGGCTGCATTTACTTTGAGTGATATAGTGGGATAAGAGTAAATTATCCCACAATATCCCATGTTTACTTTGTTAATTACCAAAAGTGAGGCCCATCCCTTAGCCCGGGACAAGGATGAAAAATAGGATAAATAGAGGGATGCTAATCCCACTATCCACCCCAAGATAATTTTTATCCCTCATAACATTAAAATTGAATTACCTATTATGCCCTTATTTACCTATAAAATTACCAAAAATTATAAGAATTGAAAGCAAAGTTAGTCGTGAGGAAACAAATCACCATAAACAAACCAAAGTAGAAATCACCAAGAACAAACCCTAGTTCCAAAAAATCTAGCAAATCCAGAAGAAGTGTGAAGTGGTGCGTTGAACAGAGGATGCGCTAAATCTCGTCGTCAGTGGTGTGGGCGAACAGAGAGACTTCCATCAAGACATAGCAGCAACGTTTATTTGTAAGAGAACTGAGGTAAAGTTTTCTCTACATTTGTTCATTTTTTAAGTTCTTTAACGTTTCCATCAACAAGGTTTAGCTGTGGATTTGAAATTGTGCATATATTAGAAAAAAAAATTCTTGTTGAGTAATCTAGAAATTGTTGAGAAAGAATGACAGTTTAAATCGCATGGGTTTTGCATAATAGTTGGAATTAGTATATGTAGTAACCATTATCCCACTGTATATCAATGAATTTGCATATTAGTTGGAAATTATTAATTAGTGCTAAGTGTTGACATAATTTGTCTTGGATGTTAATGTAGAATGACAAAGCAAAATGGGTTTGACAATTTGCGGTATAATCATATTTCTTATGTCTGACCTATGTTATTTGTTTAGTTGGATTCTTCTCATCTTAGCATAATTGAGGGGTTAAGCTCAACACAATTAATTATAATAGTTTATACAGAGAGTAGTATTTCTTATTATTTCTTTGTTGTATGTTGGTTGCGTAGGATGGATGTTGACGAAACATATCAAACCTTGGGGGATGATGAAATTTTTGTTGTGTTACAAGAAATAATCAATGTCTGTGTATCTTTCTTGACAATGGTCAACATCTTTTTTCTTCATCATAGACTTCAAATATCATCTGATATGTATGTAAACTTTCGACAACGTTATAGTTTGATTCGTAGAATCCCAGCTGGTGGTCTTAAAACTAATAGGAATAGTACTAATATAGAGCAATTGGCTACATTCTTGTCTGTGCTTGCCCATCACACAAAAATACGTATTCTGAAATCAAACTACAAAAGATCCAGCAGAACTGTTAGCAAACACTTTCACAAAGTTTTAAATGCCTTCATTAGACTACATCACATATTGCTCGTGAAACCAACTACGATTGAAGAAGATTGCACCAATGAACGCTGGAAATGGTTCAAGGTAATATATATCTTGAATTTTTTTTAATGAATATCTACTGTTATAATATGTTTATCCTTTAATATGGACTGTATTTTTTTTTCCAGGGTTGTTTGGGTGCATTAGATGGCACTTATGTTAATGTAACGATACAGAAATCTAATAGGGGCCGTTATCGAAATAGGAAAGGAATGTGCTAGCTATTTGTGACTTTAATATGAATTTCTCATATATATTGTCTGGTTGGGAAGGAAGTGCAGCAGATTCACGTGTTTTACGAGATGTTGTATCAAGAAATAATGGATTACGTATCCCTAGAGGTATAAATTTTTATTATATCATTTTCTTATATATGACCTACTTGTACTCAAACAATACATATGTTCAATGATTGGATTGATATTTGTATGTTCTAGCGTAGCTGAATTTTAGCTAATTTGAAGGTTTCTTATTTGTTCTTCTTCAATTGGACATCATTTTGTCATTATCATCCAGAATGCAAAGTGAATGGATATTTGTACCAAGATTCTTAGGTTCTTAAATTGTTAATTACGACAACCTATACGTGTTTCTAAGTCATGAAATGATAGTTATTTAAATATAGTAGCTTACAAAGCATATTGTGTCCATGTTTGTTAATTACGACAACCTATACGTGTTTCTAAGTCATGAAATGATAGTTATTTAAATATAGTAGCTTACAAAGCATATTGTGTCATGTTTGAATATTGGTTTGAGGGATGTTTGAGCTATAGTTGATACAAAGATGACAATTTTTTGTTATTTCTTAATGAAATGTGAATAACAAGTATTGTCGATCAAGTTAAATTATCTATGTTATGGCATATTTTGAGCAAGCATGAATCTCTAATTTTTTTATTATGAGCAACAATGTATAATTTATATATGGGAAAGTTTCTAATAAAATATATTGTATTTGTGTACAGGTAAGTATTATCTATGTGATAATGGGTATACGAATGACGATGGTTTCTTGACCCCTTATCGAGGTGTACGCTATCATTTGAATGATTGGGGGGTGGGGAGTCCTGCACCAGTGAATAAAGAAGAGTTTTTCAATATGAAACATACGAAGGCTTGAAATGTGATAGAAAGAGCATTTGGTTTGCTTAAAAAACGTTTTGCTATTCTTCGAAGTGCTAGTTTTTATCCAATAAAAATACAGAACCGTATGATTATGGCTTGTTGCCTAGTCCATAATTTTATCCGAAAAACTATGCCCGTAGATCCGATGGAAGCCGAGGTAGCTCAATTTGTGATGAACGAAGATGCTGATGATTTTATAGATGTGATCGAGAGCACCCCACAATAGAGTAATTGGAGAGATGATTTAGCTGGATCAATGTACAATGAATGGAGACGATAGTTTTAGTTACTCTTGGGAATTTCTAGATTAACACTTTTTTTAATGTCACCGTTCTCTCTTGTTTTGGGTATATATATCTGTAATACCCCATTTTTCATAAAAATTTCATAGCATATATTTATATATATATAAATTTCACTCTTTATAAAATAATTTATAGCCTATGATCTTTTCGAGTTTAAGACGAATTTTATTTTTATCAAGAATGGATGAGCTAATATTTTTTTAAGTCTAAAAGTCTTGCAGGATAGCTATCTGAAGAGACCGGGTTCGATCGTGATGCACTCAACATGCACGAGAAAAAGACCGACCAAAATAGATAAGTTACACATAAAAATGATTAAATAATTAATATAAGAAATGTGACTTATGTGTTTAATTATAGTTATGTGGATTTTATTATATAGTTTATGTGCAATAAAGTATGTGACTATTATGATGTGTTAAATTAAATATATTTCAAACATACTCATGTGACTTATATGATGTATTAAATTGAAAATAAATTTATGTATAATTACCATGATTCATTATTTTACATGTCACATTAGGTAAGAACTACACTCTATCTCTTCCATACCCCATCAAATCCAAACCAAGTTTCCATGACACTAATCATCACATCTCTAGTGGACAAATACTACAAGAGATGATCTACATGTATAATACATGTATTAAATTAGAATTATTATACTATATGCTACATATAGAAGGGGAGACTCCACACTTCAAGCTCATTTCACCCCTCATTTCACCCCTCATTTTTAAAGCACATCTCTCTCTCTCTCTAGATTGTTGCTCTTCCTTCTCTCTACTCCTTTTCTTCTCCTTCAAATCATATTCTCTATCTTCAAATAAGCTACCCAATTCAAGAGATGAGTGAAGAAACAAGATCATTCCAAGAGATCATGGAAAGTTAAGCTCAAGATAATCTCCATCCAAGGAACACTCAAGAACTCATAAATTGTGTGCAACCCTAAAGGTATTTTTAGCTAAATCTCAACAATTTCCTCTTTAGAGTCATGGTTAGGTTCTTAATATTGAAATGCATGTTGAAGAAAGTATTGCATGTTTGTTTTCCCTCACCTAAACCTATTGCATGTGTGATCTAAGAGATGATATGTGGTTGATCTTCAAAAATATGTCATTTTAAGTGTTGATTGAGCAAATGCATGTGGGATTAAGCTTTGCATGTTTGATTTCTTTACCTAAACATATTGCATGTATGATCCAAGGGTGATTTTCTACTAATGTGAAGAAATTTGTTCAAAGTCTTGTTTGGTATGGTTGATCTTTAAAGTATTACACTTTTGGGAGTTGATTGTTCAATTGCATGTTGATTTAGTCATTGCATGTTTGATTATCTTATCTAAGCTCATTGCATGTGTGATAAATTGAGTCAAGATGGTTTATTTGAGGTTGATAGTGTTATAAAAGTCGAATCTACATTTTAATTATGAAAATAAGTGAGTTAAATCAAGTTGTGAAAATCTTTAGAAAGGGCAGTCCACTTTGCCGATTTTTATAAAATTTTATACTTGGAATTTTTCAAAACTGTTTTGGTATGTTATACTACATGAAGTTTTGAGTTTATGGTTAAAATTTGAGAATTTTTGGAGTAGTCTATGAATTATGATGATTTTTCAAAGATAGTCCAGTTCGAGTTGGATTTATACAGTTTTGGACCCTAGAAAATTATTTTTATAAAATCTTACACTTTGAGTTTCTCAAAACTGTTTTAGTATGTTATTCTACATGAAGTTGTGAGCATATTTTTAAAATTTGGTAATGTTTGGAATAGTTTATGAATTATGATGATTTTTCAAAGATAGTCCAGTTTGAGTTGGATTTATGCAGTTTCCGACCTTAGAAAATTAATTTTATAAAATCGATCCCTTATACTTTTTCAAAACTGATACTATGTGATTAAATGTGTGCTTATGTGTGAAGTGTTAGATAATTTAAGTCTTTAGCATATGAATTAGAGTTTTATGAGTTAAAAAATAAAATACGGTTTTCATTCCCTTCAAGGTACAATCGACGCTTGTTTGAAAGTATATTTTAATATTTCTCCTAAATCAATAGCTATGTTTTTGTGATATACATATATTATACGTACGATACGCATGAAAGGTTAGATAAGTATGATACGATTTAAATGTAACATAAAGACTAAGAATTTATGAACGTGTCGAGTGCAGTACGAGCGACCGGATACTTCAGGAGCTATCCCAGCTTACGAATCAACGTCAAAAGTGGGTAACATTTATTTACAATTACATTGTTTAGAATAACTCGTATGTTGAGTATGATGAAATGAAATGACACATTCGGGTGAAGTACCAGGTTGACGAACCTTGGAGCCAGGTCTTCGGACATTGGAGATTATACCAGGTCTTCGGACCTTGGAGCCAGGTCTTCGGACCTTGGAGATTATACCAGGTCCTCGGACCTTGGAGATGACATATTAAGCGTATCAGTTAATCTCTTTAATGTAACAGTTAATAAGCGTTATCCACTAAGATTTCTCAAATCTTACGTTGCTATGTTTAAACATTTTCAGGAGCCCCTTACGACGAAGCGGATATGTAGCCAGCTGTACGGACCCCTCTCTAGAAGCATATATATTATATGTTTTTAATATATGTTAATATGTATGAAGTTAATATGCTTAAAGCCTCTTTTGACACTTCTAATATCGACTTAAGTAAACTGTTTAGTCATTTTAAATATGTCAAGGTTTTGATTTACAAATGTGAGTAACACACGAGTTAGTTTCTTGCATGCTAAGCTTTTTGATTTAAAAAGAAAAAAAAATACTTGTGTTTAGTAAAGTCTTCCGCTGAGTTTATTTACGAAAATCTTTTTAAAAGAAAATAATAAATTATTATCCTTTTTACAAAAAAATCATTTGAGCATAAGGTCAAGGTGGCGCCTCAATCCTACAGAGATGGCTTGGGTGCTACAATATCTGTATATATATATACTATATTTCAATCTTAATTTTGAGATGTATGGCTAAATTTTATTATGGTGTTATATTTCACATTTAATTTCATCTAGAATTTGTGGTAAATATATGTTTATTTTACGTATATTAGAAAGATATATCAATTTGTTACCGAGTTTATGTATATGTAGGACTGATGGATGTCGCAAGCAATAACCACCAGGCAAATGGTAAAGGAAAAAGTTCCACCTCTACATGACATCGTGTTTGGTCTGAAACAGAGGAAAAAGGTCTTCTACAAGCGTTGAAAGAGATTGTTCTTGAAGGGTGGAAATGTGAGAATGGTTTTCGAGCTGGTTACCTACAAGCTCTTGAGAGGGTGATGCGAAGACTACTTCCTCACAGTAACCTTCGTGCAGAACCCCATATAAGTTCTAAAATTCATGTATGGAAGAAAAATCATGGGAGTCTTCAATGTATGTTAAGCCGTTCTAGATTTAACTGGAATGAATCTAATAATATGGTTATAGTCGAAAGTGATACCGTGTGGGATGACTACGTAAAGGTGAAATTATTAAATTATCATTTGCAATTGATTCAATAGTTGCGGCAGGTTTTAACTACTATTTTTCTTGCTAATTTGTAAATCGATACAAATGCAAAGGGAATGCGATTGAAACCATGGCCAATGTATTCAGATTGGTGTGAGATCTTTGGCAAAGATAGGGCCACGGGTGAACACGCAGAGGACCTGAACACCGCTAATCAAGATCAGCTGGTTGATGAAGATAATGCAAATGCCAGTGAGTTTTCTATGAACTTATCTGAGGACAATGAGATCAATTCCCCTTCACCACATTTGGGTAGCTCGTCTGCTAAAAAAAGAAAATATGTAAAAGATAAACAACATGATACAATGGCAGAACAAATGGTGAAGTTGATGGGTAGGTTTTGCGATCGAATTGATGAAAGATTTGGAGAAATAGCACAATCTATTGGATATGAGTTTGCAATGTCTAAAAAAAGGGCAGTTGTTCATGAAGTATTGAGGAAGTTAGGGGTGTTAACTGTTGAGCAACAAATTGTCGTTGCGCAAATATTGACGAACAACAACAAAGATCTCCAACTGTTTTTTAGTCTCCCTGTTGAGGATCAAGCTCTGATGGTATTGATGATGATTGATGGTCGTATCTAAACAAATCATGAACACTGCTGATCTAGTTGAATTAAATTTTAGCGTCTCTTGATAGCTACACTTTTGACTGTAAGAAATGAAATGTCCTTCTGATGAAGGGATAGTAGTTATCGGATGTAACAGAGTTAACTAATTATTTTTCAGTAATGAATTGGAACCAGTTCGTGTTGTAATTAACTTAGGTGTATAAGACTAATTTTGGGAGTCTGATGGATTGCATTAAAATTGTTTGGACTCGTGCAACTATTTTTATTGGGGCATAATTGAAAGTCTCAGGTTTTATTACAAGTAAGAATGATATATGGTTCTAAATACAGAATCCCAAAATTATTATGATTATGATTATTATTATTATTATTATTATTATTATTATTATTATTATTACATGTCTTATAGAACTCAATTTATAATGGAGACCACCTTTATTACAATAACATATAGTTTTGAAAAATTAATTAAGTAATAAAATATTTATTATTTGAAACCATGGATATCATACATAGAAAATAGTAGAGATCATAGGATGGAATACATAGAACTTCTTACAAATAGAATACACTACTATAAAAAGTACAGGATAAGAAAGCATGAATTTGGGATGTAACAAAACCATGCCACACACTTAGTCAATTACACACTACATCAATCTCAATATTTCTTAAAGGGAGACCATGAGACAGATGAGCTACGACAATCCCCATTCACTCGATGACTTGATTCATTGGTTTTTTTCTTTCCTTTCAAATTAGTAAGTGGCTTACGTTGCGCACTAGACATAACAGTAGTTTGTGGGGTGTTACATATTGAATTTGAGCTCGAACTATCATGATTATACCAAGCCAACTCATTCCAAAATGAATTGTCTATGTTGAGGGAACTGTAATCAGGGGAATGAAGTGAAGAGATATATGTATCATTGTCATGCACGAGCTCTACAAGACAATGCACGAGCTCTACAACTGATGAATCATCATTTGACAATTGCTCAGTATCACTCGAAATTTGAATGACCTCATTTTGCATGGGTGTCATGACGGGCGGTTGTTCTTCGAATAAGATTTTGAGTGCATCAAAAGATTGTTCACCTTCGTTTTTGTAGGTAGCCACCAATCGCTCCTCCTGCAACTCTTTAAAATTTTACTAAAAAGGATAGAAGAATATATATTCTAGTAGTGCAAACATGATAAATTGAACAAAGAAGCATAAGTTAATGATCACATTGTATAATTGGTCCCAAGTGTCCGGCTCGCAGTAAACATGCTGGGTAGTTGGGTGGTAGTCGACACCATCACAATTAATAAGCCAATTAAAAACTTTGTAGCGCTTACGGAGCTTACGAACTCTATCCACATACCACTGTTGATCGAAATCAAGCCCGAAATGATGATTAACCATCGTCGCTGCTTTCGAGATAGAATTATATTTTTCCTCTCCAACAACCCATTTATTAGATCTTTTCTCTTCAAGAAGGTGGTGAATGAATATCCTATCGACTAGCCTAGTCCATTTCTCCATAAAGAACACTTTATCTTGATAGTAAGCGTGAGTGAGCATAGTTTTGGGAGGCATTGCATCTGATGAAAAATGGACTAGATTTATTTAGTTTGCAAAAATATAGAATGTTCATTTGGTATATATGAGCCTTTATATAGAGGTTCCTACCCCACACTAGAATCAACCACTACACTTTGACAATTCACATGCAACAATATAATACATACAACTTTACATATCACTCGTGTAATTTTTAATTGCAATTGGATAAAAAATAACAGTAATTCATGCATGTGAATCTTTCAAACTTTTTAGTGGCCCCTATATAGATATCAAAGCAATATTTTTAGATTGTCAGAAGCATGCTTGAATGATGTTATTGCATTGAAATTATTACAAGAAATCGATCTCCTCAATTGATTAGGATTGCAAAAGATACAATAGTATATAAAAGTAGTAGGTCCGACAAGATTTTATTGTCCTTTCTCTGCCAAAAAAATTGATTTGCTATAGGGTGAAACATTATTTTGTTTGCTTCAATAGTTCTCTTACAAAGCTAAGACACAACCATTATGAAAAGTATTCATACCATTATTTGATTCAAACCTAAATAGAATATCTGAAATTTAAACTCAATTCAAGAAACTATAATTCAAAAGATACATTATGTGCTAAACATTTCATATCTCACATGCATAAATAGTCAGTTACAACATTGTCACATTTCACAAGGTATTCAAAATGTTATACAACATTAAAAATCTAAAGACCATAGCATTGAACATATTGCAAAAGTTTGTTTCTCTTAACACAATATATTCATCTAAGGGCCTAATTCAAAAAAGGTGGTTGCAGTACCGATTGACTTTCTTTTCACATAAAAAAAGATAAGACAAATTAAGAAAAACACCATCAAACTCTTCCTAAGAGTTGTTTCCCGCTGAAGAGACACACACAAGACAACCTCACAAAGCCTCGATTGTTCAATTGTAGCACACCAATGTTTCCTCTCCTCTTTCAACTCGCACACAGTACTTTCATAGATTGCATCCCTACTTCGAAGAACTTCAATTGTGATCTTTTGGTCTTCAATTATCTTCGTCAGTTCTGGAATTCTTTCGGTACAGAGTGTGCATATTGAGGGGTCAACCCAATCCCAAAACTTGCATTTCTTACCCTGCATTAATGGAATCAATCTTATGCATCATAAAAAATGTGTGTTTATATTCGAAAGATATGGAAAATATGAATTTACCGAGGTTACACCACACTTTGCAAATCTATGACCACAGTAGTCTGTTGTCTTAGATGTATACACGAGAGCAGGTATACGACAATAATAAAATGGCAGTCGTCCGCAAGATACGCTTGAAGAGACACTTGAAGGAGAATGTGAGGTGTTCACTAAAATATTGTTGAAATTCAATGAAACCCCTTGTGTTTGATCTCCACAAAATATTAGAAATGAGGAACATCTCAACCAAAAATTCAACAAAATTAAGAATACTTGGTAATTGTAAAGGGTAAATGTACATAATGTAAGACTAAATAATTCTTAAATGAACTCATCAAAGGGTGAAATTTTGATTTTCATATATACTCAAAGATGAGTTTTCTATTAATCCATCATTCTCCTCTCTTAAACATTCATAATGAAAATAAGACTTTGTAGAATTATAATTTTTGGTTACACACAGACAAAGAAACAAAGATTAATGCTTCAATTTCAAAATTCTATAAAACCTATAGAAATAAAAACTAATTAACAGTTTGAATTAAAGACATTAAATCCCAACACTTTCAAAACCAAAGATAAATCTACACAATACAAGAGCAAGTTGAAGGCAATATATATAACACTTCAAAATATAATCGAGCAACAAATATAGTACTCATATTAACAGTAATTATGTTATGGGCTTTTTCTAATCATTATACCAATTTCTTACATTTCAAAATTTCTTCTTTTTAGATGTTAGTTATGTATATGAATCTTATTGTTTTAGTTACAAGTGACTCTACATGGACACCCAACATACATGAAAAACAAGCTAAACCCTAAACAGCATATGCAAAACAAAACAAAAAGTAATCTATGGATAGAAACTAATTATTAGACATGTGCATATATTTATAATTAGCAATTAATTACACATTTTGGGTAACAACTTGATTAATCCTCTATTCCCAAATGGGTTCTGATCATCAATCTGCAAAACTATTCAGACTTAATTTTGTTCCATAAAATGTACTTCCCCTTAATTCTAGCGCATGAACAAAGAGTTTCAATAAATATTGATGGATGATTGTATTTAAACTTTGTTTTTTTATACCAATGCATTTCATTTCTAATAATGTGTTATATATTTTGTATTAAATGAACAATTCATTACATGAGCACATGAATCAGCCATGAGACGTCTCAACAACAATAAATAGTAAGAATTAAAATACAAAATATTAATTAGACACAGTTTCGATGTGAATTTATATGACCTCAAAAAAACCTGAAATAAAGACAATACATTTTACTTACATTCAAACATAAAACACACACAATTCAAATTCAAATTTTATAAATCATAAGTACCTAGAACATTAATTAAAGGATAGAAGGAAGAAAATCTTACTTTGAAATTGAAAATTCCTGAAGACCAAGAAGTTTATCCCCAAACCATCAAATTAGATAGACATCCATCTTTCAATCTTCGTGGTTATCTTTGATTTGTGGAGTTGAAACTCTTTGCATTCACCAAGTTTAAGTGCATCTTTAACTCACTGCACTTTAATTCACTCCCCTCAAATCTATACTCGATCCAAGAAGCAGATTTGTCGAAAACAAATGATTTGTTATCTTTTTTGGATCTGCGACTACTAACTACATACTCCCCATTACCTCCTACTAGATCTGCGACCAATAAACGTGAAAGTGACAATCAAGATTTCTTCTTTTTTAAGATGGAAAGGAAAAAAGCTCCGCTAGATCTGCGACCAAGTCATGGGAAAGTGACAATCAACATTTCTTCATTTTAAAGATGGAAAGGAAAAGCTCTGCGTTGATATTTAAAAAGAGTTGAAAATTTTGATTTGTATTTAGGGCTAATTATGTAATTTTAACTCTTATCATCTTAGATAGTTTTTCAAGTAAACACTTGATTGGATTGTGAATAATCTAATCATACAAAATAACATGAAAAGTAAATCTATAACAGATCTTTTAAATTTATCTCTATCCCAAATATATCACATCCTTATCCTATCCAAGTTAATCCCAAACTTGGGAAGTAAAAGCAGCCTTAAACTACTCCTTAAAACCTATTAGGCCCACTAAACAAAGTGTACTTAAAATCGAAAACCAAAATGCAATGATGATTGTAACAAATAGGGTTTCCTTTTAGAGGAAAGTATTCAATTTACCATGAAAAATATAATCATTTATATTTTTTACCATGATATATAATAGTGTTGAAATTTATACCACAAAATATAATAGTATGCCACTTTCTACCACAATTTTTGTCAAAGTCAACTATGATGAAATGACAATTAATATAATTTTTTTTTTTGTGAAGTAGAATTACACGTGTAGTGCTAGGGTTGCAACTTTGAATTTGGCAATGCAAGAATTAATTTGGCCATGCAAGAATTCAATTAGAAGGGCACGTGTAGTACTAGGGTTGCACCTATTATTTTGCCCATGCAAATATTAATTTGGCATGCAACTATTCAACCTAATTTTTTGTTTTTTTTGTTCTCAATTTTTATTGTTGGGTTCATTGCATTTGTATATGCACGTGTTTTAATTTTATTGTGCAACTACGAGTCACTATTACACCAATTTTTTTTGTTTTTTTCTTCTCATTATTTACTGTGAATTCACTTTATACTGTGAATTCACATGCAATTTTCCTGTGTTTTCTCCATCTATATATGTTGATAATTTCCGTAAGAAATTATCATACAACATTCTGAAGAACAAATTATCTGTAAAAAAAATTCGACGTTTTGGCTCTTGGAAGATTGGAAGAAATATCATTGAAATCAGAAAGGTATGTTCAATATCGTTGAACCCTAATTTATGTACGGATTAGGTTTAATTTTTTTTAATATATGCTTGAATTCATGTTTGGAATGTTGAATTAGGGTATAATCTTGCATTTGATAGGGTTAATTTGTTTGAATATTATTTTGAATTCATTTTTGAACCGGTTAAAACGGGCATAATCGACGTTTAGGGTTTCGATTTTTATAGTGTTAAACGTGATTATGAGAATTTATCACGTTTAACCCTATAATTATAGTGTTAAACGTGATTAAAATTCGAAATATATTTTATAGTGTTTAACGTGAATAAATTGAAAAATCACGTGTAACCTTATAAAATATAGGGTTAAACGTGAATAAATTGTAAATTCACGTTTAACACTGTAAAATCCGAATTTTATATTGTTAAACGTGAATTTACAATTTATTCACGTTTAACCCTATAATTATAGGGTTAATATTCACGTTTAACGCCAAGTGCCGAGAAAACTCGGCAGCAGCCGAGGAGCACCCGCCGAGCTGCCGAGAAAACTCGGCAGCTGCCGAGAAAACCCGGCAGATGCCGAGAAGCTGCCGAGGCCGCCGAGATTTTCACCCGACGCCGGGTACGCGTGCGCCCCGTCGTGTTTTCGATCGGATGTCTTTTTTTTTTTACCGTCGGACGTCATCATCGAGAGCTGCCGACAAGAAGTCTATGACCGAGGGTCGTGGGCCCGGTCAAAGTCAACCCTTTGACCAAAATTACCAAAACACCCCTAAACTTAAAACGCCCCGTTTGAGCTCGTTTCAACTCCGATTGAGTTCATTCTTTTTTCGTTGTTACCCAAATTTCATCCTCTATCATCTTAGCATTCTAGACTAAATTTTCAATCTCGTTTCTGAACTGATCTTTAGGTCTCTATGGAATCTCGCGTCTGATTTCGAAGTAATTTATTAATTTTAGTAATCCCCCTTTAATAATTTATTACTAATGTTAATAATTAATTTTTTTAATTTAATGAGAACTGACATTTGATTGTAGATCTAATTTTATTTAAACGATCATTTATTGTGTTTGGACAGCAAAATCCACTATTAATTATTTAGTTTGTTGATAAGAAAATTATTATGGACCTATTGTTTGTTTCTCAATTGTTATAATATCTCGTTGCAACATTGAAATATTTAGTTGTTTTTTTTAGTTTATTTGTTATTTATTATGTGTTTTATGGTACTGACAATCCTGTAAAAAAAAATTTCAGTGTCCATCAAAAAAATGGCAATTGAAGTTATTGTATGGTATGGAGGCTACTAGGAAGGTTTAGAATACACCAACGGTTTTGAAGAGGTCATTCACCTTCGTGAAAGAACCCTATATGATTTAATGTTCTTCATTCATGAAGTTATCCGTGCCGACATGACGCAGTGGGGATATGTGATTCACTCACTAATTGAAACTGACGGGAGGGTGAAGAAGATAAAAATAAAGAATACAACCGTTTTGCAACGAATATTATCAGTGATCGGTGAGGCTCTTGTTGTTTTTGTTACCCTGACGAGGTTAGACGTTGGACAATCCGATATTGTCGTGTCTCCAGAGCCTGAAAGTACACCACATGCAGGGGGATCGTCTTGCCACGATCATCCAGAAGACACCATCACGACGGATGACCAAAGTCACCGGTGTGGTGAAATTAGTGTTCCGTTTTCTTCTAGCTACACGGATCCGCAGTCAAATGTGTACACCGACCAAAAAAATCCCTATTTTGGTTCTGTTCCCCTCGGACTCCAATTCGACGATGGATTTCAGGCCAGATGGGGAATACCCAATGATGACGACAGTAGTCGGTTTGGGAGTTCTTCGGGGATGCAGTGGGACCCTTCACCACCGGAACATGATCGAAATGATTTCGGTGGCAGACTCGATTTAAACAGCACCCCTACACGGGTCGGACAAGAAGGTGTGCAATCACGTGGAGCATTTGATGAAACGGGTCGTGATCCAACACTAGATCATGAAGATGATGATCCAAGTGGTAATCCTGCACTCTTGATTAGTTCATTTCATTTTGATTGTATTGAATTCATCGGTTGTATTATTTCGGTTTCATGTCTACCTGTATGTAGGTTCGGACAATGCAGTTGACGATTTCGAATTAAATACTGATCAAGAGAATGCTTTGAATGCTGAACAGCGAGAGGAGCATGAGCAATTTTGTACGTACATATTAAGACCGTAATGGTCTATCCCCGATATGTGGGAAATCGAGTTACCCAATGAAGGGGAGTTTGAGGGGGGTGAGCAAGTTACACACGTTTTACAAAAAGGGAACATCTTCCTCAATAAAAATGAAGTGCAGACAGCTGTAGGCCAACATCATCTGGAAAATCAGGTAGAGTATCGCGTGACCCATTCTGATAGACACAGATGGTTTGTGAGTTGTAGGCACGAAGACTGTCCTTTCACACTCCATGCAACCGAGAAATATGACCTTTAGACAATATCAAAGAGTGTCTTGCAACATACTTGCACATCGTATCTGAACCGTGGTGCTCCACGACGACTTTCTTCTGCTTTCATCGGCGAGTACTACGCGGACACACTTCGGAGGGAGAGATCGACTATCGGACCCAGGGGGATCATTGACGAAATACAACGGCGACATGGTTTGACGGTAAGTTATAAGTCCGCGCTAAAGGCAAAACGTCATGCAATGTTCCTCGGGTACGGTGATCCGAATAAGTCATTTTGGAATCTTCCATCCTACTTGCATGTTTTGAAGGAGACGAATCCTGGAACTTACACAGCCTTGGAAATCGACTCGAACGGAAAATTCAAATACGTGTTTTATGCATTGGCCGCCTCAATTATGGGATTTGTAAGATATTCACGGCCGGTAATTGTGGTGGATGGGTGTCACTTGAAAGGTTTGTATAAGGGAATTGGATTTGTTGATGTTACTTTGGATGGAAACGATCAAATATTTCCGCTGGCGGTTGGCGTGGGAAACGTTGAGAACGATGCATCTTGGACATGGTTTTTGGAAAATGTCCGTGCAGCTTTTGGATGCCCAGAGCAGCTACTCATTGTGTCCGATCAGCATCGTAGCATTGAAAATGCCATAAAAGGTGCATACCCAGAGGCAACCTAAGGACTGTGTTGCTACCATCTTCAACGAAATTTAGCGAGGTATGGAGCACATTTGGTTGGAATTTTCAAGAGGACTACCTATTGTTATGACCGTGATGAGTTCGAGAGGTACGTTACAAAGCCTATTTATTATCAGTGATTTACTCGAATCCCCTATACACATGCACTTTTATACGTTATTTTTTTGACTTTATTTGGCAATTTAAATTTTCAGGTACATGAACAAGCTAAATGAATTACAGGTCCAGGGTGCACTTAATTCATTGAAGGAAGTAGGAATCAACAGATGGTCGCGCGTGCACTGCCCGGTCAGAAGGTTCAACTTTATGACATCGAATGCTGCAGAGACGTGGAATGCTCGACTCCTGTGGGTGTGGAGGCTTCCGGTTTGTTCATTTCTGGAAGGTGCTCGTAAGATAATTGAGAAGTGGTTTTACGAAAGAAGAACGGCTGCTCAGAATAGAGAAGAAATTCTAACAAGTGTGATACACGATCGACTTATCGATTATATAAGACTTGGACGACATATGAATGTGGATAGGCTTGGACGCCGTAAATTCAGGGTCACAGACCATCAAAGAATTTTTACCGTTGACCTCAATTTGAATGAGTGTACATGTTCTCTCTTCCAGCTGGACTTGATACCATGTTCGCATGCATGTGCCGCCATCAGGTAGCTGATTGACCATAAAATATTTTTTCAAGTATATCAACTGTTTAAATTTGACATTATGTTGGCCACTAAACGTAACAAAAAAAATTTGCTCCTCGCAGGCTCTCAAATGAATCGGTGACTGAATACGCATCTGCCTACTACACTACAATGTCGTTGAGGGGGATGTGGGTCGGTGATGTTAACCCTGTGCCCGAAGCACAAGATTGGATCGTGTCATCCGATGTTCGGGATGTTCTATGTCGGGCCCCTGATAAACCAAAACAGGCTGGTCGACCCAAAGATAAGCGAATTCCATCAACGGGTGAGTTTTCAGGGCGAAGAAGGGGGAGAGGGCCATGTGGTCGTTGCGGTGGTTCGGGTCACAATATAGTCAGATGCCCCGAAAACGTCGTGCCCATACCTGAACAGGAAAGAGAAGAGGGATTCGGTAACGAAAATACATCTGCAGGGCTTCCGCAAGTTAGGACGAGAAGACATAAAAAATGCAGTTTGTGTCAGTCTGAAGAACATACAAAAAGGAAGTGTCCTCTCTATCGAATCAATCCTTCACCAGAGGGATAGCTTGCGGTGCTTTTAGAACAGGGTATAATTAAGTGTCGGTTTGCTTCGGGATTATCATGTAATTTGAATTTGGTTTTCAATTCACATTTGTCACGATACATGAAGATATGCAGATTTTCATATAATACTTTTTGATACCCTAAAATGTGTGTACCAACACTTATAGATAATTTCAATCAGATGTTAGAATGAGAAATCAGTAAATTTAATGTTGTTCAGGATCCACAATTACAAAATAAATGAAACTATAGACGAGAAGTGTATCATTCAAAAGATGGATTGTCGGACCACAATATCTATTGTCACCGGTGATGCACTAACCATCCAAGAAATCGAGCGCCACTGTGTCTCCATCAGTGCTCCATCTGTAGATGTCGAGACCCATCCGACGCCTAATCCTATCTACACCATCGACTAAATAGGGTATAGGCCACGTGCGAGTCAGACAACCCTCGATGGACATCAACGCAAATATAACGCACGAATTGTTGTCGTTCTGTACATAACAACGTGTCTCATCTCCTACGTAGAGCTGATACTCAGGTGGGATTGGGAAAGCTTCATAGTTCTCCTCTCGGCGTTTGTCGTTGAAGGACGCGTACTCGAGAAGGGGAGGGAGAACACGACGGAGAGGCAGTGTCTGCACCACTCGGGTTCTTTCCTTGCTCTTGTTGTAAGTGTGCAACATGCTATCATAGAGTACAACACATCCGTGGCTCAGTTGAATCTCACACGCGACCCAATGTTGGTTGATGTTAATCACCGTCAGTATCTGCAGTAATTTAATGACATATAAATGTATCTGAACTGATCGCGATTCAACGTAGGCTATGTTCAAAATCGGTTAAATATAATGTGCTTGATATAAATTACACTTACACTGTCGACGTCCCTCCACCAAGGTCTAATGCTCCCCCACCTAGGATGTGTACCTCTGACGTAGGGCATCAACAACTCCAAAGATGCAGCTGGAAAGTTCTCCCTCTTGACAGACGTAACGTTTTTTTTGTGTTCTGGCTCACCAGCATGCGCCTCCTAAAAAATAGCCTTGCATTTTTCCTAAAGAAGTCATTGCATTTAATTGTTAGTACTATGTCAATGGATAATAAATAATTACAAAACTGAGTGAAAGAGCATTACAAAAAAATGTGTGTCCACTATGAGAAGCTTGCCAGCTAAAGCACGATCGCGTCTAACGCCGACGAACTTTACATTTGTTTGAAGAATGCCGAGGTATGCATCAATCGGCTATAGCACAAGACCAATCGTCAATACTCTCACATCGTTTGCTCATATTCAAATAGTAAGCATATTTACATTTATGAACAAAGAGTTTGTAATAAGAATACATACCTGATAGTTGACGTCCACGCCCGGGGCCACAAATGCACTGAAAAGTTCAGGTCCTACTGTGTAGCCGGTACCCACGTTAAGTTTGAAATTTTTAAGAAAAATTTGATTAACACAATAAAGTCACTAAAAATTTCGGTTGTATGTTGACGAGAGAGGGGACTCACTGTTCGGCATCAGAACCAGATGCCATGTATCTGTCGAACTCCTCCTCTTTTACGAGCAATCTGGGCCGTCTTTCATCCCGTATGAACGGGCTACGGACATACTTGCTCGGGGCTCTCAATCTCACATTTCGGATGCCAGCACTCGTCTGAGGGATAGTTGACGATGAGCTCTCATATTCGGATCCTCCTGCTGTGTCGGCCGGTGTGTAGGGTACCAGGGCACCATTCATTGTAGAGGTCCCCAAATCAAACTGTACAGCTGATATAACTCTATGAGATACACCAGTGTCGGGGGGGCAACAGGAGTGCAGTCCGGGACAGCATCCTCATGTGCACCCAGATCCTGCTGAAAAGGTGGATCCGATCGAAAGTAGGTGGGCTGATAAAATCCGGATCCCCGACCGTGATAATCTGGCTCACCCGATGGATAAAACTGCTCGTGATAGGAAGGCGTCTGCTGGTAGTAGTCCGCAATCCCTGACTGAATCATGTTCGGGATCTCCAACTCCAATCATTGGAGATCCTCGCGTCGGCTCTCATCCAGGTGTCTGAAACTGTCATCGACATAGGCCCGCATCTCAGAGAACTGATCCCCAACGTAGTCTCTCATACTCATCATGCTTGTGTTCAGTGCTTCAAAGCCAGTGTTGAACATGTTCTTCAGCTCATCAAACATCTGTCCAACACCGGCTGGATCAAACTGCCCTGGATATGACGAACCTGGCTGGTCGGCCGTAGGAGATGCATGTGGAGGATGCACCGATGACTGATGGTCATAGAATGTGTCGCGATGCTCTGTCTGATATGCTGGATAACCCTCATTCTGATAACCATCGGTATTGGAGGTGGGCAGCCAACCACCATGCCGTTTTGGATTGTCATGCATATCTGATATAGGGACCTCAACGTAGTGGCATGCTCTACCCTGATAGTCCTCCTCGGTCTGATGCTTGGCCACACCATCGGTACCCTGCTCAGTGGCCGGTAAGTCGCGTTGAGCCGTCCGCCGATAACTCTCCCCAGCCACCCGGGCCGAAAGCCTTGGTCGATCTCGACGGGTTTGTGTTGGAAGCTGAACCCCCTCTGTGAGATCATCGTCAATGTACTTCATGTATATCTGTCGAGTCTCTCGACTCTCGACCCTGAGAGTCTCGTAACACACAAGACCCTGCAGTAGTGGTAGTTACAATAAAACGAATTAGAAATAGCAGTAAGTACGTGGAAAGAAAGATAATTAAACATATGTGTGTAAGCTAAGACCGAAATCAACATACCTCCTGATCTAGCTCCCTCGAGACGTCGTCCAGTGGAAGTTTTGTCGACCACCTCAAAAGTCTCGGCAACACCTTGTGAGACTTCGAAAGACACTTTCCAGCGTACATTCCAGTGTATGAAATCGCCTCGAAAGCCCATACCTACAAAGTTATAACAACAATTCACATTTGTAAGTACATTACATTTTGACATCAAAATTTGGAACCAAAAAAATTGACAACTAATACTAACCATTACTGCCAAAGAGAATCCGTAAAAGTGGTAGGCCAGGGGCCTGCTCGTCGTTGGGTCCGGCAGTGGCGAAGGTAGCTGTCTGATTTTGTTCAGAAGGTGGAGATAAGAAATCTTACCCCATGGAAAGGTATCCCATCGCTCCTCGTCCTCCACCAAGTCCAAAACCCACGGGTCAACTGAAGTGGTCGCTGGGTCGACTCCGAGTAAAATGTTGTATAGGAGGATGATCTTAACAATCTTCATCGTGTCAGCCTGACGAGATACGAACTCCTCCTCCCTAAATCTCCTCAGAAGAGCCGACACAGTAATCCTATCCCCGCCAGGGCTGACTCGATAAAACACACCATCAGACAGCTCAGGATGCTTTAGCAAAGCCGGTTTGAAATCTGAGTCGCCAAACCGTAAACCCGTCACGAGGGCGAACTCTCTTCTTGAGAACCGACATAGATGACGGTCCCCACCTATATGGAACCACACCTCATCGGCGGGGGTCTGGGGCCCACGCACTTCACGTGACATAAGGGCGTGCAGAAAGCTCTTGCAACTATCAGACTGAGTAGCCCAACATAAGAAATGGCCGAAACAACTATTCTCAAATTCAGCCACACATTCAGTGTCAGTTTTCTTTAAGACAGCCTTTATGTAGCCGAGTACTCTAACACGAGTGTACGAGTTAATGTAGGCCTGTTTCGTCTAATAATCCTCACGTACCCAATAGACCTGTAAAAAACCAAAAAAAATTCATATTAATTAATAAATTACTAAACAGATTGAAAGAACACAAGCGAATATATGACTTAACTATCTGGCTAGAAAATCAACATGTGAATCTTATAAAGCTTGGTGTTTTAGTTATTCAAATTAGTTGAGCTAGATAAAACGGGGATTACTGAATTACCAAAAAAAAAAGGGAAAACGGGGACTATTAAATTGAAACGAAATTGTAAGTCTCACAACCATTTAGTTTATGTTGTAGTACTTTTTTTGGTGGATTATTTACAGCAGATGAATATGAGGATTATTACAGATGGATTAGGAAATTATTTGGCAGTAAGTGTTGATTATTAAACGGAGATTTAACCGAGCCAAGGACATGGTGTACATTTTGATATTATAGAGGATGAAATTTGGGTCACAACGAAAAAAAAAATGAGCTCAATCGGAGTTGAAACGAGCTCAAACGGGGCGTTTTAAGTTTAGGGGTATTTTGGTAATTTTGGTCAAATGGTTGACTATGACCGGGCCCACGACCCTCGATCACAGACTTCTCGTTGGCAGCCCTTAATGATGACGTCCGACGAAAAAAAAAAAAACGGGCTTCCGATCGAAAAAACGACGGGGCGCACGCGTGCAAGCGCGCACCCGGCGTCGGGTGTGAATCTAGGTTTTCTCGGCAGCTCGGCGTGTGCTCCTCGGCAGCTGCCGAGTTTTCTCGGTGCTAGGGGTTAAACGTGAATTTAGGGTTTATTCACGTTTAACCCTATAAGCACACGCCGAGCTGCCGAGTTTTCTCGACGCTAGGGGTTAAACGTGAATTTAGGGTTTATTCACGTTTAACCCTATAAATTTTATAGGGTTAAACGTGAATAAACCCTAAATTCACGTTTAACCCCTAGCGCCGAGAAAACTCGGCAGCTGCCGAGAGCACACGCCGAGCTGCCGAGAAAACTGGGCAGCTAGGGGTTAAACGTGAATTTTCAATTTATTCACGTTTAACCCTATAATTTATAGGGTTAAACGTGAATAAATTGAAAATTCACGTTTAACCCGTTCTAACATGAATTCAAACCCTAATTCTGAACAAATTAACCCTATCAAATGCAAAATTAAACCCTAATTCACCATTCCAAACATGAATTCAAGCATATATTATAACAAATTAAACCTAATTAAACCTAATCCTTAAATAATTTAGGGTTCAAACCAAATTCAAATTCCACGTTTAACCCACCATTTTTTCAACTGATCCTCAACAAAATCGAAGTATTAACACACTTGTCCAACAAATTCAACCAAAATCAACAAATTCTCAAGAAAGCATTGCAAATTCGAAGCTTCATTTCAAAAAAATTCTGAAAAAAAGAGGGGTTATTCACTAACCTCTCCTTCTTCGTTTGACATCTTCGCGTTAAACGTCAATTTTCAGCAACAAAATTGAAGTGGTAAACGTGAATTTTTGGTTACAAAAATCTATCAAAATCTCAATTGAATTGGCAATTAAAGATGAAAATATTGGTATCGCAAGTAATATCGCAACCTTAAATTTACGGATATATCGATGAATAATATCGATATCGCAAAAAAAAATTAAAAAATGATGGAAATCTTACTAAAATTTTGAAAATTTTACATGAATTTTTAGGGATAATTATAACACATTATTATGCACATATTCCATTCAAAATCACAATAAAATGATATGTTTAAAGCAAACATATAGATAATAGACTATATAAATATTGTATGACAGTAAAATAATTGTTAATATAATATATAATACAAAATGACTAAAATTAAGAACATATGAGAGGATAAAAAATAGGATAAAAACTAAGAAACAAAAATATAGAAATGAAAAATAAGAAAAAAAAAATTAGATATGAAAATTCATAAATTAAAAAAAATTACAATTTTTATAAAAATGCCATATTGTGCAATTTATCCTCGATATTTCCTGATTTTCATCCAATTTTGTACTAGACTGAACCGATATCGATATTTTGCGAAATATATATTTCGCGATATACAAGGATGAAAATATCCATATATTTCCTAATTTTCATCCAATTTTGTACTAGACTGAACTGATATCGATATTTTGCTAAATATATATTTCGCAATATACAAGGATGAAAATATTCATATCGCGTGTCATATCGCAACCTTGATTTTACGAATATATCAATTGATATATCAATATTGCAAAAAATTTAAAACAATTATGGAAACTCTATTAAAAATTTGAAAATTTTACATAAGATTTTACAGACTATTATATCAACCAAAAATGCATATATTTAATTTGAAATCTCAAGAAAATGACATGTTTACAACATACATATGCATAATAACATTCAAAAGCATTACGAAAATTGAGATTTATTTAAAATTGATTGATACAACCAAATCACTGGAGCCAAAATGATGATCTGTGAGGTTCAAAAAAATAACAGGTGCAATGTTATCTTTGTCCAAACAATATTGGTATCAACTCATCACATTTGAGTAATTATATTCACTCATCACATTTGAGTAATTATGAATATAATTATGCACATGTTGTTGTGGTACGTTACTCTATCTCTTCCAATGATTTAGTGTGGATTGAGTCAATCATCATTTTGTTGGTACATGCTTCCATAGGACATTTGAGGGAGAAGGAGTGGATATTTGAGGGAGTGGATAATTAAATACGTTTTGAGTACTCCAATCAAACTGTAAACTCCCGTATGTATCATGGCCCATGGGTATATGATTCTTGAAACATATCATTTTGGTTGTGCCCATACCTATTAAGTCAAAGCTCATTGAAAGTGATTGATCTATATCGGCATTTGAACTGATTCTTGAGACATATCATTTTGGTTGTGCCCATACCTATTAAGTCAAAGCTCATTGAAAGTGATTGATCTATATCAGCATTTGAACTTTCATCTTCATGTCAAGCATGTCTCCTTGTATAATCCTTTCCGATTGCACTTATACCCAAACCTCCTTCTCTTGATCCATGATCTATGTCTTCTCTTGATCCATGATTTGTGCTTGTGTTGCATGATTGAACTCATCCTCACTTGTGAATGGACTCAATGGTCTTTGATTTGAAAAATAATTTTCTTGATTTGGTCCGTCATTGCCACTGTTTCCACCATTTCCTCCATCATCAGTTGAGCTATTCATTTTGGTAAATGAGTCTGAAGACTCTGAACCAAAAGTGGTACTACCAACTTCTTGTTGCAACAACTAATTCACATCAACACCAAAAGTGATACTGCCAACTTCTTGTTGCAACAACTAATTCACATCAACACCACCCTCACTAGCCTTTTGGATTCGGATTTCCTTCACTGAAAAATTTTGTGATGTTTTGGATATATCCCGATATTTTGCGATATATCCGCGATATCTCGAAAAAAAAAAATTATCCCCATATCCATATCGCAACCTTCAAAATACGGATATATCACGAATATATCGTACGTGTATCGGGATATTTTCATCCTTGGAGATATATCCACGATACTCGGGAAAAAAATACATTACCCCTAATATCCATATCACAATATCCAAATTTGCGATATATCCGTTATATTTCACAATATTTTCATCCTTGTTGGCAATTGAGTTGCCAATAAAGACTACTTTTCAACTAAATAACCATATTAAGAGCTTCAAACTTTCCACGAGCTTACAAGTAAAGAGGCCTCCTCTTCCATGGCAAAAAGATAAGAAGAAGATTGAAAAAACAGATACGAAACACAACTCGTAATAAGAGCAATCAATCCTGGATATTTAAATGTGCAATCCCTAAGAAATTCAGAGACAAGGGCTCCTTTAAGCAGATGAGTCAGTACAAGGAAATACTACAGTGTAAGAGATGTATTTGTTTGAGTATTGTGAAGATATACCAAAAGGCAAAAAGCTTTTTCTTGAGAAGCCTTTCTTTCTACTCAAGTTTAAGAGACAATCTCTCTTCTAGACACAATAATGCATCCATAATATGCGGTTTTCAGTCGTAAATCACGGCTATAATGGCTTAACCCCGAAAAAAGAAAAATCCTCCTTGGAGCTTAAAGATTCATAGTGTCATTATCACATTCAAAAAAATCGTAGTCTCTAATCCTCACAGCCTTAAGAATATTTCAACACGCAGGACATTATATGCAGTGAAATCTTAGCCAAAAGGAGTTTTGAGAGACTCAACAAACAAAAAGAACCGCAAAAAGTTAACACTTATCTAAATCATTTCACAACTCCACCTCATGTTTCCTGATATAGTATAAGTGTATAACATATAATTTCTAAACCAAAAACATACTTTGACTATCTATATGCTCTGTATTTGTATGATTGTATCATCCAAAGGAGCTATAGTGCTATACTACACAATATGAAGCACATTTTCATCACTCCAACCATTAATTCATATTACTACGAAGCAGTCAAAATGGAATACAATCTTCAAACACATTCAGAGAGGAATCAGTAAACACTCAAAGCACATAACCCGCAATTCATATATCAAAGACATTTCACACACAAGAAGAAACATTAATCCATTCACACAAGGCATCAAATTTCCAGATCAAGATTACTAGCTATCGTTGTCTATTGACACTCACTATACCAAATTCATCCCATTTTTCTACCTCACCATAAGTGTCTTATAAGCATTTTGAATACTTCATCGATGAACCAAAAGGAAAAGGAAATAACACAGTAAAAGCACACAGATAATCCCCATTTCTCAAAATCAAACCCTAATCCTCTTATTCAATTTCCCAATTTATTTCAAAACACAGTACCATTTCATGTACCTACCAAATACCAGAAAGATGGTGAAATTCAACTCATCGAAAAAGAAATTCCTCAATTTCAAAAGACAACAGAAAGAGATGAACGAAATTTATACTCTCAGATTGCCTTGAGCAAATCCTCGGCGCTGCTGACATTGAAAGCGCCTCCTTCCTCCAAATTCAGGATCTTCACAACGCCATTTTCAGCATAGATCGCATACCTTCTGGACCTGACTCCCAACCCCACCGGCTTATCGCTCAAATCGAGCTCACACCCAATCGCCTTGGTGAAATCGCCGTTTCCATCACTCAACAGCAAAACCTCGTCGTTGATTTTCAGATTCTCCTTCCACGCCTTCATCACGAAGGCGTCGTTGACGGAGATACAGGCGATGGTGTCCACGCCCTTCGCCTTGAACTCGGCGGCCTTCTCGACGAAGCCGGGGAGATGCTTCTGCGAGCAGGTGGGGGTGAAGGCCCCGGGGACGGCGATTAGGATGGCCTTCTTGTTGGAGGTGAGGTCGGAGACGGAGACGGTCTGGAGCTCGTCGGAGGAGTCGAAGTAGGAGAGTGTGGAATCGGGGAGCTTGTCTCCGACGGAGATGGTGGCGGAGATTTTGGGGACGGAGGAGAATCGGAGGGATTGACGGCGGCGGATGGGGAGCGACGAGGAGAGAAGGGAGGAGGCGGTTCGCTGCGGGGAGAGGAGAGAGAAGGGCTGCGTGAGCTTAGGGGTGGAGGAGGCGATGAGCTTGGTGACGGCGAATGTGGCGGTTGTTGCTGTCGCAGCTGCCATTGTTGGTGGTGAGAAGCAGAAAATTTAGTTAAAGATATGAAGAAAAGTGATACGTGGGGGTTTTAGGAGGCGGTTGGTAGGCTTTTGAGGCGGATATATCAATGACTGGCTACGCCTACACACTGTGAGACAAGGAAACGGACAATGAGGCATGAGCTACAAGCCTACAATTAAATATCTTTTAATTTCCTTCTTTTTTTTGGAATCAAGAATAATCATAAACGGACCAACTACAAGCCCAGGAACGGAAAATACGTTGCAGGCCCATAAAGGCTCATATAAACCCTAAACCCTAAAGCATCATCAACAAAGATAAAATGTTCATGATTTGATTATTATTTTCCGGCGTAATTGCAAAAAAATCACTATTTTTTCAAAAATTGTAGATTTATCTAAATTTTTTAATAATTGCAAAACAAATCACTATTTTTTCAAAAATTGAGATTTATCTAATATTTTTAATAATTGCAAAAAAAAAATCACGATCTTTATTCACTGTTGTAATTTAGACCACATTTTTCGACCACCGAAGTCTATATGTTTGGAAAACATGTCACGTCACATGTCATGTCAAATGTCATGTCATTCCCAACAAAAACAACTTAAAGATCAAATTGCAAAATAAAATCACCATCTTTCCAAAATTACAATTTAATTCTAATTTTTATATACTTAGCAAAAAAAAGCCACAACCTTCATTTAATATTGCAATTCGAATTTATTTTTTGATGTTTAAGTTCATATGTCCAAATAAATTTCTACATGAGATGTCACATAAGCCACACAATCTTAAAAAATAATTTATTTATATCAATGTTGTTTCAAGTATTATCATAATTTAAACATCTTTCTTTAATTTGCCGATAAATAAATCGTATATCTTTAAAAAATTGTGTCCTTGTTCTTTATTCAAGTATTCAAATATTTAACCTCACATGAACTTAGATATCAAATAATAAAATTCTAATTGCAACAATGAATGAACGGTGTGACTTTTTTTGCTAATTATATAAAAAGTTAGGATTAAATTGTAATTTTGAAAAGATTGTGATTTTATTTTGCAATTTGACTTTTAAATTTGTTTTTGTTGGGAATGACGTGTCATTTGACATGATATGTGATGTGACATATTTATCGGACACGCGGATTTGAATCGCCGAAAAATATAAATGTGGTCTAAATTGCAACAGTGAAGAAATGCCGTGATTTTTTTTGCAATTACTAAAAAGTGGGGATAAATAAGCAATGTCTGAAAAAGTGGTGATTTTTTTTGCAATTTTGGTTTTTGATAAATTTTGAATTGTGTCATTTTACTATAAATTTTAAATTTTATATAATTTATTGAGTCGGATAAATTCTAATGGGTGATTCAAAATTTATATAAAATAATGATAATAATTGCTTATAGTTCAGATGAAATTATTTTTTAACAAGAACACGGTTTCATGGATTATATTTGGTAAGATGAAATTTTCACCCAATTCATTGTATTTGTTATTAAGTTAAAGTGGACTAAGCTAATTGAAGTTTTCATGACATAAAATATAACCCTCTCTCTTAAAATTTGAATTCCTTTAGCTATTAATTATTTTTAGATTAAAATTTCAAAAACGATTTGTTATTGGATTCGAAAGAGTCGGAAGCTAAATTTAAGGGTAAAATGTTGAAAACTTCTGCAAGCTATTTTTGGAGGTAATGACGAAGGACAGTTTTGCCTAAATTTCGCCAAGAAATAAACGCTACTCTTGGAGTGTAATTGATCAAAAAAATAAATACTTAAATAGTCACTTCAAAGTAAAAGAGATGTAAAAAATTGCAGTTTTTTTAATGTTTTTTTTTTTAATGGATTAGAGAGTGGAAATGAGAAAATGAAGATTAGAAAATTTGTGTGATTTAAGGTTCAAACATGTTTATTAGGATCTACACCTACCTAAGATGTGAAATGCAGTTGAATATATATGGTTTATGCAATAACAAAACAAAATTAATTACATTTAATTAATGTCTCATAATTTATGAAGTGTGGAACTACAATTCATGTATTAAAATTCATAAGTATACCCAAGTATACATGAAAAAAAAAATTATAATCTCAACTCCAACTCTTGTGCTTAATCTTCAAAGAATAGCCATCTCTCAGCAAGCAACAAAACTTGAGAAAGAAACAAGAATATGTAGATCTTTATAATCCTAAGAGGGAAGAAATGTGCCAACATAACCAAATCCCATGATAAAGAAGGCCATTGCTTGAACCAAGAGATACACAAAATAGTGGTTTTCCCCAAACACAACATCATAACAACCACAGAACAAGAGATAACATCCAGTTGCTACCTCCAACAAGTGGGCTCTGTTAAAGACATAAGACAAGAAAGTTTGTCACTTGGTGATTGTTAAATGTTAATGATGTGCGAGCATCCAACAACACATTGTTGTGGGTCCTATGAGTAATTACACTACCTTTGTCCAATCCTAAATCGGGGCGTTCTGGATGCTTTCGTTGCTGATTTTAACTTGAGAGCGTCTCCAAGTTTCTCGGTCACAACCCACTCATTCACACTTGTATACTCCAGCAAGCCGATCAAGGTTGCTCTTGTTCGATGCAATGACATCACATTCTCGAAAAGGACCCAAAACACCACCAAGTGTAGTGACCTTACCATGGTTGATGTTGTCATTAGCAACGTGCGTTTATCAAATGAAATACGAGATGAAACACACAATACAAACAAACCTTGGGGTTCCAACGGCATTGAGGAGGGTGATGACGGAAGGTATGTAAATGGCTCCCCATTTCGGAATTTGGACTTCAGGTACTAACACGGTAGCAGGAAGTACTATGCAGTAGAACACGAACGTGACTATATGAGCAACGAGCTTTCTCACGACGAAGAAGCTGTATATTACATGAACCTTCTTCCACACAGATACTTTCTGCACATAATCAAACAACAACACAATGAGTGTAATTAAGAAGCAAATCAAAAACAGGGGTTGAGAAGCTATCAAGCTAACCTTGTTTCTTAAAATCTCCAAAAACATTTTCTTGAAAAGATTAGCAGGGCCACATGACCACCTGTGTTGTTGATACCTGTAAGCTTTGAAGGTGCTTGGCAATTCATTCTTTACCTATAAAATCCAACCTCCACAACTGAAAAAATGCAAGCTAATACATTGGTTTATTTCTTCTTCATACATATATATATGTATACCTTTAGAGAGCCAAGATAGAGGAATTTCCAGCCTTTAAGACTGGCCCTGACAGCCAAATCCATGTCCTCAACCGTCGTACGATCCTTCCATCCTCCAGCCTCGTCGATGGCTGCCATTCTCCACACACCGGCGGTTCCTAGGCATTTTAACAAACACGTTGTGTGCAAGTTAGAAGAAAGTATATTAGCAGGACATGTGAGCAAGGTCTAACAGGTGATCACCATTGAAGCCAAAAAAGGCATGTGTAGATGATCCAACTTCTTGCTCCACAGTAAAGTGGTAACCCAATGACATTTCTTGCATTCTTGTCATCAAGCATTCATCTGCATTCACTGTAATATACCCATCCAAGAAATCAGGTGCATCACATGTTTTTTTTTTTTCATGGGCCAACAAAGAAGCTAATTATGGGTCTTGTAAATTCGTCAAATGATGAATTTCATCGAGTGCAGTATCTATCGTTTATCGGCACATATAAGATTACGGATTTGTATATAAATGGATGATTGATTAATTTATCATTATAGCATGAATTATACCCAATTTCGGTATGTCCACCACTCAAACAGGTTAAAACCCACAGAATTTCTGGCAATGCAGACAATTTTCACAAAAGAATGAGGAGAAAAAGAAGATAAGGAAATAAAAAAGAAAAGGTTGGATAAAAGGAGCAAAGTACTTTTGTAAAACTTTAATACGAAAGTAAGTTGGAATCTAATATTCTTAGTTTAAGGTATTTCTATTTTTGTATTTATAATTATATCAATGATTGGAAGACGTCAAATAAATAATACACACCCAAAAATTGGATGAAACTTGTTCATGCAACATTTTAAATTAAGTGATACTATTTGAGGTATGCATAATTTCAAAATTGGAAATCGATCTACAACATGCAATATAAAATCCGAACTAAAAGCATATATAAAGTTCTAACTTTGTAGATCAGATCATTTGTTTCAAGTACACGTTTGAAATACATCGATAATATTATCATTATACACATGACATGTATTTATGAAATAAAATACAAGATAGAATGTAAGTATGAAACGTACCAAACATCCAACGAGCTTGGACGAGAGCAAGGTGAGGATTGTGAACAAGAAAAGGGATAGATCTCCAAAGAAAATCAGATTCAGGTTGAAAATCAGCATCAAATATGGCTACAAATTCACATTCCTTAACATAGGAATGCTTGAGTCCTTCTTTCAATGCCCCAGCTTTGTATCCTTTTCTATTACCTCGAATCTCGTACTTAATATTTATCCCTTTGTTTGCCCACCTTTGGCATTCCATTTGCACCATATTCTATCCATTTCAATTTTCAATTCAAGAAAAAAAGAAAATTCATTAGCAGCATATACATAGTTGTAAAGGGTTTTAGGTGCTCGTATCTCTTACACTCCACAATTATAGATAAACTTCACATTTCATACGCATTAAGAAAACACGTTTAATTTATTTGAAAAAATATCAAGTTTACCAAACAAACTTTATATAATATCCTTATTTATTCACACTGATAATTAAACGAAAAGCCTCCAACATCCATACATCCTCATATAAGTTTCTAATATTAATTAAGAGCATTTTAGAGAAATTAACTCCACAGATAAAGAAAGTGACTATAATTTAGGACCAACAAAAAAGAAATAGTGAACTATTTTTGTGATGGAGGAAGTAAATATTTACAAGACTATACACATATATGTATTTTTTCCCCTTTCTGGCCAAGTCTAAGAATCACATAATCCAGATAAAAGCATGATTCTTAATTATGCCGAATAAACTTCACAGTTACTTACTTTCAAATTTAGCCAATTGTGAAATTTAAAAAAAAAAAAATTCTTTTTTTATCACAACTTAAATTGTATTTGTTTTTGACTACTTTTATCAATAACGTTTCTTTCTGGATATTAATACTGACGTAATTTTAATAGTTAATTTTGTGAGATGTAATTGAATGCTTTTACTAACACTACATAGTCTCAAAGGGACAATAGGATATGAAAAATGGAACAAAGAATCCGATTCAAAAGAAGGATAAAGAAATACTTCCAAAATTAAAAGTTGCAAAATAAAATACCTTAATAATGGGGTCGGTAGAATCATCAAGAACTTGAACTATAATTCGATGAGAGGGCCATGAAAGCCCACATGCTGCTCCGATTGAGAGCTGATACACCTCTTTTTCATTGTACATTGGAATTTGGACAAGAACCATGGGATAATTCGTGTTTCCAAGCTCTAAATCATCCTTCAATGCCTCCCATTTGTACTGCTTGTCGGCTTTCCGACCAAACACCTTCACCAGAGCAATAACAATCGCCATGTAAACTTTTTCCACGAACAACATGGTCGACATTGCTAAGCACAGATAAACTGCCGTTTTAAGCATGGGGACGATCAACGGCTCCGTCAACTTTGCCGTTAAACCATTTCCGAATTGTTCCATTTATTGATAGTTATGATTATAAGGAAACAATTAAAGGAAAAGAAAGAGAAGGAGAAGGTGACAGAAAAATGAAGACGTGGAGAAGTATATATAGCCTTTTTAAATTTTTTTTTCTTTTTTCTTTTTTTGGTGTGCTTTGCGAAAAGTGTGAGATCTTTTTTCTTCTTTTTTTATGCTTATTGGAGACGCAAAAAAGCTGGATTTAAAGATGATGAATTGTCAGAAAACACTAGCTTGAAATTGCAGTGTTTGGAATACCAAATGTTGGATTGTTTTGTACAGCAGAAAAAGAGATGATAAGTGTAGAATGAGATAAATCAATGGAGTGTAACCACTAAAGGCAACACATTTACCAGAAATTCAACAGTACAGATGTTGAGGGCTGGGGCGAGCAAAATCGAATCGAAATCGAAAAATCAAATCGAATCGAGTGATTTGGTTTAGTTTATCAAAATCAAGCTATTTCGGTTTTGGTCATACTCGGTTTGGTCCAATTTAGACCGAATCGTCAAATTACACTAGAAATAAGAGAAACCGAACATATTCAAGTGATTTGGTTGATTCGGTTCGATTTTGAAAAAAAAAAAACCAAGTTACGGTTATCAGCCAAACCGACAGATTGTTCACCCAAAATTAAGAGAGAGATTCTTTATTGATCTATCATTTTTGTTTTCTGTTTCGTTTTTGTATTCTAATTTATGTGATAAACGAATGTGACATGGAAAAGTCACGGTATCAACACATAATTAATTTTAGATCTATGTAATATATATGTGTGAGTTGTGACACATTAGTAATCAGCACATGACCACGCATACCACATTTTCCTTCTAATTTTTTTCTTTTATGTTGTGTTTCAACTTTCAATTATTGGCTCCTCCTAATAATATTGCTTTATGTTATTCTGAAACCACTGAGAAATTGAAAATGAAGTTATGTGGTATTGAAGTTTATTAACAACCATGAAAAGAGTTAACTCTTAAACGGCAAACGTGGTTGAAGATTTGCAATCGGCTGCCGGTAGCTAGGGTTCCGAAAACAATTCCACGTATTCCATATGGTGTATATGTGTTATTAGAGATGTAAATGAATCAAGTCTGCTTGTGAGTTATTTGAAATCTCGTTTGAGATTCGTTAAAATAAATAAACATGCTCAAACACGACGACAATCGATTTGTTAGTTAACAAACTAGTCGGGATGCTCTTGACGTAGCTGGCCATAAAATATAATATTGATAGTTTAACATTTGAAATTATATTTTTTTCTTATAATAAATATATAAATACTTGTTATAGTTATTTGTTATAATTAGTTAATAATTTTAGATAATTATATTATATTGTTGAATATATAATTTATTTATAAATGATTGATGAATAATTATAATTTAAAACTTATATTTATAAGAATATTCTTGAGTAAAATCATTATATAAGTTATAAATTGATGAGAAATAGGAAAAGTAAACAAATTAAAGTGACCCTTTTCCCCCAAATTTCACTAAAAACATATATATATATATATATAATGAAGTATAAAATTAAATAAACGGTGATGGCTAGAAAATCAGAAAGTGACACAAAGTCTCATTATGTGGATGAGACGTTGGTGCAAAGAAATATTCAGGGCTTCTGAACCACGTGCAAACTTACTACTTTTGATTCATCCATTCAATATCTTCACTTCAAGATTTGATCATTTTAGGTCCATTTTCACTATTATGATGATTGATATATACACATATGCATATATGGAAAAATATCTCTTATAAAATATAATTTGACTAGCAATATTATAAAATGGTTTTATGCATGCATATGATAATTCTGAAATCTTATTATTTGACAACTATTTTTGTATAATATTTTATACATAGTATATAATACTTTCTTTACATATTTGGTAACATGTTTATGCGTAGCAAAAAAATAATTTTGATTTCAAAACTTCAAATTTATATTTCATTTTGAAAATTGTATATAATAAAAATTAGAGTTGGTCTTGTGTGTACTTGGTGTACATGCAATCCGGGTCGACTTAGTTTTGACCCGGATCCGCGTGTTTTTGAATTTAGCTTTTTTTTTTTTTTTTTTTGCTTCAGGTTGTTACCTTTATGTTGTATTAGTGTAAATTTTATGTTATAAATGTGTGATCTTTATGTACAACTATCATGACCTTTATGTAATATAACTTAGAAAAAAATGAAGATTTTCAACATAATTTGAACTGTATACCTTTATGTGATATCAATGTGATCTTTATATTATATCATGTTACCTTTATGTACAAATATTCTAACCTTTATGGACTTTTATATATTACATAAAGGTCAGAATATTTGTACATAAATGTGACATGATATAACATAAATGTCATATTGATATCACATAAAGGTATACAATACAAATTGTGTTGAAAATCTTCATTTTTTTTTCTAAGTTACAGACATAAAGGTACGGATGTTTGTACATAAAGGTCACACATTTATAACATAAAAGTCAAGACAAAAATCTGGAAAAAAATATTTTAAAAAAAATAGAAATTCACGGATCCGGGTCGAATCGATCCGGATTGCATGAATCTTAGATTCATAGAACTGGTGCACATGAGTTTTTGTGTAAAAATTATTGTTATTCTCATCTGTAATTACTAATTAGTTACTCTTATATGTAGTATTATCTAATAAATATAAATGTATTATTTGATATAATTTGTTGACCATAAGATTCTAATTGACCCTGATGTGTACCATGATGAAACAATCTCACACAAAAACTCCTCTTAATAATATTATATATAATAACAAAAAAAAATGATACTTTTTACTACCGACTTAATTAATAAAACATTTACGTCCAAATTATATGCAAAAAATATATCACTTAGTATCAAAGTCACAGTTTTGTTGTGAACGCAAAAAGTTATCTTGTACATGTAGTGCCAACTCATTTTTATAAAAATTTGAAATTGAAAATAGTATCACAAAATAAAAAAGAAAAATGTATGTGATTCATAGATTTTATTGGATTCGGAAACCTTACAAATATTGCAATTATTCCTTTTTGTATTTTATAATGTCAGTTCATTACATATAATCTTGCACTACAAAAACAAAACAAATTATTATAGCAAAATTTCATCTTCATCCTCAAAATATTCATTTCTAAAGTAAATATTAAACACTCCTGCGTAAATACTAGAGATGTGTTAGATGGACTTTTGTTGACTTTATAGTCAACATTTTTAATTAACAATTTTGTTAATTATATTACTGTCCAGAATCAAATGTTGGTTGGAATGTTGCCCAACATCCGTGGCAACATTCTTGACTGTTTTGTCTTCCTTCACAATTCACCATGTGTTTTGCATTTGTATTTTGTTTATACTCTTTTGCAGGTCATTGACTAAGTATACAAAGTGTGTGGACGGAGTCAAGGGAACTAGCAACATTCTAGCAACAAACTAGAGCTAAAGTCTCAAAGGTTGAACAATGAAGACTGAGTCAAATGAGCTTGAACAATGAAGACTGAGTCAAATGAGCTTGAACAATGAAGACTGAGTCAAATGAGCTTGAGCAATAAAGTAACAACTTGGAGAGAAATCCTCATACACTTTAGAAGACCGTGCTGAGCAAGGACACACGTTCACATGAGGCTACTTTTTAGGAGAGTTGTTTAGTTAGTTATCTTGGAAGGAATCTATAAATAGGAGAGTTACTTTGTCTTGTAACTCATCCTTGGAATCCCAACGAGCTTGATATATTCTAAGTATCCAAGAATCCTTCCAAGAGAGGTTTGAGTGAGCTGAATGTTTTTGTATACTCAAAGAGTTTTTCTTTAGATATTTTTCGATCTTTTGTGAGTTCTAGTTTTGTAGGTTTTTTCCTATTTTTGGAATTCACTTGTATTCACTTTTCTTGTGAATAATATTTTGCCTAAGGCACCTCAAGATATATATTTATATATATCTTGAAAAGTTATATATTTGAGTATCTTTTATTTCCGCGGCAATCTCTGTTTAAAGTAAGTGTTGTGTCAAGTGTTGTGGCAACATCTTCGGTATCATCTGTCACTGTTCGCTTACTTTTATTCTAAACCAGATCCCACTTTCCAACAAGTGGTATCAGAGCTAACCCTCGATACACTGAGTGGTTGGGTCTAGTTAGCTTGATCATGGATCCTGCAAATCCTAATCTTGGGAGACTTCCCGTTCTTGATGGTTCAAACTATGCTTTTTGGAAAATCCGCTTGCGTGCACACATCAAATCAATTGATTATCGTGCATGGAAGATGGTAATTAATGGTTATATTGTTCCAAAACAAACACGAGATGCTGATGGTGATGTCGCGGACAAACCTGAATCGGAGTGGACTCAAACTGAAATCAATGACGCCAGTTGCAATGAGAAGGCTCTCAACGCCATTTTTTCATGGGTTGATATGCATATGTTCAAACTGATTCAAAACTGTGCTACTTCTAAACAGGCTTGGGATATCTTGCAAAGGCATTGTGAAGGTGATGCAAGTGTCAATGAGACAAGATTGAGGATACTTTCCAGTCAATTCGAAAGGCTCCGAATGAAAGACAACGAGGACTTCACGACTTACTTCGAGAAGGTAATAGACATTGCTAATGAATGTCAAATGCTTGGTGAGCCCATAAATAACAAGCATTTGGTGTACAAAATCATCCGTACATTACCCGAAAGGTACAATCTCAAAGTCTCTGCTATAGAAGAAGCTCATCATCTTGCTTCCATGGATCTCAATACTCTTATGAATATTTTAAAAAATTATGAGGTCAATATGTTGTCCCAAAAAGATAATTTTAAAGGCAAGAGTGTGGCTCTTCAAGCTCAATCCTCCGATGGTGATCCAGAGGAAGATGATGAGAATTTGAAAGAGATTGGAGAAGGAGCTAGTGTAGCTTTAATTACCTATAAGTACAATGTCATGGTAAGAAAACTTAATAAAGAAAAAATGATTTTCAAGCCTAAGGAACAGTATACCAAAAACGTTTTCCAAAATCAGAAGAAAACTTTTCAATCTCAAAAGGAAGGTGTCACTAGAAGAAATTCTGATGTCTCAAAGTTTGATCCCAAACATCTTGAAAAAATTCAATATCGTGCATGTTCCGATTGGGGTCATTATGCTAATGAATGTGCTAATACTCTAAGGAAACATGGTAAGACTTTTTGGGTTTCTTTAAGTGATGATGAATCAGATGATGAAGAGGTTGAAAAGAGTTTGACAGCAATGATGGACACAATACATGAGCAATCTTTATCGGACAGTGAAAATGTTGGATGGGATGTTGGCACATTTTCTCCAACATCTGCCACTGCTGAAACTGAAAGGTCTGTTTTCTTTGATTACTCAGATGTAAATTGTTTTCATGGGTCCGTTGGTGTTGATACAGGTGATCAGGATATGGAAGTCTTGGAGAGTGATGATTTACTTGGAGAAATGCAAGAACTCTACGCAGCCTTGATGAAAGAATGGAAAAAGGAGAAGAAAAGTATAGAGAAATTATCCAAGGAGAACATTGAACTTAAAGACACTCTTACCAGACTTGAGGTAATGCTTACTAAGAAAGATATTGAAATTTCTAATCTCATGTCTAAGGTAGAGTCGGCCGAAGCCACTTTTTCTAAGTTAAACAAAGGAACAGCTAATCTGAATGAAGTTCTTAACTTGAATCAGACTGGTACTTATGGATTAGGTTATCAAAGCTTTGCAAACAAATTTGTGCCAGGATGTGATAAACCTTTGGATTCTAGCGCTTCAAAAGACAAAGAATGTTCTAAAGAATCTTTAAAATAAGTGTTTATCTGTGATTTCTGTTCTAAACCTGGTCACATTAAGTCTTACTGTTTTAAGTATAAAAGAAATCTGTTAAAGCAACGGATGTTGCCCAAAGTGTTGTCAAACACTTCGGACAACATCTTAGAACTGAAAATAACTAAGGTTGTCTGCAAAAAATCTTGGGTGCCTAAATCTGATGAAACCTGTTTTGTAGTATATACTGCTTTAAAAACTAACGTTTCAGGTTCATGGTACTTCGATAGTGGATGTTCACGTCACATGACGGGAATAAAGAATTTTCTGAAAGATTATGTTTCTTTGAATGGTGGAATGGTCACTTATGGAGGAGGTTCTCAGGGAAAGATCATTGGAAAAAGGAAGGCTTAACGTACCTGGATTTCCTTCCTTAAATAATGTTCTACATGTGTATGGTCTTACGGCTAATTTGATTAGCATAAGCCAACTTTGTGACGATAATCTACAGGTTAGATTCAATAAAAGTTCATGTGAAGTGTTTGCTAATGATGGTGCTTGTGTCATGACAGGAACTAGATCTAAAGACAATTGCTATTTAGTTGAAGAACAAATGGCTTGTCTGCATTCAAAAATGGATGACACTTCCTTGTGGCATAAGAAATTAGGCCATGTGAACTATCGGAATCTCGAAAGGCTGATCAAGTTTGAAGCAGTTAGAGGTCTTCCTAAGTTGAACAAGGCAGGTACAATTGTGTATGAAGATTGTCTTAAAGGTAAACAAACCCGTGTTTCTCACAATGCAACACATCCCGATGGTCAAAAATCAGGTACCACGCATTGCTTTCAATTGTTACACATGGATCTTATGGGTCCAATTGAGGTAGACAGCATGGGAGGTAAGAGATACTCTTATGTTATTGTGGATGATTTTTCTAGGTATACTTGGATATATTTTTTGAAAGAAAAGTCTGAAACTTTTGACATGTTTAAGGTGCTACATGCTAGGATTAGGAATTTATTTTCCTCACCTATTTTTCGCATCAGGTCTAATCATGGTAGAGAATTTGAGAATAGTTCCTTCTCTAACTTTTGTGAAAAGAAAGGAAATTTTCAAGAATTTTCAGCCCCCAAAACTCCACAACAAAATGGAGTAGTTGAACGGAAAAATAGAACCTTGTAAGAAATGGCTAGAGTTATGCTAAGATCAAAAAGTCTTTCTAAAAGGTTTTGGGCTGAAGCTCTAAACACAGCATGTCACATCTCTAATAGAGTTTACTTAAGGCCAGGTACCTCAATGACTCCATATGAAATCCTGAATGGGAAGAAGCCTAATCTAGCTTATTTTCACATATTTGGTTGTATTTGTTACATTTTAAATGACAGAGATCAACTGAATAAATTTGATTCAAAAAGTGATAAGAGAGTGTTTCTTGGTTATTCTCAAAACAGTCATGCTTATAGAGTCTATAATTTGAGACTAAAGACTGTCCAAGAAACAGTCAATGTTGTTTTGATGATTTACTTGATATTACAGGCAAGGAAGATGATAGCAAAATACTGGACATAGTTGAAAAAACTGAAAAAACAACAGTGACAGATGTTGTCCAAAATGTTGAGGAAACATCTGCTCCAACATCGGTCACTGGAATTTCAGAAGAGTCCAGTGATCAAGAAACTGAACAGCAGCAAACTGTGCTCGATCCAGTAAGAAGAGATCCTCCCTCTAGGATAAGGAATGTTCATCCAAGCTCACAAGTAATAGGACAAGTAAATGAAGGCATAAGAACTCGAGGTAAAATGAGAAACTACCGAGAGATGGTGAGTCATGTATGTATGTCAACAATATTCTCCGAGGTAAAATTTACTTATTTTGTGTCTAACTTTGAACCTAAGAATGCTAATGAAGCTTTAAAAGATAATTTTTGGATAATGGCTATGCAAGAAGAGTTAGAACGATTTGCCAAAAATAATGTTTGGTCCCTTGTTCCTAGACCTTCAAATACGAATGTAATAGGAACTAAGTGGATTTTTAAGAACAAAACTGATGAAAATGGCAATATTGTTCGAAACAAAGCTAGACTAGTAGCTCAAGGATATACACAAGTCGAAGGGGTTGACTTTGATGAAACCTTCGCACCTGTGGCTAGAATTGAGTCTATTAGACTTTTACTTGGAATTGCTTGTTATCTAAAACTTATCTTGCATCAAATGGACATTAAAGTTGCATTCTTGAATGGTTACTTGGATGAAGAGGTATATGTTGAACAACCAAAAGGGTTTGAAGATCCTTTTAACCTGGACCATGTCTATAAGCTTGATAAAGCACTATATGGCTTGAAACAAGCTCCTAGAGCATGGTATACAAGGTTAACTGATTTTCTTCTCAAATTTGGGTTCATTAGAGGTGAGGTAGATCGTACTCTTTTTATTAAAAAGTCAGGGACTGATACTTGTATAGCTCAAATCTATGTTGATGATATTGTTTTTGGTGCTACATCAAAAACAATGTTAAATAATTTTGTTGAAGCTATGTCCTCTACTTTTGAAATGAGTATGATTGGTGAACTAACCTTCTTTTTGGGTTTACAAGTGAAACAGAAGGACGATGGAATTTTTATTACTCAAAGCAAATATGCCAGAAGTTTAATCAAGAAATATGAATTGGAAAATGCAAAGCATATGAAAACTCCTATGGGTTCATCTCAAAGGATATGCTCTGAAGGTATGGGAGAAGATGTTGATCCTACTCTATACAGATCCATGATAGGTAGTTTGCTATATCTCTCTTCTAGTCGTCCTGACATCATGTTCAGTGTGTGTTTGTGTGCACGTTACCAAGCCAACCCCAAAGTAGCACACCTAAATGCGGTTAAACGAATAATCAAATATATAGTTGGTACACCCGATTTAGGTCTTTGGTACACGAAGGATACTAACACCAATCTTGTTGGCTTTAGTGATTTTGACTGGGCAGGTGATCTTGATGATAGAAAAAGTACCAGCGGAGGGTGTTTTTACTTGGGTAATAACTTAGTCTCATGGTATATTCGCAAGAAAAATTGTGTGTCACTCTCTACCGCCGAATCTGAATATGTAGCGGCTGGGAGTTGTTGTGCTCAACTGATTTGGTTAAAACACATGCTTGATGACTATGGTTTGCACACTAGCACGTTGGTCATGTTAGTTGTGTCTGACTCGTCTATAATTGCTTAAAGAGATAAGATGAGAAAGCTGAGGTACTTGGGGTTGTCACCATATTGTACTCAGTTGTGACTATACTCATCCTAAAAGAATTTCTCATGTTTAAAGATAGAGAAGCTGGGGTACACAGGGCTCACAACCATGTTGTATTCAGGTGTGCTGTATCTATCTATGCTATTTAATTAAGGATGGGAAAGCTGGAACACATAGAGCTCGCTACTATGATGTGTTCAGTTGTGTCTGCACCTATCTAATAAGTTTTTGAGGAATTATTTGTGTGCTAAGTCATAATATAAAAGAGCTTATATTTAATTTAGTGTATAATTTGGCTGAATATTATAGATCCCTTCATAATAGTTATGTGTTATATAGTTGCTTTCTTTTCGTTTTTGCTTCCTTTTTAGGGGCTTATTTTTAGGAGGAGACGAGTTTATCTCTTTGTTAGCCTTATCTTTTTGATTTGTTTGGATTTTATCATATCTTTCTTGATATGTTTTGAATCCACTATCAAATCTTTTTGAGATCTCTTCTTGGCTATATATTTGAGAATTTGAAACCGTGATTTTGTGTGCTACATAGTGCCTTATTCCCTCTCTATTTACTTCTTCTTCCTCTCGGTTTCTATTCCAAATCCCCAAATCTCAGAAAAACCCTAAAACCCAAATTGCTCATCTGAAACCATGGAATCGAAGTCGAAAGTTGCCTCAAGTATACCCACATCTCCCGCAACATCTGACTCCAACCCATCTTCTACACCGCATCCTCTTTTTCTCTCTACTGAGATGCAGCCAGAGCCGCTTGAAACTATGTACCCAGGTGAGGCGGAAAATCCCATTGAAATCGATGAAGAGGTTGACATCGCTTCCTTAGCCAAACGACAACAAGCTACTCCTTCGCATCGTTCATCCACCCGATTACATAAGAAGAAGGTTTTGACAAAAAAATCTCGTTTCACTTCTACTGTGTTGGGTGATGTTGCAGAGGAAGAGTCTGATTTTGATGACTCCAGCGATGAAGATTTTAAGGCTGCAAAGGATGCCGAAACCTCATCCGAAGACGTATCTCTTGAAGTTGAGACACCCAGAAATTCAAAGGTACAATCTGATACCCCAATTTCACCTTATTCTGATGATGTACTTTTGGCCAAATTTATTGCTAAGAGGAAGCTTACGCTGAAACGGAAGAGAAAAGAGAAAGGGGTAGTTGAGGCTGATATCACTCTGAAAAGAAAAGGAATGGAGAAAGATTCTGTTGAGGTTGGGGAAGCAGTTGGACAGAAATCGACTTCTTGTGCTGATTCTGTGGCTGAAGTTGATCAGATGTTCGATGATATGTACACTGTTGTGAATGAGCAAATGCATGCAGGGTTTGACTAGGAAGAACCTGCTTCTATATCTCCTGAGGTTTCACCAATTCCTGAGGAAACAACACCTGAACATGAGAATATCCAAGTGGAAGAGGAGGTTGAGCCAAATGTTGAGGAAGATGATCATCTCTCTGAGGGATCTGACTATAGGGTAACACCTTTTTCTACTAAGTTTTTTTCAAGAGATAACAAATCTATGTGGACTCATGTTCTAAATAGATTCTGTAGGAATGAGAAAGGAATTGATTTGAATAACTTGAAATCTTATGGGGTATATCAGTTTCTGGAGGATAGAAATTTCTTAGGTACTGTGCTTTCTGTGAATTCTTTCTCTGCTATTGTAGTAAAAGAGTTTTATGCCAATTTATCTAAGAAAATGTTTGATCCTTTGTCGAAGAAGTTTGGGAAAGTATTTCTGAGGTCGAAGGTTTATGATTTTACTCCTTCTGTTATTAACAATGTGTTGGGCATGCCTGATGAAATTGATGATGAGTGTTGTGTGGATAAGCATGCTTTAGCCCGTTTCATTACTCAGGGGAAAATTGTTGAATGGTCTGCTCATCCTCAGAAGCTAGTCGCATCTTCTCTTTCTTCTTTGTATGCTGTTTTGCATAAATTGTGCATACATAACTGGTTGCCCATAAGAAATGAGAATGTAATAACATTAGATCAGGCTATGTTACTATATAAACTTGGTTCCAAGTGCAAAATTAACTTTGGGCAGTTAGTTTTTGGTCACATTGAGAAAGAGGCTGAGAGAATTCACAAAGGATGTTTGCTCTATCCTTCTTTGATTTATTTGGTTCTACGGTATCAAGGTTTCACTTCTACTCGTTCAGATCATGTTGGTTCTATTCCTGAGCTCTTTACAGTGAACAAAAATCTGTTTCAAGGTGAAAGAGTGGTGGATTTGCCCTGGGGTTCTACTGCTCCAGTGCCAGATGTTGCCCATTCTGTTGGCAACATCTCGGGCAACACTTTGCAGTCTGTTTTTACTCCTTCTTATCTGCAGTCACAGGTTTTGAAGCTTAATTCTCAGATCAAGGAACTGACCGACTTACGAGATGTCTTTCAGAATCTTCTTTCTTCACAAAAATGGGGAGAAGATGATGCGGATCAAGGGGAAGGAGATGATGAGGATCAAGGGGAAGATGAGGAGGATGATGAAGATGAAGAGGCTGATGCTGGATTGGCAGAGTTGAGGAAGACTGCTACAAGCACATCTGGTGGGTCAAGGCTTGATGATGAGGAAGAAAACTGATTTTGCTGTTGCAAGAGTTGATTGCTTCTAAAATGTTTTTTGCTAATTGGATTATTTTTATGTCAAACTGTAGTTTTTGATTTGAAACTTGTTTTGGATATTTGTTTGACTTGTTTTATATATTGGATAATCATTAGCTTTTGAATTTCAGTTTTGCATATCTGCAGGGGGAGTTAGTTGTGTTGTTGTTTCCAGGGGGAGTATGTTTATCTTGTCTTACAAATGCTGTTGTTCATAGGTTTTGTGAAGAAATACAAAAATGAGGAGATTGTTAGATGGACTTTTGTTGACTTTATAGTCAACATTTTTAATTAACAATTTTGTTAATTATATTACTGTCCAGAATCAAATGTTGGTTGGAATGTTGCCCAACATCCGTGGCAACATTCTTGACTGTTTTGTCTTCCTTCACAATTCACCATGTGTTTTGCATTTGTATTTTGTTTATACTCTTTTGCAGGTCATTGACTAAGTATACAAAGTGTGTGGACGGAGTCAAGGGAACTAGCAACATTCTAGCAACAAACTAGAGCTAAAGTCTCAAAGGTTGAACAATGAAGACTGAGTCAAATGAGCTTGAACAATGAAGACTGAGTCAAATGAGCTTGAGCAATGAAGTAACAACTTGGAGAGAAATCCTAATACACTTTAGAAGACCGTGCTGAGCAAGGACACACGTTCACATGAGGCTACTTTTTAGGAGAGTTGTTTAGTTAGTTATCTTGGAAGGAATCTATAAATAGGAGAGTTACTTTGTCTTGTAACTCATCCTTGGAATCCCAACGAGCTTGATATATTCTAAGTATCCAAGAATCCTTCCAAGAGAGGTTTGAGTGAGCTGAATGTTTTTGTATACTCAAAGAGTTTTTCTTTAGATCTTTTTCGATCTTTTGTGAGTTCTAGTTTTGTAGGTTTTTTCCTATTTTTGGAATTCACTTGTATTCACTTTTCTTGTGAATAATATTTTGCCTAAGGCACCTCAAGATATATATTTATATATATCTTGAAAAGTTATATATTTGAGTATCTTTTATTTCCGCGGCAATCTCTGTTTAAAGTAAGTGTTGTGTCAAGTGTTGTGGCAACATCTTCGGTATCATCTGTCACTGTTCGCTTACTTTTATTCTAAACCAGATCCCACTTTCCAACAAGATGAAATATTAGATCTATGTGTAGAACATGTAGAGAACAAATACATCATATCTTCTATTACCTCGATGTTAATTTCTTATTCTGAATAAACTACTTATACGTTTTGTGTATCAAATAACATCATTAATTAACACATAATGTGTATTAAATGTCATGAACAAAGAATGTAACAACAAATGTAATAAAAGATCTAGAATCAAAGGAACCCCAAAAAAACACAATCTTGGTGTCTCTTCCATTAAACATTAGGATCGTCCACGTAGTTCGGATCATTCTCATCAAGCGCCGCTGGAGCCTCCTCCTCCACCTCATTCGTCATGGGACCCTCCCACGTAAACTTGCCGCCGTGGCCGGACTTGGGCTGCCGGCCCAACGGCCGCCCATCCATAGGATGGCGGTCTTTCCAGTGAACTCCTTTGTCGATCAGTTTCTTTTCTATGTGTTTAAGTGTGTCGATTTGTTGCGTGTCCACCACTTCCACTTTCTCCATGCGCTTTCGTCCTTCTTTGTCGCGGTTCACTGCTCGAAACATCACCGTTTCCTTCTTGTTGCTATAGGCTACTGCATGGTGCAGGAATAGGTTGTACAGTACAAGTCTGTTAGGGTATGTTTGTTTGGAGATTATATAGGATTTGGGAAATCCGACTTTGAAATCCTGGGATTTGTAAATAAAGGTAAATAGTTAAAATGTGTGTTTGTTATGAGACTTTATAGAGTAGGATTATTACTATAAATGTCAAATCAATGCTGGAAAAGTTAGTAAATATAATATTATATTATTAATTGATGTAATAGTAATGATTAAATGATTGTAATAATAGAAATTTAGATGTGTATTGAAATTTATGTATTAATAAATTATTATGTTTTCTTTAAATAAAGTAGCATTTGAGTGGATTTTATAATCCTAATTTAAATCTCCTAACGAACAAAGATTTGAAATTTTAAAATCTCATATTCTAACTCAGGAGTCTCCAAACAAACATAACCTCAATGCTAATGCTTGAGATCTTCCTGCAGTTGTAAAGATGAGAAGACGATGGGTAATTCATGAACATGTATATAAATAAAAAGGCCCATTTTATTGATTTTTGGGCTTTGAATATGGGCTGGGCGGTGGTAGAAGAGCAAGGTGTTGGCCTCAGGCTATGCCACTTGTGGGCTTCTGCCACGTGCATTTATTTGTAAGATGATACAGTACACTAGGATTTCTCATTTGCAATTTACAAGTCTTCATAAAAAAATTACTTGATCTAGTTTCATTTAAATATATTTTAATTAATATTACAATTAGACATAATACTCTCTTCTCTTCGATTCAAAATGAGTTTAAAGAGCGAATTTATTATTTACAGAATATAGTTGTCTTCTTAATTCAACTTAAAAAGGAAAAAAGTTTTGGAGTTTTAGCTAGAGAATATCGATCTCTCTCCACTTGTTTTCATTTCTAAATAATCATGAAATTTGCTTTCTCATCCTTAGTTATTTCATTGAGATTAGATAATATAAAGAAACAAATGAGGAAATTTTGAGATGAGGAAAAATTGCAGAATCTTGTGTAAGAAAATTCTAGAGAGAGTAAATAACTAAGTTTAAAAAATTATGACTCTAGGGACTGAGATTGGAGTAAATTTAGAAGGAAAAAAAAGTGGCAAATAAAAAAATTTGATCTATATACTTATTTTAAATCGGAGAAAATATTAATTATGATGGAATAAATATAAAAAAAAGATTAAATATAGGAAGCTCAAAATTAAAATCATTTTTTTTGGGATAATGATTGTAAATGAATTTGGAAGAACACAAAAAACTCCTGTGCACCAGGTGCATGGATCTAAAATCCGTGCAATCCGGGTCGATCCGACCCGGATCCGCAAGTTTTTAATTTTTTTAATTTTTTATTTTTCCAAATTTTTGTCCTGACCTTTATGTTATAAATGTATGACATTTACGTTATAAATGTGTGATATTTATGTACAACTATCTCTACCTTTATGCACTGTAACTTAGGAAAAAAATGAAGATTTTCAACACAATTTGTACTATGTACCTTTATGTGATATTAATATGACCTTTATGTTATATTATGTCATCTTTATGTACAAATATTCTGACTTTTATGCATCTTTATATATTATATAAATGTCAGAATATTTGTACATAAAGGTGACATAATATAACATAAAGGTCGCATTGATATCACATAAAAGTGTTCAGTTCAAATTATATTGGAAAAAAAAAAAGGTCAAAAATAGGGTCGACCCGGATTTCATGTACACCAAGTGCACACAAGATCAACTCTTGGAAGAAAAGTTAAACTTGAAAATAAGATTTATCCTCTATTGACGGCGAAGATTAAAAAGAAAAAAGGAAAAAAAGAAAAAGTAAAAAAAAAGGATAGAATAGATAATCGTACTAAGTATTATAATACTCCATTATAAAAGAGAGAAAGAAAAGGAGAACCCTTTCTTCGTCGTTGAGGTCTTCATAAAGAATGATTAATCTATTACTACTAGATTATATTTTAATAGTTTCTATATATTGTTCATTTTAAGATAAAAACACACATACACCAATATATATCAAAAATATTTATATAAGATACTAAAGACTGTCAAATACATACTTTTTTGAAAGGATTTCATTATCATAGAGTATGAATTAAAATTAAATTTGTGAAACGATCTCTAATACTCTTTATATACGTGTATATTAAGCCTGCATTTAGCAACCCACAACTTTAGTTATTGGTAGACTAGACATACATTTTAACTTGAGCTAGTACTAAAAGTAAAGAAGAGAGAGAACGTCTTTATCTTCAAAAGAAAATAGTAAAAGCACAAAGTTATGGTTATTTTAATTACAATTAGTTTTCATTCTTTTTTGTTCGATTGGAGTAGAGAGCATTAAGAAAAGCAATTATATTTAACGACTTTGGTCGCTGACTAGGACGACTCCTTTGGATATTAATGTCGGCATTACCCTTAACTTAATTACTAGGAAGTTGCTAATTAGAATTATTAAATTTATAACTTACTTGAAGAGTTGTGATCAAGCCTACATAAACACAATATTTATTTATAAATTTCATTCATCATATTTTATAAAATAAATATCCACGATCATAACGACATTTAAAATACATTGGTTCATCAAAGAGATGGATAGAAAAACTATTTAAAATTTTGGCTTTGGGAAATTTTGCTATCATTAAAACATTCGAACCATTTCTCCAAGGAGTTGCTAACAATAGCATTCGAGAAAATGCCCTAATACATATAAGATCGATGGAATTGAAGAATATAAATTTATTTCTATTTTTATCAATTTTATATTAGGTTAAGACTTTTCTTAGTCGAATGCCATCATAAAGTAGGGAAAATGACGATCGACTACTCGAAAGTAGGACATTCAACTTACTTTTGATTCAATATGAGAAAGAATGAGTCTCTTGTAAAACCGTCTCACAGATTTTTATTGGATTGTATGAGACGGGTCAACCCACAACCCAAACACCCACAATCCAAACTCTATAGTTCACATGTTGTTTGTGAGTGATGGGTTTTGTCTCACGGTAATTATCGTCTCACATGAGTTTTTGTGATGAGAAAATAGGATGTTCAATAATTCAATTGGTCATTAAAAAAAATTAATACACATTCATTTAGAGGTATTTTGAGTTAAGGGTGGTAAATATTGCAAATGAGATATATTAGTAAAAAAAAAAATGAATAATCAATATCGTTGGAAAATTAACCAAATCTTCTTTTCTCTGTACAATCAATCAAGATATTCTCAAAAGATAAGAAAAAAGAAGAAGAATCCAAAACGCAATTTCCTCGTAATTAATACTAAGAATTAATGACATCATCACACATACGTAGTAAACACAAAAGGCAAGACCCTTAAAATTCTTTTGCAGTCTATATAAAGTCACCAACATCGATCACTCATATATCAAACGAAAACTTGTGAAAGAAAATGTCTGAGAAATCGAAGCAAAAATTGGTGGCCTCAGATGAAAGCAGTGAAGATGATGAAAAGGAGAGTAGTGCAGTGAGTGTCGATATCGGGCTGAATTTGGACAAACTGAGTCTCGGCCCGAATAAGAAGCTCCTCGTTCTCTGTCTAGGTGGCTTGCTTGTGAAGAGGGTTCATGTTAGAGATAAGGCCACTGTACGAGGATTGCGCCCTGATGTTGTCTATGGAAAGTTTTTGGGTAATTAATTAATTTCAGCAATTTTTTTAGTTTATTTGTTTCTGTGAATTATGAATATCATTCTTCAAACTTGGTGATTGTTTGTAACAGTATTTAAGAGGCCATTTTGCACTGAGTTTTTGAAGTTTTGCTTTGAACGTTTCGATGTTGCCCTTTGGTCCTCTGCAAGAGAGTGAGCAAATTTAAATATATAATTTATCACGGATTTAATTTCGTGAGATGAGATTTTTTTAATGTTTGTGGTTTGATTGTGTTTTGATCAGACATAATATAGAAGGAGTTTTGAGCAACATAACTGGTGGAGCTAGAGGCAATAAGTTTGTGTTTGTTTGGGTAATGTACATAACTTGTTCACACCTTTTTTGAAAACTAAAATAAAATAATTAGTTTTTTATTATTTGAATTTCAGGGACAAGAAGAATGCACTGATTCAATGTTTCACTGCCCTGAGAAAGAGGAGAAGCCTCTATTTCTGAAAGAATTAAAAGACATTTGGGAAAAGAGTAATTACAAAGGAAAATACAATGCTAAAAATACCTTGTTGATTGATGATGAACCTCACACTGCCCTTCTCAATCCGGTATTTAAAATTTATTTAAAATATAATCATATTTAATAGTAGGTTTTTATATTATGAAGTTGAGTATCGAATAATTTGATTGTTGTATGCAGGCCAACACAGCAATTTTTCCTCAGCCATATAAGAAGCATAATAGCAAAGATACATTTTTAGGTAAGATTAATTAGATCAAATTTGAATGATCATTATGTCCATAAGTAATATTGGTGAATAATTTGATCATTGTATATTTTCCTCGAGTAGGTCCGGATGGTGAGCTTCGAAAATACCTAGATGGCCTAGCGGATGCCGAGGATGTTCCATCATACGTGAAAGATCATTCGTTCGGACAAGCAGCAATCACTTCGTCCCATTCTAATTGGGACTTTTATTCCAAGATTCTTCGTCGTCATGGCAAGAAACTTGAAGGGGCTGAGACTTCTGAGAAATGAAAGCTGGGAGTGAACTAATTATCAAATAAAATAAGGAAATTTCTCAAGTTTATGTTTGGAATGAATATGTAAATTTAATGGTTAATTTTGTTTGCAATGGTTTGATTTTATGTTTGGATTTTGATGTTTTTGGATTATATATACATGGCCTTATTAGCCTCATGATCTTGTGCAATCACTACTGGATTTGACCATTGTTTCTAATTTCAAAAATAAATTTACATATGGCTGTTTTAACATCAATACTTGTGTTTTGATCTTTTAGACCAGGGCAGATATAGTTGTTACATATTGAATTGGTAAATGGAAAAACCCAAACTAATTGAGTTCAAGATTTTATTATTCTTGAGAATAACATATGAGATCACCTATTTCAAACTAATTTAGAAGATTTAGGGACTTGAGACAAGTAAACCCAATTTTTTGCCTTTATGTTTATGTTTGTAATTTATTGAATATAAATTTTTATTTAAAATGTAGTTTTTATTTATCATTTTAAAATTTTCAATTTTATAGCCCAAATTCAATACTAGTAGACTGAATAGTCAACACCTGCTCATCTACACAAAGACATTTTAGTACAAATACCCAAATTTACGAGAAATATCCAAATCACATGCTAATAAATTGGGTTGAAAACAGCCTTCATAAGGTATCTAAAAAGTCAAGAAACAATCAAAACATAATTAATGGGGGAAAATATAAATTCCTAAACTCTTTTTGAAGAATCAATGAATTCACCAAACTCTTAAAATTCCATTTCTTGGCACATTATATGAATTAAAGATTAGCAACCGTGATATAAGATGGATCAACTCATAATTCATGAAACCTGGCCTATTAAAACCCAACCCAATCAAACAGGTTCAGACCCTATCAAATGCAACTTACAACAAAACAAATCGAACCTCCAATGAAGCAAAAATCAAGTGAAACGAGAGCAAAAAAAGTGAGCATATCATTTCTAAAGTCATCACCAGTTTCTAACATGTTAAAAACACCAATAAACAAACATAAATATGGAATTTCATCAGTTATGACTAACATCAGCTCGATTAAAAGTCAGATAGATCCAATCAGGGCTAAAGAAGAAAGGCGAAAGAGGAGCCTCAATGCTCCTCGAGAGATACGGAAATGTTAATATCAGGGTAAGGTCTGTGATCAGAAGTGGGCCCAGAGCCATTCCAGTCAGCAGTATCAGTGGATGCCGAATTCGGATGATCCTTATTGCTTAAGCAGTTATCACCTTCTCCCTGAAACTGCGTCATCGATGCAGAGTAGATGCTCGTATCGGGTGGTGCCTGTGAGATTGGCGTGGCGGCTGTGACTGTAGCTGGAGCGCACTGGAGTTTGGCTATTCTTGGTTCGCTATGCTGCTTTCGTTTCTGCGTTTTGAAACCGTTTGGGACGAAGCTTCCAACCACAATCTGGCAATGCATGAATTCAATTTACGCACAGTTGATTGACAAACAAAGGTGTTTAGTTACAAGTAGATTAGAAAAAAGATAGAATTTTCAGACCTGGATCGGACTAGCTGCCATGAGCAAACCTGCAACGCCACCGCCTATTACACGACCATCGGGGCTAGCTAATGAAACGCTTAATCCGCCAGCTCGGCTTTTCATCCCACCATTGTCAGAAACTGTGTACGATCCTGTAAGAGTTAATATCTCGAAACGCCCCTGCATTCATTACAAGGTTTTACCGTTTTAGCATCTGTGCAATACGCTGATGTGGCTATCAAACCAGATATACTTTACATTTTGCAAATGGTCGTTGTTTATCTTAGACTGACATCAAAATTGAACACCTTTCATTGTTCTCAACTTACTCAATACCAAGGCAACCATAACCAAGGATAAAAATTTCGCTAAAATTTAGCTTTTCAGATCGAAATTTCACCAAAATATCGAAATTTTCACCAAAATTTCCATAAAATCAAAGTACTGAAATCAAAATTCTCATCCTTGACCATAACAAACATTTCTATGGTTTTATGCCAGAAAATAAAGTACACAAATTCAAAGTACCATCAACTAGGTAAAAGCATCATGGCAAAGTATACAAGCTTCCTAATTCCTATCAAAAAGCATAACAATGACCAACTGAGCAGCAAGCAAAAAACAGAGTGATAAGCAAACAGAAACAACATGATCCAAACAAAAGATTCATAAATCGTTTGAGGAAACAAACATAAGAAGCAAGATTAGAGATCGTGCCTCGTATGTCAATAGACCCCCAGATAATCCAGGCTGGCGAAGTGTAACATTGGAGACGGATCCGTTGGCAGAAAGAACACAAATCCCTCTATGACCCTTTTGAGCAAAAGTGAGTATCTTCCCTGCAACATCCTGCAACATGGCTTAAACTCAGCCCAAACTGTGAAGAACATCCTTTTCTCAGAATCCACGAATTTGTCTTACCTCTCCCGTATGTACCGTTACCACGTGTGGCGTAAAGTCCCCTCCTGCTGTGGTGGCAAACAATTCACCTGCAAAATTTAGGACAAGATCGTGAGAAGAAACAAGACTGGTTGACTTGGTCAAAGCCCTCAAGTTCAACTCCTACCCATAAGAAATTTCCCAATTCCTTAGAAACCCTAGTTCCATGAAAAATGCATCTTCCTCATCAGATTCAGAGCAGAGAGAAGGGAAATAATTATAAGATATGGTAGATCCCCAACATTGCTTCATGAATTGAGATTTAGCCAAGATTAATCTGAAATTACACTCATGCGCTAATGATATCACCAGAATTAGTGAGCGAAAACGATGAGTACAGATATGATGAGAGAGAGAGAGAGAGTGGGCGAAAAGTTGAAGATATAGGGAGAAGATAGTAATGGAAACTGACCTAAGGAAGCGAGAATTTTCCAGTTACCAGAGCCCGAATGTTTACCACGCCCCTTTTTCGGGCCGGATGAATACTCATGCGACGGCGGCGTCGAAAGAGTAAAGCCGGCGGCCTGCATCGCCGTCGGCGACTTTATATACGCCGGATTCAAGTTCCCTTCCGCGTCATACTTTCTCGGTCTACCCCTCTTCTTCTTCCCCATCGTCAAATCACCATTCCCACCGCCACGAACTCCGACGTCTCCGCCGCTCACCACGGCGGCGGCGCCATCAATCGGCCCCCCACCTAACCCCCCGCCGCCAACAACTCCACCACCAACTTCCACCGCCGGCGAGTTCATCACCGTCGCACTCTTCTCTATACTCACGTTCATGTTCATCACCCCGGGAACCTCGCCGCCGACACCACCGGCGCCGGCGACGCCGAGTCCAACGTAGTCATCGCCGCTCAGCGGCGGCGAATCGGACTCCAGAGACCCGGAATCCGTGCTTTCTCTGTCTTCAACCTCCATGCTTCGCTTTAACGAGCTCTGCAAATTCTCGAAACCACAAAATAAGGAAAAAAAAAAAAAACCAGAGATTTTTGAAAGATTGGTAGGTGGAACAAATGGCGCCAGAAATTTCAAGATAATTTTGATTTGGGCTAAGTTATTGTGTTTCAGCTTTCAATTTTTCAGCTTTATTTTGTGTGTGGGAAAAGTTTGTAAAGTAGAGTTCCCTCCATTAATGGGGTTGGAAAGAGGAAAGAAGAAAAAAACCAATATTTGTCTTTTCTTTCAAGTTTGGTCTGTAAATGACCAGAAAAGAAAGCTTATTATTTCTTCTTTTTTTATTTATTAATATATTTAATTATGAATTACTTAATAAATAATTGGGTTGATTTGTTTGCAAATGTGGAGATTACAATACTATGAATTAATTCTGATTATATTCTTTTTTTAATTCTTGTCTCATGCTTCATGGTTGATTTTGTGTTATTTTAAAACAAATTATATGGAATTAAATAAATTTTGAGATCCATTTTTTTGGGAAAATATTCTTGGGATTATCTCTAGCATTTTGGATTTTATTTTAAATTGAAATTGCAAATCCAAATCCCTTGTGATATGCTTTTGTAATATTTTAGTAGCTTTGTTTAAATGTAATGGATACTTACCTTTTTACAAGGAAAATTTTGTGCAATTACACTTTAATGTTTAATGTAAATAAATCGCGTTCAAATCTGAATATTATTATGTGCAATTACATTATGTTTAATGTAAATAAATTGTATTTACATACCATGTTCTATTTTATTAGTAATATTATTATTGTACATGTTTTTTGTACATAAATCTTATTTGTGTGAATGTTATATATATTTACTACATACTAAAGTGAAATTAATCATTTTCTTTTCTATTTTCTGATTATTATGGCTATTACCCTCTATTTAGTAGAAATACATTTATTTTGTTGTGGGTGGATATAGTAAATTCTTTATAAATTGATAATTTTGGGATCAAGCAATCTTATTAATTATAAGAGATATTAATTAATCAAGAAATTATTGTTTTTTTAATAATATAGTGGGTACATATATAAAGTATATTAAATCTTTTAGATGCTATGAAGTTTGTGATCTCAGCTTTATTAAAAATATAGGAAAGGATAATTGCAAATTCTTTTCAATGTTGTAAAATTTCGCTAATAAATGTAAATGATTATATGAATTACTCAAAATAAAACGTTGCAAGTTTAGATATTTCAAATATATAAGAAATTACGACTAAAATCAGAGAAAGGTCCATGATAATGAAGTTGAATTACAATACCTATAGATTTGTTTTCACACAAGTACACACTCAAAATATTAACAATTATTACAATTTGAGAAATTTATCTCATAACTTCGAGATGCATTAAAAAAATTAGAGAAGATTCAACTAAATTTAAATTTCAAGAAAAAACAAATTAAAACGAAATCAGATTTAATAAAACTCATAAAATATATATTTTTTTGTAATTTCATTAGATTATTTTATGGTAACAATGAAACCATGGAGTTACATAAAGATTTTTCATAAATTAATATCTTACAATATTTTATCGAAATCATTACATAAGCTTATAGGTCAAAGTCAGCCCCCCCCCCCCCCAAAAAAAACAAAAAATAACAATTCTTTTAATTATAGAGTATTGATTTTTTTTTTATTTAACTGCATTTTTTGATGCAATATAGACTGGGGTGGTAATTCTATTTATTTGTAGTTTTATAATTTATTAATTTTTTTTATGACATTTGTAGTTTCATATTAAACCTATCATTTTAATTTAATTCTCTTCTATTAGTTAGTTTTTCTCATCCTTAAAAAATATCTTAAATAATAATAAATAAATAAAAAGTAATGTTTTAGGATGGGAAACATCCATTGTGAAGTCTTGAAATTTTTTTACATCGTTGTTTTGAGACGGATTATTAGTTTATTTTAATGACTGAAAGAAGACAATAATAATTAGAATAATCGGGTGATTCAAATTCAAATTGACAAATTCTACTCAACCTAATTTGTACTTTTATAAAGATGGAGATACCACTTAATCTACAACATTCGTGATGCAGGAATTATTAGTTGTTGGTATGTTTTAGTCCCATATTGTAAAACTCAAAAACTCATGTGAGACGGTCTCACGGATAGTTACTGTGGGACGGAGCTCTATCACCCACAAACAACATGTGAATTGTAGGATTTGAGTTGTGGGTGATTGGGTTGTAGTTGATCCGTCTCACACAATATAATAAAAATATGTGAAAGGTCTCACAAGAGACTTACTCATTTTAAAATGATGGGTTAAATGCAAAAAACAACCCAAACTATTAATTTTTTTCATTTTGCAACCTAAACTTTTTTTTTTATCAGATTGCAACCTGAACTATTAAAATTTATCAAATTGCAACTTTTGAACCATTTTTCAGCAAAAACGTGAACACTTGACATACACGCTAACTTCATATAAGTGTCACATTTAATTAAAATATTACAAAAATACCCTTATGTTTTCGGTGTGCCGATTACGTGTTCTCGTTTTCATAGAAAAATGGTTCAAAAGTTGCAATTTGATAAATTATAATAGTTCGGGTTGCAATCTGATAAAAAAAAAAATTAGGTTGCAAAATGAAAAAAACCGATAGTTTGGGTTGTTTTTTGCATTTAACCCTAAAATGATACTATAAATATGTACTTAATTTGTTATTTCCCCCAAAATTAAATGATAAACACATGTTTACCAAAACTATAATTTTCCATTATTTTCCTGATGTTTGTTTCTATTTTTAAATTTCTCGATTAAAGTAATACAAATTATAAATTTCAAACTTTTCCTTATAAAATCGATTATTTTTACAATTTCTCAAATTCAATTTGTTTTTACAGGAATATAAACATGGTATAAAATGTCACACATCACCTAACAAAGTTATGGCAGTTTTACAAAATAAATAAATAGGTTTTTAATTATATAACATAATCACTAATTGCACTTTATGATATAATATGGGTCATATCATAATAATAACATATCAACTTTACAACTAGACAGTTTTTTTGTACTATGGCTTTTGATTATTAATTTAGTTACCTACACATCAACTCCAATTAATATGATTTTACTAAGACATGTACCTAGTATTCTTTCCAATCCAAAAAGTGTCAAAGATAATTATTATGATTTCCACCTATTATTCAATGTATTAGTGAAATTAGTATGACTATTGATTCTTGAAACAACTTGAAGTGTTTGTGTGTTTAAATAGTAAACAAATAATAAAGACAAAGTAAATTGTAGTGTGTAGTGTGATCAACAATAATTAGGAAAATTAAATAAATTTTGGACCATGAATTTCATACACAAACATATACTTGTGATGACCAACATGTTGAAAAACTTAAAATTAAAATAGCTAATGATTAAAAAAAAACTTCGAATCGACAGTTTACTTTATTTATTCAAACTACATGATTTTGATATGGCACATAAGTAGAGCATGAATTTTTTTAACTGGTTAAATAAGTCTAATGTTGTAATCATCAATAAGTCCAATATGATCAAATATAATCCAAATTTAAATAAAGAGTTGACAAGGTCCAACGCTAACAATATTCTCTTCTTTTCCGACTTTCTCCACAAAACAAATAAATATAAGAAATCTCTCATATATTAAACTCAAATAAAATTATCTAACAATTAAATAAAAATCAAGAAAAACAAAATATAAATGAGTTGACCCAATCAACTTGATTAATTCTTTTAAATGATATATGATATATGTATATACCGTGTGTATAATGTGTTGCTTTAAACAAAAAACAAAACAAAAAACAAAACAAAAAACAAATAAAAAAAATCTCGAAGTTTCAAATTTAATAATTTCGAAAGCGGCGTAGGAACTGCTATTCTCATGCCTACACCTAATTATAATAATTTTTTGATGTTATGAGATAATAATTATTTTCTGTATAATAATAAAGTGTGGCAGTGCGTGTAATGAAAACTACGATGGAGTTACTAACTTATTAAAATCATAGTTCTCTAACAACAACTTTTTTTAATTTTTATACTTATAAGAAATATTTTCAGAACCCTTTACAATATGTTTGTTTGTGATCCAAAAGAATGCTTTTTCCTCACTTAACAAGGCTGTGCTTGAAAAATCCATTGCCCCAAAATTAAATTTTTTTCTTCTTTAAAACCATTTTCCTTCTGATTTTACTAACATTATAAATATTTGCCATCTTTTTCTTTAATATAAATATAAATATCAATATATATATATATATGTATGTATGTATGTACCATCTTCTCCACAAAAAATATAAGGAAATTTTTTTATTTATCTTCTGTTATAATAAAAATATAATCTGGTTATAAAGAAAGTGTAGATTACAATTTACAATCAAAACTATTTCCTCAAAAAATAAAAATAGAAATCACCAAAATCATGTCTCAAAAACCAACAAACCAAAACCAAAGGTGACCTTATTTTTTTAGTATTAGAACTCAAGTTAAATCGGCTCACGAATATAATATTAACTTATAAAAATGAGTTTAAATTGTGGATGATGAAACTTCGTTTAATGGAATTGTATATAAATTATGAGAATTTCTTTTTTTAGGAAATTTGACTTAATTTTTTTGAAGTTAGATTTTTTTTTTTTCTAATATCATATATGATATATCATACGTTGTGGCGTGAAATCATCCCATATTGTATTGAGATCATATATCTATTCTTATACTTATAGATTATTATTTTTAATTATAAAAGATTGGTTATGTCGATAATTTATCTTACAAACTTAATAGAAGTCCTTGTTGAGCCACAGTTAACTAGCAATAATACACAAAAAAATTAATGTTTTCACAATACTATTCTTACAGCAATCATCAGCAATTTAATTAAATAATGTCACCAATACAGCATCACAATAAAGAAATTTTAAATGAAAACAATCATTTTCATTTAAATATTATTTAACTTGATGGGTCATGGAAGATGAGAAGTACCCGGTACGTACATCTAATGGCAATCAATGATTGTGTTTTATTGGTTCACTGTAAAATGACCTAACGCAACAATCTTATAATAATTTTGTCTCTATTTCCTTTTTTTTTTTTTTGGAAATACTATTTTCAAAAAATGAATTTTCGATATATTAAAATTCGGAAGTTGATAAAATCTTTAAAGATACCAATTCGGAAGTTTTTGTGTCATAAATAACTCATATAGATCTCTTTTCGAGTTGGAGATCCAAATCCAAAACAAGAAGTGATATATAAGGCTATGCATGGTTAGGGTTGGTTCGGAGATTTAAAAATCTTCGAAACGGAACCAAATTTTGGAGAATTTTAAAAATGATTTTTTAGAATTAAATCAAAATAAAAATTCTCCAGAACCAAACCAAACCAAATTTTGGTTCGATTCAGTTCGGAGCTTTGGATCTACTGATTTGGATCAGTTCGGAACGGATATTCGGAGATTTAAAAAGAAATTAAAATAAAAAAAAATGAATGAGTTGAAATGCGCCAAATTAAATTAGAAAAATAAATAACAAAAAACTAATTTAACATGTAATAATAAAGTTTCACTAACAACATAAAACTACATACGTCATTTCAAAATTTACAAAATTTCATAATTTAAAAGGGTACATGTTTTCTCGATAAGAGGCATTAGAATATAATTCATTATTATTAATTATTAAAAAATAAAAAATATATAAATTATATACTCAATCAAAATATATACTATGTAATTATATCAAGATACAGAAAAAAATGGCATATATAATAAAATCGGTTCTTCGTTTCGGTCCAATTCGCTTTGGTTCGGTCCCAATTCGATTCGGTTCTCGATTCGAATAATTGAAAATTTTCCAAAATTAAACCAAAAAAAAATTCGATTCGAAACTTTTTCAATCCAATTTCGGTAATCTTTGAAATCTATACACAACCCTAGTGATATATATTAAAGCGGGTTGGATCATCCAGTCCAAAACTTTTTCTAAATAAATTTCTTTTCAATTTTGTTTGAGGCACCTCGTAATATGAATATTTTGCGTGTTTTTCCATATATATTAAAAAAAGATCATTTACGTATGGAATTAGATTAAAAAGGGCCTTTTACATGTGAAAAAAGACTATTTAAAAAAGACCGTATATATATATATATGAAGTATAAATGTAACACATATCCAATAATATAGTTTCCTGAATAAGAAGAAATCGTATATATTGATGGAAACAATCTAAATCCATTTTGTTTTTATAATCAATCTTCAATTTATTAAATGTTCTTTTATTTATTTATATATATATATATATAAGTAGAAATAAAAATTCTAATGGATGGGTGTCTAATTCAAATTCATTAGTTGATTGAGTTGGGTTGTGATTTTATTTCACATCACATAAAAGTCCGCATTGTCCTACCCGTCAAATGATGAGTTATGAACTTATAATGAGTTGCAGACTAGATATTGGAAATATATTGTTTTATATATTCCATGTTATCTTTGTACATAATTAGAGTCCTTTTCCTTGTAGTAATTAGAGTTTTTTTCCTTGTAGGCTTCGTGTTGTATTTTGTATATATACTCCCCTTTGTGATTAATGAGAATTAATTCATTCCTTATAATTTATATATGGTATCAAGCCTTAGAGATCTTAATCTCTCCTAAACCTAACCCTAAACCTATCGACCAAATCTTCCATGGCAGCCAACAACACTGACAATTCCAGCCCTCCTGTGGCCATCTCCGCTCACACCCAAACCATCACCAAACTCACACCAACCACTTATACTGCATGGAAATTTCAATTTCAAGCTCTTCTCCTTGGCCATTGACTCCTCGGATATGTTGATGGTACAGACAAGTGCCCTGCCGCCACGATCACCACATCCGGCACCGCGCAGTTAAATCCGATCTATCAGCACCGGATCCGTCAGGACCAGCTGATCCTTGCCGCTCTTGGGAGCACTGTCAGCACTCCACTGATCTCTTTTATCGCGTCGGCCTCCACGTCGCACGCTGCCTGGACAACCCTGGCCAATCTCTATGGTCGCGCCTCACGGGGGCGAATTATGGCCCTCAAAACCCGTCTACATAATCCGATCAAGGTTCTAAGTCTATCACAGAATTCATGCATGATATCAAAAATATTGTTGAAGAATTGGCCCTCCTTGGTGCATCTGTCGACCCTGACGAGTTAGTTATCAAGGTCCTAAGTGGTCTTGATGATCCATACCAACAATTGAGCAGTGCGATCCAAGCTCGCGAGACTGCCATCTCTTTTGATGAACTCTATGAGAAGTTGTTCCACTTTGAGTCCCAATTGGCCGCTCAACAGCCCTCCGCTAACGGGTCTCCTGCCACAGCCTTCGCCGCCGGTTACGGCTACAACCGGTCGAACCCTCAGCAGCGCAACGGCGGTCGTGACCGCGGGCAACCACAGCAGCAGCAACGCCCCAACTCCAGCTCTCAGCAGCGCTATGGTCCCAACGGGAATGGTGGCACTCCCAATGGAAAACCCTACTACGAGCGTTGTCAACTTTGTGAAAAAACGGGCCACTCGGCACGTCGTTGTCCCAACTACCGGTCCAACCCATGGGAACCCAACAACGGCGGACAGCCTGGCCAGACCCGTCAAGCATACAACAATCCCTCGGCCTTCACGGCCAATCATCTCTCTTCAACCCCTACGTTCTCTAAGTGGCTTCTTGACAGCGGAGCTTCTCATCACATAACCACAGACTTGGCCAATATGTCACTTCATTCACCCTATGATGGTCTCGATGACGCGGTGATTGGTAATGGTTCCGGTCTCACATTATCATACCTTGGTGTCTTGAATTTGTCGCTCTCTTTGAATTTCACTAATACCTTATGTGTTCCATCCATGAATATGAATCTTATTTTCGTTTCTCAGTTGTGTGCAAATAATAATATTGATGTTATCTTCTCTGATTCTGGATTTCAGGTGAAGGATCGTCTAACGAGGGAAATACTCATTCACGGACCATATAAGAACGGTGTGTATCACTGGCCAGCGTCGGCGCGCACGTCCACTTCTGCCCTCACAGCAAAAGCCTCTGCAGTCGACCTCTGGCATCTACGTCTGAGTCATCCTTCTTCTAAAGTATTACATAATTTAGCTGCGTCTCGTAGTTTATTTTCTAGTTCAGTTGCTGATTTTTCTTGTAGCTCGTGCAAAATTAATAAGAGCCACAAGCTTTCATTTAGTGAGTCCAGTTTGTCCTCGTCTGCTCCATTGGAGCTTCCTTTTTCCGATATATGGACTTCTCCCATTATTTCATCTGATGGATTCAAGTATTATGTTTTATTCATCGATCATTTTACGAAATACATTTGGTTATACCCCTTACGTCGTAAATCTGATGTTCATGCTACTTTTCTTCGTTTTAAATCCTTGGTGGAAAAATATTTTAATCGCAGTATTATTACTTTTTATTCTAATAATGGAGGCGAATTTCTATCGCTCCGTGAATTTTTCGCCACCAATGGTATTTTTCATCTCACATCACCGCCTTATACTCCTGAACACAATGGCTTTGCCGAACGTAAACATTGTCATATTGTTGAAACTGGTTTAAGTCTTCTTCATCACGCGTCTGTACCCCTCTCCTTCTGGTCGTTTGCTTTTGCAACCGCTACCTATCTCATAAATCGTATGCCAAAAGTTAATCTTTCCATGCAGTCCTCATTTGAGCCTCTCTTTAATCGTCCTCCCAATTTATCCCGCCTTCGTGTCTTCAGGTGTCAATGTTTTTCGTGGCTTCATCCCTACGCCTCACATAAGCTTGAGCCTCGATCCCGTTCCTGTGTGTTCTTCGGGTACTCTTTATCTCAAAGTGCGTACATTTGTTACGATCCTCACACCACACGTGTTTTTATCTATCATCATGTCGAATTTTTTTAGCACGTGTTTCCCTTCTCTAGTTATCCCGTCTCCATGTCTGCTCCCTCCTCTGAGTCGTCGCTTGTGACCCTTCCGGTACTGTCATCGCGTCTGTCCTTGATCAAATGTTGGTGCCTGCTGTCACCCCCTGGATGATCCTTCACCACCGGCCACCCAAGCTCCACCGCCAGCTGCTCCTTCTCAGACGAGTACTCATCCCATGCGCACTCGCTCGCGCAACAACATTCACAAACCCAATCCCAGGTATGCGCTTGTTTCAGCCACAACTCTTGATGAGATTGAACCTACCACTGTCTCTCAGACATTATCTGATAGTCGTTGGCGTGCTGCTATGTCTGCTGAGTTTGATGCTCTTTTGCGTAATGGTACTTGGGACTTGGTTAAATCACACTCGAGTCAGAATGTTGTTGGGTGTAAATGGGTATTTCGGATTAAACGAAAACTGGATGGCTCTATTGACAAGTACAAGGCTCGTTTAGTCGCCAAAGGCTTTCATTAGCGGCTTAGTGTGGACTTCTTTGATACTTTCAGCCCCGTGGTGAAACCGACCACTGTTCGTCTTGTTCTTAGTCTTGCCGTGTCTCGGGGATGGACACTTCGTCAGCTTGACGTTAATAATGCATTTTTGCTTGGCCGCTTAGACGATGAGGTATTTATGATGCAACCACCTGGTTTTAAAGATGTGAATCTTCTGAATCATGTCTGTAAACTTCAAAAAGCTATTTATGGCCTCAAACAGGCTCTGCATGCTTGGTACAGCGAACTTCGGTGCTTTCTTGTTGATATGGGGTTTCGCGCCACGTAGTCTGATGTCTCTCTCTTTGTCTTTCATCAATCGAATATCACTGCATACTGCTTGGTTTATGTTGATGATCTTATACTCACTGGTAGTGAGCCTGTGTTTCTGAATCGTGTTGTGGATGCTCTAGCTACGAAGTTCTCTATTAAAGACTTGTGTGATATTTCCTATTTTTTGGGTGTTGAAGTACTTCGTACCTCGCATGGTTGCTTTCTCTCTCAGCGCAAGTATGCTATTGACCTCCTAAGTCGACACAACATGTTAGAATCGAAGCCGGTGCAAACACCACTCTCCGCCTCGGTCCAACTGTCCGTCCGTGATGGAGCCCCGCCTGCGGATCCCACTGCTTACCGTCAAGTTATGGGCAGTCTTCAATACCTCTTGTTTACTCATCCTAATATTGTTTTCGCTGTGAATAAACTCTCTTAGTTTATGCACGCTCCGTCAGAAGTCCATTGGGGTGCAGTCAAACGACTACTTCGTTACCTCAATGGCTCCTGTGATCTTGGGATTAGTCTTCGGTCGTCCTCGTCTTTGTCTCTTCACTGCTTCTCTGATGCCGATTGGGGAGGTGATGCTGACACTTGCTCTTCCACGGGTGGATATGTGGTTTTTCTTGGTCCGAATCCTGTGTCTTGGAGCTCCAAGAAACAACACACCATTGCTTGTTCGTCCAATGAAGCTGAATATCGGGCCATTGCGTCTGCCGTTGCTGAGATCCAATGGGTCCGTTCGCTGTTGAGTGAACTTCACGTGGCTGTCGCTTCCACTCCTACTGTTTACTGTGATAACGTGGGTGCTACCTATCTTTGTGCGAATCCAGTGTTTCATTCCCGCATGAAACACATTGCGATTGATTATCATTTTGTTCGGGAGCTGGTTCAGTCTGCGCACATATGGGTTTCACATGTTTCTTCTGCTGATCAGCTAGCCGATGCTCTCACGAAGCCTCTTTCACGACATCGTTTGCGGTTACTTATGTCCAAGATTGGTGTTTCTATCGGACCACCATCTTGAGGGGGCGTATTGGAAATATATTGTTTTATATATTCCATGTTATCTTTGTACATAATTAGAGTCCTTTTCCTTGTAGTAATTAGAGTCTTTTTCCTTGTAGGCTTCGTGTTGTATTTTGTATATATACTCCCCTTTGTGATTAATGAGAATTAATTCATTCCTTATAATTTCTATACTAGACTCGTATTAACAACTCTACTTGTGAGTTACTAATGATCAATCAAAAGGAGTTCAAATTGATTTATTTATCGAACATGATTTATTCTAGCAGCTCTCAAGTTCGATCCAATAAACATTCGTCCTAATTAAATTATTAAGTTATTTGTTGAGTCCGAGAGTGAATTTATTATTAAATTCAAACTCAAATTTGATAGAGATTGTCTCGTTTACACCTCTCCGTATTAGCGACACTCCAAGTCTTCGTATGTACATATATATTGTTAATCTAATTTTACAGTACACCCATAAATATAATTATTCAAACGTATTCTCAACTTTGCATAATTAAAAAAAAAAAACATAATTTCACCTTGAAAGTATCAGAAAATGAAAATGATATTGAAAGTGAAATGTGAGTCTGAAATTTTCAACATAGTTACGCAAACAAAGAAAAAAGCAGCGTTACCACACATTTAATACACATTAAAAGTAATTATTATTTTCCCTTTTAGTGTGAAGACGCTTTGGATGCACGTGATATCATTATCTCCTAAACTATCAATAATTTACTTTTAATTTATTGCAAGGAATCAAGTCAAACTTCCCTCCTTTAAGAATTTTTTTTAATATATAAATTTTTTAAGACAAGAAAACAAAATCTTTTTTTTTTTACATACATATAAAATTCTTTTTTATCTCACACACACACACACACACACATATATATATATATGATCCATTTGTCATGTTGTGTGGTAAAGAGCTCTAGGCTTTGCTTTAATAGGTCAAATTTATGCCATGTAAAATATAATTTTTTAAATAAGGGTAATTACAAATGTGATATGAGATATGGTCATTCTGATAGTTAAATTGATAAAAATCAAATCATATTAATCAAATTATGGTTAAGCTTCATGCATAAAAATGTAAATAAAAAAAGTGATTAAATTATAATTTTTTTAAAAACTCAAAAATTAAAAGTTGTCATTAAGTTGCCAAAAAGATGATAATTCATGTAGTTTTCGCGTTATTAGATCTAAATGATATAGAAATATAGTATTTTTCATATTTCTTTGCTTTACTTTAGATGAATTACATATAAACTCTTTTAAAAAAAAGAAACACAAATTTGAAAAACATTTAAAATAGGGGAATAGGTAGAAAGATGTATAAAGTTGTTGGTCAAATGTCTGTGTTTCGTTCAAAATCAGATATTCCTAACATTTGTTGAACATATGACAGCTGTTACCTTCAAATAGTCAATATTCATATATTCAGGATTCATATCAATGTACTGCCCTAGAAGCATGAGGTACATCCATGTTTCAATTTTTTTTTTCTTTCAGTTTTATCCTTTTCTGTGTTTTTATTGTAATTACTATGTTATATGAAAAATAAAGAGGAATATGGGATTTAAACATTCATGTAACAATAGTAGTTAGTTAATGGGTTATGCTAATCTTTTTGTTTGACTCATTAGGTTTTATTTGTCTGGAAATTCAATCCTTTAGTTTATTGTGGATCTAAATGAAATTGTAAAATTAATAATTGAATCAATTTGGCAATGATGCAAATTAAATCAATCCTACTTTGATTAAATATGTGTTTTTTATGTTCTCATTGATCTAATTTTGTAAAATATGTTAATTCACAACCCACAAATTGTGTGAATTTGAGTTGTGGAAAGTGGGGCTCCGTCTCATACAATTATATTCGTGACAATCTCATATATTATAAACCACTAAAAAAAACCATTACATAAAAGTTGAGTAAAATACATGTTCTATTTCGTGAGGATAATCAACTCCTTTAAAATAGTTTAAACTCTCATTTAACTAATTAAAGATAGATAAAGCAAAAGTTCTCAAATTAATCAAATTAAGTCATTTAAGTAAACTCGAACATCTCCGATATATATATATATATATATATATATATATATATATATATAAAAGTAAGACCAAAAGTGTCACATGACATTCATACAATGCACATTTAATTCTTTCATTAAGTGTTTTTTTTTTCTTTTTTTAGATAAATTTTGTTTTAATTTTACAAATTAAATATATACCAACAAGAATTTTAAAGTTAATTAACGTGGCTATTTAATGATATTGATTTAATTATATTGATAATAGACATTAGTAAATAATATATGAATTTTAATTAAATTTCTTAAAATAACACATGATAGATTCAAATATATAAATGATTTATAAATATCAAAATTGTTTAATTTAATTTTTTAGAGAAAAATATAAAAAATGAATAATTAAAAAAAAGGTGAGTTGATTAAGAATGATTATTCACTTATCTTTATATATATAAAAAATTATTATTATCTTTATATATATAAAAGTAAGACCAAAAGTGCCACATGACTTTCATACATTGTTTGCACATTTAATTCTTTCATTAAGTGTTTTTTTTTTCCTTTTTTTAGACAAATTTTATTTTAATTTTACAAATTAAATATACACTAACTAGAATTTTAAAGTTAATTAATGTGGCTATTTAATGATATTGATTCAATTATGTGGATAATAGATATTAATAAATAATATATGAATTTTAATTAAATTTCTTAAAATAACACATGATAGATTCAAATATATAAATTATTTATAAATATCAAAGATGTTTAATTTAATTTTTTAGAGAAAAATGTAAAATATGAAAAAAAAAAAAAGGTGAGTTGATTAAGAATGATTATTCACTTATCTTTATATATAAAAAAAGTTATCTTTATGTATATACAAGTAAGACCAAAAGTATCACATGTCAATCTTAAAAAAAAATTCATATTAATTTCATTAAAAAATTAAATTTATAAAAAATAGAATTTTGAAACTAATTAATATAGTTATTTAATGATATTAAATTTAATGTTCATAATGAATATTAATATACAATATTAAAATTTTAATTCAATTTTTTAAAATAACACAGACTAGATTTCAAATATATAAATCATTTATAAATTTAAAATTTTTTTAATTTAAAACATTAAAGAAAATACAAATCAATAAAAAAGGAAAAACTACAATAAAGATGGGTTAGTTAAAAAGAAGTGTAAAAAACTATTTCTCATCCCAACTATGTCCGATTTTACATTTTCTGGTAAAAACTTTAAAATGTTGCACCGTATTGACTGAACTTTGCACGATTTACAATCTACGGTATTCCGATCATTTTTTCCAGCCAACACACATGTGCTCGGCACATGATTTCATTAAGGACATTTATGTCTTTTTAAAGTTTATACCAGAAAGTGTAAAATCAGGCATAGTTCAGATGAGAAATCATTTTTTACTTTTTTATTTATTATACATTTTATATTAATTTTTTTTTTGAATTAGGTTAAATATATGTAATGTGAACTACATGATTTATTTGAAAGGGAAGAAATGAATTAATATACTGATATATGATATTCATAACGATATTCTAGTTTGTAAAAACTATAAAAATGTAATATATTTGGACCCAAATCTTAACTCGCAAGTTTGGTTTCCCAATTCCGAGCTCACATTGGGTGGCCTAACTAGTGTTCGATGAGTTTTCTAATGTTGATCCATCTTATAAAATTATATTCAATCAGCGATTCAATTCATTTATTTTGTCCAAATAGTATTTTTTTGTTTATTATTTGTAATTTGTGTTTATTTCAAACTTATTATTTTTTTTTGTTTATTGTTTGTATTTTGTGTTTATTTCAGACTTATTATATTTTTTTGTTTATTGTTTGTATTTTGTGTTTATTTCAAACTTATTATATTGATCACTATGAATTCATATAATATATATTTTTTATTTATTATTTGTATTTTGTGTTTATTTCAAACTTATTATATTCAATATGAATTCATAGAATATGAGATGAATTTGGACAAAATAAATGAACTGAATCGCTGATTGAATATAATTTTATAAGATGGGTCAACATTAGAAAACTCATCGAACACTAGTTAGGCCACCCAATGTAAGCTCAGAATTGGGAAACCAAATTTGCGAGTTAAGATTTGGGCCCAAATATATTACATTTTTATAGTTTTTACAAGCCAGATATCGTTATGAATATTATATATTAGTATATTAATTCATTTCTTCTCTTTCAAATAAATCATGTAGTACACATTACATATATTTAACCTAATTAAAAAAAAATTAATATAAAATGTATAATAAATAAAAGGGTAAAAAAATGATTTTTCATCCAAACTATGCCCGATTTTACACTTTCTGGTGTAAACTTTAAAAAGACATAAATGTCCTTAATGAAATCATGTGCCGAGCATGTGTGTGTGTTGGTCGGAAAAAATGATCAGAATACCGTAGATTGTAAATCGCGCAAGGTTCAGTCAGTACGGTGCTACATTTTAAAGTTTTTACCAGAAAATGTAAAATCGGGCATAGTTGGGATGGGAAATCATTTTTTACCCTAAAAAGAATTATTCAAACTTATCAAACTTACTACTTAATGAAATTTAATAGTTTTTACAAATTTGTATTTTATAATAAACTATGAAATTTATTTGAGAAATATATTTTATACTAAACTAGGTGTATATGCATGCACAAACCCATAAATATATCTATGTTTATATAAATACTATTTAATTTTTCTATCTTTAGTAAGTTTAATTTAATTTTTTTAATCCCGTGTAGTACACGGATCCTATACAGTCTATATTCTATAGGCAAGTTTTTTCTTCATATTTGCTTTTATTATTATTCTTTTTTCTTCTTGCATGTTAAATTACATCTCTTAGATTGTCTTTGATTTTTAAATAGAATGAAAATTAGAATTTGAAATGGATGAATTTTAAATTTATTTAAGTTACAGTGGAGCACCTAAATTATTCAAAAATTAGTTCAAAATTAGAATGATGAATTTCAAATTAAAATCCACATGTGAATTTACTGTTATAAATTTTAAAATCCCTTCATCCAAACATAACTTTATGTAATTTTACAGCGATCCAACTTTTTTTCTTGTTGCATGTTTAATCGAAGCTCTTCTTCTGTTTATGTTGCAATTGAGATTAGCGATTCTTCTTATGTTATGTAGCGATTTGTTTCGTCATCATATTCTTCTTTTTATTCCACGTTAAATCATATTTCTTATTTTTTCTTGCATGATGAATCAGATTTATTTACAAATGACAATATTCCTTTTCTTCTGAAAATGTCGAAATGATGAAAATATTGGTCACAAAAATATTTATACGTTGACATTCATAAAAAATCAAAATTTAAATAATAGGTTAGTTCATATGAAATTTATTGTGAAATAATTTTTAATATTTTCAAAATAATCACATCCTTAATCACGATAAACATTTTAAATAAAATACAATTAAAATGATCATAGTTAACCTATTTTTATAATTCTCAATATGCATATTATATATATTTATATAAAAATAAATAAATATTTTATTACGGAGCAGGACAAAGTGTAGAGGAGAACCCACACTGCCTATTCCTTAAACGGGGCGGGTGTCTCAAGCCAAGGCGGATACCCACATGTTAGGTCCATATAACAACTTCTAGAATTTTTTTTTTTTTTTTTTCTGAACTTGAGAAAATTAAAATTTCATCGTTTTTCAATTCAACGTAGTAAGTTATACTTTAGCATATAATAAATAATATTTAAATATATAATACGCAATATTTTAATGGATACTAAATGATACTTTAATATATAACAAATGCTAATGTAGTCATACTAAGTGATAATTTAATAAATGTGAAATTATTCTTATAAGTAAATGAATATATACATTAATATAATATTAATTTGTACTTTCACATAAAACAAATAAATTATTAATATATATATAGTGATATTTTAACATATAATTTAAATTAATGTGATGTTCTCACCTCGTCTAATTATAATATGAGATTTTATTTTATAAAATGAGATTCGTAATTTAAAGCTTCCCACATAATAATTTATCTTAAAAATAAGCAATACATTATTTCAAAAGAAAAGGAATGTTTTAATTATTAATAAAGTTGAACAAAGAAAGGGGATCAATCATTTCATCGAGACAATATTAAAAACGAAAGTTAAAACAAACACGACATCTTCCTTTTGTTCTGTAGTTGATGTTTAATCATTTCACGTAATTTATAATAAAAAAATTACTTCTTCTATCTTTTTTATTTTTCTATATATATTAGTGTATTGATAAAATATATTAATATAAACTAATACAGACAATATGAGATAAAATAATTAAATTAAAGGTAAAGAAATATCTGAGCTAGATGACCTTTTTGATGACGAGTTTTGTTAGTGCATATATATATATATATATATATATATATATATATATATATATATGAAATATAAATCCCTCTCGAATATTATATTCGGTACAAATTAATGTTATATTTTCTCAATTCATCACATGTGGTAGAGAACCACAAATTTTCTCAAACTTAATTGTGTTATATTTTATTTATTTTTGACTTATGAATTTGCAAAGAAAATTAATTAATGAATAAGGTAGGTAGTAGATATGAAAAAGGTGGGCTAACTATTGAAAAAATGAAAATTCTTAAATCTTGCATGCAGATGTATATGACTATGACTGCTAAGACATGTGACATAACCACAATAATCTTTCAAATTAATTATATATTTTAAATTTATTTTAATTTTAAAAATTAAATTTCACTCATAAAAAGATCAAAAAGGAGAACACAAAAAATAAGGTCAACTAATTAAAATGTATTATTCATATTATAGTTAATGAAATTATGATTTTAGCAAACATGTGATTATAATACACTCTAAAAATTTCCACTTTGAGTACTTACCTTTTTACACATATAAATAAATGAAAATAAAATCAACTAGAATGATAATTAACACAACAATTTTATGTTATGTTAAATAAAACACGTGTTTTAATAATTAATGTTTAATTATCAAATTGTATTGTAATTAATTGCTAATTAGATAATAACACACACATAAATATACGAGACCTGCTATCCTACCCACCATGGACACGTTAAAATGTGTCAAAAATCCAAAATAATTATTAATTTATATAGTAAGAGAATAAGATCATTACACGTCATTGGTGAGCATATTAAAAACCACCCACCGTGGGCATTTTATCATTTTCTATATATATATTTATCAAAACTATAAATTCATTTTTCCCAATATAAATAATATTTTAAATTTTTTATTTATTAGGTTCGTTCATTATTTTTCTTAACTCCGTCTGTCGTAATATGATATTAAAATTATATAATATGATGAGCACTGTCAAAGTAAAATTGGAGTTTACAATAGAGGAATTAATTGAAGATTTGCATGAGATATATTTATTGTTTTTTCATTGTATTGAAATTTCCTTGCATATAATTTAAAAATTAAAAAAGTTGGGATTAATATATTCATCCTTGACAGATAGTAGTTGGTTGAAACTAACTATTAAATCAAAAATATAATTATATGCAGGATGTACATCTCTAAGAAAATGTATATTCATGATACCAAGTGGTATTTCTTTATAATTTGTGGAAAATAAGTGCTATATATATAAGTTACAATATATTTAAAATGATTTTAAAAATCAATTACTACCACTTTTTGAAAATTGTAGTAATAAAGATTTACAGAAATATGATATCTGACATCAGTGCGTATTTATACTTTTTGTTGGTCGTTTTAGATATGCATCATTTATTATTAGATATTAGATACCTTTTTTTTTGTTTTTTGTTTCTTTATTATGTTATATATTCCTTTTATAAATATGTAGAAATAAATAGCAAAAATATTTATTTTAAAAAGATCCTCTCGAAGTGATTAGCATGTGAGTCTTATTAATCTCTAGAAATATTTCTCTCTTATTTTTTTGAATTATATATTTGTTTGATAGTTTCAACGTCAAATTTAGCTTAAATAATTACAGCTAATTGAGACTTCCAACACATTTGCCTTGATAAAAGTTGAACCATATAAACTAATATAATTGTTCAACAGTCCCAACAAACAAATAAATAATAAACAAAACAACTATCTTTAAAATGAAGAAAACCTAACCCTACATTTGTCCAAGGGTAAAAGTGACATTTTAATTGAGACGTATGAAATAATTAATAAAATGAAACAACAAAATAACTATTAAATCACATTACATAAATGAGGACCACTTAATTGAGGCGTACATTAATTTTATTTTATTTTTAATTTGATAAAATAGAATAGAATTTGAATCAGCCCAAATAAAGCTGCAATGTTATGATTAAAGTGATAAAATATAGAATGATAAACCCTTTTTCCCTAACCATATCCTATCCCACGTGATTTGATTCTTTAATTCTCACGCGGAAGACTCCTCACTTTATTTTACATATGCTATTACATTTAATTTAATTTAACTTATTGAGTAATGTTTAAATTTCTTTGACACATTATCAGTGTTTTATTTTATTATTTTTGGGGATATTAGTTTTTATTCTTAGGGTTAATTGAAAAAGGCATGACTTGTAGAATTTAATCCCATCTTTTTTGAGATTGCAATCTATAATATATATATATATATATATATATATATTGTAATATATTATATATTCAATCACTTTTTGATTAAATTTTGATGAGAGCTCAATATTTGTTACCACAACAAACTCTTTGTAACTTATTTATCAGAAAACTCGATGTTATCAAGAACTACAATTATAATCTAATATTTTTATAAATACAATTCATTCAGTAATTACAAAATTTTAAATTACATAACGTTCGTAATACTAATAAGTGTTGGAGTTTTGAAAGTCACGTTATTAAAAACCCATTAAAACATTCTCTTGAATCAAATTACAAAAGTTAAAAAAAATTGTACACCAAATTACAAGTTTTTTTTTTTTTTTTTTTTTAAAGATATGTTTAAATTGAAAAATGGACAAAGTTTTTTTTTTTTTTTCTAATTTTAATTTTACCCTCATCTTTATTCTATATTTCTATCAACATTGACCGACTTTATTGAATCACTGAGATCAGGCCCGCAGGCTATATGGGCTTCCATCTCTCTGTCACATAATGATGGGCTTCAGTCAGTTGTTAATTAAAACCAATCTATTCAAACACATAAACCCAATAAAATCAGGCCCATATACAATTTCATGCAAGTAGCTTATGAATGTAATTATGGCTGGGTGAAAAATAATAGGTGTAATAATAATTTATCTTTTTGACAATAATAGATGTGATTTATTATATATATATATATGTGCGTGTGTGTAAATATTTTTTTAGGTGTATGTAAAATTGACTGTACATGTTACATTTGACATTAAGGTTTGATTGTTACTTTCAAACGAAAATAACATCTAATTCAAAATAAGTGCAAAAAAAAAAAAAAAAAATCAAAATCATTAATTTCAAGTAAGTGTGTTAATTGACTACTTTAATAGTAAAAAAAAAAAAATTACCAAACTAAACACAAGCTAAATATATATTAACAAACATTATAAAACTTCACCCAAAAAACATACATGTGACCGTCTTATATATATAATTATGTAAGATGGAATCCCTTCCACCATCTACAATTTAAATCCATTTTCATATGTCAGTCTTTATTTAGTGGATTGTGATATATAAATTAACTTATCTCACAAAATAGAATTGATGAGAATCTCATAAAAAAAAGCTCAAAGCTTTTAAGGCTGGAGAAAGTAATTTTTTGGAATTGATATGTCAACTTAATTCTGCATATCTAGCAAAAGTATAAAAAAATAAAATTAAACAATAATTTATGATTGACTTGCAATCCGAACCCATGTTAGTTTTGCTGGGCCCTAATAAAGAAATAAGAAAGGGATAGCATCCCACGTTACCACAATTACCATAATATAGGTAAGAAAATACCACAAAATATAACAACATATCAAAATTAACATTAAATATAATATTATGCATAAAAGTATTATCAAATATAACACTATACCACAAAAACATTCAATGCTTCAATTTGACTTTTAACTACTTCAAAACTCATTAAATTCTTCTTTTATTATTAAATGCAAATCCACATCATTAATTTAATCCTACTCTATTTATTCAATTAGATCAGAATAAAACGTCCACTGATCAATATCAGACCCAACATGCTTCAGTAAAATTAATTAATCCCTTAAAATTCATACATTTCTTTGACCGCAACAGCACCGGGTGAGATGGTTTGCAAAGCCACCAACTGGAAAATTACTGCCCCCAGACTGTTTTACGAATAGCTCATCACTATTCAACTTCAATCCCCGGGGAAGATGATCTGCAAGTTATCCAGCTCCTTCAGCAATTGCATAGCACAACCTTGGTTCGTATCCTACACCAGGTGTATAAAGTACTCCTTATAAGGGATAAACCAAACTTACTAAGAACACATGTTGAAGCAAAAACCTCTTTTTATTAAGAACTTTATAAGAAATATTTATTACATAAGTAATCTTTCGTTGGGAGGAGAATACTTGTCTAACCTCTCATAAGAGAAGAGGCCTGTACTCGTACACACATAAATTAAGAACACTCAAAATATTACAAAGATTTTATTGTAAGAAAACTAAGGGGAATGATCGATGTCCTCAGCTTCCTTCAACTCTCGCTATATATAGGCATGAATCCGGACTTGAAGTGCGGATTCCAAATCTTGTTTATCACCAGCTGACCTACTCCATTAGTGCTCCCATGTGATAGTTTGTTGGGGAGTCCTTTTCAACTAGTTAGTGCGTCTCCTTTTTCTTCCCCGTGACCCATCCCATGTGATGGTGGTTGGAGTTGTCGGGGAATCATTTATTCATTCACATGGCTCAGCCCATGTGATGCTTGTCTTTTCTCGTGACTCACCCCATGTTCTTTTGTCGGGGCATCTTTCTCTTAAAAATTAGGTCTGCGTGGTTCCCGCGGATAACGTTTCTTTTGTGCCGGACCCCTTTCTCTTTCAGACCTTTGTTCCTGTCGGTCGGGTTTGGGTCGGAGTCCTTTCCCAAACTCGGGCTCTTTCTGATTAGGGCATGCTTGGCAGATCTGATCTATCCATCGGCCGACATGCGCCATATTACAGAATTTCCGGTAGGTTTCTTTGCTTATCGAAATCTTGTTTTTCCAGAGGTTTCTTCTTTTTGTCTCGAAGAGTTCCTCTGTAAATTCTGTTGTTGATCCAGTCATGGAATTCAGTAAGAAAGATCCACTTGCTGAATTCTGGAAAAACTTGAATGGATATTTGACTTTGTCCATTTCTGTTAGACAAACCCAAAGTCCCCATGCTCGCCTTGTAGAAGCTTCATCTTCTGAAAATGCACCTACCAGTATTGGAATTTCTTTCGGTGAAGCTGTCTTTATGTTTTTTAAGGCATTTCCATCCGGTCTCTGTAGCTTGATGAATTGAAAAGCTTCATTGAAACATTTGTTGACTGGTTCTGGAGCTCCATTAATGAAGTATAACTCCAAAATATCGTCTCTGGACAAATGAGGATTATTTGCCCAAGTCTCGTGAACTGCTTCCCCTATTCATTTCGGTAACTTTGAAATTTCTGGGAAACCAGGTGACGTGGTATGTATCGAAGCTAAAGCTCCAAAATTATACCACTTTTGAACTTCATTTGGATGACTTTCGTGTTTCATCCAAACTCTTGGGTACTTTCCAGAGATATCAACCACCGTTCTTTCTGGGTTGATTTCCTTTCTAGTTACCAACTTCTCCCATTGCCGTTGATATACTTGCATATGAGAAATTTTAATCTCGTTAGTTTGAACCTTATTTTGGCCTGCCTGTGGTCTAAGGTTCAACTCTCCCTCTTTTATCCCAGAGGTGATGGGTTGATTTGAAGACTCGGGTTGTGACACCAGAGCTTCAACATTCGTTACAGTTTGTACATTCTCAAGGAATGCATCACTTGTAACACTCTTGATTATGGTATTTGAATCCATAACCTCTGGGTTAGAGTCCCGTTCTTTAATCACTCCTTTTTGCACCGTGAGAGATGCAGCATGGATGATAAGCTTATGTACCGCTTGGAACAATTGTCCCTGAGCGTATTGGCATACTCATATTAGACCAGAAATAGATTTCTGATCATCTCGTTGAAGTCGTCCAGCAACTTCGGCATTGAGACATAACGTCCCAAATTCTCGTTCAAGACTCTCCAGGTTTTCCCTGAGATGACTTACTCGTTTAAGGACCTCGTCAGCAACGTGTCCTTCCATCTCGTGTTAAGAAATCTGCAAGAACATTTTCATGAGATTTCACAATGACAATATCATAATCATAATATTGGCATTCAGCTTGCCATCTAAGTAATCTAGCATTTTCTGGTTTTAATTCTATTTTATTTTTCAGAAAAGCCTTGACACTTGAATTATCAATTTTGAAGGTAAACTTTTTAGCCAGTAAAAAGAGATGCCATTTTTTGAAAGCCTTTCTGATTGTAAAGAATTCCTTCTCGTTGATATACTATCGAATTGCTTCTCCGTCTGTAAACAGACCGCTGTAATATCTACATGACACTTCTTCATTTGGTGCGACTTTCATAAGAACTGCTGCCCACCAATAATCACTGGCATTTGTGTAGAGAACCAGTTCATCCTCGTCCTGAGGTATAGCAAGTTTAAGAAGCTTGCTACATATTTCCTTAAGCTGCTTAATTCCTTCTTGATGTTCATCTTCCCATTTGAAAACAACATCTTTCTTGAGTAATAGGTTGAACACCTTCCTGTGATATGCTAGATTGTTGATGAACATTCCAGCAAAATTAACAACTCCGAAAAAACTCTGAAGTTGTTTCTTATCCGTGAGATCATCTGGAAATCCTTGTATTTTTTCTACAATATGACTTTGTAGAATGATCCCAGACTCGTCGATTTCAATTCCTAGGAATTCAATCTGTCTCGTAGCAATTACTGTCTTCTTTTAGAAAACACTAAACCTTCTTTGTGACAAACATCTGAAAATATCTCCAAATGTTTGAGATGCTCTTTCATATCCTTTGATGCGATGAGGATGTCATCGATGTATACGAATGTGAAACTAAAATAATCTTTGAACAGATTATCCATCTTTCTTTGATACATCTGGGGTGCATTTGACAATCCTATAGGCATCACGTTCCAGACATATTGTCCTTGTGGTGTGGAGAAAACTGTGAACTTCTTACTTTTTTTCTCTATCTTGATCTGGTAAAATCCAAACTTGCAATCGAACTTTGAGAATATTTTGGCACCTTTGATACAGTTAACCAAGTGTTCTCTACTCGGGATATAATATCCATCAAACTCCAGAATGTTATTAATCCCTTTGTAATTAATAACAAGTCTAGGTTTACCTCTTTTGATTTCTCCATGATTCCTCACAAGGAATCTCGGGCTGCTATATGGAGAAACTCCTGGTGAGATCAACTTAAGGTCCAGATGTTCCTTAAGTATCTTCTGCATATCCTCACGATCATTCTGATTCATAAGGATTGGTTTGAGTCTTACGAACTCATGTTCCTTTCCAGGTTTAACCTTTAAGGATGCTTTGAGCTCGTTCTTGTCCCACCATGCTAAAGGATCTTCGTTGTAATTTTTTTGGATCTTTTTCTTGAAATCCTTGAGCAATATTTGTTCTTTAATGGTAACATTGCTCTGTGGATTTTCCAATAGGGCTTTTCGCAATTCTGCAATAGCCTCTGGAGGAACTCGTTCTTCTCTTTGTATTCTAAATGAATACAGAGTACTATCCCATCTCTAGGTATTTTTTTATTTCGAACCAAATTGTCGAAAGGATAATAAGGCATCACCAAATCTTCTTTTATCCGCCATCTTTGGATGTCGAAGTTTGACATCATCACCACGTTTGCTGCAAAAAGGAAAAGACATTTTTCTGTAGAATGCTTCCCGCAGTCTTTGGACAATAATCTTATGATCATATAATGTTGTGAAAATAAGCTTTCTTGTCTCATTTTCCTGTGTAAATCGCTTGAATGTTTGTAGGAAATTATTTCTTAGCAAAACATCTGCTCCTGTATCATGGAAATAGATTGATGGCGTCTTTACCTTATACCATGGGGTATCGCCTGCGCCTCCAATCATAATTTCTGCTTGTTTGATTTCTCTGTTAATGATAAGAATCCTTTTGGAGAAATCTCATCCTGCAATGGCCGGTAGATCTTCTTCCATTTCTTTAGGAAAAATCTCCTGCTTTGCAGTACATAATCCTACTCCTGAATCAATATAGGCTGCAAAATACTCAGCCTTGTATTCAGCATATATCATCCCAATAGAGATGTATATGGAAAATGGACTAGTGGTCATCTGATTCTGTATCTTTTATCAGCCACTGTAAACTCCATTCCATCCTGTAATCTTTCCCAAGATTTATGATCCTCAAGAAAGTTGATACCCAATGTTAATTATTCTGGGATCCTTCCTGCAACTCCTGTGATAATCAGTTCAATTTCACCCATCTTTAGGCTTTCTTGAAATCTTCCGACTATCGATTGTTGTAGATAATATATAACACCATAAGGAAAAATATTATCCTTCTGGTTGATGTCAAATATTACTTCAACTTCTCTCCAGCCTTCTAGACACTTCAGTTCTCCTTGTGTTTTGAATACACCTGGGATTCGTTGAATTGTACTAGGCCTTCTTTCTTCCCAATGACTACTGCTTATCAGTCTGTTTTGTTAGAAAGACATTCGCATTGTCTCCATTCCGAGACTTTTGACTCTTGTTGAATATAGGTTGATCTTGAATTTTCATATCGATCTCCTTTATAGTTGGAGACTCAATGAGCTCTGGTAGAACAACCCTGGCGAAATCCTCAAAGATTCTTAGGACTTCGATAAATTCTTTTCTCAAGAATATATCTGAATGATGTGTATTCGAGAGAGCATAGGAAATCTTGTAGGTGATCGAGTAGGGTCTGTTCCCTTCTTTCATCAAGTCGTCTCTTTTGAAATCTTGATGAATGGTTATGACTTTATTGAAGTCTCGATCTCCCAAATTGTATGCAATTCTAGGATAAACATTAAATGTCAGTTTTCCTGCATACAAATTCCCTGTAATCGCTCCAAGACATGAATCCTTGAGATTGGAGATTCGCTTGTCAAATATAGCAAGATTGAGTGGCGAATCAATTCCTTCTTTGAAGGTTGTCTTAATAATAACTCTTATGGCTCCGATGTGAATCCATGAGAGTGTATTTGCAACTTTTCTTTTAACTTTGCTTCTGATCTTCTGTACTTCTCGGTAAGGGATCAACTGCATCGCGATTAAGTTACTAGTGAATTTTATTGGGATGACAAATTCTCTAGTAGTAATTCTATGGATAATTTGGTGTTTTCTATTACGAAACCCAAACTTATTCAAAGCCTTTTCCATAGCTCCGATGGTAAAACCATCATACATCTGAAGCTTTGGATCTTCTTTCATAATCCTCATTAGAGTTTTATGAGAGATTGTTGTGTGAGAAATGAATCCTGACATATCCTCTCTTGTTGTTTGAAGAATTTATTCTTCACTTTGATTCTGATGTGGATTCACTTCCATCATCCGAATAGATTTCTTCATAGATGCTTTCATCTAAGGGTAGATCTTCAAATTGATACACCTGTATGAGATCTTGATAATAGACAACTTCTTCGAACTCTGGTGTTGCTTCGAACTGTCTAAGACCTCTTTTTTGGTTCTTTGGGCAATCCATTGGGATATGCCCTCTTGCTCCGCATGTCTAGCAATTACAGTTTTTAAAACTTTCATTGGCTCGGGTATGAGCTCGTCTGAAAGTTCATCTTCTCATAGTTCTGCCGGTACCTTCTTGGTTTGAACCTTATGAAGAGACTTTACTCCTGCTAGGTCCTGGTCTTTGCCCTGATTTATAACTTTGGGTCTTTTGTTTTGACCACATCCTTCTAGGTCTCCATGAAGACCTATGACTCTTTTTGTTGTTGTTGCTTCCACGACTATAAGGATGACTTCTTTGTTTCCTCCTTTTATGCCTCCGTGGTTGTCCTTCCACCACTGTATTATCTTCGCAACATAGGGGAACCATTTTATTGATTCCTCGGAGTCTTGTAGTTCTTGTAGAGTGCTGCCTGATGACACCATTCAGCTAACTTGACCTTTAAGAAAGACATTCTTCTGGCCACAGTATCTAAATCGTCTGCACTCTTGTACTCCCTTATGAGCATTTCTCTTCAGGGACTTGGTATCTTCGCAAAGAAAAACTGCGAAGCTTCTTTGTCATCCACCTTGGACTTCCATCGGTACTCGGTGAATAACTTGATGTATTCATCTATATGACAAATATCATACAACTCGAGGCAATAGAGGGCTTGCTTATATCTCTTTCTTTTTTCTTCTTCCAACCCCTCAAAATAGCCTATGCCGATAAAATGGACTTTGAATAGTTTTGTCATATTATCAACAATTTCTTTTAATGACTCACCAGCAGTAACGTTGTTTCTCATCTCTGGTGCCGTCATATCCCATGCGATCTTTACAGATCCTTCAAGACTCATTTCTAGGAGTAAAATGAATCTTTTTTTGTAAGATCGAGGGTTCCTGCACAATTCTTATTGCCAATGCCCAATCATCGATAAGGACTTCTCAATTCTTGAAATCTGGGATATCCAGATTTAGCATCAATCCATACGGATGTATCGGATCTAGCTACGATTTTCCATAAGACGTATTAAAAAGATTTGGCCTTCTGGAACGTTGTCGAGTTCCTCGAAACAATAGGATCTTCTCTTGTAGTAAAATCTCCAGCGTGTGGTATTGGTTCATCCACATGATGTGAACCTGAACTTTCTGCAACATTGGGATCTACTGGTGGTTGTGGAGGTGGTCTTTGGTGTTGGTCACGTGTAACCAAAACTGAACTATCTCCTGTTTGCATCTTTAGATCCACAATACCTAATCCTGCAAAGGACTCGGCAAGTTCTTGTAGATCTTTAAGATTCATCCTCTCCATATCCATCATATTAATTTATGATGGATTTTCCTTTGATGATAGCAATGAGCTTTTCATCTCGGGTCATTGGTCGTATGACTTCAGTTGGTTTCCCTTTTTGGTTTAAATAGGGAACTGTTCCGAAATCTATACGTTTCCTTCCTCCGGAAAGACTTGGTCTGTCCTCCAGATTCTTGACTCTTCTTTGAATATCATGAAGGATTTCAAGAGTTTCCTTCTTATATTTCACCATCGTCTCTATCTGGTTTTGGATCTGATGGACTTGTATTGGTAGATGATCATGACGGTTGCCATAATTCTGCATCGTCTTCTGGATTTTTCAAAGATCTAGAGAGATCTTAGATGTATTTGGAAGTATCTCGCTCCAATCTGGTTCCCCTCCTATCATCAATGATTCTGATGAGTAATTTCTTGGAGGTTCATTAGTTCGGTATATAACATCTGGTTTACCGCAAGGAAACCCATGTAATATTCCGCTCGTCTATTGCATTGCCTTAAGGTTTCCCCGTCAGCTCTTGCGTTCTCTTGGTCAACATATTGGTTCTGCCAATATATGACATTATCCTTGTGTTCTCGTTTATACATCGTCAAAATTTGACGATATCTCCTGTAGGGTAAGCATCTTGGACATTCGTCTAGATCCATAATTTCGCGAGAAATTCTCCTCACCAAAGGTTAATTACATAAACATAATAAATATAACTTAAAAGTTTTTAATAAACCTAGACTCTGATACTATTTTGAGGTCCGAATCTAACCAAATACTTGGAAGGATAAAATTGTCAAATTAATGTTTAATTTTCCAAAGGAACTTGTACGTGACATTGTTACTCATTCCAGACCACTATTTTTTAGACAATATTGACACGAGGAAAATATTCCAGCCTATATAGTTATTCTGAAAGGAAATTAAAAAATATCTTAAAATTGGATTTGAATTAAGTAAACCTTTTTGGAGAAAAATAATTAAATATTATAAATTAGGTCCAAGAAGTAGTTAATGTGCTTAAATGCACATGTATGACATTAACTAAAAATGTGGTATATTGGGGTATAAAATTATATTTAGTGGTATATTGGGATGTTAATTATATTTGATGGTATTTTCTTATCCTTATTATAATTTTTATGGTATTATGATGTCTTCTCCCAATAAGAAAAGGCCCAAGCCCACTCACTGAACCCACTAATGCTTGGTACCCATCATCTTCATCTCCATGCCAGCTACTATAGTACAAACAACATGAAAACAACAGCCAACTGCTGTGGTCACACAACACACATCATGAAACCTTTGCTCTTATCCTTATCTCTCTCAATCATATATAATATAGCTATAACTTTTCTAATTTGAGCAAAATTTTTGTATGATAGTCTCCCAAATTTAACTAAGATAGACCAGCCCATGAATCATAACTCGTAAAATAAAGTTTGAAGTGTGAGAACAAGTTTTGATTGTAGATAGTGAGACTTCATATGTTAAATTTATATTTATGAGATAATTTTATATAAGTTCTTATGTTCTAATTTTAAGTTAAGATAATATATAATTCGATCCTTAAATTCAACATGTCTATAAAACATTAATTTGATATTCATTTAAAATGAACTATGTAAAAAATGGGAGACCTGATTCAATAATAGAGATGTATATGTTAACTTGAGTAAAGTCTCAAACACTTGGAGCCACGTGTCATTTTGAAATTAAAAAAAACTCATGTGAGACGGTCTTACGGATAGTTTACGTGAGACGGAGCCCCATCACCTACAAATAACATGTGAATTGTAGGGTTTGGGTGGTGGATAATTGGGTTGTAGGTTGATCCGTTTCACGTAATGTATTAAAATTTTGTAAGACGGTCTCACAAGAGATTTACTCTTTGAAATTTGCTCCCTATTATTTTATGATGATATGCAATTATTGATTTGTGGATGGTTCAATATAGTAAAACATAATATAGCCAACAGTGAAGCATATACATTCTTTTGGACTTTTAGTCAGTGAGATGATAGAATTGGGACATATGTGTGAGACATGCACAAATAATGTTCTAATCTTAATTAAATATAGTTTCTAAAAACAATCTTAATTAATTACAGATTCGACTTGTCACTAAGTTAGTTTAAAAGTCTGATTATGACATTTGATAATATTAACAATTTTGTTGACACTTTGCGGTTATTGACTTTTTAAGCTTTAATTACAGTGTTTTTAGCATTTCTAGATATAATTAATCTGTGATTGAAACATAATTCTTGTGAAACCGTCTTGAAAATCTAATTTTAAATATTGATTCAATTAAAAATACAATCTGTTAATCTCGATTATATATATTTATTTAATATCACATGTCATATACATATACTATATATCATATTAAACATTTAAGTATGACATTGAATGTTGCAATCAAATAACTTGGATAAATGTCCAATCAGTAAAGTTGGATTATAGTTGTCCAAACTTTCAAACAATGCATGAAACAACATTTTAAATAATTTAATGAAACCATGTGACATTTCTATACTATATTTTATAACAAACCTCAATATAATTCCATGAACCTCAATATAATTCCATGATAAAAGAATGGCATCTAAAGATACAAGTGCAAACTTAGTATAAGTACTTAGATAATAATTATGCTCGTGTTACAAAGTTTGCTTAGGACATGGCATTAATTTTTTTTCTATTTATTATGTACGGGGAAAAACAACTGTAAGTAATATATCAAGGATATGCCCCAAATAAACAAGGATGCCCAATAATATACTCATTCCATCCAAAAAAAAAAAATATATATATATATATTAATTTTCTTCTCATGGTGTAATGTTTCAATTTTCAAAATATATAATCATTTGTAATGCAGGCTCATTTATAATCAACTATTTATTCGTTAAGTTTATTATGACTAATTATAAATTAATTATTAGGGTATTAAATAGATTTCAATTAAAATATTATGAAATATCACCTTTTTTTGGATAAAACTTTTCTTTGAAAATATGGGACAGAAACACAGTAGCATATTAATTAAAAAAAAAAAAAAAAAGATACCATCCAACGCGCATTACGACGTCGTAAAGACCCGGCGCACTTTAATTTTGTCGTGATGAATATGGTCAAATCTGTCATTACTATTTGACGCCGGCGGTGCGCCATTTAGCAAAGTGTGCACTCTCCCCCCACCTTTCCCAAAATAATTTCATCATCTTCGTTCTTCTTTCGGATTTATCCACAAGCTGGCATTTCCACTAATTATCTCTAAATTCTGCCATTCTTCCTCTATCTCTATGCAATTAGCCGGATCTTTACCGTTAATTTTTGCTTCGGAGTTCCGATGATGCCCATTGTCGTTCGATCGAACGGTGAGTTTTGAGGTTTCGCAATTTGTTAGAAAGTATTGTTCTCTTTACTGTATTATTGCTGTTAGAATATAAATGAAGCTTTTTTACTGTTCTCTTTCGAAGATATTGGCTCTCTTTTGGTCGCTGGGGAAATGTTGTTGTTGTACTTGTACAGTAGTTATTTATATATTTTCATCCTAATTTAATGATCGAAGAAGATTTGTTTGTTTGCCTGATTTGATGTAATGGAGTAGACATAGTTTTCTCTGATATTTTTTTTGTTGGCTGATTTTAATAAATTGTCTAATTTTTACTACATGGTTGGATTTGATTCGTTAGGGTTGTGCAGTTGATTGAAGTTTTTGCTTTGGTTGGTTGATAACTTGATATACATTCATTTGAGGGATGGTGAGAGAGACTGTGGCTGATACGTGGTTTGGTAGTATATGGAAGAGTTCGCGAAAAAGTATTTCATGGGAGCCTGAGAGACCAGTGCTTGGGATTTTGGCATTTGAAATATCAAGATTGATGTCAAAGGTGGTTAGTTTGTGGCAGTGTCTCACTGATGGACAGATTGTGAGGTTAAGAGAAGAAATTGCTAGCTCAATTGGGATACAGAAGCTTGTTTCCGAAGATGTCAATTATCTTATGGATCTTGTTCTTGCTGAGATAGTTGAGAATTTGAGAAGTGTGGCCAAATCAGTGGTTATGCTAGGAAAGAAGTGCACAAATCCAATGTACCACAATCTTGAAAGACTTTTTGATGATTTTGTTGAGATTGATCCCAAATGGTATGGTTGGCAATATAAGCTCAAGAAGATGGAGAAGAAGGTTAAGAAAATGGAGAGGTTTGTGGCGGCAACAGAACAGCTATATCAAGAGATCGAAGTGTTAGCAGAGCTTGAGCAGAGCCTAAGGCGGATGCGAGGTGGTGCAGATTCCGGTGGAGTGAAATTGCTTGAGTTTCAGCAGAAGGTAGCGTGGCAACGGCAGGAAGTGAAGAATCTTCGGGAGATGTCACCTTGGGTTAGAACATATGACTACATTGTTCGACTTCTGCTCAGATCTATTTTCACAATTATTGAGAGGATCAAGAATGTTTATGGGACTAAACATAGCGAAGATGTTGAGGAAGGCAATGATTGCGGGCGCATGAACAGTGAGTGCCTTATTCGTAATAATTCCATTTCGAGTCTCAGGCAAACATCAGTTTATCCATCAGAAACCAATCCTTCAAGATTTACAAATCCATTAGGGAGGTCATTCTCAAATTTGGGCCTAGGAGGTGACAAGATGAAATCTAAGAACATGAAAACCCATTGTCGGTCTCAGTCATCTATCTTTAGCGGGAAACAACACGTGGTGAAAGCTAGAATATTTGCACCTGGTGGCTTCACAGGTTGCATGACTCGGGGAAGTGAATCCCCTGTAGTAGAGAGCTACACACCATCATTCGGTGGCTCATTCAGGTCAAATGTTTCTCTAAGACATGCAATTGAAGTTGAAGATAGAGCTGTTTCAGTTTTATATTCTAGCACAAGTACCACTAAAGTATCTTTCTTTGATTCCAAGCGCTGTCTGTTGGATGCTTCTCCATCTACTCTTGGTCATGCAGCATTGGCTCTCCACTATGCAAATATCATCATATTGATTGAAAAGTTAGCTTCATCGCCTCACTTGATTAGTGTTGATGCAAGAGATGATCTTTATAACTTGTTGCCTGCAACTATAAAAAGCTGTCTGAGGGCAAAGCTGAAGACATTTTCCAGAACTTCAGCTTCATGTTTCTACGATGCTGCTTTTGCAACACAGTGGAGCTTAGCAATCACAACGATATTGGACTGGCTGTCCCCACTTGCTCACAACATGATAAGATGGCAATCTGAGAGAAACTTCGAAAGGCAGAGATTGGTTTATGGGTCGAATGTGCAACTTGTCCAGACCCTCTACTTTGCAAACCAAACAGAGACTGAGGCAGCAATTGTAGAACTTCTGATGGGCCTAAATTATCTCTCTAGATTTGGAAGTAGAGTTAATCAGAAACCATTCCAAGAGACTTCATGCAGTGGGGCATATGATGGTTATGTTTTTCCCAGTGATAATATGTACTACAAGATTATTGACGATACATTGTAACCGATGTCTATAGCTGAAGGCACAAAAAGGGAAGAGATTTATTGTTCCATGGTCAGACATTGTGTTCTTGCACACACGGAGAAGACAACTTATTCTTCAAACTCATCCTTCCAGAAATCAAGGTATTTGTACTTATGCTGGTTTTTATAAATATCTAAAGTTGCTTCTTTGTTAAAGAGCAGAATTGATCAGCTTTGTTCTTTCTTAAATAGATTTGGTCTGCCATGTGGTAAAAGTTTCAAGATGATCTGTAAAAGTTTCTATTTGATTTAGATAATCAACCTGCCAATGTTATTTTATCCAAGTTATTGAAGAAAATGTTGTAGAAAGAACAGTAAAATGATTCAATTTTTTTTGTTTCATTTTCTTGAAAGTTATCATATTCAATTGCCATGGTAAATTTAGAAAATTAATTGAAAAATGTGGATTTGCAGATTTTTTTGATTTGTTTTCTGCAATGATATTATGAATATATTACTAAAAGTAGAGGTGAAAAACAAACCTACTGAATTGTCAATCCAATAATTATTTTTCTAACAAACAATCCAAGATTATTTAGTAAAAACCCCTTCAGAACTCTTTTCATAAAACTAAAAAACAAAGTTCGAACATATTTTTTTTTTCCATTAGATCTGAAGTTCCTTAACATTATTAGTAAGAAATAATATAATACATGTATAGTTCAAGTTACTTGAATAATTCATGATTGATACAAGGTTTGGAAAGGACTTGATTGATACGGGTTTTTCATTATTTCTGTTTAAAATATTTGCCATCTCTCTATCACCAATTCACCATGTCAGTCATCATGCTCAACTTTACAGAGTATGGAAAGGGCTATCCTATTCATTACATGCAAAATATCAATGCTCTACATGTATATCATTATTATAGTTCAAGAAAAATAAAAACAGTGAACAAGAGGTTATAGAGAATCATTAGGGTTTGCGTTCACGTGGAACTGCTTTCAAGGGTATGAGCATTCGAAGTGTGATCCCCGTCTTCTCCCTCATATCCAGAGTTTCGGGGGAAACATTTACAGGGAGCTCCCAATCAAAAGATTGTATCAGCCTGGCCAAGGTGAGACTAACCATTTTATCTCCCATCAGCATGCCAACACAGGATCTTCTGCCTGAACCAAATGGAATAAGCTGATAGTGTTGTCCCTTGTGGTTGATTTTCGAGTTCACAAATCTCTCTGGCTTAAAAGATAAGGGATCTTCCCATGAATCAGGGTCCCTGTGGATAGCCCATGCATTGAGAATTACCATTGTGTCCTTGGGAATATCGTAGCCCATGAACTGTGTATCTTGTCTAGCCTTTCTTGGAAGCAGAAAGTGAAGAGCCGGGTGCAATCTCATGGTTTCTTTAATCACTGCCTGTAAATATGGTAGGTCATTCAAGTCGTCCTCCTCGACTATCCTTTTACGACCAACCACCCGATCAAGCTCTGCTGTTAGCTTCCTCATCGAATCAGGATGGCGCAATAGCTCAGCCATCGCCCACTGACTGGTAGTGCTTGTTGTCTCGGTTCCACCAAGGAACATTTCCTGCATCATGTAATAAGGTATGTCTGAATCTGTGAATTATGAATTTATGATTCTCATATTTCTTTCTTTAGATATAATTGTTTTTAGTAATTACCAGGATGATGATGGCCACATTATTCTCTGTGAGCTTGTCAGTTGCTCCTTCTCCATCAACTTCATACTCCAACAATGCATCTAGAAAATCCCTCGTTTCGGTTTTTCTCCCCAGTTGCTTCTCCTGAATTCTTTCCTTCACAAACCCTGAAGCCAATTTCAACAGTTCTCTTAGGTGCCTCCCTGTATTACGCCTGATCCCCTGAGGATCAAGCCATTTCAAGAATCCAAATGAGTCTACCATATTGGGCTTCCCACTCCAGTTTAAGAACTTATACATTTCCTCATAGAACTCATTTCCTGTCTTGGATTTGAAGTCCACTATGTCTCTAGAGAGCATGAAATTGCTAACTAGATTAAAACTCATGATCACCAGGTACCTATCAAGCTGGATCTCACCTGATTCTGATATATCCTCCTTGATCCACTGGATCATTTTCTCAATGCATTTTTGCCTGAGTGGCCAAGAATAATTGATTCTCTTCTGGACCATGAGCTCAGACGAAGAAAGGCGACGCATAGCACGCCAGTATTCGCCATAGGGAGCTTCCGCCACTGATCCCTTGTCGTAACGACAAGCTGTCAGTGAATTGGGAACTTTGCGGTCGGAGAAAGCAAGATCGTGATTCTTGAAAAGCTCGGCAGCAGCTGAGGCTGACTGTATAACTAGGGTGTTAAGGGCACCTAGTTTGAGCCATAGAACAGGCCCATAAGTGGATTGAAGTTTGTAGAAACTCAGGTGAGGCTCCATTCCAACGTCCAATATGTTTCCGATCAGAGGCCAGCCAGGTGGCCCTGGTGGCCGGAGTTTGGAGGACCGGTTTCTGAATCGAAACCATGATACAAGAGCTACAATGAAAGAGATAGCGAACCAGGTTAGTGTATGAAGCCACACCATATTTAACTTTATTTGAGTTCTCAATGATATAATTTTAGTCTCTCACACTTGCTTGGTTTATAAAGGAAGCAATGGAAGGTTGGGTCCTCCTTTTGCTTTCATATTTAATTTTGTTTGTCAGTGCAGTTGAATGTCGCATTTATGATAATTGTATGATAGAAATTGCAGATATTTCGCCCCACAAAATAGAAATATTGTAGACCCAAAATGCACACATTTCTGTCTTTATATAGTTTGCATTAATTTATAGCAATGGTAATTAGCAACCTATGTTTAGATCCATGAAGATTTTATTGCGTGATGAGACGTAAGAAGTCTGAAGTATACTCATCCACATATTTTTGCCGGGACCCAAGCCCACTGTACCATTTTTAAGATTAAGAAGTGACAATTTTATCATAAAATATAGTCAACTTACTTTTTTACCACAAAATATAACAAACATACCAAAATACCACAATTTTTGACTGGTCTTCATTTGTACAATTTGTGATGGGATTGCACTGACACAAAATAAATGTTTAACGAATATTCCAAATTTTCAATAAGGTAAACAAATTGAATGTTTAACGAATATTTGGTCAATTTTCACTGTTAAATGAAAATTTGCTTTAACAGTGCAAAATGAAAAATTGCAAATTGCATTGATCCTAATTTTTCATTAAACCCTAAATAATAAGGGTTTAACGAAAATTAAACATATATTCATTAAACCCTATTTTTCGTTAAACATATAAGTTGGGGTTTAAATGATCACAGGGTAGATTGAGAAGAAATCCCTGTGCATTGATTTATTGTACAATTTGTCCAATTTGTTTGTCATGACAAAAATCGTGTTACATTAATAATACACGAGTACATTATCCTACACAACTTTTTTGGTTTCTTCCTAATTGTTCCCATCAATACATACTTACACACACACACATATATATATATATATATATATATATATATATATATAAACTAATTTATTTATGTGGGAATTATTGGTACTACAACATTTTTGGTTTCTTCCTAATTGTTCCCATCAATACGTACTTACACACACACACACACATATATATATATATAAACTAATTTATTTATGTGGGAATTATTGGTACTACAACATTTTTGGTTTCTTCCTAATTGTTCCCATCAATACATACTTACACATATATATAAACTAATTTATTTATGTGGGAATTATTGGTACTACAACAGTCCAACATGTAATTTATCAAGTCTGATATTCTACTCATCACGAACACATATTAATATGCTTATTGGTGATGTGTCAAAAATTCAGTATAATAATTAATTTCAAGAGTTAAATGCAAAAAACAACCCAAACTATTGACTTTTTTCATTTTGCAACCTAAACTTTTTTTTTTATCAGATTGCAACCTGAACTATTAAAATTTATCAAATTGCAACTTTTGAACCATTTTTCGGCAAAAACGTGAACACTTGACATACACGCTAACTTCATATAAGTGTCACATTTAATTAAAATATTACAAAAATACCCTTATGTTTTCGGTGTGCCGGTTATGTGTTCTCGTTTTCATCGAAAAATGGTTCAAAAGTTGCAATTTGATAAATTATAATAGTTCGGGTTGCAATCTGATAAAAAAAAAAATTTAGGTTGCAAAATGAAAAAAACCAATAGTTTGGGTTGTTTTTTGCATTTAACCCTAATTTCAAATCATAATATTTTAAAAAATATAATCTTTGCACATCAACGATGGACATACTAACATATCACACACGATAGTATGGGACATTATTTTGTAATTTATGAGATCAATTATTTTAAGTTCGGTTCGTCGTTTTATTTAACAGCTATACTCAATTATTTGGAAGTGAATTTGGTTTCATATAATACTAAGTAATTTTATTTTACATGTATAACAATCACAAGAAACGGACAATTAATTCCGTTAACAACTAGGTGCGTAGTTTTGACCTTTTGAAAGAACTTTATCAATATAGCATATCCATTTTTCTTTTTAATTTTTTATTAAATTAGTATATGCTAATTTTACATAAACACCCCTTTTTCTGCTAATTTTCAAGTCAAAAGCCAATAAATCTCGAAAAGAAATGTGAAAGCCAATAAAATGTAATTTTAAGCAGTCACACATACTCTATAAGTATGACAAGTATAAATTAATTAATTGTGTTTTATGGAAAATACGAGAAATCTCAATTTTCGTTCTATAAAAATATAAGACTTTGTCCATTTTTTACCATCAATTATACATATTTAAATTTCAAACCTCTAATTAACACGTTTTTCAAAATTTGATTGATTTTCTTTGAAATGTCAATATCCTGTCAAAGTGGATATTTGAATTGAAATTTAAACATCATCAATTCCAATGTCCATCATAGAACGCCAGTATTCGCCATACGCAGCTTCCGCCACTGATCCCTTGTCGTAAGGACAAGCTGTCAGTGAATTGGGAACTTTGCGGTCGGAGAAAGCAAGATCGTGATTCTTGAAAAGCTCGGCAGCAGCTGAGGCTGACTGTGTAACTAGGGTGTTTGAGCCATAGAACAGGCCCATAAGTGGATTGAAGTTTGTAGAAACTCAGGTGAGGCTCCATTCCAACGTCCGATATGTTTCCGATCAGAGGCCAGCCAGGCGGCCCTGGTGGCCGGAGTTTGGAGGACCGGTCTCTGAATCGAAACCATGATATAAGAGCTACAGTGAAAGAGATAGTGAACCAGCTGGTTAGTGTATGAAGCCACACCATATTCAGCATTATTTGAGTTCTCAATAATATTACATTTATAAAGGAAGCAATGGTAGAGTCCTCCTTTTGCTTTTGCATTTAATTTAGTTGGCCAGTGCAGTTGAGGTTGCATTATAATAATTGAAATAGATATAGAGATGAAAATTAATCTGAATAGAGGTATTGTAGACTCACAATGTACCCATTTCACCTGGATATAGTCTATATATTTGCATCAATTTATAGTAATGGTGATTGGCAACTTATGTTTAGATTCATATTGTAAATTTCATTGTATTTTGTGTTTCATTTTATATTTTATTGTTTATTATATATATCATGTGTTGATAACACTTGATATATGATGACTGTTTTGAAATATCAGATAAATATATTTATATTTATATATATATATATATATATACACACACTGAAATTATAGTTTTAGTTTTGATCTGGGGTGGAGCCTCCCTCATGCTTATCAAAAAATTTAAAATTCTTAATTACCTCAATATATTGTATTAGAATTTTTTTGATTTTTTGTGTTAGAAGTCTAGCTTTAAATATATTGTAGCTTCTTGTACAGGGTTGGCGCCTCTCTAGTTTAACATGCAAGGGAAAGAAATTAAATTTAAAGAATCTGAGTAGAGGTATTGTAGTGTAGACTGTAGAGTGTACATAGACCCACGATTCACAAATTTCACTTGGATAATGTATTTCTATATATATTTGCATTTTTATAACAATGACGATTGGCAACTTAAGTTTAGATAGATCCATCGAGATTCTATTGCATTTTTGTATTTTATTTTATATATCATTGTTTTTAATACATATCACTTATTAATTAAACGTCATGTATGAATGTTATTTTGAAATATTTGATAAAATATACACCAAAGTGGAGGATATTTCGTTTTAGTTTCCATAGCGTAAATACACTGTAGCTTGTAGAAGTTTGTCGCCTAATATCTAATTTGCTTGGTTAACATGTATATCGCTAGTTAAAAGAAAGAAGTATTGAAGAAAAAATATATATGTTTCATATAATTATCCATTTTATATGTCTTGTGCACTTGTACATAAAAAAAAAAACAATATATAACATTATTTAACTATAGTCTATAGCATTAAAAAAGAGTCTCGGATAACTCTAAAATTAGATAGAGCTAAGAGTAGGTTTAATTTATATATACAAGATTGTCGCATATAGCTTCATATGAGCCAATTATTAATACTTTTATTGTGTTGTTTTGTCAACTGATCTCTTTAACCCATATGAGCCAATTATTAATATTTTTATTGTGTTGTCTTGTCAACCGATCTCTTTGACCCATGTTGATCAGATTGACCTGTTTGTTGATCGACCCATATGAGGCTTTATCGTACGTAAGGTCTAATACGATACAATCTTATATAAATATTTTCGTATAGTTAAAGAATTATTTGTGTGTAAGATTATTAAATTGTGACATCTTTAGTCCAAATAAATGATAACTAATTGGAGAAAAAATTGATAAACAATTATTTTATGTTTCATTTGATTAGTGAAAATCATAGGTACAATCTAACATCATTATTGACACACACCTGCTCTGTTATAATGTAATCAAATCCCAAATAAAGATCCCAACCCAATATTTGTGGATCTTAGATCGACTCCCTTTTAAACACATGGCAAATTAAGAAAAATATATGCATACTATAGTTTCCCATATTAGTACATTCTATCATTTTACACAACAATATATGCAATCTACAAATCAACATTGATGCTGATTATAAATGTATGGAATTGGTATAGCCTTCAATGGAACATATTTTCTGAGTGAAATTCCCATTCTCTCCCTCATATCCATCTCCTCGGGTTTAACCTCGCCGGCCAAGACCCAGTCGAAGGAGTGGACGACGGAGCCCAAAGCAAGCGGCATTACGCGCGCCACTAGTGGCACCGCCGGGCACATCCTTCTACCAGACCCGAACGGTATAAACTCAAAATGGTGGCCTTTGTAATCCGCCATGTTGGGCTCTAAAAACCTCTCGGGTTTGAATTCCAGGGAATCTTTCCAGGTCTTCGGGTCTCTTCCAATAGCCCAAACGTTTACGAGAATCTGTGTTTCTTTGGGAATGTGAAAGCCAAGCATTTTGCAGGAATCCATGGCTTTGTGGGGGACTAAGAATGGGAGAGGTGGGTGTAGTCTTAGTGTTTCTTTGATGACTGCTTTGAGGTATGGGAGGTGATCCAGGTGGGCTTCCTCGGGTTTTTGGCCCGGCCCGATTAGGGTTCTCAGCTCGGCCTGGAGTTTCCGGAGCTTTGAGGGGTTGCGGAGGAGCTCCGTCATGGCCCACTCGAGTGTGCTCGTGGTGGTTTCCGTCCCCGCGGCAAACATCTCCTGAATAACTCAAAAGTATCGCATCATGAGAAATTTTGGAATTTGAATGTTTCAAATTTTTCTTTGTCGTACATGATGTTTCTTCTTGATTTTAATTATATAGATAATATCATTTTATACAAGTGTATTGTAAATGTTAGATATTGAGATAGTTAAAGATAAATCATATGAAAAAATCTTTCATCAATGGTTTCTATCACTCATTTAAAAATAGGTTAAAAAAAAATCACTCATTTAAAAAAAATTATGATTACCACTTTTTTACGTAGTAAATAGAGATAAGAGAGAATTATATATCCTTATTTTCGAAAACAAGATTTGTTTCCACTCCAGAGGTTAACAATACCAATCACGCTTTATTAACTACAAGATTGATATCAAAGCTTAAGAACTTCGGAACAAATGACTTCTTAGCTCATGATTAGCATTGATTTCCAAATATCATGATATTCGAGAGGAATTTTGCTATTAAAATTTCTAAAAACAAAATTGATCTCAAAATTCACTTGCTTCCATCGTGACAAATAATCTAAGACTCTAAACATATTTTCGTAATATTGATATATAATAATTACATTTTTTTTTGTTTTTGAGGTGGAAATAATTACCTCTTTTATAATGAAAAACTAGTAGTTTGTTTTAACACTTTCAGTTAGTAAGGAGATGATAAAATGAAGAGTAAGTCTTATGTGAGACCGTCTCACGGACCATGTTACGTGAGACGGGTCAACCTACAACCCATATTACACAATTTATATGTAAATAAATGAAAATGGATTAGGGTTTTGGGTAAAAAGGATCCGTCTCACGAAAATTATCCGTGAGACCGTCTCACGTAAGTTTTTGTGTAAAATGAAAAGTCCACTTAAAAATATTTGAAAAATAGTCAATGTGGCAAAAAAGTCTAAAATATCATAAGCTTTGAAAAAAAAAAAATGGATAGATAATATTAGTGCTTGCATGAAATTTTTTAGGGGGCCAAAGTGGCTAGTTTTTCGGTGGATATGAATATAATACCATGAAACTTTATAACCATAAATTAAACTTATTTTCATAAACTTATAATTAGATAATTGATTAATGTTATCTCAAAATTAAATTCGTAAAATTAATGATCTTCCAAGAATCATATATATCTCACATGTAATTAATAAAAATGAAAGAGTAGGAGATAAAAAATATTGAGAGGAATGAGATGCTTACAAAGACGATGACATTGATGATTGTTGAAGAGAACACAGAAGGCTCTTCCACGTCATCACCCCTGTATTCCAACAGCACATCCAAGTAATCTCTCTTCATCTTCACTCTCTCATCTTCCGACCCTTTCTCTCTCATCCTCTCTCTCAAGAACTCTCCGGCCACCTCAAACGCTCGATCCACGTGGAACTGCGTCCTCCTCCTTATCCTCTGCGGGTCCGCCCACCTCACCATCGGAAAATAATCCGCCACATTCGGTTTTCCAGCGAACTCCGTCGCTTTTCCGGCGTGGTAGAAAAACCTCGCCCCTCTCTCCGATTTCGGATCCAATAAATCCTTCGAAAATATCAAATTCCCTATCAGGTTAAACGCCATCAGAAAGAAGAACCTCCCAACATCCACACCGCCTCCGCCGCCGGCCCCATTTATGTACCGCACCATTTGGTCAACGCACTTTGACCGGACGCCGCGCATTCGGTCTAGTGGTCCGGCGGCGAAGAACTCCGACGTGCAGAGTCGCCGGAGAGTCCGCCAGTGGGGCCCATACTGGGCTGTGATGAGTGAGCCGTCGCTGCTTCTGTCGCCTTTCATGGACTCGTATATCTTCCTGCCGGCGAAAACGACGTCGTGGTTTTTGTACATGACACGCGCCACCTCGTCGGAGGAGATCACCACCGTCGTCATGAAGCCTAGGTGGAGGGTCATGATTGGGCCGTACTTTTCGGCTAATTTGGTGAATGATTTATGGGGCTCGGCGGCGCTTCCGGCCAGCTGGAGGATGTTTCCGACCACCGGCCACGGCCGGGGCCCTGGCGGCAGCAGCCCTAGCTCTTCCAGACGGCGGTGGCTCCGCTCGGCCGCCACCACCCATGCTGCCCACGCTAGTAAGGATATAACTATTCCCACGATCTCGTAGTCCATTTTGATTAACTGTGACCATGCATATTTTTAATTTGGTTAATTGTAATATTTTTCTTTGAGATTCAATATATTAATATTATAATATAGTTAGTTCAAGTGTAGCAATATATAAAAATCTTGGAACAAAGTTTTCTGTTTAAATATATCCATACTCAGCAATTGCATGAATAAAAAGAAATAAAAAGAAAATACTAGCTATCTAAATTAGAGATCATTCTTTTTATTTATTTTTATTCATGCAATTGCTGAGTATGGATATATTTAAACAGAAAACTCTTTTCCAAGATTTTTATATATTGCTACACTTGAACTAACTATATTATAATATTAATATATTGAATCTCAAAGAAAAATATTACAATTTGTGTGAGGGTTATAATCATTTTGTGTCCCATAACTCTATCTCATTTTATTTTGGTCCCATATAATTATCATGATTTTCAATTTAATCACACAAATGTCAATTAATTAGAATTTGACATGTATTGCCATGTCTCTTCTTGGTTAACAAAAAACCCCAATTCGATGAAATTGGACATATTTTTAAATTGTAAATTGAAAATCGTGATAGTTATGAGATCAAAATTAAAAGACATCATATTTATGAGATGAAAAATGATTTTAACTCATTTTGTGACAAGATCATAGAAAAGGGAAAATAGGAAGATAAACAAACTCACCTAGGATTATAAGAAAGAATCTTCGATTCTGAAGCTATATTTTTCTTCACTTTTTACCTACAATATCCCCCTCTCCACCAATGGGAATATATATATATATACACACACACACTACCTGGGATGATCACAGGTAGATTGAGAAGAAATCCCTGTGCATTGATTTATTGTACAATTTGTCCAATTTGTCTGTCACGACAAAAATCGTGTTACATTAATAATACACGAGTACATTATCCTACACAACTTTTTTGGTTTCTTCCTAATTGTTCCCATCAATTCATACTTACACACACATATACATATATATAAACTAATTTATTTATGTGGGAATTATTGGTACTACAACAGTCCAACATGTAATTTATCAAGTCTGATATTCTACTCATCACGAACACATATGAATATGTTTATTGGTGAAGTGTCAAAAATTCAGTATAATAATTAATTTCAAATCATAATATTTTAAAAAATATAATCTTTGCACATCAACGATGGACATACTAACATATCACATGATGGTGTGGGACATTATTTTGTAATTTATGAGATCAATTATTTTAAGTTCGTTTCGTCGTTTTATTTAACAGCTACACTCAATTATTTGGAAGTGAATTTGGTTTCATATAATACTAAGTAATTTTATTTTAAATGTATAACAATCACAAGAAACGGACAATTAATTCCGTTAACAACTAGGTACGTAGTTTTGACCTTTTGAAGAACTTTATCAATATAGCATATCCATTTTTCTTTTTAATTTTTTATTAAACTAGTATATGCTAATTTTACATAAACACCCCTTTTTCTGCTAATTTTCAAGTCAAAAGCCAATAAATCTCGAAAAGAAATGTGAAAGCTAGCCAATAAAATGTAATTTTATGCAGTCACACATACTCTATAAGTATGACAAGTATAAATTAATTAATTGTGTTTTATGGAAAATACGAGAAATCTCATTTTCGTTCTATAAAAGTCTAAGACTTTGTCCATTTTTTACCACCAATTATACGTATTTAAATTTCAAACCTCTAATTAACATGTTTTTCAAAATTTGATTGATTTTCTTTGAAATGTCAATTTTCTGTCAAAGTGGATATCTGAATTGAAATTTAAACATCATCAATTCCAATGTCCATGTAGATAAAATCAAAATTTCAAGCAAACTCAAATTAAATTTGGAATACGTAAAATTTGTGGTACGTAAAAAAATGGATAAGACCGAAGTTACAAGATGTAAATTGTAATTTTCCTGAAAAAAATATTTATAAAGTTGATATATGTGCTAAAATGTTAGAAAAATTTATAGTTTTATGATAAATAAATTTGAAGTTTAAAATTGCACTTTTGGGAGTTGAATGGGCATAAGGATTTTATATTTCAAAAATAACCATCACATTTTATATATATATATATATATATATATATATATATTTTGTTATTAACATGTAACAAACACTAAAATAATAAAATATAAAATAAAATACTAAAATGTAATAGATGATTCAGATACTTCAAAAGGCTTACATTCTTCACTTGAAAGTATAGGGCTTATAAACCGCGTTCTTTTCCTTTCAAAGAGACAAAAGGTATGTTGATTGTTGCAATTTTTTTAACTTATGAGTTTGGATACTTTTGGGTTTCAATAAAATATTTGACGACAAAATTGTCAACAAAACCTTGAACTATTTTTACAAAACCTATATGAATTTGTTTTCTTGATGTAATTTAGTTATGCTGAACTTCCAGAATTTAAACTCATTTTTATTTTACGGGTTATGATTTATGTCATTTTCACAAGTTAATATTTATTTTATGAGTTATAGCTTGTGCATTGAGTCATCTTACAGAATCAAATCTATATCATGTGTAGGTCTCTTGTTAGACGGATCAACCCTCAATTTACAATCCATAATTCATATGAGTTTGTGAAAATTAATTTGGTTGGTAGATAATGAGGTTTCGTTCCACATAACATACTTGTGAGATCATATATGTAAGTTTTTTTGAAAGATAAAAATAAATAAATAATTATGCAGTGGGCAATAGTTTATATCCTTAATTTATTATTTGAATTTATCAACTACATCGGATACTATTGTGGTCCAAAGTTTCATGTCAAAGCCTGTTTTTTTCTTCTTCATATAATAAATAAATAAATGAATGAATAATATTGATCTTAGACAAATATGCCTATAATTATTGGTGGGTCGTCTAGTAGATCGAGGCCCTCTCTAAATCGTCATTATAAAAATAGAGACATATTATATTTATATATTAATATAATATATTGAATAAACAAATATAGCTGTAATCTAAATGATTAAAAAAAACAAAAAAAAAAACAAACAGACAACAACTTCAACAACATTCTTAGTAGTTAGTAAGCAACACTTGGGGAAAGTGATATTACGGGATAAAATCACTTTTGGTTCCATAATTATCGTTTTTTTTTAAATAATCCCATAATTATTTGCTTTTTCGATTTAGTCTTGTAACTCAAATAATTGTCCGATTTTGATCCTAATGTCGTCGGAAATTTCAAAGTCGATCGGAAAATTGTTACGAAAGTTGTACGTTGTTGGTCCCAAGTGGTCAGAGGTTCAGAGGGAGGTGAATGAACCTCTATCGATTTTTCAAACTTTTTAAAACTCTTACTGATTAACAGGTTTCTGTCTCACTCAAAGAGAACAGTATTCTGTCTCGAATCAGTAACCTGGCCGTAGGCTAGATCAGGTTACTGACCCTGTATCAGAATGCAACGCAGCGGAATAAACTTGATAGAGTTTCTGATAAAAAACAGTTTTCTTTTCCAAATATGATTTTAGAACAAACGTTTATCAGGATGCTTATGATAGATGCAACAAGATAGATATGAAAACAATGCAATGCAGCAAGTAAGATAAACAGTAAACACTTATGGCTTATAGTGGTTCGAAGGTGGTGTAATCCTTCTACGTCCACTCTACTCCTTCTCAGAGAAGGAACTTCGTTATGATCAGTTTGCTTTACAAGACTCGTATTTACAAACCTTTTCCAAAATAAGTTAAACCTACTAGAATCCTAGATTCTTAGGTCAAATCCCACACAGGGTTTACAAACTCCCACACAGGGAAACTCTCCCACACAGGGAACACACTCTCATACAGGGAAAGATAGCCTACACAAGACTAACAAACTTAGCAAGAATAAAATCCTATCAACTAAGTACACCTAACTAAAACAACCTTGCACACATAACACAATGGTTAAAAATATATGTTTCTTCAACTGGTGTGGTGAAGTCAGTCTTGAACTTTAGAGCTTGAACACTTGAATGATAAACTGTTTTTGAAGGTTGAGTGGCTGGACTAAGGAAAACTTGAAGTAGTTTTGGAGTATTTCTGAATTTCCACTTGGCTTAGTCTCACACACCTTCAGCTCCTCACACCTTCTGTATATATATCTTGAGAATCTATCCGTTGTGGTGACGTATCCGTTGAAGGAAAGATACTCCTCCATTTTGAATTCGAGCTTTGATTCTCCAAAGATCTTCACTGTGACTTCATTAAATGCATCATCGTTGAAAAACAAGTTGGCGTGTAAAACCTTCCATGAGCATTTAATGTGTCTGACATCGATTACTGGATCTTGCTAACCTGGCATGTCGGTATGGGTCCATTCCTGAGATTCATGCAACGGATACTCCTTCTTGCTGAAAGATAGCTTTGTTCTTCCTTGAGTTGCATGATCATCCCCGTACATACTTAGATGAGAGTAGCTTTTATCTTCTTATGATAAGTCTATTGGCTACTTCCTGATGTCTCAGTAAGCTGTTGTAGTTGCTGGCTTCCTGATTGCAGTTTGTAGCTTTCTGCTTCCGTTTCCTGTTGCTACTTCTTGCTTCAGCTTCCTGTTATTGCTTCCTAATTCAGCTTGCAGCTTCCTGTTTTAGCTTCCTGATTGTTGCTTCCTGCTTCAGCTTCCAAATTGCTGCTCTTAGAAGATATTTCCCTATATCTTCTAAGGTTGATTTTTCTTATTACTTGGAAAACCATTACATGATCTTTTATAGACGAGGAACTAAAGATCACGTAATATGAAAACTAGGTTTTGATCCCTTAAGCAAACTGTTCTTTTCTTATTGTGCATACAGTTTTGTCTTATCAAGATAACTACTGAAATATCCCAACAATTTCCCCATTTATCTTGATGATGACAAAACACAATAAGAACAAGAGTCATTAAATAAAAATGCTCTTTATTGAAACTTAATGATTGTACAAGTACAAATACTTTTTAATACAAAAGTAAGTAAGCTAATACTACTCCGTCTAGTTTCACTTCTTTCTTCAGTTTCAATCAGTTTGTTATTTCCACATTTTTCCACCAGGGAGTTCTTTTTCTCCCTCTCTACCATATCTGATCTCTGCATACGTTTTTCAACATGTTTTTATCAGCTTGTTGCATCCTTCAAGTCTTGAATGATCAGCTTGCTGCATCTTTCAATCAAATCTTCAGATGGTAGGTGACTCCTGATCGTCATTATCTGATTCCTCCTTGCTATAAGGCTTCAGCAGTGACTCTTGACTTGAAACTCTTCTCACTTTTTGTCATCATCCTCCAGGTAGTTGCACAGAGGTGGAGTTACAACGTCAAATATGGCAAGTCAGGTTTTTCTTTTGTCCATCAATTATTGCTCAAAACCAAGGAGCAGTAACCTGTTCGTATTTCCCTCTGAGCATCTTCTTTCTTATTCCTACCCAAGGGAATAAGCTGCTCAGCCTCAGTACGTGACAAGAGTTCAAAAAACTGATCGGTGGATGATCAGCTACCTGTGCAGCTTCGTCAATGTCCAGGCACGCTCACCTTGGATCTTTGATGACTGCTGGTCTGGTTTTTCATTTTTCTTTTACTTTGTCCAGACTCCAGCTCAAAGCTGCTTGACACTGGATCCTTGGATAGACTTTCAGTTTGCTGACAACCTTGTGAAACACCTGTTGTTTGATTTTATCTCCATGAATGACAGCAGGTGTCTTCTCTGTCCAAAGATCAGTCATTTACTTCCACATCAGCATTGACATGGAAGTCTTCTTCATGGGCTTTGGTCCCATATCTTCTCGGCGTTGAGGAAGTCGGACCTGTGTCAGATAAACGAGGGTACATGTGAATACCTTGTTTATCTTTCTCTCATCTTCTTTATCTTCAATCATCTTGAAAAGGATGTTACGAGTGATCTCCGGCATCTCGAATGTTTTTCTGATAGCATCCATTTCATAGAGGATGTCCTTCCCTCTAGTGAGAGCCGCGGGATTGTCGAGATATCTTCCAAGAGTATTTTTTTCTCCTTCAACACCCGTGATGACTTCTCCATCATCCCTTGAAAGTCTCATCATCTTCTTGGTCATCAGAGATTTCTCGTCTTCTTCGTCATCTTTTCCTCCATCTCCTTCATCTCCTTCATCCTCTCATTCACTTCCCAGGGTCTTTATCACCATAGGAAAAGGATAGCTGCAACTATGTTTATCAAGGGGAGTTATGGTTGCTCATGCTTTGAAGTTGAGCGTTTTTGAAGAGAGGTGATGGATACTCGGATATAAATAGATGGTTGTGAGCGATTCTTTCGGATCGACGGTTAGGAAAAGAAACCCATGATCAGACGGTTGCGACGAAAAAGGTGGAGGGACATTTTCGTAACATATTGATCTTCATGGATAAACTTAAGTAACCACCTTTCTAGCCTCTGAAAAGGGTAGATCTCTTCACTGTTGTGATTTGATAGACAGCCGTCTCTCTAGATTTTCTGCACATGACTACTTCTCTTGGATCGAGGTAGTAGTAACTTGATGCTTGCTGCAAGGGAACAAGTTTTGGAGTAAATACTGATATCACTTCAATGTGGGTGCTAAGAATTCTGTTGATTCCCTTCTTGCAGTCTCCTTCTTTGATCCTGTTATAGTAACCTGTTGCTGTATGTTGTATCCTGAAACTGAATACTGTTATAGAATCCTAATTTGATTAAAGACAGTATCCTGTTTCAGTAAACTGAATAAGTGTAAGAGAAATTCAAAAGATAAAATAAGTTCCCCCTTACTTAGGGACCTTATATCCTTACTCATTGGTCCAGATTTCTGGACTGTTTCAATCTTGAGTGTATATTCTGCCAGCCTTGGTCAGCTTGCTGTTTGAACACTTTTGAAGAGTCTTGTCTCAACATCTTGCTTTTCCTTAGCAGGTACACCAGTTATATCTTTTAGAAGCTTGATCTCCTCAGCAATCTGTTTGACTACAGTACTTACTTCATTGGAATCAAAAGTAACTCAGACTAGTGTTGCTTTCTTAGTGACTTCAGCTACTTTAATAGACGTAGTTTTAGTTACTTCGGCAACTTCTTTAGTTGCTTTGTTAATAACCTGATCATCAAACGTGTTATTCTGCTTGAGATGCCACTTGATTAGATAAATGTGTTCTTCCTTTTGTGAAGATCGTGTCTTCTTGAGAGCTTGATTTAATTTACTGATCTTTCATAATCTTCTGAAAGATACTTTTTGCCTGAGTCAGTGGTTAGGAGGTTTGAATACTGTGAGATACAATATTCCCCCTAAATCTATGCGTTCTTCTACTCAGGTCAATACTTTGTTGATCTCTCTAGTTGGCTTCTTCCAGCTATCTGAGGATCCTTTTTGAGATAATCTTCCTCTAGCAATTGATGATCTTGACTTTTTGCTAGTAGAGTACTTTTATTTCCTTAACACATTTTCTTCTTGGTTGTCAGCTTGCTGATGTTGTCTGTGGTTGTCCTTGCTTCTTCTTTGTATAGCTTTGACAGTTTACTCTTCGTTTCTTAGCTTCTTGTTGATCAGTTTTCATCGTGGATTGTCTTTAGTCATCAGGCACTCGCTCCTTGTAAAAAAAAAATATAATGGATAAGTATGAGAGACTGGGTTTAAACGAAATGCATGCCAAAAAAAAAAATTTGGTCATATGAAAAGAAAAACGGTTTGTCCAACAGAAATGAGTGGATCTGGGTAGATAACCAGATACGTTTGTTGTTAACCCACCATGCTCTAATACCACTTGTTGGTCCCAAGTGGTCAGAGGTTCAAAGGGGGGTTGAATGAACCTCTATCGATTTTTCAAACTTTTTAAACTCTTACTGATTAACAGGTTTCTGTCTTACTCAAAGTGAACAGTATCCTGTCTCGAATCAGTAACCTGGTCGTAAGCTAGATCAGGCTACTGACCTTGTATCAGAATGCAATGCAGCAGAATAAACTTGATAGAGTTTCTGATGAAAAACAGTTTTCTTTTCCAAATATGATTTTAGAACAAACGTTTATCAGGATGCTTATGATAGATGCAACAAGATAGATATGCAAACAATGCAATGTAGCAAGTAAGATAAGCAGTAAACACTTATGGCTTATAGTGGTTTGAAGGTGGTGTAATCCTTCTACGTCCACTCTACTCCTTCTCAGAGAAGGAACTTCGTTATGATCAGTTTGCTTTACAAGACTCGTATTTACAAACCTCTTCCAAAATAAGTTAAACCTACTAGAATCCTAGATTCTTAGGTCAAATCCCACACAGGGTTTACAAACTCCCACACAGGGAAACTCTCCCACACAGGGAACACACTCTCACACAGGGAAAGATAATCTACACAAGACTAACAAACTTAGCAAGGATAAAAACTATCAACTAAGTACACCTAACTAAAACAACATAGCACACACAGCACAATGGTTAAAAGTATATGTTTCTTCAACTGGTGTGGTGAAGTCAGTCTTGAACTTTAGAGCTCGAACACTTGAATGATAGATTGCTTCTGAAGGTTGAGTGGCTGGACTAAGGAAAGCTTGAAGTAGTTTTGGAGTATTTCTGAATTTCCACTTGGCTTAGTCTCACACACCTTCAGCTCCTCACACCTTCTGTATATATATCTTGAGAATCTATCCGTTGTGGTGAAGTATCCGTTGAAGGAAAGATATTTCTCCATTTTGAATTCGAGTTTTGATTCTCCAAAGATCTTCACTGTGACTTCATTAAATGCATCATCGTTGAAAAACAAGTTGGCGTGTAAAACCTTCCATGAGCATTTAATGTGTCTGACATCGATTACTGGATCTTGCTAACCTGGCATGTCGGTATGGGTCCATTCCTGAGATTCATGCAACGGATACTCCTTCTTGCTGAAAGATAGCTTTGTTCTTCCTTGAGTTGCATGATCATCCCCGTACATACTTAGATGAGAGTAGCTTTTATCTTCTTATGATAAGTCTATTGGCTACTTCCTGATGTCTCAGTAAGCTGTTGTAGTTGCTGGCTTCCTGATTGCAGTTTGTAGCTTTCTGCTTCCGTTTCCTGTTGCTACTTCTTGCTTCAGCTTGCAACTTCATGTTTTCAGCTTCCTGATTCTGCTTGCAGCTTCCTGTTTCAGCTTCCAGATTGCTGTTTTTAGAAGATATTTCCCTATATCTTCTAAGGTTGATTTTTCTTATTACTTGGAAAACCATTACATGATCTTTTATAGACGAGGAACTAAAGATCACGTAATATGGAAACTAGGTTTTGATCTCTTAAGCAAACTGTTTTTTTCTTATTGTGCATACAGTTTTGTCTTATCAAGATAACTACTGAAATATCCCAATATACGTGACATCCAATTTGGGATTTTCGACGATGACTAATGACGTAGCGTGCCCTGTAATTAGAATTAGTTTTAATGCTTCAACCAATAGAATAATTATAGGTCATGCCACACATTATTCATTGCCGAAAACCTTCAAATTGGATGTCATGTGCAACTCACGTGACAATTTTCCGATCAATTTTAAAATTTCCGGCGACATTAGGACCAAAATCTAGCAATTATTTGAGTTACGGGACTAAATTAAAAAAGTAAATAGTTATGGGATTATTTGTGAAAAAGACAATAGTTATGGAACCAAATGTGATTTTATCCCTAATATTACAGAGTTGAACATAGATTATAATTTGTCAAAGAAATAGACACATAAAAATATTTTGGAACCTCTAATAATATTAATGTTTAATTTTATCTGGGAGTAACTCTCCTATGCACTTGTTGCACATGCAATTTGTGGGTTGGGTCTAGATCGATCGGTTAGGATCCGCGCATGTTTTTCTTTCCCTGACCTTTATGTTATATTAGTTATACATTTATATGATATTAGTCATACCTTTATGTCAAGATATCATAACCTTAGTGCAATATTTTAACTTAAAAAAATAAATTGTTGACCTTTATACTATGTTAGTCATATCTTTATGTTATATTAGTCATATCTTTATGTTATATTAGTCATATCTTTATATACAAAATATCATAACCCTAAATTTATGAGTAACATAACATAAATTTATAGCACCTGAGAGCGAATTTGAATGAGTTTTAGCGCACCCAAGCGCATGGTGCGCATTCGGGTGGGTCTGGCCTGAGTCGGATCAAATGCATGGATTTATGATCCATGCACCAGGTACATAAAAGTCCTTGTGTTTATTTGGACTAATAGATCATAGAGTTTTTTTAAGAGAAATTATTTTTTGTTGAGTTTTTAAACTACATTTGAGTTTACGGATTGTTTAAATTGAGTTTGACGATCTCAAATAATTTGTATAGATATTCAAGATTCAAAAGAAAATTTATTTACCATTAATAAAGTCCTCGTAGTCAAAATGTGTCGGAATCTTAGCTTATTTGCAACTATTTCAATTATAAACTCCTTAATATATGCTTAATAAAAATAAATTAAACGATTGTTCATATAACCCTTGATAACATAAGAATTGAATATTTAAGATTGAGGTTTACTGTAGAGTATTATTATTATGGTCTGCACACTAGTTGATTTGATTTAAAATTTAATTGTTGCCATCACCTTCTTATCGATAAATAATATTTAATTAAGAGTAATAAATTATATTTAGGATTTTTATAGGATACTCTTATGTACAAAATAATATCGAAATATCTCAATTTATTGAGGAGATGATTTATTTTATTATTAATCTTGTCTTGTTTACCCACTCAATCTTATTGTAAATAAATTTATTTTAGCCAGATTTGACATATTGATTCTTCAAGAAAGTTCCTCGTTAGTGAGGATCCGTAGAAAAAACAAAGAATTTAAATTATATTATATATTCTCTTCATTGATTTGGTTTGAAATAATAACCCCAATATTGATATACATTTCTTTTCATCAATTAACCTTAAAATATGGTTTTGTTTTGTCACTAAATTCATAATAATGCTAAATTTAATTGGTTTTTTTATCTCAAAAAACTATTTTTAATTGGTTGTTCCTTTTGTTTTTGTTTTCTTTATTGTAAAATATATTGAATGTAATATATATCATTAATTTGTCCACTCACTCATGTATGTTGATGGGTAAATACATTTTAAGCTTTTGAATTTTTAAAATTTATTTTTTTGAATTCTTTCTATATTTATTTTATTTTACTCACTTTAAACCTTAAATTTTTATTAAGTATAGATTCTACCATTGTTGTTGCATAGAAGAGTTTTGTAAAATAAAATTTGAAAATTTTATGAGATTAATAAAATAAAATTTGAATATATTCAAGCTTAGTAAAACAAATAAATTTAGAAGACCAAGGGAATCAAAATTTGAAAACTCAAATAATTGTATAAAGGTTGAGTAAACCCAAAACGTGGGAATTGAAGACTTAATAATATGAATTCTTAAATGCATGGATGCATATATTTACTTAGATGGCATATATGTATAGAATTTAATTTTATTTGGTTGTTCCTCCATTTAGGGTACGTTTGGATTGACACGTTAGAATATGGGATCGATCAAATTGTATTATTATTTGCCTTATAATTGATTTACAAAATTCTGCAGCCACCCCAACCATGCCAAAGTAATACAAAACAATATGTAATAATGAAATCTCAATTTAATGTATTAAAAAAGAACATAACCATCATTTTTTAAAATAATTTCGAGTGTGAAAGTAACATTCTAACCATATTCATTTCTCAAAATCCCAAATCCAAACACGTATTTGTCCAAACAACACATATATGAAAATTCAGCTGAACTGTCTTCATGACATCCACAATAACGTCACTGAGACCAAATCTTGTGTTCAATGATTTAGACATTTATTTGATTTGGTCTGAATCTGGATTTTTCTTGCTTGTCTTTAATATTTTCACAAAAAGTGAAAACAAAATCTGGTGATGCACAAGTGTCCAATCAATGAAAATTTCTCACCAATAGAAGAATTCTGCATTTTTATTTTATTTGTGAGAGTGATTTGCTATTTTCGACTTGTGAATCGATATTGCCAATGAAATGTTGTATTGTAGTGATTTTCTCAAGCTTAGTTTCAATTTTGATCACAAGACATTTTTTATTTTTTTTTGACAATTAAATATTTATTTTTCAGTCTAATGAATTTTTTTTTTTAAATTTTGGTCTTTTATGTTTATTTTTTTTAATTTAAATCTTTCTTTGTTTTTTTTTTTTCAATTTCAATCTAATTTTGGTCGTAATTTTCAAAATCACTAACATGGACGTAGAAAATTCTGATGTGGCAGCCAAATCCGGCAGACACATCAACGATTTTGAAAATTCCTACCAAAATGGACTGAATTTAGAAAAAAAAAAAATCAAAACATTGAGGATAAAAATTGACAAATGGATACTTGATAGTAAAAAAATGAAAAGTGTTTTACATACTGGTATAAAATCAAAAGAGTTAATTATCTTTTTTACCCAGTAACTTATCGTGTTTGGCAATTTCACCTATTAACTTTTCGGGCTGACAATTTTATTCTTTAATTTTTGAAAATTCGAAAATTTAGGCCAATTTCAGCCTGAAATGTCAAATTGCGCTCAAATTGCTAATTTTAGGTTATTCGGCCCAATTTAATAATTTTTACTAAATAACATTAAAAGTAATACAAGAGTATTAATAAAATTAAAAAAAGTCAAAATAGATTAAAAGTTAAAAGATAAAATTGTCAGCCCGAACTAAGCAAATTGAGCTGAATAACCCAAAATTAGGGTTTGATTGTCCAATTTTAGCTTAATTTGGTTTTTCGGGCTAAAATTGGCTTAAATTTTCGAATTTCCAAAGTTAATTGATAAAAATTGCCAGCCCAAAAAGCTAATGGTTGGAATTGTCAGAAGCGATAAGTTAATTGGGTAAAACAAATAATAAACTCAAATTAAAATTACCCCATTCTCTGAATATATAATTTTTATGTGTATATATGGATGTTGTGGTCCTGAGATTTCAGACAATTGGAGCTGACGTGTTGTATGGATTCACTTAAGAATTTAAATAAATACAGTGCTAAGGAATTTGTTTTGAGAGTACAATAATAGCCTTATGAAATCTGAATTCTAATAGTTAATGATATTTATCGTTTGGATTTGATATGTGGGGATGATCTTAAGTTGACAGGATAATGAATAGGAAGTTGAATAAATTAAGGATACGTATCCTTTTCACTGTCATCTTTTGTTGAAATCTGACTAACATTTGTGAGATTATTATATGCAATAACTTCAACTAATCTTATTGTGATCATGACCACCTAATTACTTGTCCTTGTTCTTCATCTATGTTTGATTGTATTTTGCAAAGTGGTCCTTGTCTTTCAATCAACTTCCAACGATAAGATTATGTCATGAAGTTGATTGAAAGATTATGTCATGATTGAAAGATTATCGTTGGAAGTTGATTGAAAGACTATCGTTGGAAGTTGATTGAAAGATTATGTCATGATAGCAGTTTTGATAAAACAGGACACACAATAAGAAACAACGATGTTTTTGGACTGGTTGAGCCGGGATGTTTATCTCTGATCGATGCACGATTGAAAAGATGAGTTTGAAGTACCAATCAAAAATGAAAACATTAGATTATTGAATTAGAATAGCCTTTGATGCATATGAATGTATTTAGGTATCAAGAACAATCTGTATTTGTTGATATCCAGTGTCTAATATCTGTGAATTGGTTGAGTCTTTTGATCATGTTGAGTGGTCCTCTTCTCAATCAATATACATGCATGCATGCAACTTTGTAATTTATTTGTCCTTTTAGTTGCTAGAATAAGTCCATTATCTACTGAATGATGTCTTGAACTGATTAGCAGCTAGTATTTGAACTTGATATTTTATTGGACTGTTTGTTTTAATTTTGGTCCTGTAAATAAGATATATTTGATTTTTTGACAACCAAGTATTTGTGTTTTAATTTTGGTTCTTTATATTTTAATTTTTTCAATTTTAATTTAATTTTGATTGAAATTTTCAGATCGCTAACGTGGTCGTCAGAAATTCTGACATGACCAATCAAACTCCAGCGGCCACGTAGGCAATTTTGAAAATTCAAATCAAAATTGGACTAAAATTGGAAATAAATAAAATATAAAATTGGAAATAAATAAAATATAGATGACCAAAATTGAAAAACAAATACTTGATTGTAAAAAATGGAAAGTGTGATATATACCAAAATTAAAATTACTCTTTAATTGAACTCCAAATCTCAGTTTATTTGAGATTTGTTAATTTCCTTACAAGGAAATTAGCTTCCAATCTTGCATTTAGACAGAATTGTTATTATGCTGAACAAACATTATGGAATTGCAAAACAAGTCCATAAATATATAGGACAAAATTTAGTAGATAATATAGTTTCAAAAGGCTATTTTGGGCCTCTTTCTCGGGAGAAAAAGAAAAATGATAGTTGGGCTAAGTTAGCTGGGTTTTATTATGTAAGCAGATTTCTATACCTTAAAGAGATTATTTGGTTTTGTAATTAAATTTGTTTTCCTATATTTTATTAATTATTTGAAATTCCGTAAATAAATTTCTGTAGATTATTTTCTAAGACCAAACTGTTCTATTTTTTTTTTCACCCTCCACTAATACTTTGCCACCCACATGTATAGTACAATTTTGATTAAATTTCATTATTTCTAAACATGTTAGGAGTACATTTATATATAAGTGTCAAAAAAGAAACAAAGATACACACTCTGCAACTTTGCAGACTGAGCAATCAAAAATAGAAAATAATACACAGCACACCAAAGATATTAATCAAAAACAAACCAGAGTTTGCAGAGAATTACAATCAAGAAACACTATTCTTCTATCTACTTCTTCACTCAATCAACTGTGAAATTGAGAAAAGAAAACTGTATATGTAATTGCAGCCAAAAACAAACGTTTAAGAACACCCTTATTTCTATCAGAAAATGTGCTCAAAGATAAGTAACAAATAGATGCAAATTAATTGCTCCAAAACTGTTTGAGAAACTAATGAACCCACGTTGAACTCTCAAAATGAACAATACAAAATTTAATTCAAAACTGGTCATCCAACATGGCAGGCAAATTATGCTTCTATAAGATTTGAAGCTAATACTTTTTTCACAGTAAGTGTTTCATATTATTTTTATGCAAAATATTATCTCTTAGGTTATATATCTAATTCAACCCTTAAAAGCTTGACATGTTGAAAATGAAACTAAAGCAGCTCTAATATTTTCAACATGCTATTTCATTTATAGATATAATTTTGGATTCCACGTCACTGGAGGAAAACAAAAAACCTGAATAAAAATTCTTGAGGGTTATTTATTTATTTATTTTTTGAGGGAAGGAACTTCATAATTGATAATTTCCAATTAATGCTTGCTTTGAATAAGTTTAATCTTTTCACAATACAAATTTGAATGGTTGTGGGCCTAGTGAGCAAGTTAATTAATCTGAGTCTTTTCATAACTACCAATTAGTGGGTGTTGGCCCCACCAAACCGACCCGGCCTAGGATCCGGCCCAGGTGGAGACCAAAACCGATCAGAAGACCAGAACCAATTAGAAGGCTAGAAAGCCAGAACTGGCTCGATTGGAGACTGAACCGACCGGAAGGCCAGAAGACCGGAACAGGGCCGACCCGACCTGAGCCGTCCAGGGCCGAGCCTAGTCCTAGGCTAGCCCACTTCGGCTGCTAGGGTGGGCTCGCGATTGATCCAAATATAGGTATTGTAGTCGGTGTGGTCCAAAAGTTTTATTACTCAAGACATTTCTGGAAAATCAAGTAGAAGGCCAGAAATCGAGGTCATCATCACAAGAAGAGCATGAAAGACTTAGTTTATTTAAAGAGTAAATAAATCAAGATCAAATCATATCCGATTTAGATAAATTTTACCCGATTTTTTCTTATCTAGACCCTAAAATCGGGGGATTTTAGTCTTATTCGCCAAGTAATGTATCTTAGGCCAAGTCTATAAATAGAGTCTCAATTATCATTCAAAGGGATCGAATTCTGATTTCCGAAATCATTGTATTCAAGTAATAAGAGAGTTTTTTACTCTCAATTCTTACATAAAAAACGGTTACTCTCAATTCTTATATAAAAAACGTTCTGTCCGGCCTTCTTATATAAAAAACTTTTTGTCCGGCCAAAACTGACCGACCAGAACAAGCTGAATAAATTTTGCCCGACCGACCAGAACAAGCCGAATAAATTTTGCCCGAGGCACCGGGCACAGTGCTTTTCTTATTTTATTCGATTTTTCATATTTTAATTCGGTTCGATTTCTTTGAGTCGGATCGATATTTTTTAGTGTTTGGCTAGGATTTTGTGCTCTACAAAATCTGACGTGGATTATTGTGATAATCCCTGACTGCTTTTTGTTCCCCAATAATGGAGTATTCCAATTTTTCTTTTTCCCTTTTCAAATTGTACATTCTTACAAATTCAAAATAGAGTTGTGAATGGATCTGAACCCTAGGTTATCTCACTAAAAGAGAATGTATGTATATATCAACTCATCTAACTTGTGTTTTTTTATTTGAATATTTTTACATGTAAAAATTGAGAGGTGGGAAATAATTCAAACATTGACCTCGATTTAATTTCATTTTAGTACATTTTGGAATTCATGTGTGGTTTTTTTTTTTTTTTTTTCAGAAACTACTCCCTCAATTTCATAATAAGTGTTATTTTGAAGTTTAAATTTTGTTTCATATTAAGTGTCAGTTTTAGATTTTTGTAGAATTTTATTCCCAAATTATCCCTATTAATATTCCTTAGCTAAAATTTAGGGATTTAATATGATACATTTATGAAATTAATTTGATTTTCTTTCCAATTTTGTGCCATAAATTTTTTGATTAGTTAAAAGTATATTTATCTAATTTTATATTCATTAATTTATACAAAAAACTTCAGAACGAGATTTGTTATTAAATAGAGGGAGTAGTATTTAATCAAGAATCAAACAAATCTTAAACATCAACTATTAAATTATGAAGGTGTGAATCTCATAAGAAGAATTGACATTTAATCTAATACATCAGAGATCTTCAGAATATAATATTTTGAAGTTGTTATATCTATCAAATTGTCAACTAAACTGCAAGCAATATTCTTACATCTTGCAATCTACCTGAGATCCATACCATGTAGATGTGCGCGCACACACTAATTACTTTGAATTGGATTTTTCTATTACATTCTGCATTTTATTTTGTCAAATTACATCTCACACACATATAACGGAAATTATAGCAATGAGTGAGTCTTTTATGAGACCGTTTCACATTTCATAATTCACGTATAAATTTGTTAAAATGAGTTTTGCTTGTGAATAATAATGATTCATTTCACGGTAACTATCCTTGAGAATCATATAAATTTTTGTGTGTTGTGTGTGTGTATATATATATATATATAACTCTTATGATACCATCTCCTAAATTTAATTATGTGAGACATGTCAACCTCTAACTCATAAACCACAAAATTTAGATTGACTTGTGAAAATATGTTCGGATTGTGTGGTTCAGTCTCACAAAATTATATTCATAAAACGTTCTTATATAAGTTTAAAAAAAAAAAAAAACCTCCATCTATTTCATAATAAATGTCGTTCTAGAGTTTTTTATAGATTAAGTAAAAATTGGACAAATATTCCCTAAACTAATCTAGAAATTTAGTATTCTAAATTAGAAAAAGATCAAATTAATTCCATAAAAAATATCATATTAAATCCCTAAATTTTAGTTAAGAAATATTAATAAGAATAGTTTAAGAATAAAATTGTATAAAAATATAAAACCATATTTAATGAAAAACAAAATTTAAATTTGGAACAAAGGAAGTATTATTTTATATAATGAATCAAATATAAACTTGATAATACGCTGTAAAGTGGGGGCATTTTTATTATAATAATTATTGATCCCAGATTATAAACTTTTTGAACGTCAATCCCGCCTTCAATTTGACTTGGCAACTAATACAAAGCTGTCATCCATTTCTTCACTTTTTGCCAACCAAATATGCCATTATTACCTAACTACACAGTTTTTAATTTAATTTTTGATTGAGTTGCTCCAATTCAAATCATAATTATCAGTCATTCAATATGATTACGTGTACAATATAATTGAAATCAATTAAACTGGGTTTGGACTAAAAACTATGCAAAACAAACTCTTATATTTATTTCAACGATATCAAGATCTTGATCACCACAAAATATTTGAAATTTTATGTTCGATAAATTTATAGATCGATCATCAGATTATATATTTTAAAAAAATGAAAAAGTAAATGTAAATCACGGTTTCCTCGGTTGAACGCTCAACTAATAATCGAATAAGTTTAAACACAATTTTAATATTCAAAAGTAATTTAATTTGAACCATAGTCTATTTGACTTAATTAGTTTATATCCCCACATCAAAAATGTATGGTTCAAAAAGTCAGTAAACTAAAGTTTGGATTCAATTTGGGTTTCAAAGGAAAAAAAACAAAAGAAGCTGAACCAACCTAGAGCTACACACAAAAAAAATATTTTTAGATAAATTTACGCTGACAATTTTGATTATTAATTTGATATTTTATCTATTAAATAAACAAGATAAACTATATATGATTTATATTATAAAGTTAAATGTGACTGACTACTTGCAAGAAATGTGAGTTTAGGACTTGTTGAAAATAATAAAAGGATTTATTTTCATAAAAATATTATATATATGCTGATAATTCAATACCTATGATTAATTTTTCTAGCAATACAAAACTGAAATAAGTATTGGTTTGATTTAAGCTAACCAGGCCTTCTCAAAACCGTTAGTTTCACCTTCTGTTAGGTTTTTATTTTAAAATTTTCCAAACCAGAGTTGATTTAATTTAATATATATAAAATTCATATGAAACGATTTTAGGATATAATTTCATGAAAATGGTTCCCATTAACCATAAACCACACTAATTTTTAGAAATTCATAAATGGATTATAGATTATAAGATGATTCAATTAATTTAGTAAAACAATTTCACAGGACCATCTATTTTTAATGATATTTATTGTTAACTTTATTGACATGTATATTTATATGAAAACTAAAAAAATGGAAGGGTGTTTGGCCAATGCTGGAAATGAATAAGGTGATTGGTACGGTCATTTGGGTTGACTGCATCTTATTTTGCACCTCTTTTGTTTTTGGATTTGGGAAACAACTTTGCTTCTTTCTCACTTAAAGTTCCACCTCCTTTTTCCAGCTCAAAATAAATATATATCAAAAAAAAAATCTCGACCATAAAAACTTATATAAAATTATCAACTTACATGAGATGTAGTTTCATAAAATTTTATGTGAGATTTATATTGAAAATAAATATATATCAAAAAAAAAATCTCGACCATAAAAACTTATATAAAATTATCAACTTACATGAGATGTAGTTTCATAAAATTTTATGTGAGATTTATATTGATCGTGTTGATTAGTTCACTCGCTTTGATTAATTCATATAAATTCAGTTTCATGTAAAGTCTTATATAAGAATGATCTTATATAAAATTTACTCAATCTCTTTAATATGTATGAAAAGACTAAATAAAACAATTTGATTCTCTATTTTGTGTTTATATTCATTATGATCCATCCTTCAATCTCATTTAAATGTTACTTTAGATTTTTATCAGGAATAAATAAATAAATAAAATTGAGCAATATAATTTTTAACTAAATAAGAAATTTAGAATTCGAAATTTGAAAGATAATCAAATAACAATTCACATATTGTTAGGTTAGTTATAAGTTGAAAATTATTAGATTTTTAAAAATATCAATTAAAACAAGATTTTAAAACGGATAGTAGAGTTTATCGCTGTAACATAATATAATTTAATTTATGAAAAAAAAATTGTGATTGAATATATGATCTCCTTTTTTTATAGAAGGATGTGCCTCCTTTTTATGTGAAGTTTCACCAATCAGCAAAGTGGGCCCACACATAAAGCAGAGGAAAAAGTCTGTCACAGTGAGCCCCACTTCTCATTCTAACTTCCTTTTTTTTTTCATGTACTTATCACTTCTACTTCCTTTTTAAAAAAATACAAAATTAAAATTAAAATCCACATAATAATTTAATTTCTCTTCTAAAAATAATAATCTTAATTATCTAGTAGCTGGATTACCCATTTCATTAAATAGTTTAAATTAATTAAAAATGTAAGGTCTATCTGATTGTATCTCTCTTATTTGAAACTTAAAACCAAACTTTGATTGCACTACTATATAATAATGATTGTAATATGTCGTATTAGAGTAATTAATTTAAAACCGACTATTTCCTCTTGGTTGAATTCCAACGTGAAAAACAGCAATCATTCACACAACCAACTTCTCTTCATATTCTTTCTTATTCTTGCCTCCTTTAATCATTTAATTTAATCACTTCTATTAATTCTGGATTTTCATGATGTTATTTTTTCAGATTTGATCGATTAGTGAATATATTAGTGTGTGACAAATATCGTTATTATAATTTGTATGTGATAATTCATTTCAATTCAATCATTACAGGAAAATTAGATAGAAACCTAGAACATCATTCATAAATTGCAGCGGTCTTTGGTCCACTTTTGTGGAATGCTTGAAAATATGTTTTATTTTTTCATTTAATAGATATAACATAATTATATTGCACAACATTTAAACATAGTTAATGTATAACATCAAATAACTAATACAAAAAACAAGATAGTGACAAAGATGGAAAAATATTAACTATTCTAGAAAGAAAAAAGAAAAGCAATTGAAACGAAATTCACTCCCTCAATCCCACGAAGATATCCTCCTATTATTATTATTTTTTTTTTTTTTTGTCTGTGATAAAATATAACCACTTTCCTAATTAGTAGAATATAATTGATCTAAAATACCCCAAATTAATATTTCTTGGAATTAATTACTTTTTAGATGTAGGTGGCTTTTGTTTAGTCATCAATGTGTATAAATAATGGTACGATGAGAAGTTTGTGAACTAAAATTGTTTTTTCAAATGTATTTTCATAATTTGTGTGAAATGTGAAATTTATTCATCTCACTGAAACGTTATTTTATAACAAAACTCGATATATTTGCAACATTTAAAAAGAAAATAAAATAGCATCAATAATATGAAGAAGGATAAATCGGAATTTCATGACACAAATTAACTCATCATCCCTAATTTAACTTTTTAGTGTTACGTAGCAATATTTCGTCACTTACTTATTTAATTATCTACACTTTTCAAAAACTCATAATAAATCTCAACCACTTATTTTCATGTCATGCAATTCCCGCTCACTAATGGACCTCTTCTTTCCCCTCGTCCTTGCTTCATTTCTGACCGTCGCCGCCGACAATGACACCGCCGCCCTCAGTCTCTTCCGCTCCCAAACCGACCTCCACGGCGCCCTCCTCTCCAACTGGACAACCGCCGCCGCCTGCACAGCCAACTGGCTCGGCGTACAATGCACCAACCACCGCGTCACCGCCGTGTCCCTCCCCGGCCTCAACCTCCGTGGCCCAATCGCCGCCCTCTCCGCCCTCGACCAGCTCCGCCACCTCGACCTCCGCCGAAACCGCCTCAACGGCCCCCTCACCCCCATCGCCCTGTGCCCCAACCTCAAGCTCCTCCACCTCGCCGCCAACGACTTCTCCGGCCAAATACCCCCAGACCTCTCCTCCCTCCACCGCCTCCTCCGCCTCGACCTCTCCGACAACAACCTCCGCGGCCCCATCCCCCCTCACCTCTCCAACCTCTCACGCCTCATCACCCTCAACCTCGACAGCAACCAACTCACCGGCACCATCCCAGACTCCCTCGACTCACTCCCACACCTCAAAACCCTAAACCTATCCAACAACGAACTGTACGGAACCATCCCCAAAACCCTACTTCTCCGATACGGCGGCGCCAGCTTCTCCGGCAACCAACGGCTCTGCCGAAACCCTAACTGCTTCATCCCCTCATCGCCGGCAGACAATCACCACCACCACCAGAGAAAGCTCAGCAACGGCGCGATCATAGCTCTCGTGGTGGTCAATTCGTTGCTACTAATCACGATCGCGTCTTTTGCAGTCACGCATTGCTGCGCAAAGAGCTCGAGGTTAAACACAGATTCAATGGCGACGGTTAAAAGTGGTGGTGGAGATATTAGTGAGGGTGATGATAAGAGCAAGCTGGTGTTTTACGATCGGAGAAAGCAGTTTGAGCTGGAGGATCTGCTGCGAGCATCGGCGGAGATGGTGGGGAAAGGGAGCTTGGGGACAGTGTACAAGGCAGTTCTTGAAGATGGAGGTGTTGTTGCTGTGAAAAGGCTGAAAGATTCGAATCCATGTGGGAGAAAGGAGTTTGAGCAGTACATGGATGTAATAGGGAAGCTTAAACATCTAAATGTAGTGAGATTCAGAGCTTATTACTATGCAACACAAGAGAAGTTGCTTGTCTATGACTTTCTTCCTAATGCCACCTTGCATTCACTTCTTCATGGTATGTATGGATATTTTCTTGTTAATTCTTTCAAGACAATGGAACGCAATATGAAACACCAATTATGCCCTTTGAGTGAAATGATCTAGTTTTGTTGATATGAGTTCAAATATAATGTAGATGGTCCGGACTAAATGGATAAAATTCTCTTCCTAGAAAAGGATTGAATTCAAATCATGGTTAAATACTTACTTTTTCAATCACAAGTCCCTAAAAGTAAAAGGTCTCATAATTTTACTCTGCTTTATAATTGAATACTTGTTTTGATGGGAACAGGGAGCAAAGGAGCTGGGAGAATACCATTAGATTGGACTACTAGAATCAGCTTGGTACTAGGAGCTGCTAGAGGCCTTGCAAGAATTCATGAGGAATATGGAGGTTCAAGAATCCCTCACGGCAACATTAAATCATCGAACATCTTGCTCGATAAGAACGGAAATGCCTGCATTTCCGATTTTGGGTTGTCATTGCTTTTGAACCCGACCCATGCCATAGCTAGATTGGGAGGGTATAGAGCACCCGAGCAAGCCGAGATCAAGAGACTTTCACAAATGGCTGATGTTTATAGCTTCGGAGTGGTGTTGCTTGAAGTGATCACCGGTAGGGTTCCATTGCAGTACCCTTCTCCAGCTCGTCATAGGGGCAAGGAGGAGGAGGAGGTGATGGATTTGCCGAAATGGGTTCGGTCGGTGGTGAGAGATGAGTGGACGGCTGAAGTGTTCGATCAAGAATTGTTGAGGTATAAGAATATCGAGGAGGAATTGGTGTCAATGTTGCATGTGGCTATGGCTTGTGTCGTTGCACAGCCGGAGAAGAGGCCTACGATGGTTGAAGTTGTGAGAATGACAGAGGAGATAGGAGTTGAGCCGTCTCCGTTAGGTGAAGATTACGGCTCGTCATGTAATTCGCTCTCACCGTCGATTGCCACCACTGAAGATGCACTAGCATGAGGTTGTCTTGACCATTTGCAGGTGTCTTATTGAAAGTATTTTGTTGTACTAAGTTGTTTCGTTACCTTTGTAATATTGCTTTGTGAACTGCAAGTGGAATGATCAAGGAGGTACCCTTAGCCTGCTTGTCAAGAACTCTGTTTCATTTCAATTACTAATGTGAAAGTTACCTAAGTATATATAACATGGATGATGATTTGATTCAGAAGCATGGCTGATAATTTAGTGACTTCTTCATTACAAAAAAAAGATCCAAGAACCAGAATCAGGTTCAATATGCAAAAGCGAAAACAGAAGCAATTATCATCAAGATCCAAGATTATTTATTATGTAACAAGATTGAAAGATTACTCATTAGAAGGGATCTCATTATGTGTTTCTGTATCGCTTTTTTTTTTCAATTTCTACATACAGCACAACAACTACATCTTTAAAGTGCCCTCTTTTCTTACAAGGATGATAACTCTCAACGAATCGCATACAATAACAAATTCGATTAGGCATATCTTGAAGCCACATGCAACAAACATGCCATAGGATATCAACTTACTGGACCCGTTTGATCAATTAGGGTTCCGACCCGTTCTCCACATAATGCCCTCGATATATTTCCAGGCTCGTGAAGATTGAAAATGCCGACTGCAGAAATATTATATTTGAGTTAAATGAACTATAGACAACCCATTACGGGGAAAGCAAGAAGGAAAAACGAACACATTAAGTTGAGGACCTGGAATCCCATTTTCTTCACAGAAAGTCACAGCCATCATGTCCATTGGAGATGCACCTCGTGCAACCAACTCCCTGAACGAAAGGTGCTCTGCTGCTATGTTATTATTTCTAGAGTCGCAAACATAGACACCTTCCACGTTTGAACCTTTCAGAACTGCATCAGCGTGAACTGCAGAAATACGAGTTGTTATGCTGTTTTGTGAAATATCGAAGAAACCATGAAGTGGAATGGATAGACATCAAAAGGCGAAGCCATACTCTCTGATGCTCTAAGTGCTGCAGCTGTATCAGTAGAAAAGAGAGGATTTCCTGTGCCAGCACCAATGCCACCAAATATTACAACTCTTCCTTTTTCAAGATGCCGGATTGCTCGTTGCCTGCTATAAGGCTCAGCAACCTCTGGCATTGAAAATGCACTCTGCACGCGTGTCTGTATGCCCAATTTCTCCAAAGCAGACTGCAGTAGTATGGAGTTCATCACTGTTGCCATCATTCTGGTTACAATTGGAATACCACAGCTGAATCAGGGAGTGAGTGAGGAAATAAAAGGCAGGTAATTATACGGTGAATTCACTAGCCAAGATGAAGGGTATGTGTCAGAAGAGCACATCTTAATTTATCATGAGAAGTGCTCAACAGAGCGAGAGTAACATACTAGGAGGGATCCGTTTGGTTAATTCATTAAGTAATCATGGAAAGAAAGTTGTGAAACTCAAATGTCTATAAGCATCAACCAGATCTTCATTGGTAATAGTAAAATAAGGGTGAATCTACAATCAAGATGCTCCACTACTGCCTATTTTGATCCTTTGAATCCTTAAAAGGGAGAAGGGAATACTTTAGTAAATCAGATAGTAATTCAAAAGGTTAGAACTATGCAGTTACTCTTCCTCCTTCTTCGCTCAGATCTTGATCCCAGAATTTGTTATTTATTTTTTGGTAGTCTGCTAATGAACAAGTATTCCTAATATACCAAGTGTCAATATCTTTCCTATCTACACAGAATAGTTTCTAAATGATATTAGCTTATCCAAAATGAAGACAATTTCATCCCACAGCTTCAGTGGAGCAGTAAATGCAGTGTTGATAAGCATAAATATAGGTGAAGAAAACAAAAATGGAATGCAAGTTTCAAAAAGAACTACAACACAGGCTCAAAAGAAGAGTATGTAAAACTGAATGAATATGGGGCAGGACATGCATTGAATTGAGTCCAGGCAACATCTGTTGCATCCAAGATCAAAGCAATACATTAAATTAGTAGATAAATCATCAGTATCTAAGCAAACAGAGAAACATAATAGTATTAGCACAATCAAAACTATTATTCTGAACTGCAAATTAAATGAAACTTACCCAATCTGATAAGCAGTACACCTATCAAAACCAGTTGATGTAACCCATGTGTCTCCACAAAAGAAATTGCGACCACCAACAACTATAGCAACCTAAGATCAAATAAAATAAATGAATATTGCATAGACAAGAAATAAGAAAGTCAGAGAAACTCCAATTCACAAATACGAAGTTTATTAATTAGTACCTCAACGCCAATGTGACATGCTATCGAAACTTCTCTTGCAATCAGCATCGCCACCTATTATACATAGATGAAAATCAAGCTAATCAGACTTTAAACTGAGCCAGAAAAGAAAAACAAAAAAGTGAAATTAACATCTTGTCAGCTTCTGTTGATAATGGCTTTCAATCAAACCTATTAATCTGTTCAAATTATTGGTAATCAGAATCCAGACCTTGGAACCCATTAATCCAATCATTCCAGATTATTATGTGAAATTCTCTAACTGAAAATAATATTTATGGTTGATTAAATGTTTAGCACCAATAATAGGAGGCAGTGCATAACATTTGATCATCAAGATTAGCAATGCATTAACTGAAAAGAAAATCAGTACAGTGAGCAAATACAGATATGAGTTTAATTTATCGGGCGATTCTCTTAAAGACAAAACCACATATAGTGAGAGAACCTCTTGGAGAAAATCACAGCTGATGAAGAAGAAATTATAGATTTCCCATTAGTTATATACAAGCATTTGCATGTCGAGGGAAAAGGATTAGATCAATTCAGAAGTTTAGCTAGCAAAAGGTTCCATTAAAGTATGGGTTCTTCTTCACTTTCTCAATCAGGTATTTCGCACCCATAAACATCAATTTCATTTCATAGAGACTACTTATATTCATGACGTGACAAGATGGCTTCACCAAAGTTCAAATCATTCCTTGTCAGATTCACTATGAAACTGAAGTTGCACTGACTTGTCCTATGACAGATTAAACAAACTCAGCTGCCAAAGGAATGAAAAATTAGGATAGAAATAAACCTTTGGATCAATATTATTAGGAGCACTTCCACCTAAGGCAGCTCCACTAATTTTGAACACAACTCTTCGCCACCTGAGATTATTTGATGGTTTCAACTTTACACTGTTAATTTGAGCACCGGGGCTATTGGCTACTGGTCCTAGTCTGCCCACAAACAAGTCAACCATGAGAAAACAGAAGAAACAACTCGTAAAAAGAATAAATCATCACCGCCAACAAAGCACTCATATAAACTATGTCATAGTTTAAGCAACCGATAAATAGATAACTGCAGCTCATGTCATAAGTTTAAACTCATAGTATAACCAATTTGATGTAGAAACAGCTGTAATTCAACAAGTAGTTGTATAGTATATACTTCAACAAACTTATAATCACTTGCACAAAGCTACCTGATCATAGCTTATGCTTTGCCATCATATACATTATAGAATTCTCAGAAAATTTTGCAGTTCCTTGTTCTAATTCAATTAAGAAGCAAATTCTATCATATGATCGAACAAAATCTAGAGAGAGAACGTATGGAATCATCTCCACACAAAATGAAAGATAATTCATACTGTTAATAGCTAAATTTTCCTCGGTTAATCAAAAATTGCCACTAACAATCAGTAATCAGAGTTTCCAAATGTAATACCTCTTGGTCTGCCTAGTCGAATACGATGCTCCACCGCCACCAGAGGACTTCTCCTCCTCCGCCGCAGCTTTGGCGGCAAGAGAACTACCGACGATCTGCTCCATCTGCTTGAACCACGGCCAGTGACTCGTCGCTACGCCGCCGTTGCTCAACCGATGTCTCTCCAACTTATACCGCTTCTTCAAATTGTCCACCTTGTTCTTACACTGCTCCACGCTCTTCGACTGATTCTCGCATCTATCGCTCACAATCGCCGCCACCTCCTCCCAATCCCTACCCCTCAAATTCCCCCGATTCAACTGAACAAATTTCTCACTGTACGCCACCAGCAAACACGCGATAGCCGTGTCGCTCCACTCTTCCCTGTCCTTCCTGTAATCTCCGCTTCCGCCGGCGGACGGCAATCTGGTCCTCTTCGATGTGCCGCTGTGGATGTCATCTCGATCGGCGAGGCGCTTCCCCGATATGGAATTCGGGTCGTGCTCCGAGTCGAACGGGTCGGAATCCTGGTCGTAAGGGTTGATCTGATACGGCGGAGTCTGGTTGGTGGTAGCGGTGGAGGGTTGGGCGGAGTTAGGGTTTTGGTGGTCGTCGAGGAGGGAAAAATCGTCGTCACAAGAGGCCATGGACGGCGTCAAGGTGACGGAAACGGAGAGGAACAGACGGCCGTGAAATAAGACGTTTGGTGATGGCGCCGTTAAGGTTAATGGAGTTTGGGAAAATTTTGCAGGTGCAAGGGGAAGGCGGAGGCGTTACATTCGTGACAGTCCGTTAGGTGGCCACGTGGTGAGCAGTCACGTGAGTGTGAGTGTACCCACTTTTACAATGCAAAATCTGGACCCGACCCGAATGGATCATAAGGGGGCACGTACCAACCATAAGAATTTCAATTTGACCCCTAAATTATTTCAAATCATTCTAGTGCCCCTATCATCATCTATTGCTTCATTTTGCCCCACTTTAAGTTGCTTCCTCAAAATACTTCAATCATCAAATTTTCTTAAATATTAGATACAATTTACTATATTTGCTGGTAACTTATTATCAGTTATCCACGATATTTTGGTTGCACAATCAAAAAAATTCCATCCATTATTGATCAATCACATATGAATTGGTTGCACAATCTATAAATTTTCAACCCATATTGATCAATCACATATGAACAAATCACACGAAAAAAAAGAATCAACGTTTAAGGTTTCAAAAATTGGTTAAGTTAGCTATTAGGTAGTTAGTTTTTCCAACAAAGTTGGATGCATAGGTTTCTAGCTTCCTCGGTGACAAACAAACATATCTCCATATGAGTCACTTGTAGTAACTTGAGTCATGTTGCATGCAAACATGGAAACAGCGAGAGAATAAAGACTTCTGAGAGATAAAAATTGAAGACAACGTTTGCTGGGATACGAAGTTAGTAGGAATAATATATCACCAAAACTCTTATGCACCTGGTGTATCACACACTCGGGTCAATCCGATCCACCACGCGCGGTCAGGTCCGCGTATAAATTCGCTTAAACATGTTCTCAGGTGTCATACATTTATTTTATGTCGGTCATATCTTTTAGTAGTGTTACTCATATGTTGGGATATTTCTAACTAGATTTTGATGAGACAATGTAATTTTAGATGAAATTTTAGAGTACCCATTTTCCACGTTTTATAAGTGGATATTAGTTTAATAAGTTTATCTTTCTAAGTTGTAATTTGTATAGATGTAAAATCAGAAAGATATAGAATACCGGTTTTAGCAGGATTCTAGATATGAAGAAGTCTTTAAGACTGATTTTCAGCAAGAAAAGTCTGAAGTGGAAACCAGAATCAGGAAGTTGGATCAGTAAGCAACAAACAGATAGCAGAAAGAGAATCTGGAAGCTGACTGCAGAATTCTGAAATAGGAAGTTGTTCGGAATCAGGAAGCTATCGTAGATCAGGAAGCTAACTGCAGAATTCTGGAAGGAAGTTGTTCAAAGTTAGGAAGTAGACGCAGATCAGGAAGCTAACGCAGACCAGGAAGCTGACTGTAAGTTTCAGGAATAGGAAGAAGTTCTGAAATAGAAAGGTGGCGCAGAATAGAAAGAAGCTACTGCAATCTGAGCAGTAAGTTGTAAGTCTTTCTAACCTATTCAATGCAGTACGAGGAATATGTTGAATGCAGTACGATGATTGGTTCCTGTCTATGTTACTAGTAGATAGAAGTTAGCGCCAAGTCAATGAGGTGATGCCACCTGGACCGCGGTTCTGCAAAAGTACTGTAGCCGAAGTATGACGCCATTAATGCGGATCAGAGTAGAATCAGTAACTTGTTTAAAGAAAAAGTTTTAAAACGGAAAATCGATAGAGGTTCATTCACCCCTTCTAAACCTCTGAGCACTTGGAACCAACATCATATATTTTAATTATGTTAGTCATATCATTTGTAATGTTAGTTGTACCTTAATATTTTTAGAAAGACATATTAACATTTCATATATTTTAGTTATGTTAGTCATACCTTTTAGTTGTATTAGTTGTACCTTTTAGTTATGGTAGTTGTATTTTTATATATTATATAAAGGTATAACTATGTTGATATAAATGTATGAGTAATATCACATAAACTGATAAGACTAATATGTACAAATTGTGCAGAATTTTTTTTTTTAAAGTTAAAATATTATATAAAAGTTATGATAGTTGTACATAAAAGGTATGACTACTATAAATGTTACAACAAAAAAAAAAAAAGGTATGAATCCAAGTCGGCTCGAATCCGACCACCCGAGTGCACCATACACCAAATGCACAAAAGACCAACTCATTATATATATATATATATATATATATATATATATATATATATATATATATATATATAAAAGCAAGAGAATTCTAGTCTGAGTATTTCTAAAATATATTATAATTGGGTCAAGACCCTATCAATATGCCAACACTATTATTTTTTTATATTTAATATATAAATATTGTATCAAACATATACCACAGATTATTATTGCATGGTACTTAATTAAGTCAAATGATATCGATTAAATAGTGTTTGCTTGTTGGATTATCAATGAAACAATTATATAATGTTGAAATTGAAATTCTGATAGGTATTAAAGTATAGTTATTAAAATTTTAGTTGTTAATTAAATGATATGTATTTTTCGTAGAAATTCTATATTTGGTTGACTTAGAGGTGTTCACGGTTCGGCGAACCGCCGGGAGGCAAACCGGAACCGAAGGGTCACGGTTTTGGTTTCGGTTCCGAACCGTCGGTTAAACCGGAACCGACGGTTCGGTTTTCGGTTTTTTTTTTTTTTTTTGCAAAAATTGTTTAATAGTCCATAAATTTATTCTTTCGATTTCTTGACATTCTTGTAATATAAACTGAGATTATAATTATAAATAAATGGTTTTATTAAAAAAAAATTGAAAGAAAATTAAATTCATGAAAAAATGAGGAAAAGAAACGTAAATTGAGCGAAAATCATAGCAATACTTTATAATAATTTTCTTTATTTAGAATTTGATTATTAATTAGAGCATTTAGAATGTGGCAAAAATATGGTTATAATCACTTAATTATAATTTATAACCAATGCATAATGTATGAATAAATATTAAATTCGAAAAAGAAGTTATTAGATATATTAAAACTTTATAAACTCATCTTTACATTAATAAAATACAATCATTACAACTATTTACAAGTACAAGTAAAACATTACAAATGCACAATTTATAACTTCAATTTTTTTTAAAATTACAATAAAACATATTACAAATTACAATTATAAGATTGAAGAAGAGGGAAAAAAATTTGAAAGAGCTTGAGTTTCATTTTAAGATTGAAAGTGTAACTTCCAAACTTAAAATGAAATTGCCTACGTATTGATGCAGTTTCGACGTAAATTTTCACAGACTTGGATCGCTTTGAAATTCGCACCCGACATGCGAAATGGTTCGAGAAATCAAAGTCAGCACTCTGTTGGAGGAGTCAGCACTCCGTCGGAGCAGTGCTGATGCAAGGTGGATTTTAGCCTTCCGAGGTCGTTTGAGGGGCGAAATCGTCATTCTACTGTTTTTTTTCAAATTTTTAATGTTTTATTTTGGATGTTTCTATTTTTGCTTTAAGTTATTTAGGGTTTTGAGAACATATAAATACTGTGGAAGTCTTTGGGTGACGGGGATTTTTGGAAAATTTATGAAGTTATAATTCGTTCGAGAACCTAGGGTTTCGACGAACTCTCGTTTTGTTTTCTCTTGTTCGGTCATTCTCATAGGGCTCCGGCATCACGTATCCTTGTCCAAACTTAGAATCAACAACTCTTTAATCTGAGCTGTTGACTTTCAAACGGCTCTTTAATCTCGGTCGTACAAGTGGCATTTCACAATAAAAAAAAAATAGGGCAAACCGGCAGTTTGGAGAAAGGAAAACCGGAATCGAACCGGTGGAACCCGGTTCCGGTTCGAACTTGAACCGGATCAACGGTTCCCGCAACCGTTGACCGACGGTTCCGAACCGTCCGGTTCCCAGTTTCCGGAACCGGTTGAGCACCATTAGGTTGACTCTTATTATCAACTATCAATATATTAAAAGGTTGTCAATCTTGCCAACCGGAGAAACGAGTAATAAGGTTGATCTGAGCGATGTCGAGAGATACAGTACCAAGCTTATGATATGTGTATTATTTATATAAATATAACTAACTAGTAATATTTATAATACATGTTATATATAACATATATTAGTTTATATTATATTGCTGATTTTATATGTGAAAAATCATAGTGCTGACCAATTTCTATGTACTTGCATTTTTTTTTCTACTAAAAGCTCTAAAAAGAAATCAGAAACATATATTATAAATTTGTCAAAATTGATATGGACCAATTGTAAAAACCTTTAAAAATAATAGATGCTAGTGGATCTCATGACAGTAAAATATTGGCAATTGACCTCCTATATATGTATTCAATGTAGTAAATATCTACAATTTTTTTTTTGATATATTGAAATTCTTGGTTCTATATGTAGACTAAAGATCATTTTCTTTTTTTAAATCTGGTCCAAAGGCATCTCTTGAAGCCATCATATTAAATTGCCACTTTAGAGCTCCCAATGGCCATAAGCTATAAAGGCCCCTTGATAGCTATATTGATATTATTATATTACGAAAGTGAACCTTTATTGGTTTTATATTCATATATTTATTTATAGAAAAGGCGATCCTACAGTTATAGGTCATTTTCTACTGTATTTTGTTTGGTGTCCAAAAAAAGAATATGCTGGATCAGAAAAATTAGGTCCGTTGGGTAGCAAGTGAAGGAAAATCGTCATAATCCGATATTTTTTTTTTCATTTCTTTGGAATTTTAGGCTAAAAAGAAAATATGCACGCAAAATCATGTATTTTATTTTGTTGTTTCAAAATAATCACTACAAGTTAAGTGTAAATCAGATAACATTGTTAATTAACACATAATGTGAATTAAAAATAATGAAATAAAGATAAAACACTAAATTAAAATAGAGGATCTAATCCGAAAAATGAGGGTTGTAGAATATGTCCACACATCGAGGCGGTAGTAGAGAAATATATTAGTGAAAAGTAGGGATATCTTTATATAGTGTACAAGAAATTCAGTTAATTCAGTGCATTCAGTTTTTTAATAGAATTTGAACAACTCAAAACCAAACCAAATTGATAATTTCGTTTCACTTCGGTAGATTTTAATAGAATAATGCACTCCTTTAAACCTTAATTTGAGCAATCATAAAAGAATGTTATAGAAAATACGGTGTAAGATAATGAAGATTTGAAACATGTTTATAGTATGTTACTCTGTCATTTCAACTTAAAAAAAAATCTGTCACATAGCCCTAAAATGGTCGTAGTGAGTTTGTATTGGATTTTTACTATTTATTGTTTATAGAGAGCATGTTAGGGTTTTGCTAGGTTTTTATTAAAAGTGATTGTTGGTTTGTTGGAAACTTTGCTTAAATTTAATGTATTGAATAATAAAGTGGAAAATATTGTTTGTTTATATATATATGGTTCTTTTAAATGTTTGTGGGTGGGGTGTGACCTTGAATTTTCCACTATAAAACTATAGCATTCTGGTAAATTTGTAAACTTAGGCAAAAAGTGTTGTATTAAAAATTGGACATATGATGCACTTTTGTAATTCACATGAAATATCTTTGCTTGAGTTATAAAGTATGGTAAGTGACCGAATTAAAAGATTAATCTACTATAGTAAAAATATGATAAATTATTGCATTTGTTTGGAGGTGATTGAAAATAATATAATGATGTGATAAATTTAATTAACTTTATTGATGAAAATAGAGGATCATTGATTTTTTTATTGAGCATATGAATTGTCCACACATTGTCTATTATTGATGATATATTGAATGAGACTAAACATGAGCATGCAGATGAGGTAGGAAGTGAGATTGAACATGATGAATATTTGGATTTCATTTTGTAACAATAATGTATTAAATGATAGTGAGATACCATTTGACATAGTTTACTATTATGAAAGTGATGAAAATGAAGAGGGGAACACTGATTCTGTTTTGTCTGAATTTGTTGATAGTGAGTATGATGTGTTGGATTATAACATTATGTTTGATTTAAATATTGATGATGACATTGAGTGAGCAGACTGATTTCCAATTATCCAAATAGATATGATAAAACACCTGTGAATTAAGTCTAATAACAAAAATACGAAGTATTGAACAAACACAAAAAAAAAAAAAAAAAAACAAAACAAAACAAAAAACAGCTTAATCATCACTCTGTATTCAAGAAAGTGAGGATGGTAAGCATTTCAATCTTAATATAAGCACATCTTTTGATTATGTTTATGTTCCCATTCAATGATAGAACTAAAGTTGATGCTAGATGCAATTACAAAACTTGTGCATAGGTTGAATATTGTCATGTTTCTTGAATTTTCGAGGTCAATTTTTTTATCAAATTAATTGAACTAAGAGATTCATCCTTATATAAACTCATATTTCTCAGCCCAGATCCATATTAATTAAGTTCACTTGTAGATGAAATTGCATTCGGAATACGTATATAATTTTTTAGAGAATCTTTAGAGTATTATGAAAATATACATGATCTGCTAGAGTATGTCTAGATACAATGTAGAATAGCATGTACATATATGTTTTATACATGATCTGCTAGAGGGCTTAACAAGCATATATGATCTCCATATTTCATTAGCAAACTGACATAATATAAAAAGATGAATATAATTTATATCTAACCAATCAATAATCCTCTCATACTTGAGCAAATATAGTTTCATACAAAATTATATACTTTTGCAGCAAAAAAATTAGAGATGAAAACTAGATATACTAGCTCACTTTCTATTCCTTAAAAAAAAAAAAGTACTAGAGTTTCCTTAAAAAGAAAAAAACCATAGTATTTCTAACTATGAAATTCCTAATATTTTAAGATTTTTCCACTTTAGTGGTAAACTATCATGTTATACTATAATTTTCTTTTATTCATTTTCTAATCATAATAAAAAATATTATGAAATACTTTTTTTAGTACAAAAAATAATGTAACTATCGTTGATAAATAATAGTTATTATATTAAAATATGGCAAAAACTGTAATTTTTTTTGTACACTGTTGGGATGCCTTCAATCAAAACTCCAAAGTCCAAAAATTAATATATAAATATATATATATTTATTTGAAATAAAAATAAAATATTTTTAGATAGTTTACGAAGTAGAACAATGACCTACCTTTTAAAGTTGAGATATTTATTTAACCTATCTTTTAAAGTTGAGAGATTTATTTTAAAGTATTGTAACGAATTTAATAACATATGATACCAAAATATTAGAATGGGATGAGAAATTCGAAATAATGGTGATGGCCTTTGATTGACTAAATTTAGTTACCTAGTGAGAGAGAGAAAAGGAGGGTTGTGGAAAGGAGAGAGAGGCGATCCACTGCGGGGCCCACAGAAATACGAAAAGCCCATGAAGACACGTGGCTCAACTCAAACGCGTCGACATCACGCGACGCAACGCCTCTGTATATATTCACGCGCGACCAATGGTCGTCTAAGCCGTACGTCCTTGACGTTGTCCACCCATTTTCCTTTTGTTTAGTTTGCGTTTCACTTAAGCGCAATTATCATTTTATTTTTTTTACTTTAAATGTTTATTACTTAATTACAGCTTGCCTTTAAAAATGAAATTATGTAGTTTGATATTATTATGGAAATATTTATTTCATCATCATTATCAGACTTTTATACGCTGCTTTTTAATTTTATTATTACTATTGCCCTTCCCTTTATGATTACTTGAATTAAATAGATTTGAAATTAAATAAATTAGAATTCAAAGTAATTATTCCAATCCACTAAAAAAAATAATTCAAGATAGAAAACTCGTGTAAAATCTACCTGAGATATATATCAATCAGCAATTCATAATTCAAAACTCATAAAATAAATATTGATAATTAGAATAAATTCGAGTTTTGAAAAATGAGACTTCAGTATATTTATAGGACAACTTTATATAAATTTTTGTTTCAAAATAAGAGCCATCCAGACATATTGCAAACTATTTTTCAATTTCCAGCATTTCTATAATTGAGAGAAAGATTATGCTACTTACATTGTATGTTAGATGTTTTATATATGATGATATTTTGTTCATACGCATCTCCAGCAGTGCAAAAAAAAAAAAAATTAATTTTTCATTATTTTCATGACAATCTCTTTAGCATTGTGCATATTCTTCACATTAAAAAGGAATATTCCATAAAAACAAAAGAAAAAAATTTTAACGCAAGATTTAACTTGCATTGAATCCAAGATAATATTGACGGTTGATATAATTTAACGTGAACTTTTAAAACATTGTTGGAGTAAATAAATTTTAAAATCTTTCAAAATTCAGTGCACTGCTATAGATGATAAAAGAAAATATTACATAAAACTATAAAATAGAATTCAAGACATATTGTCTGATTAATTTAATCTTGAATAAATCAATTTTGAGTAAGTCTCTCCTGAGACTGTTTCACGAAATTTTAATGTATTGTGTGAGACGGGTCAACCCACAACCCAATTACCCACCATCCAAACCCTACAATTCACATATTGTTTGTGGGTAATGAGGCTCCGTCTCACGGAAACTATCCGTGAAACCGTCTCAGAGTTTTTGTTATCAATTTTTCTTAGGATGGAAAAAACAATTCATTTGAAAATGTGTTGAATTGTAACATATATTTATAGAGTACCTAAATCACAATAAAAAATATGACTACTTCATACTTAGTTAAGAATATATTATAATTAAAGATGTCAAGAAAAGATTTGATAAATGAAAAAAATGGAGTGTATTTATTAAATTTTGGATTGTGTTTATTGAGCGTAAAATAGTTGGGAGTTCCAGAAACAGCACACAAGGAAGTTTCTTTGGGAAAAAGAAACCCATCAAACAATAAATATATAAAGAGCAACACGAAAAGAAAAGAGCACAGCGTTTACTATTATTCTACTTTAATACTACTTGTCTTCGCTCTCTCTCTCTCTCTGCCCTATTTTTCTCTCTTCAACGGGGTTGGAACTGAAGCAGAATCTCGATTGATTGATACCAGACGCTGTTGTTTCTATTTGTTTTTGAGTTTACTCAGAGGCTAATCAACTACAAGGAAATATGCATTCCAATCACTTGCTGCTTGAAGAGCCTATTCGGATGGCAACCATTCTGGAGCCATCAAAAGCGGTAACGATTTTTGTGTTTTTAATTTTGTTTTTGGGCGGAATTTCTAGGTTTTGTACAGATCTGTTTGCCCTAATATTGGCGTTTGCATGAGTGATTTGGATTTGTGTATCCATATGCAGACTTTCTTCCCTGCAATGGCGAAGATCGTTGGTACGCTCGGCCCTCGCTCTCGATCTGTCGAGGTTATTTCTTCTTGCCTTAAAGCTGGAATGTCCGGTAATAGAATCAACTTGTTGGTTTTTCTTCTTTGTTTTTTCGTTTTGAGATTTTTGTTTTGATCTTGTTGGGTTGTTATTCTTAGTGGCAAGATTTGATTTTTCGTGGGGGGACGCTGAGAATCACCAGGAGACTCTGGAGAATTTGAAGACTGCTATTAAGAGCACTAAGAAACTCTGTGCTGTAAGTATGTAGATTTGTTTAGTTTGATTTTTCACTTTGTTAGTTTACTCGATTTAATTTTTTTTTTGCCTTTTAACGATTGGAGAGATTATAGAGGATTGTTCCCTGTTTTCTGTAACTAGTTTGAAATATAAATTTTTTAGCTGAACTTGTTCTGGCCTTTCTTCTTATGACTGACCATTAATCTTGCCGCTATTTTATCATTTTTCAGGTTATGCTAGATACCGTGGGTGCTGAAATGCAAGTTGTTAATAAAGCCGAGACATCTATAACCCTCAAGGAAGATGACAAAGTTATTCTGACACCTGATCAAGGTCAACTAGCAACTTCTGAAGTTTTACCAATCAATTTTGCTGGATTGGCCAAGGTTCTCTGTCCAATTGCCTTGTATCTTTTATCCTAAGTTCAAAATTGATTGTGTAATTTTGGTATTCATTTATTCAAAAGTTGTAGTTCGTTCAGTACAAGTTAATTTACTTTTATACTTTACTAGAAATTTTGTGTGTGCATATTAGCATGTATGTATATTGCTAATTACCTAGGCTGTTATACATTTTCAGAAACTCTACGAGTATTTGCTTACCTGATATTTTTATGTTTCTAAGTGATGTCATTCCTGATCATGACATTTACTTGCATTTTTCCTTAAGACTGCTATGTTCTTTAAGCATATTTTGATTGCATGAACTTTTGCTTGTTGTACTTCCTAACCAAAATTGTTATTTGCAGGCTGTGAAGAGCGGGGACACCATTTTTGTGGGGCAATACCTATTTACAGGAAGTGAAACTACTTCTGTTTGGCTGGAGGTATGAGGTGGAGATTTATCAAAGGGGCATTCAGAAAAATGTCACCTTGACGTAACATTTGAGCAAAAAAGGCCACCAACATTACTTTTATTGAAAAATGCCATTCATAGTCAAGCATGGTCGTGAGCAACTACGCCCACAGTTGCACGCAACTATACACGCGATCATGGGTGGCAATTGTGAATAAAGTTAATGTTGGTGGCCTTTTTGTGCACAAATGCTATGTCATATTGGCATTTTGTGCAAATTTCCCTTTTATCAATGGCTTTTAATTGTTGTGTGTTTCAGATATGTTACCCGTTTCAGTTTTCTATTAGTCATTCTCACTTGGTTAGTTCCACTGTCAAGTTGAGTGCTTGTGAGTATTTTATTCTCGTTTAGGAAACTTTATTATGCTTTCCTAAAGTTTGTAAATAAACTAGCTATTATCTCTTTACTTTGTTTTCAAATTTGACAAATATGCTATGGTTCATCAATATTTTCATCTCATGGATCCTTTTTTACCCTGTTGTAAATTTCAACATTTCCTTGTCATAGAAGAAAACATGAGCATGTGTACAGGATTTATGGGTTTCTACCTTGTGTGAATATACACTCTGTCGGTTGTTTGAGTTGTTGATTACTTGAAATTGGCGATTTGGTTGGCAGGTAGCTGAAGTAAATGGCGACGATGTGGTTTGTGTGATCAAGAATTCTGCAACCTTGGCAGGATCATTGTTTACCTTGCATGCTTCTCAAATTCGAATTGATCTGCCCACTCTAACTGAAAAAGACAAGGAGGTGAGGTGCAATAAATGATGTGTCATATGTGTACTCGCCTCATGCATATTAGGGAGATATGTTAATGTCTTATTAGTGATTTTGGAGTATAGAATTTGCATTCTTCCATAGTCTGGACTCTGGTCATGGGTTTAAAATTTCAATTATAGAAGTGAAAAACTTTCAAACTTTCAGTGGGCAAGAAAAGTGAAAGTAGTTATCAGATGATAATAAAGCTTACATGAATTTTTGCATGAGTTAGGGTTAAGTTGTTTCCTGTTGTTAGATTTTCCCTACTTGATTCTTTTATCTTTATGTGATTTCTAATTTTCTATGCTGTTGTTAAATGCAAAAAATGTAGTGCCTAATTCAACAATCATGTGAATAATTGTTGTTAGAGTTTTAGATGACTATGTCAAAGCATAAACAGCAATTATTTTTTGGCTTGGTTTATTTTTGTTTGCTGTATTTGGTTTCTAATGTTTAAATATATCGTCTTTGATTCAGGTTATCAGTTCATGGGGTGTTAAGAATAAAATCGATTTCCTTTCATTATCTTACACACGCCATGCAGAGGATGTTCGTGAGGTACAATGGCAAAAGGAAACATGTTTTTTCTTTTGGTTTCTTTACATACTGTGTTCCAGTTATTATGCCCTTTTCGGTTATCTAGATGCACTGGAGCTGATGATTTTGCTTAATGCAGGCCCGTGATTTTCTATCAAAGCTTGGTGATCTAAGTCAGACTCAAATCTTTGCTAAAATTGAAAACGTAGAGGTGATTTAAGGCTTCTGTAACTCTCCTTTTATTTTCTTTTCTTTTTTCTTTGTTGTGGGGGGGTGGGTTCACTTCACCTTTTTACGAGAGACAGTGTATGGTGTATGAGCGACTCTTAAGTTCAACTTCTTACTTTGGCTCACTGGTATTTGCAGGGCTTAACCCATTTCGATGAGATTCTACAGGAGGCAGATGGCATCATTCTCTCGCGTGGAAATCTTGGCATAGATCTTCCACCTGAGAAGGTTAGCTGTTGTGTTGTTTTTAAAGAGAAAAGGCTGAGTGGTGCCTAGGCATGCTTTTTTAGTTTTTCATTTTCTCTTTAGTTCTTATTTTCATTTAGATTCATTGTCCATGTATACATACTGAAATATCTTGTTTATCTAGTTTGTTGGTGATGCATAGTTAATTCCGTTTGATATTTCATGTTTCTAAAATAATCATTTCATTTGGAAGTTCAGGTGTATACATTGTCACATAACAAAAATATAATATTCAATCATTAATCAATCATTATGATTTGCCTTTTGTTGAGCTATTTTTCTTTTCTTTTTTTCATATGGAAAGTTAAAGGTTTTGGAAAATAATCGTTGGGATGTCTTTGGATGCCACACATGTTTATCTGTTTCAAAAGTCGCTGTGAACTTTATTGCCTTCTTTGGAGCATCATATGGATCATCCCTGCATATGACTTGTATTTAATTCATGTATGCCTAAATGAACTATTGCATGTTTATGGCTTGAAAATTATGATAGAAAAAATTTACATAAAATAAACAGGAAAAGTGTTATACAGCCAATGAAATCCATATCCAGGCTACCATCAATTACCACCATATTGAAAGAACTAATTAGTGTAACTTCTTAGCCACTGCTCATATGCAATGGTGTCTAATTTGCTGAGGTTGTTGCTCTTTTCATTGTTTTAAGTCGATTTATTACCTGCTTTTCTAGAATACTTACTAGTAGCTTTCTTTTGTATCCGCAGGTGTTTTTGTTTCAGAAGTCTGCTGTTTACAAGTGCAACATGGCTGGAAAGCCTGCAGTGGTAACTCGTGTTGTTGATAGTATGACAGACAATCTAAGGCCTACTCGTGCTGAGGCAACTGATGTAGCTAATGCTGTTTTGGATGGTGAGTTACTTTCTAAAATCTTGATTGGAATGAGGTTGTGTTACTTGGTCTGCTTTCTTAAAGCACTTGTTACCTATAATTATTTAATACATATTTTTCAGGATGTGATGCAATTCTTCTTGGTGCTGAGACCTTACGTGGATTATATCCTGTTGAAACTATTTCTACTGTTGGGAAAATTTGTGCTGAGGTAGTCATCTACCTACGTACGTTTAACTAGTTTTACAATACCCTTAGATCTTTATCTGGAGTTTCTTTACGTAAGCTCTTTGTTTGGGGTGGGAGGTGTGTAGTTTGAACAGCTTCAGTTCAGTTCCCATGGTATGTTCTGAATATATTCCTTTTTTTTTTTATGTGATCCATGTAGTTGGGGAATGTGCAAGTTGGTTTAAGACATCATAAAATGCCTTCAAAAGTGTATTGAACCTGGAAATTGTTTAATGTATCTATCTGTGTCTATTGTTTATAGAAGCACTATTCCTAAAAGAAGCATATTAAGCTATATTTATAAGTTGATATCTTGTATTCCAACCATGCAACCTTACTGCATTAAATCTCACTTCAATTAAGAAAAAAAATTATCTTCTATTTTGATTTTCCATTAGCAGCAACAGTTTTTCTACCTGAGATGTCTCCCCTTTATCTGCCTGCCCATGTATCAGTTTGTAATCTAGAGTGGAATGTTCAATGAACATAGACTATTGTACAGACAAAGTCACTCTTAACACAAAAAAATTAGATGTGATCATCTGCTTGCTGCTTTCCAAAGATAACAATCCAATTGGAAGTTGCAATTGCTTAAATCTAACAGCAACCCCCCCCCCCCCCCTTGCTTTCACAGGCTGAGAAGGTCTTCAATCAAGACCAATACTTTAAGAGGACTGTTAAATTTGTTGGCGAACCAATGTCCCACTTGGAATCTATTGCTTCATCCGCGGTATGTTGCAATACAAAAGATAGAAAAATATGAGAAGAAAAAGAAAAAAAATCTGATGAGAACCTTTTGTTGTCAGTACGTTGCATATTAAAGTTGTTCTTTCTGCATTTTATCTTTAGGTCAGGGCGGCACTTAAAGTGAAGGCATCTGTCATTATATGCTTTACCTCATCTGGAAGAGCTGCAAGGTATTTTACCATTTTTTGAATGTCTTGGCTGATTTTTTAAGACACTTATCTTGTTTCCTGATTTTTTGATGATCTGCATGCATGACGTCAAACTTCTTCCTTTGAATACAGATTGATAGCGAAGTATAGACCAACAATGCCTGTTTTATCTGTTGTCATCCCTCGGCTGAAAACAAATCAATTGAAATGGAGTTTCAGTGGTGCATTTGAGGTATGTTTTTAAGCCTAATTCAAGATGATGCCTGTATTTTTTAGGAACATAGTTTGCACTACTAAATGGTTATTCTGATTTCTGAGTTTATTAATCTTCATCCTTCCTGGAGATTGATGCTTCTAATTTGTTTTCCTCATAAGAGCTTATTGTTCTTTTTCTGCATACGTTCAGGCGAGGCAATCACTTATAGTACGTGGTCTTTTCCCCTTGCTCGCTGATCCTCGGCATCCAGTAAGTTCTTTAAGGTTTAACATTATCACATATCATTTTCACAATTTCGCAGTACAGTTAAAAACTCACATTTGGAATGAGGGTATCATTTTAACGTTAAACTGTGATAATTCTTACAGGCTGAGTCTACAAATGCAACAAATGAATCGGTTCTGAAGGTTGCACTTGATCATGGTAAAGCCTTTGGGGTCATCAAGTCTCACGATCGAGTGGTTGTCTGCCAAAAAGTCGGAGATGCATCTGTAGTAAAGATTATCGAGCTTGAAGATTAAACGCTGATGCCATTCGTTTTCTGAGTCACAACCCAACCCTTCAACCCAAGTTTGATGAACAAATTATAATTGGGCTTTGTCATGAGTTTTGATGTTTGATGGCTATAACATAAGTTGGTATTTAATTTAAAACATGTTGGCACACATTCCTGATGGCGATTTGCTCTTTTGCAAGTTGATTTGGAGCCCTCCTGCAATTTTGCTGTTGTCAAATGGTGAATATTTATATTACTCGATTATATATCAAGAGCCATGATATCCTTCATTCTGTGCTTTCTTCGTCACTTGAAAATAATTTACAGTAAAAACCAAATATTTTATGGTTATAAATTTATTTTAAATGGCAGTGGGTGGGGATAAAAGTATTAAGTTATATCTTTAAATATATCTTATGAGTTTGTGTAAGAATTTTTATACACCTTATAAGAAAACATGTTCTTTATTTATATTTTCACTGAAGAGCTTCAAGATTTTACATATTTTACATAAAATGAATCTAACCCATCCAAAGTCGGATTATTGTATCTGTCCAGCCCAAATAAAATAAATCGTTATTTGATTGAAAATGATATGTTAAATTTATATAAAATATATTATTTACTATAACTAATCAATTGGCGCCCATGGCCTAATGGATAAGGCGTCTGACTTCTAATCAGGCGATTGTGGGTTCGAGTCCCACTGGGCGTGATTATTATATGTATATTTTTAACATTTTATTTTATTTATATGTTTGAGTTCTTGATCTTTTCGACTTTAAATTTACCACTCTTTTTAAGAGAGTGATTTATAATAATGATGATTGTTTTAATTTAATATTTATGGTGTAAGAATACATAATCAAGTTTTATTAATACTGTAAAGACCTATGGGCTGTGACTATCTAGAGTTTGGGTGCTAATGAAATGTCTCACAATCTTACTTATTATACATTTAAATGTACCTTTTGTAAGAGAGCCTTTGCTGCTTTTGAGATTTGATCAAATGAGAAAAAAGTTTAGAAACCTCAGTGACATCCTTTATTTTTTATTGTATTTTAATTTTAATAGTATCTTGTATAGTCCTTGTCATTATATATTATGACAATTATTGTTAATGTATACTATTATACAAAATAATAAATTACATATGATTTAAAAAAACATATATAGTTTAACCGATTTAATTGTTAATTTATTGTCCTACCCTAGAATTTGATTTGATTAGGTGAAAGGTGACAAAAGTTTATATTATAAAAAAAGTAAAAGTAAAAGGCAAAGAGCACGTGAAATTAACTTTGTTTGGTAATGGTGGAGAATTAAAGCTGGGGAGGTAGTAATTATTATGCCATATTCGATTTGATTTGGTAAATCTACATGAAATGTAAATTACTCATGTGACGTTTCATTTCTCCAAAGTTAAACTTATAATCATCGAAAACTTGGTTAAAATTGAACTGACACCCACTTAATCAATAAAATTAATTTTCTAATTATATGTAGTGTATTTATCTTATTGAGTTATGAAGCCTGATTGTCTATGTAACGACCACGACCACGACCACGGCTGTTTGTGGCCCATCGGGTCGAATGAGCTTTTAGGGCTACGACCCAATTTTGGCTCTAAATAACCCTAAATTCATTGTATTTGTCTAATACACGAAAATTAGTAAATTCTCCCGGTTTGGTAGTCCCCTAGACGTAGTCATTCTTGACAAATTGAGTCAACAAATCGATGTTCTTTATTTTTCGTTCATATCAAATTTTCCATAATTGCTCGTAAAAATCCTAACATATCTATTCACTAATAGTGAATATTATACTAGATAGAAAATGCTCACATACCCTGTTATCATCACTAATGCGTAAGATTATATTTGTTAAGATCATTTAATATATACAAAAGTAATAATTGTTTTATATATATGACACATTGATAGTAAATAAATTAGTATATATCATGATAAAAAAAGTAAGAGAAGTATATAGTGAATGTATTTTGCATTTAATATTTAGTATACCATCAACACAGTTAATGGATCTAGTACTCTATGTAGAATATATTTCTCTCTACTTTGTGGAAATTTGTTTACAAATTTATATATTCAATTTTAAACAGATATTTTTGTTTGTTTCAAGTTTCAACTCATCAGAAAAATCGTTATGAAAAATCTGCAATGTAATTTCTAACACGAATTTCTGTAATCTGGACCTATCTATATATACATGGGCATTAAATGTTGTGTGTTTCATTTTATTTATTTTATTTTGTATTCTAATTATTTTGGATTCGAGATACATGCATGCAATATTTGGAGATATTTTTTAAATTAATGAAATTAATAATTGAATATGAAAAATGGACATGTTATATGTGATTTGTTTTATATTGCAAGGATATATAATGTTACCCTAATTCTGTTTAAATTAACTAAAGTCACGATCTCCAAAAGCCAAAGGAAAAACAGTTGGTCAAACCTAATAACTTTCTTAAATGAAACAGATGATACTCAATTACGAAATGGTGCCATTTTTATTTTATATTTTATATTGAAACATAATCTTTGTTTCATCACTTATAACGTGTCAATAAAATCTGCTAACACGTCATTTAAATTGTCTCCATCATAATTATTATGTAATTAAGAGTTAATTAAATGAAATAAGATACGTGTACGTAATATATGGATTTTGGGAGGGAAAAAAAAACATCTTAGATAAAATTATAACATTTTTTTATTATTTGAATTTTAAAATAATAGTTTATATAATTCTTTTAAATTTGTAATATTTCATTATATATGTTAAAATAAAAATATTGTTATATTATTTGTTATATGCATAATTTTCAATGTTATTTTTTTTAAGTTCATAATCTTATTGATAAAAAAAAATTAAAATTTAAAGAGAAATCTTAAAGTCATAATATGTATAAATGATTTAATAACCATGCCTTCATCATTGTTTAATCAATAATTCAATAAGCCTTAGTTTAATTTTGATCATATAATAAGTTTTGAAAGTTTGATCAGTCCTTTTCTCAATCCGCATACCTTAATTTATTTTAATTTATTTCCTTTCCATTTTAAAATTTAAATAAATTAAAAATATATAAATAATTTCGATAATTACTATAATTGTATCATGTGTCTTTACATTCACACTTTCATCTTTATAAAAGATATATGTTCCATTAACATCGTTCATGAATAAAATAAATGAAAAATTCAACATTAAAAAGTGATCACAAGTACCGTACAAAATTTTATAATTATATATATGAAAGAACAAATTGTTCATCTTATAACAAACTAGCCAAAGTCAACAATGATACAAAAAAAAAAATTATTATAACTTAAATAGAAGTGATGTATGTACAATATGATTGGAGTTTCGAATTAAGCTGTCACCAATTGAATGCCTAATTTGTAGATAATTTATTATGATCACCTTTAGCAATTATTTCTCCCATATTTAAATTACAAGATTAGTGAACCCTTAATCATCACATGATTGGATTATTTCATGACAACTAAACAAACTTGTCGTCTAGCTTTATTATGGGAACAAGAGATTTAAACATGAGCACCATCATTTCAACTTATTTTTGCAATATTACTCACTAAGTTGATTTGGTATATTTCACAAATAATGATTTTTCTAACCATAGAATATTCTTTTTTGATAAGTTTACGATATCATAAATACAGTGTATATAAATTCGAAAAGATTATAAAGTGTCATTTGGTAAAGGGTGACAAAAATGTTTATATTATAAAACAAAGTACAATGTAAAAGGAACAAATTCTTATAAATTAAGAATTTAAATGAAAAATATAGAAACTATTACTTATTAAAAAGATATTTTTCAAAGTCTTAAGGAGTGCCCCACCTTGAACCCTATAAATCCATCCTCGAAGACATCACTTATAAAAATGTGAAATGGTGTATTATTTTAACTTTATTTGTAATGCAGTTATAATAATGATGTAATTGTTTAACAAATTGATTTGATTTCCCAAAGAAAATCATTTAAAAGTTAGAACATGTTGAAAAGGTTGCCATTCTCTTGTTGGTTACGAACAATGCAAATCTTACCAAAATCATTTTGTTTGAGAATTTTTTACAATTTCATAGGCCCCACTAAACTTATCATCAAGCTAGGTTTTAAATACCATCTAGGTCCCTTTTTTTTTTGTTTTTTGGTTTTGGGTCCAATTTGTGCTGTATTCCAAATAAGTGATGCTTATGGAAAAGAAGACACTATATAGTTTTGATAGATAAGTGTACATATCAAAATGACTTCTTCTTTTCCTGGAATATTTTAAAACATCTTTTAATATTTAAAAGATTTATAAGTTCAAGTTACACCATTTTTTTTACTTTTATATACTTAAAGAGCTATAATAAACTCCAAAGCTATAAATTCAAACGATTTTTGTTCCGTTAGAATTTGACCGTTATCTTATAAAGTTTTACTTATAAAAATGAGATTATGTTGTAGGTAATTAGCTCGTCAAATAAAGTAAAGTCCATGACACAACAATTCAATATATATAAGTTTTTTTGGATAAATAAAAAACCAAAAAAGAAAAAAAAACCCATCATTATAAGGCCTTTAAGTATGAAAAACAGATCATTCTTAGCAGCCCCCCCCCCACACACATATATATATATACATATATATAAAGGTAATAAATTATATTATTTAATGGGCCATGCTGCAGAAAATTTTGATAAGCATGCACATTTGAAGCTTTCCACAAATGGACCTTGATAATATAAATATATATGGTCGTAATTATAATAGAGTTTTCAATTATGATCTTGATTGTTAAACTACCATATCTTGTGTTGAATTAATTAAATGATATCCACTAAAAAGTTCAATTAAATGTATTATCATGATTAAATTGTCGCAATCTTGAAAAATAAGTCCTTCGATGTTGAACGTCATAGTCTCCACATGATCCACATTTGCAATTTAGCTAATCCAAGGACAAAAATATCGGTACTTGTAGATATATCGGTACCTTGATTTTATGGATATATCGATAGATATATCGATATCGGTGGATATATCGGTTTTTGCGCAAAAAATTGAAAAAATTTGAAAAAAATATCTAGTACTTTATATAATATTATAAGTAATATTAATACATATATTGAACTTAAATTTCAAATAAAAAGTTATGTTTACAACAAATTTAGAGATAAACTATTATATAAACGTTGTCTCTTATAATAACATTTTCGTCACTGGTTATGATAACATGACAAATTTTGAATTCAAATACATATTTCATTGTTTAACACACTAGCCATGATAATTTATGATAGGAACCTAAATTCAAATACTTTACTAAATATAAGTTTACTAATTATTTAATTAAAACTATTAGTTGAATTCAAATACGTATTTCATTGTTTAACACACTAGCCTAATTAATTTATATGAAAAACCTAAATTCAAATAATTTACTAAATATAAGTTTACTAATTATTTAATTAAAAATATAGTTGAATTCAAATATGTATTTCATTGTTTAACACACTAGCCTAATTAATTTACCATTAAAAAAAAAATTCAAAAAAAATCAAAAAAACCACCGACCGATATATCTGCCATATATCACCGATATATCTCCAATATATCGCCGATTTATCGGCGATATTTTGCCAAATATGTGCATTAATTGACCAATAAGGATATATCGCCGATATATCGCCGATATTTTGCCGAAAAATTTCGTCCATGCATATCGATATCGGTAGGCTGATTTTCGCGATAAATCGGCGATATATCGCCTATTTATCGCGATATTTTCGTCTATGAGCTAATCAATAGTGTAATTTTCAATCATATGTGGTGATTTAATTTTCTTAGTATATTTATGATAGTAGATTACCAAATGTCACACCTCAACCATGTACTGGGTGCAGTTGGTATATATGCACACTATCCACATTTGAATTATTCCATGATTATTTGAGAAATGTGACTTCAAACACGAGAAACAAATAAAATAGTAGATGCAAGTATTTATCTAATTTTGTTGTTATAATTCTAGGTGTATTTAAATTAAAACTAATTAATCATATGTCGAAACTATAGACCAATATCAATTAATACTTATCTTGAAAATCTTAGATCAAAACAATGTACTTGACAAAAACTCGTATAAATAAGAATTATAATACTGATATTGAAAACATATATAACACTCGTGAAATGATTGGGTCTAGACTACTAGGATTTATCACCATCAAAATTTTTTTGAAGCTCAAATCAGTAGAAAAATAAAAGAGATGTAGATGATTATAGTATAATAAATATTTAATAATTCAATGTATTATGCAAGTCGTTAATCACGACGTTCAATTATTTCAAAATTATTGATATATATATATATATATATATATATATATAACTTTTTAAATATAATGTCATCTTTACTAAGTTTTTTTTTTTTAAATATAAATGTGAATGGTTGAAACACATAATGAATATATATTAATTGATTACGACAAACTCTCTTATCTGTCATTTGTCAAACCAAAGTGCCACTTATTATGTTCGGAAGCGACATAGACAATGGGTCATCACATTTGTTATGTATTTTACATGTGCTACTAAATCTTTTACATCTCATTAATTTTCCATTTAATTTAAATTTCTTTAATGATCGACAAAGACAATTTTCCATGAGGTTTGTTATTTATTTTTACATGTGGTACAAATTGGACCAGGATCCTCTACTGGCCAATTAACCCAGCAAGCTTTACTGTTTACTGGGGTATAAAACGCCACCGTTTTAAAAAAAAAAAATTCGTTTTTGCTTTTTCATTCATTTTGGTTTTTTTTTCTTTCCTTTTGAGCAAGTATTTATTTATTTCTTTGTTATGTGATTAATGATTATTTATTACATCAAATGAATTTTTTCTAATTTTTTAATTACATATTATGATATAATATATTAATAATTTATAGTAGTTAAAATTACAATAGATCTCAATCGAATTACATTAAAAAAAGTATATTTTTACTGTTGATATGTTATATCATATTATCATATTGTTGTATCATATTATGTACTTAGAAAATAAGTAATCACATAACAAATAAATGAGAAAATAATTGATCAAAATAAAAAGAAAAACGAATGAAAAAAAAAAAAAGGATCCTGTACAAAATTCTTCTTCTATATATTATTTTCCATAAATCAATATTTACAAATATTTTTTATCAAAATAAATTTTGTAATTGCCAATTTTTTATTTATTTATCTCATTTCATTAACTCGATATTAATTATGAATTATAGTTGACCAGTCTTACAAGAATATAATTTTCTTGTTAAAAGTCAAAATAATTTCAAGTAAAAAATATTAATGAAAAGGAGAAGCACTAGCACCGGTCTAACGATATTTAATTTATTTTGCAATAAACAAATAAAAAATGCAGAAAGGGGAAAAAAGTAATGGCGGAGCAGTAGTAGACTCAGAAAACAAAAATCTCTTTCCCTCTCCACTCGTCTCCCCAACGGCGTCGTTCCACCGCCACCGCCGCCGACGGAATAATATTCACTAGGAAATCGCCGGAGCTTAATACTTATACGTGTAGCATACGTAAATATATGGGGGCATCATTGTCGAATTTGAGCGAGAACGGGTCGGGTAACGGTGGGCCGGGTCTGGGGGACATACCGGAGAGCTGCGTGGCCTGCGTCTTCCTCTATCTTACGCCGCCGGAGATATGCAACTTGGCTCGCCTCAACCGCGCCTTCCGCGGCGCTGCTTCATCCGACGCCGTTTGGGAGGCGAAGCTTCCCTCCAATTACCAACATCTTCTCAATGTCCTCTCTCATCCCGATGTCTATGAAAACCTTTCCAAAAAAGGCATATTTGCCCTCCTCGCTCGCCCTCTCCCCTTTGACGACGGCAACAAGGCATGTTTTCAATAGTGTTATTCTCTGCGAATGTTAGTATAATTTTATTTTTTTACATTCGGTGCTGGTACTCTGATTTTTCCTCTGGATTTCAATCACTTATTTCATTTTCTGCAGCAATTGGACTGTCTTGAATCTTTTACTTGTATTCTTTCAGTGATTTGGATTTTTTTTTTCGTTATTCGTATTAATCAGTTATTTTATTGATTGCCTCCTAATTGGGATTTGGGGTTCTTTTTGGATAAGGGTGAGTTGAAGTTGACGGTTTTCCTTTTTTAATTTGAGTTTTCTTTTGGGATGAAGTTTACATTATTCAACATATCATTCCCAAGTTATAAAGGTTTATCACAGGGCTTCAATAACTGGATGATCAAAATTTGAAATTGTTAAATTGTAGATTCATCATTTTCTTTCAAATTCTCTTATGTTCATTAGGTAGGTTGCTCTTTAAGGTAGTGGAGTCAAAAGATCTGATTACTTCAATGTCCTTTAACGTGTTGAGTGCCAAAAGAAGTGGTATTTGTGTTTTTAACTGTCCTTCAAACGCTCTTCTCATTTCACATGGGGTAATTGCAGGTGGTATGGGTGGACAAATATACTGGGAGGGTTTGCATGTCAGTATCAGCCAAGGGAATGGCAATAACGGGAATTGAGGATAGGAGATACTGGAATTGGGTTCCAACAGAAGAATCTAGGTTGGTATTCAACCTTCTATTCCTCTTAACCTCTTATGTTGATGTCATTATTGAATATTGAATGATGTTAGGATTTTAAAATGGTTTCAGATATGTTCATATTCCAATTATACTCTTAGTTAAATTTGTGTTGCTAATTGAGCAACAGATGCTATACAATATCTCTAATTGTTTTTTTGGGCATAAGCTGTGCATTCAGTTACCATGTTGAATAGGACAAGGAAAAAGTTCCGATTACTCATCTTTCCAATGACGTAAACCTGAGCACCAAGAATGATTTTCAGGATAAGCTATCGAACTTTCCAGTTGATAAACCCCCAAAATGTATTTCCCCTATCTATTTATGTGGGCTGCTTCACATTGCCCGAGCACTTTAATTTTTTGATGATTCTGCTAGTAGGAAATTGCTAAGAATTACAGACATTTGTTTCTTGAGGTTTCAGGTGCCGATCCATTTAATCTCATTCTCATATTAAGTACGTGCAGTTGCTCATTCGAAAACTATGTAAAATGTCAAGCCATATATGTGATCTTGATTTTGATTAATTAAGTTATGATTAAGCGAGAGAAGAAGTCCAAATAAATCTTGTAAAAAATGTTACTGTGTTTAATTTGAAAATGGATTTAAGCTGCATTTAGTTTTATTTTTGGGCATTCGGAGAGTTGTTATTTGAGAAGTATCCCGACAGTGAAGTTGGAAACTCTGTACTCTGAAAAATGTTGGATGTTTAGTTAGAAAAATTAAAGATATATTCTTGGAAAACAGTTTGGTATTGTTCTTTGAATGTTGTTTTGTCTTCTTTTGGACAACATATGCATAAGATAGTGTTAGCTGAGATACCTATGTCAAATGGGTCTTGGGAAAAACATGCGAGGACAAAATTACGAATGAGAAGAAGATGAGCTATTTATGGATGGCCCCCATAGAGGGTAGGACATCAACAATTTGGCTGATGGTGGTTAAAGAAGATATTCTAGCCCTTGGATTAGGCAATAGTATGGAGGAACATGGTTGATCACATAATTTGGAGTACGAATACCCCTGTAGCCAACCTCACAAGTAGTGACATTGGGCTTTGAAGATGATGATGATGTTGTCTTGTTAATGTTTTATTCTTGCAAATGACTTGTTACTTTTATTATAGTTATTAGTCATCTAAATACCATAATAAATAATTAATATTTTGGAAGATTGGAAATACAATTGCTAGAAAATATTGAAAGCCAATACACTGGAGAAAGAAAATGGAAGTATGTAATGAAACCAAACAGAAGGTTAACATTTCCAGATACAAATATTTAGATCACTTGAGCAATCTTGAGTCCAGGCAATTTCTTTGAGCTTTGGCCAGTCAATTATGAGAATTTGCATGGAGCCATCTTTGGGAACACTTGATAGAGATTTTTGACATGTATTGGGTTCAACAAAGAGAAGTGTAGGATGCCTGATACTTTAAAGTGATACTCATCATCAGTTAGAGATGAAACATTGTTCTTATGCATCAACTTTCATTCTGAAAGTTGTACAATTATTGGTGTCTTGGGTTCTGCTGCAGTCATGGATGCCACTGATATAGTCATCATGAGTTCTGGTACATTTACACATATCTAATATTGACACAATTAGCTTATCTCCTACATGAAAGGATCCGAGTCAATCCAAATAGCCCAGAGGTTCAGAATTGAGCATTGTAGTCGATGGAGATTTTCCTCTTAGTTTTTAGTTTTGCTGTATCATGGTTGGTCTGGCTTGTAAATTTTATTACATTCTTGGCCATATCACTTGCTTTTTTTTTCTTTTTCTAATAGCCTTTATGCGTGAAGTTTAGTGGTTTAGGTTCAGGATTTGTCCTCACATCGATAAGGTGAAACCTATTAGGATCCAACAATATAATCGTAAAACTTAAGTTTCACTACTTAAATAATAGAGCTTGTTTATTGGAAGACGACAATGAAGGATTTGTTTGTACTAAGTAGTTGAAAATTTTCTTTTGCTGTTTACTTGAATCAGTTAAACCAAAAGGTGTTCCTTCATTTCCTTTCCTAGGAATTCAGGATCATAAAAGCTCAATATGGTGTGCATCTTTAACTTTGTCCGACATATAGTAGGATCATTAGCATGATATACCATCAGAGTGCAAATGTATCTCTTCCTTTTTACTTAGTTGTGAAACCTATTTGAACAAGCAAAAGTGTCAATAGTTTTGAGCCAATATTACTGGAAGTTATCCCTATTATAGATGGCTTCAATTGTCATTTGTGTGAAGTAGGCATTAAGTGGTCTAACAGCATTTGAAACTTCAAGATTGTTAATTTTCGCGGCCAACATGTCCCTGTGGAAGTTATTTGCATCTCAATTTGGAAGCCTGCTGGTTTTGTTTCATTTTGGCAAATGAGAAGTTTCATTGATGTTGAACTGCTGTCGTAGAATTTGGCATCACCTCCTTATACTGCTCTGTTCTTGCAGATTTAACGTTGTAGCATATTTGCAGCAAATATGGTGGTTTGAAGCTGATGGCATGGTAAATTTCCCTTTCCCACCAGATATATATACGGTGTCATTTAGGATCCATGTTGGAAGATTTTCAAGAAGACTGGGACGCCGTGTCTCATATTTTGACCATACTCATGGATGGGAAATCAAGCCAGTACGATTTGAACTGTCTACTTCAGACGGCCAACAAGCCTCAAGTGAGTGCTTTTTAGACGATACACAGCAAGATGATGCTAATGGAAGTTACAAGCGTGGTTACTGGATAGAGTACAAAGTAGGAGAATTTATTGTCAAAGAATCAGATCCTCCAACCGAAGTGAAATTTTCAATGAAACAAATCGACTGCACACATTCCAAAGGCGGACTTTGTGTTGATTGTGTATCAATTATCCCCATTGATTTGAAAGAACGTCTAAGAAGAGGGATTTTGAAGTAGTTGTGCTGTGTATGTTCCTTTGTTTGTATAGGGTTTTGTCATACACCTTACACGTCTCAAAAGAATCACCTACTTGGAGAATTCATCTAGTTTGTTTATGCTGTAGGTATGATTCCTCTATCCATGTTATCTTTTTGTGGATTTGTAATTGATTCAGTTTTGTTTCTCATTTGCTTTTGCAGAAGATTTATGATTTGTGGCCAAGCAAAGTTGAGTTTGTTGTTTCTTCAATGAGGTAGGTACACGTTACACTTTGTATATTTTCCAGACACGGTCGTCAAATTTTACACTTGGTTTTATTGAAGATATCTGCTTTTTCGCTCATCAATTCTCTCTCTGTCTTTTCCAATAGTCTTTAATTATGTATCTCATCTCATTCACTTTCTTGAATGAATAATTGAGGGCATTGATGGCTGTAGTCCGTGGATATTCGCTTACTCTGTTATGTTGTTACCTGCTTTTTTGAGATGTTATTGCTTTGTGTGGTTTCTATAACTTGGGGTGGCATAATTGCTTGATCAGAGATATGTAAACGTGCAATATCTATGTTCACAGTTTTCATTTCTTGACATGTCCTGTAATTAATATGTGAAAAACCACGTGCCCAGGTATTCAATTTCTGCTATGTTTTGTCTTACTGATTCTTCATGCCCCATTTAATAAGTTCAGTAGAAAAATCACTACTCATTTAGTGTCACAAAATCATAGTCTTGATGTAGAACTCTCTGTTTTTTATTTTATTTTATGAAGCCGATTTCGATGCAAAATACTAATATTAAGTATTAGTATCATGTGTATATAATAAAAACAAGAGTGAGAAAGAAGTTATTGTCTTTTAAAAACTTTAGCCAAAGGCCTAGTGAGTATAGAAGCTATTGTAAACTGGGTTTTATCTTATATTTCATTTCACTAATGCATGTTAGATGTGAATTGTGCATGTGGCGTGTATTGGTTAAATAAGACCTAATTTAATAGAATATCAAAATGGAAGACAATGATGGTTTTGCTATAAATTCACATTAATATCTGCAGTTAATATGAACAATTCAAAGTAGGTAGAAATTGAAAAATGTAGTGCTTCCAATTCCTAAATGTGGTAGCAGATTATTTCCTCAGTATATTCATTTTCTGATAATAATTCAAAAGGCATTGGACCACATTTCTATCATAGATACTAGACTGAGAATAGTATAAAAAGTTGGTAAAAATTTGGATTATATTTCGTGAGATGCTGATATATCTAAATTAATTCGACATTATCTTTAAGTCAAAGCGGGTCATTTACATTCAACTCTTCTAAATGGGGGCTCTTACAAGACAATTATGCCTCAAAAAGCAAAAGAAAAGTTATGTTGGCTTTCTCCTGATTTTGTTGAATCCAGATTCTATCATTCTGCTAAAAAACATTTTTTTCTGAGCTGTGTCCATAATGTCCCAGAGATCAGACCTTTTCCTTTTTGTTCATCTTTATGATTTAAATGCTTACTTTTCTCCAACAGGTGTTATTTTTGTAGCTTTATATATATGTCAATTTATTGCACCAGCATCTCCTAATCTGAAAATGGTCGGAATTAAGAAAAATGTTACAAATTAGTTTTAATTTTGTCTTCACAATAATTTCGGCCATTTGGAATTTTTTTTACACTTTCTGTCTTCCATGTGAAGCACTTTGAACATTATAGTATTTATTGGATGATTTGGGTTTATTTCATGTGGTGATAGTCTTGAAATTTTTGAGAAGCTTTATTATTTGATTAAATGATTACTGTTGAATATTTGTGACTTGTGATAAAGTAAATGGATTTTTAGATACACATATTTAAAAGGTTTAATTACATAAAAATAATAAACTTGGAGTGAAATTTCAATAATTCAATAACAAAACCAACCTTTATATGTAAACTTCTTGGTTATCAACTTTAAATTCTCTTTTTATTATAATAGCAGACTTTATTTTACGAGATCTAATTATAATACTGTCACCGGCCCACCATCACTGAATGTTTCTGAATATGATGATTTCAACTCTACCACCAATTTTGACATTTTACACCAACTATGGTGACCAATGTCTACATTGTTACAAATAAAAAATCAAATGTGAAACACAAAATTGATTATGGCTATGTATTGTGAGTTCACTCATCTAATGTAATTAAATTCGAGAAATGATTTGACATAAGATTAACTTGCCAAACAATATACTGTTGCTTAGAACCTTCTTTTTTCTTCTGCTCCTACAAACAATTTGAAGTTTACTGAAAATTCTAACACTGAAAAAACGGTTCGAATACACTTAAAAACAGGTGACACATTGATGAGAGAGAGAGGGAGAGAGAGAGAAGTGGTTGGGAGTATTGTACAAAAATCCAACATTTAGTAAAGTCTGCGTAATTTATGAAAGAGTTGGTTGTAGTTCCAATAGTAGACAACTATGACTATGTTATCTAGTCTTTTCTTTTGGTGGGCCCTTTTTTAACTGGGCGGCGCTACATACTTTTTTTTTTAAATTGTAAATTGTGTTTTAAAAGTAAATTATGAGAAAAATCACATTATCATTTTTAATTAATTCTTCATTATTAATCAAAATAACATAATCTTAATATATTTTTTAGCCTCAGTCAATTCGTTAATCATATCTAAACAACTGAACACATCAACATTTTTTTTTTACAAAACTGATTGAGATTAAAAAAACATACTATATATGTTGATCCTTTGAAGAACAGATGTGCTTTTGTTTTTGCTTGGATGAAAATCTTCTAATTTTCTTACAGGATAGTTTTTATTTTTGTTTTAATTGCAAATTGTATTATATTTATGAGTAGTCGACAGAGATGACGCCAATGTTCGCGACAAATACGGTGGGATTATTTAAGCATTAAATGTGTGAAGGAGAGCTCTGAATTGGAAATTTAAAATTCTGTGCAATTTTGAGTTGCACCATAAATTTCAATTGTAGCTCAATAGTGAACCACATTTACTTGTATTTACTACTACATGAAAAATTATTCATCTTCTTATTTATTGGTTTATCTATATTTGGTTACCAAGGACTTTCCTTCATTGCTATGCTTCCTTTTTATTTATGAAACCTCCAATAGTTGCTATTTCAATCATTGAAAAGCATTTAAAATTTGTTATTGATAAATTTTGTCCTGCTCAATGGAAAAAAATGTAGTTACAAATCATGATAAAGACTATCAATTTTTTTAAATCTGAAATTGGAATTTTTTTAAAAACTTTTATAAAATATTTCAAAAGAAAAAAACTACCCTCTCCCTCAAAGGAAAAATGCCTCTAAAAGTTTTATGAGGGCAATAATTTCGAAATGATTATATTCTTTAAAAAAAAAATATCGATTTGGTTATATAACAATTTACGTAGCCAATATAGTCGTACTTGCTGTTTAACTAATCATTCTACTCATGGATCACATGATCATAAGTGTAGCTTTCAAACATTTAGATGGATAATAGTGTAATATTTTCACAGAACGCAAGCTTTTGTAATGCATAAATTTTCTCTCTTTAAATATTATGTTGTTGGTGCATGTTAGTCAATTTTAATAAAATTGATTATCTTTGAGTTTTGATTGATTATAATAAATTGAAACTTGGGCATAAAACTAATTTTAAGGATTTGGCTCGTAAACATTAACCTAAACTGTAATTGACTAGCTTTGTAGTTCAAATGATATCGATCCCCATTTTTTTAAATATACATATTAGATTGACCATGATTTGAGCCTTGATTGCCCAAAATTAAATAATTTCTGAACAAAATAGTTAAATTCATAATACCAATGGTTCACACATCGTAACATTCTAGATCAAAATTCATTTATAATTAGTAGCATAGAGCAAAGTTATTTGTATTTTCTTTTTATTTTTACGTATTATACTGTTCTTGATTATATAATAAATATCTTCTAGTTTTTAACTCAAGCTTCAAAAGATTTTCGTTCAGACAATTTTTGAAAAAAATAATGTCGCAATCTAAATGGTGGCAATTTAAAGGAGTGGGATTGTTATTCCATTAACTTAAAATAGGCTTGAAATTAAGTTATATATAATTACATTTACATTAAGGACATAATTCGTTCAAATAGTCAAATTACTATTAACAATAAAATCTATCTAAATTAGCAAATTTGGAGACAAATCGTTATTCATTAGTAAAATTATAAATAACTTCTCGATCGAAGAGTGATTTATCTTTTCAGTGTCAAGTTAACATCATTAAAAAGTACTATTATATTATGGAGATTATTACTAATTTATCACACACACACTAATCAAAACAAATTGTATTGTATTAATAAATAAAGTGTGGTCCAATTAGAAAGAGCATCATATATAGTTGGTGCATGGTTGTACTATGATATGTCCCCTCCTCTACTTAAAAAAAAAGCCTCCAATTTGATGAAAAATAAGAGTAGGGATATCAATGGCCTCATCCACCTCCTCTCTTCTTATCAATTCATGTGGAAATCTCATTATTTGCTTAATTGCCCCTTAATTATACAATTATTAAGTTATAGTTACTCATGAGATTGATATCAAATTAGCTAGAAAGGATGAATTGGACCTGGTTGATTTGGATCCACGATGGTGAATAACGAGGTTGAATATTCAAAACAAATTATTCGATACTTGAATTAGTTCAAGATAGAAGAAAAAACACTTATATTCACATATGTTACCCACCCTCACATGGTTGTAGAAAACTATACTACTACATCCATTTCACTAAGGTAGACAACCATAATTAATTTTTCTTATAAATCAAGAAAACATATTAAATGTGGTTGAAACTATAACATCAATCTTTCTATATTAATTCTTCCTATTTAAATATGAGTATTTTAGTAAAATATGTGTGTGTGTGTGTATATATATATGAGTACTTTTGTCACTTAAAAATAGTTAATACTCTAAATAAGTAAATAAGATCATAAATTATAATTTGACACACATGAAAAACATAAAAATAATTAAGTCTATCTTAATAGGATATAACTTTATTTTTTATGCATCTCAAATGTGAATGAAGTGCACCCAACGTAGCATGGAACACACCATACATTTAGTTGGTTGGAAAAGTCATGTAATGGAATTTTTTCTAATACTTAAGTACAAAATTATAATATATCTCTATGTTCATATGTAAATATCATGGGAATTACTGTGGAGTGGGACCATTAAGATGTATATATGAATGTGGATGCCATTGATGGTTTACGATATAGCTAGGTTGAAATGAGATTGTAATTATTTTGGGGCTTTTCAATGCTAATTATGGCTCTATATATTTCCTACATTTTTTTTTTGAAAAAAAATGATTCTATATATTATCACGTCGACTCATGCACACAAGTTGCTGCGCTGGCAATCCTCCATTCCTTCCCAATGTAATAATTATGGCTAACATATATAAAATCGATTTTTTAATGGTTTATATACCATTTATTATTATTATATATATATATATATATATATATCTCTAGTATGTGTGTTTTTGTTATATATATATATATATATATATATTGTCAGTCAAAACAAATGTTCACCGGATTTCTATATACATTGTCACGTCCACAGACATTTAATTAATGTCGTTTCAGAGAAAGTGGAAAGATGATTACAGCTTTAATTTTTTTGTTATTACAAAATCATTTTGTTTGTTTTTTTGTCCAACTCATGTAAATATTCTTTCTCTGCATCTTTTTCCAAAACATATTTGTCAAAAAGACAGACATTCTTACTTCTCAATTTACTTTTTATTAATATATTAGATCAACAATTTCTGGCTAAATGCATTATTTTAAGAGTTGGTCCGATTTCTCATAAATCTAATTTTATGAGATTTGTTAATCCATAATTCAAAATATTTAATTTATAAAAACTATTTTGAGCTGCGAATAATGGGATTTCGTCTCATAAAATTATATTCATGAGATGATCTTTTTTAAAACATTTTTATACACGACTGTTGGACATTTACAGATATATATCCAAACGGATATTAATTAAGGTTTTACTACACTTTTTTTACACACACACACACACACATATATATATATATATATATATATATATATATATATATATATATGCTCCTATGGGAAATTAATATCTGTCAAATTGAAACATGAACATGAAACTTTCACAAAATAAAAGGGTCGACCTATTAATTATTTGATTTAATTGTAAACAAATCACCATCTTTTCAAAAATTTCAATTTAATTGCAACTTTTGAACTAGCATGATGAAGATGATGATGGTGGTTATAACTCATTATTGCAATTTGAATCACAATTGTATTTTATTAAGATTTGATTCCACGTCTCTGCTAAGTAAATAATCATGTCAAACACCACATTATAACCCATGTAAGTTTTTTATTAATTTTTTTTTTATCTCCATCAAAACCACATAGTTTTGGTGGAGATCGGAGTTTTAGATTACGTGGCTTATGATATGGCTTTAAAATTACTATTTAATCAGATACATAGTGAACTCAAATAGTCGGAAAATACTATTGTAAGTGAAAGTCTATTCGATCTTGTGACAACACTTTTTGATATTACAAAGTGATATTTAATTAGACACCTAAATGAAAGCCAATAATTTAATTAGTGAGCTAAATAAAGAAAAAATTCCCTGAAAAAACCAGATGAAATGAAACAAAACCCTAACAAAGAAACAGCTGGAGACAACCTTGTGAATATTGTCATATATTCATTGCTATTATAAAGAGGTGGCTGTCTATATGTACTCATTCCCATCTTTCCATCTTAAGGACCTAATTAAGCTCCCATCTCATCAATACCTACACACAATAATACATATACTATCATATATCAATTCTCTATTTTTTATTTAGCCCCAAAACCTCGTAATTAACTCGAATAATTATTCAATTAACGTTAAATATTATAAGTACAAATTAACCTTAATTCTTGAAAGCTCAAACTCCTCCAAAAGCCCATTTTTACATAATTTGTGACACGTTAAGAATTCCTCTATGTGCTCTTCCATAGCCATTAGGCATATATTTATACAAATGGTCACAAATATATATTGCACTAAATCATGATCACTAAAACCCCTTTTTTTCTGATCACTTGCTCACCTTTTATTTAAGTTGATGCTAGATTGTTATGTTGTATACTTTAACTCATCATATCCCAAATTTCAAAGTTGAGTGTGTATTGTGAATATATATATATATATATATATATATATATATATATATATAAGTGAAATTAAGAAATGGATTATAGGGGAGGGTGTTAAAGGGACCAGATGGTGACCTTTGATTACCATTTCAGTCCTCTTCTCACCCAACCAACGCCATCTCCTTTAACTCTCTCTCTCTCTCTCTCTCTCTCTCTCTCTCTCTCTCTCTCTCTCTCTCTCTCTCATCTAGTAGTATTTATTAGGTGCACCCAAAGTTAGAGGCCATATGGAGAGGCTGCTTAAAAGAGAGACCAAAGGCCAAGACTCCTTTGTCTTTGCAGATAAATATTCTTGTAAACCTTCCAAAACAGATTCACACTTGTCTTCTTCTTTCATTTACTTTTCTGCACCAATAAGCCAACTCCAAATACCTCTCTCTGTGTAAAACACTCTTACTTCTTCATTCTCTACTAATTAAATTTTCTTTTACTTTTTGTTTCTGTTTGAATAAGAAAGAAAGTATCATGGATTGGAATGGTAATATTAGATCAGTGCCGTTTGTTTCTCGGCCTGAGAATAATTCCTACAGCTTTCTCTACAACTACAATTATGACCAGTTTCCAGGTATCATATATGTATTATTCAACTTTTTTTTTTTTTCTTCTTGTTATTGTGATGTTATTGCATGGAAATATCTTGCTAGCTAGGTTTATTCAAGATCATATGCAGAACAAGTAGTTTGGATCCTCTATTTTCTATAATTATAATCAAATGCCATGTTTTGTTTCCATCACGTTGTACATTGGTTAAATGAAACACAAAATTGAAATAGAGATATTCATATGCAAGAAAAAAACTCTTTCTTAAAATTCACTAGGCTTTGTTTCAATTGAATTTTATCAACAAATAGAAATTCATGTAGTTGAAATTAGAGAAAGCTAGGTTTTTTTTCCAAGTAAATTAATTCACTTATAATCAAATCCCAGTGTTTCATCACAACTTGATACATTATTCTTTGTGTACTGATTGGATGAAATACGAGATTGAAACCCTTCTTTAAGTCTTTCAAAGTACAATTCAACAATTACAGTGATAAATATTCCATGCACATACTTATTTTCTTTCTGAATTAATTCCTTCTTTTTTAGTGCTAGAAATGAAGCAGCCATCAATGACACAACAGACCATTCTACCGACGTTGATGGAGAAGAACATGAACAACAATTACGTGCAAGATCCGAAGAAGAAACGTTTGAGCAACGAGCAATTGGAGATGCTGGAAAACAGTTTTCAAGAGGAGATAAAGCTGGACCCAGATAGGAAGATGAAGCTGGCCAAAGAACTGGGGCTTCAGCCACGTCAGATTGCGGTCTGGTTTCAGAATAGGAGGGCTCGATGGAAGGGGAAGCAGCTCGAGCGCTTGTACGATGCGCTTAAACAGGAGTACGATGCTGTTTCCAGGGATAAGCACAAGCTTCAACAAGAGGTATATATATTTCTTTAAATTTTGTTGAATATTTCTTTCCATGCAAAATTAATTATGAATATTAATATTTTGGTACATATATGGATCGGAAAGAACATTAATTGTTTAAGTTGCTTCTGCTTTTTTGTCTGAATAATCTTCTCATGGCTAGCCAAGCTTTTACTACCTGTTAGCTTCTGTATTTATCACACAACATTCACTTTGTGTGTGTGTACGGATGGTTGATGGAATATTTATGCAAGTCCTGGCACATTTTCCAGTGTGGGAGATTTTTTATTTTCTCAATTTTCTTGAGTAATTTTTTAGTTTATAAAAAATTTATCAATTTAATTTAAAGTTGTGTTTGGATGGAGGGATTTGAAATCCATGATAGCAAATTCATTTATTGTATAGATGTGGATTTGAAATTCATTACTTCCAATTTTATATTAACTTTTAAGTAATATATATGAGTGGATTTCAAATCATTTTATCTAAACATAACCTAAAGGTTAGTGAGTCAGTTCAGCCCATAAAAATTTAATGCACAAAATTACAAAACACTAATGTTATAAACCCTCAAATTTATAGGTTTAAATTGTCTATTTCTTATCATGTTTTAATCTTGAAGTTCATTGTTTTACTAACCTTTCATTTCATTCTATATTTTTTTAAAGATTGTTTTGCAAGGATTGAATATATGGTACTTAATTTGTAGCTAGGCATGATTACATATACTTATAAAATTACTATATGTTACCTTCATTTCAAAATTGTTTTATTAATGTACTTCAAGAAGCAAGACTTGCCCCAGAATCAAGATAGCTAGGGAGAAATAATTAGAAACAAAAACTTTAATTAATTAGTAGTTCTTAATGAATTTTACTTCATAAAACAAGAGATAAAATAAAAATAGAGGGAATAATGTGTGTTAGCTGACATGTAGTGATGAAATAAAAACATAACAAAAACCCCGTGTGTTTATGTGACTTATAGATCGATCTAACGACAATATTTTTGCGAATTAGGTAACGGCATTGAGAGGAATCTTGAAAGATCAAGTGGCAAAAAAACAAGTGTCCACAGGGTTGACAGAGATATCTGGGGAAGAAACAGTGGAAAGCACCTCAATTCCAATGAGCTCCCAAAAACATATAATAACAACGACAACGACAACAAGTAACCAGCTTGATCAAATTGCAGAATGCAACTATCCAGTGCTGAACATGGATGACTACAATAATGCAGTCATGATCATGCCACCCTACTGGCCTACTCCTCCTATGCCTTCTTGTCCTTAAGTTTGTTGTTGTTGTTGTTTATATGTTTTCTATAATTCTTTAATTTTCAAACTTGAGATGTTGTGCTAGTGCTAAGATTTGTAGCTAGGTCAACCTAACAACACTCTGCTAGCTGCTTTTATTAGGATGGAGGTTTAGCCCACTTAATGGCTGTGTTTAATTATTTTAATTAGGTTTTGATGATCATCAGTTGAGGGTAGCAATGTAGCTAGGGGTTAATGCAGACTTTTCTTTTCTAGTGATCATGTGTTGTTTGGATTCTAATTCCTTGCAATTTGATATTGAATTTCGTTTCATTGAATGTGCGTGGTTAAGATGAGATTGTACGTGATGTGTTTTTAATGAGACATGGGATACGAGATGCAATATTAAATATATGAGTAACGAGTATGATTTTTAAATATTTGTTAAATTTTGATGGGCAAGGATTCATGTTCTTGAAATTTTATTTGTGACAAGAATTTATTGTTATACATATACAAGTATTCTATTGATGTAAGAATTCAAAATTAAGAAAGTGTCATCATAAAATCAAGGATTTCAATATAGACCAAATTAAACCTTCTTTGCTGCTAGAACATAATGTATAATAATTAAAGAAAATTATCATATAGTTCTCCCATCATCCTTATTACTTTCATGACTCTTATTCCATGTATTTTTCTCTAGCTATGATTAATTTTAATCTCGAGATAACCCTTCACAAATTGGATTATTTTGGCTGCTTGATAAATCTAATAGTCCCATGAACTCTTGTTCTCATCGTGATGCATGCTTTTCTCTATTCCAATAACTCCTGTTCACCAAAAAAATAATAAAATAATAAAACTAGAGGTTAATTAGGTCAACTCAATCTCGATCCTTTATAGGAGACTATAACGATGACACGTCATACAATTGATATAATCAAACACGATAAAAAAAAATATTAATTTGCAATAGAGCATAAAGAAAACTCATATTCCCAGTGTATCTTTTATATACTCTGTTTAATTAGATTTGGGCTCAAATGCTACGAAAATGGGTTTTGGGCTTCAAAACTTATAAACAAAAGCCCAATATCAAATCACTTCAGAATAAAAAATTACCCAAAAAAAAAAAACCATCGTTAATTCATCGGAAAACAGGACAGCCCGGAACGGAAATTCCCGGCGCCGTCGGGCAGGACGCCAACGGGCAGTGGTCAGGCTCCGATCCCCACCATTTGACATTTATACCATTGTTCTGCAGAGCAAAGAACAATATAACCCCCATGAACGCCGTTCCGGCATCCAACGCCGCCGACAGCACGTAGTTGTACCGCTGCCACCACGTTTTCCGGTACCTGAACACGAAGTAGTTGAAGATGGTTCCGGTGACGATCCAGCTGGCAATGTTGGTGGGAGTCGCCGGCGGCATTCCTGCGAAGCCGTAGGAGATGACCGGAATGTTGATCAGTGGGATCCACTTCTTCTCCGGGAAGACCTTGCTGAGAACCCAGACTGGAACAGGCAACACTGCTCCGATCAGGAACAGCCAAACCAGGTTCCGGTACAGCCCGCCCGGCCCGAAGAGGCGTTCGGGCCCGATCAGGCCCCAGATGACCGAGGCATCGAAGGTGACTCGGAACTTGGGGCACGTCCACGGGCTCTCGGGATGCAGGGCCTCGATGTCGCAGATGTTGGGGATGTTTTCGAGCATCCACCATGAGACTCCCAGGTTGACTGAGCCGGCGACCAGGGTGCCCACGAGCTGTGACACGAAATGAGATGATTATGATGACACGAATTCAAGTGGTTCGTGTGTGATGTGGGCGATGGGACTAACCTGGGCTGTGAACATGGCTCGTGGAGGGATTTTCATGTAGTGTGCGAGTTTGAGATCGGCTAGGAAGGAGAGAGCATGAGTGGTGCTGATTCGTCCGTAAATCTTGAAGATGAGATTTGCAATGGGTTTTCCGGGGAGAACGTATCCGAATAGGAACTGCGCGATGATGTCGTATCCAGGTTGCTGCACCATAAGCCATGTAAGAATATCAATAATTCGATCCAACCCAAGTTTTTTAGAAACGTTATAATCATAGCTCAACTGAAATTACCTGGTTGGTGGTGGCTTGAATGATTCCGATAGGTAATGTAACGAGCCAAGCTAAAGCGAAGGCAAAGAGCATCCCCCACCATGGAAGCTGCACATCTTCTTTCCACACGAATGAGATCAATAAAGACAAAAGGATGCTTCCTAGTAACAAAACCAAGAACCACCACTCAGGGACTTGCTTGTAATTCTTCATCAATTTCCCATGTATGTCTAACTTGATGTTCTTCACAGCAGATTTACTCTGCTTCCAAATATCACTGAAATCCAGTTTCACACATCAAACACATGCAAATCAAAATCAAGATTTTGAGACAACTATCTAGCCAACCTGCCATGAAACAAGGCAACATGAGTAAGAGTAGCTGTGAACCGCGCGAACCCTGATCCAATCGAGAGGGCAAAGAGGGGACTAAGATAGAGCTTGCTATAGCTCTCATAGGCAGAAACATTAAGATCATATTGGGGTGTCAAGACCTTTGTGGTGTCGTATTTATGGCCACTGGCTGTGAAAAGCTGGTTGGAGAAAATGGGGAATTTTCGAGCATCAAAAGTGTTCAACTTCCAATAACACAAAGGAAGAATGATGTATATGAACATGATGAATCCGAACATGACATTGAGAATGGAGGAAAAAGGCGTGACCAATGGGCTGCCATGATAGGCCGAAATGCCAGCCCAGTCGAGCGTGAACGCACCAACACCGAGCCCATGGTAGCCCGACCCGATCTGCTGGGCCGTGATGCTATGAGGCCACACCCAACAGACCCATGAGAAGAATGTTAGAACTTGAAAGAGGTAGCCTGGGAATACGTAGTAGATGAAACTTGCAACCATGCATATGAGGAAGAATCGCATCCTCGTCATTCCCATTGCCTTCGATTCTCTTTCGTGAAGTGCCCTGTTCGTATAAAACAAGATCCTCTATTCAGTGTGTCTACTAATAACCATGAGTTAATGAGAGAAAATGAATGTTAATGTATGATGGAAAAAGAGACCTAAATAAAGAAACTTGAGCAAGATTTGAAGGCCACCACATCTCAACTGGATCCACTAAGTATCTTCTTAACATCCCAGCCCATCCATATCCCACTAACTGCAATTATGCAACAATTCAACTTCAAGTTCAAACAGAGTCAAGAATAGTACCAGACAAGTCATAAAACTAGTGGAAATGTACAATAAAAATATAATTTGAAAAATAATTTTCATTTTATATACAAGGAAATGTCTCTATATTAATCAAATTTAGGGAAAAAGATTTGACATTTTGTTGCAGTTTTAAAATGTTTTCAATGCTTTTTTAGCAAAAAATTGCAATATATTCATTTAAATTATGTATGGAAATTAAAATTAAATACATATATAATAATAAGATACAAAATTAAAAAAAAAAAAATTGTTAGTAATTATTAACTAGTGATCACAATAATAATAAAATTTCAAAACCATTATCACCATCAAATTTCAAAACAGATGTTTCTCAAGAGAAAGGAATTTCATGTTTCAAACATATCTTCTCTAGAATTGTTCGAAATTCAAAAAAAAAAAAAAAAAAAAATCCATCAAAGAATTTTCAGTTATGTAGAAAAATAAATACCTGAGTGGTCAAGACAATAAGAAGAGAGCAGAAGAAATTCAAACTCTGCTTGTAATAACCCTTCATCACTGTAATGGCACCAATGGAGTAAGCATCGCCGCCACCTGTCGAGACCCCACAGTTAGCCATCACAGTAATGATGACATGCTCCTTCATATTAAACGGGCCCGGGTTGAGGCTGAACCGCCACCGCCCGAACACCGTGTACTCCTTCTCCGGCAGCATCGCCGCCATGATCCTGCCCAACGGGAGCACCAATATCTGCATGAGGATGGCGGAGATGGACAACGGTTGCGTTCTGTAGATGAAGAAAGTGTTGAGGAATATCAAGATTATGCATGAGGCAAGACCCAGGACCCAGACCCGGAATGTCATCACCGGCAGAGTCGGGTCGTCCGTCTCCGGCACCACCAGCGCCACCTCCTCCACCGTGCATCTCTCTTCCGCCGCCTCGCCGGTGGAGGCTGTGTTGTTAGAAGCCATTAATGTCACTGTTTGTCAGAGGTGAGAAGAATAAGAATTAATTAAAAGGGTTTTGCTTCAGAGAATTTCTCTCTGCTGTATTTCAGTGTCGTGAAGTGTATTATTAATAGGTAGAGAATGAGTTGTAGAAGATTAGGGGTGGGGTAGGGTGGGGTAGATTTGCCTTCAGATATTCATGATCCTAGGAATCATATTTGACCTTCAAAGAAAATTTTGATTTATTTTTTGTTTTAAATATATCGTGTAGTCAACATATTTGACCTTGTTTTGAAAATAGTCAAAAGTGTATATATTTATTATCTGGTTAATCCATAGTGCTACTTTTTGGGGCGTGTGAGTGTCACGTGCTGACCGGATTCTGACACACTCTTGTACTCTACTGAGAGAGGTCCACGTTTGCCACATCAGTGGGGCCTACTATGGTTTTGCCACGTAGGATATGCGTTACATGGTTTGGGTCAGGGGAGCAACGTCAGATTTGACGCCGTTAGGGTGAGAGTGAATGATGTTGCGGTGTTTAGAGTAACGGAGTCGCCAGTGGGGTCCAGATGAGTGTGGGGAGCATATGCGGCGTGCGTGGTCAGCGAAAACTGCCACGTCACTTTTTTTGGCCTTTTTGAATCTTCATATTGGATGGTGTAGGGATTTCTCAGATTCACGGTTATTGCTTTATCAATTAGTTGCGATATATACGTTTATTTAATTAAGAAAGATAATGATTAATGATTTATGGTGAATAAATCAATTGCTACACGCCTCATTTGGCTTTAAAAAGTACAACATGTACACCTCATTACTTTATATTTATATGTATTAGTCCCAAAAAAATAAATATAATACACGCCTCATATAAAGTAAGCGCTTGAAAAGAAAAAATTGAAAGCAATTAATAATTCAGTTGAAGCAAAAACTCATGTAAAATTGGTGCACAAATCTAATGGATTTTAGATCTGTGTAATTGGGGTCAAACCAATTTGGTATGGTCCTCCATTTATCGGTACGGTCATCCACGCGCCGGCAGGTGCCCCTATGCGCTGGGAGGAGGCGCCAAAAATCCGTGCAATTCGGGTCAACCCGATCCGGTATGGTTCTCCATGCGTCGGTACGGTCATCCACGCGCCGACATATGCCCCATGCGCCACACTTAGTATATTTTCTGCATTTTTTTGGAAAATATGTATACCTTTTAGTTATAATTTTCATATCTTTATGTTATGACTTTCATACCCTTACACTTTATGTGAAAAATATGTATACCTTTTAGTTATAATTTTCATATCTTTATGTTATGACTTTCATAACCTTACACTTTTCGTGAAAATTCCATACCCTTTTAGTTATGCAATTCATACATTTTAGTTAAGTGTATTAGACTTTTTTGTTATGGTAATATTATTTTTATGTTATATCTTAGTAAATAAGGTAAAACTTTTATATGATACAACTAATACCATAATGCTATTGATATCTTTATGTAATACAACAAATATATTCAAGAAAAAATGGAATAAGATAATATACAACCACTTTTGATTAAAGTAAGATAATACTTTAAGTAAATGTAGTAATACTTTTATGTTATATGATTAATACATTTATGTGATATAAATAATATCTTTACTTATATTTTAGTAAAATGAGACAGTACATTTATGCAAAGGAAGTAACACCTTTATGTGAAACAACTCATACCTTTATTTAATAAAACATATACCTTTATGTGATATAATTAATATATTTTAATAAAGTAATAAAATTATTTTTTAAATAAAATAAATGCACTAATATCTTTACGTAATCTGATTAATACCTTTATGTGATACAAGTAATACCCTTATCTTTTATTCAGGTAATACTTTTATGTAAATGATATAATACAAGTAATACCTTTATCTTATATTCAGGTAATACCTTTATATAAATGATATAATATCTTTATGTGTTACAAATGTTACCTTTATGCGTATTCAATAATACCTTTAAATTATATAATGATGACCTTTATGTTATAAGTATGATACCTTTATGAGATATATTTTTTACCCTAATTTATTTCAAAAATTGTATCAAGCCATCAAAAAATTCATTTTTATTGAATTTTTTCCAGTAGATAACTCAACTATTTCATGTGTATTTAAACGATCACCTATCATACAACATTAAGAACACGAAATCAAACACAATTTCATGTTTTTTGAATTGATAAAGGTGGGTTGTTTTTTTCGCATGATTATCTGAAATTTCTTCTCATCTTCCATGTTTCTTATCTGCAATTTTCAGTTGTTGATAATATATTTTGTAAAGGTTTGAGAAAGATGCATGAATAGAGAAGATGTGAGTGGAAGTTGGAGAAGAAGAAGTTGCAGCGATATAGTTGAGGAAATAGTGAAAGAAAGAATAAGAAGGCGCAGAATCACAAGAGAAACGAGTGAAATTAAGGTTAAAAAAAATCAAAAAAAAAAAATACCTAGATCCGAATCTGGATCAAACGACCTAGTTGCACGAATCTAGATCCGTACAATTGGTGTATGGGAGACTCACTCTTCACTTGATTGTTGCATCCAATTAAGTTTTAGGTCTGTTGACTTGAGATAACGAATATTCATGAATAATTTTTCAAATATAGGAGCAAAATTTCTTATTAACAATTTTATTAATAATATTGAAGATTTTAACAAACTACACCCCCATAGAATTATAAAAATTACTTCAATCTTACATTAAAAATTAATTAATATTAATAGTCAATTTAGAATTATAGTATCACTCTTTTGAAATCAATAAAATATCTATTTCTATATTTGTCAAAATTAATTAATTCCTCAATCTAATTTTTCCCAATCCATCCCATAAAAATAGTCAATTTATTATTTTTACTTTAACTAAAAAAAACATTATAATTATCAAGCCCAAGGGCCAAGATATCCGAATGAGAGGGAAATCAAGAGATAATCAAAATCTGATTCAATAAACTTTAGCTCCAACAATCATATAAAAATAATGTAATACTAAAAATAGAAATTAAATAAAGTTAGAAAAGGAGGCGCTTCTTGTGGATTCAAGCCTTGGTCTTTTATTGAGATGAGTGTGACGCATGCTCCATTGGGTTAAATATAATCACTACTTAGTATTTACCACAAATATATATACACACACATATTTGTATAATATTTTTAGACCCCAAATAATTCAAATTTGCTTCTTGTATTTCAAAATGTTTGAACCTAAAATGAAGGTGAGGATGAATTAGAATCTCACTTCGGCAACAATTTGAACCAATTCATATCAATAGATGCAGAAATTAATGTTCAAGAGAGCACATTCTACATCCACATCTGCAATGCAAACTACATGACCAAGTATTTTGTTGTTTCTGTTCAACTATTAGTATGTACTAATTTCTATTGATATTTGCTGTTTGATAGGCCCACTTGAAACGCTGTTCTCAATTATCCGACGTGACATAATTAAACAAGATTCACACACACACACACAATCTTGACTCTTGAAAACAAAAGTCAGTTAAAAGTTAAAAAACAGATACACAAATCACAAAAGCAAAATGGTTCGAGAGCAGAAAAGTCAAGACATCTTCCCAGGCGCACACGTGTCACTCCCTCGTCTCCTCCACCCTTTCCATCAGCACCGGCGTCACCTAGTCCTCCATCAGCTTATCCTTAATTCCGCCACCACCTCTCTCCGCCTCGTCCCGATCACGTTCTCCTTCAATTCTCATCTCCTCCATTTTCCTCGTTGCCTCTTCCTTCGTCTTGTCGTACTTATCCTAACATCATTAAACAAATCGGAATTACATTCAAATTTTCAGCATTACAAAATCCATTATATTATTCATAAACGGCTAACCTTAGCTGCTTCCTCGGCTTTCTGTTTGGCAGATTCACCTGTTTGCCTCGTCTCCTCTTTCTTCCCCGTCAAGTAATCCACCGCCCTTCGAGCTGCACCAGTCGCCGAGTCTTTCAACTCTGTGATCATCCCCACCGTAGTGTCCTCCCCTTCTTTAGCTTTCTCCATTGTCGTGTCTTTCGCCTCCACCGTCGTATCCTTTGCCTGCCTGGCCTTGTCCGCAGTGTAGTCTCCGTACTCCGCCGCTTTCTCCACCGTCGCATCCTTAGCCTGCTTAGCCTTGTCGGCGGTGTAGTCTCGGTACTCCGCCGCCTTATCCACCGTCGCATCCTTGGCCCCCACAGCTTTCTGCACGGTCGCATCCTTTGCTTGTTTCGCCTTCTCCGCCGCTGTGCGGGCGGTTTCCTTCGTCTTCTCCGCCGCATAGTCTGTATGCTCCCCCAGCTTCTCCGCCGTAGTGTCTTTGGCCTGCTTGGCCTTCTCAGTGGTGGCGTCCTTGGTCTCCACCGCCTTCTGAGCGGTGGAGTCCTTCGCCTCCTTAGCTTTCTCCGCCGTGTAATCCCTGTACTCCGCTGCTTTCTCGGCGGTGTCATGAGACTTCCCCATGACAGCTTCCTTAGCGTGTTCCACCGTCCCCTGCACTGTCCTGATTAGGCTTCCGATGACCCCCGGAGACCTCTCTTCAGTCTGCCGGTGGTACTCCGGTGTATGCACAATTTTAATTTGATCAGTTCCCTCTTCTCTCCTTTCTCTGTTCACGTCGCGGAGCTCGTCGGCGGCCGCCGCTTCAGCACTCTCTTCCTTCACCGCCTTCCTCGACTCCATTTTCGCTCGCAATGCTCCGATGACTGTAAGAACTTGCTCAAGTGTATGTTTGGATAAAAGTTGTTGAGATTGAGGGATTTGGTTGAAGGAGGAGATTAATATATATGAGCTGGTTTCGTATGCTCTCCGGTGACACGTGTGCCTTGAAATTAGAGGGCGCCTTTGAGGAAGGCACGTAGCAATGCTAGCTTATGCAGTTGCTTGCCATCTGTAACATCGGCGGCGCCGAACACGTCGGTGGTGTTTATCACAGACAGTGGATAAGATAATTGGTTATGGTGATATTTCAATTCAAGGGATTCTCTATTTTACATTTGCGTACGTGGGTTATGTTTACGAAAAAGAAAAAAATATTATTATATGATAAAGTGGAAATGACTCAGACCACCTATTTTCTTAGAAGATTAATTTACTTCAATACTCAAAAATATTATGAACAAATTTCCTTTTATTTGATAGAATTAAATGTTTAATTAAATCATCCCTAATACAAAAGAAAAGTTAAGTTAGTCAGGTTGAAAATTATTTTCATAAAAGATTTTTGAGAAAATGAAACGGTGATTTCATCCTAAAACAATAAAAAAAATTATTTTTTTATACAACCATTGATAAAGTAATTTATTTTCTTGAAGTCTTGAACCTACAATGTATATGTATAATGGTGTAAATAAGAGTCTCCATGGCCATTTGCAGTACAAGAACCAACTCCAATCTAATAATACATTTCTACGTAAAAAGGTACAAAATTAGATAACAATTACAACAATATTCTAGATAAATCTTCAATGCCAAGTATCTAAATATCTAAATAACGATTCAAGAAATTCAATTCATTGATGGAGGCGAACATTGAGCCTTCTCAGCCAAATGGAATGCAATATCATATGAAACACATCGTATCTCTTAGGCGGCGAATTCACCTCAAAGTGGCGGCGCATCTGAGTCCCTCGCCGCTGCAATTTCACGTAATCCCTCAACGAAATCCCCATCAAAATCTTCTTCAAATTGGGGATATCCTTCACCGGAATTATCACCGCGAACGTCTCCCAATTCAGAACGTCGCTGAACGGAATTACGTAATTGTCCTTTATCAGCACGGGCACGCAGCCCATATACAGGCCCTCGACCATTCTCGGGCTCGCCACCTCATACCCGCTCGGGCAGATGCAGTACCGGCTCTTCCTCATCATTCCGTAGTACGAGACCTTCTTTGGCAGGTATCGGTGGATCTGTACCTCTGGATCGGTGCTGTTTTCCCAGTGCTCGAGGAGAATTGGGCGGATCGGGCCGTGGACTCCGCCGGCGTAGAAGACGAGGACGTGCCGCTGCGACGGCGGCGGGCCGCCGATCATGCCGCGCGTGGTGCCGTAGGGGAGGTGGATCTCCGGGATGGAGACGTCGTGTGAGGGGTTGAATCTCTCGGAGGTATTGGCGTTGCATAAAGCCCGAATCGAGTTCTGGTGTAGGTTTGGGATTGCGAATGAAATCTCGGGCCCCTGTGATTAGTAATCATTCGGCAAGTTAAAATTGATGATTGGAATAGAAGAGGTGGTGTATTCCGATTTTGGTTTCAAAAGTATTATGATTTTCAATTTAGTCTATAATTTAAGAATCTGTTCGATTTTGGAACAATTTTAGTCAACAAATTTGAATTTCATAGTGACACTTTTAGGTCACCGGAAAGCCTCAATTCAGTGAAATTGAATTGAAATCGAACATGACTTCTAGGTCACCGAAAAACCTTATTCAGTAAAATTTGATTGAATCCGATAGATTCTTAAATTATCGAATTAAATTGAGAATTGTGAAAATTATGGAACCAAAATTAGAGAAGATATCCTAGGTATATATGGGAAAACTTAATTTGTGATCTTCTAAATGCTAATAGATAAAATGAGTTTAAATCATTTCTCGTCTATTATGTCCTTCGTTTTTGTTCCAAAAATTTCAATTTAATTCTATAATTTAAAAATCTATTCGATTTCAATTTAATTTTATCAAATTGGGGTTTTCGATAACCTAGAAATGACCAATTTGAATTTTTCGGTTATTTGGACTGAAATCGGCAAAGTCTTAATTGTGAGATTAAATTGAAAATTGTGATAGTTATGAAACTAACATAAAAAAAAAAACACTATAATTATGAGACGAAAAATTGATTTTAATCCGATAAAATTAAGGATTAATGGAGTAGAAGAAGATGGCATTTCTCACCCAATCATGGCAAGCAAGCATGAAATGATCAGCTCCAAGGCTTCGATTCCAGTAAGGATGCTTGTGAGCAATGACATCGACGTAATCCTTGGCAGTGTTTTTCATGAGACTCCATTCATGGGATTCAGGCACGTAGATGACTTGAGTGATCATGGTTATGCTCAAGGGGAGGAAGAAGAGATGAGCTTCGTCGGGATCGAATGTTCGAAAACGGCTAACTTCCATGTCTGCAATGAAGATTCCTTCAATGGCGTAAGTATGCTTGCAGGGCCCGAAGTGGAATATTGGTGGCTCTCCTTCTTCGTACACGAACACCTTCAATTTCTTCTCCATTTCCAAGTAGCTTCTGTAGTTTCATCACACTATTTCATCATCCTAACTTTTATATTCCAAATAATAATAATTGTATAGGGTTAATTTTAATTTTGATCTTGTATATAAGACATTTTTCATTTTTCAAAATTTTGACAAATTTCAATTTTTATTTTTTGATTATTTAATTAGGTTAAATAATCAACATTGCTGACATGGTATCAGAAATTTTGATGTGGTTGTCAAATTCCGACAGTTATGTTAGCGATTTTGAAAGAAATTGGAAAAATTAAAATATAAAGGACAAAATTAAAAAATAAATATTTAATTGTTAAAAAATGAAAAATATTATGCATGTCCGAATTTGAAATTATCCCTAATAATTAATATAATTATTATCTTAACTAATTAGTAAAAAAATAATTAATTTTCAACGGTGCATTCGAGTCGATTATAATAAAAAAGTTGAAATGGCATATATACCTGTGAAAAGTTTTGGGATCCCAATACATGGGCCCGTCTGGTACATAATCAGAGTCTTCTGACTGGTTTCGGGCTCGGGCTTTTCTAATCGAGGCTCGGGCTTCTGCAAGATCAGCTTCCACCTTCTCCAATTTGCTATATCTTTTCTGTAATTTTGAACACCAATTACATTATGTATCTTATAATACAATATGCTACTAACAAAATGACTAAATTTAAATATAATAAAAATAGAAAATATTTTATGAGCTCATTAATATGGACATGATTTTTAATTACTTTATTTTTACTTAATTAGAATTGGAGTAAAAAACAAACGAAAGTGCATGGGAGAAATGTACTCCACAAATTAAGTACTGGATCCAGTAAAGTAAAAATTATATTATATAGAAGATTTAGATCCATTTGAACAGTACTCTTTTATTTTTTCTTAAAAAAATAAAATTGTATTATATATAGTAAAAGAAATTATTGTCACTTAATTAGTATATACTACATTAGTAAACATATACTAGTTATTTTTCTTATAATATTACAATTGAAAACATGATTCCAGTTCCTACAATATCCAAATTCATTTATCACAAGTTAATCTTTATTTAATAAATTATATATTTTGAATTGACTCATCTTATATAATTAAATTTGTGATAATTTTTCATAAATTAATCTCTATTTTGTGAATTATAGATTTTGAATTTTTCACAAAGTCACGTATACTGATTCTGGTTGAAAAATAGACATAAGTCAATAAAGATGATCAAACAATACCTGCCCGTAAAAGACAATGCTCATGCCCTAAACATTGAAATTTCAAAATACAAAAACATGTGTATTGTCTAACATATATATTTCAATTTTAGGTTTTATTCTATCAATAGTATAACAATATTATTATGATGATTGTGCACTGTTTTCTTTTAGACCAACACTCCATCAACTCAGTCCTATAATAGCTAGTAGAAAAAAATTATGGCCTAATTAAACTTTATATAATTTATATAAGAATTAATAATTAATGCATATATGCAACTAGATAATTGAATTTCGATTGACTATTAAATGTTATTATTTACCTCATTTAACACCTTAACACGCCTCATCATATCTCTTGATGCTTCGAAGAGAATTAGGAAAAAAGAAAAAAAAAAAACTTGTATTGGTATTTAAGGCATTAAACTTTTTGTGAATATTCATCTGACCAATAATTTTGTGTCATAGTAAAACATTAAATAACAATTTTCCAACATACTAAAACTACAAATAGATCAAAAAAAAATTAAAAAAAAAGGCTGCACTATCTTTGACTTATGGACGTCTAATATCATACTCCAAAATATAAAAACATAAAAATTAATTCATTTTCTTACACAAGATCCAACATCTTCAATCTTTCATTAACTCATTAATTCTTCACAAAATTGAAGATAAAAATAATCACACAATGTTGACGTAATCTGTACGTGCCTTCGAACACAATCCAGTGCCAAGAATTAATAAAATAAGGATAAGAGCGTTGAATTAAACTGAGAAAATTAACTTACTGGTTTTTGATTAAGTTCATGCTCATTCACAAACGACTGCACAGAATTATTCATGAAATGATGATCGAGTTTAGGACGAGGATCATTTCTTTGAAACCTGGAACGCAAGAATTCCTGTAAGAAATTATTGTTGGAAGAAGAAGACAAGACGTTGGAACCTTCTGGAACCATGAAAACCACCACCGCCACCGCCACCAACGCCGCCACCAACAACCATAAATTCTTCAAACACAACCACAACGAAGATGAAAACATCACTTGTTTATGTGGGTTTCTCTCTCTCTCTCTCTCTCTCTCTCTCTCTTCTCTGGATTTTGTAGTGTGAAGGGATGCAGAAGATTTAAGTAATGGAGTGTGGGAAGAGAAAAGAATTGTGGGCGTTTATTACATTTTGAAGTTCTATCATATGATATGTTTTTTCATGCAAATATAGAAACTTAGTCATGACGCTTAATTAATTAGTGATTTCCTTGGATACTTTACCTATACGTGGTTTATTATTCAATTTTTTACATTATTATTATGGGAATTAATGAAGATCATGATGTGAAGCCATTAATCACTTTGATTTTAGTGCCCATATTTCTCTCCTTCAACCCTTAATTACACAACCCTAATTGTTATTTTATTTTTTTGAATTACAATTGGAGATGAAGACTCGAACTTGAGATTTTGCTCAAGGTGGGTGATGTACCTACCGTTAAACTAAACCTATGAATACTTGTTAATTTTAGAATTGGGATAACTAATTTAATACTTACTTTTTTGAAAATGTTATAATTGTTTTTAAAGTTTGTCATATTAATAAGAGCTCATGTGTAGAATCGAGTCCATCGAGAGAATTAAATTTTATCATGAATGTCAAATCATGTGTTTCGAAAAATGAGTGGATTTTGCATTATGTTGCAAAGAGTTTAGTGGTTATATTATTTTCCGTTTAAAAATATCAGTGGTTTAAGGTTGCTTCACAAAGATTAATAAATTATTATTCAATAGTATATAACTATATATGTCATGTTTCAAGTGTCCAACATTACTCGACATAAATAATGTATATTACTAAATAAAAGTTAACAAGATGAGAAACAAATTTGGAAAACAAAAAAATATCTCTTTTGAGAGTGATCAAAAACCCACAAATAAATTGAATAAATTTTATTTTCTAAAGCAACAAATATTTTTTAACTAATGGAGTATTAGAAAAGGTCTGTGTGATTTTATTATTATATTAGATTGAATTATAAATAGATCTAATATTTATTTGTTAATTGTTTGTGCGTAAGTAGTTGACTGATGGGGCATAGATTTATAGAATATAAAAAAATTAATTGTAAAACAACATAATTTGTTTTCCCAATTCTAAAACAAACAGGGGAAAATTTTGTAACTCTACATTATTTGGTAAAAACTCATAATTACAACTCTATTGGGTAAAATACTTCATCAACATTATCCAATTTATAACAAGTGGCTCTTTTTTTTTTTTTTTTTCCTTTTATTCCCAGGAATTAAGAAATTAATATAATAGAAATGATTAATATGCCGCTGTCTAATTCTTAGCCAAAAATATTACTTGTTAATCCGTTTGAAAGTAGGAGATTTTATATGATGTGGTAGAGATAATATTGAAATAAAGTTGGAAGAAAAATATAAAATGATAATTAATTTGCAACATGATTTAAAATATGAATGACCATGTTTATAATATGATTTAAATTTAGACTAACGCTCAATTTAAAAAAAAAAATTGAAAATGTAAAATACGGGTAAAAAAAATCAAAGCATTCGGGAAAAAAAATCCAAAAATAATCAATAAATTTAACAGTAAATATATATATGACAAAAACTTTTGAGCACCTGGTGTACGGACCCTAGATCCGTGCACCCTAGTCAACCCAACCCACTATGCGTCCGCACCCGCCATCAGGTCACGAATAAAATTCATCCAAATATGCTCACAGGTATCAGACATTTATGTTATGGGGAAAATTCATTTTTAGTCCATTTAAAACGCTACTGTCCGATTTTAGTCCACTATGAATTTTTTTTTCAATTTTAGTCCACTTAATCAAAAAATCGTCACTATTTGGTCCTTTTCTCCCAATTTTAGTCCATTTTTTGGCGATTGTATTACAATCGCCCCCAATTTTAATTTTCGCCCCACTCGCGCTTATGTGGCACAACTTATGTGGCGCTTAATATCCATTCCAGCGGTGGCGCCGCCACCGGAGCCACCGTTTCTCCTCCCCCATTTTCTCTCTCCTCCAATCTCTTCATCCGGCCACTGATCGGAGCCGATCTTATACCCAAATCGAAGCCCTCGTCGAGCCCGTCATGAATCCGGGCTCGGATCGCCGATCGGCCGTGCCGATCGCCGACAATCGGCCGATTACAATTCGCTCTTTCTCTCTCCTCCCCCATTTTCTCTCTCCTCCAATCTCTTCATCCGGCCACCGATCGGAGCTGATCTTATACCCAAATCGAAGTCCTCGCCGAGCCTGTCATGAATCCGGGCTCGGATCGCCGATTGACCGTGCCGATCGCCGGCAATCGGCCGATAACAGTTCGCTCTTTCTCTCACCTCTCCCCCATTTTCTCTCTCCTCCAATCTCTTCATCCGGCCACTGATCGAAGCCAATCTTATACCCAAATCGAAGCCCTCGCCGAGCCCGTTACGAATCTGGGCTCGGATTGCCGATCAGCCGTGCAGATCACCGGCAATCGACCGATAACAATTCGCTCTCTCTCTCGACCCTCTCTCTCCGATAACACGTGTCATCCCGGTGAGAATTGGGGGCGATTATAATACAATCGCCTGGAGAATGGACTAAAATTGGGAAAAATGACCAAATAGTGACGATTTTTTGCTTAAGTGGACTAAAATTGAAAAAAAAATTCATAGTGGACTAAAGTCGGACAGTAGCGTTTTAAATGGACTAAAAATGAATTTTCCCCTTTATGTTATATTAACTATATTTTTAGTAGTGCTAGTCATACCTTTTAGTTATATTAGTCATACATTTTGTAAGATTAGCTGCACCTTAGCATTTTTTTTAAACAGACGTATTGATTTTTAATTCCTTTTAATTATAACAATCATACTTTTTAGTTATATAGATATACCTTTTAGCTATGTTAGTTGTACATTTATATATTACATAAATGTATGACTATGTTGATATAAAAATATAAGTAATATCACATAAAAGTAAATATGTACAAATTGTGGTGAAATTAGAGTTTTTTTGAGTTAAAATATTAAATAAAAGTATGATATTTGAATATAAATGTATGACTAAGATAACATTAATGTATAACTACCATAACATAGAGGTTAGGGAAAAAAAAAAGTAAAAGTACGCGGATTTAGGTCAACCCACGCCCGAAGCCGACCTGAATACATGTATGTATCAGGTGCACAAGAGTGTTTCCATTTTATATGTTGCATCATGTGTGTATTTTATTTATACTCGATTCTTGAAAACGTTGTTTCCATTTTATATTATATATCGTGAAAGGAAACAAAGTGAATACTATATAGTGATATATAGTTATAGCTATAACTTGTGAAATTGTGATTATAATCTTCTATTAAATTTTTACATGTCATCTTATACTTCACTTTTTTTACACACATCACAGTCTTAATTAATAATAAAGTTATTTATGTAATAATATATAATGATTATTTTAAATTAAAATAAAATACTTTGGTGAAGATGCAGTACAAAGAGGAAATTAGCAGTCACAAGTTTAGAACAATATTCTTAATTAAGGAATGAAATGTTTGAGAATGCACCCCAAAAGTAATGCTTACTCACACTCATTAAATTATATTCTATTAATGAGAACTGAGAAGTATAAAAATTAGTGAAGAAGATTAAAAAAAACAAAAAAAGGGAGCACGACGAGACGCTTTGAATTTGGGAAATGATATACAAATTCATGAATTTGGCTAGAATTTTCACCTTCTTTTTGTAAATTATATTGTTGAAATAAATTTAGGTATATATATAATATAGATATAGATTTTATTTCATAAATAAAAACTATATGATTTTTTTGGACTCAACATTTTAAATTATAAACAATGTATGTGTGAATATCTAATTTAATAATAAGTGGCACGACAGAGTTAATTTTTTATTTTTTGGATATTATGAATAATTCGAACTTATGAGATTGTAATTAATTAATTTGATAATAATGACAAAATAAAGGATTTGTATTCAAGCTTCTGAAAGTATATTTGGATGGTAAAAGAGATTACAGATTATGTAGGAATTAAGTAGATTCGAATCTTAAGGTACAACTTTGGTAGTGATAGATCATTTCCCCATAACCAAATCCTCAATCGTTGAAGAAAAACTGATCAAGGTTTTCAACAACTGCAAGCTTCAATCTTCAGCTGTATGCATCGTGGAGAGCCATGAATAAATCTCGCAGGCACCAGGTCTCTTTCTGTCCTCACTTTTTCGTGTTTTTTTTTATTTTGCTTGTGATTTTCTAAAATTTTTCGTCAATTGCATGATGAATTTGGAGCTTGAATTCATGATTAGGTGTCGCTGCGCGGTGCTAGCGCCAAGGAAATTACGAGAGATGCCCTTCTGGAGAAGGTCAATCAGGAAAGGGAGCTCCGGAATTATACCCGGCGAGCAAACGCCGCCGTATTGATCATTCAGGTAGAGAGCTTCTTCTGTCCATTAGAAAACCTAATTCAATTTTGTTTGAATTAAGAATGTTCGGTGTGTGCTCAGAGGGTATGGAGGCGGCATCACGCGTTGAAATCGGCGGCATTGCAACTGCGTGAAGAGTGGGAAATAATGATGAGTAATCGTTCTGGTGCTCTTACTGGGATTCAGATATCGAGGGAAATTTTGAGACCGTTTCTGTTTTTTATAAACTATCTATCTGTTGGATATGGGAAAATTGGAGAAAGAGATAGGGATTGTATGATAAGTTGCTTCAGAATTGTTTTGGAGGATATAACTTCAAACGGTACGCTGTAGCTTGAATATTTGTGTTTATACTGTTTGTTCTGGTTGTGTAAGATTATGAATGGCTATTGGAATCGATAAGTTGCGTGATAAATGAGTAGTTTGTAGTAAGGTGAAAATGTTGCTACTGACAAGGTTATTTTATGACTGTTTTCATCAGAAAAGGAGCACAAAGAGATGTTACCGATCTCAATTTCTGCTAGAATCTATGAGGAGAAGTTCTGTGAGGAAAATGAATAGAAAATTGAAGATATCTTAGATTTTTGGGTTCATCCCAGTGAAATATTCCAAAGTTACTTTCCCTCGCTTTACATTTAAATTCATAAAAAAGAAATTTCATTTTCACTTATATATTTCGTTGATCTTGCACTCCGGTAGGTGAAAAAGATCAGTCAGCGATAAAAAATGTTTATTAATGACTCGAACAGTATCGGTGCTTTGAGACTAATATCTACCACTGAGGATGTGGTGTTGGAGCTAGGGGCTGCTCGTAGTAAGATGGCTGTTAACATATAAAAACTAAAAGTAGAGGCGCACAAATTTAGTTTGTTGGTTTCCTTCAGACAGGGTTTGAATTGAACTCTCAGAACTAGTGGATTAAGTTCTTAGAGGTATACTAGCTTAATATAAGGAAACCAATAGGTTATTTTGGGCATGCCTCTCTGTCGCTTCCTAGCTGAGTGTCATGCCTACAAGGAGTTTAATGGTTTCATGTTTGTTGTCTTTGTAATGAAGTAGACGTGATCCTGATGTATGACTACATTTGACTTGCAGATGTACATCAGAGCTTTTGCTCAATGGCAACTGGTTGCATAGAAGAGAGAAGGTTATGGTTACATCAATCAAAGAAGCTGATTTCTGTTTGTTTGTTTGTTTTATCCTTGTTTGACTACTCTCATCAAAGGGTTCAAGATGTTGTCCTTACTTCAACAGCAATGCGATTATCTGTTTTCTTAACTGATCCAAAAGGTTGGAATTGCATTGATGATGATGGCCGTAAGGATGCAACTACTGCAGTGAAAAATTTTGTGCAGTTTATTGCAAGTCAAAGAAGTGGTTTGTACAATTGTATTAGGAAATTCATTTTAAAACTGGAAGCTCCTTTTTCTTCTCAAGAGTTGACATCTTGTCACACAGATGATAGATTCTTGATAGTTGCTAGTGCAATAACTTTAGCTTTGCGGCCATTCCACCTAACAAACACAGACTTAAGTGATAATAACATGAGGGAGTCTGCTGTCGAGCAGTATTGCATATCACTGCTTACGATACCTTGGTTGCCTCAACGCTTACCAGCAATACTTGTGCCTGCTTTAAGACACAAGTCTGTGTTATCGCCATGCTTCAGGACATTACTGGTAAGAGAGTTGGCTAAACAAATAAAAGGTCATGCTTAAACTTCTATAAATCTAATGACTTTTTTTTTTTTAACCGTGATTGTTGCTCCGACTAACTTCCCCACAACATGCTCGGGTATTTTTCTTCATTGTTGATTCTATGTTATGTAATCTGTTGTGCAGAATATGGGTGAAAAAATATAATTTTTCTATTATAAAGAACTTTTAGCTTTCCTAAATTAAGGCACTAGGAGGCTGATCAAACCATGGCAGGTGATGACAGATCTCAAAAGAGAAGATTTTGAAGGAAATCTCTGAGATGTATCAATTAGAGACAACATCCAGAAAGATTACAGGTGTTGGCTGGGCTCTTGCTAACACTGTGTTCCTTGCAACAGGGAGTGATAAAAGTGCATTGGATTTGGGGAAATTCCCTGAAGGTTTAGACCATTCATCCTATATCCATGTAGTAATTTTACTTGCAGATAACCTATTGGCTTCAATAGAAAACTTCGTACAAGTTGGTTATGATCCCTCTGCTGAATCCTGTCTTGACATGGATGAGACTTGTGGATTCCTAAAGTTTTCATATATGGACCATTTTAGGCCTGTTTATCAGCAGTGGCATCTTAAGAAACTCCTGGACTTTGAAAAAGATGCTTCTGTGTGTGCCACTGATAGTCTCTCCTTGGGAAATTTAGAGTATTCATGGAAGCATGGGTTGCTTGACGTAGCTTATTATTATTCATGCATGCTTCGACTATTTTCAATTTTGAATCCTGTGCTCAAATCTTTGCCAGTCCTCAACATGATATCATTCACTCCTGGGTTTCTATTCAGTTTATGGGGAGAACTAGAAAAATCTTTCTTTCATGTTAAAAATCACACTGCCAATTCGAAACCACTCCTTGCAAATACAGTCTCTGGAGATAAAAGTGATGGAGCTTCTGAGAGAAGGCAAAAGAGATTTAGTAAGGAAACTGGCAGTAAATGGGTCAACATGTTGCAAAAGATCACTGGAAAGTCACCATTGGAGAATGATACGGAGGATTCTGTCAGTGGGCAGCCCAAAACTAGCCAGATTGAAGAACATCAGTCTGATGAGTGGGACATCGAGCTACTAAAACGGGGTCCTGAAGGCATATCAAAAGATATATCTTGTCTGCTCCTTCTCTTCTGTTCCAGTTATTCACATCTGTTGTTGGTTCTTGATGACGTAGAGTTTTATGATAAGCAGGTTGTATTAATTTTCTATTAGTTTAATTATATTCTCATTGGTTATCAAATTCCACTTAGATACGGTGCTAATAGTTTTATTGGCATAACTTAATTGATCAGATTCCATTCACATTGGAGCAGCAACGGAAAATTGCATCGATGTTAAATACACTTGTATATAACTCCTTATCCCGGGGTATCAGCCCTCGATACAGAGCTCTTGTGGATTCTGCAGTTCAATGCCTGCATTTGTTATGTGAAAGGGATTGTAGGCGCCAGTTTTGCCATCCTTCTCTGTGGCTTGCTCCCGGAAAAAGTAATAGGATGCCAGTCGCTGTTGCTGCCAGGACTCATGAATATTTCTCAGCTGCAGATGGAGCACTCTCCTCAACCATGGGTCCCATCATTACTACTATGCCACATGTATTTCCTTTCGAAGAAAGGTAGGTCCAACACCACCATATTAACTGTTTATTGTAATACTTTATATATTTAATAGTGCTTCTGTCTCATTAGCTCATTAGTTTTCTTGGGTACTTTCTTTTTATATGTCACTTGACTGGTAAGAAATAAGAAACTTCATGGCACTTTTTACTTTTCTTAAATTTAGGAAACAAGCTAAGGCTACCAACTTATTAAATTCAGAAGATCCAAATTGAGATATCTGATATTTACTAATTCATGATATGATTACTGTCTTCCCTCATGAATATATTATGTGCAAATATATGTGCATGGTTGTTGATTGTACGAGACTCCTATGAATGATGAGACATGCAGCATGTCATGCTCCCACACTAGATCAAACTGCCCTAGGAGCACAAAGCCTATGTTTACTGCTTTTCTGCAATGGAATAAGTAAAGTGGCTATTCTTATGCAGGATCTTTTCGTTGTCCACAAACTTCTTTCTTATATTTTAGGTGAACCATAATGTAGGCCATCTTTCAACTTGTTCTTCAGTGTTAATTGAATGATTCACATAAGTACACATTTGAAACATTAAATGTATAAAACTGATATTTGGTTCAATGCTTTAGGGGATTAACAAACACTATACTTTTAATGGTCACATAACTCATGCAACAAGAGTAGGCCCTGTAGTCGTCAGAGTGCCATGTATTTCTCTATGGTGACCAACACACTGGGTTAATTCTTGTTATTGAATATGAACTTTGGCCCTAGTTTAGCAACAAATGTTCAACCAATGAAAATATATGAATTTTTTATTTTATCAATTACACATATGTTAACTAGTCTTATCATTGCTCTCTTTTATGCCAAAAAATTCTCTGAAATAATCCTTTTCCAATTTGGCAGAGTGAAAATGTTCAGAGAATTTATCAGCATGGACAAAGTGTCAAGAAGATTGGCTGGTGAAGCCACTGCACCTGGTTCTCGATCAATTGAGATAGTAATTCGTCGAGGTCATATTTTTGAAGATGGATTAAGACAACTGAATTCACTTGGTTCAAGGCTGAAGTCCTCCATTCATGTTTCATTTGTCAGTGAATCTGGCCTTCCAGAAGCTGGCCTTGACTATGGTGGCCTATCCAAGGAGTTTTTGACTGACATCTCGAAAGTGGCCTTTTCACCAGAGTAAGTTGTTCCCTTTTCAAAGTGTGTTTCTTTTTTTACATTTTTTAATTCTCAATGTTCCTTGTTTTCTGAAGTAACTGCACATGATATTCAGGTATGGACTTTTCTCTCAGACCTCAACTTCTGACGGTCTTCTTATCCCAAATACAACTGCAAGATTTTTGGATAATGGAATCCAGATGATTGAATTTCTGGGAAGAATTGTTGGTAAAGCTCTGTATGAAGGAATCTTACTTGACTTTTATTTTTCACACGTTTTTGTGCAAAAGTTGTTGGGGCGCTACAGCTTTCTGGATGAACTCTCCACTCTTGATCCTGAGCTTCATAGGAATCTCATGTATGTTAAGGTGAATGTTCTGGTCAAATAATTGGAATATCAGAAAAGCATACAGTTTTCTAGCTTTTAATGTATCATCACCATATTGCTTTAGTTATGTCCAAGTGATCTAAGAGTGTGGTTCATGTTAATGCATAAATACTCTTGTCCATCCTCTTTATTCTTGAATCTTCTCTCTTAGCATCAATTTTCGAGCATCATATTCAGACCTCACTGACCAATGAACTGAGTTTATCGATGTTGGAATGGGCTCAAATATAATGGGTGTTACTATGCTCAGAAGATCAGGAGTTGCATTCATTCATAGAACAGGCATGGAATTTGAAGGTCCGAAACAGACATTGTTTCTTTGGCATTTGTAGGTGGTATTCCATTATTGACAGGGAATTAATTGGAAGGAAAACTAAAGATTGTTCTTGCTTGAAAAAAACTCAGTTGGGATTAGGAATGAGATGGTGGTTGTCCATCAGAAGTTGCCTCACTGGCTGGCACTCTATTAGAAAAAGGATAAATGTTGGTAACTAGTGATGATTGATAGATGCTGCAGAGCAAACTGATGCTATGATGAAAGTTATTGAAAATTTTCGCAATAGGAGCTTGGATTGCTGTATGGATGTCCAAGTCTCGAAGACATAGTTTACTGAATTAAACTACCATTTAGGACTCATCCTTAGTGATGCATGTATGTTATGATAAGGTTGCATTTGCATGTCCGAAATATCCATTTTTTTTGTTCTTAGTGAGGCTGTATATGCATGTTTCAAATTCATGTATTTTGTATATTTGAGGTCGCATATGCAATCTTGTCATACACTGATAGCGGATATGAATTGGGTGTGCAGCATTATGATGGAGATGTCAAGGATCTTTCTTTGGATTTCACTGTTACTGAAGAATCACTTGGAAAACGACATGTTATTGAACTAAAACCTGGGGGCAAGGATACATGTGTGACAAATGAGAACAAATTGCAATATGTTCATGCAATGGCAGATTATAAGCTTAACAGACAGGTATTTCAATCATTTTTGTGGATTTGCTGAAGTTTATATGCTAGCAGTGGATTTTACATGTTTGTAACTGCAGATACTTCCTTTCTCAAATGCATTTTACCGAGGGCTGACGGATTTAATATCCTCTTCTTGGTTGAAGTTATTCAATGCAAGTGAATTTAATCAGGTATTTTCTTTCGTTTTTTTATAGTGTATTATTCTGTGTTCTTGGTTACCATATTCTTTTTCAGTTTGTGTCTGGACTCTAAAGTAGTTTTCGGGAAACCTGTGGGAAGAGCTCACTATATAGAATTTCTACAAGGCTTGCAATCATTGAAGACTTTTCTTGAGCATTCTTTCTTTGGATAAGAAAAAAAGGCTCTAATTGTTAATAATAGGATAATTACAAGTTGTTGATAAGGCATCCACCCAAAAGAACTATAGAGGGATAATTACAGTGCCAAATCATGTCTCTAAAGCCTAAACTCATCAAAAGAAACAATTTCCTAAAATCTTTAGCCCTTGGATCCATAATGCCACCGCAACTCTTTGGGCATTCATGTGTATGATGATTGTTGAATCACTATCTACCTAGGATTCTGCTTTTGAAAGAGACTACACCATTTGCATATGTAGCCTACACCATTTGTCGCCTATATGGAATATCATCTTTGCAGCCATGGATGAATAACCTGACAAACTTTATGGTCTATAAGCACTTTGGGGAACTGACTTAAGAAACATGTTCATTTCCAATTATGGTTTTCTGGACATGCTTCCATTGTTTCCTGACATTTTTTGTAATCTTTTTAGCTACTAACTTGGCAACATTGTTCATCTTTTACACACACTCGCTTTATATTATAGACTTATAGTCAGTATACCTTAAAGAGGTATTACAATTTGAGACCCAAATTATGATCATTTTAGCCTCTGCATACTTAACTTTTGTTGCATTTTGTAATCTTAGTATACGAATTCCACACTTTGCTGTATAGAACCTCACTGGACAAGTAGGTACAAATTAGTAGTGATGGCAATCTGTAACAACAAAAAAAAGTGTGGCAAAATTTAATAACTCTATGTTTAATTAATTTGTTCATGTGATTATGCTTTTGACTTTTGTATTTGAAAGCATTCTCTTTCATCTCTAGTCTAATTTGTGTGCTGATATAACATATATTGCTTGCAGTTACTTTCGGGTGGGGATCATGACATTGATGTTGATGATTTAAGGAACAATACACAGTATACTGGGGGTTACAGTGAAGGGAGTCGCACGGTTAAACTTTTTTGGGAGGTACAAGCCCCTGATATTCCTTGATCTGACCTGCTTGCTAATTGGTTTTCCAAATCTGTGATTGAATAGATGTTTTTGCCCTTTGAAATGCCAGTAATTGAACTACATAAATCATCATCTTTATATGCCTCTTTAGGTAGATGATGTGAATAGTCAGATTACCCTGCTAAACTTATAACATGTTTTTGGGTCTAAGACCTTAGTATAATTTAAGACACAACATCTCCTGTGCTCCAGAGAATGTTGAAGGAAAGATATTGAATACCTTTATCTGTCTCTTCAAAATTTCACTCTTAAGGATATTATTCGGTTTACATCACTCAATTAATGGATGAATATAGTTTTACTGCCTTAATTGCATTAAGAATCACGTATAAACATTTCATGAGCACTTTAAGAAATCCTACAAGAAGAAGGTGCAAAATGCATTTGTCATACTAAGACTAAATTAATTCACTGAGCTGGATTGCACAGAGCATATTTCATGTCCATCTCTTGTTGAAATTCCTACTCGTTGTCTACCTGTGCTTGTTGTAATCGATGTTATCCACAAATTAGAATCTTCTTTTCTGGGAACTTCAGATCTTGGAGCTCTAGTGTATTTGAAGAGGAGATTTTATCCATTGTTTCATAGTTGGACTAGTTATGAGCCTAGCCATCATTTGATTAGGATTCCATGACACTGATTCGATCTTGCCCATCTCTTGAAAACTCAAAGTGAGCCTGCAGCTGCATAATGGATGTTTCTATTTGATTTCTTAATGTTGGTTGTATAAGTCAATCACTTTATGACCCTTTTTCTAAATATTATGGCACTGCATTGAATTTGTTGTAATTGTCATCAAAAGCATTCAGGTCTCTTTTGGTTCCTCTGTTCATAGGTATTTGCTGGATTTAAGCCAAGCGAGCGCTGTATGCTTCTTAAGTTTGTAACTAGCTGTTCACGGGCTCCTTTGCTTGGGTTCAAACACCTTCATCCTGCTTTTACTATTCATAAGGTATTTACCAGCTTCGATTCTTTGTTAAATATTCAAGCTTCTATTGAGAGATTGTCTTCATGGATTTCTTCAAGACCATCAAACTTCTGGATTGTTTGGCTTTTCATGTATTTTGCATGCACTAAGGATGAAGCTTGGTTTTTCTACCAGTGAAACTGGGTGATAGCTCCTGATTTTATTTTATTTTGGTTTTGTTTTGAGAATATAAATGAAGATGTCTCTCTGTCTTATTTGGATTGATCTATCTACTTGTCGCTTTTCATTCTATTCTGATCTAAAGCTAAGCATAATTAACCAAAATCTACTGTAACTTTGGTATAAATTAGGAGAGAATATTACATTTGGTTCCTATATAGTTACTTCTAATCTTTATTCCTTAGCTATAACATTGCATAGGATGTGAAGCAAGACTTTCCTCTGCTCCTCAGTTGCTTGTCAGATCATTTGAGTATCCCTGTTAGCTAAAGGATGAAAGTTAGTCGACTTATACTTAGTCCATATGCTCATCATGCGTATGATAGATTATAACCACTTATTGGTTTTTTTTTTTTTTTTTGATGAAACGTAAAATTTCATTCAAAAAGTAAAAAGAATATGTACAAAGGGGCCTCAGAGAGGAAAGAAATAAGAGGAGAATGAATCCAAATCCCTCAAAAGAGAGGGGAGGGGCGAGGGTTAAATGGATGGAGGGTTGAAGGGCCCATAAGGGAGGGAAGGTGGGTGGGGAAAAGATTTGGGGGGAGGGGGGAGGTGGAAGGGTGAGACGGAGGTTTGGGGGGGGGGGGGGGATTGGTTTGAGAGGTGGAGGTGGGAGGAAGGGTGAAGGATATGAAAAGACTAGAGAGGGTGCTAGAAAGGCGAGGTTAACAGAGGAAAGGATGCAGGGACCACAAGAGGGATGGAGGGCATAAACCAGTCCCAGATTTTTTTTTTTTTTTTCTTTGTATAAGATGTTGAATATTTAAATGATTATTTCATGGTTTCATACTTTGTTTTCACTGACACATCAATTAACAGCATTTCTTATTATGCAATAATATAGTTCAGTTGGAGTTTCCGTGCTCACATTTTCAGAAAATCTTTATATATGTCTGTTATTTTAATTTACTTAAGACTGTGTAGATAGCAGACACAAGAAAATAAATTGTATTGTGCATTTTGAAACCTGATTTGGAACTTTTGATGAATCAGGTTGCTTGTGATGTTCCTCTTTGGGCTTCATTTGGAGGACAGGATGTGGATAGGCTTCCATCAGCTTCTACATGTTATAATACTTTGAAGGTACTGTTCAGGAAGCTATTAGCTAGTCATTCTTATTGTCACCGGATTTTCTGATTATCTTGCCACCATATTTTCTATCCAATAGAAGAGCAAATCTATTATTTCTGTAAGATCATTAATAGATATCTTGTTTAATGTTGGATATATGTGATGCAGCTTCCAACCTACAAACGTTCGAGCACTTTGAGAGCAAAACTTCTATATGCCATTAATTCTAATGCTGGATTTGAACTTTCTTAGTAGTTTGTGGCGAATCAGACTACACATTAAGGTAGGTGCCTTTTATTTAGCTTCGACTTCGTAGTGTTATATTGCATCGGATCATTTTATTGTGCTAATTTTATCATCTCTGAGATAGCGAATGTTTTTGTGCTTTAGTCACCTAATCACCAAATCCAGAAAGTCCTGTTGATTCGACATCGGTGATTTGTGGACTGTCTGTAAAATGTACCACAGGGGTGGAAAGGGATGCTGAAATGTTGGAATATGGATGTTGCTCATTTCCCCCCTAACTTTACAGGAATAAAATGCTATCCTTTTAATGTTGTCTATACCTTTAAACCATTATAGTCTGTAGCCATGTCTTGGTATTCTTGTCCCTTCATTAATGCACATGAAGCTTTGGTTGATAGAACCCTGGGAAACAGTATCAATTAGAGGAAACATTTGGATGACAAAATTAACTCTTAAGCAGAAAGGCTATGAAACAATCTCTTTTGTGCAATTTGAATGTGCATGTACATCTCGTTTCCTTTTCGTGTTCACTGTTTTGGAGTATGAGCAAGATTTAGGGATTGTAATAAACATCTAACTGAGATTTAAAGATGCTTTAAGTTGACAAAATTGTCATATGCTCATGTAGAAGTTGGAGTCATCTGAAGATGTAAATCCACGGAGCATACAATTATCGATGGCTTTGTGATCATATCCAGCTGAAGGCAGTCGCTATATCACATCTCACGTGTTTCAGTTGGTTGTCAAAGATAGAAACGCCTTTTCCATTTAGCATTGAATGAAGCAGCATCTTGATTCATACTTCGCGGATCACGTTCGCCTGGTAAAGTTGGAAGTTATGTTCTCCTTGTTCCTACACTGTATAGCTCTGTCAGAATTATTGCTAATGTCAATACACAACTGAAAGAAACTTTCCAAGTATCATAAAGACTTGTAGCTTTGTAATCCACATTTTAACTTGGAGCTATCTTGCTCTTGCCCTGTCTTGTGGAACTAATATGAAATTTAGTAAGCACTGTGGCATCATTATGTATCTTTTGCAGAGTGCAGTAATTGAGAGTATTTGTAATTTCGAAATACTAATGGTTTTTTGTCGCTTTAAATAGGTTTAACCTCAAATGTGTATCAGTTTGGTGAATGAAATGCAGTTGATAGTGGGCTTATTTTATCTTTTCATTTATTTATTTAAACATATTCATTAATATAAACTTTTATGAAACTCGAAATAAGATTTTTTTAAGAGACATATATAAGATTTTTCTATGAATTGTTGGATATGTAAGATGTATGAACCAAAACTACTACTACTTTGTCGGCCATGTTTGATTGTAGGAACCTTTGATTCACTCGTGGAATGCAATTCACATTCTACTCTCATCAAAGATCAGCTGTTTGTTTGTGTTGAACTGGTAATCCGAGATTATGAAACTCATGAATAAACCCATAGTGCTATTCAATTGAGTAACCTTTCCACTTTCAATGATATTATTGATTGTTTTTGGCTAAATATAATTTAAATTATCCCTTAGATTAAATATTCTAAACTAATTATAGATGATACAGCAAATGTATTAATTAAAAATAATGATAATAACTATTTAAATATAATAAATGCAAATTATAAATAAAGATGTTTAACGAACAGTATAAAAGATGTGGGTTGAGAATAGGACTACATCTGGTGCTCTCAAGATATGATCAAATCACCAAACAGGTCCTGAAATTTGTGAAGATTACAATTAGACCTCTTCAATGATCAAAATTTCAATATTCAATCCCTTAAAACATAAAATATGATAATATAGCATATTGCATTTTCTTTTTTTCGTAGTCAAATTGCCTGTGTAATTTTCACACTGGTGTCTATTTGGTAATTTTCACACTGGTGTCCATTTGGTAATTTGACCACACTTTGAGGGTGCTAGATATAATTCACTCTAGAATATTTATAAAAAAAATTATTTAACTCAGCAATAATTTAGCAAATACTTTGTTATTGGCTAAAAGAAGAATTACAAACTACAAGCATCATTCCAATATTATGTTGTTTAACATTGTTATATATATACAAACACCTTCGTTTGGATCAATCATGGAATCACAATGCAACTCATTTTTGATCATCACATGATCATCAATCATGGAAGAGGACCTACCAAGAATGATATTTGACGCTCATTTTTCCATGAGATCATTAGTCTCAGTTGAGCAGATTCTCTTCTCTGTACCATAGCTTCAACTTATACATCAGTGTGAACAAAACCAATAAATAAAAACAAAGTTCAATTAGCTCCTACAAAAATGTAAAACGGCAAAAGATAGATAATTACCAGCAAAGTGTTCCGAGTCGAGGCTTAGATTTTAGGCAATGGTTTTAGAATCTGGAAATGTGGAGTTTTGTCGGGGTACTGAAGAGAGGTGAACTGAGGAAGCTTAGAATTCATCTATGGAGAAAATGGCTGACATTTTAGCGACGACAGGAACTGCTGTCATCAACTATTTGTGTTTCCTGTATAGAGCTAAAGCCTCTTACTTTATCCGAATTATATCAGTATCTAAAATCAGTAATATTCTTATGTTCCACCTGCAACCAAACAAGACAACGTATTTAAACTTGAAGTGCATCATTGATATAATGAGAAAGAAATAATCAAGATAACTTAGAAAACTCACAAGCTTGGATAAGTGCTTAAAGCTTCCAGTTTTAAGCAAGTGCAGTTATCAAGCATAGTTGATCCAAGTTCACTTTCCTTCCTCAGCATCATCTGTTCCAACTTACCAATAATCTTTACATGAACAAATTCCATTTTGAAAATGATGGAAACGGTATGCATCACGCACAATGATAGTCCTATCTAAAACCTTCGATACAGATTTAATCCAATTATGGCAGTCATTACAAACTCGCAGGTTCTTCATAACATGCAAGGGCATCATGCTGGAAAGAGTTAGAAGTCCGAAAGCAATAGCCAACTTTTCACTATGAATGTATGCAGTTGGATCCTTCTGCCCCAGCTCCAAATCACTCCATAGGCTACTACGGTCTTGTACATAACCGATTGCAGTCACCCTCTCGTTTAGTTCGTCCAAGTACTTGTAAATCTCCTCTGCAAGAGGATGGAGCCTATCACCAACAAAAAACGCATGCACTGAATTCTTTACTTCAATCCAACTACGACCAGGCTCTTTTTTCACACCTCTGTCTCTCATGAGTCGTCTTACACGATCCCGATAATCCCATTTACCAGTAACAGCATACATATTTGCCATGAGAACATAAGTAGCAGAATCTTTAGGTTCTAATTCCAGAAGATGCTTTGCTGCGACTTCACCGATTTCTGTATTCTTGTGAACCGTGCAGGCACTTAGGAGGGTCCTCCAGATCATTGCATCTGGTTCGATTGGCATGGACTGCACAAATGCTCTCGCACGGGAGAGCTGACCGGCCCTCCCAAGAATGTCAACCACGCATGCATAGTGTTGTTCTTTTGGTACTAAGCCATGGTGTTCTTTCATGGATCTGAAGTAACTAAGCCCCTCCTCCACCAATCCTACATGGCTACAGGCCGACAAAACCCCCACAAATGTAATATGGTTTGGCATCAGTTGGAGCATTTTCATATCCTCGAAGAGCTCTATAGCTTGCTTACCATATCCATGTTGAGAATACCCTGTAACCATAGCATTCCATGAAACTTCGTTTTTCTGAGGCATTTCAATGAATACCTTCCTGGCACCAGCAAGACATCCACATTTTGCATACAATGTGATTAATACATTGCACACTTCTATATCGCTATTATACCCTGTTTTTATAATTCTGGCATGAATTTGCTTACCTAGTTTCACATTTGTTAAATTTGCTGTTGCACTAACAACAGACCCATAGGTGAACATATTGGCCTCTTCTCCGAATTGAATCATTTGAGAAAACACTTTGATAGCTTCCTCACCATTTCCACCCTGTGCAAATCCTGATATCAGTCCATTCCATGAAATGTTATCTCTAGCAGGCATTTTCTCAAATGCCAACTGTGCCTCTAGCACGCAACCACATCTAGCATAGAGACATATAAGGGCATTTCCAACTGAACTATCTGAAGAGTAGCCACACACAATAGACTGACTATGAATTTGACGGCCTTGATCAAGAGCTTGGATTCCAGCACATGCACTTATAGCACTTGCTAATCCTATATTATCTGACTGAATCCCTCGTTCTTGCATTTCTTCAAAAAGTTTAAGAGCTTCAGCAAACATGTCATGCTGAGCATATCCAGCAATCATAGCTGTCCAAGAAACTAAGTCATCTTCTTTAAGTCGTCTGAATATTTTTACGGCAGTTTCCAGGTTCCCATGCTTGGCATACATATCTATAAGCACGCTACAGACATAAACATTCGGCTGGAATCCAGTTTTTATAACTTGGGTATGAACTTGCTCTCCTAGATCAAGCGCTCCAACAGAAGTACACGTTCTTAGAATACTAGGATAGGTATACTGATTAGGCTTCAGGCCCTCATTCTGCATCTGTGAATAAATATGGAGTGACTCTTGGAGATCGCCTATCTGTCCATATGCCACCAGCATCACATTCCAAAGTACCACGTTCTCTGTTTGCGTTGCAAGGAAGAACTTATGAGCTGTTTTAACATCAGAACATTTTACATAAAGGTCCAGCAGAGAACCCTCAATGATGATATCTGAAAACATTCCTGTCTTGATTGCAAAGGAATGAAGTTGCATTCCCTTATGAAGATCTCCCATTAAAGTACAAGCGCTCAGTAGACACGCAACTGTAACACTATCAGGTTTCAAGGACTCAATCTGCATTTTCTCAAATAACTGGAGAGACTTGTCGATTGATCCTTGCATAGCAAATCCTGAAATCAGAGTATTGAAAGAAACTCTATCCCTATGCTGCATTCCACTAAAAATCAGTTCAGCAGATGTCAAATTCCCACATCTAGAATAAAGTGAAACAAGAGAGTTGCACACATAAGGCTCTGATGGGAATCCCCACTTAAAGATGAGAGCATGAAGTTGCACCCCAACTTCATACGAGTTTATCTTGGTACAGGCACTAATAATGCTTGAGAAAACATATGGAGTGGGAAAGACTCCTAACCTGCGCATCTCACTGTAAAGAAGGATAGCCTCTACTTCTTGACCATTATTGGACAAGCCTGATATCATGGCAACCCAAGAAACACTGTCCCTTGTGCTCATATTTCTAAAAATTTCAAGTGCAGAATCTACACATTCATTCTTAATGTACAAATCAATCAGAGGATTACAAACGTGCTGGCTTGTATTTAAACCACATCGGATGATCTTAGCATGAATCAGTTGAACAAAGTGAAAAGCAACTTTAGCACCAATGCAACTCCGCAGAATATTAGCCAGAGCAACATCATCTAGAGGAACAGTCTCATAGAGTTTTCCAGAAATAAAGTCCAATTCACTGTACAATTTCTTGTTGACACATAAAGCTTTCATTTTGTCACCAGAGCTCGAATATGTACATCCTGAAAAATCATCCTGTACAGCTAATACATTCAATTCTCCTGCAGGAACACTAACATCAACACGCTGACTAGAAACTCTATCATCCTCACACAACTCGGTTTTCAAATGGTCTCCTTCAATATTCTTTGCATCTGGTGATTTTTCAACCTCCAAACATTCTTCAAGAATCCCTACATGGTAAGTTCGAAGACTTTCATGAATCCCCTGCAGCCAGTTAGAGCACAAACTATTAATCGTCTTTGTTTTGGAACTAGTTCCATCAAATTTATGGGCTGGCAATGTAATGAAGGCACCAGTTCTACTTTAAAAAAAAAACCCAGCAGTTAATTACATTCTTCAGAGGACTTTGCATTCAAATGCACAATAAAGAGATTATATACAATCTATACAGATCGACTAACAACAAAATCAAATTGCCAAAGGTAAAAGAAGAAATAGAAATTAACCTTGTAAAAGAGGTTCACCGAAACTCTGAAGGGAAATCGACGTAAGGAGAAGCGCGCAAAGCATGGAGCGAGCAGCATCCCCTCACCATAATAACTCACTGAGTTGGCGGAAACGACTAATTGTAGGATTTTTTTCAAAAATTTCATCTTCAACAAGAGAAAGACATAGATAGACATCCGTATCGCCCATATTTCACTGAAACATATGCAGTTTGTTATGATGTCAATTAGGTAGACATTAGAATCAGTGAATCGACTTCTTTGCAAGTGTGCGCGGTGGAAGAGCGACCACCACCGACGGCGGAGTCGCAGACTAGCAGAAATTCAAGAAGAATGCGGCGGGGAATGGCATCATAGCAAATATCAACAAAAAACAAACCCCAAAAAATAAGTTTTTATACCTCTGATTATTTTTTTATTTTTATTTTTTAATTTGAGATATGTTTAGTATTTTATGTCAGGTTGTGTATAGACTTGTTCATTGGGTTCGAAAATTGGAACCGAACTGTAGTTAACTTAATGGTACAATCGGTTTGAAACCGTAATCATCATGAACCGTGTTATTTTCGAACCGGGAATCAGTGGTTTAACAGACAGTTTATCTATTTTTACAAATTTTATATTATATAAAAATATTTTGTGTATTTATGTTATTTTACTCCTTAATTTAAAGTTGTATTGATTATTATTTTCAATTTATATTATAAGTTGTAATTTTTTTAGGTTTATGATTTATGTTTGGTTGTATGTAAATTGTAATTTCTAATTTTTAAAGTCATAACTTGTAAGTTGTAATGTTGTAACTTATAAATATAAGTTTTAATTTTTAATTTATATCAAAATTATTAACTCAAACAAAATTATTATTTTATAATATATGAATAATCGTAATATTTACATTTAAATATAATTTGAAATATTAATAAAAAAAATAAATGAAACCGTCAAAACCAAGGTTCGAACGAAAATCGAAAACGAAATCCCCGTAGTTCTGTTTTGGCCCTTCATGATTTTCCAAAGGGGAATTAGTTGGGATAGCTCTTTGAACATAAAAAAATGTCCAAATAGCCTTTGACTAAAATTCCTATTTAAATTTTTCCCAGCCATAGTACCGTGAGGTTCTATGGCTCAAACCACCAAAAGGTCTAAAATGCCCTTGAAGACTCACATGTGCTTTTCAATGATGTTTCTTTTGTCATATTTTTTTTAAGAAATTCCAGATTAATTACTCCATATATTTGTTAAGATCCGGACCCCGAAAATGGTATCAGAGCCAGGTTTATTAAGAACTTTTAAGTTATATTTATTATTTATATGTAATTAATCTTTGGTGAGGAGAATTTCTCGCGGAAATATGAATCTGGACGAATGTCCAAGATGTATACCTTACAGGACATATCGTCAAATTTTAACAATGTAAGCACAAGAACACCTGGACAAGATAACATATTAGAATAATCAATATGTTGAACGAGAAAACGCAGGAGCCGATAGGGAGATCTTAAGGCAATGCGACTGACAAACAGCATATCATCTGAGTTTCCCACGATTAACCAGATGTTATATGTTGATCTGATGAACCATTAGGAAGCCGCCCATCAGAATCATGATGCCTGACGGAAAACCTGGATGGAATGAGATTCTTCTAGACACATCTAAGATTTTCCTGGATCTTAGAGAAATCCAGAAGATGGTGTAGAATTATGGCAACCGCCATAAACATCTACCAATACAAGTTCATCAGATCCAAAACCAAATGGATATGATGGTGAAATATCAGAAGGAGACTCTTGAAATCCTTCATGATATTCAAAAAAGAGTCAAGAATTTGGAGGACAAACCAAATCCTTCCGGAGGAAGAAGACGATAGATTTCGGAACAGTTCCCTATTAAACAAAAAAAGGAAACCAACCGAAGTTATACGACGTATGACCCAGGATGAAAAGCTCATTGCTATCATCAAAGGAAAATCCATCACAAATTAAAAGGTGATGGATATGGAGAAGATGAATCTTGAAGATCTACATGAACTTGCCGAGTCCGTCGCAGGATTAGGAATTGTAGATTTAAAGATGAACGCATGAGATGGTTCAGCTTTGATTACTCCTGACCAACACCAAAGACCATCTCCACAACCACCAGTGGATCCTAACGGCGCAGAAAGTATAGGTTCACATACTATGGATGAACCAATGTCGCATGCTGGAGATTTCACTACAAGAGGAGATCCTATTGTTTTAGGAACTCGACAATGTTCCAGAAGGCCAAATCTCTTTAATACGCCTTATGGAAGATCGCAGCTAGATCCTATACATCCATATGGATTGATGCTAAATCTGGATATCCCGGATTTTAAAAATCGAGAAGTCCTTATCGATGATTGGGCATCGGCGATGAGGATTGCAGTAGGAACCCTCGATCTTACAAAGGAATGATTCATTTTACTTCTTGAAATGAGTCTTGAAGGATCTGTAAAGATTGTGTGGGATATGATGACACCAGATATGAAGAACAACGTTACATCTGGTGAGTCATTGAAAGAAATTATTGATAATATGAAAAAATTATTCAAAATACATTTTATCGGCATAGGCTATTTTGAGAGATTAGAAGAGGAAAAAAGAAAAAGATACAAACAAGCCATCTACTGCCTCGAGTTACATGATATTTGTCGTATTAATGAATACATCAAGTTATTCACCGAGTACCAATAGAAGTCCAAGGTGGATGACAAAGAAGCTTCGCAACTATTCTTTGCGAAGATACCAACTCCCAGGAGAGAAATGCTTATCAGGAAATACAAGAGTGCAGACGATCTAGATATTGTGGCCAGAAGAATATCGTTCTTAAAGACCAGCTATCTGAATGGTGCCACCAGACAGCACTCTACAAGAACTACAAAAGACTACGAGGAATCAATAAAATGGTTCCCCTATGTTGTGAAGAAAATGACATCCCAACAGTAGTGAGAGGTCAACCACAGAGATAAAAATGAAGGAAGCAGAGAAGCCATCCTTACAGCTGTGGAAGTAGCAATAAAAGAGGTAGTCGTGGATCTTCATGGAGACCTAGAAAAATATGGTCAAAACAAAAAGCCTAGAGTTACAAGTTAGGGCAAAGACCAGCACCAAGCAAGAGTAGAGTCTCTTCATCAGGCTCAAACCAAGGAGGTACCAGCAGAACCACAGGAAGAAAAAACTTTCAGGCGAGCTCACATCCGAGCTAATGAAAGTTTTAAAGACTGTAATTGCTGGACTTGCAAAACAAGATGACATATCTCAACGGATTGCCCGGAGTACTAAAAAAGAGGTCTGAGACAGTTCGAAGCAATACCAGAATTTGAAGAAGCTGTCTATTACCAAGATCTTATACAGGTGTATCAATTTGAGGATTTACCCTCAGATGAAAGCATCTATGAAGAAGAGATCTATTTTGATGATGGAAGTGAGTCCACTTCAGAATCGGAGTGAATAAAAAATTCTTCAAACAACAAGAGAGGATATGTCAGGTTTCCTCTCTCACACAATAGTCTCTCATAAAACTCTCATGAGGATTATGAAAGAGGATCCATATCTTTAAATTTATGATGGTTTTACCATCGGAGCTATAGAAAAGGTTTTGGATAAGATTGAGTTTCGTAACAGAAAACACCAAATTATCCATAGAGTTACTACCAGAGAATTTGTCATCCCAATGGAATTCACTGGTAACCTGATCGAGATGCAGTTAATTCCTTATCGAAAGGTTCAGGAGATCAGAAGCAACATCAAAAGAGAAGTTGTAAATACACTCTCATGGATTCACATCGGAGCCATAAGAGTTATTATTAAAACAACATTTAAGGAAGGAATTGATTTCCCACTCAATCTTGCTATATTTGACAAGCGAATCTCGAATCTTAAGGATTCATGCCTTGGAGCGGTCATAGGAAATTTGTATGCAGGAAAATTGGCATTTAATATCTATCCTAGAATTGCATACAATTTGGGAGATCGAGACTTCAATAGAGTTCTAACCTTTTATCAAGATTTCAAAAGAGATGATTTGATGAAAGAATGGAATAGACCTTATTCGATAACCTACAAGATTTCCTATGCTCTCTCGAATACACATCATTCAGATGTATTCTTGAGAAAGAAATTTATAGAAGTCCCAAGAATCTTTAAGGATTTCGCCAGGGTGGTTCTACTAGAACTTATCGAGTCTCCAACTATAAAGGAGATCGATATGAAAATAAAAGATCAATCTGTCTTCAACAAGAGTCAAAACCTCAAAATGGAGACAAGGAGAATGTCTTTCCAACAAGACAGAATGTTGAGTAGCAGTTGTTGGGAAGAAAGAAGACCTAGTACAGTTCAACGAATCCCAAATGTATTCAAAACACAAGGTGAGCTGAAATGTCCAGAAAGATGGAGAAAAGTTGAAGAAATATTCGACATCACCTAAAATGATAATATTTTTCCTTGTGATGTTCTATATTATCTCCAACAACCGATAGTCGGAAAATATCAAGAAAGCCTAAAGATGGGTGAAGTTGAACTGACTATCACGGGAATAGCAGGGAAAATCCCAGAACAATTAATATTGGGTATCGACTTTCTTGAGGATCATAAGCCTTGGGAAAGATTACAAGATGGAATGGAGTTTACAGTGGCTGATAAAAGATACAAAATTAGATGACCACTAGCTCATTCTCTATATACATCTCTATCGGGATGATATATACTGAATACAAGGCTGAGTATTTTACAGTCTATGTTGATTTAGGAGCTGTGATTTGTACTGCAAAGTCGGAGGTTTTTCCTAAGGAAATGAGAGAAGATCTACCGGCCATCTCCAAAAGGATTCTTATCCTTAACAGATGAATCAAACAAGCAGAAATAATGATCGGAGGCGCAGGCGGTACCCTATAGTACAAAGTAAAAACACCACCAATCTATTTCCATGATACAGAAGCAGATGTTTTTCTAGGAAATAATTTTCTACAAACATTCAAACAATTTACACAAGAAAATGAGACAATGAGGCTTATTTTCACAACATTATATGATCAAAAGATTATTGTCCAAAGACTGTGGGAGACATTCTACCGAAAAATGCCTTTTTATTTTCGCAGCAAGCGAGGTAATGAATCCAAACTTCGACATCCAAAAATGACGGATAAAAAGAGATTTGGTGATGCATTATTATCCTTTCGGCAATAGGTTTCGAAGCAGAAAAATACAAAGAGATGAGATAATAATTTGTATTCATTCAGAATACAATGAGAAGAACGAGTTCCTCCAGAGGCTATTGCAGGATTTATTGAAAGGCCTATTGGAGAATACACCGAGTGATATTACCATTGAGGAACAGATATCAATGGAGGATATCAAGAAAAGAATCCAAAGGAATTACAACAAAGATTCTTTGGCATGGTGGGATAGGAACGAACTCAAGACATCCCTAAAGGTTAAACCAGGAAAGAAACATGAGTTCGTAAGACTCAAACCAATCCTTATGAACCAGACAGATCGTGAGGATATGCAGAAGATACTTAAGGAACATCTGGACCTTAAGTTGATCTCACCAGGAATTTCTCCATACAGCAGCCCAGGTTTCCTGGCATGGAGAAATCAAAAGAGGTAAACCTAGACTTGTTATTAATTATAAAAGGATTAATAACATTTTGGAATTCGATGGATATTATATCCCAAATAGAGAACACTTGGTTAACTGTATCAAAGGTGTCAAGATATTCTCAAAGTTCGATTGCAAGTTTGGATTCTACCAAATTAAGATGGAGGAAGAAAGTAAGAAATTCACAGCTTTCTCCACACCACAAGGACACTATGTCTGGAATGTAATGTCTATGGGATTGGCAAATGCACCCCAAATATATCAAAGAAAGATGGATAATCTCTTCAAGGATTATTTCTACTTCATGTTCGTGTACATCGATGATATTCTCATCGCATCAAAGAACGTGAATGAACATCTCAAATATTTGGAAATATTTTCAGATGTGTGCCATAAAGAAGGATTAGTGCTTTCAGAAAAGAAGACAGTAATTGCTATGAGACAGATTAAATTCCTTGGAATTGAAATCGACGAATCTGGAATCATCCTACAAAGTCATATTGTAGAAAAGATACATGGATTTCCAGATGATATCAAAGACAAGAAACAACTTCAAAGTTTTCTCAGAGTTGTTAATTTTACTGGAATGTTAATTAACAATATGACGCATCACAGGAAGGTGTTCAGCACATTACTTAAGAACTATGTAATATTCAAATGGGAAGATGAACATCAAGAGAGGATCAAGCGACTCAAGGAAGTTTGCAAAAAACTTCGGTTTTAATGAAGCCTTTCATTTTATCAAGATGAGAAGACTAGATGGAAATGTCTTAAAAAATATAAAAACAGCTTCACCGAAGTACCACTACTGGTAGGAGCAATTACGGAAGATGAAGCTTCTACACGATGAGCATGAGGACTTTGGGTTTGTCTAACTGAAATGGACAAAGTCAAATATCCGTTTAAGTTCTTTCAGAATTCAGCAAATGAATATTTCCTTCTGAATTCAATGACAAGATCAACAACAGGATTTGCAGAGGAACTTTTCGAGATGAAAAGAAGAATTCTCTAGGAAAATAAGATTTCGATTAGCAAAGAAACCTACCGGAAATTCTGTAACATAACACATGTCGGCCGATGGATCGATCGAATCTGTCAAGCATGCCCTAAACAGAAAGAGCTCGAGTTTGGGAAATGATTCTGACCCAAACCCGACTGACAAGAACAAGGGTCTGAAAAAGACAGGGGTCTAGTTCACAAGAAACGTTATCCACTAGGACCATACAGGCCTAATTTTTAGAAGAAAGATACCCCGACAAACAAACATGGGGTGAGTCACGAGAAAAGACAAAGGATTCCCCGACAACCATCACATGGGCTGAGTCACGGGGAAGAAAGAAGAAGCACACTAACTAGCTGAAAGGGACTCCCTAACAACTTTCACATGGGAGCACTAAAGGAATAAGTTAGCTGGTGTTCAACAAGATTTGGAATCCGCATTTCAAGTCCGGATTCATGCCTATAAATAACGAGAGTTGAAGGAAGCTGAGGACATCGAACATTTTCCTTAGTTTTCTCTAAAATAAAAATCTTTGTAATATTTGAGTGTTTGAAGTTTATGTGTTTTTGAGTAAAGACCTCATCTTTAATGAGAGGCTAAACAAGTATTCTCCTCCCAAAAGGAGATTGCTAATGTAATAAATATTTTTTATAAGTTCTTAATAAAAAAGAGGTTTTTGCTTCAATATGTGTTCTTAGTATTGTTGATACATCCCTTGGAACAAACAAGAGTAGGAAATGAACCAAAGTTGTGTTGAGCAGTTGCTGAAGGAGTTGGATAACTTACAGATCATCTTCCCAGTAGATTGAAGTTGAACAGTGAGGAGCTGTTTGTAAAACGATGTGGGGGCAGTAATTTTCCAACTGGTGGCGTTGCGAACCATCTCACCCGGTGTTGTTTCGGTCAAAGAAATGTATGAATTTTAAGGGATTTATTAATTTTACGGAAACATGTTGGGCCTGATATTGATCAGTTTACATTTTATTCAGATATTATTAAATAAATTGAGTATAATTGAGGAACTTCGATTTTTTTAAACATCGAAGGGTATAAGGGTCAAAATATTTTGGACTTATGGTGGAAAAGGGATTTTGATTTTAATATATATATATATATATATATATATATATATATATATATATATATGTTTTGTGCTATTTAAATAAGAATTTTTATAGGAGGGCTATTTTAACAATAATTTATGTTGATTAAGTTATTTAAATGAAAGCCCCTTTTCCAAATCGAGGCCTTACCCTTCATTTTTGTAACGAGCAATACAGAACAATGTAAATATTAATTGTTCGACCAACATTCTAAACGTTTTTCAATGAACCAATGTCAATCACTGCGCAAAACAATGTCACAACTTAACTACTTTTTATACAAAAATGATTCTAACCTAAACATTAAATGTGGAGATGTCAAAAAAAAGGTAAGGTACCTATTACTCTCAACCGGGTCTTGAAGTTCAAAGGTTTGAAAGAAAAAATAGGAAGATTTAGTAAAGATGGTCCAAAATATTGGGTGGGTGTGGATTAACCCCACGCTATCAAAAAACTTTGGAAATTTTGCAATATTAGATAATTTGTTAGAATGATCAAAACTCACTTACATGCATATTGATAGAAGACACATAAATACTCTATTTGTATACACTAGGCACAATCACACACAATAGTATAAGTGTATAACTCTGTAAATTCATTAAACGTAGCACATGATCAAACTAAAAAACTTCAAAAAACAAGATAAAGCTAATGTAGGGACTCTTGAAGGGAATTTGAACCTGAATGGATCTCAACTTATATAAAACTATGTTACACAAAGGAACACAGCTTCAAATTCTTCTGAAGCTTGATGTTGCAAAGGACAAATCAAAACTCATGCCTCCCTTGTGCTCAAAAAGAGAACGAGGCGATGGGAAAATCCTCTATAAGCTTCAACTCATAAATTATAGGCACCTTGTATTTTCCATAGCATCTATAATCATCGCATTAAAAGCTGGAATGCTTCATTACTGGTTTCAAGTTCATACTCGTACCCAAGACTGTTTGAACGGCACTTGAACTCATCAATCTCAGATCGAGCAACTTGGATACCAACCAATACATTTGCCCCAGTTTCACCCTGGAGATGCGCAACAAAAACGTAAGTTTGTGCATAAAAATAATGATAGTGGATAAAGATGGCCAGATTTTTAGATTACAACCTGTCCACGGTAATGGAACAAACTTATATTCCAGCGTGGACTCAAAGCATCCAAAAATTTCATCAAGGCACCGGGCCTCTCGGGGAAAATGAAACGGCATAGCAGCTCGTCTTTAACATTTGATCTTCCACCCATCTGAAATAGATCCATAACAAATCAAGCACATTATAATTAATACATCAGACCGTAATAAGAGTTTCAAGCCAAATTTTCCATCATTTTATATTCATAGTGTACTTACTTTGTCAATTATAAGTCAATAAAATTATTCATACTATGTTATCTTCACAATATTGAAATGAGCAGTACCCTGCCAGATGATAATTTGCTCAGCAATTTGCTTATATAGATCATGTATGATATGCCCTTGACAAACAACAGGAAGTTGCTGAACTAGGATGTCCATGAATAATCAAGTGAAAAGCATGCATGTCTTGGACAAATAGTTTCAAAAAAATGTTTACTACAAATATGCTCAATGTTTACTACAATGATTCAATAATCAACTTTGTCCACCAGAATGCATCTCTCCCACCCACCCACACTCCAAGACATGGGGTAGGCTTCTATTTTAGCAACCATCCCCCACCAATTATGGTCACAACTAATACAAGTACAATATTGAGTGATACACTCAAATTTGTGTTCTAGGCAAACAAACTGCATCCGGGCTTATAAATTCTATACTTTGCATCAAGCTAACTGAAAGACAAGATCTCTACTTTGAGTTAATTAATGGTACGATAGTTATGCAGACAGTGCAAGCCAGATTCTACAGACATTTAATAAACATAAGGAGTCTCAAGGTGCTCTAAAGTCTATCACCTTGTCTGTACTTGTCAATAGCACGGAAGATGCATCAAGACATGATCAAATTCAGCAATTACCAGACAAATGCCTTTGCAATTGTGGAAATAGCATTTTTATATGGGTTGAATATGATGGCCTTCATTAAAGCTTGATATAAAATGCAATCATACCATAACTCATAAATTCATGAATAGAACTAGTTGAGGGCTAGCAATGAACAAACCAAGATACAACAACATAGCTTTAAGAAAATAAACAATGTGCATACCAAATGCCGTAAATGATCTTTGACCAAGTCATTTTTTGTAAGATTAATGGTCTGTAATCGAGCAGATTCCATTCTCTGGATCATTGCCCCAAGTTCTAGGTCAGTATGAAGTCCAACACTGTTAAGAAAGCAAAGTATAGGTAAATGAAATACTAGTGCTTTAAACGTGTAGAACTGCAAATACTGAGGACCAGTGAACAATAGTTCGTTCTTTGTGAAATGAAGTACATCAAACATATCTCTTGCCTGTATAATACTAAAGCTTTTTCCTTATCTGAATTAAATCTGTATTTGAATTCAGTAATATTTATAGGCCCCACCTGCAAGCAAACAGTAGCAACTATTTAATCATGAAGTGCATCCTTAACATAATGAGAATGCAAAGAGTTAGATAATTGGAAACTGACAAGCTCGCAGAATTGTTTAAAGCTTCCAGGCTCCTCTGGCAAGTAAGTTGCAAGTACAGCTTCCCGCCGTCTACCAACATCTGCAAGTTCAGTTACCAATCTCAACCTATCAAAGTTCATGTTAGCTCCACTGGTCACTGCTACTACATTTGAACTCTTGAGTCCATAGTACTTGCAGTAAGCTTGTGCTCCAGCTAGGGCAAGAGCACCTGCTGGTTCTAAAATGCTCCTTTTCTCCTCAAACATGTCCTGGGCAAGGTCAGTTAATAATTAGCAGTAAGTTCTCAAGCTTCGAGGCCATAGTACATCGAAGCATCAACCTATAAACAGCCAACTAAGTTAATCAGTAAAATTGAATCCTAGAAGTAGGACTAAGGATCAACCTCTAACATTTGATAGTGAGAGGAAAGAGTGGTAAGTATGCATAAAGATTACATATAAAGAAAGTTCTTTCCAGTTGTAAAAATCATGAGTCGCATTTATTAGCCATGTTACTTAGTATAGGAGATGTAAAGTTTTTGTTCTTGAGTAACAAGTTTCAGAAAATTGCATGGAAAATATATAACTGATTATAATTAATTAGTTTTTTTTTTCCCTCACAGACCATTAGCTTATTGGATTGTTTCTGCAACATCACTGACCCTTCAGGTGTGCTACCAACAAAAGTCCTAGACATAACGCTGCCTTCATGTCAATACATACCAAAATGGATAAATGCACTTAGAGATGCGTCAACTGGTGACCTAGATGGAAAGAAACATTGGAGATGTCCAAAGAAGATAGCTTGCTCTTGTTATGACTTAATACATCTAAAAAGGATCCATTATAGGATCTATCCACGACCTATAATGAATTTGAGGGTGCTCTATATATGTATTCAAGAGTCGGGATTGTGAGAAGAGATAACTATCTCTGCCAACTTATAATGAATCTGAATGTAGTTTATGCTCTAGTAATAGCAAAAGTAACAAGTTACAATTTACGAGCAAGAAAAAGAACCATGTGAACACTGATGAAAATAAGCAGTCAGAATATCTCTTCTCATACTGAACACAAGAATGGCACTCCAACCAGCTGACAGAGAGACATGAAACTATGAAAATATATCCATGGTAATTAAGTCTGAGAAAACAGCAAATGGGATATAACCAAGACTGACACCATAAAACTAGGTGAAGGCATGTGAACATATAAAGAAGAAATTAGTACTCAAAAGTACCTGAAGTTCTAAATTCTCATCCAGATGAGTTATAATTGCTTTATATATATTTGGATTTAAGAGACAACAAAGTATAAGATAAAAATACTGTGCTCTATAATACAAGAAATAAAATAACTTTGATATACTTGACATATCAAGCAGAATCTCCCAAAAAAAAACCCAACAAACTCAGTAGTAGCAAGTATCAAGAAGATATCAAATGAAAGACCCAAAAGACAGCAAACCTTTATTGATGCACAAATAGCATCACGGCCAACAAGAACTACACCATCTATCAGTTCCCTGCAAAGGCGGAAAGTCTCTTCGCCAACCACCTTTACTGCTACCCCATCAGCAAAACCTCCCACTTGGTCCAGCACAACTCTCCGGTCATGGTGAAGAGACAATGCCATCGCATTCGCATCAAATGGTTCCACACCAATAATTTTGACTTCTGGAGATACCCTTTTTACATAGGCAGCAATACCAGCTATAAGTCCTCCACCACCAACAGGCACAAATATTGCTTCTATTGGGCCTTTCATCTGTTTCACAATCTCCATTCCAACTGTTCCCTGCCCTATGATTACATCAGGGTGATCAAAAGGAGGTATAAATGTGCGACCCTCCTCTTCTGCTCTCTTTTTGGCATAAGTTTGAGCTTCATCGTAAGAATCACCAATGAGTACAACAGTCGCCCCCAGTCTTTCAACCGACTTCCACTAGCAGAATCAAGCAAAAAGGCTTTAGAATCCTGATTGCAGGTAACTTTAAGGAGAACACACAACATGAATAAACAATCAAGAACCTTAATCTCTGGTGTAGTAATAGGCATAGCAATCACGGCATTGCACCCCAATCTCTGTGCAGATAAAGCCACACCTTGTGCATGATTTCCTGCTGATGAACAAATTACTCCTCTTTCCAGCTGTTCCTTTGGAATTTTCGCCATCATATTATAAGCACCTCGGAGCTTAAACGAAAAAACCTGAATAGCAGATCATTGGAGGAAATAACATTTTACTTTTGAACCACCATAATCTAAGCTACAGAGAACTCAATCTTCAGAAGATCAAACCCAGGACATTAGAAATATTTCAACTTTCCCTGTGGTTGAGGTTCTACACTTCCTCAAAAGCAATAAAAGTTCACATAGATACCAAAGCAACAAAGCTTGCATCTGTAGAACCATGTCGTTTGCTAATTTAGCAGAAAACTATAAATCGTGAAAAAAGCTGAAAATTCGAAACACTAATTCCAAATTTTCAAACGAATCTCAAATCATTCTAAAAGAAAAAATCATAGCAACTCACATTTAAATGGAATGATATGATATAGAAACATGCATACATTACATTCTTCAGGAATAACCCAAACAAATATACACACACACCAGAAATCAAGTAAAATACATACAGGCTGAAGATCCTCTCTCTTGAGCCAACAATTCACCCCCCACCTCTCCGACAGCTTCGTCGCCAGCTGCAACGGAGATTCATACGCCACATCATACACCTTTGAAGCCAGAATATTCGTCAAATACTCCATAGCACTCAGCGTATCGCCGCCAACAGCAGTCCTACCCAAATTCTCATTCTGCAACAAACACCCGCTCTCACACTGGAGAGAACTAGGAGAAACTCTCAGGAGAGGCAACGGAGGCGCAATCACCGGCGGAACACTAGGAATCTTCTCGACGGACGGCAAAATCTCCGAACTCCGCTTTGACAGCGTGCAATAAACGAACGGCTTTTGGCGGGTGCAGGTGAGGTCGCTGGAGGATACCTTGGCGACATCGTTGGTAGAAAACTTGGTCTGAAGGAGAGGCGATTGGCGAGGGGCATATCGGAGAAGCTCCATTTCGCGCCGCCGAGGGTGAATGAGAGAACGAGGGCGGCTTGCCTCTCCAAGGATGAAAAGTGTCTCCAATATTTTCCATTATTTTCATTTTTTTACTTGATTGATACAAAAATATATTACAATTGATATATTTTTGATATTTTTGATGAAATATCATACAAATATCGATATCGGTGGTTTTATGGTATAAATTATATGAAAATCGATGAAATATCGATAGAATGTTAGAAAAATATCGATAAATATCAATAAATTTATATATCGATATTTACATCGATATTAATATTTCCACGATATTTTCATAAAATTAAATTAAGATACCGAATTTTCGTGAAACTAACGATATTTCCATGGTCTAGGGTTAACACTACAGTGGTGCACACGTGTGCACCATAGCTGAAAATTTGTTGGAATTAAAAATCTAATTAAAATAAATTCTCTCGCATTTATTTTTATTTCAGTATCACTTTAGAATATTAATATTTTTAAATGAGAGCAATATTGGGTTGGTGACAATCAGTTTCCGTCGATCAGTGAGTATCACTTTAGAATATTTATATTTTTAAATGATAGCAATATTGGGTTGGTGACGATCAGTTTCCGTCGTTCAGCCATGCAGCATTCTAAATTAAAATATTTAATCTTTTTGACTTTTAGAATATTTATATATTTAAATGATAGCAATATTGGATTGGTGACAATCAGTTTCCGCCGTTCAGCCATGCATGCATTCTAAATTAAAATATTTAATCTTTTTGACTTTTAGGGGTGTATGTGCAAATATTTAAACACTTATGTTTCGTAATAAATTAATTACTTAGTGGCTAGTTTGAAAACGAAACACATGTCGTGTGGTATTTGAATTGCATAAAATATTGAAGAAAGCCAAAACTGGATGTATATTGTATGCAAGCCTAGTAATTAGAGAAATCACATATATCACAGAAGAAAGGGAAACAAAGCATAATAGCATAAGTCTTCAAAGTGTTTGTTTGTATGTAGTTGGTGATAACTGATAACAGCAATTGTCAAGACAAAAAACAAAATGTTGCTACCAAACTCAGATCCTCCTCAAGAGCAGCAAGAATGTCAGACAAGAATCCAAACTGAAAATTCTTGTTAAGATCAAATTAAAATAATAAAGGGTGGGGTGAAAAGTAGTTTGTTCAGTGATCTCAGTTCAGTTGACAGCAACACCAGCAGCAAGGTAGTTCGAACAGAGTGAGTCTTGGTTCGACACTTTGGCCTTGGAGAGTTTGAGCACTTGCACCGCCTCCTCCACCTTCCCCGCCAGTGACTCTGGTGAGTCCAATAAAACCAGGAGTTCAGAGTTGTCCATCTCCAACAGCATTCCTGTTATCTTTGCTGCTAGTTCAGGCTGCCAAACACAAACAAAATGTATAAATCAGCATTTTGATAGAGCGAAAATAATTAATAGATATGATCTCTGACACATCAGCGGTGGACACAAATTAATATGCCCACAATAAATAGGATAGCATGACTGTTAGATAGAGTGAGAGAAATATTCGTAGTTGAGAAAAGTTGAGTTTCTTCACCTGATGATGAGCAACGAGGGGATAAAGACGCTCCCCAAGAATGTGTTTCTGCTGTTCAGGAGGAGATGCAGCAAGCAGGCTACTTAACATCTCCAACCCCTCAGCACCCAGTCCAGTAGCTAATAGAATAGGCTGAGCAACAATAATTCACCCTTTATTCAGCTAATGTGGACCATCACATAAACTTAAATCTCAAGCGAATAAACGTGCATAACTAAATTGACCTGCTGATTGCTCGAATCTTTAGATGAAGCCACAGAATGAGCTGGCCATTGCAAATGTGATGCATATGGACCAGGTCCCTGTGGATGAGCATGCCCGTTCGTCCTTCCTCTATGTCTGTGCCTCGAATTATTGGGTGCCTGTGAAATTGTAACCACAAACACAGGAAAATATGAAAGACTTCGCATAGAAAATCTGTTTAAAATAAAGAACTTAAACAGAATCAACTGAAACTGACCAAGGTGGGTGGGGATGGATGAACAGGTTTAGAAGGGTTAGGAATGCCGTTAGCCCTCCACCCGGGCCTTATTCCTGGAGGCTGCTGGTACATCAGATTAGGCTGTGCAGGAATTTGGGGAACAACACCGGGAGCTGGATAATAAAGATGAGGATATCCACCGGGAATGACAGGTGATGGTGGTCCAGGTAATCCTGCGATAGGTTGTGCGTATATTAGTTGTAACTGAGCTTGTCTTTCCTCTTTCCTCTGAGCAATCGACACGTACAATGGCTTTTTACGCAAAATAAATCCTGCAACATATACACAGACAGGTACTTCAGAGCTCTAATGTGTTGCTTAAGGACGCTTTCTCTCAAATCCCAATGCAAGTATGCACTACACAACTTTTATCCCTATGTAACTACTATGGCATGGAAGAATAATTGTGTTAGCAAACTTGGCACAATAATTGTAAAATAAACGAAATTAACCAAAACCCAGTAATTGACCTTCAGATAACCAAAAATCAGAACAAAAATTTCAAAGAATCATTATTCTTAGACAACCTCAAGCTGGAAGGTTAGAGACGAGGGGAATAACACAGTTGTTACAGTATTTGAAATGGAGTTAACAATGCAAAACCACAAGAATTTTACTCCTTACCTTAAGCCCAAATGTCATTCATACGCACACTAGTAACCATTTAATGAGAAGTAAAAAAAGTGTAGCAAAGTAAATTAGCTCAAAAGGTTGAGCTTTCTCGAGTTTTTTATGCATTGCGTCTAAACAAAATTAATATAAATAAAGCTGCTAGCTGTGTAGTAATTATCCATTCTGGTCAATACAAGAAGATTGACAGAATAGATAGGCATTTAGGGATTGTTCTAGCATGCCATTCACACCATCATCTATGCAACAAGAAAATCAACCTTCTCATTCCTAGGCACACCAATCATTGTCTATTTGCATCACAATGACATGATTAAAGAATGTTATCTGACCATAAACTACACTAAAACAAGATAACAAATAACAAATGCAAGCATGTCTGTCTCATGAACACGATATCCTAAAATTAATTCAAATATCATGTTTATATGCCTCACCATGGAAAGTATATACAGCTCTATTTGCCTCCTCTGGCGTAGAGAAGCAAACAAATCCAAACCCCTTGCTCAGTCCTTTCTCATCTCGCATAATTTTAGCAGAGGTAATTGTGCCACACTGACTAAAACGTTCTCTCAGCTCATCATCAGTGATGTCGTCATCAATATTCTTCACATAAATATTCGAAGCCTGGAATTGGTAGATTAAGAAAAAGGTGACATAGGAACAATAGAAAAACTACATAAGCATACTATGAAGAAATTGATTCCTATGGGACCTGGTATTTCAGGATTTGTTCCTTCCTTTTCTCCTCAAACTGGCGGCGTAACATTTCCTCACGTTCTGACTTCTTCTGTGCCCGGGCAACATATAAAACCTTCGAACCTTCAAGATGCAAAGATAATATACCAAAGCTTTAAATATCAAAAGGTTAGGTAACATAATATATTAAAAATTTAGAAGTTCAGTCATCATACCAAGTTGTGATCCATGCAAAGCTTCCACTGCACATTTGGCATCTTCAGGCTTTTCAAAATTGACAAATCCAAAGCCTCTTGATGAACCATTATCATCTTTTGAGATGACTAAGCTCACAATTTTTCCATATTGAGAGAACTTCTCCTTAAGGACTTCTTCGGATATACCTGTGTCCAAATTCTTTACATACAGGTTAGTGAACTTCGCTTCATGGCTAGAAGCAGATCGGTCACTCTTCTTCACAAATTTACCAACATACCTACACAAGAAAGAAGTGTTAAAATCAATGTAATGTTACTAGAATTTTTCTCGCATAATACCAAAACACAAGAGAATGAGAACAAAGAAGGGGGAATCTGAAATACATCTGTTTGCCTCCATCAAATGAGCCATTGAGCTTCTCAATGGCAGCTTTTGCAGAAGCTTCAGTTTCAAACTGGACAAAGCCATATCCTCTGCTTTTCCCATCATCAGAAGTGGCTACTTTACAAGATACTATATTACCGAACTTCTGAAACATTTCTTGAAGCTTAACACTATCTATCGAGTCACTCAAATTCTACAATAAATACACAAAAAGCAAAACCATGAGTTACTATAAGCGATCATGAAACAATATACAGATATCTCAATAACAAGTGGCATTGATTCAAATTTGAAAAACCAGAGTTACCTTGATAAAGACATTTCCTACTCCACTTCTTCGTGCATCTGAATCACGATGCGACCACATAACCCTCATCATTTTTCCATTCAACGGGGAATGATTTTTTGCCTCAATAGCTTGAATGGCTACCCAAAACAAAACAAAAAAATTATCAAAGGTACCAAGACAGTATGATAAACACACACACACACACACTCAAAAGCTAAGTCAATGGTGCAGAAATTTTCAAGCTTCACTGGACAACATACAAGTCTGAGGGGTTAAGCAGTCTAGGATCTGAGGACTGACACATCTATATAGACCAATACACATAAAATTTCAAATAAGCCATACTTAACAATACTCCTATCTTTCAGTTACAGGGTCCATTCACAAAAACTCAAGATGTTTCTGAATGAGGCTCTTTATAGATCACTTCATGTTAATGCACATTACAAAAATTACAAATAAAGAATATCTCAATAAGCTTGGATTCAATATGAAAAGAATCGCACCATCCACAGACCTATCCATATATAAAAGTCAATTTTTTGCAGAACTCATATTTTGACAGCAATCCTTGTAGGTAGATAACTTCAGCCGATCAGAAAATGAATTATAATTAGAAATTCAAAACAACTGTAAGACATGCATGCAGAAATTGATGTGTGCTTTATTATCATTATTACTATTATTCAATCCGATTATATTTTTTATGTTTTATATCAAGGAACACTAATTCCCTCTTTGTTCATAAAAGATTATATTTTTTATTTTTTATATCAAGGAACACTATCCCTCTTTGTTCATAAAAGAATCAATTCCATCGGCCTTTTCAAATATGAAAATCCAGATCAAATAAAATCAATCAACCCAGATTCATAATTCAACGAATATTCAAACAAATTTTTCATCGCGAGAAAACAATCAGGACAATCAGCTGTCATTCCTCTCCAGTTCCACACACACTCCAACTCACACGTACACAGAATCGAACAATGCTACAAATCTAAAACATACAGATTTGAAAAAGAAAAAGAAAAAAAAAAGTACCATCTTGAGGAGAGATAAAGTTAACGTAGCCATAACAGAGGGATCGGCCGGTAGCGGAATCACGGCAGACGCGAACGGAGGCGAGGCTCTTAAACTCCTTGAACGCGTCGAACAGCATACCATCCGTGACGTCATGCTGCAAATCGCCGACGTACAGAGACGCCGGCATCGCTGGAACCGTCTGTTCCAACGCCGCCATCAATCCTCCAAAAACGCAACACCAATAACAAATCTTCCGCGTATAATTTAGGGCGTTACGATTGGTTGAAAGTTACACAAATTGATGCAAATCCGAGAGTGAATGCTGTTAATGGAAACGGAACAATTTACGATATTCTTTCCTTATGAAGAATATTAATAAATAGCTGATAATTAAGGAAAACCTAGGGGTGGGGTGGGGAAGAAGATTAGAGTAGGAGAGGAGTGAGAGAGGAGATGATATGCATGGACGCGGGAGTTTAGTGCCGTTTCGTTATGCCGATGCCAGAAACTGTGTTTCACGCTCTCAGTAGGCGCGTTGCTTCACTTAGGTTTTTTAGGCTATTTTGTAATGACAGTCTTTTTAGGTGGATCACAACAATATTATCATTTTTAGTATTTGGGATACTAACATTTATTATAATTTTCATTATTGTTATTATTGGTATTATGAGATTCAATTCAATATAATGCCATCCATCTCAAAAATAATCGTGATAGAAAATTGTATGACTTTAGTGACACAATTTAAAGAGTAATGAAATTACTAATATTTGCTTATTTAGTTTTGGGAAAGTATATTATGTTTCCTGTATTTTTTTCTTTTTTTTGCTTTTTTTTTAATTCATGCAATTTTATTTATAAGTTAAGTTATTACACTTTGATTTTCATTAGATAGATTTTTTTTTATTTTGTTGTACTAAAAACGAAGACGTATATTTTTATTTGTTGCCGTCAATATTTTTGAACAAAAATGATATGTTATGGAAATTAAGCCAAATATATAAATTTCCATATATCATCTCTTTATATTAAATGAATATTTCCATTAATTCAAAGAAATTATTGCACGTATACTGCAAGTAATTAAGGAAATCATTGAAATTGAGAAACATAAAATTATACATGGTATTGTTATGCTATGGTAATTATATATAGATTAGAAGGGTGGAAGGGATTTAAAATGTCCTCCCACGTTCTATGGAAAATAGAGAATGTTTTACTCAAATTAATAGGCAGAGAAATATCTAAAATAAATTAAAAATATTAGAAATATATAGCACCCTATACATAACTATAAATTATTAAAAAATAAATTATGTCTTGATTGAAAACAATGCGGACATAATGGAATAAAAAAATTATTGTTATAAAAGAATTTCTACTTCTGTCCCACCAGAATAACTTATTTCTTAAAAAAAAATCACTTGAATTGGAAATTACAATTATTATGCTTGAATTTTCTACTATACTTTTATAATGTTTGAACAATGATAAATATAAATTAAATACACCTTTAAAAAGAAAAAAAGGAAAGTTGACTATATTTTTTGCAGAAATGAAATAGTAGTAACTTTTATATTTAATAATTAAGGAATTATTATTTTTATTTTTTATGGAAGGAATAATTCTAGTGATTATGATTCCTAAAATTTCTACTATATTTTATAATGTTTGAAAAGTGATAAATATAAAAAAAAAATACTTAGTAAGCACTATTAGGGAACAAATATTTAATGCACCTTTAAAAGGAAAGTTTGGCTATAATTTTTGCACAAATAGTAATTTTTAAATTTAATAAATTAAGGAATTATTATTTCCCTTTTTTATGGAAGGAATAATTATAGTGATTATGATTGGTATTTCTTACCTTTTTTTCCTTCAAAACATTAATTAATTAGACATAATTGGTATTTCTTACCTTTTCCTCTTCAAACATTAATTAATTAGACATAATTGGTATTTCCTGCCTTTTTTTTTCTTCAAAACATTAATTAATTAGACAAAGCAAATGGCGCGTGGTCTACCAATCCAATCCAATGAGCGAGTAAGAGGAAATATAGCAAAAATAGCAGGGCGATAAAATGGTGAGAAAAAACGTTGGTGGGCCCAGTACGAGAGAGAAAGAAGAGAGAGACTGATTCAAAGAGCTGCAAATTCAGTTGCACCAAAGTATCTCACCCACAAGCCACCGTGTCATTCGGATGTTTTATGTCTTTTGAATATTTCTTTTTTCATTTAACTAATAATTATTTATATAAAATATAATCTATTATTAAATTACATTTACAAACCAGACAATTAATTTCTCTACTTTAACATTTTGATACATGAAAATTCCTTATTATATAAATGTAAGTGATATAAATATGTTAGTAATCTGTTTTAAATTTGTATTAATTTCAAACATAATTTTTTTTTTGTCAATAATCATGATATGGTCAATGGAAAGTATTACAACTTTTTAAATTTTATAAATATGGTTTTATTGTACTCTGTCAAAAAAAAAAAAAAAAGTGTCATGTTTTAATAACTTTTTCTTTTTCTAAAAAAGAGTTCTACTTTTTAAGTCAATGATAGTTTTATGACAAAAATAGTTAATAGCAGTTATGTTAATTCCTATAATGCTTAAGAAAAATTATATTTTTGTTGGATGGATTTGATGAATCAATGAATACATAATGAGAACTATAAACTCATAAAAATTCCTTTTTTTTTTCTTTTTCAATTTAATGAAGAAAATAGTACAAGTACCTAAAGTCGTCAATCACATACTAATCGGTGGTAGAAGTGTAATTAACAAGATCATACATATTTCATTGAGCCTCTCGAAGAGAGAGTGATAAGATCGTTCATGGGAGTTTGAATTCACTCAACAAGAATTTTCTCTATTCTTGGACTGTTATAATTACAGTCGTTCATAAAATGAAAATTTTCACTCTTAAATTACAGCGACAAGGATTTTCTCTATTTTGGGACTGTTATAATTACAGTCATTCATTTGATCATAAAATGAAAATTTCATACTTAAATTACAGCCTTGCTACCCTACCTATCAAGAATGTCTATTAACTTCATTTTTCATGTAATGAAGGAATGAAATCAATATATGCTGGTGGTGGGCATATTAAGAGTTGTCTACGTTTGACATTTTATCAGTATTTTAAATTTTTATCTTTAGTCAACAATAAAGATAAACGGTTGGTATTTCAACATATACTTGAAATACAAATTAAACACCACGAAAGAATGAGTGTGTAACAAAGACTCCATATTATGACATAACTTAAAGAAAACAATAAACAATAGGCTATTGCCAAAAACGGAAAACCAACCTTTTTTTTTTTAATGAATTTTTGAAAAACAATTTAACCATGATTTTGTCATTTAACTATTAATTTGACTAATTTAAGAACCTCTAATATGTACATTTTTTTTAAAAAAAAAAAATTACCTAAAAAATTAGAACAAGCTAAAAATTAGTTATAATTTACTATAATGTACCTTCCACATACTGCATATATTACCTAATTCGGCACTTATTTCACAAAATTTGTACATCGGTTCAATAAAATCATGATTAAATGACAATTCTGAATAAAATGGCCAAAATAACAAAGATTTATGAAGATTGAATTTTTTTCATTAGCCAAAAAAAATAAAATAAGCCACTTATGGTTTCGGAATTTGTTAGTAATGCTATAATTTCAACCACGACAGTATTCTATCATAAAATAAAAATAAAAATTATAATACATTTAAAATTAACAACAAGAAGAATAAAAATATTAGCAGGTCTTGAAAAGCCATCCTAACTTAGCTTTTCGAAATCCCTACGATAAGTTTCTCTACTTAACCTGATTTCTGATTACTGGTGTTAACAACAACAAAGCAGTATACCCCAGAAAGAAGGGGTGGGGTGGTTAACCAGGAACATCTGGTCTTGAAGATGACACACACTGACACTAAGATTGGCAGCCAATTTCAAGGAAAAAAAATTTTTGGAACAAAGAATGGGCACACGTGGAAATAATCTAAAAAGAAAGAGCACCAAGTAATAGCAAGGAATGCAGCAAGAGGAGGGCATAATACTTGTGCATTGTTTTCAGGATTTTGCAAGTAGAAGAGCTTCCACTCACGCTCACCTGTCCAGCATTCACGTATTCATCTTTACTGGAAGTTATAGAGACATTCACCGATAAGGAACCTGAAGAAATTGATTCAGATGTTACACAGCACAATCGAGTGTTTTAATGATGAAAGAACATGAATGTGTAGAGTAGACTTACAATCATAGTCTGCCCATCCTATTCTTTGATGAGCCAAATTGTAAACAAAGATTTTGTCTTTGAGGACAAGATCTGCAAATAAGGAAGAAAACAAAAAAGAGGACTGAATTTATAGCTCATGGTTTATTTGTAATGAATTACATTCTTGGGTTGTGCAACTTAAATCTGGATAGGATTAAAATCAAATAAGATTCAGAGTGGAGACAACACACTTCAAGTTTCTTAGATAAATCTACGCAATGAAAGCCTCATCAGTTAGTGGAACTGCTGAGGCTTGGAGAGTAACGAGAAGTTGGAAGAATATCGATAAAACCAAATATGTAATTCCAGAAATAATTATATTTAAAATAGTTCTGAGACAGGTAACCAACCTCCCAAAATCGTTGTGCCTTGATTCTGAACTCTAAGAAAGCCCATGCACCATTTTGCAGCACCATCCTGAGAGAAACAGTACCAATTAAAAGTTTTGCACCAGTTGGCTGCTTCTTAAAAGCCACAACATAGCCGTCATTCGATGATGTCACAACTCACGATGATGATGATGGGGAGGAGGAGGTTTGCGTTGTTATATTTAGTATCAGTAAAGATAACATAAACAGAGTAGTCTCTGCAGAATGCCTAAGTATAGTACATATTAAAATCAAGATGAGACGAAGACTCACAACAAATCCCATGTGCACGAGGTAGTCAATTGGTCTTAAAACCAGGGATGCGTCCCCAGCAAAATTGAAAGAAACTGGTGGAAAGACCTCAGCTATGCTGTTAAGAGAATGCAAAGTAGCAGCCTTAAAAAAGTGCCAGTTTAGTTGCATCACGTTTTTTTTGTTTTTATTTAAATATCTACACAGGAAGAGGAACGAGTTGCTTATTTAAACAATGAAAAATGAAACAAACCTGGTAGAGAGTAGGAAGCATTGATTTCCATTATAAATAAATGGTTTTGCAGATTGAGAAACAGCAGCAGTTATCTGCAACCACAGTAGAACCTCAGGAAAGGAATTGCGAAAAACATTGAGTTCATTTACCACAAGGAAATTGACTTTCATGAACCTCATTGAGTGCAAATAAAATTAATCAAAAGCTTCATGTTTATGCCAATAATTGCAACACGAATAACTAACCAAACTTTTAAGGTAGTCAGATTATCGCAAGGCAAACAGAATCAGAAGACCTTAATATTGCCTGTTCTTAACACCCCACCCCCCCCTTATTGCCAAGTGTTACAACCTTAACAAAGGATGGGTCAAGGATGTGGCATGTTGCAAGGTCAAACTGACAAATTCACTGCTTTGGATGCAGGTTATAGCTTTCAATAAAGGATGGGTCAAGGACGTGTGAAGTGCATCGAGATACTTACAGCCGCAAGAAGAGGATCATAAGCTCCTTCGACAAGGTATGCCAAAGTTGTTCCAGAATCAATTATGGTTCCTCGGCTGCCTGATGTAGCAAACACTGCTTGATCAATCGGTAACAATTGCCCACTCACAGCAATGCTTTGCAGATATAAATTATAATGAGGCCTGAAGGATTAAACATACAAATCAGATAGTGATTGAAGATAGAGATGTCTCCATGTTAGTTATTGTCTCAATGCAGCGAATAAACAACCGCAAGCAGGAAAATCATGACATTGTTTTCTTCTGTGATTTGTAAAGAAGAACGGGTGGGTGCATGAATAATCAGAATACTTTGCAATTTAAACAAAAATGAAATAGTGATGTTGAGATCTTGGTTAGAGAAAATGCTGGATTAGAAGTTCAACAAGAAGTTATATGACCCATAGTACATCAGTACTTAACGATGAAGGCTAATTGGGATGATTTTAGCACTCCATGAAGTGCATAAAATGTATTGTATCTTTCTAAAGAAAATAATGGTGACAACTACATGACATTCAGGGGGCAAAGCACCAGGAGTGAAATTCATTACACTAAAGAAATACATTCAAGTGGGTGGCATAAATAACATACACAAACTAAACGATGCAATACCATTTCCTTCCACTTCTATAAGTGTGTAGTGAATGCAGAAATTATTTAAACAATTTAATAAAAAGAAAAAAAAAAAGCCTACTAGTAAAGTCAATGTGCCCAAATAAGAAGGGAAAAAAACAATTAAATGATGAAATGCTTTTATGTTCCACCGGCAGATGTCAACTGACACCAGCTTATAAATTTATATCATGGCAGAGTTTTTTGGTAACTAGTGATCCAGGACATAGAAACTGTACCAACCTACATTGTCTTTGCTTCAATAAACATTAAAAGATTCTTCAGCATGACTGACAACATGGTTAACTACTTGCAGTCTCAAGATCAGATAACAGAACAATACCAAAAATCAAGGAAGGAGAAAACCAAAGATCCAGAACCTTTGACAATGTTGTGACACAAACTACCAGAACTGGTTCTAATTTCCAATTGATCACAAATTACTGTCAGCTGAAAGGATCATTAAGTACCAGTTATGTCATAATATCCAGCCATAGCGAAGTAATTACGGCTTGCTCTTGAAACAACTACAACCATGTAAAATTTTCATCAAATTAGTTTATAACACAATTAGGTGCATCAGGGATATAATTAAACAGATGTGCGTCACATGGATGAGATGTCAATTACCAGATTAAAATGCATATGCCTTAAGGACTATATGGTTTAAATTGTCAGGGAACAGCAAACGTTAAGAATATTAACATTTGCATTTTGCAAATATACGTACTGTGAAGGAACAAGGGGAGTATAAACGATTCTTGGATCCAATATCTCACCAAGAACTAGTATACCTCCACCATTACCCTCCCCTTTCAAGCAATGGGAGAATATTTTAGGTGTGATCCCACGTGATGCCAATTGTGATATCACTGAAAGTCTCTGCTGGCCGAACCCAAATATTCCATCAACTGCTCTATCAGATTTAGTCAGGTCCCCAAACAGTGAGGTGCTGCACCTGTTTACACAAAATCAAATTAATGCTCTAACACATTGACATTCTATAGAATCAAGCTACTAGAAAGAAGATATAAAAAGATACTAAAAGATACAGAAACCAATGCATGCCGAACCCATGGATTCTCATCCTTTTGACTGAAAAAATTTAAGATGAACAAAGCTGTTCTTACAGAGGTAGTTAATTCAAATATAAAGTTGGTTATGTCAAATGCTAATTCCAAACTGCTCTTCTCATTTTAGTCATGTAGGGCCACCATGTAGCACAAAACTATAATCAATAGGAAACATAATAACAGCTTACCCCAAAACAATAGGAGCAGAAGAATTGGCCATCAGTGAGGTGCCCAAAACTGTATCAAAATGAAGCATATCAGATATATAAAAACCAGTGGTGCCGCTTCCATCTCCATATTGGAATGTGTAAGCACACTGATTGCTCTCACTAGAGCACTCAGCAGATGCAACTTCAACAATGGAAGCACATATGTTATTCGAGCAGGAGATAGGTGAAAAAGTTGAGGACATAGCAGCATCGAAGAAATTGAGGGTAATCTGCAAATGCAATGCTCAATTAGTCAATTGAAAACTCGAATTACTTCAATGAACTAATAACTAATGAATCTGTGAACAATAAGATAAAGAGCAAGAGCCATACCCCCAATCCACTATTCTGGGGGCAATCTTTACAGTTACCGCAAGTAACCCACAAAATGTCACTCCCAGTATCAATCTGAACATTGAACTCTTGTGGTGGAGATCCCAACCTCACCTTGGTATAATAAAGCCTAGAAAATCGAGCAGCACAGTTAATCATCCGAAAAGGAAACAAGTTTACAGCTATTATATAATCATATACATAATAATTAATTATTAAATCACAATAAATAAACTCAGGTTTCAAAAATATAAATAAACAAACAAACAAACTCAATGCAAAAGCATCAGGTCCGAATGACCGACATTTTAATTTTGAAAAACCTAGTCCTGAAAATTGGGATGAAACTTGGAATCATATGAAGACCTTAACCCAAGTAAAAGACCAAGAAATATGAACAATCTCACCAAAACAAAATAAACAAATTTCTTAAACAATTACACTCTACATTATCAACAGCACCCAAAAAAATCAATAAAACAAAACACTGTAGCTAAAACTTCAATAGCCAACTCAACAAAATCTTCAGAGTATAAACACCGGAAACAAACAAACAAACAGAAGAACGGGAAAAAACTGGAATTTCAAGAAGTGCAGTAAAATTACCCAACCGTGTAGGGATCGGAAGTACCATCAACCGGAAAGTTCACGATTCCGCCGGCGAAGCTCTGCAATGTTCGCGAGTGCCTCGCACGGTCCCGAGCTTTAATCACCTCCAGGTCCACCATTTCCTCTACCGGAAACGCCCTTTCAAGTGTCAGAACTCTTTGGAATCCTCCGCCGCCACTGGACGCCGACTCAACGGCGGCGGAAGCCAATGCAACCACCGCCGCTATCACCAATAAACCCCCGCCAGCCATCGCCGGCGCTCGAAAACAACACTGAATTAATTATATGTATATACTGCTAAATATACAATGAAAATTACGGAAAAGTGAACGAAATTAAAGTTCAAGCAGAAAGCGATCTCCTATTTGCTTGATCAAATAATTACAGAAAAAGAAAAAGTGATGGATGATGATAGACAAGATGTTCACACGGTCACACACAAATCTGCGTGTCGGATATGTTAATGTCTGATTCATTAATTTATCAGAGATTAATAGTATGAAATGGGGAAAAGTCAAAAGATAGTCAAAATAACAACGGCTTTTAGCAAAGGGCAAAATGGGTATATCGCGGTGATGGCTGCTGAAGGATAAAATAAGTGGACTGTGTCTCCACTTGTTCCTTTTTGGTCTTCCCCCAAGAAAAAATAATAATAAATATAGCAAAATAGTAATTTGTTCCCAATATTTGTTTAAAGGTCCATTTTAATTTCTACTTTTTTTTTTCTATTTGCACTCAGATCATCTCTCATCGTACCTCATACACTACAATAATATTCACACTATACTATAGCAAAATTCACACTACATTAAATTCATCTTCAATCGGCAATGCTATATTCTGCACTACATTTACTATTCTTATTTTTTATTGAATTAAAATTTATACAAATTTAAACTTAATAATTGCATAATTCTTTTATTTTTGTTTTATATTGATTATTGAATATAATTATTTTTATTAGTTATTTTAAAAATAATGTGAATATAAAAAGGCAAAAATTATAGAACAACATTAAATTAAATTTCGTGATACAATGCTACAATCATACATATTAAAAAACATAAATTTAACACAATAAAAAACAACACACACGATACGAGAAATTTCAATAAAACAATAACGATAATCTAGATCTCAGAATTGGAATGCTCCTCCCACATATGATCAATCAATGCATTATGAAGTGCGATGTGTGCGTCTTTGTCTCTAATTTGTCTAAATCGACCAACAAATGCTTGAAATGAAGAAGTTTCATTGCCCACTGTTTCTACATCGGGAGCTGGTACCTCCGTTGTAGCTTCAATTGGCTTATCAAGATCGCGTTCATCTTCAATTATCATATTATGCATGATTTGCAAACAGTCATTATATCTCGCAAATCATCTTTGCTCAAAAAACGAGTTGGATTTGCCACAATCCCAAATCGACTTTGGAGAACTCCAAACGCACGCTCCACATCTTTTCTACATGATTCTTGTTTCACTGCAAAATGCTTATTTTTTAAAGAGAGTGGGTTGCGAATAGTTTGCACAAGAGTTGACCATTTTGGGTAAATATTATCAGCTAAATAATACCCCATGTTGTATTTCTTTCCTTGAATGACATAATGGGCAGGAGGAGCAATACCTCTAATTAGGTCCGAAAATAGAGGAGATCTGTCAAGCACATTAATATCATTATTGGCTCCTGGAATACCAAAATATGCATGTCATATCCAAAGATCATAATCAACTACAACCTCAAGAATAATAGTTGGTGATCCACTACGACCTCCATATTGTCCAGCCCAAGCTGTTGGACAATTTTTCCATTTTCAGTGCATACAATCTAGACTACCTAACATACCTGGAAACCTACGTTGTTTTCCAATAAAAAGCAGTCTAGCAATATCATTGGCAATAGGCGATCTTAGATACTGCTCTCCGAATATCTCCATAATAGCACGATAAAATCTCTTCACACATTCAATTGCAGTAAACTCTCTAATATTGATGTACTCGTCAGCAGCATCTGCTGGTAAAACATATGCTAACACACGAAGAGCAGTTGTTATTTTTTGAAGCGTAGACAAACCGAGTCTGTGTGTTGCGTCTCTTCATTGTACAAAGTAATTATCATAATCTTTAACAACATTAGCTATGTGAAGAAATAAAGACCGAACCATTCGAAAACGTCTGTGGAACATTGTTGCATTAAATGTTGGATTTTCAGTAAAGTAGTCATTAAACAGATGTTGCGTCGCTACTTCTCGATCACGATTGATCGTTCTACGATAAAAAACTGAGCCTCCATGAGTGGGATTGACATCTTGAACTCTAAGAATTTTTGATATGACACGGTTATTTCTAGAAATTTATTGAACTATCAAAGTTTCTTGAAGAGAATACTCATCAGAGTCTGAAGATGAGTTTGTAGGAGAATTATTCATTTTTTGATTAAGTGTAGAAATAGAAACTGGATGAGTTTGTTGTATTCATTTGGTGAATTCACGTGATAATAAATAATGTAGTTGGAAAAAGTCAGCCATCACATGCGTACAGTAATTTCACATGGGGTTGTCTACCTATTTTTAGACTTCACATGGGTTGCAACAAACTTCCAAGAAGTAAGGTCAATTCACATGTCATGCAGTAACTTCACGTGGGGTTGTCTACCCATTATTAGACTTCACATGGAATGCAGTAGGCTATAGAGGAGTAATTAGCCTTCACATAGGCTTTTCTGCCTTAAACCTCACCTACCGTTCTCATTAGATTTAACAATGCTCGTCTCACCTATCATTCACACCCATTTCTCAATATATACATGTTATATAATTCAACTTAAAACACAGTTACACAAGAAATATTTTACAGCTCAAATGGCCATAAATCCAAATTACTCATTTGTTGAAGATGTACTTCTTTGTGATTGCTACAAAGAAGTATGTCAAGATCCAATCATAGGGAGATTCCAAACTTTTAATCAACTCTGGAATCGTGTCAAAGATAAAATGAATGAATCATCAACCAATTAGAGTGACACTGTCCGCCCACTGAGATCACTTGATTCTCGAATTGCCTTGATAAAAAAAGCCGTTTCGAAATTGATAGCATGTGTAGAGCAAGTTGAACGCGAAAATCCAAGTGGTGCTTCCGAAAATGACATTGTAAGTAGTTGTTAAATTTTTTTCCTAGTCTAATTTGTAAAGTAGTACTAACATGGTTATGCATTATGCAGTTACGAAGTGCAAAATTTTTGTATGTGAATGATCCGTCCGCCAAGGAAAAATCATTCAAGTTTGACCATGTATGGAATACCATGAAAGAGTTTCCGCAATGAGATAATACTGCATGGAAGTCCCGAGATCAGTTTAATGAGGTGAATGAAAGTCCAGGATCTCCAGAACCTGGACTAAATTCATTTTCAATCAATTTAAGTGATGAAAATATTAGGGGTAGTGGTGGGTCTTCATCATCACAACGACCTGACGAAAATCCAAAATGAAGAAAAAAAGAGCTAAAGATATTAGTGTTATCGCAAACACTGCGTACGAAGATAGTGAAGCCCTTTTAAGTTTTTTAAAGGAGACGGCTGGTAAAAAAGACTATGACCGTGAGGAGCGAAGAGAAGAACGAGAGAATAGAATTACGATGATTGATTTGGATATCATTGGAGATCCACGCCGACGTGAATATTTTCGGAAAAAAAAAGAAAAAAATATACAAAAAAATGAAGAACTTTCCCAACAACCACCAACAAATAATACTTTTGATATGTATAACGAATATTTTCCAGATCTCAGAGGATCGGTAAGTAATCTCGGAGATTATTAATTAGGACGTTTAAATTCCCGTATTGTACTTTTTTTAGCCTAAGAATCGTTCTTTAGATATTTTATGTTTATTTTAAATTATGCATTTTAATTTGATGTATTTTGTGATATATGTATTTTAATTTAATGTACTTTGTGATTTAATGTATTCTGTTTACTTTATTTAGCCTAAAAAAATATTTTTATATTGTACACATGTAGTAAATAATAATTTTTTCATAAACAATAATATTACTTCATGAAATGATGAAATGCAAATTCCATTAAAAATAAATTGTAATATTAAAATTGTATTAAAAAAATCAAAAAATAAAAATAAAAATGTAGTGTGGTGCAATAGTGCTCACTACATTGAGTGGTGCACTATTCAAATTTATAGTATAAGGGGGAAATATAGTATACGGTTGAAACATCATTTCACACTACATGTAGAGGTAGTGTGAGATGTAGTGCTCCATTGGAGATGCTCTCATACACAAGTCTTTATTTTAGATTTACTTAACACATCTAATATATAGAGTGACATGTCAATATAAATGTTATGTCAGAATATGTCTCAATAATAATAAAATATTCCTCATGGCTTTGTTAATGTAGTATGTCATAAGATGGATTACCTATAAATTTTATCAGGGACTCAATAAAATTTGTTAGAAGGGGGATTAAAGTGAAAAAAAGAAAAATGGAAGTGTAGTTGATCCATTATAAATTATAGGCCAAAATGCATTTTTCAGCAATATTATGGCAATAGATGGATATCTATACTATATATTAAAACAAGAAAGTTGACAAAAATTACAAGAATGTCATTTTCCCGCCTAAAAATGTCATGTCAATAAAAAAAATGTATTTTTTAATAATAATTAAAAACAAGATCAATCTTACTCTACAAGTTATTTTATAATCTATATAAAACTAAGAAATGAAGAGAGAGATACATTAATTTCTTAAATTTATGTAAAACTAAAAAATATTGATTTCTCAACAAAAGATAAACAAAAGATAAACGTATAGAGAATGAAAAAAAAAAAACAAGATATACAAAGAATGAAGGAGAAAAAAACCATAAATATATTTATTTTTCAAATCTATATAAAACTAAAAAACAAATGAAAGAATACAAGATTTGTTAAATATCCAAAGGTAGAAAAATTCTTCCGGATCTTATTGTTTGAAGAAAAAAAGAACAATAAAATATCATAAATATAATGATTTCTCAAATCTATATACAAGATTTGCTAAACATTCAAAGGTTAAAAAGTTCTTTCAGATCTTATTGTCTCATATCTTTATCTAAGGATATCTCACCAAATTGTCTTTGTATACTAAACACAAATTGAACAAATAGTTTTGTGAGAGAGAAATGAAGAAATGATATAAAATCAAAGATTAATTATTATGATTGAAGAAAATATTATTGTATATAATAATTTTAATTTGATGAAAATATAAAATTAACAAATAAAATAAAAATATTTAAAAATAAAATTAACAATTAAAATTATTAAAATTATATGACAATTCGTGCAACGCACATGAGTAATATGAAAAATCATTTGTATATGGTACATGTTTCACAATTAAAATAATAAAAGATGTTATGAATAACCTATTAATTTATACTACTTCGTTATATTATTACAATTTATAAATATGAACACAATAAATAATAAACCGCGCAACGCGCGTGTGCACTGCTAGTTTGTTCCAAAATAAAACAAGAATCGATTAATCCCAGTACTCTAAGTTTACATTATTAGATGGACAATTTGAGAAGAAACTTTCGAAAAAGAATTTTAACTCGTATTATAATAGAGTTGAGCCGACTCATATATCATTTTAGATTGATTTGATAGAAAATTCGAATTCGATCAAATGGAAATCAAGCTCAGCTTGAGTTTGTGATGCTTGAGTAAGCTTTCTAAGTCCATCTAAACTTAATAATACTCAACTTTATAGAGTGCAAGTCTAACCGAACATCTTTAATTGAATTGCACTTATATTATAGACTATTTTGTATAAGTAATCAAATCAAACCCTGAGTTTGTCAAACATTAAATCGAGTTGAGCTCAAAGTCAATTGAGTTTAATCATATAATACCTCAATAATGAAATTAAATATAAAAACTATCAATATCAAAGAATCTGGAATTCATAACTCAAATTTATCAATCTAAACACACATTAATACTCCTAGTAATTTACAAAAATAGGAAAATATTATGAAAGTAAAATTGTATCATCTAAGATAATAAAAGATGAGATACTATCAAATTCGCCTATAGCCCTTTTGAAGTTCATTATATAACGTAAACAAAAGAATTCAATATCATGGTTGAAACAAACATTCATTTGGAATTGTAACCATGTGCCTTGACGTTAAAATGAGATGTTGCTCACACCAACAGTCCACCTGAAAAGTTAGATACGAACAATGTATCAAAATTTGTCGTTCCACACACGATCCCACTTTGTGGGTTTTTATTATATACTCGGCTAGGAATTTGGCGACAAGTTTGCTTGAAAAGTTGTAGTTTCATGTGACTTTTCAACGCATTAATTAATAATTATGAAGACATTTGAACTTTATTTAATTTAAAACCAAGATCATTTTCCAAAACCTACAAAAAATGAAAGGTATAGCCTTCAGCCTTTGTTGAGTGCCCGTGGACGGATGAACTTCCAAAGCGATTTTGAGGGAATTTAGATCTCAGGCTCTTCATGAGAATTTTAGCCATACGTCTCGCCTTTCAAGTTTCAAATGATACCATTCTCACTTCGATAGCACGCATTAGTTGGGTTAGCTATGGGTAATTAAGAATTATTTATCAAACAAAACTAACTCTAGTGGACTCATATCATCTCAATTCATATCTCAAAAGGTTCCTAAGCTATTAATTTATTTTAGGGTTAAATGTAAAAATCAACATAAAACATGACTATTTTTCAATTTGCAACCTAATTTTTTTTTATTTTATCCAATTATAATTTGAAGTCTTTCAGATTGCAATCTATTTTTTTTTTCAATCAACTTTCCCAACGAAATGCACAACACGTGATTTTTTATAAAGATAAATTTATCATTTAAAAAAAAGTTTAGGTTTCAAATTGAAAAAAAATCTTACCTCTGATTGCGAATTAAAGAACGGTCATACTTTAGATTGTTTTTATCCTCTTGAAAATCACATGCAAATCATATGATGCGCATTGAGCCGGAAAAAATTTCGAAAAAAAATAAATTTAAATTGCACTTTAAAAAACTCTTGAACTTCAGTTGTAATCGAATTAAAAAAAACAATTTAAATTACAAATTGATCAACAACCATAATTTAAGCTGATTTTTGCATTATTTAGTCTTTTATTAAAAAAAAAAAATTCCTTAAACCATATTACCTAAATAATGGTATATTAAGAAACCTTTACAAACAAAACAAGAGCAAAGTGTACCGAGAAAAGTGCCGTTGATGCGCAATGGATAACGTTATTTTTTGCTAACGACGCCGCAAAAAACCTCACACGGAATATGGCTATCTCCGTCCTGCAACCACCGTCCTACTGCACCTTCAGCCGCCGCCGCGGCCACCACCACCACCACCACCACCACCAGGTCAGTTCCCCGCCCCCTTCTCTTTATTTCTGGAAAATACAAAATTGAACATTGAGTTAGTTGGCTGGTGATTTTGTTTGCATAATAGCAGTGGAATGTCTCTCCACCACAGCCAATCGGAGAATGCAAGTGCAGAATCAGATCCGCCGGAGCTATTTCTGCTGCTATGGCTACCAGTGAGGATTTATCCACGTTTTCAACTTCCTCATTCCCGCTACTCCAACCCTCTGCTCCCCAACCCACTCCTGCTTCAGAGGTACTTGATTTTATCAATTACTTTATGAGAGAACTTAATTTCATGTTATTTTGGGGCAAATGTTCTGATTATTTGATGTAACTACCAACAGTTGGAGCCAGCAGATCCTGATTTCTATAAGATAGGATTTGTTAGGAGTATGCGAGCTTATGGAATTGAATTCAGAGAAGGCCCTGATGGTTTTGGAGTATATGCGTCGAAAGACATCGAGCCTCTTCGTCGTGCCAGGGTACTTATTCTCTTGCGAGGCATGAGTGACTATCGTTTTATCCGATTATATGTGCTTTCTTATTTACTGTGTTTCTCATTCTTTCGTCACATTGTAAATTAGAAATGGTTCTTGCTTTTGCTTCTGGTAAATGATGATTGGTAATGCAATCTTACTTTGAATGTACAGTTGATTATGGAGATTCCATTAGAATTGATGTTAACCATAAGTCAAAAGCTTCCTTGGATGTTTTTCCCCGATATTATACCAGTGGGTCATCCTATCTTTGACATAATCAACTCAACCAATCCCCAGGTAGATGTGTGATGATAAACTTTCTTAAGCATTTGATTACTTTGTCAGTATGTACACATAGTAATCTTCGTATTCAACTAAACTGCCTTTTAAAAATTCTAAAGAATTTCAGCCTTCTTAGTACTATACAGTGGAGCCATTTAGCTGCTATAAGATTTTAGTTCTCAGTTCCTCACGTACATAATATTTTTTGGTTTGTGTCAGACAGATTGGGACCTGAGGTTGGCATGTCTTCTTTTATACGCATTTGATTGCAAGGATAACTTTTGGCAGCTCTATGGTGACTTCTTACCTGGAGCTGATGAGTGCACTAGCTTACTTCTAGCAACAGAGGTTTGGATTCTGTGTACATTGTTGTATGCTTTTTTATTTTTATTTTTATTTTTTTAATGATGCTACATTAACTCATAAGATCCTTTTGGCAACTCATGAACAAAGATCTAATGTAATGCCATTATAAAGTAAATGCCTTTTTGGCCTTCAAGTAATTAAAAATGTCATCTGTTTGACCACTGAGACCATGTCTGAGGCACTTATTATATCAAAGTCTTCAGACATCATTGCTTGTTAGATATTATTCACTTGAAAAGCCTTTGAACTGGATCCAAGTCCCAAAAGTTCTGTGTCTAGATCACCTTGTCTTACTGCCTCCTCTGCCTGAGATATCTGCAGGAGGATCTTTTGGAGTTGCAAGATAAGGAGCTTGCTTCAACAATAAGAGAACAGCAACAACGAGCTTTGGAATTTTGGGAGAAAAACTGGGTATGAAGCTATATTTTGTATTTCTGTTTACTACTCTCCAGTGTTCTTTTGCCATCATTCCCCCAATTTTAACTGTATAACATTGTCAGCACTCTGCAGTACCCCTTAAGGTAAAACGCCTTGCTCCAGAGCCAGAGAGATTCATATGGGCAGTGAGTATAGCACAATCTCGATGTATCAATGAGCAAATAAGAATCGGTGCCCTAATTCAAGATTCAAATATGCTTGTCCCCTACGCTGGTTAGCCTCTCAAATGAATAATTTCTTCACATTTGCTCAGCACTCTGTTCACAGGGCTGGTTTTATCTGTATTTCTATGTGCTACTAGGATAAATAGAAATTCACTTTCACCAAACTAGAGTAATATGATATATGGTATTGATAGGATATTGTTTATTTTGGTAAAGCTATTCCAATCTGGATAAGTATTCAGAGTTTTATGTTTTTTTAGATGATAGCAAGTGAATGCATCAGCTACAGAAATGTTCATTGACCACATCTCAGTAAATATTTATTTGGCAGCTAGAGCTGATTCAAATTTAGAATGAACTTGTTTCTTTAGTTTGAAGACTTCTGAATATCTTTACCTGACATCTCTTAAAATTTTCTTATTTTATGTGAAATGATCAGAAAAGATCTTGGTGATTTTATAGAAGCTCATTAACTACATGTACTTCATTGCATGTTTGTAGATATGTTGAATCATTCGTTCAAGCCAAATTGTTTCTTCCACTGGCGTTTCAAAGATCGAATGCTTGAGGTGATGATAAATGCTGGTCAAGGGATCAAAAAGGGAGACGAGGTATAAATGCTACATGATGCTATATGATGAATAGTAATGTACATCATCGATCATTAAACTGAATAGGGAAGTTCCTATGGGAACAGACATTTATGTTCCATATCTTTCCAGAACCTACACCTAGATTTGATATATAATTTACAACTAGTTAAGCTGCAAGATGTTATGTCTGAAGGATCTGTAGCGTTTCAAATGTATATATTTTATATTGGGAAACCACAAAAACTCATGTGAGACGGTCTCACGATAGTTTCCGTGAGACGGAGCCCCATCACCTACAAATAACATGTGAATTGTATGGTTTGAGTGGTGGGTAAGTGGGTTAACCCGTCTCACGCAATGCATTAGAATTTCATGAGACGGTCTCACAAGAGACTTACTCTTGGGAAACATGTGTCAGACTTATAGAAGAATGTGATATACAGAGTGGAAACTGATAAAAAGAAACATGATGGGTGAAGCATCATTAATGGTCCCGGAACCAACAAAAGTCAAAAGACAACAGAATGCATGAGAAGATTTATGAAGGATGATGTTTTTTCATCTCTAAGATGCTTTTGGCAAGCTGATCAATTTACCTGTTTAGAATCATTTCAGTTTCATTTTTCATCATTCTGAGCCCTATCCATCATGTTCTCCATGCAGATGACAGTCAATTACATGGATGGACAGATGAATAACTTTTTCATGCAAAGATATGGATTTTCATCTCCAGTGGTAATGTTCTGTTCACCAACTCTGTAATATTTGCTCTTAGCCTTCTCTTCTTAGCACCGGTAATATTTTCATGCTTAATATTTGCTCTTAGCCTTCTTTTCCTATCCTAGCACCAGACACCAGTAATATTTTACATGCCCCTAATAATAAAAGCTTAAGAATCAGTTTTCTTTAGGCAAGAAAACTAAGACACAATAATTAAAAAGCACAACTAGAAAACTTAGTCCTCATATTCCAGACAGAACATCAGGTAACTTGCTATCATCTCAGCCGCCTGCCCCACAATCCCCAACAATTAAAAAAAAAAAGAAAAAGAAAAAAAGAAAGAAGCTTTCATGGATTGTGGTGGTGTGGGTACATTAGCTTCACCAAAGAACACGTAATTGATGGAAAACTTCACAAAGGATGGAAGGTTACAACTTACAATGTCCTTGAGTTAGAGACGGCTGACAGCTGTCTCTTCCACATTTCTGGCTGCATCCATGCCAAGGGTTCTTTAAAAAATGTGCTGATCTCAATGATAGCTTCAGATTGTCTTGGAAATATAGGATTCTCCTATGCATGGCTTGCGTTTTAGCTCTCAGTATTTATTAATTTAATCAACATATAAATTACAAAGGAAATATATAGTTGGCCTTTAATTTTTAACAAACTCCACTGCTTGGCAGTTTTGGATTGTCTTAAGGATGTCAAAATTTTTATGTTGTACATGATATTTCCTTAATCACTAAAGTTCCTCCTGATTGATACCTTATCTATTTGAAATGAATATTGCAGAATCCTTGGGATGTTATCCAGTTCTCTGGCAATGCACGGATTCATTTGGATTCTTTCTTATCTGTCTTCAACATATCTGGTCTTCCAGAAGAATATTACCACAACAGTAAATTTTACATCCTCCTCATAGGCAAAATTTATTTAACATCTATAGCAACTCCAAATTCAGCTTTCTTATGATTTATGAAATAGAGATTATGTCCTATGTAGGTAAGCTATCTTATGATGAGGATAGCTTTATTGATGGAGCAGTCATTGCTGCTGCAAGAACACTGCCCACTTGGTCAGATCAGGACATCCCTCCCATACCAAGTATGGAAAGGAAAGCTGTGAAGGAGTTGCAAGAAGAATGCCAACAAATGCTTGCAGAATTTTCTACAACCGCAGATCAAGATCAGCAAATTCTAGGCATGTTCAAATGAGGCATTTGAATTTTCCCTACTCTATTATGCAGATATCATGAACAATTAACTGATTGTGCTTTCCTTGACTTTCCTATTATTGGGCAGAGCCTGCAACAAAATAATATTTTTCAGAACTTGGTAAACCTATGTACACGGTGATCACCCAATGGATAACTAAATATTGGGTTGACTTCAACAATTTCTTAAATGGAGTATGAACAAAAATAACATAATTACTAATGTATATTGGTTTGCAGTAGTAGTGGGTTTTTCTCAATCCTCATTATTGTATATGTCTTTCAAGCCATGAAAAGTATATTTGTAGTGTCCAAGTGATGTTGCATGTTGGTAAGTCCAAAGTGATGTACTCTGGTTCTGATTAAGTTACTTTCATGTGTTTATTGTCTTGGTTTCTTAATGTAGAATCGATGCCTGAAGCTAGGAGGACACATGAAGCTGCAATCAAGTATGTCATCTTCATGAAATAATTCGCTGCAAGTAGTTTTGATGCATTTGGAGAAAGGACATCCATCTTACTCAGTAGTCCTTACATGCAGGTATAGGTTGCATCGAAAGCTGTTCATAGAGAAGGTTATGCAGGCACTGGACATTTACCAAGACCGGATATTATTTTGATCGTGGATTGTGAAGCATAGTTGTCAGAAGAAACGTTGCCAAACCACATACCTAATAGAAGATCAAACTTTTGCATGATTTTGATGCCTTAGCGTATTGTTGCTTGTATTGGTGCTCGTACGGAATATGCAGTTTCGTCTAAGGGGGAGGCAGGAAGAGTGTTACATTTGGGGAAGTTTTACCCTCCATTTTCGAGATTTTCTACACCTTTTCTTGTATAATGAAGTTGGAAGGATGAGTTTTTGTTTAGTGCACACAAGGTTTTGTTTGGAAACATTCTCATGTAGTAAGAATTAATGTTATTGTGGTAAACGTTAGAGAAAAAATTAATATAAATTATCATTTGATTCTTTGGTGTGACACATAAGAGAATAACAAGGAGTTATATCTGAGCTCTACTATTCTACTCTATGAATATCATGAGTGATTGGGAATTTCTGAATACAGCTGTGTAACAGAAACTCAATTATTATTATTATTATTATGATGATGATGTCATCTAGATATGAGATTAGTGACCTGTATTTTATGTTAAACTTGATATTACAAGTTTGAATCATAAAATGACTAATTAACGGACTTCTATCAAAACCAAAAATATTTAACAGAAATAATTACTAAAAAAAACTGATTGACCAACTAAAAGTTTTTTAAAGCACGTTTTTTAGGTAAGATTTAAGGGTTTTAATAAATAACTAGTATTTCACTCCTCTCCTGCGATTGCACAGTTTGTAATGTATTATCAAATATAATAAATTAAAAGTTTATAATTATTAACATTGTAAAAAAAGAAGGATGAAAATAAATCAACATAGAAACAAATCTACAATAATAAGAATAAAGTAAATAATTATGTAGCATTGAGATTTGCACGAAAAATGAAATCGTCTCGGAATTACGTTCTGAAAGCACCAATGAAAAGGAAATACGAAATTATCAAGAGACAAAAAATCACAAAAAATCCAACCCCAAAATCGTCCCGAAAACCAACATACTGCTGCTTTAAGATTTTCATGAAAAATGAAAACATCTCGTAATTACAATCTGAAAGTACTAATTGAAAGAAAATAAAAAATTATCACGAGACAAAAAATCACCTGAAAATCCATCCCTTAGATCATCCAAAAAGCCAAGATTCTGTTGTCCTGAAATTTTTACGAAAAACGAAATCATCTTGAAATTACGTTCTGAAAGCACCAAAGGAAAGAAAATCTGAAATTATCACGAGGCAAAAAATAACAAAAAAATCCAACTCCAAAATCGTCCCGAAAGCCAAGATTCTACAGCCCTAAGATTTTCACAAAAAACGAAACCGTCTTGAAATTACGTTCTGAAAACACCAATGGAAAGGAAATCCGAAATTATTACAAGAGACAAAAAATCACAAAAAAACCTAATCTCTGAATCATTTCGAAAGCCAAGATTCTATTGTCCTAAGATTTCACGAAAAACGAAACAGTTTCGAAATTTTGTTCTGAAAGTACCAAAGGAAAGAAAATCCGAAATTATCACGAGGCAAAAAATCACAAAAAAATCCAACCCCAAAATCATCCAAAAAGCCAAGATTCTGCATCCTTGAGATTTTCACGAAAAATGAAATCATCTCAAAATTACGTTCTGAAAGCATCAGTGGAAAGAAAATCCAAAATTTTCTCGAAAAACAAAAAAACAACTGAAAATCCATCTATAGGATCGTTACGAAAACCAAGATTCAACTGCTCAAAGATTTCACGAAAAACAAAAACGTCTTGAAATTACATTTTGATAGCATCAATGGAAAGAAAATCAAAAATTATCATAAGGAAAAAAATCACATGAAAATCCATCCCTCGAATCATTCGGAAAGCCAAGTTTCTATTGTCCTAAAATATTCACGAAAAACAAAATCGTCTTGTAATTACGTTTTGAAAGCACCAATGAAAAGAAAATTCAAAATTACCATGAAAAAAAAATCACCTGAAAATCCATCATTGGGATCATCTTGAAAGTCATGATTCTGCTGCCCTAAGATTTCACGAAAAACGACAAGATCTCGAAATTATGTTCTGAAAGAACCAATGGAAAAAAAATCCAAAATTATCACAAGGTAAAAAATCACATAAAAATCAAACCCCCGAATCGTCCGAAAAGCTAAGATTCTGCATCATTGAGATTTTCACGAAAAATGAAACAGTCTTGAAATTACGTTCTGAAAGCATCAATGAAAAGGAAATTTGAAATTATCACGAGAAGAAAAAAAATCACTTGAAAATCCATTTCTTGGATCATCTGAAAAGCCAATATTCTACTGCACTAAGATTTTCACGAAAAACGAAACCGTTTAGGAAATACGTTCTGAAATCACCAATAGAAAGAAATCCGAAATTATCACGAGACAAAAAATCACAAAAAAATCCAACCCCAAAATCATCCCGAAAGTCAAGACTCCACTGCTCTGAGATTTTCACGTAAAATAAAACTGTCTCAAAATTACATTCTGAAAACACCAATGGAAAGAAAATTCAAAATTATCACAAGTAAAAAATCACTAGAAAATCAATTCCCCAGATCGTTGGGAAGAACAATATTCAGCTGCCCTGAGATTTTCACGAAAAACGAAACCGTCTCGGAATTACATTCTGAAAGCATCAATAAAAAAGAAATCCGAAATTATCTCGAGAAGCAAAAAATCAACTGAAAATTCATCCCCGGATCGCCACGAAAGACAAGATTTTGCTGCCTAAGATTTCACGAAAAATGAAAACATCTCGAAATTACATTCTGAAAGCACCAATGGAAAGAAAATACAAAATTATCACAAGAGGAAAAAAATCACCTGAAAATCCATCCTCGAATCGCTCGAAAAGCCAAGATTCTACTGTCCTAAAATTTCACGAAAAACGAAATCGTTTCGGAATTACATTCTGAAAGCATTAATGGAAAGGAAATCCAAAATTATCACGAGAAGAAAAAAAATCACCTGAAAATTCATCCATCGGATCGTCCAAAAAACCAAAATTCTGCTGTCCTGATATTTTAGCGAAAAACGAAACCATTTCGGAATTATGTTCTAAAAATACTAATGGAAAGGAAATCCGAAATTATCACAAGAAACAAAAAATCACAAAAAAATCCAATCCCAGAATCGTCCCGAAAGCAAAGATTCTTCTGCCCTAAGATTTTCACAAAAAACGAAGCATCTTGGAATTACAATCTAAAAGCACTAATGGAAAGAAAATCCAAAATTATCACGAGGTAAAAAATCTCAAGAAAATCCATCCCTCGGATCGTCCAAAAAGACAAAATTCTGTTGTCATGAAATTTTCACGAAAAATGAAATCGTCACATAATTACATTCTGAAAGCACCAACGGAAAGGAAAATCGAAATTATCACGAGGTATTGGACTAATTAGTGTTAGTATATTGATGGGCTGTATAAATAAGCCCAATGCAGAAATACCATGTATATATATACTTTGTATTGTTGATGCTTTGAGATAACACAGATTATTTCCCTATACACTTCTTTACAAGAGGCAAAAAAATCCAATCCCAGAATCGTTCCAAAAGCCAAGTTTCTGCTGCTCTCGGATTTTAACGAAAACATCTCGGAATTACAATCTGAAAGCACCAATGGAAAGGAAATTTGAAATTATCTCGAGAAGCTAAAAATCAACTGAAAATCCATTTACGGATCATCCCAAAAGCCAAGTTTCTGCTCCCCTAGGATTTCATGAAAAACGAAAACATCTCAAATTTACATTATGAAAGCACCAATGAAAAGAAAATCCAAAATTATTACAAGAGCCAAAAAATAACCTGAAAATCCATCCCTTGAATTGTCCGAAAAGCCATAATTCTGCTGTCTTGAAATTTTCACAAAAAACGAAATCATCTCTAAATTACGCTGAAAGCACCAATGGAAAGAAAATCTAAAATTATCACGAGGTAAAAAATCACCTGAAAATCCATCCCTCAAATTATTCGAAAAGCCACTGCCCTAAAATTTTTACGAAAAATGAAACCGTTTCGAAATTATGTTTTGAAAGCACCATTGGAAAGAAAATCCAAAATTATCACGAAAAACAAAAAACCACCTAAAAATCCATCCATGGGACCGTCTCGAAAACAAAGATTCTGCTGTCTTAAGATTTTCACAAAAAACGAAACCGACTCGAAATTATGTTCCGAAAGCACCAATCGAAAATTATCACGAGGCAAAAAATCACCTGAAATTTCATCCCACGGATCACCCGAAAACCTAAGATTCTACTGCCCTAAGATTTTCAAGAAAAAACGAAACCATTTTAGAATTACGTTCTGAAAGCACCAATGAAAAGAAAATCTAAAATTATCACGAGACAAAAAAAATCACCTGAAAATGCATCCCCAGATTGTACGAAATGCCAAGATTCTGTTGTCCTAAGATTTTCACGAAAAACAAAATCATCTCGAAATTACACCCTGAAAGCACCAATGGAAAGGAAATCCGAAATTATCACGAAAATCAAAAAACCACCTGAAAATCCATCACAAGGATCGTCCCGAAAGCCAAGATTCTTCCACCCTAAGATTTCACGAAAAACGAAAATGTCTTCAAATTACTTTCTGAAAGCACCAATTCAAAATTATCACTGGAGGCAAAAAATCACCTGAAAATTCATCCATCGGATCGTCCGAAAAGCCAAGATTTTGCTACCCTAAGATTTTCACGAAAAACAAAACCATCTCGAAATTACGTTCTAAAAACATCGATGGAAAAGAAATTTGAAATTATCACTGTGCAAAAAATCACAAAAAAATCCAATCCCAGAATCGTACCGAAAGCCAAGATTCTGCTATCCTAAAATTTTCACGAAAAACGATAACATCTCGGAATTACAATCTACAAACACTAATGGAAAGAAAATCCTAAATCATCACGAAAGGCAAAAAATCACCTGAAAATCCATCCCTCGATTCTCCGAGAAGCCAAAATTCTGCTGACTTGAGATTTTCACGAAAAACAAAATCGTCTCGAAATTACGTTTTGAAAACACCAATGGAAAGGAAATTCGAAAGTATCACGAGAAACAAACAATCACCTAAAAATACATCCCCGAAATCGTCCCGAAAACCAAAATTCTTCTGCCCTAAGATTTAACGATAAACGAAAACATATCGAAATTACGTTCTGAAAGCACTAATGGAAAGAAAATTCAAAATTATCACGAGAAACAAAAAATCACCTAAAAATCTATCCGCGGATCGTCCGAAAAGCTAAGATTCTGCTGCTCTCAAATTTTCACGAAGAACGAAACTGTTTCGAAATTACGTTCTGAAAGCACCAATAGATAGGAAATGCGAGCAGAATCACTAACTAAAACCCTGGGTGAATATTCTGTCAAGGGAGGCAACCATTTGATGAGATAAAATGTAAACATGTGAAATAATGAAACAATAAAATTTAAAGTAGTATTTTCAGTGACGTGGTAGACCACAAGTAAAAGTTCCCCAGAACTTTGCTTTTAAGTTTCAATGATCATGTTCAAGTCACAGATAGACCCTTAGAAATTGTCCTGTTCAATGAAGGGAAATGTGAAAGCAGGAGCTGAACGTAATTTTAATTCTGCTACTTATTAAATACCACAATATCAAAGAGAGGGATTAGTTATCTGGATGAAATCAGGGTTTGGTTTGAAGGGTTGCTTTCTCCATTTTAATTTACTTATGCTCCATTATTTTGTCTGAGCAAACAACTGAATTGTATGCATAGATTTTCTTTCATCCATCAGACAAGTTTCACCCCAACCAAAGACAGATTTGTAATATCATTGAACTCCAGTTCTGGAGTAACATAACTTCGTAGAAAATGAACTTCTAGCATGTGATGAAACTTCCTGCATTACAACAATGTTTTCCATGTAACAGCTCAACTTATTTCTTATGTCACAGCTACAACAATCTTAATTTTCTCCATGTTTCTTATGGTAATTTTCTCCATCAAACGGCTCTTTTCCTTATGGTAATTTATGATGCATAGTTACTTAAGGATTACATGCCATGAAACTAAGATTAAATGCAATTGCTCACCCAACCAATGCTACGCAACATCATTAGTCATAACTATTTGGTGTCAAAGAAAAAAATCAGGCCATAACTAATAATAACTTTTAAGATCTTCAAAGAAATAAACTAGCATGTTCAGAAGGTTTACCTCAATGTCTGTACTTGAATGCAGAAAAAGTTCTTCTGTCTCAATACTAAGACGGTCAGCTCTATTTGCAATTTGCTCCACACTCTGCAATTGACAAGTGTTAGTCCCAAGTTGAAGAGGAAGAAGATGAATAGTTGATATTTTACATCCTGACTATAGTCTCTGATGATGTTGGTTGGTAACAAACTCAGATGTTTTGCAAAACAGAATAAGAGAAGAGTATTCCACAACAGAGAAGGATGTTGCCAGAAGGTGTCCAATCTCTAAAACAAAGCAAAAGTATTTTCCAAAATCTATGAAGCAGACATTCTGAGAAGACATACCTCTTCAGCAGATACATATATAACTCGACCTGAAGTATCTGCACCATTGACTTCCACTATTAATGCAGCAATCTAGTGCCACAAAATTTTACCAGAGAATTATTAAATGTCAATGCAGAGATCGCCTGATTATCACAGTTGGAAAAAAGCTACACCCCAAAGGTCAATATAAATACCTGCAACAATAGTGTGCTTTTACCAACACCAGGATCCCAACCACTAATACTAGAGAACCTGTAGAGAAAATAGCCACCAATATTCAAACACATCAAAAATAGACAAAGCAAGATAAGACAAGACGAGATATAATCCTCTTTTTTTAATGTAGCATGTGAAAAGATCACTCTAAATAAAAGATGGATGATCCAAATACTTCACAGTTGCAGTTGTGGTGCTAGATGTTAAGTATTCCACCTCTCCATATTGGTTTCTTAACTAAGTAAAGTCTTGCAACCCTCTGCAGCATGCAATTATCAGCAACATATATACCAACATAAATTTGCAGAAAATAATGTAAACAACAATCAAGAAACTTTTTCATTTATTTCCTAGAAATATATATTTCAAAATATTTACAAAAAAAAAAAAAAAGAGAACACAAATGAAGGTAATCAGATACAGAAAGCTATATATACAAGTCATTTGCTAGACTCATTTAGTTAGTTATCAACTCATATTCTCATTTTATCCTTATGGTTACAACTCATGTCCCGATTGTATATGAGATAGTATAGAGGTTATGAAACATAATCAAACGAAGTCAAAGTACAGTTTATATTAGTTATTTTCTAAGTTCGGTTGGCGCCAAAAAAAAAATTGAAATATCAAAAAGACTTCCTACATCTGGACCATACACGACACTCCCTGCAAGCAATATGTGGTACCGTCAACGTTTTTCTATACTGTGTACAAGTATAAATGTTTTCATCACAATCCTCACACTGAAAGATACTGTCTAGTTGCTCAACCTGTGCAATAGAGGCAATGCTACAGCTTGGACAAAACCTGTTGACTTGTTAATATTTATAAAATTTAAACAAATAACAAAGTGGTCGTATAAGCAATAGCTAAAGCACAATTATTGCACTCCAATAAATGTCTAATGTAGAAACAAAAGGGAATACCTGGGACTAAACCACCACCAAGCACCCTCTCCACTTCAGCTCCAAATTCTCCGGGCCTACATACAGATAATACAAAAACCAAATAAGCCTCAACATATTAAGTCAACCCATAGGGATGACACCAAAAATCAATCAGTAAATAAACATCACACATCCTAAAATCATACAATAAAAACAAATATTCTAATGAATAATATTAATCAATCAACTGTATGAAAAGACAAATGTAGAATCTCATCACTCATTACAGAGGTATGCGCCAATTTGTATCATCAATTCGACTATACACATCAGTCAACTTGACAGGGATCGATTCCTTCGGCTGCCATGATCTCACCACATTTTCCGACACCTGCATGCCTCTCGTTTTCTGGCTGGTGCTCTCAGTGGTGAACCGCTTCATTGTGCCGACTTCCCCACACTGCTTACACGTGCCCCACCACTGCCCATCGGAATACCCACAATTAGAAGCCCATCGGAATACCCACAATTAGAACAGAGATGAACACTCCTACTCTTTCCCTTCTTCACGCTGCTTCTAACACTACTGCTCCTATTACATCACCATATACTTTGCTACCCACTTCCATACCAGAAGGTTTCTCGGCGTTTTTAACACCAGAATCGAGTTATTTGCTGCCATTATAATCTCGCTTGGTAACTACACGGCCAGTGGTGGGGTGGTAAACTGTTTGAACGCTAGGCGTTTTTCGAGGAGCTGAGTCGATGGGCTGCAGCGGCGTAAAGTTAGGGAAAGCAGACCAGCTGGCTGCGGTGGATTCATTGGCGGCGGTGGATGAATGGAGTCGACTTTTTTGGGAAATCGAGGACGATTACGGGAATTGCAACAGGTGATAATGGGGTTGGGTTTTCTGGTGGAGAGAACTCAGACGTTTTTGTAGAGGTGGAGCGATGGGAGTGCAAGCATGTCTGGAGCTTGCATCGGAGAGGGAAACTTGACGATTCAATTTGGGGATTAGGGTTTATGAAGGGTTTTCCCCTTTTCACTTAGCTGAATACCCGGGAAATGTGAAAACAATGGTGAATTTATCTGAAATTACTCTATTACACATTTCATGATACTAGACCAGACTTTCCATTTGCAAGGCAGGTCTAACCAGACCTAACTTGGTTAGGTTAGCCGGTCAGGTTGGATCAATGTCAGATGGGTCAGATAGATTAGGGGAAAAATCAGATGGTTTGTTTATTTTACTTCACAGTTCAACATAAAATAGAAACCAATAGATGATAGAAATAATTTAAAGCTTGATTACAGAAGAAGCATTACCTTTACAGGTTTTACAGATTTAACACTATTTCAATTTTGGCAGTTGACAACTAAGCCTTAAATAAATAGTATTGATGAAATGAGTAAATTGAAGTGTACACTTTACCATCATCACTGTACAATTACATGTGTTATTTGGTAATGTAAAGATCTACAGCAGACCACTGAAAAGAGACTAGCATTCTTGGACATCAGTTATTCCATTGCATTTGCAGAGTCCCAGAATCAGAACCAGAAGTAGAACCTTCCAAATAAACTCGGTGTAGACATACACCGGTTGGAGGAGATAACCAGTAGTAAATAAGTTGCTCTTTTACACAACTCATTCTGGTATGGCAGGGTGTCCACAAGCAAAATATGAATCTCGCCGGGACTTACTCTGCCTCTCCTCCGTTCTCATCATCAACGCCTTTCATCTATCCCCTTCCCCGGTTTTCCAGCGAACGGATAGTGGCGTTGAAGAAATTCGCGTCATAGTTAGCTGCCACCGTGTAATGAAGACCCTCTTGTTTGCGTCCCATTTTGGTGACAGCTATGACGCACTTTATAACAACGTACTCCTTCTTCCACGACTCAGAGATCCCATTTTTTCACATCGTAATGGATGGATAGTATCCATCTGCGGAACAACACATTCACATTAGTCGAACATAACAATGTTAGTTATAACAATAGCAGGATGCATGAGAACATCTAAGATCCACGTACCCATTAATGATTTGTTGCCTGATTTTTATTTGCGTGGCATAATCAATCTTCATTTCTTGATCATAGCAGCTTCCAAAATCTCCAATTTTTTCACGGAACCGAGGCTTTCTCCCAACGAAGGTACAACGATTTCGATTTTCCATTTTCTGACCCAGCGGAAAAGGTAATTTCAGCAACATAAGTATTGGAAATGATTTCATGTTTAATAACTTAAATTTGGAAAATTAAAAAATATTTGTGAATATCTTTCTTCTTAGGCAACTGGAAATGATGAAAATTGCAATTTATATCAAAAGGAAAGCGCATTCCTAGAAATCCATATCTCCTGGAAAATTCATAATAAACTTAGAAAAACTAATCATAAACAATCAAGCAGACCTGCCAACACTCCCACCAAATATGATCATCAGCAACCAAACAATTGCCCATGAATCAAAACAGAGCACCTCAAAGAAAATTACAAGCAGAAAATAAGAGAAAACCCTCTACTATAAGAAATTCTATTAACAATTTCTGTGAGCACATAGCATCAAAGGAAGGATAGACCGGTATTTATAGCATTGGATATGTGATAGGTATCCATATGCACTTCACAATAGTGACACATACCTGAAAGGCGTGTGATGCACGGGTTGCGTGTGATAAGAAAATAGGAAAAATAGGAGCATAGACAATATCGAATAGAGATGACCCCAAATTAGTGTGACACATACGTGAATGGTGTGTCATGCACAGATTGCGCGTGATAAGAAAGTAGGACAAAATAGCAGCATCGATAGTATCGAATAGAGATGACCACAAAATAGTGTGACGCATACGTGAATGGCGTTTCATGCACGGATTGCACGTGATAAGATAGTAGGACAAAATTGCAGCATTGACAGTATTGAATAGAGATGACCACAAAAAAGTGTGACACATATGTGAATGACATGTCATGCACGAGTTGCGCGTGATAAGAAAGTAGGACAAAACACCAGCATCGACAGTATCGAATAGAGATCACAAAAAAGTGTGACACATACGTGAATGGCGTGTCATGCACGGGTTGCGCGTGATAAGAAAGTAGGACAAAAGGCAGCATCAACAGTATCGAATAGAGATGACAACAAAATAATGTAACGGTCTAACAGCTCAACCAGCTTCGATTGTGATGAGTATGAATATAGACAACAATGTAGAGAGGAGAATCATTTTAACATTTATTTTTACGCCTTCAACACGCCCTCTCATGTGCAAGCGAGTCGCTTATAGCCACTTAGAGCCTCACATGGAAAATTTTCAAATTTGTGGTGATGAGTTGCGGTCAAAGGACCTTTCAACTGTATAATCTATAAAAACCATTGGCTAAAATTATCCTTTAACATTACCACATAATACTTCAGTGCGTCTCCTTCACCCTTACCACATTACAATCTCATGTTCTTGACACTTCAACATGAATAATTTATGATTAGTTTAATCCAATTATGTAAATGTTTATAAATAAAAGCATCAGTCCGACATGAACTATTCCTCTGTGATGTGAGATTAACACATTACTATTATCATACAAGAAGAATGTATTTGATATCACATTATCTGGTTCATCTTTAGATTTAGAACAGTATTCAGACTCTGAATATTTACATCCTTAGAACAGTCTTCTGGGTTGGAAGACTTGGAACCACCAAAGTCTACGGGTAGGAACTTTATCAACCTTTAACAAAAATTCTATTGCTTCCAGGTCCAAGAATACTGGTTCCTGTTCCAAGTTAACCATGATTTCCAGGCTGGTTCTGACTCAAGTATTCATTTATTTATTTTGTTGAATTTAAACGAATGTTGGATTGATATATTTATTTCATGGTGAATTTGGTTCATTGGTTTCAAGTATGAATTTACAGTTGTGTTTGAAATAGTGATGATGAAATATTAGGATCTTATTCATTCCTATTATAAGCTGAAGATATGCATCCATTGGTTAAATACAAACGCCAAAATGAAGATTGTAATAGCCACATTTAATCTGTCATATGGCCAGCAAACATCCATTTAGATATCTTCTTAAAAGTGAAATTGCATTGGATTGATGAATATGATTCCCTATATTTCACTTGAAATGAGAATGAGACTACTTTCATCTGGACATCTTTCATAGGCAGGTTTAGGCCCTTCTCCATTAATCTTTATTTATCAAGCTAAATAAACAAAATTGTTGCAACAAACCAACCAATTGGTCTTTAATATGAAAAACAACTGCAGAACTATTATTAGAATTACCAACTGTAACATAATTTTATTTTTCTTTGAAATTTCTTCTTTTTTTAATAATAATTATTTATTAGCAAATTAGTCAGACATTTAAAACAATTTCAAATCCGGCAAGGGTGAAAAAGTTCAAAATTAATTGCGTATCTACTATTAATTGCTTTCATCATTATTGTTCAAGAAACCTTGACAAATTATTTTGATAACTTTGTTCTGATTTTGATTTACGGAAATTGTAAATTAAATGCTATGGTGTGAATTTTCTTTTGCCACAGCACAATGCAAAATAATTGACAAGAAATTACGCAAAAATAAAATTGCTACCATAGAGATCATGAACGCAAACTACCAATAGGGGAAACAGGAAATCAATTGAATTGGAAATTACTAGCCTTGAACTATAGAATCCATATTTGAGGGGAAAGTAGAAGAGAGTGTGGAGATCATCTTGAACTCAGATTGCGGCGACGAAGGCATAGCACCCCTATGTTATCAATTATGTCAAACCAAAGCACGATATATTTCACCGCCGAGCCCTGGCCGACGCTGGCGGTCTCTGCGGTTGCGTTGGAGGCGGTTGATGCCTCCGTTCGAGAGGCAGTGTGTAAAAGGACTATGCTGCCCCGAGGACCGAGTACTGAGTGGGGACTACTAGTATAAATCATCCCTAAATTATATGTATTTTACACTTTATTATTTCATTTTTATTTTTATTTTTATTTAGCCGGTTAAACTATACAATAATTATATTCAATCATATAAATTCCATTGTTCATATAAATTACACTAGAATGTCATCGTGTGACACTCACATAACATTTTTATATGTAATATATATTTTTAAAAAGAACCAACGGAAGCCTACGTCACATATATTATCTGCACATAAGGTTCATTAAGGTTGTATTTATTTTTTCGCAGATAATAAATTACAAAATATCTTTGGAGCTTTTGATATATATATTTTAATGTGTATGATGTTGATTATGTGCATGTAGTGTGTGGATAGTAAATAATGTATCTGATTCAAACTTCCAAAAACTAAAGATGGTCAAGAATTCAAAATATTGTAAGTTGTAATATAATAAAGTATTTCTGTATTCAAAATTGACATCTATATAGATATATATATATATATATATAATAATAGAACCATAGGTAAAAAATAGAAAGTAGAATAAAAAAATATAAAAAAAAGGTAAAAAAATTTGGAGAAAATGCTTCCAAAAGCTGTGAGGGGCAGCACCTGACACTGGGGCAATTGGTTGGAGCTACTCTTGAAGTAGGTGGGATATTATTATATTTTAAAATTTTAATTTACAATAATTATTTCATTGGAAATCTATTTTTCCATTGGAAAGCCGTGCAAAAGTAAAATGTATAGGTTTTGATCAATATTAATTGTTAGGTCAGCAGGCTTTTCGATTTTTTTTTTTTTTTTTTGTTCTTCATGTAATAGTATGCTATATTTAATTATGATATATTTACTTATGATGATGATAATAATTCTATATTTATATAAAAATAGAGAAGTTTGCAAAAATTACTCATTTGTCATTTTCCTTCCTAAATTATATTGTAATAAAAAAAATGTAAAATAATATCTTCTTTATGTATCTACATAATAAGTTTAAAATATATCTTACATAATAAACTATCTTATAATTTATATATAGGAGTAGTGATTGAGTTATTATTATTATTATTACATTTATTATTATTTTATTGTTTTTGTTGTTGTTGGACAATTTTCTTTTTATAGTTATTTAAATCATATATGTTATATATATATATATATATATATATTAGTTATTTATTGAGTTCAAGTCATTAATATATGTTACATTTATTTTGATCTTTTATATTGTCAAAAATAAATGGACTACAACAACTCATGAGTATGCACACCACATTATCATCATCGTCGTCGTGTTTTTTTGGAAAAATATTATTACTATGATTGTTATTATTCTAGATAATAATTAATATATCTATATTTGCACCTATTTATAAATTAATACATATTTGAAATTAAAGCATAAACTCATTATATTGTTACAAATTATATTTTATCATGGTAAATAATAAACCACGCATCGCGTGAGTGTACTACTAGTTAAACTAAAACCAGCATGGCAAGTAAATAAATGGAATTTGATCAACAAATAAATTGGAGTGTATGCTTATTATCATCACTATACAATTACATGTAGTGGTAGTGTAAAAATCTACAGCAAAATAATCCAAACAAAAATTGAAATTCTTCCATGGTTGTTTGTCCATTGCACTCGCACACAACCACAAACATTTTGCCTCCCACAAAACTCATTTCTGGTACAACTAACCTTAGCTAGCCAAGAGATGAATCCACAGAGAGGAACTGTATCGAACAATTTTCCCATTACATAAAATTCTGCAACAGGTTCTCTGCATCCTCTTCATACCATCATATAGTGGATTTAGGGTTAGTTTTCGGGTTTGGATAGGGACAACAATTTCTCATATGGGTTAGGTTTTTTGTTCTTGATTTTCTTTGTTCTTAATGTTTGTCATTTTATTTTATTTTTTTTGTCAATTTTATTAGTTGGTTTTTTCTTTAAATTAATAATTTAGTGGTTCCATTAATTCAAACTTATTTTATATTATTTATGTGAAGAGTAGTTTTTTTTTTTTTTTTGGAAGAGGTGAAGAGTAATTTATCCATTATAGATAAATGATTACAAAAATGTCATAATGTATGGATTAATTTATTGTAATAGATCTTTTATAATAAATATTTATAGATTTCATTGAGATGATTCTCAAAATAGTTGGGCAAAGTTGGGCTTTTTTAACACAATATTGCATTTTGAGAATTTTATTAACCAAGTAGAGTGTAGCTAGTGGGTAGCGGCAGATACAGAAGGGGACAAGGGGTACAGCTGTACCCTAAATTGAATTTATATATATTTAATATTTATTAAAATAACTTTAGTTGATATAATAATTACCAAAATGTCATTACAGTCAAATTGAAAGAGAACAAATAGAGAGGCAACAGAGAGGTAGATCATTTTGGCTGCTCTCTCTCTCTCTCGGAAACAAAGGCGCAAAGCTTTGCCATTTTTGAGGTATTTTTATTTTTAATTTATTTACTTATTTTATCTTCATATTTTATATATATTCTTATTTGTTATATGATTTAGATTATTATTTAGTGAATTTGATGTTGTTTTTATTCATAATTTAGGGTTTGTGTTTTTTCATGTTTATGAATGAAATTTATTGATTTTGTGACAAATGTGTTGTTATTTTTTTATGGGTTGTAAGACTATGTTTATCCATGACCATGGTCACCTACAACCAACTAATAAACAATTCATTTCTCTCTCCTCCACATACACATTCTACTCTACAACCAAATCTCATCTTTTTCATATTTTATCCATAACCACCCACAACCACAACCAACCTTTAATAAATTATTTCTTTTATAATTTAACAATTATATCTATAATTAATTTTTATTATATTTTAAATATTTAAGAAATATATACAATTATTTAATATTAAAAAAAATCATAATTATAATAAAAAAAATTGGGAATACAGTTAAAATAAATTACAACATCCAATAAAAAAATTAAAATTACAAGAATTGAAATACAAAAGAAAACAAATAAATCGAGCTACAAATACTGGCATAAATTACAACAAAACAAAAGATGCAAATTACATATTTAATTAATAGTGCCGAATTTTTGCCATATATGCTCAATCAAGTCGTTCTTAAGAGCGACATGAGTTTCTCTATTGCGAAGTTGTTGTCTATTAGTCATATAAGTGGATAAACTCACAATGCATTCAATAGAGTATCGAAATGGCTGATCATCATCTATGGGACAATCCATTAAAAATTCGGTGGGATCATAATAATTTTGGTATATGTCTCGTTCATCCTCCACTATCATATTGTGCATGATGATACAAGTCATCATAATTTTTCCCATCCTCTCTTTATCCCAGACAAGACATGGACGTTTAAGAAATGCGAAACGAGCCTATAGAACTCCAAATGCTCGCTCAACATCTTTTCGTACAACCTCTTGGTGTTGAGCAAACAATTTGTGTTTTTGGGTTAGTGGAGAACTAATTGACTTAACAAATACAACCCATGAAGGATATATGCCATCAGTTAGATAATAAGCTCTATTATTTTCCCGACCATTAACGACATAACTAACATTTGGAGCTCAACCTTCCAAGACATCTATAAAAACTGAAGAGCGTTGGAGTACATTAATATCATTGCACGTACCTAGAGTTCCAAAGAAAGCATGTCATATCCACAAGTCATATGATGCAACAGCTTCCAAGATGATGGTTGGTTTTCCACTTCTCCCTGTATATTGCCCAGCCCACGCAGCAGGACAATTTTTCCATTCCCAATGCATACAGTCAATACTGCCTATCATACCCGAAAATCCACATTATTCACCGACATAGAGTAGTCTTGCCAAATCTGCGTCGGAAGGCTTTCTAAGGTACTCTTCACCGAAGCAAGAAATGATGGCTTCAACAAAATGATTGAGAGATTTTCTTGTTACTGCTGCACTCATGCGTAAATATTCATCAACTGCATCAGTAGATGTCCCATAAGCCAACACCCTCATAGCATCAGTACATTTCTGTAATGGTGAAAGACTTAGTCGACCCGTGGCATCACATCTTTGTTGAAAATATTCGTTATTGGCAGTGACGGCCTCCACTATACGAAGGAATACGGATTTTCTCATGCGAAATCTGCGTCGAAACATCTCGGGAGTATACGTTGGCCTATCGACAAAATAGTCATTTATCAAGCGTTCCTCATATAGCTCGCGTTCCCTTTCACAATACCTTCTTGTAGCTCTAGGATTGGAATCTCCTCCGATCATATTAAGATTGCTTAAGACCATATCCTCGATCATGCGATCTATATCGCAATTTTGCCGAGCATTCAGTTCTTGTCATTCATCAAGATCATTCAAATTTAATGAATCTGAACTTGAGTTTGAATCTGAATCTATCGAGGTATTTTTATTGAGAGACATTTGTAAACTGGAATAGGTAAGACAAATGGGTAGTAATTATATTTGAGAGGAGTAAAGATAAGGATTTTGGTGTAAGTATGATGTTGTTTCAAGTATGATTTATAGGAAATAGTTTATACGAAAGGAACCCTTGATAATTGAGTGATGTAACTTGTCATGTGGCTTGATTTCCATTTGGGATATGCATGTGAGCAAATATAACTTTAATAATGGAGGGGTACAACTTGTCATGTGGTTTGATTCCTACTTGGGATATGCATGTGAGCAAAGATAATTTTAATAATGGAGTGGTACAACTTGTCATGTGGTTTAATTCCCACTTGGTTTAATTCTCCTTATGCTGAGCTAGTCGGGGGTCTCGCTGCCCGGTCAGCGAGTCGGGGGTCCAGGGGGCGACGCGCCCCTGGTCCGGGGGTTCGGGGGGGGGCGATGCTGGTTTAGTGTCGTTTTGTTTCGCAACACTTGTAGAAGAAGAATATTTGTTTTCTAAATCCTAAATATATCATACATTTAGGATGTGTTTGGATTCAAATATTGGTAAATAGGTGTACAATTATTAAAAAAAAAAAAGCAGAAAAATCTTGCATTTCCACCGACATAATTAAAAAACAACTAATTGAGATTACATGAAATAAAATAAAATCACACAAATTAAAAAAACTTACAAGATAAAAAAAAAGCACAAAGTAAAAGTACATGAAAATAAATGACATTGATTATTTGAACAATGCCAATAGATGGTCTTTCATCTCTTCTCCAGCTGGTGATAAGTGATCTTTCGCCATCAATTGGGTTAAAAGAGAAAGTTGCAGCTCCATTTTCTTCTCCGCTTTCTTCCTTTGCTCTCTTTCTCTCTGTAAATTGATTCGTTCTCTAACCACTTCAACTTCAGTTTCTCTAGTGATTCTCATTGCACGAATTTGTTCAGCAAAGTCATCTGACACCACCTTACCTTTTTTTTACCTTATCTCTACCTATAGGACGTGAGATAGTTGAACTGCCGTTGCCTGGAGTTTCTGGATTAGTGGGGATGGAATACTGCCCTTCTTCACTGGTTCTTGATCTCTTTGAGCTGCCGCCACTTTCTTCATTACCCTTTTCATCTTCAGCACGAGGACAAGTTGGAGCACGATCGAAATTTATTTACCACTTCACATGTTTACTCAGAACTTCATTAAACACAACCAAGTCTGTAAACTTGTGTTTATGTTCAACACAATAAATTTCATGAGCTTCTTTCTCAATATCCCCTTGGCTCATTCCGCTTCTATATCGTCTATGTGCTTCCTTGGATGCTTCCAACCACTTGTTGCAATTTTCATTAATTCATCTAAAACGACTTCTCATCATTTCTATATTTCTTTCATTTATCTTATTCGGATTTTCTCTCCGAGCTTCTTCGTACATAGCATGTACTCGTTCCCATACTTTTGAGATCTTTTGATTTTTGCCAACCGTGCCATCTTCACTGATGAAACACCAAGACGACATTAATACAACATCTTCTTTAACAGACCATCCTGTTTTTATCACCTTTTTTCTTTTTTTCTCCGAACAAATCGCAAGAGATATTTCCGATCTTTGTTGGTGTTCAGAGATAGGAACTTGGTTCAAATTTGGAGAAAATTGAGAATTCTGATAATACTGAGAAAATTGGGAATCAATGGTATTAAAAAATGAATCAATATTTTGATCATTTTGAGAATTTGGATGGTTTGGGGAGTAGTGAGAATAATTGGGCTGATTTGGATCCATGTAGAAAATGAGAAAAATTTAGAGATTTGGCACAAGTTAGAAGAGAAAAAAGATTTGGCACAAATTAGAAGAGAAAAGAGAGTGTATGAGATTGTGATCCAAAATATATCAATATTGGTATCTATTTATAGAGAATTTTATTTTATGAATTTTGGTGTATAATTTTTTTTTTAAGTGGATAAATCAAAATCTGAAATTATCTAAATAAAATACACTCGACGAATCATACGATGACACATGTCATCACAATTGATTAAAAAAATGCTCATGACCATGGTCATGGAACGCCCATGGTCATGGAAATACAAGCCATTTTTTTTTGTCCTCTTCTGATGACCTGGGCGGTGCCCACCCCCGATAAACATGGTCTAATTGTAATTGTTAATTTACTATAGAATTGATTTTATTCTTATTATTTACTATCAATTCTATTAGGATGAAGAATACTCCTAAATCAAAGAAAATAAAGATAATGGAAAAGCAGCCCGATCTTCGACTATTTATGTTTAAGAAAATAAAATCTCAAGGAACTTCTTGTTCTTTACAAAGAGATATCGAAGTTTCTCAAGAAGATAGTGAGCCTCCTTCTCAATCACTTAATTTACCCCAAATTCAAGAAAACAAATGGAATTAAGTGGTTCAAGGGAAAGTAGAGTAGCATTAGAAGAGAAAGAATTTTTATATGATGTCGAACTTATTCCCCATGATCCAAGGAAAAGAATAAATATAAAAGATTATTCTCCAAAACAACGAAATGTAGTGAGAAGAACATATATTCTTAAAGAACCATGTCAACCAAAAAATCATGACTTCCCTCAAAGAGAACTTGGAGGTATACATCGATTTAGCGTCTCTTGGTTCAAAAAGTATGATTGGCTTGACTATAATATTGAGAAAGATGCAACATTTTGTTTTGTTTGTTATTTGTTCAAGAATGAAGTATTTCTTAATGTGGGGGGAGATGCATTTGTTAATGGAGAATTTAGATCATGGAATAAGCCGGATAGGTTTGAGAAGCATGTTGGTGGGGTTAAAAGTGCTCATAATCTTGCTTATGAAAAGTACGTGAATTTAAGAGACTCAAAAAAGAAATCTATTGTATATGTTTTTGATAATGCAAGTGATACGATTCGAAGTGAGTATGAAACTCATTTGAAAGCTTCACTTAGTTGTTTGAGGTATCTTTTGCACCAAGGGTTGACATTTCGTGGACATGATGAAAGTGAAGAATCAATTAATAGGGGAATTTCCTTGAGCTTTTGAAATGGCTAGCAGTATATAATGAAGATGTTAGAGATGTTATTTTTACAAATGCTCCAGCTAATAATCAAATGACGTCTCCCTTAATTCAAAAAGATCTCAACAATTATTGTGCAAAAGAAATAATTAAGCGCATTATAGAAGAACTTGGTGACGGATACTTTGCTATATTGGCTGATGAGTCAAGTGATGTGTCTCAAAAGGAACAATTAGCTATTTGCTTGCATTATGTTGATTGTAAAACATGAGTGGTAGTGGAGCGTTTTCTTGGACTAATACATGTTGGTGATACCACTGCTTTGACACTTCAAAGTGCAATTATATATTTACTTGTGGAGCATTCATTAAGTCCATCGAAGATTCGAGGACAAGGGTATGATGGGACGAGCAACATGAAGGGTGAGATTAATGGTCTTAAGAATTTGATTATGAAAGATACTCTATATGCCTACTATGTTCATTGTTTTGCTCATCAACTTCAATTAACACTTGTTGTTGTTGCTAAAAAAACAACAATTGTGGTTGGCTTTTTGAAACACTTGCAAATTTGTTGAATATAGTTGGAGTTTCTTGTAAGAAAAGAAAAATGATTCGAGTAGTTCAAGCTCAAAAAATTGCTCAAGCCTTGGAAATTGGTGAACTTGAGAATGGGTTAGGTTTGAATCAAGAGGTTGGTTTGAAAAGATCGGGGGGTACTAGTTGGGGGTCTCATTATAAAACTCTTTTGAATGTTATCCATTTGTTTTCTACAATTGTTGAGGTACTCGTCATAGTTGGGGAGAATGCTTCATGTTTAGAAGATAAGGTAAAAGCTCAAGTCATTTTGTTCTCATTAGAGTCATTTGATTTTGTGTTCAAGTGTGTTCATTAGAGTCGTTTGATTTTGTGTTCATGGCACACTTGATGTTGACTATTTTTTGGTACACTAATAATTTGTGTCTTGTTTTGCAAAAAAAAGATCAAGATATTGTTAATGTTATGTCTCTTGTTTCTTTAACCAAGCAATTATTGTAAAAAATAAGAGATTGTGGATGGGAAATTCTCTTGAATAAGGTCACTTTATTTTGCAACAAGTATGACATTGAGGTTCCCAATATGGATGTTCTTTATAAGGCAAGGGGACGATCAAGACGTTATGTACAATAAGAGACTAATCTTCAACATTTTTGGATTCAAGTTTTTCTAGGAGTGATTGATTTACAACTTAATAAACTCAATGATCGATTTGATGAGGTGAATATGGAATTGCTTACATGCATGGTTTGTTTAAGTCCTAAAGATGGTTTCTCTTCCTTTGACAAAGAAAAAGTGATTAAACTTGTCATATTTTATCCATCCGAATTTTCAAATATTGATTTGATGACTCTTGAATGCCAACTCAATATATTCATTGAAGATATGCAAAAAGATGACAGGTTTCGGGATTTGCACGATCTTGGTGCCCTTTCGAAAATGCTAATAGAAACGAACAAACATGTTACTTAACCGGTAATTTTTTTGTTTATCAAGTTGGTGTTGATTCTCCTGGTCGCTACTGCGGGTGTTGAAAGAGTGTTTTCAGGAATGGGTTATGTCAAAAATAAATTGAGAAATAACATGGGTGATTAATTATTAAATGATTGTTTGGTCACTTTCATTGAGAAAGTTATGTTCTTGCAAATTCCTAATGATGATGTCATAGATCGTTTCCAAAAAATGAAGAGTCGAAGAACCAAATTGTAGCTTATAACTTGAATCTTTTGTAATATCTTATGTATTTGATTATCTTGGTTGTAAGACTTTATATATGAAACAATGTTTATGCATAATTTTTTTTATTATCTATTATTTACTTATTCGTACCCCCAATTTAAAATTCCTGGATATGCCACTGCTGGTGGGATTTAATAAAATAAGTGAAGTCGCCACCAACGGTGACGACTTATGACAAAGCCCGAAAAATGTTAATTATAGTCGCCACCATCGGTGACGACCTTAACTATTTTAATAATATTTAATACTAGTTGCCTATCGGTGGCGACCAACCTTAATTTAATATATTATTTCATTTTATTTTAATATAGCAATTTATATTAATGTATTTTAAATATGCAGTAAGTGTTAGTTATATTTATCAGATAAATATTATTATTCAATAATTCAAATTATTTATAAGTTAATCTTAATCATATCATATATATGATCTTAACAATCAATCTTTTATATATATATATAAAAGAACAACCACTAATGTCATTGTCACGTGTCATCCTCTCAAAAGCTCAAAATATAACATTAATGATTATATTAATATTAATTATATTTTATTAATTAATTTTATGGCAAACACAATCTTTCTAATTATTCGGAGCTCGTTTCGATAAAATTTCATTAGAATTCGTTTATTATGATTCGTTAAATTAAAAAAACAAACTCAAAATAAATAATATTATTCATCAACTTATTAACAAAATAAATTATATATACTTAAAAAATATAATATATTATCTAAAATATATAATTTAATTATAAAAAATATCTATAATTAGATATTTATATATTTATTATAAGTAAAAGTATAAAGATTATACATCAAAATCCTAAATATATGTATTATATCTTATGAACTGGTTTACAAATCTTCTAACGAACTTGTTCACGAGCTAACAAGGCGAATAATGTCAAGTTTGAGTTTGTTTGTTTACTTTAACAAATCACAATAAACAAACTCAAACGAACTTTTATCGAATCGAACTCTGAATAATTCATGAACGGCTTGGTTCATTTACATCTCTATTTTAGTAATTCACGAACGGCTTGTTCACGAGCTAACAAGTCAAATAATGTCAAGTTTGAGTTTGTTTGTTTACTTTATGAATCACAATGAACGAACTCGAACGAACTTTTATAGAAACGAGCTCTGAATAATTAGAAAAATTGTGTTTGCCATAAAATTATTTAATATAATATAATTATTAATATTATATTTTGAGCTTTTGAGGGGATGACATGTGGCATTAGTGATTGTTCTTTTATATATATATATATATATATATAAAGATTGATTGTTAAGATCATATGTATGATATGATTAAGATTAACTTAGAAATAATGTAAATTACCGAATACTAATATTTGTCTGATAAATATAACTAAAACATATTAGGTATTTAAAATACACTAATATAAACTGCTATATTGGAATAAAATGAAATAATATATTGGTCGCCACTGGTGGTGGCGACTAGTATTAAATATTATTAAAAAAATTAAGGTTGCCACCGATGGTGGCGACTATAATTAAGATTTGTCGAGTGTTTTCATAAGTTGTCACCATTGGTGGCGACTTCACTTATTTTATTAAACCCAGTAATTACACTCTACTTTGTTAATAATATTCTCAAAATGCAATATTGTGTTAAAAAACAGCAAAGTTGGTTAAGAATGCCAATAATATCATCTTACATTATCTCCGTTAAGTGATATTAAAAATGGTAGTTAGTAACAAAAATGATTTTTTATTAGTTTTAATATTTATTGTAATTTTTTAAATATTTTTATAATTGGGACTTTGAAATAGTTATCAAATTTTAAAGAATTAAATGGAGGATCTTTTGGTCATTTATAATTGGGACTTTGAAATAGTTATTAAAGTTTAAAGAATTAGATGGAGGATCTTTTGGTCATTTATAATTGGGACTTTGAAATAGTTATCAAAGTTTAAAGAATTAGATGGAGGATCTTTTGGAGCATGATTTCTGTGTAACTTTTTTTTATTTCTCATTTCATTATTATTCAAAAATAGTTAAATTATGTTAATTAAATAAATTGAGATTATGCAATTGATAAATTTTAATGAAGTGAATCATCAAATATTAAGTTTAAAATGGATTGCTCCATTTATTTATATTTAATGTATTGTCTTAAAATATTTTATTAATAAGTGAAGATGGAACGATATGTGAAGAATTATATGATTATTCATTTATTGATATTTTTGATAACATTTTGTTGAGGAGCACAAGTGATCCAATTACAACAATTGTTAATAGTACACATATCTCTCAATGTCATTAGCAATGTTGGACCCCAAGTTGTCTTTTAAATTTCAAAAGAGACCGTTTCCTTTAATAGTGTCATAAGCAACACAATAAGTAAGAGACAAAGTCAACCTTTATTGCATGTTGGACTTTTGTTGAATAAACCAGTTTTTTGTCATGGTAATTAACTATATGTTGTTAAATCCAAAGTGACTGATCAAGATGGACTAAAGATTTCTATATGTAGTGAAGATTATGATGGTTCAACTAGGAATTTTGTTTTTTTTTTTTAACAAAAAACTAGAAAAGTTTGTAAAAAAAATTATCTAAAAGTTTATCTTGGCTTTTTGGAGGATCCGGGGGATGGATTTTTATGTGATTTTTTGGCTCGTGATAATTTCAGGTGAAATCTTAGGACTGCAGAATCTTGGTGTCACGCCCCATTTCTAAAACATATTTTTATCAGAGTTGTATAATGGGCGTGCAGAGAAAGAGAGCAAGAACATACGTTTTATATCAGAAGAAGAAGATAACAGACGATGTATAGGTTTACATATACAATATATCGGCACCAGCCGAAAAGAAACGTTTGAAACCTTGAACAGTGGAAAAATACTCATACAAGATCCATCAGAATGAAATACAATACGATATAGCTTTACATACGAGAAACATTAAAGTATTGTTTTGACATCAAGTTTTGAAAAACAAAAAGAGAAAACTTGATACGACACCACCCTCTCTACGTATCTTGATTCTTGTCATTTCCTGTAGCGTAAATACACATAGGAGTGAGTGCGTTGAATATACTCGTGAGGATAATTTTCATGTTTTAACAGTTATTTAGCAGTTAAACAAATCAAACATATATAAGTTCTGCAATTAGACAAAACACATAGAATGCATAACACATAATTGTAAATAGGTGCGGGTGCAATCCGTCTTACCCTACAAAATGGTTTTTATACCGTTGGTACTTTTTACGGACCATCAGTCCCTCCGTAGCATTTTTTACGGACCATTAGTCCCTCCATAACATGAATGTGGACTTTAGTCCCTTCATAATATAATAGTACGAACACAATATTCACAGCATATAATCACGGCACATAGGGTTTAACAGTTCATACATCAAGTTCCGTTTGAGAGCCTACACATGTAAAGAAGTTTCTTAGTTTCATTATTATGATAATTACGCATAATAATTATATAAATTCTCTCTCGAAGAAGAAAAATAGGGATAACAAAACAAAACGAAAGCTTTAGAGATCAAGAATAAAGAAACGAGCATGGAAGACTAAACATGCGATCAAAGGGTGAAACGAAAATGATTAGAGTTTGAGCGGAGGAAAAACGGGTTAAAATGAAGGAAAAACGAAATTAAACGGAGCGTTTAAAGGTGCAGGGATGTTTTCGTAAATTTTGGTAAAGAGTTGACTTTGACTAGGGGCAATTTTGTAAAATTAAAAAAGTTTTGGGGTCTTTTTAAAATATTAAAAACCTTGGGGGTCAAAACATAATTTTCAAAAGTTTGAGGGCTAAAACGAGATTTTCAAAAGATAGAAAGCTAGATTGCAAAATCCTAAGAATTTAGGGTTTGTGATACAGTCCCCGGGTTTAACGAAATTACAGATCGACTCTTGTCTCTCAAAACCCCTTCCCCCATCGCCACACACACAACCCGACTCATGGCCGACGACCTCCCATCACCGGCGACACGACCACACACACGCACACACACAAAACACACGCACCCGGCACCCCCGACACGCGCGACCGAGACACATCTCATCCTAATACCCATGCGAGCGAGCGACAGAGAACCAGCAACAACGGCGGCCAGCGTCGCCCCAAAAAACACACCCACACCCACCGCTACACACGACGGCGGTTCACCAGCGACACGCTGGCGCATCCGACGCGCCGGCCATCCCAACCCACGACACACGGCGGCGCAACGAGGCGCCATCCCAAACACACACACGCACATAAGCACGCACACGTATATAGCCTATACAACATGACACCGCCGCTAACGGCGCCGCCCTCAACACACACTGTCGGCAGCGGTCTGGCGAGGGAGAGAAAGAGCCGATAGGAGAGAGATAGAAGAAAGAGAAAGAAGAGAGAAATAGGGTTTGGCCAGGTTTGACCGGCCGTTTCCCGGTGAAGAAGACATCAAAACGTAAAATCGAGCCTAGATCTGGAATGGGATAGGCTAAAGTTATAAGAGATGTGAAGATCGGCCAAAATGGAGGGGAAAGTGGTAATGCTGCCGGCGGCGTGACGGCCCTTCAGCCGGAAAGCAGAGGAGAGAGAGGAGAGAGAGAGAGGGAAATATCTATCTTTTTTACTTTTTTATTCAATTTATCTTTCATTTTCGTTTCCTACTATATATATATCGGTTTTTCATATTCTTCGTGATTTGGGCCATGAATCCTTAACGAGCCGTCCTTTAACGTTTTAACTTTCAGTTTTCGACTACGATACCTTTTAATAAAATATAACCTATGTTTTTCGATTAAAATATACATCCTATAAATTAATCATGCATTATTTCATTTTTCCGAAACACACGTAATTAAATCAAACAATTAGGGGTTTAATTATTTAATTAACCAATTATGCATCGTTTTGTTCTAGGCGTTACACTTGGCTTTCGGAACGATCCTAGGGATGGATTTTCAGGTAATTTTTTGCTTCTCGTGATAATTTCGGATTTTCTTTTCATTGGTGCTTTCAGAACATAATTCCGAGATGATTTTGTTTTTCTTGAAAATTTGAGGACAGCAAAATCTTGGCTTTTCGGACGATCCGAGGGATAAATTTTCAGGTGATTTTTTTCCTCTCATGATAATTTTGGATTTTCTTTCCATTGGTGCTTTCAAAATATAATTTCGAGATGTTTTTGTTTTTCATGAAATCTTAGGACCGCAGAATCTTGGCTTTCGTGATGATCCCAAAGATGGATTTTAAGTTGATCTTTTGCTTCTTGAGATAATTTCGTATTTCCTTTCCATTGGTGTTTTCAGAACGTAATTTCGAAACAATTTCGTTTTTCATGAAAATCTCAGGCAGCTGAAATTTAGCTTTTCGAACAATCCAGAGGAATGGATTTTCTAGTGATTTTTTTCTTGTCGTGATAATTTTGGATTTCCTTTTCATTGGTGCTTTCTGAATGTAATTCCGATATGGTTTTGTTTTTCGTGAAAATTTTAGGGCAGCAAAATCTTGGCTTTCAGAACGATTTTGGGGTTGGATTTTTTTGTAATTTTTTACCTCTCGTGATAATTTCGAATTTCTTTTCTATTGGTGCTTTCAAAACGTAATTCCGAAACAGTTTTATTTTTCGTGAAAATCTCAAGACAGTAGAATCTTGGCTTTTCGGACAATTCGGGGGATGGATTTTCAGTTTATTTTTTGTCTCTTGTGATAATTTTGGATTTTCTTTACATTAGTGCTTTCAGAACGTAATTTCGAGATGTTTTCATTTTTCGTGAAAATCTTATGACAGCAGAATCTTGGTTTTTTGGACGATCCGGAGGATGAATTTTCAGATGATTTTTTACCTCTTGTGATAATTTTGGATTTTCCTTCCATTAGTGCTTTCAGATTATAATTTATGTACTCATTTTCTTCATCTTTTCAGTTTTTTACTATGATAAAAAGTTGTTTGCTTTGTAATGATAGAAGATATTTGAATAACATACCCATTTGTAAATTGTAATTGATTATCATCAATTCTCTTCCCCTTCATTATTCATATATGTAGAACCAGTGGGTTTCTTCACTGCATGCTTTTCAATAAGCAAAATCTAAAATTATTACAAGAAACAAAAAATCAAACACACAGGAACCATACCTCTTAATTGTGAAAAAATACTCCAATTTTTTTATTGAAACTTCTTTTGAAATGCAGGTACCAAATGCAGCTTCAAGGTCCACTGGAATCTATATGGATCGATCTCGATTTTGTGAAATAGTTTCATCCAATTTTGTGATTTAGCCTGCAAAATGAAATTTGCTAGTAAATAATCTTTTCTCCAATGGTGCTATTTTTAAGTAGCCAACAATGCACTTAGGCAACCGAAAAGTCATAATCTGGAAATTTGTTCAGTCAATTTTTTTTCCAGGCTTTCACTTTTGTTTATAATGAATATTTTTAATGCTGTGGTTTTAATAATGTCGGCTGATTAATTCTACATAAAAAATAACACTGTTTTTATATGGAAATTAAACTTCCTAGTAAAAAGTAAAAGTAATATTCGAAAAAATATACAATTAAAATCAGACATTATGACAGTATTATATGAACGAGAAGTTATCTCCTCTGATTTTCAAATATAGTAACCATCCTTGGGCAGGAAATTTATTACTGATATATATAGCAGACTATGCAACAAACTCATATATCAATGTGTATAATTGTAGCTATAAAATGTTGTAATTAAATATCAATAACACAATCACAGTATTTAATAAACACACAAAAAAAAAAGCAAAATCAAAAAAATTCCTCACTCCCAAATTGAAAGAATCTCATAATTTTTTTCTGTTACAATATCTACTTCATCCCTAATTCACAATTAATTTTTGGATTCAATACAACACGACCACCATCATGAATTGAATTTTTTTAATTGACCAAAATTGAAATAAACTTTCACAATTAATTTTGGGATTCAATACAATACTACCACCATCATGAATTGAATTTTTTTAATTGACCAAAATTGAAATAAACATAGTTTGGAATTGGGGTTTGAGTGTTAAATTAGGGATATTAGGAATAGGTAGAATAATTGGGATTGGCATTTGGGAGTTGGGATTGGGATTTGGGGGATATACTCTCATCTCTCTCTAGTGTCTCCCCTGCAGTCTCTCCCTCTCTTCTTACTTTTTGTTTTTTTCACACCTACCAACACTCAACAAAGAGGAGCAGCTTTGCCGGAAAGAGGAAATCCCGACGGCCGGCGGCGAAAAAGGGGCGGCTACGGAAGAAGATTACCTTGCTTTAATGTGTGAGTTTTATGATTTATTTATAGGACACGAATATAGGATCATGTTGAAACTTTCCTTCTTAAATGGAAATCTAATTTTGGGATTTAGGGTTCTTGGTTCATTGTCCTGGATTGGAAATATCACCTCTTTCATTTCTTATGTCAATAATTAATTTAAAACAAAATCTGGGTTCTACAATGTCTCTGGCGCATAACCCTCCTCCTTCATTCTCGCAATATATTATTCAGAAACTCGCATAGTTGCTCAGTTTGAGGTTGCGATGCGTCTCCAGCCAAGAATTTGACCCCTTCAGCCACCTTTTTCCTAAAACGTGTGAAGGCCTCATCTCCTTCTACATTATAAGCCATGATCATAGCATTCCATGTTATTACATTTCTAAGAGGCATATTTGTCAATTACACTGGGCATCAAACTGCAACATCTGATTCTAGAGTACCACAACTAGAGATGATGGTCATGAGTGTTACTGAATTAGGCTTAAATGAGGGCTTGATATTCTTGTCAAAGTCGTCATTTTCTTCACTTTTCCTTTTCTCAGCCTTTTGAATTTCTTGTATCAAAATTAAAGTATCTTCTCATGGTACCCACAAAGCACACGATGATTCCAGGACACAAGATCTTTACATTGATTCCTTTTCTGAGTGTTTATCTGCACAAGTTTTGGTATTCATTATTTTCTATTTCAATCATAATCGTGTAGTGTTTATCATATTTGCTATACTGCTGCTTAACTTGATTCTGTGAATAGTTATGAATTTGGCCAACTTAGAACAACTCAAAGGTGTTTTCTTTCTTTACTTAGCATGATTATTTTCTAGGTCAATCATAATCAGAGTTGCTATACATTGTTTAACTTGATTTTGTTAATAGTTGTGAATAGTTTATGAATTGAACTTGAATCATAACTATCAAATATTTTCTTATGTGTGTGAAACAACTTTAAATGGCAGATGAATTGAAACAGAGGGAGTATTTATTATTGCTGGGATTTTAAAATTGACAACCTTAAAAATACGAATTTTTTTTGTTTTTACCTTTAAAATAAAAAAGAGTAAATTATGCTTGAGCGTTCTGCCAATTGGTTTGTATTCAATAGGCAAAGGGCCAAAAATCTGGATTCCAAGGGCCCAATCTATGAACAATGGCCAAGCACAATTCCTTCTAAGGTTCTCATCATTCAATGTGGTTACAATATAATTTTATACCTCTGTGGATTTGCAGGCTTAGGTTTGGATATCTGCAACAGCTTCCGACCAGAATTAGTGTACAGTATTACCATCCTCTCGAGTTTTGCATACCACTAGATGTTTTAAAAAAGGTAATTACATAAATATTTGGTAATTATTAAGGCATTCATTAGGTGCTTGACCTTATAAATTATTAATGCGTTTTGTATTCTGTAGGTCTTGATTTCTACAACTTTTTTGCATTCCATCTTTGTTATGATCAAGGACAGCAACCTGAATTCTATCACTGCCGATTTGCATCATTTGTAGACTGACGCATAATTTTCTGATATAGGATTAGAAGGGATATGGGAGGGAGTTCAGTGCTTTTTGTTTCAACAAGCCCCCCACTATTGCGTATCAAATCTACTACAGAGAATGGTGCATTGAGTTTCTTGCCAGGTCTGAATACTTCTAGACATAGGAACAGGCAACGGTTGATTGTCAAAGCTACTTCAGCAGATGATATGGGTCATACCCAGCAGAATGCGTCGTCTTCTGAATCAAAGAGTCCACTGTCGCTGGTTCTGGGTATTCCTGGGATGATTTGGAAACAAACTTTGAGACCTTTGAGTGATTTTGGCTTTGGTAGGAAAAGCGTGTTGGAGGGTGGAGTGGGCTTGTTCCTTGTTTCTGGGGCATTTCTATTGGCATTTAGCTTGGCTTGGTTGAGGGGTTTTCAGGTGAGGTCAAAGTTTAGCAAGTATTTGGCCGTTATTGAGTTTGATCAGGCTTGTGGCATTTCCACTGGAACGCCTGTTAGGATTAGAGGGGTAAATGTTGGTAATGTGGTTCGTGTCAATCCTTCGTTGAGGAATATTGAGGCTGTAGTTGAGGTGAGTCTGTGAAACAGGACTTCCTACTTGTTTTATATTTGTGGCTTGTAAGCGTGCTGACTATCTCATTATTTGTCTTGATATTGGTGTTCCAGATTGAAGATGACAAAATTATAATACCACAGAATTCGTTGATTGAAGTCAATCAGTCTGGTCTTCTCATGGAAACTCTCATTGATATCACACCACGAGACCCCATTCCAGTGCCTTCAGTTGGGCCTCTTCATGCAGGTTGTACTAAAGAAGGTTTAATTGTATGCGACAAACAAAAGATAAAGGGGCATAGAGGTGTGAGTTTGGATGCATTAGTTGGAATATGTACTCGCATCGGCCGTGAAGTTGAAGCAATTGGTGTTGCAAATACCTTTTCATTGGCTGAGCGAATTGCCAATGTTATTGAAGAGGCACGGCCGCTTCTTACAAAGGTGTGCTCTTTTAGTTTTTTAGTTATTTGACTGTATTTTTCTTGTGAATGACCTGGTTTAGCTGCACTGATGAGATCTTCGTGGTTATTGGACTCTAGTTACATTATTATCCACCATACTTTGTGGTTGATTTTCTGCACATTTAGATGGTATTCAGTCATTAAATTATTGGAAAATGTTATTATTTTTGAATATGAAAATGGATGCTATGAAGAATATATCTCTTTCAGATACCCAATACAATAGTGTACTTGTGGTCTATGTTTGTGTAAATATCTACAACTTTACTTATGGTGTAAACTGTAGAGACATAAATATCATTATGGTGTTGATCTACAATTGTACTTTATGGTGTAAATATCATTCAGGGTGGAGAAGTTCTTTTTATGGGTTCACCTCTGGCTCTTGGCACTTTTGTGTCCTGGTGATCTCCTTTTGTGCTCATTGAAAAACTCACCTGCCTTGGTTATTACAACATTGCTTGGTGTCACAAATAATTTTTTGTTTTAACTGGGAATTTTAAGTTAAAAATTTCCAGCAATATCTTGATCTTAAAGTTTGTTGCTGTTAATTACATCTTTGCCTGCATCTCAAATTTTTGTATTTATTTGCTTCATTATAGAATGAGTTTATGATCAATCACTGTTAGAAAGGTTAAGATTTTAGGAAGTTACTTTTCCTAATGAGTTGTCTCTGTGTATTTAACTTTAACCACATCTTATGAAGTTACACTATTGTGATACTTGCTTATTCAATTGATTCCTTAGTATTTTCATTTACCTTTTCTTCATTACATCTTTTACTCTTTGTCCGCAGATTAGTTTGGACTAGGTTTTCTCAAAATGGTCAAATATACTCTTATCACATCAAAATGAGTGATATAGGTAGCCTTAGCTCTTAGCATGTTTTTTAGGGCTGGTTTTTATGTTTGTACGTTGCATGAGGTTGCATTTTATCTCTTGCATATCAAAACATGATTATGTTGCTTGCCTTGCAGAAAGGTCTATGCTGGTAGAGTACCATGCATGTTTTCATGGTGCAGCCAACAAAAAGCATAAAATCAAAAGGGGCTTGTAAAATAATGATATCTACGACTGTTATTCATCAGAGATCCTTTCTTGAATAAAAAAATTACACATTCAATGTTTGTCATAACATGAAATTATTCTCATGCAAAATTCTGTATCTAATGTAGTGATTTCTCAGATTCAAGCCATAGCTGAAGATGTTGAACCTTTGCTGGCAGAAGTTCATGATAGTGGTTTACTGAAAGAAGTTGAGAATTTAACCAAAAGCCTTTCACGAGCCACTGATGATCTGAGGTACACTTTGATGTTCAGTTCTGTTTTGACTTGAAACAGAAGGGTTATTGTGATATAGAATGATTAAGCTTATATGCGAAGTAAAACCATTCTGGAATGCAGATTTTTTTATTTTTTTTTAAATGGATAACCTCAAGCCTAAACGAACTAACTCTTGATTCCATTATGTGGGATCGACTATATGTACCATATCTAGACATTGTTTTTGGTCTAAAGACTAAAGTCTAAACATACACTCTCACTTATATAAAGACTAAACGCACGCTCTTTTCACTTGCATTCAAATATATCATGTCATCTCAAGCCTCCTAATGGTTGTAATATTCAGCATTTTCTTTGTCACGTTTCTTTTTTCATTGTGTGCAACATTTACACCCCCCCCCCACACTTCACACAGTTCTGTGACCCTCTTATGGTGCGATGGATTTGGGATTGGGGGTCCCTTAATTAATAAGAGAGTCCACCTCTCTTTGGACCAAATCTTAAATCCATTTCTGCTCTTATGGCTTATTTAAATAGAGTTATTTAACATGCACTTGTTATAATCTATAATTTGGCTCAATTTTTCTGTCAAGTTTTAGGACGAAATGGTTTTGTTTACCTAGGATATTTGTGCCTGAAATTTCTGAACATCAGTTAGTTCTATGTAATTGGCTCATGATGCATTGTGTGAAATATGCAGGAAGGTTCAATCATCAATTTTGACTCCAGAAAACACGGAATTGATTCAGAAGTCTATATATACTCTCATTTTCACATTGAAGAACATTGAGGTAGGTGTTCAGCCCAAGCATGTGCCTTGATTCTGTTTGTCTGACTGGTCATTATATTATCACTATAGCTGTTGCTAAATTTGTATTCTCTTCACTGTCAACCAATATCCGCAGAATATAAGCTCTGATGTATTGGGATTTACTGGGGATGAAGCCACAAGAAAGAACTTGAAATTACTCATTAAGTCTCTCAGTCGGCTACTATGAAGAGTAGAAAGTGAAATTTGATCGATTTACTCAGTTGCTATTTACTGAAAGCAGAGAAGAACAGATTCAGGGCAGGATTTTGTTTTTGGATGCTATGATGGAGCTACTCTCTTTTGCATGATTTTAAGGCAAATTTCTTTCTATTGTCGACCCGAATAATGCGATCAGTTTTGAAGTTTTCCCTTTTGGAGGCCAGTTAGTTATTTTCTCCACCCCATGTTTGTCATGGATGAGACTTTGATCATTCACTCTTTTGGGCTCTCATATGATGGTGAAAGATTCTCTCATCTTTGAACTTTGATTTTTTTTCTAGACTTAGTTTCTGCATACTCTGTTTCTAGATTACAAGAAATTTCAATAATGTCTACAAACAATAGAAATCCTTTTTGTATTTGTTTCATGGCCAGAATTACTACTTTACGAGCAAGTGTTAGTTGCATGAATAATTGCTTCCATTTGCTCCATTCTTTCTTAATAATTAAATAATCTTTCTACTTTTCTTCACATATTAAAATGTGATAGTAAATTGTTTTCATTTTCGAATCTTTTCATTTAACTTCTTTTTTGAGTTACAGTAAAAAAATTGTTTTCATTTAATTAAAAATTATAAAACTCAAATTATTGGAGAGTAAAAGCCTAAAATTAGTTGTTTCGAAAGTGAAATGAAATAATATAATTTTTTTATATCACGCTTGTTTTCCATAAGTTCCAATCATTTCATAATTGGCTAAATGAGTATTTTATGAAGAGAGAGTGCGTCAGTTCTTGATTTGGAAATTTCCATTTTCATGCAAAAAAGTACAATAATTCATCTTTATTATTCAGAGACTTAACTGATTTTATAATTAATCTATAGATTTTTTTTCTAATATTATTAAATTGAGTTGTAACATATCTTCTAAAACGTGTAGATCATCACAAATACCTAGTGGTGATGAATGGACAGAATAATCATCTTGGCGGTGGGGCAATACTCCATGAAATCCAAGAACTTAATTCTCCAGTCTCCATTGCCCAAAGTGGTGCCACCCACCACTTTCAACAACCAATTTCCAACATATTATATATCAAGTGATTACTATGAGTGATGATGAAATTACAACAGATTTGGAATTATTATCATATTGTGTTCGTTTCCCAATTAAACGATAAGAACTTTGCTCTTGTGCAAAAGAAAAAAGCGGTTTCACTGAAGAAGCGTATCAGCGATTAATTATCTCAAGAAAGGAACAAGTGCTATTCCACTTAAAGAGTTGCTACACGTTTTCTTTTGTAAAGAGTCGTTGGACTACTTGGGTGATTTCAGCTCAACACTTGTACCAATTTCGGTTAAGTTTCAGAGCGGTTTTCAAGATCTGAGTAGCAATCTTCCAATTCAGTTTCCAGATTCATTAGTGAATCGGTTTTGCTTCGTTTTTGTTGTAACACTGTATTGGGTTTCATTTAATTTTCAATTTCAAGTTCTAGAGAGAGATTTAGCTTTGGAAATATAGTGTTCTTGAGACTTGAGAGTGGTTATTCATCTAGTTCTTTGTAATTGTTCTCAGTGCCGAATCAGTAATTTCCTGAGTCGTTTATTTTTCTTCGAATTGATCTGTGAAGTTGTGGTTAAGTTTTTTGGTGTTGTATTCAATTCTTGGAGTGTTACTCGGCAAACTTACCTCAGAGCTCTTTAAATAAATTTAAATCATGTAGTCATAAATTATTCTCAGTTTTTAAATTTCTTTTCGTTTATCTTCCTCTCTTTTATGAGTTATGCAAAATAAATTGTTACCCTTTAATAATAATATTAAAACGTTAGTTTTCGATTATTTGAGCAAAAATGTAAAATTAATTAATTGTTCTGAAAATATAATGAAAAATTATATAATTTCTTCTTTAATTTCCAATACGTTTCTATAACTTTTAACAAACACCTTATAAACACTAGTTTTTTAACTTTGCAAGAATTGAATTTCAACTCAAAAAATCACAACTCAAACAAGAACAATGCAAACAACACTCAAACGTGCTTCGGCAATACACGCCTATGTCCACGGGAAAACAAGGGGAGAGATTTCTATATTAATCTGGAAACAAAAAGATTACAACTCAAAGTGAAGAACACTAAAAAAACTGCTCTTCTCTCTGATCAACACACTCACTTCTCTAGCTTGTATTTCTCTCGCTAGAAACTGGAATGCAAAAGTAAATGACATCCACTATACAGTCTATACTTCAACATACATATATATACAACTCAGAATGCAAAAGTAAATGACATCCACTATACTTCTACATATATATACACAGAAACAAGAATCAAGGAATTTGGATAAGAAATGGCTCTGGAAATCGATCTTGAAATTGCATGGCCTTGAACTGAATATGGTCAAGGATGAAGCTGATCTGGGGATACAATCCAACGGCTCTTTCTTGAAATTGAAGTCGCATCAGCGCTTCTATAAGTGAAACAACAACTTCACAAACCCTAATTAATGGTACAATTAGATTGATTTATGTAATATTTAATTATCTTAAATGCTGGAATAAATTCACGATTCAAATATAACATAAATGTGAGTCATAACATACAACATACATCTTTATTTTCCAGACTTTGATTTTTACAATCATTGAGTTCATAAATTATAAACAACCTTGATCTCATGCGTATGTTTATTTTATATTATTAAATTGACTCGTAACATATCATCTAGCTTGATCAAACTCCTATAAGAATTAATAGCACATTATACTTGTACAAAATACAAGAAAACGTGTAGATCATTATAAAAAATATCAGGCATGATTTCTGAACAAAGGATATATATTGATGAAGATCATAATGTTGATGATGATGAGTAGTGTGGCAATACTTGACGAAATCCAAGCATTGAAAAAGTCGAGTCAGGAAGGTGACTCCTCCCTCGACTACAGTGAAATCTGTTCAGAGAATTTGACATTTTTGATGCCTTATGCCAAGAACTTTATGCACCAGTGACTTTAGAGGACTGTTGGTTTTACGTTTTGAAATATTATAGCGATGATTGTTTCTTCGATACATTGGTCGGGGAACTCCAATTCCTCATCTGAGATTGCTGCGAGGGGCCGCCAAGTTTGGGCGGAAATTTTGAATAGAATATAAATTAACTTGAGTGTTTGTATTGTATGTACAATAATATAATACTGGATTTTTTGTACAAATTATGATTTCCTTTTATGTTAACTCTAATTAGATTTCCTGAGCTTGCTGTACTAAATCATTTCTTAAAGTTATTTAGATGGCTTTTTTAGTTACTGGATTCGAACTCGAAACTTTAATCGGGCATAGACTTTCATTAATCCAAATAGATAGATAAGCAACTATTCAACGGATTGAGACCCATTTGGGCCCATTTTCATGGCCAATTTGCGAAGTTCGAGCCTATGGTTAATATGTGATAAATATATAAATTTCTAAATTTGAAAGATTATTTTAATATATCCAAATTCTCGAATGTACTCTTCTATTCCTTCCCTTGCCGTATTATTTGAGAAATCTAAAAGTTAAAATTGAATATCAGGAAATAATAATAAAATCTTAGAAATTACACAATTGGTTGTTCTTTCGTTTCAAAAGCTTCCCTTGACGTGTTATTTGACATATTTGGAAAGCAAGCAAATTTATCAAGTTTATTTAATAATTATTTTTTTTAAGGTTAAACCTTTACTGTTAATCAAGTTCTTCAACAGATTATGTTCAATAAGTTTGAAGGTAAAACTTTTACTGTTCATCAAGTTCTTCAGTAGATTATAAGCGAAATCAAAACTCATCACTTGCTAAATTATTTCAAAGTTGGATTTTTGAAATTATATTGATATGTTGCATATAATTGGAGGTTAACTGTTCTAGCTTTATATTAGGCCAAAGAATCATGAGAGACAATTCTTGTAATTTTTTGTTGGCTTTTGATCACAATTCACAACTAACAAATGTATCTATATATATATACGCAGAGACAGTGACAGATCCAGAATTTAGAAATTGGGGGTGCGAAAAATAATTATTAATATACATAGATAGAATATTATTTAACAATTAAATTTATACAACTCAAAACTTACAAATAAAAGAATAGATATGACTTTTTTTTTTTAGTTTTGTTGGTCCCAAGTAGTTAGAGGTTCAGAGGGGGTGAATAAACTTATATCGACTTTTGCATTTTTAAAACTTATGTGTGACAAGTTCCTGATTCTACAAAGAAGCAGTAACCTGACTCGACTCAAAAACCTGGCAGTAAGTTGTTTCAGGTTCCTGACTTGGTATCACAGTATGCAGCGGAATAAACAAAGATAGAGTTTCTTTATGAAAATTTGTTTTCTTTTCCAAATATGATTTTAACAGAATCCTTTACCAGAATGTTTATGATAAATGCAGCAAGATAGATATGCGATAATGCAATGCAACAAGTAATTAAAAGCAATAAACAATTATGGTTTATAGTGGTTCAAAGGTGGTGTAATCCTTCTACGTCCACTCTATTCCTTCATTGAGGAGGAACTTCGTTATGTGAGTTTGATTTACAAGACACTGCTTTACAAACCTCTTCCTAGCAAGTTTATCTAATGGAATCAACAGATTTTTAGGCACTATCCCACACAGGGTACAAAACTCACACAGCAAAATAAAACAATCTAGCACACAACAAATGGTTAAAAGTATATGGTTTTTCTTCAACTGGTGCAACACGAAGACAACCTTGAACTTGAAAGCTCGAATGCTTGAATGACTGTTTCAAAAGGTTGAGTGACTGAATTTGGATAGCTTAAAAATAGCTTGGAAATGAAGAGCTTAGAAATACTTGCAAAAGTCAGTAGTTCAGTTGTTTAGTAGTATTCATTCTCACTTCATCCTTCTATTTATATCTGTAGGAAAATGCCCGTTGTCCTTATTGCATTTCAAAATGATCTTGCAAATCTTTGCAATTAATGCGCCTGGAAAAACTGGAGGACCTTGTCCTTTGATTTGCATTAATGACGCTACTCCTCGGTTACAGTACTTTTGCAAAGCCGCGGGTCCAGGTGGCATCACCTCATTGGTTAGACACAGACTTCTATCTAACGGATGTTTGATAGGAACCAATCTTCGTACATCATTCATATTATACCTCGTACTTCAATGAATAGGTTAGATAAACTTACAGCTTTCTGCTCAGCTTAAGGTAGCTGCTTACTGTATGTGTTAGCTTTCTGATCTGTGTCAACTTCCTGTTTCAAAACAACTTCATATTCTCGAAACCTGCAGTCAGTTTCCAATCTTCCAAACTGCTTCCTATTTCATCTGCTTACTGACCTTTCTTCATTCTTCAGCTTTCTGACTTCCTTACTTGAAATCAGACTTGCATATCTTCAAGTCCAGAAACTTGTTATAAACAGATTTCTCTATCTTTCTGATACCTACAACATTACAAAGCAAAACTTAGAAGGATAAACTTATCAACTAGAGTTCCACTTATAAAACGTGGAAGTGGGTACTCTAACTTCCTATCTAAAGATACACTGTCTCATCAAAACCTATATGGAAATATCCCAACAAGTTTTGTTTTTTTTTTTTTTTTTTTTTAAGATTTTATAGTACAAGAACTATTATTTAATAGCTTTAAAAGAATTTTTTTAAAATGAATTGAACGTCATTTTAAAGATATGGGAAAAAATGCATTACAAATAAAATATATTTCTCTTGACCTAGAATGATGTATTTCCCTTGGATATATATACTAAGCAGTGTCCACATTTTGATGCAAAACCATTCATCAAATTGTAGGATACAATCCATAATTGCTCAAATTCTTGAGTATAGGAAGAAGCTTAACATGTATTATATATATTTCTCGTATTCATTGAGATGAGAATAGAGCTGATGATTCTTTCACCCACAAAGTTATACATGTTAACTTTAAAAACTGTTATATATGCTCATTTAAAGTGTAATAGATTAAAAATTAAAAGATATGTTCATATTAATCATGATCTACTTAACGAATTTTATCAAATTTTCTATTAAAATTGTGAGAAAATATAGCATGCAATCAGTTTGAAAAGAAGAGGAAATAAAGAAAAATTCGTCTCAGCCTTTATTTTGCCAAGTATTGGAAGAGTTGCTACTTTACTAATAAAATCGCATTTGGAAAAAACGATTTCAGGTTGTTAAAAGCAGTTATCCAATTTTTCTTGATCAGCTAATTTTCGTTTCTATTGTTTGGCAGGTAATTTTGCGGGGTCCATATCTCCTTCATTACTCGATGGATTTGGGAGCGGTTTTCGCTGGTGTACTCTATAAAAGGAGTAGTTCATTTCATTAGAAGACATCAGATTCATCAGAGCACTAGAGAGAGAGAGAAATCGCTGCAAAGTTAAATAGAGTGTTTAGGATATCAGTTTTTCTGATTTCTTGTTGTTATTGCTTTGTAACTCGGATTCTTGATTCTTTTAGTGGAATGATTCTATAGTGGATGTAGGGATTGTTAACCCGAACCACTCTAAATCGTGTGTTGATCCTTTTCTTGTTGATTCTTTCATCAATTTCTCAGTTTTGTTCTTGGTTGTTTATGATTTTATGTGAGAGTGTTTCTTGCATATTTGTGGTTCTTGATCGAAAATCCAACAAGTGGCGCCGTCTGTGGGAAGGCATCTGATCAAGACATGGGTTCAATCAAGTTCGATGTGGAAAAATTTGATGGCTCTGGTGATTTTGGCTTGTGGAGAATCAAAATGAAGGCAATGTTAGTGCAACATGGAGCAGCAGCTGCGTTGCAAGGTGTTGGTGTTTTTCCAGAGACAATGAGAGCTGATCAGAAGGACACTCTAATGGAAAAGACACATAGCATGATGATTCTCAGCCTAGGGAACAAGGTTCTTCGTGAGGTTGCCAAAATCGATACAGCTCAAGGAGTTTGGGAGAAACTTGAAGGTTTGTATATGGTAAAATCTCTTGCTAACAGATTATTCTTGAAAAAGAAATTATATGCCTTCAAGATCCTAGAAGATCAACCACTGTTAAATCAAATAGAGGAGTTCAACAAGATCATAGACGATCTTGAGAATGTGGATGTCAAGTTAGAAGAGGAAGACAAGGCCCTCATGCTGCTCAGCTCACTCCCAAAGAAATATGAGAACTTCTGTGATTCTATCTTGTATGGAAGAGAAAAATCCATCACAGTAGAAGAGGTGATAATTGTTTTGAAGACCAAAGAGTTATCAAGGGAATCTGATCCCAAGGCTCAATGTGGAGAAAGTCTGATGGCCAAGAAATCTGGAGGAAAGAAGAAACCATTTAAGCAAGGTTTCAAGAAAACACCAACTCAAGAAACCAAGGATGATATTGAGGAAAATCGATGCTTCCACTGTCACAAACCTGGTCATCACAAAAAGGACTGCTTCAAGCTACAAGGAAACAAGAAAGACAAGTCAAAACCACCTGGAAAACAAGCAAACCAAACCACAGAAGCTTCAAGTTCAAATTCAGGTTATGAGTCTGCAGAAGTGCTGGCCATTACTTCCAATGATACCAGCTCAGATTGGATCCTAGATTCAGGATGCTCATTCCACATGAGCCCTCACAAGGAATGGTTCAAGAATCTGCAATTAAAAGAGGAGGGAGCAGTGTTGCTAGGCAATGACAAAACATGCAAAATTAAGAGAATTGGTTCTATCCCTTTGAAGATGGATGATGGATCTATCAAAATCCTATCCAATGTCAGGTTTGTACCTGAGCTTTGAAGGAATCTTATATCACTTGGAATACTTGACTCTCTAGGTTTCAAGCTCTCAGTTGAAGGTGGGATCATGCAAGTGATAAAAGGTTCAAGAAGTGTAATGGAAGGCTTCAAGAAGCATGATCTATACTATCTAAAGGGTAGCACTAATGTAGGTGGATCATACTCTGTGAAGGAGATGAATAAGACTCAACTTTGGCATAGAAGACTTGCACACATCAGTTTGAAAGGGCTTCAAGAACTGCATAAGCAACGGGCTTTTGGGAAAGACAAAATCAGTGAACTAGAGTTCTGTGATCATTGTGTTCAAGGGAAGGCTAGAAGATCAAAGTTCTCTACAAGCTCACACACTACCAAAGGAATATTAGAGTATGCTCACTCTGATTTATGGGGGCCAACACAGTCATCAACAAAAAATGGTGGAAGATACTTCTTATCCATAATTGATGACTATTCTAGGAAACTGTGGGTGTTCATTCTTAAAAGTAAGGATGAGGCTTTCAAAAGGTTCAAGGAATGGCTTGTTGAGGTGGAGAATTTAACAGGAAAGAAGCTAAAGTACCTGAGGACTGATAATGGATTGGAATTTGTATCCAATGAGTTCAATTCATTTTGCAAGGAAAGAGGAATTGTTAGACACAAGACTGTCCCCTACACTCCTCAGCAAAACGGTCTTGCTGAGATGATGAACAAGACTTTGTTAGAGAGAGTTAGATACATGTTATTGAGTGCAGGAATGGATAAAAGTTTCTGGGGAGAGGCAGTGACAACAGCTACATATCTCATCAATAGAACACCATCAACTGCCATTGATTTTAAAACACCAGAAGAATTATGGAGTGGAAAGCTTGCTGACTACTCTAAACTTAGAGTATTTGGATGCTTGGCCTATGCTCATCTTAAACAAGATAAGCTAGAGTCAAGAGCTTTGAAGTGCTTGTTTCTTGGCTATCCAAGTGGTGTTAAGGGGTATAAACTGTGGTGTTTGGAGAAGAATAATCAGAAATGTATAATCTCAAGAGATGTGACATTTAATGAGACATGTATGCCTCTAAAGAAAAAAGATCCCAAGGAACAAGCAAAACTTGACAAAGAGAAAGATAAGCTTGAGGTGGAGCCACTGCAAGTTAGCTCAAGTGACCAGATTCACCATGATGAAAGTGATGAAGAAGAACAAGAGGAGACAAATCAAGAGGAGCAAGTCCTATCAAATTATCAACTTACAAGAGATAGATCAAGGAGGTTAGTAAAACCACCTGCTAGATTTGATCAATCTAATTCCATTTCCTTTGCTTTTCTTGCAGCTGAAGATATAGAGTATCAAGAGCCTAGCAACTATACTGAGGCTACTAATTGCAAGGAGAGTGAGAAGTGGAAGGCTGCTATACATGATGAGTTAAACTCTCTAGCCAAGAATGAAACTTGGACCATTGTGGAGAAACCAAAGAATCAGAAGCTTGTAGGTTGCAAGTGGATTTTCAAAAAGAAAATTGAAGCTGCTCAAAACAACAAAGTGAGGTTTAAAGCAAGGTTGGTGGCGAGAGGGTTTACTCAAAAGGAAGGTGTGGATTACACAGAAATTTTCTCTCTAGTGGTGAAACATTGTTCTATAAGGATATTGCTTGCAATGGTGGCTCAATTTGATCTGGAATTACATCAAATGGATGTAACCACAGCTTTTCTCCATGGAGAATTGAAGGAGAAAATCTATATGCAGATTCCAGAAGGTGTTGAGGTTTCCAACAATGATAAGAAGGCTTGCTTGCTTAGAAAATCTCTATATGGATTGAAGCAATCTCCAAGGCAATGATACCTCGTTAAAAGCATGCATGATAATTGTGTATATTTCAAGCATGAGTCTGATAAGTCATTTACATTTCTCTTATTGTATGTGGATGATATGTTAATTGCTTGTGATTCTATTACAAACTTACATAAAATCAAATGCTTACTTAAATCTGAGTTTGACATGAAGGATTTAGGTGAAGCTAAGAGGATATTGGGCATGAACATCACAAGAAACAGGTTGCTCAGTGAAGTATTTCTTGATTTGAGTAATTACTTGAAGAAGGTGTTGCTAAGGTTTCAAATGAACCAAAGTAAAAGTACTTCAATACTAATTGGACAACATATCAAGCTATCTAAAGATCAGTGTCCTAAGTCAAGTGAAGAAGAGCATAATATGAAGAGGATTCCATACTCAAGTGCAGTTGGTAGCATCATGTATGCTATGGTTTGTTGTAGACCAGATTTGGCTTATGGAATGAGCTTGATTAGTAGATACATGGCTGAACCTGGGATAGCACATTGGGATGCAGTTAAGTACATGATGAGGTACATTAATGGTTCAGTTTATTTGGGATTAAAATTCAGAAGGTCAGCAGATTCAAGTACTCCAATTAAAGGTTATGTGGATGCTGATTATGCTGCTAACTTGGACAATAGGAAGAGCTTGACAGGTTATGTATTTACACTATTTGGAACAGCCATTAGTTGGAAGTCTACTCAACAGTCAGTGGTAGCTTTGTCTACAACTGAATCAGAATTTATAGCTTTGACAGAAGCAATTAAAGAAGCATTATGGCTCAAGGGAATTTTATCAGAGTTTGGCATAATTCAAGAATATGTTTCAGTATATTGTGATAACAACAGTGCCATCCATCTGTCAAAACATCAGGGATTCCATGAGAGAACAAAGCATATTGATGTTAAGCTCTACTTTGTGAGGGATATTACAGAAAAAGAAGAAATCAAAGTGTGCAAAATACCAAGTGAAGAAAATCCCTCAGATGCATTAGCTAAAGCTGTACCTGTGAGCAAATTTCAACTGTGTTTGGAGCTTATGGGATTAGAAGGAAAGTCGGCTGTTCATGTAACATGAAGATGGAAGTAAGAGTGTCAGTGATTCATGCTATAAGGTGGAGTTTGTGAGAAAATATAGCATGCAATCAGTTTGAAAAGAAGAGGAAATAAAGAAAAATTCGTCTCAGCCTTTATTTTGCCAAGTATTGGAAGAGTTGCTACTTTACTAATAAAATCGCATTTGGAAAAAACGATTTCAGGTTGTTAAAAGCAGTTATCCAATTTTTCTTGATCAGCTAATTTTCGTTTCTATTGTTTGGCAGGTAATTTTGCGGGGTCCATATCTCCTTCATTACTCGATGGATTTGGGAGCGGTTTTCGCTGGTGTACTCTATAAAAGGAGTAGTTCATTTCATTAGAAGACATCAGATTCATCAGAGCACTAGAGAGAGAGAGAAATCGCTGCAAAGTTAAATAGAGTGTTTAGGATATCAGTTTTTCTGATTTCTTGTTGTTATTGCTTTGTAACTCGGATTCTTGATTCTTTTAGTGGAATGATTCTATAGTGGATGTAGGGATTGTTAACCCGAACCACTCTAAATCGTGTGTTGATCCTTTTCTTGTTGATTCTTTCATCAATTTCTCAGTTTTGTTCTTGGTTGTTTATGATTTTATGTGAGAGTGTTTCTTGCATATTTGTGGTTCTTGATCGAAAATCCAACAAAAATAATTAGAAATACTTGCGGACATTTCCAGGAAATTAAAGGTGAAAAGACATCTGCAGTTTTTTAAATATTAAAACTTTTAATTTTTAAAGAAAAAACTTTCTTTTAGTAAATAGAAGAAATTCAAGAATTAGATCGTGAGTTGAAATTCTTTAAAAAAAATTGAAAATTTAAATCAAAATAATTCACAAGCACATGACAAAGACATTCGCAGAGGCTTAGAGCAATATAAATTCCAAATTTTGGTGCATTAGCTAGGTTGTCACCCAACTTTCATAGGTTTGTTACCATTAAATTTCGTAATATTGTTTTCCATTTTTGTCATGTCTAAATACTAACCAATTAATTATTTTTCACGTCATGTTCATTTCATCTATATTAACAATGTGTTAATTATATCAATAATTCCTCCCTTTGCTCTATTACTTAATTTCTTTGTCTATATATGTATGCTACTCTTTCTTGTACATTCCACCATCATCTTTTCTGTTCTCTACTTCAATAGTCAACAACTTTTCTATCATTCAAAACGTACAGTTGTACAATGGAAACAATTCATGTTATGTTTACACTTTTCTGCTTCATTCTATTGGGACACACAATTACTGGTGTAGTGCATCAAAAGAATCATCAATATTGGAAAATAAAGATGTATGTATGTCATGACTCCACATTTATGCTATATTTGAATCATGAATTTATTCGATCATTTATAACAAAATAAAATATAACATATCTAATCAACCTAATTATAGCATACAGTGCAACTATATGTAGAAATATGGGTCAAAATAATTCCTCGTCATGTGTACTATGGAACAGCCCCATTCTTTTAGGAAACACATTAATTGCAAACATTTGCAAACAAAGAGAAGTTGATCATGCACATGCAAAGTTCTCTCTCCCAATACGTTTTTACATGAAGATGGAAATTTCCAAATTAAGAATTATTAAATCATCTCTCTCTTTTTCAATACTCATTTCGTCAATTAAAAATTGATTTGAACTTATTAAGAAGAGGAAGAGTGATAAAAAAAAATTCATTTTTTTCATTATATTTTCAAAACGACTAAAACTAATTAGTACATCCAAGGAAAATAGATTCGCCCAAAAATTAAAGGAATTTTCCAACGTGCATCTTTTGTTGCTAAATTTTCTATACTTGCCCTAATTCCCTCGCCTATATTTCCCTGATTCCTCGCCTAAAAATAGATTCAATTTCCTGATCACCTATATTTGCCCTAATTTTCCAAAAAAATAGATTCGTCGGAGGATTTCTCCCTATATCACCACAGACGTTATCAACTCTTCGGAGGATTTCTCCCCATATCACCTCAAATCTTACCAACTTGACTATACTTTTTAGGACACGAAAATAGATTTATCATCACTAAAGTTTGACGCAAATGGTTATATTTCGTTGCCAGGATTTGCTACTGAAGAACTGAACTATAAATTCCATTGCAACAATTATTTTTCAACAAAACTCACATAATTTGTCACAAACATAGCGAGGAAATTCAAGAATTTGTTGCTAAAATATATTGTTATTTTGGGTACAAATTAAGCAATTCGTGGTAAAAAAAATTGCGAGGAAATTTAAACTTTGTCCCTAAAATCTATTATTATTATTTTGCCTACAAAATTGATACAATTCGCTGCAAATATAGGCGAGGAAATTGAAAATTTTGTTGCTTATATCTATAAATACATATTTAGGTGGTGGATTATACCAGCTATGAAATTCTTATATTTTGTGGTCAAAAGATATCATTATTTTATTATTTTTAACAAATATTTGAATTGACGATTTAAACATTATACATCGTTCCAAAGTTTAGCAATGAAATTTACATATTTCGTTGCTAAGAGTGATCATTATTTCATTATTTTAAAAATTAATATTTTAGCTATAAAATATATTGTTTCATTGCAAAAGTTAGCGATGAAAGTTCATATTTGATCGCAAATGCAAATTTTAGCCACGAAACTCCAATTTATCACTAAAATTTCATCACTATTTTCGCATTTTCTTGTAGTGATAATCATCTTCCAAAATTAGTAGATCAAAGTTTTTATCGTTTAATTGGGAAATGAACATAATATGAGAATAATTGATCAAAACCTGATGTAATTTCCTTATCACTCATAATAATCACTTGACATATAATAGTGTTTTTTCTTCGACAGTTAAAAAGTTTATTCAGCTCATGTGCCGAATTTAAAAAAAATACATGGGCCATTTTTCCAATAATTTATGCTTATTTTACTTGTAGTAAAAAGTTAATTGGGTTAATCTATTTGTATCAAATAATACAATTTCAAATAATGCTTCTCAATTTAGTATTTCAATAGAAAACAAAAATATAGAATTCATTGTCTAATTATTATCCATGCAAACCATACATAGATCTCAATACATTAACATTACAACCATTCATACATGATTGAAAACCACTTGTAACAAATTAAAACATATGAAAACATAAGATAATATCCCTAGATACATATATCATCAACGTCCTAGCTAGATATCATTTAGGCAAAAACATTCTTCTTCTTTCCAATAGTTTCAATTGTTCAAATCGATTTTTAATTGACTAAATATGTTTAGAGAGAGATGATTTGATAATTCTTGATTTGTAAATTTCCATATTCATGTAAAAATGTATTGGGAGAGGGATAAAATTTTGCATGATCATGAACTCCATCGTTGCAAATGCGTTGACTCCTAAAAGAATTGGGCTATTGCACACCCGTGATGAGGATTTAATGACCCATCAATTTTATCTCTACATATAGAGCATTGATCAGTTGTTAGCATCAAATTTACTGTATGTATAATTAGCATGATCAGTTATGTTATATTTAATATTCTTATATGCAGCAATAAATTTAGGATTGAAATATATATAACATAAATATGGAGTTATAACATACGTTATTTTCAGACTTATATTTTATAATCATTGAGTTTAGAATTCAACCTTAATATCATACATATGTTTTATTTTATATTATTAAATTGACTCGTAACATATCATCTATCTTGATCAAACTTCTATAAATTTATAGCACCTCATGTTCATCCAACACACAAGAAAACGTCTCAAGTATGATTTGGAAATGCAGGACATTGATGAAGATCATAGTCTTCATGATGATCTTTAGTGTGGCAATACTCGATGAAATCCAAGCATTGAAAAGGCCTATCTGCGGATGATGATGACTCCCTCAACAACAGTGAGAACTGTCCGATGAAATTATCATCGGAATGTAAAACTGAGTTAGTTGATGCCATATGCCAAGAACTTTATGCTCCAGTGTCTCTAGGGGAATGTTGGGTTTTAGTTAATTATGATTGCTTCTTTAATACATTGGTTAGGGACCTCCAAGCACAAAATGATTGAGGAAGAAATTCATCTGAGATTGCTGCAAGGGCCGATCAAGTTTGGGCAGATGTTTTGAGCAAAGTATAAATTAACTTGGTGTTTGTGTGCACAAATAATATATATATATATATATATTGACTACTCTATAATTATCAATTATGATTCTCTTTTATGTTAACTCTAACTAGATTTCCCGAACTCACTATACTAAGTTAATTCTTCCAAAGTTATTTAGATTTTTTTGAGTTAAAATTGGGTGGAGGGATTTGAACCCGAAATTTTGCTTAGGTTGAGAAATGTATATACCATTAAGCTAAATCTATAAATATTAGTTATTTTGATTTTCTTAGCATGAATTCTTATGTTCTTGCTTCGTCAGTACGCTAACTCTCCATAAATTAACCAGGCTGCAAAAACTTCAATAAACAAAAATAATTATGTGCAGTATACAATAAGTGAACTGTCATATATATATATATATATATATGTATGTATGTATATGTACACACCAGTATAACATACATGCATCTCACGTGGAATATTATAACTGTATGATTTATTATTAAGTACTTTCTTAAAGACATTAAGTACTATTTTTTAAGATGTAAGAATTTCATTAATTACAATAATTTCTTTAAAGTTCAATCAAGAATTAGTAAAAAAATATCAAAAAAATGTTTACTCACATTTTAGAAACATCTTAACATTATAATAAAATAAAGGAAAATTATTTCTATTTTATTTGTTAAGTAATTGATAATATATTCAGTTTAAGTCATCTTCAAATTAATGGATCGATTTTGGGTAAAAGGCGTAAAAATCCCTTATGATATAAAAATTATTTGTCTTCCCCCCATGTGTTAATATAGACAGCTATATTTTGCCGTCAACTTTGTGTTTTACTTTTCAAATATAATGATTTTCTTTAAATTTATATTAATGTAGATCTAATTTTAGTTCAAGATTCAAAATATTCAAGATTTTAGAGGAAAAATAATCAAAACATATATTTTTTAAGAAGAGTTTGGATGTAAATGAACTCTTACATTTTATAATCAAATAGAAAAATAAAATGAATATTGAATTATTTTATTATCCTAAAAATATAATATTTGTATCATAGTCTTCATATTTATCTATGACATGGCTAACTATATCTACACCTATAATAATTAATTTTTTTAGTTTGATATATTGTTTGAACCAAAGTTTCTACGTCTTCCAACATTTAAACCTCCAAGGTTATTTAGTTTTATTTCTTTTTGACATTGTTAATTCAAATTTACTGATTCTTTTATATAATAAACTTTAAATATTACAATTAATTAGTTTAAAATTTCATAATAATTACAATTTTTTGTTTGATGACATTTATTGATTATATGTGGCTAAAAACATTAGTGACAATAATTTATTGTTTGGAAAATTCCTTCAAGGTGACCTATTTTCCTTGGATATACTAATTAGTAGTTAGTTGTTCTGAAAATATAATGAAAGAAAATAATTTCTTTTATCGCTCTCCTTCTTTCCAATAAGTTAAAATCAATTTTGAATTGACTAAATGAGTATTGGAAAAGAGAGAGATGATATAATAATTCTTAATTTGGAAATTTCCATATGATCATGCAAAAAAGTATTCGGAAAGAGAACTTTACATGTGCATGAACTCCTCTTTATTTGCAAATGTGTTTCCTAAAAGAATGGGGCTGTTGCACAGTACTACCCGTGATGAGGTCCATGAGGTAATTATTTTGACCCATCAAATTTATATCTACATATTGAGCATTGATGTTAAGGCCATTAAAGATGGTATAATAATTAGGGAAATGCTTTAATGCAATGTTTTAATGGTATAAATATAAGGTTGAGTTATGTCATATTTAATTTTCTTAAATGCTGGAATAAAATTCACGATTCAAATATAACATAAATGTGAGTCATAACATACAACATACATTTTATTTTCCAAACTTGGATTTTATAATCATTGAGTTTATAAATTATAATACAACCTTGATCTCATACATATGTTTTATTTTCTATTATTAAATTGACTTGTAACATATCATCTAACTGTTGGAAATTGGAAGAGAAGATTGGTTTTGACCAATTTTTGACCAAATTTTAATGTTGATTCCATTTTAAATAAATGGAAATAAGTTGCTAAATCGGAATCTACGTTTCGTGTAGATGAATGTAGTGTATTTACTTTCGAATTTCCAATTTCGGGTGAATGAGAAATTAATACACAAAGTTGGCAACTTGGATCCTTCTTGTGAAGGAAAATGGGAGAAAAGTGAAGTTGTCCCACATAGGAAAAATGGAAGGAAAAGTTTCACTTTATTAATAGGAGCACATGTATAAGAAATAATCATGTGTGCTTCCTTATGGTGGAACCTAGTGCCATTTTTTGGACCTAGTTGGCTAAGCACTCACGCACCATCCGAACCGCACGAGACATCATCACACTCGGGTTGGGTTCGGACCGGACCAAGTTGGCTTCGGACCAGGTCACGGGTCGGGTCGCGGGTCGGGTCGGGTCATGGGTCGGGTCGGGCCGGGTCGCGGGTCGGACCGGGTCGCGGGCCGGGCCGGGCCAAGTGATGTGACCCTTGGGTGTGAAAGGGTGTCACCAAGTGGTGTAACCCTTGGGTCCAAATGGCTTGACCCTTGGGAAGAGGTGTGTATACACCTTTTGGATCCAAGGGTGGTGTCCATTGTGGGAAAGGATACATCTCCTTACTCCTATAAATAGGAGGCCCCCATTTCATTTCATTTCATTCGAACATTCAGATTTCCAACGTTCTTTCAGAAAATCACGCATAGTCAATATTAAGAAAATCTCGAGTATCAAGTAAGTTCGCCGATAGCTTTTGGGTTGTTGTGCTATAATCCTTAAGCTTGAAGTCGTTGTATCTTGGGGACGATTGCCGTTAACCGTGAGCACTTGGATACGGGGCAATATCGTCTTACGGAGAAAGAGCCTAGCTCTTGCCTCGACTTAACCCCGTTGTTGTGCATCTTTTCAATACGCCTAACTACCTAATAATCCAACAGCGTAAGACGATATCTTGTGTATTGAAGAGATGGCATCCACATCTTCCGCACCAGTTTTCGCCGAGAAACCGCCAAAGTTTGATGGAAGTGAGTTCAAAAGGTGGCAACAGAAGATGTTGTTCTACCGACGACCCTCGGTCTTGCAAGGTTCATCCAAGAAGACCCGCCTACAGTGGCCAATGATGAAACAGACCAACAAATGTCCACCGCACTAGATGCATGGAATCACAGCGACTTCTTATGCAGGAACTATATTCTGAATGGGCTAGAAGACTCCCTATATAACGTCTATGCGGTTACTAAGACCTCAAAAGAGTTATGGGAATCTCTGGAGAAGAAGTACAAGACGGAGGACGCCGGAATGAAAAAGTTCATTGTCGGTAAGTTCTTGGATTTCAAAATGGTCGATACAAAGACTGTTTTGGACCAAGTTCGGGAGTTGCAACTAATCCTACATGACATACATGCTGAGGGTATGCAACTCAGTGAATCTTTTCAAGTAGCTGCTATTATTGAGAAGCTACCGCCTCTGTGGAAAGATTTCAAGAACTACCTTAAGCACAAGAGAAAGGAAATGGGGCTTGAGGACCTGATTGTGAGACTAAGGATCGAGGAAGATAACCGGAAATCCGAAGTCAAGAGCAGCAGGGCATCAATGGAGGCAAAAGTGAACCTGGCCGAAACGCGTCCTAGCAACAAGAGGAAAGGGTCGGGCAACTCTCAGTCTAAACAGGAACCTAAGAAGAAAGTCAAAGGGAACTGCTACAACTGTGGAAAGCCTGGACACTTTGCTAGAGAATGCCGACAACCCAAGAAGGGCAATCAAGGTCAAGCCAACCTTGCTGAGGAAGATGTACCTGTAAACATGGCGGAGCTCGACCTATCAGCTGTCGTATTTGAAGCCAACTTGGTGGACAATCCGAGAGATTGGTGGGTGGATACTGGAGCTACGCGTCATATATGCTCCGACAGGGAGATGTTCTCAACCTACATGCCAATCACTGGCAGGAAGCTGTACATGGAAAATTCAGCAACCTCCAACGTGGCTGGATTAGGAAGAGTGGTACTCAAGATGACCTCAGGGAAGGAGCTGACGCTCGTGGATGTTCTGCATGTCCCAGACATTCGCAAGAATCTAGTTTCTGGCTCGCTGTTGAGCAAAGCCGGATTTAGATTAGTGTTTGAGGCCGGAAAATTTGTACTGACCAAGACTGGTCTATTTGTTGGAAAGGGCTACCTTGAAAAGGGGCTCTTTAAGTTGAATGTAATGACTGTACACCGCGATATTAAGCGGACCAATGATAATAAAGTAATTAATTCATCTTACTTGATTGAGAGTTCTAATTTATGGCATGATAGATTAGGACATGTAAATTTAAACAAATTGCGAAAGCTCGTAAGATTGAATTTATTGCCTGAAATGGAAATGAATTCACAAAATAAGTGTGAAGTATGTGTTGAGGCAAAAATGACCAAAACACCTTTCCATTCAGTGGAACGAAGTACTGAACCTCTAGAGTTGATCCATACAGACATATGTGATCTAAAATTTGTACAGACTAGAGGGGGTAATAAGTACTTTATTACGTTCATAGATAACTGCACAAGGTACTCTTATGTGTATCTTTTGAAAGCAAAAGAGGAAGCTCTTGAGGCCTTCAAAAATTATAAGAGTGAGGTTGAGAATCAACTCAACAAAAGAATCAAAATGATTCGTAGTGACAGAGGTGGGGAGTATGTAGCTCCGTTTGAAGAGTTCTGTTCTGAACATGGGATTATTCACCAAACTACGGCCCCATATTCACCTCAGTCAAATGGCGTTGCAGAACGCAAGAATAGATCTCTAAAGGAGATGATGAATGCAATGTTGTTAAGTTCTGGCTTACCCCAGAACATGTGGGGGGAAGCCGTGCTTTCAGCAAATCACATTCTGAATAAATTACCACACAAGAAAAGAGACAAGACTCCGTATGAGTCATGGAAAGGAAGGAAGCCTTCTTACCATTACCTGAAAGTGTGGGGGTGCCTAGCAAAGGTAGAAGTACCTAAGCCTAAACAGGTGAAGATAGGACCCAAGACTGTTGATTTCATATTCATTGGATATGCTTATCACAGCAGTGCATATCGATTCTTGGTACACAAATCAGAAATTCCTGACATGACTGAAGGAATGACCATAGAGTCGAGAAATGCAATGTTCTTTGAGAACGTCTTTCCGAAAAAAGAAAGGAAAGAGATTAGTTCTAACAAGAGAACTTATGAAGCTGGTCAAAATCATTCTCAAGAGGAAAATGAACCGAGACGCAGCAAGAGACCAAGAGTGACAGTCATTCGGTCCTGATTTTCTAACTTACATGTTAGAAACTGAACCCGTGACAATTCAAGAAGCACTGTCCAGCCCAGATGCTCCTCTCTGGAAGGAAGCTATCAATAGTGAAATTGAGTCCATCATGCAAAATCATACGTGGGAGTTAGTTGATCTTCCACCAGGTTGCAAACCTTTAGGATGCAAGTGGATCCTTAAAAGAAAATATAAGGCTGATGGATCAATCGATAAATACAAAGCTCGATTGGTAGCAAAGGGGTTCAAACAAAAGGAAGGATATGATTTCTTTGACACTTACTCACCTGTCACAAGAATCACATCCATTCGAGTGCTAATAGCTATTGCAGCGCTGCACAATCTTGAAATACATCAGATGGATGTAAAGACAGCTTTCCTAAATGGGGAACTGGACGAGGAGATTTATATGGAACAACCCGAGGGGTTTGTAGCACCCGGACAAGAGAATAAAGTATGCAAACTTGTCAAATCACTGTATGGGCTGAAACAAGCACCTAAGCAATAGCATGAGAAATTTGACAAAACGATGATATCAAATGGGTTCAAAATCAATGAGTGTGACAAATGTGTATACATTAAAGAAACACAAAATGATTTTGTGATTGTCTGTCTTTATGTAGACGACATGTTGATCATGGGTAACAACCGTGATGCAATTGTGAAAACTAAGAATATGTTAAAGAGTAACTTTGACATGAAGGATATGGGTTTGGCAGATATCATACTAGGAATAAATATTTCTAGGACATCTGAAGGAATTGTCTTATCACAATCTCATTACGTCGAGAACGTGCTTAAGAAATTCGAGGCTTGGGACTTACCTCCGGCTAAAACTCCGGTTGATTTAAGTCTGCATTTAGCCAAAAATAAAGGTGACCCAGTATCTCAACTGAAATATGCAAGAGTCATTGGTAGCTTGATGTATCTCACAAACTGTACACGCCCCGACATTGCATACTCAGTTAGCAAACTTAGTAGATTCACGAGTAATCCAGGGTCAGACCACTGGATAGCTTTAACAAGGGTCCTAAGGTATCTAAAACATACCATGAACCATGGTATACTTTATACGAAATATCCTGCTGTATTAGAGGGATACAGCGATGCAAATTGGATATCAGATTCGACTGACTCCAAGTCCACAAGTGGATACGTATTCACTATAGGTGGAGGAGCAGTGTCCTGGAAATCTTCTAAGCAAACGTGCATAGCTCGATCCACGATGGAGTCTGAGTTTATTGCGCTAGATAAAGCCGGTGAAGAAGCCGAGTGGCTTAGGAATTTCTTAGAAGACATTCCGTGTTGGATTAAACCTGTGCCTCCAGTGATAATACATTGCGACAGTATGTCGGCAATTGGGAGGGCACAGAGTAGTATGTACAATGGTAAGTCTCGTCATATTCGTCGGAGACATAATACCGTGAGACAACTGATCTCTGGTGGTATAATTTCCATTGACTATGTGAAGTCTAAGGAAAATATTGCGGATCCGTTAACAAAAGGTATTAACAGAGATCAGATTTATAGTGCAGTGAAGGGAATGGGGTTGAAAAACCACACATTACAGACGTCATAGTGGTAACTCAACCATGAAGCGTGGAGGATCCCACAAACTTGGTTCAATGAGACAACTAAGCTATGATCTAAGTCTAGATATGCACTTGGAATTTATCCAATGCTCCATTCTTAAGGCTGCCCCAAGTGCAGAACCTGTGCAGTGTGGTAAGGGTAAGCATTTCAAATGCTTTTAATGATTCCTATAGCCTTTAAAGGTGGGGTATGACAGGATACTCCTTATGGGAGATCACCTATATGAGTGAGAAGTGTGGCCGCTTTAACTCCAAAGAATGAAGAACACTCATGAATCCAAGATATGGTCCATGGCCGAAACGGACACAACGTGAGAATTGAAAGATATCAGAACTATCGTTGTGTGGGTATTATTGTCTTGGTATACACAAACGGCGGAGGGGTTCAAGGCATCACGTCCACCAAATCGCCAGTATATCCGATAGTATTCCACTAGGGAAGATTCAAAGCCGGAAGCTATCTATCCTGATGCAACAATGGTTCGTCGGGACTTTCTTATGTGTCTGCATTTATGCATGCATTAATTTCATCATTCATGTGGGGGATTGTTGGAAATTGGAAGAGAAGATTGGTTTTGACCAATTTTTGACCAAATTTTAATGTTGATTCCATTTTAAATAAATGGAAATAAGTTGCTAAATCGGAATCTACGTTTCGTGTAGATGAATGTAGTGTATTTACTTTCGAATTTCCAATTTCGGGTGAATGAGAAATTAATACACAAAGTTGGCAACTTGGATCCTTCTTGTGAAGGAAAATGGGAGAAAAGTGAAGTTGTCCCACATAGGAAAAATGGAAGGAAAAGTTTCACTTTATTAATAGGAGCACATGTATAAGAAATAATCATGTGTGCTTCCTTATGGTGGAACCTAGTGCCATTTTTTGGACCTAGTTGGCTAAGCACTCACGCACCATCCGAACCGCACGAGACATCATCACACTCGTGTTGGGTTCGGACCGGACCAAGTTGGCTTCGGACCAGGTCACGGGTCGGGTCGCGGGTCGGGTCGGGTCATGGGTCGGGTCGGGCCGGGTCGCGGGTCGGACCGGGTCGCGGGCCGGGCCGGGCCAAGTGATGTGACCCTTGGGTGTGAAAGGGTGTCACCAAGTGGTGTAACCCTTGGGTCCAAATGGCTTGACCCTTGGGAAGAGGTGTGTATACACCTTTTGGATCCAAGGGTGGTGTCCATTGTGGGAAATGATACATCTCCTTACTCCTATAAATAGGAGGCCCCCATTTCATTTCATTTCATTCGAACATTCAGATTTCCAACGTTCTTTCAGAAAATCACGCATAGTCAATATTAAGAAAATCTCGAGTATCAAGTAAGTTCGCCGATAGCTTTTGGGTTGTTGTGCTATAATCCTTAAGCTTGAAGTCGTTGTATCTTGGGGACGATTGCCGTTAACCGTGAGCACTTGGATACGGGGCAATATCGTCTTACGGAGAAAGAGCCTAGCTCTTGCCTCGACTTAACCCCGTTGTTGTGCATCTTTTCAATACGCCTAACTACCTAATAATCCAACACTAACTAGATCAAACTCCTATAAAAATTGATAGCACCTAGCTCATACTCATCCAGAATACAAGAAAACGTGTAGATCATCATATATAAGAAATCTTAAGCATGATTTCTAAATGCAGGATATTGATGAAGATCATAATCTTCGTGATGATCAGTAGTGTGGCAATACTTGATGAAATCCAAGCATTGAAAAGGTCGAGTCAAGAAGACCTATTTGCGGATGATGACTCATCTCTCGACTACAGTGAGAACTGATATGACATCAGAGTGTAAAATAAAACCCAAGTTTTTATTGCCTTATGCCAAGAACTTTATGCTCCAGTGTCTCTAGAGGATTGTTGGTTTACTGTTTTGAAATATTATAACGATGATTGTTTCTTCTATACATTCGTTGGGGAACTCCAATTCCAAAATGATTGTGGAAAAAATTCATCTGAGATTGCTGCAAGGGGCGGTCTAGTTTGGGCGGAAATTTTGTACAAAATATAAATTAACCTAAGTGTTTGTATGCAGATATGATTCCCTTTTATTTTAAGTCTAACTAAATTTCCCAAACTTGATATACTAAATCAATTCTTCTAAAGTTATTTAGATATTTTATTTATAGTTACAATTGGTTAGGCATATATTTTTAAAACCTAAAAGTGAATATTCAAGTCTCATTTTAAGAGATTTGACTCTCATGTTTTTTTATCACAACTAACAAATGTCTTAAAAATATAATTTAATCAACACAAGTAAAATTTGTTTTTATTTAATTAAAATTTATAAAACTCAAATTATTGGAGAGAAAAAGCCTAACATTAGTTGTTTCGAAATAAAATGAAATAATATAATTTTTTATATCGCGCTTGTTTTCTATAAGTTTCAATCATTTCATAATTGGCTAAATGAGTATTTATGAAGAGAGAGTGCGTTAGTTCTTGATTGGGAAATTCCCATTTTCATGTAAAAAAAAAAGTACAATAATTCATCTTTATTATTCAGAGACTTAACTGATTTTATAATTAATCTATAGATTTTTTTCTAATATATATTATTAAATTGAGTTGTAACATCCTTCTAAAACGTGTAGATCATCACAAATATCTTTTAAAAAGTGATGGATGCTATAATTCAGAGTGAAGAGATTTATTGGAGTGGGGCCCATGCATGGGATGTGACTTATTTTAAAGTGAAATATCAAAAATGATGGGAAAAAGATATCACGTGGCAATGGGGGGTGAAGTCGAAAGTGTGTGGCCATTTAAGGTTAAAAATCAGACAAAAAATAAATGTACCATTCTGGTGAGCACGATTATTGATGAACCCCCGAAATTCATCAAATATCTAATCAATTAAGTTTTCCATAGGCACCAGATTCTATGAATGGGCCTCACTGCCTCCAAATATCTCCATTCAATCTATATAAGAGTGTCATGTATTCCTTCTCTTCTTCTTCGATCATCCATCCAAAAGAGCTCCCTTTCTCAATCTTCTCTTCTTCGATCCATAACAGCTCAATCGATCATGTTGACACTTTTCTGCCTAATTGTTTTGGTGCACGCCAGTATGGTAGAGAGCACCAAAAATATCTTCATCCGCGCCGGCCAGAGCAACATGATCGGAAAAGGAGGCGTAATCACAAACCACACATGAGATGAATTCATTCCTCCCGAATGTGAAGCAGATCCTCTGATCCTGCATCTCATCTCAACCCTGAGCTCGCTTCCCTTTGGAAATGCCTTGGTGAAGAGAGCACATGAGCCTCTTCACCAAGGCATTTGCAAAGGAAAGCGAGCTCACAGTTGAGACGCAGGATCAGAGGATCTGCTTCGCATTCGGGAGGAATGAATCCATCCCATGTGTGGTTTGTGATTACGCCTCCTTCTCCGACCATCTTGCTCTGGCCGGCGCGGATGAAGATATTTTTGGTGCTCTCTACCATACTGGTGTGCACCAAAACAATTAGGCAGAAAAATGTCAACATGATCGATTGAGCTGTTTAGGATGGATGATCGAAGAAGAAAAGGTATAGATAGAGAAGGGAGCTGTTTTGGATGGATGATCGAAGAAGAAGAAAAGAATGCATGACACTCTTATATAGATTGAGTGGAGATATTTGGATAGGGATGTAATCGAAGAAGCGTATCAGCGTTTAATTATCTCAAGAAAGGAACAAGTGCTATTCCACTTAAAGAGTTGCTACACGTTTTCTTTTGTAAAGAGTCATTGGACTACTTGGCGTTTTCAGCTCAACACCAATTTCGGTTAAGTTTCAGAGCGGTTTTCAAGATCTGAGTAGCAATCTTCCAATTCAGTTTCCAGATTCGTTAGTGATCGGTTTCGCTTCGTTTTTGTTGTAACACTGTATTGGGTTTCATTTAATTTTCAATTTCAAGTTCTAGAGATCGAGAGATCTAGCTTTGGCAATATAGTGTTCTTGAGAGTGTGTTATTCATCTAGTTCTTTGTAATTGTTCTTAATGCCGAATCACGTAATTTCCTGAGTCGTTTATTTTTCTTTGAATTGATCTGTGAAATTGTGCTTAAGTTTTTTGGTGTTGTACTCAATTCTTGGAGTCTTTCTGGGCAAACTTACCTCAGCTCTTTAAATAAATTTAAATTATGTAGTCATAAATTATTCTCATTTCTTTTTTGTTTATCGTCTTCTTCTCTTTTATGAGTTGTACAAAAAAAATTGTTACTCTTTAATAATAATATTAAATCGTTAGTTTTCGATTATTTGAGCAAAAATGTAAAATTAATTATAATTAATAAGTTGTTTTGAAAATATAATAAAAAATTATATAACTTCTTCCATCATGCATTCTTCTTCTTTAATTTCCAATACGTTTCTCAAGTAACTTTTCACAAACACCTTGTAAACACTAGTCTTATAACTTTGCAAGAATTGAATTTCAACTCAAGAAATCACAACGCAAACAACACTCAAACGTCTATGTGGTTCGGCATTAAACGCTTACGTCCACGGAAAACAAGGGGAGAGATTTTTACATTAATCTGGAAACGAAAAGATTACAACTCAAAGTGAAGAACACTCAAAAAACTGTTCTTCTCTCTGATCAACACACTCACTTCTCTAACCTGTATTTCTCTCGATAAAAACTGGAATGCAAAAGTAAATGACATCCACTATACTTCTACATATATATACAACTCAGAAACAAAAATCAAGGAATTTGGATAAGAAATGGCTCTCGAAATCGATCTTGAAACTGCCTACATGATTCTTGAAATTGCATAGCCTTGAACTGAATATGGTAAGAATGAAGCTGATCTGGTGATATAATCCAACGGCTCTTTCTTGAAATTGAAGTCGCATCAGCGCTTCTATAAGTGAAACTGCAACTTCTTCACAAACCCTATCTGAAAAACGTTTAGTAAGTGAAACCCGACTTTCCTTCTCTTTTCTATAAAATTGTCTGTGCGCTTCTTATTAAATATAACAGCACGCTTCTTTTCCTTTAATTTGTGCATGAAACACTTGGGCATACATTTCTTTTAACTTTCAAAGCAATTTTGTATTGACTAAATGAGTATTGGAAAGGAGAGAGATGACTTAATCAGGGACGGAGCCAGGATTTGGTAACGAGGGGGGCGAAATTTTTTTTTTGGGATATTTATCAAAATTTTGAAATTCGAGGGGGGCGAAATCCATATTTTTAACTACAATTACATTATATACGTATATATAAGTAGTTCGGTCAGAAAATTTGAGGGGGGCGGCGGCCGCCACCAGTCCCCCCAGCTCCGTCGCTGGACTTAATAATTCTTGATTTGGAATTTTCCAATTTCATGTATAAAAGTATGGGGAGAGAGAGAATGAGAGATAGAACGTATGAAATCCTCATCTTTACAAATGTAAAAGGGGCTATTGCACACCCCTGATGAGGAGTTAATGACCCATCAAATTTCTCTCTACATGTAGATCATTGATGTTAAGATCATTAAAAATGATATGATACTTTAGGGTAATATTGATTCAATGCAACTTACAGAATGGTTTTATTAGCTAGGTTGAGTTATGCCATATTTAATTTTTGTTAAATGTTGTAATAAATTCAGGGTTCAAATATAATAAAAATGTGGAGTCATAACGTGTATACATCTTTACAGGACTATTATCCTACCCACCGTGGACACATATTAATGTGTCAATCACTGATGTGTCAAAAATCCAACATAAACATTAAATTCAAATCACAATATTTAGAGGGATGAGATCTTTACATATCAGTCGTGAGCATTTTAAGGCATGCCCACGATGGACATTATTTTTCGGATTTGATTTTATAATTTAACGAGTTTATGATATAATCTTAATCTCATACATAGATTTTATATATAGTATTAAATTGACTCGTAAAATATTTTCTAGCTTGATCAAACTCCTATGAAAATTGATAGCATCTTGTACTCATCAAAATACAAGCAAGCGTGTAGATCACACAAAATTAGATCTCAGAATGATTTCGAAATGCAAGACTATGATAAAGATCATAATCTTCTTGATGATCAATGTGACAATACTCATCAATGAAATCCAAGCATTGAAAAACTTGAGTCAGGAAGGTCTATTTGTGGATTATGATGACTCCTCCCCCGACTACTATGAGTGTTTAATGAACTTGACATCTGAATGTAAACCGAGGTTGTTGATGTCATATGCCAAGAACTTAATGTTCTACATTTTTTGGGCGATTTTTGTTGGTTTAACGTTTTGAAGAATTATAAAGAAGATAGCTTCTTCAATGTATTTATTAAGGACCTCCAAATACAATGATTGTGGAAGAAATTCATCTGATATTTATACCAGTGTTTGCATGCACAAATTATATGTTGAATTTTTTGTACGAATACGATTCTCTTTTATGTTAAATAATACTCATGACTAGATCTCTCGTACTCGCTATACTAAGGTAATTCTTTCAAATTTATTTAGATGTTCTTAATGAGAATTCTCGAAAAGTTATTTTAGATGTTTTTACTCCATAAGAATGTTAATTCTCGACCAACAAAAAATATTTTTAGCAACAACAAAATGTTATCGAATATAGATTGATAGTTAATTGTTAAAACATTTAGCGACATCCTGTCGCTAAATTATTATCAAAGTGACCTTCTTGTAAATAGTTTTTTTTTTTTGACAATATTGTTGTCTTAATAGATTTTTAAAGTTTTTTTTGTCAATTTGTTGTCAATTTATACTATCAATTTTTTGCGACAATATGTTGTCATTAAAAATATATTTTAATTTTCGTGATAACTTTTGTTGTCGAAAAAATTCCACCACAAATAATCTTTTTTTTTTTATAATGCTCCCAAAGTTAATGAGATTGAAAAAAATCTTCACTAACATAACAACATCAACAAAGTGAAATCTAAAATCTAATGTATTACATATTAATCACCATACAATTTCCTTCTCACTTCTTCAAATTACTGTGATCTTATAAACATGAATTCTATTATATTGTAAGCATTAGAAGTTAATGAGGCAAAAGAAAAAAGAACATACCTATGAGAAAAAACGAAGAAAAAGGAACCCGAACAGGAATCCAAATTGATGTTCTCAAATGTCGCGTGCAAAGCAAATAGTTTGAAGAAAACTGTAGTACATATAGTACAAATTCTAAAAAATTCCCCATTGTGGGGGAAAAAATAATTGTGGGTCCCGTACTCATTTAATTCTAAAAAAATTAATTTAATGTGATAAATTCTCTTAAAATTTTAAAGATTTTTTTTAATAAATCCAAATACTCATTTAAAAATATCAGTACATTATTTGAGCAATCTAAAAGATAAAATGGAACATCAGGAAATAATAATAATAAAATCTTAGAAATTACACGCTTGATTGTTCTTTGGTTTCAAAAACTTAAATCTTATGAGCATGTTAGAACTGTTATTCCTTTGATTGGTCTATGACATATATATTCGGAAAGCAAGAAAATTCAGTAAGTTTCGAGATGACGTGGCTATTTTCAAGTTTGGCTTAAACTATATTTATCCATACTCAACCATACTCATAACCAACTAATAAACAATTCATTTCTTTCTTCTCCACATACATATTCTACACTACAACCCAATCTCATCTTTTTCATACTTTATCAATAACCACCCACAACCACAACCAACCTTTAATAAATTATTTCATTTATAATTTAACAATTATATCTATAATTAATTTTTATTAAATTTTAAATATTTAAGAAATATATACAATTATTTGATATTAAAAAAATCGTAATTATAATAAAAAAAATTACCATATAATTAAAATAAATTACAACATCCAATAACAAAATTAAAATTACAAGAATTGAAATACAAAAGAAAATAAATAAATCGAGCTACAAATACATGCGTAAATTACAACAAAACAAAAGATGCAAATTACATATTTAATTAATATTGTCGAATTTTTGTCATACATGCTCAATCAAGTCGTTTTTAGGAGATTTGACACAAGTTAGAAGAGAAAAGGGAATGTATGAGATTGTAATCCAAAATATATTAATATTGGTATCTATTTATAGAAAATTTTATTTTATAAATTTTGGTGTTTTTTATTTTTATTTTTTCAAGTGGGTAAATCGAAATCTACAATTATCTAAATAAAATACACTCGACTAATCATATGGTGTCATGTGTCATCATAATTGATTAAAAAAAATGTCGTGACCATGGTCATGAAACAACTTGGTCATGAAAATTAAATTCATTTTCCTTTTCTTTTTTTTTCTTCTTGCTATGACCTGGGTGTCAGAGACGCCGATAAACAAGGTCTCTAAACCCGGTCTAGAATCTAGATATATAACTATTCCACCAAGTTATTCATTCTTTAATTAAGAAATAATAATACTTAATTATGTTCTCCTACTTTAGTTTTCTATGTAACTACTTATCGTTAGAAAATACAACACTACAATTGGCAAGTCGAACAGAAATAGAAACAAGCAATAAGAAACAGTAAATCGAGTCGAGAAAGACCTTCTCTCCTTAAGACAAGATACGCCTAGGATTGTGCTCACTGGAATGTGTATATCGTCTCCCAAAGATAAAACGATTTCGTCTCTACAGTAGTAGCACCACAAACTCGAGAGCTCCGACAAACTTCTAGTACTTGAGAATTGAGTTGATGCAAAGATGGAAAACAATGCAAGGATTTTCAATTTCGATGTGTTGTTGATTTCTTCAAAAATGATGCATGATGATCCCTATGTATAAGTCTCCAACATGGAGGGTTACACTTGAAATTGATGAGAATTTGCTGTCCAAAAACGGGTAGTAGCACCACAAGCTCGAGAGCTCCAACAAACTTCTAGTGCTTGAGAATTAAGCTGATGCAAAGATGGAAAATAATGCAAGGATTTTCGATTTCAATGTGTTATTGATTTCTTCAAAAATGATGCATAATGACTCCTATATATAGGTCTCCAATATGGGGGGTAATGTCTCATTCAAAAATAAGAAACGGTCAATTTAATGCAAGTTAACGTCCTATTCAAAAATAAGAAACTATGAAAAAACACTCACGACGCTGCAACACGACCCAATGTCCAATTGCCGAGCCCCGCGCACGAACATGTGTGTTGCACAAACATACTATTCCAATAGTATACTAATTACTAAGCCTCTTCTCATGGCTTATCTTATACTTGCATTTTCAAGGTTCATTTTCCTATGTGGGATAGTTAAGCACTCCTCCCACATTCAAGACCTTTCATTCCCATTTCAAGTGGCCAACTTTGATGCTTAATTTCTCATTCACCAAAAATTGGTTTTGAGTGATTCAAAATGCCTCGATTATCTACTCTAAACATAGATTAATCTTTTGACATCCAATCCTTAAAAGAATTAACTTTTAGCCACTTAACTATTGGTTAAAGTGGTGCCAACCACCACTTTCAACAACCAATTTTCCAACACTTATTTGTCTGTAATTTGTGATGAGTATTTTTTATATATTCATCACAACGTTTTGGCAAAAACTTATGTGCAATCGTCGCACCGTGCGACGGTTGCACTTATAGCACAAAAAAACATACTTATGGTCGTAAAAGACATACTTGAATAACTCATACTTATACTGTAAAATACATATTTATAAAACACATACTTATAGCTAAAAAACACATACTTATATCTGTAAAAAACATACTTGAATCCTATCGCATGTGAGACAGTCTCACAAGAGACCAACTCATTCAGCAAGTTCTTCGAGAGATTATAGGCAAAATCAGAACTGCATCACTTGCTAAATTATTTCAAAGTTGGATTTTGGAAATCATATTGGTTCGTTGCATATAATTGGCCCTAAGAATCATGTTTCTGTCCTTTGGATGCCACCAAAAGATGGATGAGTTAAACATTGATGGTGCATCTAAATGCAATCATGTGCCTGTTGGTATCGGAGGTATTTTGAGAGACAATTCTTGTAATTTTTTGTACATCGATAATTAGGGTAATGCTTTAATTGTAAAAATCTTTCTTTTAATAAATAGAAGAAACTCAAGAATTAGATTGTAAGTTGAAATTCTGTAAGATCAAAATGAATATTTAAATCAGAATAATTCACAAGCATATAACAAAGACATTCGTTGTTGAATAGAATGATCAAGGATTCCATTCCTACATGGTATCAGAGCATTAAGGGCAGCTTGTTTGGCCTTTCGTGTTTCCTTCAAAATTAGTCGAGAGCGTGCCTCATAGAATGAGGATAAGGGAGATGTGTGCTATAAGTATGTGGCCACTGCATCAAATGATTCATTAAGCCCAACTATGAGTTGTAAAACCATTCGATCATTAGAAACCGGTGCATCAACATTTGCTAATTGATCACTGATCAATTTCAACTCCTGACAGTATGCCGATACATTGGCAAAATTATCCAAACGCACTTGTGTGAACTGCGATTCAAGGTAGACGGCTCGAGAATGCTTATTGTCCTGGAAAATATCTTGAAGTCGTTTCCAGGTAGACGCTGCAGTAGAATTCAGTTGGAGGATTGTATGGAGGAGATCTATGGATATTGTGCCATATATCCACTGTAGAACAATAGCATCAAGGCGAGAATATATGTCATCAGTAGTCCCGATCGCCGAGTCTTCGCCTGCATCAGCCTCTGATGAGGTCTCGGGCAAATCCGACGCCTCCTTTCCTTTTGACGCCGGTGAGTTGGGTTCAATATGGTGGAGGACTTGATAAGCTCGGCAATGGATCTTGAACAACTCTGCCCAAGATGAGTATTTTCCTTTCTCTGAATCAAGGGTAATCGAAATAAAATTTCGAATATTATTGACAGTGAGGACGGGGTGAAACTTAGAGGATTCGGCCATTGAAGAAAAGATATTGTCGTTGGTGAGAAGAGGAGATAGAATAAATAATTAGTAGGATCGTTTTTCTTCTGATACCATGTAGGAATGGAATCCTTGATCATTTTATTCAACCAAGGGGATATATATACATTGTACAAGATATGGGAAGATAATCATCTTCTACCCAAAGAATATCTTAACCATATATACAAAGATATCCTATCTATCAGTGGTTTCTATATATTGAAATAGGAGTGTGTCTCTTGTGTCCCCGGGACACGGATCCAATCCGTGTCCCCAGCCCAATCCGTGGGCCCCACATAATTTTTTTTTTCGCTCAGTTTTTTTTTTTCATATATACAAAAAAAGGTATCATATGTATACCTTCAAGATATCTCATGGATATCTTGAAGGTATCCATGGAATACCCTGAAGGTATCACACCTATTACAGAAAAAGGGCGTGCGGCTTGTGAGGTGGGCGCCCGATGTGGGCGCATGAACGCGCACAGATATACATAGCGTGGGCGCATGGTATCCACATGGATGCCTTCAAGGTATCCCATGTATACCTTGAAGGTATCCATGGAATATTTTCAAGGTATCCATGACGTTGACGTGCACGGCTTGGACGCATGGTGCACGCATGTGGCTTGGGCGCATGGGTGCGCGATGTGGTGAGATGCGTAGGTATCCATGACATATGTTCAAGGTATCCAACGTATACCTTGAATGTATCCATGGAATATCTTCAAGGTATACATGGCGTGGCGCGCGCGGCATGGGCGCGCGGTGTGCGCGCGACGTGGGCGTATGGACGCGCGATGTGCGTGCGCGGCATGGTGAGATGCATGTGAATACCTTTAACATATTTCATGAATACTTTCAAGGTATACATGTGATATCTTGTCCATGAATACCTTCAAGATATACAAGGGATACCTGCTAGGCATCCATGGGATACCTATCATGTGAACGTACAACAAAGTGCGCGTGGACGCGCGTGGAGGGCGCGTGGACCCCGGGGCGGGTTGGGGACACAGATCTAAGATCTGTGTCCCGGGGACACAGGAGTTTTTGGCTTGAAATAGAGGGTTAGAGCATTAATATAAATTCGACATTTTGGTGCATTAGGTTAATCACCCAACTTTCATAGGTTTGTGACCTTAGGGAAGTACCTTCTATGTTACCATTAAAATTCCTTACATTGTTTTCCATTTTGACATGTCTAAATTCTATACAATTAATTGTTTTTCATGTCATGTTCATTTCACCCATATTAGTAATGTGTCAGTTATATCCGGTGGCAGATCCAAAATTTTAAAATTGGGGTACGAATAAATAACAAAAGATAATAGAGAAAAATTCTTGCTTAAACATTATTTAATATTTAAAGTCTTACAACTAAAATAATCTAATACATAAGGTATTGTAAAAGATTGAGATAAAGTCACATTTAGTCGCATAAATATCGTATTTTTCGTAATTAGTCTCATAACTATTTGTCTTTTCAATTTAGTCTAATTCAAGTTATAATTAAGCTACAATTTAGTTCATCGACTCTTAATTTTTTTTTTTTTTGGAAGTATTCTTCATTCCTAATATAATTAATAGTAAATAACAAGAATAAAATCAATTATATAACAAATTAACAACTACAATTACAACCCACAACAATTTCAAAAAGAATTCACAACACATTTGCCCAAAATCAATAAATTGTATACACACAAATGAAAAAAAAACACAAACCCTAAATTATGAATAATCAACATCAAATTCACTAACTAATAAACTAAATCAAGCAATAATTATGAATATATAATGTAAAATTTTAATGGATAAAATGTTTAAATAAATAAATAAATAACAAAACAAACCTGAAAGTTGGAGAATTCGTAGAAGAGGAAAATGGTCGGGTGAGTTTTGTATTATGGAAAGGAAGGAAAAGAATGTGTATTTCTCTTTACTCATTTAAATTAAACCATGGCAATAATGTAAATATAATATAAAATAAAATCGCAAAAACTCCTGTGTCCCCGGGACACGGACCCCAACCCACCCCGGGGTCCACGCGCATTGGACGCGCGCTCACGCGCCCATGTGTGTCCCCATGTGCGCGCACCTGATAGGTATTCTATATTTGCTCTAAAGGTATCCCACATATACTCTTCAGGTATCAGATACCTTTAGTTCATGTTTGTAATACCTATAAGACAAACCTGTAAAACCTCACAAAACAAGCGCCCATGCCCGCATACCGTGCGCCCATGCGCGCGCGCAACTCACAAATCATACGCCCATACCGCCCGCGCACAGGTATCCCATGTATACCTTAACGCCCATGCCGCCCGCGCACAGGTATCCCATGTATACCTTGAAGGTATCCCATGTATCCCATGTATACCTTAAAGGTATACATGTGCGCCCATGTGCCCACGTCGCGCGCGCGCCCACAAACCGCGCACCTACACCACCCGCACACCCACGCCGCGCCGTGCACCTTCAAGGTATCCATGGAATGCCTTGAACTTCAAGACATTCCATGGATACCTTGAAGGTATACATGTGATACCTATATATGAAAAAAAAAAAAAACCCTGAGCGAAAAAAAAAAATAATAATAATAATAATGTGGGGCCCGCGGGTTGGGCTAGGGACACGGATTGGATCCGTGTCCCGGGGACACAAGAGACACACGCAAATAAAACATAATTAGTAATATATATATATAACAATAAATTTCATTTTTGGGTACAGCTATACCCCAATGTTCCACATAGATCCGCAGCTGGTTATATCAATAATTCCTCCCTTTGATCTATTACTTAATTTAATTGTGTGTGTATATATATACACACATAATCATATACATAATCCTTGGGGGTATTTTAAGCTAGAGAAAATTATTGTATTTTTTTGTGGGCTTTTTACAAGTTTATTGATTGCACTAACTATGTCATTACAGAGACTGATGTTGTATACTTTGGCCTATAACACAAGAAATTGGATTTTTATTAATCACACATAAACTACTCACACATGAAAATAAGTGGGTACTTAATTAGCCACAATAATTAACATTATATATGTGGGTAATAAAATAAGTATACTTAATCAGTTTGGTGACATTTATTACATGCTGCTAAAAACCATTAGTGATAATTAATTATAATATTTATAAATTTGGGAAATTCCTTCAATTATTAGGTGAATCTATTTTCCTTGCATATACTAATTAGTAATTAGTTGTTTTGAAAATATAATGAAAGAATGTAATATACTGTGTGCACCAGCTGCATGGATCATATACATGTACAACTTGTTGACCCGACCCAGAAATTGATTTTTAGCGCTCCATGCACCCTCACACCTCCATTATATATAATATTTTCGTTATGTTAGCATAAGCTTTATTTTATGTTAACTTAATCTCTACGTTATTATAATTTTTATGTTAATATAAATGTATAAATAATATTATATAAAGGTATGAGTAATATGAGTAATATTATATGAAGGTACGAGTAATATCACATAAATATTATCACATGAATTAAAAAAATTAAATATAATTTCAGCGTGGATCCGGATTGGATTGGGGTCACTCTCAATTATACATATGAATTTCCATCTTTTTTCCCTTTCATAATACATAAAATATGGATTTTAAAACTTAGAAGTAAAAATTCAAGTCATTTTAGGAGATCGTCTCGTGTGTTCTTCAATCAGCCACGTAGATATATATTATTCAACGGGTTGAAATCGGTCAGTAAATAAAACCCATTTGGGCCCAATTAGTTGGAGTGTGAGCCATGGCACTTCGATTCGCGGCAAGGAAAGCTCTTTCTTCCTCATCCGGAGATCTGTCGGTCGTCGCCGGCGTCAGATTGGCGTCGTCTTCATCTTCCTCTTCTACTTCTCCCCCGAAACCAAATAAGAAAGTTCCAAACGATCGCCTTGCCTCCGTGATTGACGCCGTTAACGACCGTAAGCTTCCGCCGGAGCTCCGTGGACAACGTAACAACGTCAGGTAAATTTATTATTCCGATTTTCGGAAAAATATTTCATAGTTGTTGTTGGAATCGCTTATCACTCCATCTTTATAGGAATTCTTAGTGATAGTAATTGTTCGTAAATTATTGATGTATGATCCTTTGTCAACTAATATCATCTCTTCATCCCTCTTGATCCATTTTTTTTCAGCATTTCTATCAAAATTTTTGCACAGTTAGTGTTCTCCCTCTCTCTCTCTCTCTCTGATTAAAGGTTTTTGGTGATAGCTATGTTTTCCCAATTATTTCGATGGCGCATTGCAAAACTATGATGTTTGGTTCTTAAATTGAAATCTCCAAGGGTTAAATTGATTTGAAATGCTAGCAACAATTCTTGATGATATTTTCCAGATCAGAAACAGACATTATAAATGTGGTTGAGCAACGAGTATACCATGCAATGGAAGAAGGCCAATTCGAAAATTTGCCTGGAAAAGGAAAGCCCTTGGACCTCAAAACCAACCCTCATGCCGACCCTGCTGAAGACACCTTGTATCGGATCCTTAACAAAAACGGGTGTGCACCCGAATGGGTGGAACTTAACAAAGACATACGGAGTAGCATTGCCGTGTGGCGTTCAGCCCTTCGCAGAGCCTGGACGTTCAAAGATGGAGACGATGATTCCAAATGGCTTGAGTTATCCGAGCCATTGAAACTCCAGCTTCGTGATCTCAACAACAAGGCATGTCATTTTACGCCTATGATATACAAACTATAGAAAACTAGGTGAGTTGTAGCTTGATTGCTTCATTTTAAATGGATTTCTGTATCTTGTAGGTCTTTCGTTACAACCTCATTGTCCCATTTGGTCGCCAAATGCTAGGATTCAAGTGGGAGAGAGAAATAGATCGACTAAAGGAAGAAATTCAGATGGAGGAATGATTTTAGATGGCCTTTTCTTTTCATATCATGAGTAGTATCTAGTTCATGTTTATGTTTTACATCTTCTTGCCTAGCCTGACATTTTAGAAGTTGAATCCCTTTCATACACCAACTTAAAATTTTGTCCTCCACAGTTTTATCTCTTTTCAGATTTTTGCATCCTGCATTATTATTTCTATTAAAGAAGAGGCAAAAGTTTAAAGAAAAATGAGAGTGCTAGTGGCAAAAATGTCTACATCATTGAAGCATAGGAGAGAAAATAGATCCAATATTTGAATTATGAATTATTATGAATTTCAAATCATTCCTCTGAATTATGCTAGTGAGTGAGGATTGCCAGGGATGGAACTGACAACAAAGAAACATGGATACGACAACTCCACCAAGTATGGTTAGGTACAAAAGAATTCGGTGCAAGTTCCAAAAACTTGTTTGCCTTCAAGGCATAAACATATTGAACCAAGTTCAGTTGGCAGCGGATGTACTAATGGCGAGATGTGTAAGAGCTCGTTTATGATAAACATACCGCATCTTCTTGTATTTCTGTACAAAGGCTGTAAGATCGAGTTCTCTGTCAAGAAGCTGTCTGTGTACTGTCTCCGATTCCTCCTCTGTTTTATTCATAGCTTCTGAAAGATTAAAACAGCTCACTCAGCTAACAAAACTTTCTGCTTCCACACAAAGGAATAAAATTCACTATGCCATTATGAGAATGTACTTGCAAGGGGGTATAAGTACACGCCTGATGTACCATATTTGGAGATAACATGGCAGGTTTGTTTCTATGGACAGTTCATTCAGAAAATTTACCACTTGAAAATTGAAAGTTTGAAAAGAAGTTCCAAAAGGAAGAAAGAAGAAAGATAGTGTGGTCATTAAACGAGATACTAATAAATAGCAAAACTTGGAGGCAGTTGGTGGTTACCTTGAAGTTGATGGAAGAGAGAAGATGGAGAATTATACTTAAGAATATCTTCTTTTTTCCTTTCAAGTTCATGCAATTTTTCATGAGCGGATGCCAGCTCTGTTGTACGGATGATTCGACACTGAGGCCAGTAAGGAAATAAAATAAACATCACAATTGACAACTGATGTCGAAACCCAGGAAAAATAATCATGAATATTCACCTGATTTCTTAGCTCCACAATGATTGGCTCTTTTTCCAAGTTCTCTCCTACAATTTAGATCATTGAATTAATGATTAGTTCCATGTCATTTGAGTAAAATGCTCTATCTGGAACCTGAAAGTGAAGCATACAAAGACTTACTAGCAAGCTGCAGAGTTTCATTCCCAAGTTCCTCTCTAACCTGATTGAATGACATATATGATGAGAATTATGTAAAGGATTTTAAAAGAATTTGTAATGCCTTAACTAGCTAAGAAGACTACTTCAACAGAATATGCATGAAGAAACATAAATTGGGTCTTGCAGGATCCACACAAAAAAATATTGGGCAAGAAAATATCGTTTCTACATCGAAGAGAGATTGATACTGAATAAGATAAAAGTGAATAGATTGTCCTGACAGTGTATTTCAATACACAACAAGCAATAAATTGCAATAACTTCATCAAAATACAAGCACTAAAACAGACAACCTAGTGGTGAATTTACAAAACAATAACTTTTACATATACCTTTGTGGTACTTATTGTGTTCAGAGTATAAAACTACGAACAGAGGTACAAGACCTATATTGCCCCAAATGTGTCATTTTACCTGCTATAGGCCCTTTATTTCACATGTTTCCAAAGAGCACATCCTTGAGAAAGCAAAACTTGAACAAGACAGAGGGAAGCAACAAGAACGTACATATAAATGTGAAGAATGGCCAACTGCAACTTACCCTGTTTCGAGTTTTGAAAGGTTCAAGTGTAAGTAGGAGATTTTGATAAGCATCCTTGTCAGCCAAAAGCCTTTTTAGCTCATCAACACTGAAAAAATAGATAGAAAAAGGATGACAAGAAATTATGTTAGACAATCCATTACCTTCTTAACATTACATATACATGTTCCCTAGATTTGTTTCATTGAAGATGAAAAAGCTTATGGCACAGAGTACATTGAGCTCTCATTTGACTTCAGTACCAGATGAACATCTCATCACTGCATCACATGACTAGCTTATAAATTCTTCAAGAAATACCTCCTATGAATGAAGTGATATCCCATACTTCAAACTTGCAAATATTTGAATAGGAAGTAAGATATCACCAATAGCTAACAAGGAGTTCCTCCGTAAAGTATCATTCTAAATGTTGAAGTAATAAAGCAAATTCTTAATTTCAATTATCAGATATAAAGAATAGAGGATAAATGAATAATCCAACGAAAAGTTCCAAGATAAATTCTTGCCTTTTGTCTTTCAATGTAGCAATGATGCCTGCTGCCTCAGCAGGTGAAAATTTTGATAAAGTGTTAAGTTGATCTGTAAGTCTTGTCATGGTTAAGCCGCTGGAAGTACTAGGACCAGGTGACATGGGGCGTGATGCACTGGATGAACTAACTACAGATGGTGGATACCATGAATTCGTGGACGATTCCTGTGGGCGTGGCTGAGCTTGCTGCTCTTGAGAGCCCCTGAAGAAAATCGAGTTTAAAGAAAATGGAGTTTTATGTCGCCAAGGGATGAAAAATGCCAAGGAAAAACACTTATTGTACCTTCTCCTCATATATAAACAGATCTCTAATTCATTTGAAGCCAATTTCAATAGATGGAATCATATAGGAAAGATTGCTAGAAATATTGTTAGAAACATATGGAGTCTGTCTATATATTTTGAATGTATAGATAACCAGATTGTGCAGGGCAGGAGGAGGTGCTGCTCCTATTGGCCACACCTCTCTGCAATAGATGCCATTGTCCTACACTACTCTAATATGTTTTATGGCATCCTCCTGAATCATTGCTTTATGTCAATCACTCAACTGATTTGGTTTATACAACACAATGGTGTTCATTCCACTCCCAATCACTGTGGCTTATTCCATGTAATTCCTATGCGAGCCCTAAGTAAAAAACCGTTTATACAAGTCTTAAAACATGAACAAACCATCCCCACAGAAACTAAAAGAACCACGAATGATATCACCAACAAGTCATGTAATTCAGAAATCGCGGCAAGTGCCAAGAGCGAACCCCATAGTAGATGCCCATCAAAAAGACAAAATATTCAAGTCATAAATTCTAAATTAAAATTAAAAATCTTAATAATGCACTGTGATGTGCTGAACTAAAAGCGCAAAACAAAATCAAGATTCAACCCTAACTTTTCAGCGAAATGAAAAAATATAAATAAAACAACTCGATCCAATCGAATCTGCAAAGCGAAATAATCTTCACCAGTCATACCAGTTGACTAGAAAAACCAGAATGATTGACCTCGAGATCGTATAACTCATCGAGAAAAATATAAAAACAGAGAATTGCTCCAATTATAAGGTATCGTGATACAGTTCATCGATTTCAACATCACATTGTTAACTATACAAATAATTAAAGAGAGATCGGAGGTTACCAGAAATTTTTTAACATGACTTTGAAGAAGTTTCAGTCGTCGATCAGCCGATGGAAGAAAATCAGGTAAGAAAAAGAATCAAAACCCTAACTCGGCTAAAACTTAAGCTGGAAATTATATTGGAAAACCAATGGACAAAGTTTGTAGAAAATGCACAAAGTTTAGTATTTATATTCCATCTTCATAAACCAAAGACGATGATGAACCTGGATCCTCTCTGTTTCTTTTTTATTTTTATTAATCTTCTTTTCAAATTTAAAGTGAAAGATATGTTAATACAAATAACTTAAATTTCTTTCTTTTCTTTTCTTTTCTTTTTTTCATTTTCACCCACCCGTCTCTTTTCCACCACAATGAGCTTGCTCCTTTTTTTTTGTAATTCTATACAAAAGAAAATTAAATAGAAGCATACACTTGATAATGTGGCTTTGTTGAATTCTAATATAGAAAAATGAAATAAGTGAAAAGTTATAATGTAGATCATTCATTGTGTAATGTCAATTATTAAAAGTTATAAAAGGAGAAAAAAAAAAAAGGCTATTTATTGTTTATTCATTAATACTTTCTAATTTATTTTATATATAATTAAAATTAATTTTTTTTGTATATTATTTTCTTAAAAGTATTTATTTTTGATAAATCATTTATCGCACCGAATCTAAACTAGTAAACAATGATATATATATATCCACTTATTCATATATCTATAAAAATATAATATATTTTATGTAAGAAATATAATTTGGAAAATAAAATTGTGAATGATTTAAATAGATTGATATTGTTTATATATATAAATGGATATATGTGTGCATATAAATGGATGTAGATGTTACACTTGATATAATTTAGATGTAATTTCATAAAACTTATGACTTTCAGCAAATTTTACAATTTAATTTGACTTTTTAATATTTGAAATTTCAAGCATAAACATTTCGATTTAAATTTGAAGTGCAAAATAATTATTAAATGATTCTTTGTCGAAGCCCATTGAAGCTAGCAACATGAACCACAAATGATGTCGATTGGGCCGCACATGAAACACACTACTTTGAACTAAAGTGTTCTCTGTCTTTTCATAATTTTCTAATGTAAAGTCAACGACCTACTTCTAAAAAAAAAAATTCACAAATTATGCAAAATATTTGCAAGGTATTGGAACTGCTGGGCCTTATAGTGCACTAAACCCATAAAAGATATTAAGTGAAGATGGTCTTTTACCTTATATATATTAGAGTTCTAATTAGAATATAATTGTATAGGATTTTGAATTTGAATTCAAATATAAAATTATTTAAATATAAAATTTTTAAATTATTATTATAACTTTAAATAATAATCTTTGATAATAATATATTCGACAATTCATATCTTGTAAGAAACATCCATATTTTTATATAGGTAACAGATATAACTCATTTAGCCTGAAATCCGATAGAGTTAGGTTAGAGTTACGTTCAGTATTAGAGATTTGTTTAAATTGACTCGTTTAATTCGAAGCTCGTTTGAACCCGTTTGTAACCGTTCGGCAACTCATTTAACATCCTAAGCCGAATGCATTTGTAAATAGTAATGTAATTTGTTCAGAATGTGATGTATCTTTATTTGATTTGATTTGAAGAGAATCGAGACAATTGCGTTAGAAAATAAAACCTAAACATTTATTCAATGTGCTTCCTTTCACTACCCAATTTCTGTGTCATTTAGTCTGAAAGAGAAGATGTGGGTTTGTAGGATGACCTACCGAAATAAATGTAGTCCATAATTAATATTAAGTGATGTCATAATCATAGAGTTTTAAATAGCATAAAATAATCACTTAGAACAATTTGTAATTGTCTATGTATATCTAGTAATGTACTGAGACATGTGTCAGCTCAATTGCTTAGAGCATCCGCAGCCGTTTGCACTACTCTAGTGCAGAATCTGTATTAAAGTAGTGTAGAAACAATGTTTTATCTCTAGCAGTCTGCATTAAATTTTACACAAAAAATAAATATTTCATATTATTTCTAATTAATAATTTATTTAATCATATTTTTAAAATTTTGTTATAATTGGATAACATATTTACACATGTAAACATTATTTAATATAGTTTCAACTTTTTGTATTTTAAATTTAATAAATAAAAATTAATATTATTAATTGATTGAAACTCAATGTAAAATGAAAACAAAAAAACCATAACTTATTTTTATTGAAATATAAATAGATGTTTACATAGTGATCATTTCTAATTTTCTAAATTAGAATACTCTTCCTACAAATGATCAATTAGTGCATTTCGAATTGCAAAATGAGCATCTGAATCTCTAATTTGTCTAAATCGACCAAGAAAATTTTGAAAGCGAGTAGGTTCATTCTCAGCAAATTCGATGTCCGGGGTGGCACTTCCAAGCTTTCTTCAATTGGAGCATTAAGATCTTATTCATCCTCTATTATCATATTATATATGCATTATTATGAAATTACCTCAAATTGTTATAAAATTAATAAACATTTACAAAATATATAAATTGATCCAATAATTATTAAATTAAGCCCATTTTTCATTTTCATTTCCACATGAATTGACCCAAAAATTAGCCCATGAATTGGCCCATTTACACAAAAATTTGGATGATGTTTAAGAAAAAAAAAAGAAAATAGTGGCGCAAGAACAGCGCAGCTTCTCATCTGCGCAGAAATCCTCTCCTCTTCACAATAGCGCCAGGTTTGGCGGCTTGCTGGGAGGCATTAAATAGCGCTGGGCGCTAGAGTACATCCCTGCTGGGATGCTCTTATGTATTTCTATCTACTAATGTATTGAGATATCTGTTCATAGTATAAAAGCTTACCATAATCTTTATATATTTCCTTTCATTCTAAATTTTAATATGCATTAACATGAACTTTATAATTAATCCACATCCTTGCCTATTGTCCTTTATTTCGTACTATGGAGGGTAAAACAATCATTTGTATTTTGGTAAACAAAGATTGAGAAATGAGCATACACTACTTAAACCTTGGTTGAATTCTCTTGGTACCATTATGGAAGTTCTAGTTAGGATTTATAATATGAAGTATGAGTTTTGAGAAATCGTCTCATATATTTAACTTAATAAGACAGACATTCCACAATAGATATACTGAGATGTGAAAATGTGTGAATTATGATGTTTCTTACAGAATTCTACACATAAATTACACAATATGACATATTTTGGTTCACTTGTAAAATTTGGGAAATCTTGAGGGTAGTTTTGACAATAAGAAAATCACCAATTCTTACATCATCAACAACAAAAACGTCCATACTGTGGGGCCCAAACCACAATAACCTCTAAAGGGCGTCGCACGTAAGAAAAGGCTGAAAAGCACATATTTGCTGAAACGACAGCGTATTTGAACTATCTTTCCCGATTATTAGCGCAGAATAGTGGCCGACCCATCTCTATGCCCACCTACAGACGCCACAAGATCCAAAATATTGTACCGTACGCGCCAAACCATCTTTCTCTCTCCTCATCCAACGGCTCCCACAGATCTTGACCCACCCCTTTTAATCTGCACCGTCCGTTGGTCAAATATTTCATTAATTTAGGCTTTGGTCCCCCATCTAGGAGAAATTTGATTTTATATATTGTTGTTATATGTTCAACTACTAATTACACCCGTTCAAATTAGTATTGTATGTTCATAATCATTTTCATATTAAAATTGCCTTTTCTAAATTCACAAAATCCTGTATTTCAATTTTTTTTTTTTAATTTTGTTTCTGAATTTATTACAATACACCACATGATCTATTAAATAAAATCGATAATATATATGAAATATAATAAAATAATTAGAATACGTTTATTTGCAACATATGGATCAGTTGACTCCTTTAATTATGGTTATTGTGTAGATTGATGTATATCTAAATCTAATCAACAAAATGGTATACACATGTAGTATAATACAGATGATTTTGAGTAAAGTGAAATACTTTGTCAAATTCTAAGTGTTGATATATTGCTTAGGTTAGGCCTCTCTCTCTCTCTCTCTCTCTCTCTCTCTCTCTCCCCACATATCTCTCTTTCGATTTTCATCACCATTGGAGGGAATATATTCAAGTTGCAAATCTCAATCCCAAATTTTACAAAGGTAATGGCTTATATATCTTGAATGAAAACTTCATCTTTTCCTCTTCAAAATTCTTGCATTATATATAGTGTTACAATTAGATAATAATTTTTTTTAATTTTTTTTTTGCAGAAGCAAAAAAAAATGGTGGCGGCGGCGCCATGGCTAGAAAGGCTGCTAAACACAGCGTTCTTCAAGCTCTGCGGAACCCACGGCGACGCGGCTCGGAGTGAATGCAACATGTATTGCATAGACTGCAATGATGGCGCATTTTGCATATATTGTCGCTCATCTAACCATAGAGACCATCAAGTGATTCAGGTTAATTAATTATTGCCACTTGTAATTGATCGATTAATTTTTGACTAAATTTGATTTTGAGATTATTGTAATGATGATGGGTGATGCTATATTAATGAATGTAGATAAGGCGATCTTCGTATCACGATGTGGTGAGGGTTTCGGAGATTCAGAAGGTTTTGAACATAAGTGGGGTTCAAACATATGTAATAAACAGTGCAAGGGTTTTGTTTCTGAATCAAAGGCCTCAGCCTAAAGGTGGGAAAACTGTTTCTCATTTGTGTGAAATCTGTGGGAGAAGTCTTTTGGACACCTTTCGTTTCTGTTCTTTGGGATGTAAGGTTAGTCCTCTCTCTCTCTCTCTCTCTCTCTACATTCTTGATGTTTTCATCAAATTATTAGCAATATGCATAAACTATCACCATCACCATCATAGTAAGTTGTAACAACCAATATAAAATAATGATAACCTACTTTGGATTATGTTAGAGAATGGCCAATCAAGATGGAGTCACATTGGCAAAAACAATCTAAGTATCATCATTCTTTTCATCACATGATAACCAACTAATGGGTATCATCATTATCATCTTTTTTCCTTTGTAATATATGCTTCATAATTGACATTACCATTATGGGTTATTGATTAACTTTGTTCTTTTATTAATTAACTTTTTTCTTTTCTATTAATAATAGATTGTTCAATTGATTTTTTTTTTCATATTATTGTTCAATTAATTAGGTTGTGGGAATAAAGAGAAATGGGGATGCAAGTTTTTCCTTAGATTCCAAGATTGATGAGGTGGAATATCAAAGAGGTGAAGGGATGTCAAGAGAAGAGAAAGGATTGCGTGAAGGATCACAACAAGAAATCTATCCAATTCCAAATGCAAGAAGAAGAAAAGGGATACCTCAAAGGGCACCTTTTGGGTCCTTATGAATTTTTTATATCATTATTTTATTTCACTCTTAAACCTACTTTTTAAAGCCCATAACTTGTGGTCATTTGCCCTCACAAAGAAGAAATTATAGGTCATAATTCATCTTTTTTTAATTTTTTAATTGTAAATGAATGAATGATATTTTATTTAGTATTTCATGATATTAGTATGCTATTTGTATAGTATTGATGTTATTAAGTTACACAATTCGTATTAATGTAATGAAACGCAAGATAAACATTAATATGCAATAGATAATTCAAGTTGGGTTGGAACTTATTTTTTTTCTAATAAGCTTGAGTGGAGTGGAAGGAAGAGGACAATAAAGACTAGAAAACTTGAACTATGATCATCACACAATCTACATCTGTAGGATACCATTTGAACTATGATCATCACACAATCTACATCTGTAGGATACCATTTGAACTACAAGACTTGAGGTTGCTGAGTTGGAACTTGGAAGGGAAAATATATATAATATAAGAAAAGTGAAGAAAAGAAGATTTCTTGTTGAAAGAGTAATAATTAGTGCTTATATATATATATATATATATATATATATATTTACAAGGTGTAAATGTGATTAAGAAAATAAAGCAAAGTCTTTGTGCAGTAGTTATTATAATTCTTCCATGGTCCACCAGCCCACATGGGCCGTTCACATAAAGAGCAACACCTTTAATCAAATTGAGGAAATTTTGAGTATTTTTCATTTGTTTACTACTTATGCATTTGGTTTTAATTATCAATAATTAATACCATCACGAATATTTGTTGAAGAGGATGTTTGTAGATTTCATGATATTTTATTTTCTTTACAAATTAATCTTGCATTTCTTATTTTATTTTTATCAATACATTCATGATAATTATGTCATATTGATAACTATAAGGTATGTTGGCATCAGATATATATGAGATGGGAAAAAAATTCCAACATGGAATTCGAATTAGATAATATTATTAATTATTGGTTGGAGCTGGCGAAGCAAGTAGGTATGTTTGATTTTGTATTTATTATTAAATTTTTTAATGAGGCAATAAAAAAATTAAATTCAGAATCTAAATACTGACCGTTCCAATTAGGATCCGTTTGTATGAAGGTGCCAAAGATTAATGATATTACTTTGGGTTACAGGCTAGAAGACTTGTGGTTAAGTAAGTTACAATTTCACAATGTTTTAGAAAATTTCATATTTTATAGTAGTGTAAATCATGTAGATGTTGTTAGGCTAAACTTAATTTAAAAATCTTGTAAGTTGTTATATATTTTCAATGTTTATAGAACTGATGAGACAGTAGTCTTGTTTTAAAGACTAACAGTAGAAGTGTTTGAATAAAATAAGATTACCGAAACTTTTATAATGTTGGTAATAACAATTGTTTGACTAAAAGATAAAATTTATAAGAGTTGTCAAAATAAGATATTATGTTACAAAAATTAAGATGGTTTCAATACTTTAAAAAAAAAAACAACTCATAAGCTTCTCTTAACATATGAATAAACAAATTGTCAAATACATGCTTATAATAAGTTCTTAAACATTTTACAAGCCCAACCAAACACACTCGATTAAAAAAAGACATGTAACTCACATGCACTCAATCCTAATAAACTATTCATATGAGAAATTTAAACTCAAATCACCTATTTATTCAGTAATATCAACCTGAATAACCCAACTATGTACAAGGGTTATATATGTTAATATATTTAACCTGAAAAATATTACTTTCATATGTTCAATAATCTTTTGATAAATGTCTCTATGACACAACCAAGTCGGTAATAGGTCGGGGAGAAATCATCTCACAATATATATTCAAATCTCGAGTGGGACAGATTTTTAACGAAATATTATATAAATTTGTTTGAGGTTCAAATTATATTGACTCGATGTACATCCTATAATGATACAAATAGAGAAATTTTTCATCTCTCCCTAATAAAAAAAATCTTTAATAAATGCATTATTGACAAACTGAAATATTCGATTGAGACACAAATAGAAGAAAAGGATCCACATTGGTTTTGAAGTTGCTTTTCTTCACCTAGAATTTTTCTTTTGACCATTTTGGATTTGTACAATATGGATGGTACATCAACGGTAAAAATAACTAGATCATGGGAAAGGCCTTCAGGGTTAATTAGCATTAAATTCAGGCCTAGCCCACTTCACTAGGCAGCCTAACCTATGAAACTAAATTTTAATTTGGTTGATTTTATTCACGTCCATCAATATTTCTTTTCGCAACCACAATTTATTTAATTTCTTTATTTTATTCTTAAAATTTTTATTCTTTTCACAGCTATCATATCTCCACCATCTTCTCATCATCTCAACCGTCTACCTTTTTTTTCTCCAAATCAAAACACCATTCATTTCAGTCTCAATTTTTCCATAAACTACACAATATTTAAATTTAAATGTATAATTTTTTTTATCAATATCCATACATTATTATTTGAAGTAATTATTTTTATATTTAAAATTATTCCAAAATATTATATCCCTCTACTACTAGGACGCTCTCTTTTCCTATATTTGGTACTTTGATTAATTTGTATTGTATCAATATAAAAAAAAGTTTAAGTATTGTCCTATGTTCCTTAATGTGGAAACAATTTTCTTGATTTTTTTAACGAGATATCTTATATTGTTAATTATTTTAGTGAAATATTTTGAGATATTAAAAAAATGTTGAGGAATGAAATGAGTGAAGAGATAATTTTTAATAAAAAAAAAAAAAGATTTGGGTGGCTATAAAAAAAAAAAAAAAAAGTTAACTTAAAAGGTCAAAATAGAGAATTTACATGTATAATGGCTATGGAGAGAAATAATATGACTTTGAACAGAATTACCCTTTTAATTTTTACCGATTTGTTCGCATAATTTATATAAACATTTTTAGATATTATTTTGTAATTTGTATATCAAGTTAATATTTTCCAAAGGTTCATAAAATTTTAGATTTGCTCAAGTAATTTTAAGATATAAATTATGAATTTACTGTTGAAAAGAATGAGAATAAGCGAATGATCAACAAAATTATGCAGACAAAAATTAAAAATAAAAGCCGAATTCGATAATCAAAAATAGAATAGAGGGAACTTTGTGAGACTGTTTTATCGATCTAATTATGTAAGACCCACACTCATCATTCATGTATCAATTTCTGAAAATAAGTTTTTTATTGTAATTATTTGTTGATCATATGTATAAATTAAACTAATAATGTAGGTTTAGATTTATGTGGCAAAATTATCTCATTTAGCAACTCATCTGAATCAATACTAATTGCTACATAATTAAAGCTGGTTGGAAAAACGAAAAATACCCAAATTAAGGGGTAACCTGGCCTGCTCACGTAATAAAATCCGTTATCAACTTATCATGAGATTACACAAAATTGGTAATTTCTCATTTAAATGGTGGACTAAAAAATACCATCATCCTAAAATCAGTGACCAATTTTGTAAATTTTTCTTATAACTTTTGGCCACAATTAGTTTCTTTCTTTCAATGATAAAAAAGAAACAAATATGTTAGGGTCCATTTTTACTAAATTTTACATTCTTAAATGTAGTTGGCCCATTTAAATATAATCTATTAATTTAAACCCTTAAATTTAATTTAGGAATGCAAAACCTATCATGAAATAATGAAATACAAATTTCCAAACAAAATTCAATAAAAATTTAATATTATTATAAATTAATATTAATATTTGTTTACATGGATAAGTAGGATATATCTACAAGATATATCAAATAGAATACATCAAAAGGATACATACATTCTAATTTGATATGGATTAATATATTGATATGGGTAGATATATCGATATTATTCTTTTAATTATATTCGGATTTGATGGGCTTTTAGGTTATGATTGAGTATAAATAACTCTAATTTATTATATTTTTGTAACAAAAAAAATTAGTAGACAAAAACATAAGTGACGAATTCAACGATAACATTGTAATTAGATTATTCAATTTTCAATATCTTTTTAAAAATGTCTTTCTGACTCTATTCGATTCACAATCACATTCAATTTTCAATATCTTCTTAAAAAATGTCTTTCTGGCTCTATTCGATTCACAATCACATTCAATTTTCAATATCTTCTTAAAAATGTCTTTCTGGCTCTATTCGATTCACAATCACATTCAATTTTCAATATCTTCTTAAAAATATCTTTCTAGCTCTATTCGATTCACAATCACTAAGTTCTACGCTTCCATAATACTTGTCATACATTTCCAGAATACTTGTCATGCATTACCTATGAACATGGTACTCTTCCAGAATACTTGTCATACATTACCTATGAACATGGTATACAGTCTAGTGAGAATGTTGGAGTCTGGGAGTCACAATCAGTATGTAGGAACTTGTCATACATTACCTATGAACAGTCATACATTACCTATGAACATGGTATACAGTCCAGTGAGAATGTTGGAGTCACAGTTACTGGGAGTCACAATCAGTATGTTCACCTACAATGTTCGAGTCACAATTATACAGTCCAGTAAGAATGTTGGAGTCACAGTTACTGGGAGTCACAATCAGTATGTTCACCTACAATGTTCGAGTCACAGTTACTGGGTGTGCCAGTGGAGAGTAACTAATTGACTCCACTTAAATATAATTTATTAATTTAAATGTTTAAATTTAATTTAAAAATGCAAAACCTATCATGAAATAATGAAATACAAATTTCCAAACAAAATTCAATAAAATATTAATATTATTATATATTGATATTCATATTTGTTTACATCGACAAGTAGGATATATCGACAAAGCTATATTATATTTAGTTGTTATTATTTCTTCATAATGTACTTAAAAATTTACCTTGATTCTTAAGTACTTAAAAATTTACCTTGGTTCTTATTCTTTCAGCTACTATAGTTTAAATCGAAAAGAATAATTTTGTAATATTGGTCGATACACAATTAACATGAGATAGAATTTGTGAAAAATCAATTTGATTTATGGGTAATGAAGTTTTCTTTCACAAAATCATATTATATATAGAACGAATCCAAAAGAACGAATCGCGGCATGAACTTACCCAATTACCCCGTCCGTGGATATAGAATATGTGGACCAAATCCAATCTCCACCATATTGAGAAGGAGGGTAAATCGGTAATTTAAACCATGTTTACCGATGACATATATATTCATGAGTCGTACATGAGAGAAGAAATTGAGGTTAACAATGGAGATGGAGAAGCAATCAGAGAGCCCAATAGTTGCTATAATGGAGTTGGCAAACATGATAAGCGTTCCCATGTCTCTAAACGCCGTCGTTCGCCTCAACGTGGCGGATGCCATTTGGCAGGGTGGATCCAACGCGCCGCTCTCCGCCGCCGAGATCCTCTCCGCCACCAACGCCGGCCCCGCCGCCGACCCAGACAACCTCCAACGCATTCTCCGCTTGCTTACCAGCCACGGCGTCTTCACTGAACATCTCGCCAAAGATGAATCAGTCAGAAGGTCCACACATTTTCTCTTTATTCATTATTAATGATTTTTTTATTTCTGAGAAAATAAAAAAATTAGCCACAATTTAGGGTTGATTTTGTTTTAGCTGACTAAATTACTTTTTGTGGTAATCTATTTAAATTTTAATGTTAATAATTGATATAAGTGGAAAGATCTGATCCTAATGTTATCCATTGATTACGGTGATACAAGTAAAAATGACAAAATATACAAAAAGTTGATCTTTAACTTGAATATGGAAGAATTCCTCATTTTGCTAGTTGGTCATGGTCCCAATTTTAATCATACACATATAAAATTAAATTTAATACTTTAGTTTTTGTGGTAAACCTTGTAATTTTAATCTTTAATATACTAAAATTTATAAATTTAATCATGTACGTATCAAGATTTTATTGATTTCAATACACAAGTAAAAATTGTGGTGCACATGTGAAATTACTTTTCCTTATAAAGATTCAATCTCAAACTAAATTAAAACCAAATTCACATTAAGTAAATGATTTAATTACAAATTTTAATTCATACATAACTAAAATTTAATTTATAGGTATTCATTGACGGAGGTGGGCAAAACCTTGGTGACGGATGAGAAGGGCTTATCCTACGCACCCTACGTTCTCCAGCACCACCAAGACGCGCTGGTGCGCGCGTGGCCGCTGTTGCACGAGGCGGTGGTGGATCCATCGACGGAGCCGTTCGTCAAGGTCAACGGTGAGGCGGCCTACAGTTACTACGGTAAGAAGTCGGAGATGAACGTTCTGATGCAGAAAGCGATGGCCGGAGTATCTGTGCCGTTCATGAGAGCATTTTTGGACGGCTACGATGGATTCCAGAAGGTGGGTACACTAGTTGACGTGGGGGGGAGCTCAGGGGATTGTTTGAGGATGATCATGGATAAAAACCCGAGTATAAAGGAAGGAATCAACTTCGATTTGCCTGAGGTTGTTGGAAAAGCACCCACGTTTACTGGTATGAATTAATAATGCAAAATCCATTGATTTTATATTGAGTTTGTTTTAAATGTTCTCCAAAATAAGTCTGGCCAAAAAAAAAAATCATGGACTTAGCATGATGATAATCACATCTAACAACTTGAATTGAATCCTTTTTTTTTTTTCTAATTATGACTACAAAGAAATCATATATTAAAGAGTGAGTCTCCAAATTTTTATTACATTGTATGAGACGGGTTGATCCATAATCCAAACATATACAACTCAAATCCTACAATCCATATGTTATTTGTAGGTAATGGGACTCCGTCTCACAATAAATATCCGTGAGACCGTCTTACATGAGTTTTTGTGTATATTAAAATCGTTTTTCGTCTCATAACTATGATGTTCTCGATTTTGATACTATAATTATTGCGATTTTCGATTTAATCTTACAGATTAAGAACTTGTTCGATTTCAATCAATTTTCCCTGAATTTCAACTTTCTGATAGACGTATACATGTCGAATTCTTATTAGTTGTCACATGTCGCCATGTTGCTTTTAGGTCAACAGAAACTAGGGATGGTAGTGGGGTTCCCCGTTTCCTGCGGGCGAGGAATTCCCGAAATGTACCTCGCGGGATGGGGACGGGGAATTTTTCCCCAATTGGCGGGGCGGGGACAAGAATCGTATTCCCCGCGGGGCCCAAAAATTATATATAATATATACATATATATATATATAATATAAATATATTTTTAAAATAATACAATCAAATTAATGTAAAAATTTTATATGGAGATTGAAGAGTTGAGTGCATTGAAGTATTGAAGAATGATGGAAAATAATGAAAATGTATTAAGATAATTTATTTGTGTTTTAACTAATTTTATAAAATTGGGATTTCATCTTTTATTTGGATTATGGGTCATTTTTTATGTTTTTTTTTAATATTTGAGTTATATGTAATTGTATGGAATATATTTGTGTATTAATAGATAAAAAAAAAAAAAAAGACAAAGCGGGGTGTGGGGCAGAATTTTCTCCTTTTGGGACGGGGATGGGCCCGCCCCGCCCCTCCTAGTTGCCATCCCTACTGGGAACCCCAATTTGAGGTGATGCACGCACATAATATTTTCTCACAAAATTTGAATTTTTCAATTAAAACTGGATTGAAATTGATAGATTCATAAATTGTGGGGTTAAATTTAAAATCGTGATATTTATGAGACTCATAATCAAAGTGTAATTTTAGTTATTTTTTAGTTAGCAGAATTATATGAAATAAATTAAAGATTTTTTGATATAAAAAAGGTGGAAAACATTGATCATAGTTTCCTGGTGGATGCAGGTATCACTCATGTTGGCGGCGACATGCTCAAATTCGTTCCACCCGGTGATGCTATTTTCTTGAAGGTGACTTAATTTCTAAACTTAAGCAATTTTTATGCCTAATTATATTTTCTAGATGTTATTGTTTATTTTATCAATATATATTATTGCTGTCATGACAATATCATGCTTGGACATAGAACATTATAAAATGAACATATAATATGTTATTTAAGGTTGGGATGCAAATAAGCCGGATTCCTTATTTGGGTTAGGATTATTTTGTAGCAACTTATTCTAAATAAATTATGTATTTTTTAAAGTAGTGAGGGATTGATTATTGAACTATATGTCCTGTATAGCTTCTTGATTGTATTTAAATAAAGTGATTTAAAATCCAAATTTAAAATACATTCATTACAAATATATTTAAGGTAATTTAAATAAACTCTATAAATGAATGTATTATTATGGTCGGCTTGTGGGTTGCTTTAAATCAACTCTATAATAAAAATATGGCTGAGTTTGAGTTTATTAATGGATTGTTGGTTGAGTTAAACTTAAGTTTGTTTGAGAGCCAAGCTTCAAGTTTTTCGAGCGTAAATATATATCGACACGACTCAACTCGATTACAACCCTAATGTAGATTATTTGAACTTGGCAGTGGGTGTTAACGACATGGACAGACGAAGAATGTAAGCAAGTATTGAAGAATTGCTACAATGCGCTTCCACTGGGCGGCAAAGCAATAGTCTGTGAGCCGGTGCTGCCCAACGAGACTGACAACAGCCACCGGAGTCGAGCCCTTCTAGAAGGAGACATCTTCGTCATGACAATCTATAGGGCTAAGGGGAAACATAGGACAGAATCAGAGTACAACGAATTAGGCCTTTCTGTTGGCTTCACTAAATTTAAAGCCAAATTCTATATGGATCAATTTTACACTGTCCTAGAATTTCAGAAATGATTTACTTACAAGGATATACTTTTGTTGTTAACATGTTGTGTTTTGTGTTTAGGCTTCTCTCATGTGTTCAATAAAAAGATAGAGTTGGCAATATTATATATATATATATATATATATTTCTTCCCTGCTGATATATATCTTTTCAAGTGAAGGTGAATTGGGCTGTGGTACGCCATGAGCATGAGCATCTGAAGGCGCTTGTCAAAAATTAGTGCACTTTCATCCCTCTTGTCGAGTTCAGCGCCTTCAGCCTCGACCCATTTCTCTCGTAAATTAAAAAGGTATTCGTTATGTACATGTTTGTTTATCTTTAATTATTATAAACATAAAGTCTTCTATTATCAATTAATTTTTGTTCCACCTATACTAGAATGGTAATTTACTTAATTAAAACAAGGAGTCCATATGATTTCCACCAAATAATAGAATATTACAATAGAACTTTGTGCATTATATATAGGGGTGGGAATAGATTAGGCCAAGTTGGACTTTTTTTTGGTGGTCTAAGCCTAAAATGTAAACATTAGGTCTAAGTTTGGCCTATTTGATATGAAATACTTTATTTTTAGCCCAAGCTTGACCTGTTTTGTGGTTAAGTCTGACCTAAAATCTATTAAAAGTCTATTAAGAACCTACAAAATTCTCTAGTATGAATTTTTTTTTTAAACCATTTATACTTAGAGAATTACGTTGAGAAGCATGAAAACAATATAAAATATAAAAAATATAGTTCATAATTTAGATTACATTTATATAAAACTATAAAAAATATCAAATATATCATATATTTTATACAAATATTATAAATAGGCCGGCCTGTTAGACCTATTAGGCTTTTTTTCAGGCTCGAACCTAACCTATATTCATAAATAGGCTTCATAAAAAGTTTGAACTTGACTCATTTACTAAAAAGGCTGGGTCGAGCTAGGCCAATAATAGGCTGAGTCATAAGCCCTTGTCGAGTAGTCGGAACTATTTCCATCTCTAATTATATGGTAAGAAAGAAAATTTAGGCCATTTATAACTAATAATAAGAATTTTAAAAGTAATAAAAATATTTTTATTTTGAAAATAAGATATATAATGATGGAAAAATGATAATCCAATTTTAACTTTTTCAATAACATCTAAATAATATAAGGGTCCTTTCTATGCCTATGACCTTTTTAAGTGTGATGAAAGTAAGTTGATTTTGTATCCACATGTGTCCTGTAACTCCTGTTTCACTATTAATGAAAGATCATATTTTACTATTTTATTTATTAATGAATTATTATATTCAAAAACTCATATTAGACTGTCTGACATAAGACCTTACATGAGATGAAACCTTATATAGTCATATTTAAGACTGACATTATATAATCATATTTGATGTCGATATTGACTATATATGTTGAATGAGTTAACTCGTTTCTATTGATTCATATTAACTCAATTTTACATGAGGTCCAACTAATTACTAAAAAATAAATGTTTGTATTAGTTGGATGTTGGATGATTTATTTTAAAATAGTAGTATTATTTTCATTTGCTATTTTATTATAGTGTATGTTATATCTCAATCTTAATATAAGCATGACATATGTCCACAAAATAAACTATAAGATAGGAGGGTAATATCAACAATAAATTTTAGTAAAGAGAAGTTTAAAAAAAAAAAAGTTGGCCGCTGATATCACCCATTAACATGAAATCTGGACCCAAAAAAAAAGCAAAAGTTGTACATGCCCCCACGATCTCCAGTTAATTTAAAAATTAAGACTACTTTCTGAGAGTATATTATTTTGCTAGATGACATAACATAGTATCTAACTTTTGTAGGAAACCTAGCTCAAAGAAAGAAATAAAAAATTGTAACACCAAAGAAACAATTAGTCAATAATCAAAGATCTCATACTAGGTTACCTTCACATTATATAAACTCCAATGCTTAAATCAATCAATAATCAAATAGTGCAATTTATGAATATAATGGGTGTTTGGACTGGACATGGTCGATTTAGGATGAGTTCTTTCTAGTCCATGTTTGGATTGATATTATCAAAATCCTACCTTATTTAGTCCACCCACTCGAAACCCTACAACCATATCGTCATGAAATAAATACATGACACTATTTCTTTATCTCATTCAAACCAAACATAGCATAAAGAAAAAAGTTTCCAAAATACAAATAAGTGACATCTGATTGTGAATGTTTTAATGTCTATTGATAATGCCTATATAATTATTTAGGCACCCCTATCATTCAAATTTACCCTATAAACCCATAGAAACCCCATATTTCAAAGCATAATGTTGATCAAATTAAGGCACCAAAAAGCAAGTTGAAATTAATGAGATTGAAAGCATGGAGAAGATATGCCAATGGCATATCCCTCAAAGATGCTATCAATGCCACCCTTATTTCACTCTTTTTACTCCCTTTTTTGCATGCCTTTAATCAAAAGTTGCCCACAAAATTCCTACTTACATCACCTCAATCTTTTAATGCCTTCATGACTACCAACATATATCCTTATAAGATCCAAACCATCTTTCTTCATCACACCCTCTTAATATTGCCACCAACTTTTCATGATCATCTGATGATCTAAGCAGCTGCCACCAATGAGGCGGCGATGGTGGTGGCCGGAGTCGTTGCACCACCAGCATGGGTGGTCAGCGGGCTAGCTTATTGGAGAAATGGTGTGCTTGTTGTTAAATAGGGCAACTTCTATCCTTTGGCATTTGGATATTCTGTAAGCCTATCTATGATAGGAGGCTTTATGTTTTATACTTTGGAATTTGAATAATGTGTGTTTGATTGCTTCTTAATGATATCTCTAAGTAAAGGGCCTTTTGCTTTGGCCTAAATAAAGAATTTGGTCTCTTTCTTTATGATCTGGTTTATTTCTACTTTCCTGCTTGCAAAACATGGGTATAAATGTATCATTAGTTAATTTGCAATTTGGATGCTTTTGATAATTTATCTTGTATTTTCTACTTATGTATTGATGATTTTGTCCTCATATGTGTTGTGTATAAATGTATTAGAATAAAACATGATATATTAATAGCAACGTGCTAATGCGAAAATATATAATTTACACGATGTTATGTATCATTTATAAGAAAACATGTTTTTTTTCACTAATTTCAGTTTTTGTAGGACACATTTTCAGAGTTTTGAGATGACAAACCTTGATGCTCATGATGATAGATCAGAATCAAAATAACAAATCACCATCTAGACAACAAAGTTACGATTAAGATGATTGATATTCTCAAAGCACATGAGCATCATAATCTGTCATCTTGAAACTCAAGACCTTGAATTGATATCCAACTTTGATTTCAATTAGATCTCAATGTTCTAAAAAGATTGTGGGTCAATGTGACAAAAATAGGTAAATAAATATGTTTCTAATATATGATATAAAATATGTTTTCTTGTGAAGTAGGTAGAAATATTGATTTTTTTTTAGTTTCGACTCATTTACAATTTTTTTTTATTTATATTTTTACATTTAACATGCCTGTTACTCTGTTAGTCGATATTTACATACTAATTAATTATATTGTGAACCTGTTTTTCATTTCACAGAAAGAAACCGGGGAAATAATAGTTTGTTTTTTTGGCTTTCTTTAATTATTCGAAATTGAAATCTTGTTCTATTATTGTTGAAAATCAACACCACAATTTACCGAAGATGGTTTAGTCTTGCATATATTGAAATCCCCACACTACGGAAATTCAAGGATAGAAAAAGATGGTGAAGGTTGTAGAAATTATTATTTTTTCAAGAAAAGAATTATATAATGTTTTCGCCGCCTTGAACGATTATCTCCGACAATGTTCCATCCTCAACCATCAACATCTTATTGTTTAAATTTTCTGTTTTTAGTAAGTTTAATTTAACTTTTTTAATGTCATGTATTACACTGGCCCTTACTAGTTGGTTACTACAACAATCAACAAATCATATCTATATGATGCTCATAAAGATGCAATTCACATTCCCCTTGAACAATAAGATCATTTCATGACAATTTCTTCTAGTAATATACGAAAAAAAAAGTTGTAACTTTATAGGCTAATGATATCATCACGCAGTAGAGAATGAAGACTTTGACACATTTCAACAGCCTGAGGATGTGATACATCACCAGCAAGGAACTCTTGAACCATCCCATTAACTTCAATCACACTGCATCCTGGTTTTTTCTTCATTTGTTTCTTCTCCATTAATCTCCTAACACTCATGGCCTCTGAATCCCATCCAGCTTCTATATATATATATATATATATATATATATATATATATATATATATTATATGCAAGCACATGAATCCCATAATCTGTGACTCCATTATCAGCTAGCTTTCTCCACAACCTATTCGCCATATCAACTTTTCCATGAACTCTACATGCCCCGAGCAAAGCTCCCCATACGTTGACATCTACTCCACCTATTCCTCGAAGATAGTAGTTGATAAATTTCTCTGCCTTTTCTACCTCACCAGATCTTGCCAAAAGGTCAACCACACAAGCATAATGCTCTGTCTTTGGCTCGATTTTGTAGACCCTGCTCATGCTTTCAAATAAAGAAAGACCCTTTTCGACCAACTTAGCATGAGTACAGGCAGTGAGGAGAGCAACGAATGTGGCATGAGTGGGCTCAGTCCCACTCAAGATCATCTCATCAAATAGTTGAAGTGATATTATCGCGTCTCCGTTTATTGCCAATCCAGATATGATAGCATTCCAGGATCTGTAATCCTTCTCCTGGATCCGTTCAAATACTGTTAAGGCCAATTTCACACAACCACATTTAGAGTACATGTCAACTAATGCAGTGGAGAGTATAGGATTGGAAATGTATTTACATATCTCAGCGTATGAGTGAATCCATAGACCTTGTGCTAATGCACCGAGATGAGCACATGCAGTAAGAGTACTCACAAGGACCGATTCATTAGGCTTCATACCCAACTCTTCCATTCTTGTATACAAGGATAACACTTGTCTGAAATCGCTTACTCGTGAATATGCTGCCATTATTGCGCTCCAAGAGACCACATTCCTCTCAGGCATTTCATCGAACAATGCCCTCGCTTTAACAATGTCCCCCATTTTACCGTACCCATCAATCATCACGGTCCACAACACCACATCTCTCACAGGCATTTCATCAAGCAGCTCCTCTGCTGTCCCCATATCAAGACGTAGTGCATAAAATTCAATCAAAGCGGTTGTGGTGAACTGGTCGCCTCAAAATCCTAACCTGACAACATGAGCGTGTACCGAAAGCCCCATATGCCCAAACTCCGGTGAAACCATGGAACAAGCTTTGACTAGAGGTGTAAAAGTGTAGTTATTCTTTATAAGTCCATCTCTCAGCATGTCTTTATAGCATGAGATTGCATCTATGGGTTGATTGGACATTACAAATCCTTTGATCATACTGTTGTAATGGAAGGTAGTTCGGCGCCGGAGATTATGGAATAAGATACAAGCGTAGGAAAAGAAACCCGTGTCGGCGGAGGTGGCGGCGAAGGAGAGGACGGAGGCTACGGTGTCGGTTGTTTGGAAGAAGGGGTTTTTCAGAAGGTTTGGATGGATTTGTTTGAGCTGATTCAGAGTTTTGCATCGTTGATTGATGAGTTTGGTTTTTGCAGGGACTTTAAATTCAATGGCACTTTCTATCATCTAATGAATGGGTTTTTTTTTTTTTTGAAGGTGAAGAACAAATGAGATGTCAAAACCTTTGTATTTTCTGATTTCTCATTTGCCAGTTTGTCTTCGTAGATTCAAATAGATTTTTCTTTTGAGGAAATGTCTCAGTTTACCATAAAAATTATGATATAATACATTTTGTATCATTAAAGATATATTTGATCCCAATATACCACAAAATATAAGGAAATATTCCAATATACCATAAAATTTAACTGGTTCACATGTGATAGTAAATGACAAGACGTGAGATTGATGTAGGTAGTGTATTTGGTGGAGAGACAGTGTCACATGGACATCAGTGTGTAAATCCTCCTCTATTTAATATATTTAATATGTTGTGTTGCCTCTACAAAGGCTTATATGAAAATTAATTTTCGTGTAAATATATATATATATATATATATATATTTATTGGGCTTACACGAAAATTAAATTAATTTTCGTTAAGGCTAAAAAAAAAATTTACACGAAAATTATGTATAACGGTAAATGTGTCGTTATTTTTGATTGGATATGGGATAGTTGACCTCATTTATGTCTCATTAAATAGAATAAAGTAGAAATACTTTTAACTTTTATTAAAGTTTGTGATATTTTGGAGATTTTCTCATATTGAATGATAGAAAAAAACCACCTTATATCTATTGTGGTACATTGGGCACGGGACATTTTTCTTTTTGTCCCCAAATAAATATGCCCAGGTACAGTGGGCCTTTAACTTTTTCACTGGGCCTTTTTCTACAATAATAACAATTTAAATAGTAATTTTTTAGCATAAAATTACATTCTTGATTAATTTGTATGACCAAAATTATAAAATTTGAGCTCAATATGTGTCAACTTCATTTGAACCGGCCCAGCCTCATATAGCAAGGGGAAATAATAAATTAATAACACAACATAAATGAAGGGGCTGATTTTTTTTTTAAATTTCTTTAAGTTTAATTAAAATATATCTTTTTAAAAACAAAAAAAAAGTATAAAATGTCTAAAATCATCTTTTCTTATATTTGTAGGTATAAATATTTTTACTAAATTTAAATGGAAGGAAAATCTTCAAGTCTCATATCATATATTTTATAATAATACATAATAAATATAGAATTTTAAAATGTGAATTGTATTTTTTTTAATTAAAATTGAGGGTGAGGAATTTCAACTTATCACTTTACACTGAAGGTGTGAAGTGCATATATGATTAAATTAGACTTGTCGATGTTATAATAGATTATAACGTACTGATGAGAATGATTTAAATTTGTAACAACGGAATAATATTTAAAATTAAGAATTGATATTCTATGAACTGATTTAATTAAAATTTTATGTAGTTTGTTCACTAATTTCTTTTAGCTACTCCCGCAAGTGTACGGTGTAAGGTGTAGAAGTGGTAAGTAAGGTCGATCCCACAGAGACGGGCTATCTAGACACTAACTAATTACTCAAATTCAATTCTCAGTTTTATCTAGGAAAATCAAATCACACTAATTGCAGATTAATTCAATAGACAATTAGCTATGCAGATAAACTCACTCAAGATCAACAGATATCTAAGACAAGTTCTAGAACATGCTTTCATCTAATTCTCATCAAAACATCACTTTAACCTATTCAAGTTCATTAATCAATCATCATATATGAGCAATCACATATGTCGAATTAACAGTTCTCCCGAGTCAGTTAACCGGTTGATTATTATGCCACCAGAGGCATCCCTACTCAATCTGATTGAAACATAACAACTCCCAAAAGTACCTAAGATTGATTTCTCATCACATAAATTCCTTAATCTCTCGATCTATGTCTTTTTATGTGTCATGTGTTTATTCTTCCATAATTAAATCTCATCTCCCGAATTTTGATCTAATTACTAAAAATACTCAATTACCGGCCGGACAATCAAACAAGCAATCAATTCATAAACACACAAATAGGATAAACGATCACGAACTTTGAATTGAAATTAAAGATCCATCAACATTCAAATTAAATTACTAACAAGCCCTAGAAACCCTAGAAAATTAGCTAGACATGATTATAAACAAACTCATGGACAAGATTGGAAATATCATATCTACTAAGATCTAACAAAGGAAGAAAAGATTAAAAACTCTATTAGACGACGATCTTGCGATTCCTCGATCTCTTGAATTCTTCTTCAAATCCTCTCGCTGCTTCTCAGACTCTCGTGTTTCTCTCTATGAATCTCTCTCTGAATTTCTCTCTCTATCTCCTTTCTCCATATCTTCATATTGAGTATTTATATGGCTTTGAGAATCTTCCAAATGAAGTAAGAGGTGAAAACATCACCCGGGCACGGTCGTGCCCCACAGCACGGTCGACCGTGCCCTCCCAAGAGGTCACTGGCGTTTTCTCGGAGTTGACCGTGCCCCACGCACTACAAGAAATTTTGCCTTTTACAACGGGTAATACCCGTTGTCGTATCCTGTTTTTTAGCGTTGTCGTATCCAGCGTTGCAAAAAAAAATTCATCATTTGACAATGGTAGAAAAGCGTTGTCTTATCTAGATGCGACAACTTGAAGTCTGAAAATAGTATTAGCATATATATAATAAGATTAAGATGCTCGCAAGGGTTCTTATTCAAGCCAGAAAGGTGGTTCCAAAACCACAGTTTTTCTAGAAAAGGTCCCCTCCTTCAATATCATGATTGGGTCGACCAGGCCAGATCATGAGTGAATAGAAAATCGAAAATGTTGGTTCGACCAGGCCAGATCATGAGTGAATAGAAAATCGAAAATGTACATAACTCTTCCAGCTGAAATACTTGGAATAATTCTACCACTATCTAGATACGACAACGTTTTTCTATCGTTGCACGAAAGTGTTGTCTTTTTTAAATATTTTTTTAATTAAATATTAAATAGGATGCTGACGTCATCATAACATCGACACGTCATCAAAGTGCCGACACGTTATCATGCCACGTCATCCAAATGACAACACCATGACACGTCATCAAAGTGCTGACATCATCACGTCACATCATCATGGCAAATAATGCGCGTTGTCTGGGAACCCGAGAGCCATTGTCGTACTCCAACCACTAGACCACTAGTGCTTTATGTTATAATATTCTACATTCATTTCTTTTATTTCAATTTTTGATATTTTTCAATTTTCTATTATCACATATTTTTTGTTAATTTTTAATATTTGAATTTTTAATATATTTTAAAAGGTTAAATATATATATATATAATTGGAAGATTAATGACTAATTAATATGTTTAATCTAATTTTATTTTAAGACAATTATAAAATATACTAGTGCATATTTTTAATATATTTTATGAAAATACTATTTTTTAAAATTATGAGTTTGTTCATATAAGATAATATTAATATAAATAATATAAGATAATATCATAAAATTAATAATTAAACTTTTCAAATTTAATTTAATTAAAAAGAATTAATATTATCACATATTTTTGTTAATTTTTATTATTTATATTTTTAATATATTTTAAAAGGTTAAATATATATATATATATATATATATAATTGGAAGCTTAATGACTAATTAATATGTTTAGTAATATTTAATCTAATTTCATTTTAAGACAATTATAAAACATACTAGTGCATATTTTTAATATATTTTATAAAAATACTATTTTTTAAAATTATGAGTTTGTTCATATAAGATAATATTAATGCAAATAATATAAGATAAAATCATAAAATTAATAATTAAACTTTTCAAATTTAATTTAATTAAAATACAATTAATATTATCATATGTTTTTTGTTAATTTTTATTATTTGTATTTTTAATATATTTTAAAAGGTTAACAATATATATATATATATAATTGAAAGATTAATGACTAATTAACATAAGATAATATTAGATATATAACATCATAAAATAATTAAACTTTTCAAATTTTATTTAATTAAAAAATAATTAATATTATTACATATTTTTTGTTAATTTTTATTATTTGTATTTTTAATATATTTTAAAAGGTTAACAATATATATATATATATATATATATATATATAATTGGTATGATTTATATATATCTTTTTTTTTTGCTTTATAAAATAATTGTTTAAAATAATTTATGTTTTTTGTATTAATTTTAAAACCAAACTCATTTTATCTTTATTTTTATTTTAGAAAAAACATTCATAATTTATCAATTATGAATTATAAAACATAATTTTTGAATTATGTTTTAAAATAATATATAAATTTTGTATTATTATATAAAAGGGTGAGAGTAATATTTTAAGTGTAGTTTCTTAATTAATTCAAAATAGTATTTTATAAAAATACTATTTTTTAAAATTATGAGTTTGTTCATATAAGATAATATGAATGCAAATAATATAAAATAATATTATAAATTAATTAAATTTAATTTGATTAAAAAATAATTAATTTATAATTAACACAACACATAAAAAAAGCGTTGCATAATGGGTTGTCTATTGACAAAAAAATACTATGAAAAGACAACTCATAAAAGCGTTGCACAATAGCGTTGTCTTTTAAAAAAAAAAGACTCCATAAGACAACCCTTTGAAAAAGCGTTGCACAAAAGCGTTGTCTTTTTAAAAAAAAAGACGCCATAAGACAACCCTTTGGAAAGCGTTGCACAAAATCGTTGTCTTTTTTTAAAAAAAAGACGCTATAAGACAACCCTTTGAAAAAGCGTTGCACAAAACCGTTGTCTATTTTTAAAAAAAGACCTCATTTAACAACCTTATGAAAAAAGGCGTTGTCTTTGAGCGAATTTTTTGAACAAAGACAACGCTTTTATGAAAAAGGGTTGTAAATTTCAAAACGACAACCCAATTTCATGAAAAGGGTTGTCCTTGGGGGTTGTTAAAAGCCAAATTTCTTGTAGTGACGGCACGGTCGTGCCCTGCCATCCAACACTCTCTGTATACTGGCGCACGGTCGTGCTACACGGCACGACCAGACCGTGCGCCACCAACTCTTCCACGCAATCTTGTACTTCTATTCTTCCTTCCTTGGTCATCAATTACACTTGAAACTTGCACTTTTCTCATCAAAATCATGAAACTAAGCACAAACCCATCAAATGCAACTTATATAATATAATATCATAAATCACCATAAAAACGTATATAAACATATTCACATGAATATATAAACATACGCAAAAATACGTGAGAAACGACACTTATCATAGTTAATTCAACTTATTATGTGACCAATTGATATATTTTTCTAAGGCAATAACATGCAGTGAGCAGTCCCTGCAACCTAGTCTTCATACAGTAATCCAACTTACAGTGCATCTGCTGTAACTTCCGACTTACAGCATGCAGTGCACTGTTCAACCATATAGCCTGTAGTAACTACTTTTCACACAATTTACAACAAAGTTTTCTCTTGCTTGTTTGCTTTCTTTATGCAACCTACTTTAGGACTCAAAGCTTAAACTATTTTCACTTAAATATAGCGAAAAATAGGGTATTCTATTATCCTATTACATATGTGTTTTGTCTCATCAACATTTAAACATTGATTTCCTAACAAATTTGATCTTGAAGACTTTATTAATGATTTTGGGCAAAAACTTGTGTGCTCCCAGCTCAACCCGGTGTGTGGACCGCTCCCACACGCGCCCACGCGTGGCCACACCATAGTTTGTGTGCACCACGCACGCATCTTATTGTATTCTACAAAGGTATTAGGTTTATACTCTTGAAGTATCACACATTTACTCTTAAGGTATCACACATTTGTTCTTAAAGTATTAGTGTAGAAATATTGTTGTTTTCTTCTTTTTCCTCTTTTTTTTTCTTTCTCTTTCTTCATCTCTTTTCTTATCAATTTGTTATTCTTCTTATTTATTTTGTACATTATTCTTCTTCTTCTTATCTATTTTCTTGTTCTTACTCTTCTTATTTACATATTTAAGTTGGCATAAGTATTAATGATTAGATTATGCTACAAGATATTATGTACTTACTATAAAGGTATTACAATTGAGATGATCAGTCAGATAATTAAATATGCAAAAGTGTTTTTGTTACATGTAATACATGAAGATATTAATTGAATGCACATTTACGTATATGGTATCACATAAATACTTTAAGGTGTCATATACATACCTTTAAGGTATTAATGTTTATACTGTAAGGTATTACATATGTACACATTTAATATATTACATATTTACCGTTAAGGTATTAATGTTTATAGTATAAGGTATTATATATTTACCTTTAAGGTATTAATATTTATAGTATAAGGTATTACATATGCACCTTTACGGTATTATATATTTACATTTAAGATATTAATGTTTATAGTATGAGGTATTACACACGTGCATATTTAGGTATTACATATTTACCTTTAAGATAATAATGTTTATAGTATTACATATTTAGATATTACATATTTATATTTAAGGTATTAATGCATATAATATAAGGTAACATACAACATATTTACTCTTAAGGTATTAGTTGCGTATTCAATGAAAGATATTAGTTGCATACTCTTAAAGTATCACTTGTATACTCTTTAGGTATCATTTGTGTACTCTTAAGGTATCAATGTACTGTAGACTCTAAATTTAAAATCATAAAATTTCAAATGTGAATTTTCATCTTCTTCCTCGAATTTTCTGCAACTAATTTCATGAAATTGAATCAATAATCTCATCAAGAAAACAGAGCAATTAACATCAATACAATGAAAGAACAACACATCATAACTCCAACAAGAAGTGAGTGTCATACTGCCATTTATTAGCAAAATAAAGAATGTAAGAACTTCATATACATATATATTGATCTTCTTCCCCTTATCCATCAAAGTTAAAAAAAAAAAAACCATCAATTCCACAACCTAAATTATCCACACAATTTATCGAATTCAACACATCTTCAAAGGAATAATCCTCAATCGATTCGAATTCATCCAAAACTCTAACAAGAAACATATCATTACTCTTCAATCCACTAACACAAATCATGATTTGAATAAAGCGAAAAAAATAGAGAAGACGGTGATGTAAAGAAGAAGAAGAATAAGAAGAGGGGCGGGTTGCAGAAGAGAGAAGAAGGGGAGGGGGCGCTGGGTTTGAAGGGGAAAAAAAAAAAAAAAATATATATATATATATACCTTTCCAGCGGGTCAGGTCGGGCAATGGGGTCACGGATCCTAGGTACAAGGGAGCTCCTCATGATTTTGCTTCTCAAGATGCTAGAAGATTTAGAAATGATTTTCAATAATAATTTGAAACTCATTTTTCCTTTTATGTTTGTAGGTGTTGCATTTTTTTCAACATTTTAGATGATATAAGAGCATTTTGAAACTTGATATATGTACACAACTTTTTGAATTTCAAGTTTTTAACTTATTTCTATCGTTTAAGTAAAAATATTTAATTTTCTACCTATGACTTTTTTTTCTAGAAGGGATTAAAGTTATTTCGCTCCCTTAATTCAAAGCTAGCACTCAGTATGATTTATAACGAACTCATTAATTTATTTCGCTCCCTTAATTCAAAGCTAGCACTCAGTATGATTTATAACGAACTCATTAATTTAACATTTATGTATAAGAGAGTTAGAGTTAAAGCAACTCCAACAGTTTTCTTAGATAAGCTACTCGCATAGCTTGGTGAAAGAAGAGTCTTTGTACGAGATCAGCTACTCCCTTCATTCTTTATTCTTCGTGAAGTGGAATTCGGACGGATTGATTCTTTTTTGCTAGTAACTATAACTGGAAGCCAATCCAAGTCGCTGATTAATTAGTGATGTTGACAATTAATGGTTTTGATAAATATATATTTTGTATGTTTGGATAACTTTTTTTTCTCTCTCTTTTTTTATTTTTTTCATTTTTTTAATTTTGAGAAATGGAGCAATAAAAACATATTTTGATTCTGAAGCTTTTAACCTGAAAATTGTGCTTAAGGAAGCATGAATTTCATATTAAGATATGTACATTAGAAAGGGTAAAGGAAAAGTATAAGTGGTATAACAAATTGTGAATGGTTTCTATTTTTAATGTTGTATGTATTAATCAAATATTAAAAGTAAGACATTTGTCTCAATATGCATTTGACTCTTGAGGAATGTGAAAGTGTATCATACATCTTTTTCATTGCCTTTTCTTTAAGATCAAACCTAATGTATAATTTATGGATGAAGTCATAAACACCTTAAATATATTAAATACATCTTTAAAAAATGTAGTATTATCTTTCCAAAAATAGGGTGTGTATAGCCCCATCCATAATTTATATGTACTCTCATTTTTTTCCTCATACAAGAACATATTTTGATAGGGTGTTTGGTTGCTAGATTTTCTATCTATTATGGTTTTTTTTATTCGTGTTGACATTTAATTTTAATATTAATTACATAAAAAAATGAATTTATAGTTCATTTTCATTTCCAACATGAATTTTGGATGTTAACATTTAATATTATAACTCACCAATTTCATATTCATATTAATTCGAGACATAATTGGGCTTTTAGCGCTCTGATTGCTGCCATAAAATTCAAATTGTATAAGTCAATCCCAGATCAATCCATGAGAAATTAAAAAAAAAAAAAAACAAGAGAGAATCACCAAAACAATTTTGGTGACAAACAAAATAAAATACGATAATTGAAATTGGAATAATTGATTGTATATTCAATATATCAATTTCTTTTCAAATACTTTAATTTTGGTTTTGTGCTAGACGTTATTTATTTATTAATTTAGGTACATTTCATCAGGCCTGGCATCTAATCCAAGTCATAAATCATATATTTAGGTTTTGAAAGTCTCTGCAATGTTGACTCTCAAGTGAAGTTAGTTTTTACGTCTTAATAAATACCTCTGTATCAATAATCATACGATATCACATTATCTAATATTAGAAAGGTACATCATGACTTGAATAAATATATATATGATTTAAAGAAAGCTTGGATGAGATAAACTCTAATTGAAAAATACCAGCATAATACTTCCCCAATTCGGGAAAATAATCAATCCCAATTTCTCAATAATCACTCATCATGTCACCATCACTCTAAAAAAATGCATAAAAACACGAGATAAAACAATATAAATGAAATGATATTGTGTTCTCTAGTGGTTAAAAAAAAAGTAATTGCCGCGAAAATCACAAGCATTCTCCAAAATTGCAATTTTAATATGACTTTCAATGTCTCGTGCATTCGTAATTAGTGGACATATTTCAGATATTTTAGAACCCCCAAATTTACAGAAATTATGAAAAAAAACTCTTAATTGATACTACTACACATAATAAACTATTACAAATATTAATTGACCTAAAAACACTAATTTATAGAGCTAAAAGATGCACGAAATTTACTTTTAATTATGAATGCACGGGACATTGAAAGTCATGTTAAATTTGTTAATAACTAAAAATCATGTTAAAATTGTACGCTTGAGAAGGAATCCCCTTCAGTGAAGACCTAACGAGAGGTTGAATTCAAACACACCCAAGATCCACAAGAATCGTACGAACATCTATGGAGCGTAGCAAAGATTTTTGAAATCAGCTCTCGTCACCCCACTCAATCCTACAACGGAAAGTCGAGTCGAGGCGCTGTAAGCGAGCGAAGAAGTTTGAATGTGATTTGAGCCACAATTTTTTTTTAAAAGTGTAATTACCAATTGTCACACTTGGCTTAGCGTATGACTTATTCAATCTCCATTTCCAGCCCATATCTTGCACTATTTTTCCATCACAAATAATAATGTAATCATCTCTTCCCACTTTCACACACTCATCAAACACCAAATGACCATGCTTTTCTTACCTCCTACGACAAACCATACCCACCCCCACAACCAATAAAAACAACAGCCTCCCACATGCCAATATACCTAAACTAAACCAAAACTTGATAAATAAATAAAAACCTATAAGCAATATATCATATCCTAGCTACCTAAACCATGAACATCAAAACTGCCACCTTATTTTGGCTCACTGCCTTTGCCATCCTTCTTCTTTCAACCATACTTTCTCACAATTCCTCTCACTCTTCCACTTCTGATCATTCGATCATTTCCAGCATTCATCGTCTCGTCGGATTCGAGTTTTTCAGTAGGGTAGCCAGTAAACTAGGTTTAGAAGACATTTATTTCATTGTAGAAAGAATTGTCTATAGGAGACATCACCATCATCATCATCATCATAGGAGGAGAAGGAATGACAGCTCATGTAATAACAACCTATGGAAGTCTAATATCATATCCTTGTACAATGTTAGCTCTGTTTTAACAGTTGATTCAAAGGGTTGTGCCAATTTTAGCAGTGTGCAGAAAGCAGTAGATGCTGTACCTGATTTTAGCCGTTCTTGGACGCTTATCTTGGTTGATTCCGGCACGTATAGGTATTCATCGACCCCGTTTCTGTTACGTATTTTATCAATATGACATCATCATTATACATATAACATTGTAGTATTTAATTATAAAATTTATGCAACACAAAATTATGACACGATAAATGTTTTTTACTTTGTAATGTTACGTTGCATGAATTATTGTTTGATCTATGTATGATTTTTCTTCCTTTTGTAACAAAAATAAACTAAGACTTTTATCAAACCAAATCTTTTATTACATCACTTCATTTTACATTTCCTATTTCATAATAATCACCACAGGTCAGGTCACATGTATCCAATGACATCATTATTAAACACATGATGTATATTAAATACTATATATAAAACATGAAATCTAATATCAAATATAATAGAGGATCCAATCCAGACTTTAATAGATCTATTAAATATTTCATCACCATATTCAATGAAGACGATATTTTCATTTATATATAAGCGAAATATATTAATAGTTTGTTCTTTTCAAGTCATTTGTGGTATTTCCCTTCCCACTTTTTAATTTGAATTAAAGGTTCTCTACTTCATAACTTCCATATTTGTTTCTCTTATTATATATTCTTCTTGTTGAAGAAGATAATTTGTAATCAATGTCTGGTTTATGTCTGGCTTCTCAATTTCATAGTCAAATGAATCTTCCATAGGAAATTGTAAGATGACCAATTAACCTTGATCACCTAAGTTATCCATTACTTATCATTAGCCTATAAATACTTGTAATCAACAAGAAAAAGACATCAAAAGAGTGAGAAAATCAAAAGAGTGTATCTCAAAAGTTTAACTGCATGAGCTTTTGAAAAATATAGTGGCATCAAAATTATATCCATTTTTCAACTTCCAACTTATTCAATGATCACCTTTTTTACTTCATATCTTATACCCAACACTTCTTTCATATATTAAGAAATGAAATTATTATGATTGCAGGGAAAAAGTAGTGGTAAACTCAACTAAAACAAATTTAATAGTTGAAGGTAAAGGTTATCTCAACACTGCAATAGAATGGAATGACACAGCTAATTCAACTGGAGGGACAAGCTATAGCTCTACATTTGCGGTTTCTGCTCCCAACTTCATAGCTTATAACATTAGTTTTCTGGTATAATAATTTTCTTATTCAAACTTTGGTTAATTTCAATTCCGGTTTTATATGTAAGTCATTTTTCATTTTTTAACAATTAAATATCCGTTTTTTAATTTTGATCCTCTATGTTTTAATTTTTTTTCAATTTCGGTTCAATTTTGGTCTGAATTTTCAAAATCGCTAACGTGACCGTCAGAAATTTTGACGTGGCAGCCAAATTCCACGTAAGCGATTTTGAACAAATTGTAGAAAATTAAAACATAGAGAAGCAAAATTTGAAAACAAATATTTGATTATCAAAAAATGAAAAGTGTCTTACATATAGAACCAAAATTGAAATTACCCCTTCAAACTTTTTAATTTGTTCATTTATTTGTTATACAATTAATGCTAATTATATATTCTTGTATCTAAATAATGAAACAATTAATCTGCGAAGAACACAGGCCCGGCACCAGATCCCGGGGAAGCAGGGGGACAAGCAGTGGCACTAAGGGTATTGGGAGATCAAAGTGCATTCTATGGCTGTGGATTCTATGGAGCCCAAGACACCCTCAATGATGAAGAAGGCAGGCATTATTACAAAGAGTGTTACATTCAGGGATCCATTGATTTCATATTTGGAAATGGCAGATCACTGTTTGAGGATTGCAAGATCAACTCGACTGCCAAAGAAACGTCGTCTGGTGGGGTGAGTGGGTGCATCACAGCTCATGCCAGAGACTCGGCTAACCAGAAAACGGGCTTCTCCTTCGTCGGATGCAGCATCACAGGCACCGGCAAGGTGTGGCTGGGCAGAGCTTGGGGACATTACGCCACCACCGTTTTCTCCAAGACCTACATGTCCGACGTCGTTTCTGCTGAAGGCTGGAACGATTGGAGAGACTCTTCCAGAGACCTGTCTCTTCCTCTTCTTCATTGTCCTTTATTATCAGGGTTAATATCAATTTGATAATTGAAATATTGCACTTTTTTTCGATGGGTGTCTAAACTCAAAAATAATTACGATCACTAGCTATTCTCTTTGAAATTTTCAGGTGGCTACCTGAGAACGCAATCGACCTTCAAAGATCAACCAAAATGCATGAGATATATACCAAAATGACCCTCTTTTAAAGACAAATTATAACTCTAGGTCAATTTAATGATTCTCGTTCGATTCGAACTTGAATCGAACAAAATCTGTTCAAACTCTAGAATGATTTGTGTTTGATTCGCACTCGAATTAAATGAGAATCATTAATACGACTTGGGTTATAATTTTGCTTCGAATAAGGGTTATCTTCACGTATGACTCATGCATTTTTTATTAATATTTGGAGGTGAATTGCATTTTCGAATTTTTCGACAAATTTTTTGCCGAAAAATATGTCAAAAATTGATTTCGGTAGCAACCGGAAAATTTCAAAGAGAATGACTAGTGATCAGAAAACTTCTGAGTTTAGAACCCACTGGAAAAAAGTTCAATAATTCATGTAGCAAATTGATATTACCTTATTATTGCCACCTTTTTATAGTTTCTGTGCATGATGAGATGATCTTAGTTTTATTTCTTTATTTTTTATTTTATTTTTTTGAATTATTTTCAGAACGGTGTTGTTTGGAGAGTACGAATGCTATGGACCAGGAGCAAACACGACGAATAGAGTAACATATGGGAAGCAATTGAAGCAATCTGAAGCAGCACAATATCTTGGTACTTCATTCATTGATGGAGATCAATGGCTTGTTTCTAGCTATACTAATTTTCTGCATCTTCTTCATATTTCTGGAGATGATCAAGCAAATATGATTCAACTAAATCATCTAATTCAGTGATTAATGTATCATGTGCTCAACAGAACAAGTAACTACATGTTTACCTTCATAGATCATCAAAATTTATGTATGCATAATGTATATACAATTAATGTATGTATATACACACACACATATTATTGAGTAGCACTCTTGAGACGGCTATCTCATAGATCAATTTCATGCATGTAAGACGGTCTTATAATTTATATTTTGGGGATCTGATATCTGATTGAGTATTTGGTGGCTTAATTTATAAGCACTTGTAGTGCTTTCAGTATTAACAATTTTACTTAGTATAATATCAATAAATGTATTTTTTATTATTAATAATGTTTAACTGTATATTTACTTTAAAAAAATGTTTAATTGTATATGTGTAATATATATTAATTGCATTTATAATTTTGAAACCGTAATAAATTAATACGATTGGATGAAGCATCCATCCTTTAGCTTAAAGAAAGAGTTTAATCGCAACAAAACCCAAGAGAAAGTATTTTTATTTTATACTAGTACGTAGTTGCCTTTGTGGGTGCGTTGCACGGTTTGTTATATAATATGTGGTAAATATCAACTATTTGATAATATAATTTAATTAATAATAAGCATTTTAAAGATATAAAATATTTAATAATTAAGAAAATATGAATTTACGTAACTATATATTAAATATATATTTATCTAATTCATACTATCATGTTTATTATCGATATCTCATTTGACAATCTATGATTAATAACACTAAACATATCATTATGAATTACAAATCAAATCCAATTACATATATTTATGAATATATTGAAAACAATACACAAAAAATTGGAAATTTTACGTAAGAACCTGTTGCAAGCAATGTTAATTATATATTTTCATCCTTTATTTTAAAATAAATTGAATTAGAAAAATATTTTTAATATTGCTTAACATCGAAGATGACAGATAGTCAATTACTTTATCATGACTATCACATAAATTAATTGTTATAGCTCGATGTTGATCAGTATAATTCAAGCCCAACAAAAAATCTAAATGTAGTTGTGGTAATGATGATGATGACGACGACGACAACATAATTAGAAACTAAACGCATAACTTAAATTATTAGCCGAGCCATCTAAATTCAAAACATGCACTCTCATATAAATAGATACGAAACCCTAAGTGTACCCCGAAATTTATATTTGATTATTGGATATTTATACTTGTATATTTAATAATATTTTTATCATTAAAATATATCAGTAAAGGATATTAATAATTTTCATAAAAATGTTAAATGGTATTACATATTTGAAATACATTTATTAATCTAAAAAATACTTAGGATGACATATAATTTCATACTACACATGTATTATATATATATATATATCTATATATGTGTGTGTATACATCTTTACAGTGTTACATTTATTTATTAATTTATATTAAATATGATTTCAAATATCCCTAAACAAATTAATATTTATTATTGAAATTATTTTTTGGATAATATCTATTATTGGTATTTAAGAAATTATATTCAATAAAAATTAATTTAATTAGGACCAATAAAATATGAATGAACTAATACAATAATTATATTATTAAATTATATGGACCAAGCAATTAAAAATACAAAATACAAAAAAAAAAGTTTATTGATGTGACTTTTTTGGGAGGGAAAAGAGTAAACTTGTAAATATCTCCAACTTCTTTGTTTATATATATAGGCTTAATACCCAAAAAAATCCAAACTTTTGTGGGTTTTTGCTATTTTGACCAATTCTTAAAGTTTTGTCAATTTATCCATAATTTTAAAATTTAGTAGCAATTTTAACTAATTTTAGATTTTAGTCAAAATTGGATGACATGTCTCTTACTAGTTGCCACATGGATTAAGTTTTAAATACACATCACAAATTCTCTAACTCATCTTAATTAAACACAAATTAACAACTTTGACTCCACTTCAACTCTACCTTCAAACAACATTAAAACTCATCATTTCACTGCAATTAACTTTGTCCATTTCGTCTTCGCTGGTTGCTTCAATATAGGTTTTTGTTCTTTGAGTTTCGCCATTGTTTTCTTCCAAGTTTTATAGTTGTAATAATAAATCAGATCTCTCTTCTTCTTCATCAATTTTCTGGGCTTGTTTTTTTGGTTTGCGCTTTGTTTTCTATTAATCTATAAATTTAATGTCATGACAAATAACATAAGTTTAATTACAAATAATTTGCATTAGGGGTACCTAGATGCGGTTGTTTGGTGGGTGGGGAGGCTTTTAATATACTCCAGTCAGATTAGAAGAGTTAAAAGTTAGTTAGAGAATTGATGATGTGTACTTAAAAACTTGAGCAATGTGGCAATTAGGTAAGAGACATGCCATCCAATTTTGACTAAAATTTAAAATTGGCTAAAATTGCTACTAAATGATAAAATCATGGATAAATTGACAAAATTTAAAGGATTGACCAAAATAGCAAAAACCTACAAAAATTTGGATTTTTTTAGTATTAGGCCATATATATATGATAACACATGCCTTGTCGCGTTACAACGAATATTTGAAAGAAGAGGCTCAAACTCACATGAGATATATGGTGATTAAAATATCTAACTCTCTTATAAAATTAGTTAGCAAAGTAGGGTAGAATTGTAGGATTTTATTAATCGTTGTGTAAACATAGACTGGATTGAACTCATCCAAAATTCGGATGGGCCAAGTCCAGTTCAGAAATAGCTTAGTTATTATAATTAATTAATAAATATAATAATAATAATAATAATAATAATAATAATAATATATTTTTGCCTCTCTTACACTTTAAATTTTTTTTATATCAGTGTCATATAATTTAATTTCTATACAAAATTAGGTGAGAAAACAGATCATATTTTGTGAGACAAAATTGTATCCTTTCATTATATTGTGGAAGTAGAACTCTTGTGACTTTGAGATCGTTTCACAAATCTAGTTATTTGAGACGAGTTAATCCACAACCTACAATTCACATATGAAATTATGAAAATGAGTTTTATTTATTGGTAATGAGCTCGGTCTTATAGTTATAAAATTGTCTCAGATAAGTTTATATGATAATATATTTATTGTAAATAAAATGTAAATTAGAGTTAATTTAGGTATCAACAAGAATAAATTAGCTAGGAACATCATGTATGTGATTATTAATCCTTTCTTATTCTAAAAAATTAAAAGATACAGTTGATCTTATTCCAATTCTTATTGAACATTGAGCATGAAGCGGGTACATTTATATTGAGAGTGTATGCATGGTAAAAATAAAAATTATATTAAAATGATAAAAATTGTAATTACATAAAAAAAAAATAAAAGGTATCCTAATTTTACAGAAATATTGATCACAATATGTTATCGGTGGAAATATTATGTCAATATTTACCAATATTTTCTCCACTATATTGATATTTCCCGATATTCCATCAATATTTACCGACATCTTTTCAATATTTCATCGATTTCCTACCATTTGTACCATGAAGCTATGGATATCAAAATCAATACAGATATTTTATTGATATTTAAAAAAAATTCTTATTTCTATATATCGATTATATGAAAAAATGAAAATATTGAAAAAATATCATTATAGATTTTTATATCGATCTTGTGAAAAAAAAAATTTATATATATATATATATATATATATATATATATATATATATATATATATATATATATATATAATCCTAGTATGCTTTGTTAGTCAACACTTTTGGGGATATTGATCTATTGACTGAGAGCATGAAAGCATATATATATATATATATATATATATAGATCATATTCATGTTGTATTCCAATGAAGTAGATGGTAGTAGACAGGCTCTCTTTTAATAAAAGAAGCTATCCTCATCTTGAAATGCGTCAATGGAGCTTTTCAACCTCACATGCTTGGTTTTTACTGTTGACCATAGTAAAAGACCTTCTAGAAACCCTGATAAACATCACCTGTGAAGAATATTAAATTATTTGAATTTGGTGTCTTAATTTTGAGGTTTCCTTTTTCATTGGTGGCCAAATTTTACTTCAACTAATCGAAATGACCATTTCGCCATATGAATTAAGTATCCCTTGATTGTTCTAGAAGAACGTCAATTTATTGTGTGGCCGAGTCTTTTATAAAAATTATGCATATAAAAAAAAAAATTTAATTCAATGATTGTTGAATAATTGTTCAACAAAGTAAGAAAGTGTTTGAAAACAAGTGATTATCTGCATAAAATAATGAGATTTGAGTGTTTGGGGAAAAAGTTTACATAAAAATTCGTTTTGATTATTATACTATATTTTATGATGTTAGAAATGTTTTCACCAAACACATTTAAATATTTACAATATAGATTGACTCTAACATTGTCATAAGTACCATATTTTAGTATATTATCTCTATGATATAGAATCATTCATTCATAACAATATCCTAAAAAATGAAAATGTACATATTCAATTAGTTTTTATACTATAAAATCAAATAATTTAATTATTATTTTCTACCACAATATATAGTTTAATTTTACTACTTTTCTATGATAATTTAGATGGAAAGTCTAAAAATAACTTTTGCAAGCATGTGTATAGTGTAAACTTGTTGATTGATGTGATGAAATTTTTTATTTATGTCTTATCAACAAGAATAAAATTATCATTTTTTATATTTTCTAATAAAATAATATATATCATGATAGAAAAGTAGTTCATTATCTTAATTGTGGTAAAAATGATTGATATCCCTGTTCAATTATGTAAATTGATTGTGTGCTATTTCAATGCATGACATCACACCATAGCTGCTTTTATTCATTATGAAAAGTAAATTATAGTCCTAAAAATTAAGAAAAATAATCTGAAATTAGACAAAGAAAACTCAAAAATTCAGCACTGATTTTGCTTCTATGACATCTTGAATAAACATAGTGAGATTCAAATAAGACGAACCCCCTTCTTCAACAGCATTCTTAGCCATTTCTGCAACTTTTTCTGCTCTCTTTCTTCTCTTCATCCCATATTCACTTTCACCCATCACTTTTTCAACACCATATTTCACTCTATCCCACTTAACCAAATTACCTTCATTGTCCTCACCAATATTCATGCAACTCTCAACCCCAACACCAACTCCAATCCCCAACACACTCACAATAAACTTCTCATTGTAAAATTGCTCTGCAAACATTGGCCAGGTGATCATCGGCACGCCCGCGCACATGCCTTCCAGAGTCGAATTCCATCCACAGTGGGTCAGGAACCCTCCCACCGATGGGTGCGACAGAATCGCCACCTGTGGGGCCCACCCTTGGACCACCAGGCCCCGTCCTCGGACCCGTTCTTGAAACCCCTCTTCGACCAGCCACTTCTCCACCTCGGATGAATAGCATTCATCCTGTTTTCTGACGACCCAAATGAAAGGAATGTTCGATGCTTCCAGGCCTAAACCTATCTCCTTCATCTGTGGTATAGATATGCGACAAAGGCTTCCAAAACAGGCGTAGATAACTGATTTGGGCTTCATAGAATCGAGCCATGTAATGCAGTAGTGATCATTGATTGAGGCCTTGTTGTCAGGTTTAGAGAGAGAAACAGGGCCAATGCACCAGACATTTCCTCTCTCCTGTTTGTATGCTTCCAGATACCATGGCTCCAGCTCCAGGAAACTGTTCAGTATAGTGCCCTGTGGGGATTTCCAGGCCTGGTTTTTAACCAGGTCTTTTGAATTCTTCACCAGGGCTCGAGGTAACTGAGCTTTCGTAAACTCGATTACATGAGGTATACCAGGCACAAGAAAAGGTTCAGAATCTGAAACTATGCTTTCTTTGACACGAGATTCAGAAATTTTGTTCGAACACAGGAGAGTGAAACAGGAGACTGTCTCGAAAATGTATCGTGGGATATTGAACCTGTCAGCGACTCGCTGTGTCCAGGAAATGGAGCTGGTGGAAATGAGGCAATCGGGTTTTGGTTCCAGTTCTTGAATCAGATTTTCCAGGGGGCCCTGGAGCATCTCAAAAGCCTGGAAAAATTCCCTGATTAATTCCAGGGAATTCAGGGTGTCGAGATTCTCGCACCCGACAGGGAGTCCTGCTTCTTGGCAGGGAAATTCGATGGGAATCATCTGGATTTTGAGATTTTGGGCTCTGAAACTGTCGATTGTATCTTTGTATGTGATGACATTGAGGGGTGTGGCTACGATGGTTATGGCAACGCCACGTTGGGCGAGAAGCTTGCTGAAATTTGTTAGGGGGATTATGTGGCTATGGGACATTAAAGGGAGCATAAGAAAGTGGAGTTGATCCATGATGGATACAATGGATGATGAGAGAAATGGAATATCACTATGGTTTATATAAAGGCTTTGGCCACGTCAAATCTCAGGTTTCAAATGTATTTCATTTACAAAATTTTATTATAAAATAATATTCATTGTAATTCAAAATAAGTATCATTTTTTGAGTTTTTATCATAGTATAGGAACTTAAAAATGCCTTTAGACAATATTAATCACTCCCTACACATTTTTAAATTAATATGAGAGGAAAATAAAGAAAAACGAAATAAGGAAAAATTATAGAATTTTGTGTGAATACATTTTAAAGAGAAAAAATAAGTAAGTTCAAAATTAAAAAACATTTTAAGGGTTGAGATTGAAGATAAATTTGAAAAAACAAAAAAAGGATAAATAATTAAATAATATTTAATTTGAAATAAAATTTAACCTATTGAATGATATTTATTTAAATTGTAGAAAATACTTTGATTATAATAGAACACTGAACACCGTTCAATACAACATTATAATATTATGAATATGTGTATATATAGTATTGTTGGCGAAATAGAACACTGAACACCGTTCAATACAACATTATAATATTATGAATATGTGTATATATAGTATTGTTGGCGAAATATAATATAATACTTTCTTCGGAATATATGGCTAAGCCGCTAATTAAGTGGAGAGTTGGCAATAAAATGGGTACAGTGAGTTAACCTAAGTTGTTCTAGAAGAGATGTCACAAGTTGTTCTAGAAGAGATGTCAATATAATGGGAAATTATTGGGTATATATTGCAATCTTATCTTGTCATCTTATTGCATGCCGGACATAATTTATTAATTTGCGATTTAAGTTCTCTCTGTAAGTTGTCATTTTTAGACAGGAAGACGACAAACTCGTTCGTTTCTTTGGCTTAATTTTGAGCAAACAATATCACATATTGTTCCACTTATGTTTTGAACGTGTAATAATCCTGGACATTTATTTGAATTCAATAGTGATATAGTCGAGATATATTATAGGACGAAATGAGTATCTCGATCAAGGAAAGTGCGAAATACTTTAATCAAATCGCACAGTATGAGCTGATACTTTGGGTTAGAATTTACGAAAAAGAATCCCGAGCAATAAACCTCGAAATGAATACTGTAGGGGATCTCGCTGAAATTGAAGTATTGCCGAGATCTTAAATCGTTATCTAACACTTTAGGATAAGAGAGCCGAAATGCATTCATGTAAGTTGATCGCGGTATTTCGGTATAAATATTGCATCTCGATTAAGGAAAAGGGCGAGATACTTCCTGCTACTCAAACCCATGATCTAACATCCTGATAATCGCTCTAAGTTAGTGGCAACGTGACACGATATTCTATGAGCGGTTGAATTAATTCAAATTTAGGTATAAATATCATTTTTTCATTAGAAAAAAGGGGACACATTCAGAATAAGAGAGAACAAGATTTTAAGAGTAGAACAAATTGGCGCCGTCTGTGGGAAAACATCAAGCTAAGATGTGAGATTATTAGATCGTTGTTATTATGGTGAATACACGAAATTCTCGAAGAAGAACAGAAGTTGGAGAAGGATCCAGAATTGTACCGAACGATGATCGATCGGGAGAGTCAGACGTTGCTCCAAATCAGCCTCGTCGGGATACTATTATTTTAACTAGAGAAGAATTGGATGAGATAGTTGCGGCAGCAGTGCAAAAAGCTTTGAGTAAACGCCCTATGGAATCACAACAAGGAGATACAGATAAACATCGAATGCAAGGTCGAGGAGAGAAAAGACATTTCGATGGGAGAGAAAGTCGCTCAATATCTCCCATAACCCGAGGACAATCACAGATCGATCTATCTGAGAGAGTTGAAGATTTGCAGAGGGAAATCAAGGAAGTGAGGAGAGATATTAGATCAAGTTTTCGGGGTAAGAGAGGTAACCCTTTTTCAGAAGTAGTAATGGAAGACGAATTACCGGCTTCCTTTAGACCGGTTAGTTTTGAATATGATGGTACTATGGATCCTTGGGATCATTTATGTCGTTTCGAAAATACAGCATTGTTGCATCGCTACACAGATGGGGTGAAATGTAGAGTTTTCGCTACTACATTGACAAAATCCACACAAACATGGTTTAGTCAATTAGCTGATAGAGTCATACAGAGTTTTGATCAGTTATCGTCATTATTTCTACATCAGTTCGCAGGATCACGTCGGCAGGTTAAGTCAACTCAAATGCTGTTCGGAATAAAGCAAAAAGAGAATGAATCATTAAGAACTTTTGTAAAGAGGTTTACATCTGCTACTCTAGAGTCCCCTGAAGCTTCAGACGACTTAATTACTAGTGCTTTCATGCAAGGTTTGAGAGAAGGTGATCTACATGCTTCACTGGTGAAGAAAGTACCGAACAGTTTTGATGATTTACTTCAAAGAGCGACCAAGTATATTAACTTGGAAGAGGCGCTCCGTATTAAGAAAGATGGAGTTGCATTTCAGGAAACAAAAAGTAAAGACTCGAATAAAGTGAAGAGAGAGGTAGATCTGAGGGGAAGAGGATTAGTGTCGAATACTCGAACCGAGATGAAAAGAGGTCCTAGGTATGATACTTACACTCAATTGACATTGCCACGTGGGCAGTTGTTAATGGAAATTTGGAGTCATCCCCAGCTAAAATGGCTGACTTCGTGGGCTCCGAATCCGAGAAAACCTCCAACATTTGGGAATGAGAAGTTATGTCAGTTCCATAATGAATATGGTCATAGTACAGATGAGTGTACACATCTTAGAGATGAGTTGGAGAGATTGGTTCGTGATAACAAGTTGGCAAGATATGTAGCTAGAGCCCGACAAGATAACAGCTATAGGAGAAATGTTCGAGTTGAACCTCAACGAGATCAGAGGGTAATGGGAAGGGAAGTGAATGCTCGAGTAGATCCACCTCCACCACATTTTCCTCGTCGAGATCAGCAAATTCGAGAAAAGAGACCGACAATTCATATGATCATGGGTGGACCCACTGATGGGGATTCGAATCGGGCAAGGAAATCTCGCTTAAATTCTATTCGACAGAAACAGGGGGTACATACCATTTTACAAGAAGCAGTTATAGAATTTGGGAAAGATGATATAGTAAATATCCAATCACCTCAGTCGGATGCCATGGTAATCACAGCCGAGATAGGAGGGTATAATGTAGAAAGGGTCTTTGTTGATACTGGCAGTTCAGTGGATATTATGTTTTTTGATTATTTTAAGAAGATGAAATCATCGGTAGAGGTCAAATCAGTGGGGACGCCGCTATATGGATTTTCAGGAGATTCAGTTAATGTGTATGAGAAGGTACAATTATCCATGGTACTTGGCGATGAGTTATGAAGGCAAACGAAGACAGTTACTTTTTTGTTGGTAGATACTCCTTCACAATATAATGTCATATTGGGTCGACCATCCCTGACTGATCATGCTGCAGTTATTTCCCCAGCTCACCTAATGATGAAATTTCCAGTTAAGGGTGAAGATGATAAAACAGTTGGAGTTGGAGTAGTGCGGGGTAATCAACAAGCTGCTAGGAGATGTTATGTAGCAGCTATAAGGCATTCGGAAACTAAGAAACGAGCAACCCAACAGCGAGATGAGGTGGATTGGCGAAAATACTTAATGCTAGTAAAATGGTGAAGAAGATAATACCTGGAATCGCCTGATAAGGGATGGAATTCTTGAGTAATATAAAGTAGGTTAGCCAAAGTGATTTTTCGATTTTGGTGAGGATATATATAGAAGATTGTTGACCAGAATTTGAAAAGTCACAAGATCTGAACCGTTTATACTGAAGAGACGCAAGGGTTCAGATCAACCGATGCCTTTTTTATTTTAAAAAATAAATAAAAATAGTTACCAGGGCGGGAAAAATTCCAACACGTGTCACTCAGAATGCGCTAAGGTCACATCACCTTTTTATGAAGATCAAGACATCCCTCATGATTTCGTTAAGTTCTCGATGTGTGTATTCTCACACATTATTTCGGGGGGGAGTGGTTGATATAGTCGAGATATATTATAGGACGAAATGAGTATCTCGATCAAGGAAAGTGCGAAATACTTTAATCAAATAGCACAGTATGAGCTGATACTTTGGGTTAGAATTTACGAAAAAGAACCCCGAGCAATAAACCTCGAAATGAATACTGTAGAGGATCTCGCTGAAATTGAAGTATTGCCGAGATCTTAAATCGTTATCTAACACTTTAGGATAAGAGAGCCGAAATGCATTCATGTAAGTTGATCACGGTATTTCGGTATAAATATTGCATCTCGGTTAAGGAAAAGGGCGAGATACTTCCTGCTACTCAAACCCATGATCTAACATCCTGATAACCGCTCTAAGTTAGTGGCAACGTGACACGATATTCTAGGAGCGGTTGAATTAATTCAAATTTAGGTATAAATATCATTTTTTTTCATCAGAAAAATGGGGACACATTCAGAATAAGAGAGAACAAGATTTTAAGAGTAGAACAATTAGGATTTTGTGAAATGAAAATTTTGATTTATATTGATTTCAATATAAAAACTGAAAATATATTAGCATATGCATATTATCAGAAAACGTATAGGAAAGAAAAGGTTTAAAACACATTTATATTCACACGAGATTTCTATTATATTTAGTATTACATTTTCTATTTTAAAATAATCACTACATGCAGACTAAGGACAAGGGGTCACTGACGCCCCCTAACAATTTTTTTTAAAGATAATATAATAGTTTGCATATATTAGGTAAAAAGCATAGAAATATCAAGATTAGCCATAAATCAAATCCGTCAATCCCTCCTTAAATTCTTTAACTATTTCAAATTTGTTTAAATTTAAAATTGTTAATTTTTGTTTAAATTCTTACTCATAAAATAATAATATTAATGTTAATTCTAATCATCTATTTATAATATTTTGAAGGATGTCTAACCTTTTTTAGGTACTATTCAAGAAAATAGTCTTTCTAGAAAATAATTGAAACATATATGAATTTCCCAAATTGTATAGAAGATGACCGAAATATATATGAACTTTTGTGTAGAAATAGTTTAATAGTGGGCCCTCGTCACTAACTACACATGTATCAAATGTTATCATTAATTAACATGTGACGTATATCAACTTTGTAGCCATTATATTTACCATCTCTAATTATATTGAAACTTGTTTGGATTTCTATTTCGTACCATCTGGTACGGAATAGTTATGTAGTTAGATCCATGTTTAGAAAAACTTCTTTTTTCGGAAAAAAATAAAAATAAATATCGTTCAAATTTGTGACATTTTGAATTAGGGGAAATTAGGGGATTTCTATAATTAAGCAAACCAACAACTAAAGAAAGATATAGAGGCAATTGTTTCATTAGAACATCTCCAAGCCATCTCAAATTTGATGGCAGACTCAAATCTCTTGAAAATGGCATCTCCAAGGCAGATCTAGTGGCAAATTGCCACTTATGAACAATTAATTTGCCACTTACTTTCATAACTCAAATGTACTTTTCCCTTTTTTGTATTATTTAATTTTGAGTTGTTTATTTATTTGTTTTTATATATTTTCAATTTGTAATATCAAGTATTTTCTATATACTTATCAATTTATTTTAAATATTATGTATAATATTATTTGATTTTAAATTTGTAAAAAAATTAAAAATTGAAAACATATAACTTAATTGTATTGTAATATTTTATTAAACTAGAGAAATATAATAAGAAAAAATTAAAAATTTAAATTACAAAATACCATGAAATTTACCACAACACATAAACATTACTACATGCTAAATTTAGATTAAGAAAAATACATCAAGAATGCTAAATTTACTGTATGCTAACTTCAAAACATAAAATTTAAGAATATTTTAAGAGAATATTCTTATTGAGTTGAAATTTGAGTCCACTGGTTGGAGATGATTTTATTGTTTGTAGCAAATTTACTGGCAAATTAATGTTTAGGTGGCAAATTTGCCACCAAAAATTGAAGATGTTCTTAGTGTAATGTCACTCTAAAGTCAACTTATTGTAATTTAATTAGGATGTGTGTGCATTGGTGTGGGTATATTCCATTAATTATAACCAATTTTTCTTTAACTTTCATATCCATCAACCTTGTTTATAACTCCTTTGTTTTTTCACAAAAACTCATGTGAGACGGTCTCACAGATAGTTTCCGTGAGACGGAGCCCCATCACCCACAAAAAACATATGAATTGTAGGGTTTGGGTGGTGGATAATTGGGTTATGGGTTGACCCATCTCACGCAATGCATTAAAATTTCATGAGACGGTCTCACAAGAGACTTACTCTTGTTTTTTACCCACAATCCACTTATTTGTCCACGTTTTATACTAAATAAATATCCATTTGTAATAATATCAACTCCTTTGTTTTTTACCCACAATCCACGTTTTATACTAAATAAATATCCATTTGTAATATCGTATTACTTTTTAATTGGGAATAAATTAAAATTTGACATCTTGAAATTTTTATCTATTCAATATATATATATATATATATATATATATATATTCAATTTTGTATTAACATTTTGCAATTATTAATCTTTTCATATTCCAATTATGATTTGTTTGCATTATTCGAGACAATAATATTCCACTCTAACGTCTATCAAAAAAATTTGCTTCAATTGTTTTCTTTATCTCAGCCAATGAAAGTTGTGGAAATGTAATTGGTATAGAATTTAACGTCATACACACGCGCGCACAACAACAAAAAACAAAAAACAAAAAAAAAAAACAAAGAAGAAGAAGACAATTTCTGCAGCGAATCTTGCATTCTCGAGAACACAGTTAGATTTATTAAGAAAATTAATGATTACATCTAAATATTTAAATACAATTTTTGATGAGTTAAATAAATTATACATAGAAATAATGATTGTCTTTAGTCGGAACATAGACGGAATAATTAGTGGTATTTATTTATCATCACTCCAACATGAATTTTCTCTTTACTATTTTTTTTTTTCATGTAGTATACAGATAACATACTGATTAAATAGAGAGTACAATCATAGCAAACAAAACAAAAGAGTATCTAAAATTTAAAAACATTCGAGTTTTAATTTTCTAACATTAGAGGAAATTAATATACCTATCAAGAAATACTAAGTTGTTGCATGACATCTTGAATCAAGAATGAGATATTCATGTAAGAAGACCCCCCTTCTTCCAATGCTTCCTTTGCCATTTCTCCCAAATTTTTGGCTCTTCTTCTTCTCTCTCTTCCTTCCTCTTTTTCATCCATCAATTCTTCTATGGACTTCTTAACCTGACCCCACTTGACAAATGCTTTCTTTTGATCTTCTTCCACTCCGATTCTCACACCGATCTTCAACACGTGAACGATGAACTTCTCGTTGTAGAATTGCTCTGCAAACATAGGCCAAGTGATCATGGGCACACCAGCACTCACTCCTTCTAGAGTCGAGTTCCATCCACAGTGCGTTAAGAAACCTCCCACCGATGGATGGGTCAGTATCAGAACTTGTGGGCCCATCCTCGGATTACTAGCCCTCTTCCTTCGACTCTCTCTTCAAACCTCTCATCTGCTAACCATTTCTCCACTTCTTCTGAAGAATTCGATCCTTTGATTATCCAAACGAAAGGAAAACCCGAAGATTCCAACCCCAAACCAATCTCCTTGATCTGTGAAGCAGATATTCGACAAAGGCTACCAAAACAGGCGTATATAACAGATCCTTGCTTCTTCGAGTCGAGCCATGATATGCAGTATTGCTTATCAATTGAGGCCTTGTCACCTCTATCAGATATCTCAGCAAGTTTCTTGCTACATAGTGAAACAGGTCCAATGCACCAAAGCCTCTGCCTTTCCTTTTTGTACCCCTCAACATATCCAATCTCCAGGTCCTCGAAACTATTCACCAGAGTGGCACGTGCAGAAATCTGGGCTTGTTTCATTTGATCTATAATCCTTTCTAAATGAGTATTATTCGATGATTGTTTTCTGATCATAGATCCAGGCAACTGGGCTTTGGTAAACTCGATCCTGTGAGGGATTCCAGGCACCACAAATGTTTCCGAATCAGAAACCAGGCTTTCTTGAATATGTTCATTGCAGAGGATGTGAGAACAGAAGAGAGTGAAACATGATATTGTCTCAAAAACGTACCTCGGAATCTTGAACTTCTCCGCAACTTCTTGTGTCCAGGGAATGGCATTAGTGGAGACAATGCAGCTTGGCTTTGGATCCAGGTTTTGGATCAGTTTCTCAAGTGGAGATTTCAGCATCTCACAGGCTTTGAAAAAATCCCCTGCCAAATCCATGGAAGTTAGAGAATCCATGTTTTCACATCCAGGTGGCAATCCAGCTTCCTTGCCCGGAAATTCCAGGGCGATCATTCGGATTTCCAGGCCAGCATCGACAGCATGTTTGATTGTTGGTTTGTATCTGGCGAAGTTGCTGGGAGTGGTGACTATGGAGACGATGACGCCACGTTTGGCGAGCAGCTTTCCGAAATCTGTTAAGGGAATGATGTGAGATTGTGACATCAGAGGGATGAGAAGGAAGTGGAGATCATCGACTTGGGAAGCCATTGATGAAATTGGGAGAGCTCAAGGAATGAGTTTGGGATTAGTGGTAGAGAATTGGTGGGGAAGGGGACAAAGGTTGTAAACATCGATCGTTCAATGAATCACTTTAGCTAAACAGAGCACGCCAAGTAATCTATATAGACAACTCCGAAAGTTACAACTCTGTTTCAATTATTGTTCGAAATTTAGTATTTGTTTCCAAGTGCTATCACTTATTCACTTGTACTCTTATTTAGTAAGTAAATACAATTTCAAGTCAATTTTTTTGATAAAAAAAAAGTGATATTTTGACACAATGCAAATAACCCTCAACTTCAGATATTTTAAAATCTATATCCATTTTTACTTCTTTCTCTTTTTCTCTGGGAATTGTGTGAGAGTTGTATTGAGCCATGACTCATCTGGATCATGTGGGTTTTATAGTGATTCTTGTTGTAACTTATGTGGATTATATTATAGTATATTCGTGTGAGTTGTATATCATAAATTGGGAAGCCATTGATGAAAGGATTCAAGAAATGAGTTTAAGATTGGTAGATTTAATTGGGCTAACTTTATATATGCTAATAATTTCCCTTTCAATTTTACCATTTGTACTATTACATGCATTTTGGATACGCTATTTTTTTCTTTTTTTAGAATGAAAAAATATTTTAAGTGGTGATCAATTAATTAGATCTATACAAAGAGTAAAAAGAAACTAGCGTCATGTCAATTTTACCTTTTATTTTAATCTTTTAAGTAGTTTAAATTTTTAATAAAAGTTATTCATGCTTTGTTATGTTTAATTTATGTGTATATATTTTACAATAAGTTTTACTTATCTATCTAAACTATATATTCTATATTATATATTAAAACAAGAAAATTGACAAAAATTACAAAAATGTCACTTTCCCGTCTGAAAGTGTCATGTCAATAAAATAAATAAAATAAAATAGTAAATCTTACTTGATAAGCTACTATATAAATAATTATATATATTTATATATATATATATATATATCTTATTTGGTAAGCTTAGGGGTGGAAATCAGAACGGAATTTCCGATATCTGCCAAATTCGATTCGAAAATTTCCTAATTTGGAACGAATATTTTTAATCCAAAATTCTAAAATTCCGATTTTTTCGAAAAATTTCGGATCGGAATTGGAATTAGTTTTAAAATTTTTGAAAATTCCGAAATCCGATCCGAATTATTTCCGAAATTTAATTTTTCAGAAATTCCAAAATTCCGATCCGATTCAACAATTCTTGGACTATAAAATGTAGAATAGAGGCATTTATAAATATAAAATGTAGACTATATCATAAATTTCATATAAAATGTAGAATATAGGTAAATATATCATAAATTTCATTAAAAATGACAACATTTTATATAAATTTATTATTTTAATGATAAAATATATGAATAAATGAGCCTAAATAGTTTACGAAGTTATACAAGTTGAACTATACTAAGTTTGAGTTCAGCTTCTTTAGTTTATGAGTTTTATAATTGAGCTCGAGTTTAGTTCGTTAATGTTAGTAATAAGTAGTAGTGTAGTACAGTTAACGAAATAATAGGAATAATGACAAAGAAAATTATACAAATTATAAAATTCCGAAATTTTTTCGAAAATTCCGAAAAATTTCCGAAAATTTCCGAAAGTTCCAAAATTTCGGAATTCAGAAATTTCCGAAATTTCCGAAATTTCCGAAATTTTCAAATTGGAATGGATTTTACAATTCCGAAAATTTTGGAATCGGAATTGGTTTTTCAATTCCGAAAATTTTCGAAATTTTTCCGAAACACCCTATTTCCGATCTGATCTGTAATGCCCCGTTTCCCTTTATTGGAAAAAGGTCGTCACCCTTTACATACTTAGAAAATAAAGAAATTATAATGACTTTATAACATACAACGGAAGACTTAAAAGTGAAGATACGAGAGTTTTTTATTTATTTAAAACATCACATATGTATATCTATCTATAAACTAAGATTAGTCGTGTGTTACCCACATTTCTAGGAAAAATGTTTGAACCAAAGACTTACATGGAAATACACAATAAAACTTATATATATATAATAGAATATAAGTCTAGGCCCATCGTTTTTCATATAATACATGTTTAAACAACATATTGATTTCAAAAGGAAACATGGTTCTAGCATATCTATTTTAAAGTGACAGTGAGAAGTCAGCCCAGCCTACTATACGTCCACGTCATCATCTGCCGAGCCTGAAAGTTATAAAAAGTAATATCATGACACCTCCGGAGAGGGATCCCAGTGGGATAACCTTACTATCTAATATATTGAAGCAATTAAATCGTTAAGCAAGTACTACATGTCATCATCAAGAAATGTGGGAATCGCTCGCCCACTAAACCTTGCATCATCATCATCATAAAGGAATGTGGGAGTCGCTCGCCCACTAAACCTTGCATAGACCAGACATTTACGCCCTTATGGTCAACATAAAGGAATGTGGGAGTCGCTCGTCCACTAAACCTTGTTTCATAGACCAGACATTTCTGCCCTTAAGGTCAACATAAAGGAATATGGGAATTTCTTACCCACTAAACCTTGCATCATTATCATCATAAAGGAATGTGGGAATTTCTTGCCCACTAAACCTTGCTTCATAGACCAGGCATTTCTGCCCTTAAGGTCGTCGCCCAGTATGGAAGTTACATACTGGTTATAGCTACGGGCTTCAACCGTAGATTTTCATACATAACTTATCAATTCAATTATCATCATATAGTAGAGAGTAGAAGTTACCCACTTGTACGTTGATTATGCAAAGATGGCTTCCGGATTCTCCGATCATCTCGACTGCGCTCGACACATTTAACTGATTAGCCTCTTATGTCGTATAACATAATCTTTTGCATTTATATTAGGTTACTTTAGCCTAAAACATATTCATACTTATAACTTAATTGTTAGGCATTTAAACTAGTAATTTTTGACCTAAAATGACATATAAAAATGTCATAATTTTAATAATTCACATATAATTCCTAAAATCACATAATTATTCATATAATCACATAACTTCCTTTAGTATAACATGCTGAAATTTCATAAATTTTAACAGCTTGTACAAGGAATTAAAAATCACACATTTAACTAGTTTTTCACTTCAATTCTAGCTCCAAAATAGTCTGATTTTGAATAATTAATCAATCCCTTTAGAATTCATGAAATCCTTCTAAATTTCTATAGACTATAGATACCTTACAGAAGTATGATATATAAAAATATCAACCGAAAATAAGATTCACATAATTAGTTATGAATTTTCTAAGTTGGCTGAAAACAGGACATAGCACATGCTGAAAATAGACTTTCTTGTAAAAATCACCATAAATCGTACAAGGTTCTAAAAATGACATAGTAAATTTCTACATACTCATAAGAACGTGTAATACATCATAGTAAAACATAGTTTATAAATACAAGCTCAATAAATAGTTATAGCTTTTAGAATAAGACTGAAAACAGGACATCATCTACGCAGAAAACAGGTTATATTGTAAAATCCGGCATAAATCGTACAAAACTCAAAAAAATTCACACTAAAATCCTACACGTACCTAAGAACAGTTTCTTCAATATAGTAAAAGATCATGCATAAATTCCAAGTAAACTGTTCCAGAAAATTATATGAATTAGACCCGAAAACAAGGCGAAAACTGTCTCCGAACAGCTTATCTTAGAAAAATCATATAAAATCTAGTTTAACTCCAAATCTTCTGAAATGTTACAGACATACTCTTGACTTCATATATTTCAATCTGGCAAAAGGATTTAGCTTAATTAAATTTCTAAGATTTTCAAACACATACAAAACAGAAGCGAAACAAAGCATATCCTTAAGCCTATTCTAGAAACAACTTATTTCTTCATTCAAACAACATATAATCCCAAAAAAAATTGCCAAAGAACATCTTTGAACTTTCTAACCTAAGGTATTTATCATAAATCATAAGATTTAATGAAGATATTAAGAGAGTTTAGCCAAAATACCTTTAGGGTTTGAGGAAGAACTTGATGGATACTTGATCTTTGCTTTCCTTTATCTCTTATGTTAACTTATCTATGACTTTGGTTCACCTTATATGGTGTGAACGAGAGAGAGAGAGAGATATCCTCAAGCAAGGGTGTGTTGCATGTTGCAAGTTGATGGATATTTTGCATGTTGCAATTAGGGTGGTGAGGTGGCTAGGCTAGACTTCTTAGTCATAGGTTAGCAAAGACTTATCAAGGAAGATTGGGATTAAAATTAAAGTTAAATTAATTATTTACCTTGATATTTTTGATGTTTCATATTACACATATTTATAAGTATATACATACCTTATTAAAGGGACTAGAAATAATAATATGATGTATAATTTTTCTCACAATGTGAAAATTACTTAGCATAAAATTAAGTATTAAAAATCTTCATATGTACCTAAATTGATAAGCATTGCGGTTATTTTAATATTCACTATAATGCATGCTCGTTGAAGATAAATGTCTAATTTCGTAAAAAGAAAGTATTCAAAAACGGTAACGAATAAAATTAGCATAAAACCTAAAATCATTTTATTCATTTAATTAACATCTTATCTTTTTACTTCCATTCATATGTGTCGAGTGAGTGGAGATCGAGTTCGGTTTCCTCCGTAAGTCATCCTGCAAAAACCCTTAAAATCTCGAAAGAAAAACATGTCATAAAATCTTTAAAATAAACAAGCACAAGGAAATATTCATAAATCATAACTTATAGTAATATAAGATCTCACACTTAAATCATTCTTAAATGAACATTAAAAGAAATTTTAATAAATATGCATATGCAGGTTTTCTTGAAATGGGGTGTTACATGATCCGTCTGATTTCCACCCCTAGATAAGCTACTATATAATTATATATATATATATATATATATATTTATTTATTTATAAGATCAATCTTACTCTAGAAATTATTATATAATCTATATAAAGCTAACAAATGAAGAGAAGATACATTGATTTCTCAAATCAATGTAAAACTAAGAAATGAAGAAAAAATAATGATTTTTCAACAAAATAAAGATACATAGAGAATGAAGAAAGAAACATGATATATAAACATTAGATATAATGAAACTAAGAAATGAAAGAATATAAGATTTTGCTAAACATTTAAAGGTTGAAAATTTCTTCTAAATTCATATTGTCTCATATCTTTGTCTTTAGAGAGATATAATGTTTTGAGAAAAATATTATAAACAAACTTTATTTAGTACAAATTATTATTATTAAAATCCAACAATAAATATGACAACCCGTGCAATGCACAGAAGAAATATTAGTACTATATATTAAAGCAAGAAAGTTAACAAAAATTACAAGAATGTCACTTTCCCGCCTATAAATGTCATGTCAATAAAAAAAATAGTAAATCTTACTTGATAAACTATTCTTTAATAATAATTAAAATAAAAAAAAAATCAATCTTACTCTATAAGTTATTCTATAATCTATATAAAGTTAAGAAATGAAGAGAGAGATACATTGATTTCTCAAATCTATGAACAACTAAAAAATGGAGAAAAAATAGTTATTTCTCAACAAAAGATAGATGTATAGAGAATGAAAAAAAAAAACAAGATATGCAAGGAATGAAGGATAAAAAGAAAAAAAACTTTAAATATATTTATTTTTCAAATTTATATAAAAAAAAAAAAGAATACAAAATTTGCTAAACATTCAAAGGTAGAAAATTTCTTTCAAATCTTATTGTTTGAAGAAAAAAAGAACAATTAAAAATCATAAATATAATAATTTCTCAAATCTATATACAAGATTTGCTACACATTCAAAGTTAAAAAAGTTCTTTCAAATTTTATTGTCTCATATCTTCATCTAAGGAGATCTCACCAAATTGTCTTTGTACACTAAACACAAATTAAATAATTAATTTTATGAGAGAGAAATGAATAAATGACATAAGAAAACTATATATGGTGATTGAAGTATGAGAGTGGAATGTATAAATAAAAAAAATAAAAGGAAAGATTAATTATTATGATTGAAGGAAATATTATTGTATATAATAATTTTAATTTGACAAAAATATAAAATCAACAAATAAAATAAAAATGTTTAAAAATAAAATTAATAATTAAAATTATTAAAGCTATATGACAATTCGTGGAACGCACATGAGTAATATGAAAAATCATTTGTATATGGTATATGTTTTAAATTAAAATAATAAAAGATGTTATGAATAACCTATTAATTTATACAATTTCATTATATTATTACAATTTGTAAATATTAACACAATTAATAATAAACTGTGCATTGCGCGGACGGACTGTTAGTTATATTTATTGACCATATTTGTTTGTTTTTCTTATGTTAAATTTAGAAAATATTAATTATCTTATAAAATATGATTAATTGTCGAAAAAATCACGAAATTTATTTAATTTAAGCAATTTTAACTAAATTTTTGAATATTAGCAAACTTACAATGAGCTTTCATATTTTTTGCAATTTTAATCAATAGACAATTTTCGGATATATTGCGCTCAAGGATGTATTCTTTCTTTTTGACGATTTTGGTTTTTTTCTACTCCAACCTTTTTTATAATAGTTTTTTCATGACAATTTTACATTTCAGCGTCAGAGCGATTATATTCGAAAACTGTTTATTGGTTAAAATTACAAAATATATGGAAATTTATATATTATTTGTTAATATTCAAAAACTTGATTAAAATTTTAAATTAATAAATTTTCGTGATTTTTATGACAATTAACTCTATAAAATATTATTTTGTAACTAACACGTATATGTATCCACTATTAAAGAAATAACTTCTGAAGCATTAAAGATTGGATTGAGTGATTTAGAAAGTATCGGCGATTACAATATATATAAGAATTATTGCAGTACAAGGAAATATTCAAAAAATTAATGATACAGAAATCAAGGAAATCAAATCTTTAATATCTGAGGAGATATTTCTTTAATATACACACAAGCGTGTTGATGTTAACATGTAGAAAAAAAAATATTAGTTTGACCAACCGTACATTAAAGAATACATCGGTGTGCTCAATGGCTTAAGTGATTATTGGTATGAAATAATATAAAAATTAATTTTCAACTCTAACTTAATATTTTAATTTATATTCCATATTCTGCAGATCAATTTGTCGACTGTATAGTCTTCAAATATTCATTTGAACGAATAATTATAGTAATCACGCATCTATAAAATAAAAACATAAAATTTAATTAATTACAATTTTGAAAGTGAAAGTAATATATTATAAACTCGAGATCACAATTACAGTATTTTATGATTTCTTCAAATATACATATGTAAGAGCTTACATGAGCACATGTGCAGTTCTGTCCCAACTTCCAAGTCAAGTCATCGACCCCGCTATAATAAATATTGGTGGATCATTATTCATTTATGGTGAAAATGAAATCATAACTGCAAATGTATCCAAATAATATTGGCTAACATATATTGATTAAAAAAAGTAAAATAACTTTTAAGGGTAATTTCAATTTTAATCTTGTATATAAAATATTTTTTATTTTTAATAAATTTATTTTTTAATTTTGATCTTCTATATTTACATTTTTTTTAATTTTAATTCAATTTAATCGGATTTTCAAAATTATTGATGTGTCCGCTGAAATTTGCCGCCACACCAAAATTTCCAGCGGCCACATCAGTTATTTTAAAAATTCCAAACAAATTTAAACTAAAATTAAAAAAATTAAAATATAGATGACTAAAATTAAAAAACAGATACTTGATAATAAAAAAATAGAAATTATCTTACATACAAAATTGAAATTAAACCTAAAATTTATAATAATTGTTAGGTTTTTTTCCTCCGTGTATCCTTTAATTTACGCTACATGCATGAGTAATGATATATAGTTGTACATGTATTGTAACACTTAAGCAAATATTTCATCCAATTTAGTTTCACGATGGCTCTACAAAATAAAGTTTGTTTCAATTAATTTATTTTTTTATATTAAAAATAATTAATTATTTCTTTCCAATGTTCCTCTTATCTTATTTTTTAGTAGACTTTTACTTAGTGAAATATATATGTTAATTTCTATCAACTAGATATTCGATATTGTAGTTATTTTATATACATATATAAAATTATATTCATTAAATATTTTTTTAATCGATAGGGTGATATATTTTGAAATAGAGTGAGTTTTTAGTAGGTATTATCTTCTCGTTATATAAAAATAGATGTGAACGTTATTTTAGTCTATCTTGCAAAGATAAGTCGTTTTTTTTATATCCATCATGTCTTTAATGTTCCATTTCTATGTATGCCTCTTGTTAATGTGTCTTGGTATTACTATACATTAACTATATATGTAACCAATGAGAGATACGGATGTATATGAATAAATAGATTTTGAAAATGCACCATGATTTTGAGCCTACAACTACCGAAAAGTGGATTTTTTTATAAAATATGTATGCATTAATCGCAATGAATTAAATAATAGATTAATTGAACTCTCTTTTTTAGGAATAGATTGATTAAAACTTAGTATCTTATTATTGTTAATATCAATGGATCCAATTTTAAAATCACGCTTATTAAATTATATCCCAAAATTTACATGACTTATAGCATCTTCGAGTCATCGAGATTGTTATTTCAAGATTAGTCATAAGTAAACATGAATTGTGTCATTAAAAAAATTAGTACAGTCGAATTTTGCTAATTAATTGTCTACTTAATTTCCTAACTATGTGTCTAAATGTATGTCTTAACCATTACATGATATTTTTACAAGTGTACTTCTAATAATATTTTAAATTTGAAAAAGGAAACTAATAAGTTTCATTAATAGTATATGAAAATCATTAAATGCGGCTAAAACTTGGGCAAAACTATCTTATAGATTATATTTTGTGCGACAGTGTTTAAATCCATTCAATTTCATTTTATTAAATTAAATGATGGTATTTATATCTAAATCTTTAAATAGAGTTCAGTCTTATAGATGTCTTATAAAAGAATACACCGATATGTTTTAAAAACATCTATAGCAATCATATTTTAAAATATTTGGATGAAACCACTAATCTACTCTTTCAAACTTTTGAATGCAGTATAAATTAATCAAAATTGATTTCAAAAGATATTGGATGATGAAATAAACAATATTGAAATCTATAGTAGTTATGCAGCTATGAGACTAATATTAGGTTCTCAAATGAATCATCCAGAAAATGTCAGTGAGAGTGACTTGATTGTGATAATAACAATTTAACAATCATGAAAATTATACTCATGGCGGCTTTGAATCTGTTGAAATATAATGAGAAAAATCTGTAGATGTCAACCAAAACATGTGGGATTTGGTCAAAACCATGTGGAACTCAATATGCCATAAACATATATTTGGTCAAAAATAATTAAATACTACATTCGTGCCACCAATGTTGGCAAATCATACCCTTTCAATTGTCCCAGAGGAGTAGTATATTTTCTTTTTAAAAGGCTTATTAATTTTATTTTTTCTAACATATTATTCAATATATTTTTTGGAAGTAACGAATATATTTATCATCTTTCGAACAACATTAAATAAGTGTATGATAAAAATTTCGAGGTATATTAAATATATTTCTTAATACAAGTGAAAATAAGAAATTGATCATTATCTTTATAGTACCAAGATTCATATTATTACAGTATTTGCAAAATAGAAAACTCAAAAAAGTGATTATTTGTATTTAATTTATTTTCAGTATTTCCGAAAGTTTTTATTCATCAAATTTTGCTTATAAGTTTCACGATCGCCTTCACATAAAATCACTGAAGGAGATGTCCTTTAATAAGATGTCAATATAATATATAGTTAAAGATTTTAATTAATGAAGATTATTAATTCAGTTATTTTAGGTGGTCGTAGTGTTTAGCTAGAAACCAACTACGATCTGCAGCGAGTGGGGTCTAAGAAGAGCTTGTGTGTCTCGAGTAGAGGAATTACATCTGTGATTCTTGGTCTTCGTCATCAAAGGACACGCATCAAGAGGTAAATCGTTATTTAAATTGTGCATGAGATCCTCTTCTGTTTTGATGCTTGAGAAAATTGTTTTCTACTATTCCGCTGCGTAGCATCAAAATCCTACAATCACTTCCTCAAAATAAATAAATAAAATAAAAAACGGCCTGTATCAGCTTACCATTTAAAATTATCCGGAAACAGCTATTTAAGTCTGCAACATAATTCTACTTCCCATGATAAAATAACTTCACTCACTTCTTGATTGCTTTTATCAATGGCATCTCAAGTTGATCATCTTCACTTCCTTCTCATCCCTTTGATGTCACAGTCTCATATAATCCCCTTAACAGATTTCGGAAAATTGCTCGCCCAACGTGGCGTCATCGTCTCCATAATCACCACGCCCAGCAACTTCTCCAGATACAAACCAACAATCAAACATGCTGTCGATGCTGGCCTGGAAATCCGAATGATCGCCCTGGAATTTCCAGGCGACGAAGCTGGATTGCCACCTGGATGTGAAAACATGGATTCTCTAACTTCCATGGATTTAGCTGGAAATTTTTTCAAAGCATGTGAGATGCTGAAATCTCCACTTGAGAAGCTGATCCAAAATCTGGATCCAAAGCCAAGCTGCATTGTCTCCACCAATGCCATTCCCTGGACACAACAAGTTGCAGAAAAGTTCAAGATTCCGAGGTATGTTCTTGAGACAGTATCATGTTTCACTCTCTTGTGTTCTCACATCCTGTCCGATGAACATATTCAAGAAGCCCTGGTTTCCAATTCGGAAACATTTGTGGTGCCTGGAATTCCTCACAGGATCGAGTTTACAAAAGCCCAGTTGCCTGGATCTATGATCAGAAAACAATCATCGAATAATACTCATTTAGAAAAGATTATAGATCAAATGAAACAAGTCCAGATTTCTGCACGTGCCACTCTGGTGAACAGTTTCGAGGAGATTGAGGTTGGATATGTTGAAGGGTACAGAAAGGAAAGGCAAAGGCTTTGGTGCATTGGACCTGTTTCTCTATGTAACAAGAAACTTGCTGAGATATCTGATAGAGGTGACAAGGCCTCAATTGATGAGCAATACTGCATATCTTGGCTCAACTCGAAGAAGCAAGGATCTGTTATATACGCCTGTTTTGGTAGCCTTTGTCGAATATCTGCTTCACAGATCAAGGAGATTGGTCTGGGGTTGGAATCCTCGGGTTTTCCTTTCGTTTGGATAATCCGAGGGTTGGATTCTTCAGAAGAAGTGGAGAAATGGTTAGCAGATGAGAGGTTTGAAGAGAGAGTTGAAGGAAGAGGGCTAATAATCCGAGGATGGGCCCCACAAGTTCTGATACTGACCCATCCATCGGTGGGAGGTTTCTTAACGCACTGTGGATGGAACTCGACTCTAGAAGGAGTGAGTGCTGGTGTGCCCATGATCACTTGGCCTATGTTTGCAGAGCAATTCTACAACGAGAAGTTCATCGTTCATGTGTTGAAGATCGGTGTGAGAATCGGAGTGGAAGAAGATCAAAAGAAAGCATTTGTGAAGTGGGATGAGGTTAAGAAGTCCATAGAAGAATTGATGGATGAAAATGAGGAAGGAAGAGAGAGAAGAAGAAGAGCCAAAAAGTTGGGAGAAATGGCAAAGGAAGCATTGGAAGAAGGGGGGTCTTCTTACTTGAGTATCTCACTCTTGATTCACGATGTCATGCAGCTTCTTACTTGATGAATATGCAAAGTGCTTCTTATGTGTCACGCCCTTTTTACACTATTGCAGAATAAAGAGTTTAATAAATTTTCATATGGGCGTTCAACAACTCGTTAAAACATGAATTCTCAAAGGTAAACTTAAATTTGGAAATAAAGAAAAGTCATCTCAAACATCCCTATTTTATAAAACGTAAGTCGTACACAGCAGAAGAAAAGTATTTTACTTTGTTGTTACATAACTAAAACTGTACAACTTTGCAAACTAAATTTTCCAAAAGATTTCAAGATAACATTTTCTATACAAATAAAATAATATGGCACCTCTTTCACTCCCCTCCCGAACGGCTGCAACCTGTAAAATAAAATTACTTAAGGGGTAAATGCATAAAGATACTCAGTGAGGTTGGACTTGAGGGCAGTTAAAACATAAAAGGAAACATAGATATATATATATATATATATATATAATTCATCAATCACATAGTTGCGGATCTGAGCCGCCTTGGAAAATATTTTTGTGGTTTTGAACCACCTTAGTGCGGTTCTGAGCCGCCTTGGAAAACATTGTTGTGGTTCTGAGCCACCTTGGTGCGGTTCTGAGCCGCCTTGGAGACATTTCGTTAATATAAACACATTCATTCACTTTGCAAATAACACATACTCGTTTGCATCACGTAGTAAAACACATAATGCGACACTCATAGAGTAAAACATATTATTCACATAGACACATAACTTCACATTAAATCACTAGGAAACATAAACGTGGAAGCGAGTAAATTACCCCCACCTTAAATGTCGTTTGAATTTGTATTATCTGTGATGATCCGAATCTTAGAGAGTTTGTCTTTCCCTCGTTTCCTTCAACGCCTCCGACTACAACGGCACACACCCACGCTCATCCATAGCACCGCCGACCACGGTGGCTTACGTTCACGACACGACTCGTTGTCATGAGAAGAGAAGACAACATGAGGGAAAATAAATAGAGAGAAGGGAGAGAGAGGGTGGCAGAGAGTTGAAGAAAAAAAAAAGAGTTGAGAGAGATTGAAAAAAGATTTTTCAAGAAGGAAAATGGGTGTGATTTATCATAATCCCACCGCCACCACCTTGTTTAGAATGCTTCCTAGGTAAGTTTGATCTTTTTTATTATTATTTTTATTATTATTATTATTATTATTATTATTATTATGTTATTATATTGTATTATCGTCATTACTCAAAACTGTGGCAATCTCCTATGCATGCACGTCAATACACATATATATTATATCATTAGTAATACTAGTGAACATTTTCATATTTTCATATTTATAAACGTAAGGCAAATATATATATATATATATATATATATATATATATGTTGGGTGCGTGTGTATATACTTATATATATAATAAATTTTAATTTTATTTTTCTTTAATAGTTTATACTTATTTGTATTACTATTATTATTATTTAAATCTCATTTTAAATTCTTAAAAATTCTTGCTATATTTTACGTAGTCAAATTTTAATTTGAGGTGTTATATTATGATTATTATATATATATATATATATATATATATATTTTTTTTTTGAATAAATTTGAGAGGGTATATATAAAACATATTGTCATTCAAATAGATAGTGGCGCATGAACTTTAAATCATTTCACTTTACCTGATAAAGGAGAGACTTTTCATTTCACCGTACTACTCCAATCATATTTTTGACCTAAATACATCACATGTACTTGATACTACTAAAAAATTTAAGTTTACCTTTAGAAATGTTGATTTGAGGCACAATTCATGATATATTTAGGTCGAAAAAATAATCGAAATTATTTATTATATGATAAAATGAAAAGTTTGTATACTTTATCAGGTATATTCTATAAAAAGTGTTAAATCATTAATAATTTGATGACAAAATGCTTTAATTTATCCTGAATTGGATGGAGGATTTTCTATATTTGGTCACTTGCAAGCTAGGTTTATAAGAGTCTGAATCTTCTATTACATTTGGTGTTACATCTTGTGTTACATAACATTTAATACATGTCACATATTAATTAATGATGTCATTGAATACACGTGACGTGTGGTGATTGATTTGAAATAGAAGATGTAACACCAAATGTAATAGAAGATCTCACTCCAGGTTTATAACAGTCTGTATCTTGCCACATTTCTTGCCTGTCTTATCTTCTATGTTAAGCAGATGCATTTTAGACACTTAATTCAAAGACTATGTGTGTGGCTTAGAATCATGCAAGTTAATGGTGGAATATTATCATCTAAATTCCAATTAAATTTCGAAATATATTCTAAGTACTTGTGGCTTAGAATCATGCAAGTTAATGGTGGAATATTATCATCTAAATTCCAATTAAATTTCGAAATATATTCTAAGTACTTGTCACTTTTTTATTGGTGGAGAGTTTCTTGATATTTGAATTACAAAATATATAATTTCCGACTAATTAGTAATTTTAGCTATCTTCATAAATCACCACAAGAATAATAATATCATGAGATTTATATAGCTTACATGATAATATTTACTATCATTTATCATATACATATATAGACGTTATATATAGTCCAAGTGTTGTATAACTAACAATGATAAATGTATAATTTACATCCTCTATTTCAAATAAAGTTTTACTGTTGTTCCAATATTATCAATCAACAATTAACATATGTCTATGATTTGTTGACCCAGATTTGAGTATGGCCCCCAAGGCATAAATCTAGCTTTGGATAGAGGGGTAGATATTATTAGGTGGATTTAGGCTGAACAATCGGTTGGTTCGGTCGAAAACCGAACCAAATAAAAAAAATTGAAAACCGATACTTTCTTTTTCCGAATCCAAGTCGAATTGTGTAAGCGAACCGAATCACTCGGTTTGATTCGATTTCTCTTATTTTTAGTGTAATTTGATCATTCAGTCTAAAACTAAACTGAATCAAATCACTGATTTTTTTGTTCCGGTTCAGTTTGTTCACCCCTTGGTGGACTTATAACAAGTAGTTCAAGTTAAGTGATCACAAGAGACTAGTGAAGAGAATATTGAACAGATGGGGATATGAAAGAGCTATAAAAAGTGTTTATATCAACTATTTGAGAGTAGTTTGTGTGTGTGAGTTGGGAGAATACTCATCATCTCCTAACTTGATTGGTTGGGTAATTGATTCACATTTTCGCACTTATAAATTAGGTCGAGTTTATATCTATTTCTATTACTTATATAAAAGTGTGGATGTTTCTTACAAAATATGAATTGCTGAATATACCCTTATCAAAGATTATTATTTAAGGTTATAATAGTAATTTAGAATATTCATATTTAAATATTTTCATATTAGAATCCTAATTCAAAATCCTATAGAATTCTATTATAATTAGAATTTTAATATATAAAATATTTGTATTATTATTTTTCTTAATTTGAATTGATCTTCACGTGCAACGTACGTGATCTAAAACTAGTATATTAAAAAAACGAGATCGTATGGATACTTGTTACATTTTCACTAATCAATCAATGCGAGTATAAAGATCATTTTATATTATGGTACATGAACATGCATATAACAATGACATTTTTTCATATATGATACACATCAATGGTGTCATGCAATCTATTATTATTATAGAATTATTTTATTTTCTTACAATTTGATATACTTAATATATTCTTAATGCATGAAAACATGTCAAAAATTTCAAGAAACCATTCTAAGTATTTATACTTTTATACGTTGTATAGATATCTATAGGTGGATTATGGACTATGCTCGCATGGTCATACTACTGTACATTAACTAGTGTTGGGCCAAAAATTTCATATATTATTGTGGTTTAATTTAGTTATCAAATATTTGGGCCAAACTTAAAAACACCTGCTAGTACTCAACATGGACACTAGTGTGGCTTTAAAATAATTGAAAGTTGAGTTCAAATAGTGACTTCAAATTTAAATTTTATTCTCAAATAATATATTAAGTTCAGCTATTATTGTAGAGTATTTATAGAATATATATATTATAATATTCTTCATTAAAAAATATTAGAGGGAAACTTAGCCTAAAGCAATCAGCTTTTTGGATTTAAGATTATTGGAACTAAACACGATAAATATGAAATCTATTTATAAACAGTCAACAAAATTTCAAGTACTCCAGTATAGTTTAATAGTAAATAAGATGGTTGCAAATTATATTGTAAGTTAATAATGCAGATTGAATCTTGAGAAATGAAATAAATTTTCTCTCATTTTAAAATAAAGTCTATCAATGAATCCACAAAAACTCATGTGAGACCGTCTCACGGTATTCATGAGACGGAGCCTTATCACCTACAAATAACATATGAATTTTAGGGTTTGGATTGTAGATGATTAAATTATGGATCAATCCATCTCACGCAATATAATAAAAATTTGTGAGACGGTCTCACAGAAGACTCACTCCAATTAATCCAACCACAAAAGTACTCAATCAAAAAATAATTTGAAATGGCTTTTTTTTATTTTAATTTATTTAAGAGCCTACAAGTCTACATCACCCCAAAATTTGGTCAAGCTCATAAATGGCAAGACTGGAACATAATAAAAACATCTTTTTAAGGTAGGGACATGATAAATACGGTATACACCTATTAACCAACCAAGAGTTGGTCTTGTGTGCACTTGGTATATATGCAATTCGAGTCGACCCATTTTTTGACCTGAATCCGCGTATTTTTGAATTTTTTTTTTTTTACTTCAGGTTGTGACTTTTATGTTGTAAATATGTGACTTTTATGTTATAGATGTGTGACCTTTATGTACAACTATCATGACCTTTATGTACTGTAATTTAGAAAAAAAAAATGAAGATTTTCAATATAATTTGAACTGTACACCTTTATGTGATATCAATGCGACCTTTATGTTATATTATGTCACCTTTATGTACAAATATTCTGACATTTATGCATCTTTATATATTATATAAAGGTCAGAATATTTGTACATAAATGTGACATAATATAACATAAAGGTGACATTAATATCACATAAAGGTACATAGTACAAATTGTGTTGAAAATCTTCATTTTTTTTCCTAAGTTACAATGCATAAAGGTAGGGATAGTTGTACATAAAGGTCACACATTTATAACGTAAAGGTCACACATTTATAATATAAAGGTCAAGACAAAAATTTGGAAAAAAAAATTAAAAAAATTAAAAACTCACGGATTCGAGTCGGATCGACCCGGATTGCATGAATTTTAGATCCATACACCTGGTGCACAGGAGTTTTTGTGACCAACCAAATGTACATCTGAAGTGACTCAATTATAATTAATTGATTATCTTAGAGAATTTGAGTGATTCCTCGTGGAAGTCTTATAATTTTATTTAGTTTTAAGCAATGATGAAAATTTGAATATATCTATTTTTGGAGGATGTGATATAGATATGAAGGGGTAAAAAAAATATTGATATGTTTAAAAAAAAAAGGTGAATATATATGGTAAAAAAAAAAGTGAATATATATTGTAAAATATTGATATTTCTTCAAAGAAAAAGTGATTTTTTAAAAGAAAATTTCTATCAATTTTAATTTGTCATTTGATTGACATTCTTTTACACACCCTCCAAATGTCATCTTACATGTACAAGTCCAACCATATCATAAACTATCCATCCACCGCGAAACAATTGAAATTAATAGATAGAAAATACGTCAATAATATGTATATAAATATATTCATTTGAACCTCGTTATGCTAGCATTATGTTACTAGTTGTATCATACCAAATACCAATATTTGTTGTCAAATGCACGAAAGAATATTTATATAGTTTATTATTTATATATTTATTATAAACATATCATTTTATTTAAATTAAATATATCCATTATAATTTTCTGTAATAATCCCTAGAGCCTCATATTAAATTTCCAAATTTTAATAAGCTTTTTGTCATTTTTAATTTTTTACCAATGTCAATATATTCAATATTCATATATATTTTTGTAACATCAAGATTGCTATATTTTGTCATTGATACAGATATTCAAATCTTGGTTTTAAGTAGCCATCATTAACAATTATTGATATGTCATCATTACTGCAAATAAAATTCACTAAAATGCATGTGTGTTGGATACTTTTTTTTTTAAAATAAAAGAAGAAGATATTATTCATTAACCTTTTAAGTATATTATTAGGAATGAGTGTTTTTCAATTATTCATCTATAATCTATAATATATTAAAAAGTGCTATGATTAAAAGTTGTTTGATATGAAAAACATTGTTTGAATCAATATTCTTCATTGACTAATTGAACCAATTTATACATACATTTTTTTTTCATGATTTAGAAATATTGTTTGAATGAAACAATGAACCATTTTTATTTTTATCATATTCCTCTCTCTCTCTCTCTCTCTCTCTCTCTCTCTCTCTCTCTCTCTCTCTCTCTCTCTCTCATTCATTTTAGCACACAAAAAGTGTCACGCAAAATTTCATAATATAGCACAAAAGTTATTATACTTCCCTATTTTTGTTATCTCTATTAATATTAATTAGTATATAGGTCTCATGCGATGCACGGGTATATAAAAATATTATTTTGGTGTTTTGATATGAAAATGTTGAACACAAAATAATATATTATTTGAGATTAATTTCAATATAATATGATACCCGTGTGAATCATAATCATAAAATTTAATATTTTGAGTTTAATGTGAAAATGTCAATTTACGAAAAAATCAAGTTCTTAATAATATTTCAATTTCATTTGGTAACCCGTGTGATGCATGGTATATAAATTTCAAGTGTTGTAATTTTTAATATAGATATGTTGACTATGTACAACAAACCTTAATTATTTAGAATATCTTTTAGATATAACAAACCTTTTTGTTGGTCCCAAGTGGTCAGAGGTTCAGAGGGGAGTGAATGAACCTCTATCAATTTTTCAGTTTTAAAACTCTTTAGTGACAAAGGTTCCTGATTCAAGAATGAATGCAGCAACCTGACTCAGATCAGTAACCTAGCAGTATGTTGTATCAGGTTCCTGATCCGGTTTCACAGTACGTAGCGGAATAAACTAGATAGAGTTTCTTTATGAAAACCAGTTTTCTTTTCAAAGATGATTTTAATAGAATCCTTTCTCAAAATGTTAAAGATATGCTCAGTAAGATGGATATCAGATAACATGCAATGCACCAAATAAATAAAGCAATAAATACTTATGACTTATAGTGGTTCGAAGGTGGTGTAATCCTTCTACGTCCACTCTACTCCTTCACAAGGAGGAACTTCGTTAGGTCAGTTCGATTTACAAGTCTCAACTTTACAAACCTCTTCCTAACAAGTTATACCTACTAGAATCCCAGATTTTTAGGCCAAATCCCACACACATGGTACATAATCTCACACAGGGCAAATAGCCTACATAAGACTATAAACTTAGCAAGGATATAATCATATCAACTAAGTACATCAAACTAAAACAACCTAGCACACACAACACAATGGTTAAAAGTAAAGAAGTTTCTTCAACTGATGTGGTGAAGTCAGTCTTGAACTTGAAAGTTCGATCCTATAGTTGACTACTTCGAAGGTTGAGTGACTGAATAAAGGTAATCTTGAAAAACTTTGGAGTATATCTGATTTTCCACTCGACTCTGCTCAACAAGGTCTTCAGTCACTCATACCTTCTATATATAAATCTTGAGAATATATCCGTTGAAGGAAAGTATCTGTTGAAGGGAGATACTTCTCCATTTTGAATTTGAGCTTTGATCTCCAAAGATCTTCTCTGTGGTCGCATTAAACGTATTTGAGTTGTTCCTGACATGTGCATTTAATGCGCCCAACATCGGATTCTGGACCTCTCCAACATTCTTGCTGACTTGTCAAGTCGGTATGGGTCCATAACTGAAGTTCATGCAACAACTACTTGTTGTCAGTTAGTTTTGTTCTTCCTCGTACTGCATGATCTTCTTCATGCTGCATGGATGAGAATAGCATTTTATCTTTCTGTCATCACTGCAAGCTGCTTCCTTCCTACTGCTTCCTCCAGCTTGTTGCTTCCTCCATGCTGCAACCTTCAGCTTGCTGCTCTTAGAAGATATCTTCTTATCTCTTCTAAGGTTGGTTTTTCTTATAACTTGGTAAACCATTATATGATCTCTTATCAGAAGATTATGTAATCAGTATGTAAACTAGGTACTGACACCCTAAGCAAACTGTTTTTGTTTCATCAATATAACTACTGAAATATCCCAACACTTTTTTTAAATATTTTTTTTCAAAAAAGTTTCATCATATCGCCATATGTAGTAGAATGTCAAATAACATTCATTCTCCAATTACATCCTCTATCAACCCCCACCCCCACCAAAGCATTTTCATATATTTGTCACTATTTCGACATGATTTAACTTTCTAATATTCTCATTTGAAAACTTGAGTATGATGCTCATAGTCATAATATTATCATAAATCTTGACGATTTACTGAAGGAACAAACTTATAGGGTGCGGCTATCCGCACCCCAAGAAGTACTAAACACACCCCACTTTAAGTGTTAATGTTCACATGTGATGTGAACAGTAACACTTGAAGTGGGTGTGTTTAGTAAAATAGTGGGGTGCGGATAGCCGCACCCAAACTTATAACATATTGATGGAGAGTATTAAATAAGTGTTTCACTATATATTAAAATGTATTAATTTCATTTTCCAATCAATACTATGCACGTTTTTTAATTTTACATCCTAAATTATTTTTTTTCTCCTATCGCAACCCATTCTACACGTTTTGTTTACTTTTGCAACCTCCGACCAATATTTTCCGACGAAAAAATGTCCACGTGATTTTTATATGCTAATTGAGGGTTATTTTCGTTATTTTCTAACTCATTAATTAACTCCCCGTCCAAAAGTGAATTTTGCCCTAATTTTTCCTACACTTTTTGCAAATTGTTTGAGCAGATGAAGATTAACAGTGAGGTTCAAACAAAAAATCAGATCTCTTTACCATTGAAAATAGTTGATAAATCAAATTTACTGATGTCTAAGAAGTCCAAGTGATGAAAATAACCTTTAATTAGCACATGAAAATCACGTGGGCGCTTTCTTACCAGAAAATATTGATCGGAGGTCGCAATAGTAAAAAAACGTATAGTATATGATGTGATCGGAGAAAAAAATAGTTTAAGATGCAAAATTAAAAAAATGTACATAGTACAGGTTGAAAAATATAATTAACCCTATTAGAATATATTTGTTGATTTTGTTATTAAAAGTCTAATTAGAGGATAGAGCTATACAATTGCATAAATCAAAATATAAAAGTGTATCTTAAATTTTAATAATGACTTTTTTCAGTTGTATATTTTTTTATTTTAGATTCTGTTAAGTATTATTATTTCTTTTAAAGTTCATAGTTTGTTTTCTATTTAGATTCCATAAAAAAAAATATTAAGTTCATAAGTGTACTCAAATATTTTACATTTTTCAAATATTAAAATATTTTCTAGAGAACACATTAATTGTTTAATTTATTTATGCTTATATACACATCATAAATTAAAATTAATGTATTAAAATAACAAAATAGGTAAGTTGTTTATTCTGTTATACTTTCATTTATTTGTAACTAGTATAAGGCCCGTGTAATACACAGGATTTTTATTAAAAAAATTAAATAAAAGTTGATAAATTTTAAAAATGTAAATATTATGTATATATTAAAATTAAATATATGATTTGTGCAGTGCATATCATTTAATTAAACATTAAATATAACATAATATAATTAAATTATTATTTAATTGTAGAATTATAATTAGTTCCATTTGTAGAGGATCATAATTTTTTATTTTTTATTTTAAAAAGAATATATATTATTATGTCTATTATGTTATTCATCACACCCACCTTTTTTTTTTTTTTGCTTTTTATTTTCAACGTCTATAACAACCTTCACATTTCTTTTCAAATAAACGATAAAAAATGAAAGTCAAAACTTTACAAATAAATTTCATAATTTATTTTAAATCACATATTCAAAAAAATTATTCAATTTCATTAATTAATAAGTTTGAACGACCATTTTCAATCAGCCCCACCTTTATTTTAGTTTTTTTCTATTTATTTATATTTTTTCTTTAAACTTTTAAATTTAACAAATTTCAATTATGGAAATAATTTATATTTTTGCATTTTAGCATATGTTATTTAGATAAATCTATTAACATTACTATTTTATTTAATTAGTAATGTTTCTTTGTAACATAAAATTTGAAGTAATTAATTAGCTACATTTAATATGAAAATATTGTATGTTTGCCATGTGGCATTCTTGGTCCTTCTTATATATATATATAAAGATATTTAAAAATATTGAATAGATTAAAAATTACTCAAACTGTTTTTTGATAAAAATTAAATAAAAAAAGTTGTTTTTATTCTAGAAATTGGTTGCGAATGACATATACAAATTTATTTAAAATATTTTAAAATAAAAAAACATGTATCATTTAATTTATTATTTGGTGTATCAATCAAACATGTTTCAACTAATTTTATATTAATCTTGAATTTTTTGATATCTCATATTGAAATGTAGTTATGCAGTCAAAGTTTACCAATTTATATATTATAAATTATATCATATTCATCAATTTATTGCTATTTTAATATTTTTAACCATATTTTTTTAGTTACTTTTTTATCTATAAAAGTGGAGTTTTTTTTATTGAATTTAATTGTAATTATTACTCAATCAATATATATATATATATATAATAACAATTACCCCCTAAAAATAGAAATGCCAAAAAATTTCCCGCCCATTTCCACTTTCTAATATTAGAAATATCATTAATTATTAATTAGTTTATTTTATATGATATTCGTTGAATTTATTGTAAATTTCCAAAAATATTGATTTTGCATATGAATATATATGGTATATAAACCTTATTATAATAGATTAAGTAAAATATATACATGGTATGTGTAAATCGTAATATATGAAGTAAAAAATATATATGGTATGTAAATCATAATATATGAAGTAAAATTAAAAAATTAATTTTTTAATATACATAGATAATTAAATGACAACTTCAATAGTGTAATATACTTGAAATTCAAAGAATAATTTAATTAGACCAATGAAATAATACATTCCACATTACTAATTTGAAGAATAATAATAATTAAAATATTGTGCGTAGCTAATGAAAAATGAATTAAAACTAAAATAATAATTATTTAATTTTAATGGATTTAATCTAAATTATAATATATTAAATCAACTAAACAAATCCATGCTGACATATAAATTTCATGTATCTACTGAATTATATGTATACAAGCTTTCTCAACTACAAGATCAGATTGAATTTTACAAGTCTCAGTATTTAAAATTTCATAAAAGTCTCAGTACTTAAAATTTCATAAAAGTATGTAGTGTATTTTATGTTATGCCAAAAAAACATTGAATATATTATCACCATAACATAAATAATCAAATTTAAATTATGTAATTCATTATTTCTCTATTAATTTATTAGATATGAATATTTTTTGTACATTTCTTTTTACAATCTAATGGTCATCATGATTAGATAAATATCTGTATATAACTTGATTTATATTTTAACATTACGTTGTTTAGATATCTATTCCAAATATGTATATATTTTAAATATATATGACTAATCTTGATTTAAGTATATTATTTTTATAATTAACATAAAATACAATAAATTTAAAATCTTATAAATCTTTATGAATATAATGCATCAAGTGATATAATCCTTTAAAATGATAAATCTTTGCATAGTTAATCTATATTTTTCAATATTTGTAAAAATTAATATATGAGTATTGAAATTGGATGTTTTTATGTAACACATTATGTACTACAAAGAATTTTCGAAATCAAAATCTTCAAAATATGAAAAAATGATTTCCAATATTTAATTCATTAAGAAATTTAAAGTATCTTATAGAATCATACATAATTGTATTTTTTATATCTTTAAAATGTATTAACACTTTATTGATAATTGATAAAGGTAAACAAATATGTTTGGTAATCAAATGATATACGATTTTGGTATAATTAATTATGTAGTAATTATGGTAATACTTACCATATGATAACAATTATCTTCTTAAAAGTGGAAATGAAACTATTTTCTTGCTCATGTCAACTGTCTAAAAGTAAAAATGCAATAATTTAAAAATGATAAAAAAAATGATCTAAATATTTGATCAATCTCGAATATAAAATTTGCAAAAATTTGATCGAAATATTTTTATATGTTTTTTAACTTTACTTTATCAAGTTATTTATCAAGTTATCCGGACACATCAATAAGGATAAAGTCAAAGTTTACCCAATGATGATAATTACACAATGTATCAAATGTTATTTTTGTTTTAAAATTACCAAAAAAAATTAGTTAAAGTTGTGATTAAAGTAAATATCGTAATTTTTCCAATAATTAACCCTATAATATATGATGTTCTTTCTAAATAAAAAGTACTAATTTCAAATTTATCTTAAATTTTTTTTTTGTATTGACTTTTTTTAACTTATCTTTTACACCTTTTCGTTTTAAATAATATACAAAAATCAAGAAAATTGATCTATATTTTTGTTCAAAAAACTTTTGTAATTGAGAAATTTTGATTTTTATGGTATCTAAACAAATCAATATATTTTTTTTTAAAAGTATGTTAAATTTAAATTTTTTATTTTTGAATAATATACAATAATATCTCCATTTTATATCCTCATTATGAATATCTTATTGAACATATATTTATACAATTTTTTTCCAGACCAATTGTGACAAGTACAATTGATAAAATCAGCTTAGCTAACCTACCCACCTTGGGCACATGTGATAACCGTTGATGTCAAAAAACTAACACAACTATTAATTTTATATCTCAAATTTTAAAGGAATGAAATATTTACACAACAGTGGTGGACATATTATGATATGTTCATGGTGGTCATGTGAGCATTATCTTTGATAAAGTATTTTGATAACGTATGATGAATATAAAAAATATTTAAAATTCTTAAATCACATATGTAATAAATTAAATTGAAATAACTCTTGAATAACTATATTGTTTTATCATGAACATTTTTTTTGTTCAGAAAATTACAACACTTATAAATTTATACGCCCATGCATTATATGGGTACCAATTGACATTAAATTTTTTCTTAAATTAACATTTTACATCAGTTTGGAAATATTTAAATTTTATGATCGCGCATCACATGGTTAACAAATGAGATTGAAATTACTCTAAATTTTTTTATTATTTTCGTATTCAATATTTTCACATTAAAATGGTAAAATTTATATATGTCAGTGCATCGCACGAGACCTATACTAGTATATATATATATGTGTGTGTGTAGGTGTAAAAAAATTAGAACATTGAGAATCACAAATGATGTTTATTTTTTTACTCAATTGGTGAGTAGTAATCAATTAAATTAACTCATATATATATATATATATATATTAGGTAATAAATTAGTGGAGAAAAATAATGCTTAAATTTAGATATACTGCAACTAAATAAGGAAAATGTGTGATTGGTTAATATGAGATAATTAATGATAGGTGCAATTTCTATATGTAGAAGATCACACAAAATATATTTTCTATATTTAATAATTATTATTTTCTATATTTAATAATTATCAATTATTAATTATTAATATATTACATATTTAGTAAGTGAAAATGAGCGTGAAATTTTTTTCATTTCTATTTGTAGGGGTAATTGTTATTATATATATATATATATAGATATATATGGATATAGATATAGATATAGATATACAGATAAGTTCTTAAAAAGTAAAATAAGGATGAAAAATAAAAATTAGTGATAAAAATTTTGGACCATTAATTCACTTTTAAATTAGATCTAAATTTTGATGTACAACAGTACACAGGATATAATGTGAAATTCGTATAAATTTTAATATCATTAAAATTTATTTGATATTGAGAAGTTGTGTGTTGATTTCATTAAATAACGTATATTATTAATATAATTTTTTTGGCACAAATGATTTTATTTTTTATTTTTATGCAATTTACTTGTACTAAATATTAATATATACAGTTTGATCGACTATTTTGTCACTCTGAAAGGGGCATTAGCTTGTCATATTTACAGATAATTTTCTCTTTAAAAAGAGTAATGACTTCCATAAAGAAATAGAATTAATAAGGAAGAAAAGTCGTCCAGGTTGGAGCACAAGAGACGAGTGAACAGAGTCGTGAGAGAGAAGCAGAGAGCAGAGGCTGGCGGCGCCGGCGAAGAATGAGACCACTTCTCGGAGGAGCTCTTACGCCGACCACTGAATATGGGCAATTGCGGCACTAGAGAGGAGTCCGCCGTCGTCTCCACCGCTCATCAGCATCAAGGTTCGCTTTCATTTGCTTTACTCACCCACATTCCTCTCTTCCTCCCACCAGATCTAGGTTTTTTTGCTGAATTCTTGCTCAATCCCTAGTTTTGCTGTCAATTCTGCAAATTATCCGCTGTTACTAGGTTTTGTGTTATCTTCTATGTGCAGCTTTTGTCGTTTTGAATTTTTTGGTTTTTTTTATTTTAATTGAGTTGGGGGAAGTAGTCGTGCTGTGAAATTAGTGTTTTGAGGGGTTTTTGCATGTAGACGATTGATAATTAGAAGCTCATATAAATGGAGAAGATCGTAATTAGGGTTTTTTTTGGTGTCTGTTTAGTTCGAATTTTACTGTTTCATTCTTGAAGTAAGTATTAAAGGAGAATGCAATTAGCAGTTCAGCAGCAAATTCAGGTATTGTCGTTAACAACTAGGAATTCAGCTACAGATAAGAAGCATAGTCGCTCCACTTCAGATCTGAGTGATCCTTCAACGCCCCGAAACTTTGAGGACTTCCGGAAAAACGCACTGCTTTACACTCACGTGATTGCCTTCACTCTCTTTGAGCTTGAGACCATCACCAAGAGCTTCCGTTCTGACTACATTCTTGGAGAGGGTGGTTTTGGAACCGTTTATAAAGGTTACATTGATGAGAATGTTAGGGTCGGGCTTAAATCCCTTCCTGTTGCTGTCAAGGTGCTGAACAAGGAAGGTCTCCAAGGCCACCGTGAATGGCTAGTGAGTTTCCTATGGCCATTTTAGGCTCTTTATTTATAACTATCTGCTCTATCCTTTCTATCTATCTTTTTAATCTGCTTTTATTATGAATATGGCTAAATTATACTGCTAAGTATGTTAGTTCACTGTTTCAGACTGAGGTCAACTTCCTTGGGCAGCTGAGGCATCCTAATTTAGTGAAGTTGATAGGATATTGCTGTGAGGATGATCACAGGTTACTTGTTTACGAATTCATGTTTAGAGGAAGTCTTGAGAATCATCTGTTTCGAAGTATGTCCTATGTTCCATTTCTTTCCAAATATCGCTTTATCATTGTTACTTCTTCTAGGTTCCGCTGGTTATATGATTGAAACTTAACTTGCTATGTTGGCTATAGTGCAGTGACACAGTATTTTTTGTAGATTTGATTTCAGAGAAATTTCTCATGTAAATTATTATCCTTATGAAAAAACTGTCTCCCATCTTATCTGATATGATTATCTGATGCTTCCTAAGTTGAGGCTTTCTCCAAATGTTTGGGTTCAGTGTGCTTGGTCAATTATAAGAGTGCATCTATATGATATGCATAAATTTAGATCGAGCTCTTGCAAACCAAGTTGTGCTTTTCCAGTGGTTATGATAGATTAGATGGAAGTTGAAATGTGATAGGGCCAAATCCAATCCATTCCTACATAATAATTAGGGAACAAAACTTTCTACCTGGTATTTGGACCTGTAAATATCTCTGAACTAAACCATTATTGGGCTCTACACCGTTCCTACTTGATAATTTTCATGCGCTGTTCTGCTTGTATCATATCAAGCTCTCTTTATCTTCTCTTTTTAACCAAGACATGTTGTCTTTTATACAGGTTGAATACCTTTCTATGATATTATTGTTGGTTTATTTTTCTCCATATACCTCTCCAAACCTGAATATTCAATGTCTGCTATGTGACAATCAGTGTGAAATTTATTTTCTGTTTTAATCTCTACGGAGTATAATTAACCTGGATTTTTTCTGAGGCATTCAGAAGCAACAGTTCCACTATCTTGGTCAACAAGAATGATGATTGCACTTGGGGCAGCCAAAGGGCTTGCTTTCCTTCACAATGCTGAAAGGCCTGTTATCTACCGAGACTTCAAAACTTCTAACATTCTGCTAGATTCGGTAAGTGTTGTCATTGGAACAATTCACTGAAATCTCCAACCCCCCACCCTCCCTCCCCAAACAGGGTGCTCCATTGATTTTTTCATGACCTGGGAACTCTTTCTTTAGGCGATTTGTTTGAAAATAAACTATTAAGAATATTCTTGATTTTACCATTCACAGATTCTTCTTACTTCATCACTTTTATTTTGAATCAGTAGCTTTTCAGCAGTGGGTTTCTTGAATCTTATAAATTATTGCAAATTCTCTTTGCTACAGGATTATATGGCCAAGCTATCTGATTTTGGGCTTGCAAAAGCAGGGCCACAAGGTGATGAGACCCATGTGTCAACTCGAGTCATGGGTACCTATGGTTATGCGGCACCTGAATATGTCATGACAGGTACTACTTCAAGTTTTCTGTATCCTTGCACTGAATTTTCTTGTTATATGCATTGGTTGTTGAAATATATCCTCAGCTATTCAAACTTGGTGGGTTGACAGATGTATGGCATACGCATAAATGGAAAGCTACGTTAACTTATCTCAATACAAAGAGTCAGAAGTTTGATATATTAATTGTTATTTACGGTATTTAACAGATACTTGAGGTGGCTAGTTTTTCTTAGTTCTTTACTCACCCCATTTCAAAAGCTCACTTCAGATACTTATGTCTATAAAGCTGGTATTCCTGAACGATTAATTCACGAAGGGAATACTCTTAATTTTAGAATTCTCTTTAGTTTTGACATTTCTGCTTCATTATTTATAAATTTTACTTAAGTGTCAAAATCGTGAGAGTCAATTTAGTTGGAGTTCAGTTTCTTGTTGGACTCTAATTGTTAACCAATGTTTCCTTTTCTTAAAATCATTAACAAATAGGTCAAATTAAATCCACATTTTAAGCTAGTTAGTATACCTGGCTAGATGTAAAAGACGGTTTTTGATAGACCTCTGAAATTTGCTTCAGCCTAAGCAATATACTCATCTTTTAGAGTTAGCAATTTCACTATTGCAGTTCATTTTGTGACACGAGAGTAAGCATGATAGGGTGTTGCATATATTTATACATATGTCCTGCTTATCTAATAGAGGTCTGCATGAGATGCACAGGGCACCTTACTGCAAGGAGTGATGTCTACAGCTTCGGAGTCGTTCTTCTTGAGCTTTTAACGGGGAGGAAGTCTGTAGACAAGACAAGGCCAAGCAAGGAACAAAGTCTAGTAGATTGGGCAAGGCCAAAGCTTAATGACAAGAGAAAAATGCTGCAAATTATAGATCCTAGATTAGAGAATCAGTATTCTGTAAGGGCAGCTCAGAAAGCGTGCAGTTTGGCATACTATTGTCTAAGCCAGAACCCAAAAGCGAGACCACTAATGAGCGATGTGGTCGAGACTTTGGAGCCATTACAATGCAACGGTAATAATGAAGTCTCTACATCATCATCTTCAACCCCTACCCTTCTATGCAGCGGCAGTCCATTCGTCTCGGGAAGGATACCTGATTATCGGATGCATCGGAGATTTGGTGGGGCCGTTGGAACAGGTGTTGGTTGTCGGTCCGCCAATCCGAGTTGCTCCCCTGGTGGTCCAGCAGCGTGCCGAGTTAGGTGAGCCGAGTTGCCTTTATGATGTATGTATACTGTGTTAGTGTGAATTGGGATGAACTGGCTGCTTTATACTTGGCCTAAATTATAATGGTGATTGCAAGCTTGTTGATTGGTAATGTAGGAAAATGCTTTTGTGGTGTTTGTTTGTTACAAATTTAAAATTGCAATCTGGGGAGATGTTTACAGTCTGTTTTATGTGGATGGATGTTCATATAGTTGTTTATTTCCATTTCTTGAATCTCAGACTGCCCTCATGCCTGCTTGAACTCCTGCATTATATCTATTATAAATTATTTTTAAGTAATAATATATAAGATTTTTTTTAAGATATTGTATTTATTTTGCCCTCAAAAAAAATAAAAATGATATTGTATTTATTTTTAGAAAGTGTTGTGATAATATATGATTATTAAGTTATTTGAGTGACTAGTAGTGAATTTGTATTTGAGATGACCAAAATCAATGGGCATTGTTAAGATGTTTTAATGTTTACCTATTTAAGTTTTTTTTTTCTTGCCATTTTTTTATTTTTATAAATAGGTTATATATTTGTTTTATTTATTTATTTAAACTTAAAATGTGCTCCACTGCAATATTTTAAATATAAAATATTATATTTGTACATTATTGAAGTGGATATAAATATATAGGCAATTTAAAATTACGTCTTGAGAAAGTACACGTCTATTAAATGACAAATGATGAATGAAATCATGTTACTTTATGAAATAATTCTGTCGGAAATTTATATAAGAAAAGTATGACAAGTTTGTTCAACAACAAATTTAGAAGATGTTCCAACCCAAGAATTACTTTAAACCAAGAATATTTGTTTACCCAATTCAATTGATATTCACTTCTTTTTATTTTTTCTTGTTGGAATTAAATAATTTTCTGAATTTACTATCAAATTGTTCAACATGGCTACAATCTTCACAATCTTACTAAATAATTGATTTTGAAAATGACACAAAACCTGTTAATAACTCCTTAAATAAATTTATCCGGACATGTGTTCAATAATGTGAAATCATATCCACAGTATCCACTACTATATATATTTAAAAAAATAACCAAATGATTGGATACTTATATTAAATTCGTTATTAAATTATTATTATTTTGAATATGATTTCATAGTCAACAAATATACTTCAATATATTTATTTTAGTTCAGTTTAACTGACCTAACAAATAAATTAGGATAGATTCTTACGTTTCAATAGATTTAATGTTCAATTCAATCTCAATTTCATTAAAGTGAAATAATTAAAAAGTAGAAAAAAAAAAATTATAGCCTAAACTCGATGAACGAATATAAACAAATTCGAATAATCCGATGAGTCTATAATAATAATAGAAACAAAGCATCGTGGCCGTAGGCGCTGTGGAATCGACCGTCGGATCGACCTTGTTGTGTTGTCTTTCTGTTTTTGCCGCAAATGTGAAATAGCAATTCTCTGCGGAGAGAAAAGGGGGCAAATTTTAGCGTAAGAAAAAGAAGGATCCATCATATGTCATTGTCGAATTGATTCGCCAATAATCTCAATTAGCATCAATCACACCGACTATAGTTTGCGTTTTCAGTTTTTAGGATTTATGTTTATTGAATCGAGCATTTGAGCGGCGAAAAAATGGGTGGCGAAGGGGAGAAATCCCAGCGGATTGTGACCTCATGGGTGATCGGTGGGATTGTAGTCGGAGTTTCTCTGCTGGGTTTCAGCTTTGCTATGCCGCAGAATAGGAAGAAGAAGAGGCCGATTAGGGTGTATATGGATGGGTGCTTCGACATGATGCATTACGGTCATTGTAATGCCCTTCGTCAAGCGCGAGCCCTCGGTGACCAATTGGTGGTTGGCGTTGTCAGCGATGACGAAATTACGGCCAATAAAGGTCCCCCGGTTACTCCTCTGAACGAAAGGTTTGAACTCTATTCCGGATTCCTTGATCCCTATTTCTGTTTCATTCTATGTTCATTTTTAGCTAGTGTTGGTTGTGTAATCTTTAGGTGACATGCTTTTATACAACAATTCACTACGCATTTAAATTGATTGAAGTTTTATGCTTTCCGTTGTTTTGAGGTTATTTATTGCATTCCTTCTCGGTGGTTTGATTGATTTGGAATCCTGCTTCAGCTGAGTGCCTTTAGTTGACATTCATGGGTTATGTGGTGGATTAGTTAGCTGTTAATTGGAAATGCCTGAATCGAGACATCCGTTTTGGAACCTGATTAGGAAATTTTTATGACATTCCAAGGATAAAACCTGAAGTGGAAATTTTTATGATATTTGTTTATATATTTATTAATGCATAATGAGGCATCGATCTCTTTCCTTCTATCCGTGAAGACTATAATGAATTTCGCCGAGGTATTACCTGACAAAAGGCAGTAGAGAAGCTTTTCCAACATATTAAATGTCTGTTGTTATTTATGTTGTAGGATGATCATGGTTAGTGCTGTAAAATGGGTGGATGAAGTTATTCCTGATGCTCCCTATGCTATCACAGAAGATTTCATGAGAAAGCTGTTTGATGAGTACAATATTGATTACATTATTCATGGGGACGATCCTTGTGTTCTTCCAGATGGGACTGATGCTTATGCCCTAGCCAAGAAAGCTGGCCGTTATAAACAGATAAAGCGCACTGAAGGAGTATCAAGCACTGACATTGTTGGTCTGTAATTGCAACTTATTGTTCACTTAACTGTATGTCATAGGAAATTGATGGCTTCCCTCTCTCAAAGTCATTACTTATTTGAACATGTTCAATGGTTTTTACTTATGACGCCTTTTAATAAAAACAAGGGTATTAGATGTTTTGTCACATCACCAACACTCACACCTTGTCACTAGTGTGCAGAAACTGGATTCATTCTATAAAGTTTGCTTCTTTTAAAAGCAAAAGATATTAATTATAAAATTGTTTGTTTGGATATTTTCTATACCAGGTCGTATGCTTCTGTGCGTGAGAGAAAGGTCAACTGCAGATAGCCCTAAACACTCATCTCTACAACGACAGTTCAGCCACGGTCACAGCAGCGAAGATGGTGGCTCTGGTAGTGGAACACGGATATCTCACTTTCTACCTACATCTCGCAGGATTGTCCAATTCTCCAATGGCAAGGCATGTATATTAGTTTTTGGGATTTCACAGCCCATCTTAAGAAGATTCCTCATAGCTGAGCAGTATATACTATTAAGAACTTGTTTGAGTTTATGCAGATGCTCAATCAATTTTCCCTCCTCTCTCTTCTCTAGCTCGCTAACTTGTATGTTTATTCTTGGTCTATTCGTTTGTGGTATTTGTGCAACCTTGCATATGCACATTCTTAATGCATATATACCTTCGACCTCTCCTAGCGACATGCATAAGCACATATTGGTGACTTGTTGGATTGGTGACTTGTTGGATTAGGTTCTTATATGCTGAATGGGACCAAGGAAGCTTGTGTGAGTAAGCAGTACAGGAACATCTGTGGCTGACTATTGCAATAAATAAGCTATCTAAAACGGGACTTCATCAAATTGGAAAAAAAAGCCTTATTAATGAAAATATGTGAGATCATACATGGTAGTTTGGCATGATTTTGCCACTGCATCACAAGCTTATAAACTGTGTGTTGTTGGGCTTTAGAATTGAAAGGGGATTATTAATGTGAATATTTAAGGCTTAATTCTGTCTAAGGTCTCAACTCATGTCTGGTTAGCTCCAAATGTTGAACCCAACCCATCCATATCTATGTGAATATTAAGGCTAGATTTGTCAAAGGACTCCACTCATGGCTGGGACTGAATTTTGATTGCCCCCTTGGAGCACACACCCCCAAACCCCCAAACCCCCAACCAAAACTTGAGCCCATATGTTTTTCCCAAATTTGCTTCTCCACACTATGATTTGTGTTCTTCAACCAATCCAACCTATGGGTTCTGCTTTGTATGGCAGGAATACTGATCTGTTTTGCTAATAATGCTATAAGCCTATAATTCCTTCTCTTTAGTCTGTATCCATTTTCAATTTGATGAAGAATGATTAAATAGATATTTAAGCTGTTCAATACGTTTTAACATTTATGTTTGCTTTTTATAGGGGCCTGGACCTGATGCTCGTATAGTATACATAGATGGTGCATTTGATCTTTTCCATGCTGGACATGTGGAGGTGAGGGTGATTCTATTTGGTTTTATTTAATTGGATTTATTAATTGAAATTATGATGCTGTAGAAAATTCTTGGTCTTGATTTTATGCTTGATTCTCAGATTTTAATCTCTGTTATATATATTTATGCACCTCTGCTGTTTATATCTCATAGTCAAGTGCTTCTGTTTCATATTTTCAAATATCCATCAAATTATCTTGCAGCATCACTATAAATTCTGGTGATAGTGTACTCCCTTGTACTTCATTTTTTTTTTTTTTTTAAATTATTTAGTGTTATGTGCTCAGGTTATCATTATATGTTTGGCTTATACAGATACTGAGGCTTGCCAGAGGGCTTGGTGATTTTCTTCTTGTTGGCATTCATACCGATCAAACTGTCAGGTTTAAGTTTCACCATTCACTAAATGATTTTCTGAATGGATTAAGTTATCTATGCAAAACTATTATATCTTTGTTCTATAAATAATAAGCACTATTACTATTTGGGCCCTTCTTAAAGCTGACATCTTTTAAAAAGATGTACTTTTTTCTAAATCCTGAATGACCTGTAATTCTTGATGTTTTATGCATCTGTAATCAATCTATAATCATTTTCTAAGCCAAATTTATACATTCTTTCTGATGGGATAGACAGTGAGTTATGATATTTTCCTAAAGTGAAGCTTATTGCTGCTGGAACAAGCTTTTTAGGGGCTGTTCACTTTCTTGATTTGGATAAGAAATGACTCAAGTATGTTATGAGGTGTGGAGTTAAGATTAAAGTATTCAGTAACTACCATGTCTAGTTGATAGGACTGAATATTGTGTATGCAATTATGCATATGATGACACCCTTTTTATTTCTTAGTCTTCCTATTTCTTTTTATTTACCTTTTCTCTTCTTTCTCCTTTTTTTCCTCACTTCTTGTCTTTGTTTAGTTTATTTTGTGGCATAGATGCCTTCAGCCTTCTCTTTCTTGCTTTCATCTTCACTTTCATTGATTCCTCGTGTATGCCACCATCCTGCAGTGGGATGCTGCAGTGCAGCAGACAACCACCATAGCTGACTCTTTAATTTTATCCTTTTGTTCATTGTATTTTCTTTCCATCCAATGCTATTTCTCCATTGTTATCAATTTCAATATGTATATCCAGTGTAGAAGCAACTATGCATCCTATTTTAGTGAAAATTTGCAATTTTTTACATTGCTGTTCTTAAAGCTACAAGTAGAGAGCATGAAATAGATTAACAATATTAATGAAATATCTCATAGTTCAATGTGAATAGATGGTTTAGGGGGCAAGGGTTTGTAATACCCTATCAACTCCATTTTGGTTTTCTGGTGTTCTAATAGATTTCAGGTACGGGCAAAAGAAAATTGCACTTTATTCTGATGCCTCTTTTGTGGTTTTGACCTGCAACCTGATTGGGTGTTGGTCAGATGTTGGCTATGTGATGCCTCATCCAAGAAAGATGAGAAACCATGCCAAGTTTCAATATAATACGTGAACCACCAACAAACTATGCATTCCACTTAAAATAACCATAAATTTAGGGCTTGATAGATTACTGTCCTAGTATTTAGAGGATAAAATGTCATCTTTTTCTTTTATTGTGTTTGTTTTCTTAGCATGGAAGATCTTGTTGGAAAAAAATGTGGTGCAGTTTTAATTTGTCAAACATCCTGGTGGCAGGTTTGAAATTCTAAGTGGTGCATTTCTGCTTAACAATTGAAAGCAGCTTGTCGTATGATATTTTTATTTGCAAACTCAACTTATAAGAAGCATAATAATGTACTTATGGAGTTTGAGACATATATGACAATTTCATATATAATGCCTATTGTAGTTCAAAGAGAGGAAGTCACCGTCCAATTATGAATCTTCATGAAAGAAGCTTAAGTGTTTTGGCTTGCCGATATACGGACGAGGTGATAATTGGTGCTACAAGGGAGATTTCAAAAGATATGGTTAGTATGGATTGACATAATCTTTACTAACTAGTAATCTACATATCTACATTTTTTTTTTCCATCCCCTGCATTATAATCTAAGTTTAATAAGAGATAAACGAGATAGTTATCAGCGAAATCAGATTGTGGCCATCAATAGATAGTTGATACCCACTGCTTATGTGTGATATTATAGAACTTCAAGAATGCTTCGCTTGATATTTACTTCCTTTGATATGATGTGGTTCTGGATTAGCAGAGAAGTCCCCTCATGGTTTTAACTTAAGCACTAATAATTTTCATGCAGTCATCTAAGTTAACAGTGACCACAATATATGCTACTTCAGATTTGCTATTAATAAAGTAATCATTTACTATCACCATATTGTTCTTTAAGTTCGGGTAAGCATGAGTTTCAAGGTTCCTCATAATTTGATGCCAGCTGTTTTGATTGTTTCAATTTTGTAATTTAGTAGTTTAGTTTTGAAGTGCATCCTTACCATTCTGTGCCCATATACTACTTTTAATCATGTTCTGTAATTTTAAGATAAAGTGAATTTAAAGGACGATGTAACCTGGGCACTGAGGACCTAGTATGAAGTTGCATTAATGATAACATATAGTTTGACACTTGCGAATGTGCACTCTGGCAGCATGATTTCTTATGTTCAGTTGCATGTTTGATGCTGTTGCTACTCTTTCCTTGAATTTGTCTTAGTGCTTCAGGCCACAATATACAATTGAACATTTGATGTGATCTTGACATGCAACTTCGATGTGTTTCCTTATCCATTCAGCATGAAAGAAGCATGCATTGGTTTAACATGACCAGAAACATTCCCATGCTGTCTTATGGGTTCATTTTTGGAAGCATGATTATTACTTAAGCAAAATCTTAGTATGGAAACTGTTTACGTTGTATTAACATTTGGATGCTGATGCTTACCTCTTTGATACGCTATGTATAATAAAGTTCAGTTTTTTATGGATTATACTTCCATGCATGAAAATATATGCTTTAATAGGTTTTGCCCTTACCAGTTAACATCAATCTTTCCTATTGTCTTGTGTACCATGGTTTTTATCTCACATGTAATTCCTATTGCTGCAGATAACAACCTTCAATATTTCTTTGGTTGTGCACGGATCTGTGGCTGAGGACAATGATTTTCAGAAGGTATACGACTAAAAAATCTGAGAAACATGTAAAAGTTAGTGACCAAATGATTAGATAAGTTTGCTGATTTTCATAGGAGAAGGAGAATCCATATGCTGTTCCAATAAGCATGGGTATCTTTAAGCTATTGGAAAGTCCCCTCGACATCACAACTAGCACGATAATCAAGAGGATTTTATCAAATCATGAAGCATATCAGGTTTCGTCTCTGTTATTGTTTTTTAGATATAAAGAGCCACAATAATTGGTGTCTTGAATGTGTGTTTGTTGTTACTTGAGTTTGTTGGACAAAAAAAATGGATTAAATTTGGTACTTGCAGAAACGAAATGAGAGAAAAGCTGAAAGCGAGAGAAGATACTATGAAGATAAAACTTTCATTTCAGGAGATTGATTGACCTAGACTCTTTAAGGTAAGAACACGGAACTTATACCTATGCCAAATTTTGCATAATCTAGCAGGTTAGTTAGGGTCTAATTTTGTCTTCAGGTGCAAACAGAGTTGGTGACTTCATGCCGTGTGGACATTCTGAAGATAATAAAGAGGATAGTTGTTTTTTTCTAAATTTGGTTTTTTTTTGTCTCCTTGATTGTTGTTAGAAGCTGCAAGTCAAAACAGCATTACCGTGTTGGTATTAATTATTAAGTAGAACGACATTTCGTTTTCGTTAGCAATATGACTTGATGTTCTGTAAGTTTAAATGTGGTAGTAGTTTATTAGTTTGCAGAAAAATAGGAAGAGGAAATAACAGTGACTATTCCAGATTTTGCTCTAGTCAATAGCATAATGGTTTTCTCCCTCCCTCTCTCCCTGGTTTTCTTATTGATTTGTAATTTCTCTCTGGTTTTCTTATTGATTTGTAATTTCATGCTGATCAGATTTTTGCCAACTATACCCTTCACTCTTTTGATGATGGTATGTGGCATGGACAATAAATGTAAGATGTTTAAAGAAAAAAATTCGATCTCCAATTAAGCAATAATTCACCATTTGAGTTGCTAATTACGATAAGGAAATTTGAAATCCCAATCATAGATTTGTAGAAAAAACTGTGAACTTTCCTGGTATAAATATACCATTAGAGAATCCTACAACTGCATTAACATTACAATATGATAAGGATAACAACCCACAAGTATATCAGCACAAGTAAATCAATCTAAAGACAATATCAGCTACTTTTCTATCTTCATCTTCATTATCAGAATTCAAGCTTTCTGCATAATTCCTTATCAATGTTTCTACACACACCCGTGGACTTCATCGGCGCTCCAGGACATGTCTCAGCAACCCAACTAAGAATCCGCATGGATTTAGGCGTCCTGGGTCCATCAGAATCCGAAACCTGAGTCGAAACCTTGGCCACATGTTCAACTTCTTTCTGCTCCGAGAAAATAGAATCCAGTATAGTCTCATAGACGAGCTCAAACAAATGCTCTTCATCAGAGAATGTATCTACGCCTGATTCATGACTAAAATCTTTCACCAAATCCGTAGCACAGGCGAAGTTCAATCGTCTCACAACATTGGCCCTTGATTCTTCCCTATATTTCCGGTGAAGAGGAGCAAGCATGAACTTATCAGGGCCTGGAGCAAATGAATCAAATAAGGTATCTTTTGGGGTTTCTAAGTTGTTTCCATCTGAAGAAGCAGTGCAATTCATCGGGGACGTAGAGTATAAGCAAGGAGCATTTGGAGGCAATGAAAGCACTGTGAGTGGGGATAAGAGATCATGGTTTTGCTCTGCATTCTCTCGGCTCGAATCAGGGGTCACTGGCCCTATAGAAGGTCTTTGATTGTCTCTTGATTCGGGAGATTGAGAAAGCAATGCAAGGTTTTTTGATTCCAAAATATCGACACAGATTTCATCAGCTATTTCGGATATTGAAATTGGATTCTTAGACAGAAATCCCTCTTTCATTAATTCATCAGCACACACCTCAGATCCCATAACTCAAATGGCAGCAATCACCACCCTATAAAAGAGGGAATTTTTTTTGTTTAAGCTCAGGTAGGAAATAAACATCTACAAATTTTCCAATTCAAGCAAAAGTAAAATCTATAATCAAATCAATGAAAAAACATAATTTCTGTTCAATGTTCACATAATTTGAGCTTGCAAGAGCTCGGATTCTCAGCCCTAAATATCCCCAAAAATGTCATTCAAGTATTGAAATAATGGGTAAAAATGAAAAACAGAAATAAATCAGGAGTAAACTTAGGAGCATGTAAAGCAAAATTAGTTGAAACAAAAATGGCAGAAAATGTAAATTCGTTAAATCCGAAACAGATAAAAGGGGAAAAATTCCACCTCAAGAAGAAACGATAGCAACAGATGGAGAGACGAAGAGCGTTCCAGTAGAAAATCGAAACGGAGACGAAGCAAAACCCTAGCAATGGCACCGGAAAGTGAACTTATTAATCCTGAAACCAAAATCACCATTACAGTTTGAACAGAAGAAATGCTGAAAATTAGGTTACAACACATACCTCTCTGCCGTAGAAGCACCGATTGAACAGCTACAACACGAACGCGTTTTGCAGAATAGAAGAGAAAATCTGCAGAGATCTGAGGCAGAGTCCTTGAGAGAGCGAAGAACAACGGAAACGAAACTGATTCAGATGAAATAGCGACGCAACTCAATACATAGAACTGAAATCAGAACTGACGTGAGTTTGCTGTGATAGTTTGCGCGTTCTGCTTTGTTCACGAATGGGTGGGTGGGTGAGTGGGGTGAGGTAGGGGAAGGGGGTATGTATAAGGTAGGTGGTCATAAGGACATCCTGACTGTTCGTGTCTAGATTCCGCACGTGATGATGGCTGCAGTTGGTGGGACCCACTTATTGATTTCTTCTTTTTTTATCTCAAGGGCCCATAATTTATTTAAGGTAAAAAATTGTATGCCTTTTAGATCCGTGCCCCTAACCCTACCCGGCATGTAGGGTGTTCCTGTACGCGCGCCCACACCATAGTTGCCACACATACCTAATTTATTCAGGTATCACCTAATTTACTTTTTAGGTATAACACATTTACTCTTTAAGTATCACATATCAACCCTTGAGGTATTATGCAGAAACATTTTTTTTTTTCTTCTTTCTCCTTCTTCTTCTTAATCTATTTTTTTATTGATTTGTTATTCTTCTTATTTGTTTAGTACATTCTTATTTTTGTATATCTTCTTGTTTCTTATTCTTCTTCAAATTGTCATGAAATCATTTAAGATATTACATATTTCAGGTATTTGTATATGTTATTCTCAGGGATATTATATAAATACTTTTCAAGTATTATACAAGTATATCACACATATTTCCTTCGAGTATTACATAAACACCTTATAGGTATTTGTATATGTTACTTTCAGATATTACACAAGTATTTTTGAAGTGTCACACATATTACTTTCAGGTATTACATAAATACCTTATAGATATTTTGTATATGTTACTCTCATGTATTACATAAATATCTTTTAGGTTTTACACAAAATAGCTTTTAAGTATCACACATATTACTTTCAGGTATTATATAAATACCTTATAGGTTTTTGTATATGTTACCCTCAGGTATTATATAAAATATCTCTCAGATATTATACAAATAAATTATAGTATCATACATATTTCTTTCAGGTATTATATAAATACTTTATAGGTAACTATCTGGTATTACATAAATATTCATTTGATGGAGTCTTCATTTCACATTTTCACTTTGCAATTCAACCCAAAATTTCTTCCTTCATGAACCACACTCCATCTCCACCCAAAAAACACTCCTTCTTTCGCTTTAAAAAAAATTCCTTTCAAGAAAACCAAAACAACTCCAAATTCAACAAAACAATTATTAAATCAAAGTGTTGAAGCTGTCGATTATATCTGAATCACCAGAGTACTTCTTTCCACTCAAGCTTTTCCTCCGGTGGAAACATCCGGTGCCAATATACAGGGCTACACCAAATCCATCTAAGCCTGAAAGCTCAATCTTCATAAGCAAAAAAGATTAATTAGTCCACTAAATCACAATTCATAGACCTTCAAATCAAGGAGTAGCATCTGAGTAATTGCATAGTTATAATTTGCATAAACATCATTCTTGATGGTGTTGACATATGTCTTAGGAAATTGAACATAGGATATCCGCGAACCATGCTTTCCGTCTAGAAAAAAGCACAACACATCTTTTATTGAATCAGGATCATTAGAGTACATATCACAGTCCACATTGAGAATGATTGGTGCATTGCTAATTTCAGATGACACTCTTATCTGCAAACATGAGTTTATCTCAAGAATTAGTTTATACCAAACAAAGGATGTCAAATATGCAGAAATATATACATAAAAACTTGGTCCGATTACAAATCCTTCGAATCGAAGAGGAATTTATATGATTCGTTTGATGTGTTTTTCGTGACTAAGAAGGTCGCTCCTTTGCTTCAAGGGTTTTGGGAAAGGTTTTCTACAGGAAGAAGAGGAAGATTCCAGTGCCTGTGGAGTTGAGATCTGATGGTGGCGACGACGGTGATGCGGTGGTGGAGGATGTGAGGGCGGCGACGGTGGTGGTGCGATGGTGGAGGATGGTTGTGATGAGGGGAATGATTTTGTGAAGTATTGAGGAGTTGAGGGATTGAGAACGCGATTTGCAGAGGGCAAGGTGAGGGAAAGGAAGGAAGGAAAAAAAAAAGTATATACAAGCGGGTATTCGGGCCAGGCGGGTGGCCGGGGCCGGTTGGAATCCTTGCCCCCGGGACACAGAAGTGACTCTTTATTTAATATTTGTAAAAGTTACTCATTTGACTCTCCACTCTAGATTTCATGTGCCATTCATGTTTTTAATCAAAAGCTAAGGTTGATGACTTTATTCTATTAAAAAGGAAATTTTAATTAAAAGGTGTAATCTATTTTTAACGACAATCTATACAGGTTGATTGCCTTGATCTATTAAAAAGAAAAAAAAAACACCAACTCAAAGAAATATTCAAACATTAAATGATATTTGAATCATTTTTTTCTTGAGTCAAACACTTGTATTGCCTACAAAATATTGTGTGTTGGGTAAATTTCCAGTTTAGGGAATCCTACACAAAGTTAAATAATAGAAAACGAGCAAAAGGAAAAAAAATTCTTATATTTTCCTATTCTATTACAATGTCTAGATTATAAAGTTGATTTGAGGAATCATCTCTCCTTAAGAATACGTTCATGTAGTTTTCATTAAAATGACATGTTACCTCAAACATGAAACGCCTTTATTTTGTAGGTGGTAGTACCACTAACCTACAAATTCCGTTGAACTTAGATGTTTGATAAGTGAGAGCAAAACTTTATGATGATGCAGGTGAAATACGATTTTGAGAGGTTTTGCAATTGCAAGTGTGTAATGCAAATGCATGAACCTGTTATTTATATTTATAGACATCCACTTTAGGAATGCACATGAGAATTGATGGAAATTAAGATCCTTATGTGTAACAACACGTAAACCTCATCTAGGTCATGTGACATGCCTCTTAATGCAAGTGAAACGTCCTAATTCGAATATGAATATGCAATGATTAGTCAGCTTGAACCATAGCTCGCAACGTCTCTACCTTTGAGAAATCTTGATTTGAATGAGAACATTGATTTGGATTCTATATTAAATGTTGTTTTACAGTAGGTGAAAAACGTTAAATGAGTTATTAGATTCACTATTTATACTACTAAAAGTGTCCTACATTGAAGACAAAAGAGACAAATTTGACATTTTTTTAAATCTCAGATTTAATCTTTCTTGGGATAGTTTCCCTTGAACGTGTATGTTGCATGTTATTCCAAATATCTTTTAATGAGATTATAAGATATTTAGCAACTCCGCTAATGTTTTTTTGTACTTTGGGTTTTGTCTTTCATGCTGACTATTTTTTATTTGTCCTCTTCTAGAATCCGTTTTTTGGAAAGTTATGTCATTCTAACCATCCTTAACTGATCAAGTTTGTTCTCAATTTAATCCTCACAAGATCCAATATATACAAACCAAGCCAAAAAAATCAAACAGATAAATTTTATCCGTCTTTAGATTAGATAAATATTAGCTATGTTTTCAAAAATTATGCACACATAAGATATTACATTATCATCTTTTATTTTTATATATTTATAAGATGGACATAATCAATATATTAAGGGTGTAAATTGAAAAAATGGTTTGCTTGCTATAAATGAATCGAATCAATTCGACCATACTGCTATATAATGCTATATAAAATCACTTGAATTGTTATTGAAATTTGAGATTTATATATGTTTGAGTTTATTTGATTACATAAACAAAATTTTAATTAGACATTGTTCATTTATACACGGTCACGCATATATATATATATATATATATGTTAACAGTACTTTCCATTTTTAAATTATATATATGTATATATGTTTTATAGTAAGTTATAGATGAAAAGATGATATCATAAAAAAGGGGAAGTTGGTTAAGACGTGAGCTCACATCCGGACATCCATTTTGCAACATTTCCTCTTCAATTCTCTCTCATCTCTCCTCCCCTTTTCTATGGTGGTTTTCCGGTGGCACTGGCGGCGACGGCCTTCTCATTTCATTGCTAAAGACAAGTAGACAGATCATCTCACAATTTACCAGAACAATTATCCACTATGGCGTACAGGAGGAAACAGGTGATGTCAAGATCTTCCACTTTCAAGGAGCCACCCGACGACGGCGACAGGGCGGCGCCGTACTCGCCGTCGTCGTCTCTGGCGGCTCAGGCGATTATGGCCTCCGCCGCGCATCGCGACTCTTCTCATTCCTCCGCCTATGCCCACTCCGGTTTCAAAGGCCACTCCACGGTTCCTCCTCTCTCTCTCTCTCTCTCTCTCTCTCTCTCTCTCTCTCTCTCCCTTTTCATAATACACAGATCAGACAATTTCTCTTTTGATTTTTCTGCAATTTTTGCCTGATTGTTTAATTTGTGAATCGGTATAATTTGATCACTTCTTCTCATACTCTTTTCATGATCTTATTGATTTGTATATCCATGAGATTATTATTTTTTTTATTTTCCATATTTAAGAGGTTTTCTGATTGTGATCATCTAATTAGATATCTGTACGTAAATGCAATGTTTTCTAATAAAATGTCAATTTTGAGCCTATGTGAATTAGGGCATTATGTGAATTAGAACACATAATCTCTGTTTTCTCAAAGGTGAAAAAACTTAGGGATTTAGTGTGTTTTAATGTGATAAATAGGAAGGCCGTACGTATGACTATACATCGATGGGGAGTACGAATGAAGCAGGTAGCTTTTGGGGGGTTCTTGCTAGAAAAGCTAAAGCCATTCTTGAAGATGATAATAGAACTTATCATCCCGAATATCATAGCCAAAGAAGACCAGAAAATGTGTATACATATGATGATGATCAGGTCAAATACTATCCCTTCAAGTAACACTTAAAATCATAGATTGCTTAAGCTTCATCATCATACTTGTTTGGTTCTGTTTTCAGTCTGATATGTCTAGAAAAACGGATAATCCTACTCTTCGCAAGGGACTAGACGCGCTTACATCTTCTATGAATCGTATTGGGGATACCATTGGAAATGCTCTGGAGGTAAGTTACTTGAAAATATGAAGACATGGATCATGAAAAAATGAACTGAAATGACATTTAATGAATGGTGTTTATGTATCATTATTATGTCTTCTTTCTGATGTTTTGATTACAGGAAGGGCGTACGATTGTGGAGAATAAAACTGCGGATTTAATCCAAGAAACTCGTAAAATACAGATAATGAGAAAAGGAAGCAATGAGGGGGGAAATAGTCCATGGCAGCAATCCCCACAGTATATAAGTAGCCAAGAAGATCAGCTCAAGGCATCTCGCGACGTAAGGTGGCCACTGTGTAAAATTATGCATCACAAAGATAATCCCATCTCTTACCAAGAATCAAATGCTTTTCTATCATTTATTACTCCATTTATCTTTAAGCATGAATATCAAACTGATGCAAAGTCATAAACTGCCTATCTTCTGTGTGATTTTTTCCTTAATTGGAATAAAAAGGCATTGCACACCTCTGTCTTTGGATTGCAGGTGGCAATGGCGACTGCTGCCAAAGCAAAACTTCTTCTTCGAGAGCTCAAAACAGTTAAAGCAGACCTCGCCTTTGCAAAGCAGCGTTGCTCTCAGTTAGAAGACGAGAACAAAATCCTTAGAGATGCTCGCGAAAAGGGTGTCAATCCTGCTGATGATGACATGGTTTTATTATTTCCTTAATCACATCCCTTTCCATTCTCAAACTCAATTACATCATACCAACTAGGGTCCTGTTTTTTTGATGTTTTAAAGATACGACTTCAACTGGAGACACTTCTAGCTGAGAAAGCGCGATTGGCTCATGAAAACTCAGTATACGCTCGTGAAAACAGGTTCTTAAGAGAGATCGTTGAATACCACCAACTTACAATGCAAGATGTGGTATACTTGGATGAAGGCATTGAAGAAGTAACAGAAGTTTATCCAATACCAGCAGTGGCTAGAAGGCTCTCAGTCTCACCACCATCACCAATGTCTCCACGTTCGTCCTCTGAAATGTCTCTTTCTAGAAGCTCTTCGGTTTCAAAGGACATCTTGGCTTCACCGGCGCCACTGCCTCCTCGAGATTCATCCAAGAATGAGGCTCGTTCCAGTTTTCGAGCACAGGAGAATTACTAAGTAACTGATGCTCAGTTTGTTTTTGATCTTTTTCTTCTTCTTCTTCTTCTTTCGGTTCGACTGATCATGTGTTATTTGTTGTGTAGTTTAGAATTGAATCTCTATTTGCATTTCTTGATCCATGGTCCTCTAGCTACCATCTTACATTTAGCTTAGAATGGAAGAGGATGTGGAAATGGACATGGCTTGTAGGAGTGATCATCTTCTCTTCTCATTAATTTATCTTTTTTATATTCCTAATGATCCCTTTGAAAAGTTTTGTTTTGTCATGGAAATCTCTCTTAATGATCCTGTTATATTTGATGTTTTATTACTTTTATTTCATACCAAGTGTTCATTAATGATTTCATATATACACATAATATACATTTATTATTTCGGAAAAACACATGAAACACATATTAAAATAGAGGGTGTCATGTGCATAAAATGATATCTGTTGTGAGAACCAATCCATATGGATGTGTTGGTTCTAACATTGTCTTTGCCCACAGACTGTTAGGAGGTGCTTTGTTCCTTCCTAGTGGTCTTCTTAACCCTGTTCAAATATCCGGGTCAACCTTGGATTCGTCTTCTGCCCTTGATCTCTCAGGGACTGGTGTATTTGAACTCGTACTTCTTTCTGGAATAGGAACTTGAGAGTTCATCTTGATATTAACCAGATCCACTATTCCAAGATTGGAGAGTGAATCGGTTAACTCTGAGATATCAACTCGTGATGCTTCCATGTCAGATTTTTCTAATGATTTCACACATTAGTTCATCATGACTCTTTGACTCCGGGGTTTCTGTAGCCTTTCCTTTGGGAATAAGTGGTTTATCCTCGAACGCATCTTTGAAACGTTCATTCATGAATTGGTTGGTTCCTTTTGGTAATTTCATTTTCAGGTTTGTAATTTCTTTTTTCAGATTTGAAATCTCTCGTTGGATCTCGGATAGAGATCTGATCATTATCTCCGTCTGACCTCCATAGAACTTGATAGTCTTCTGGATCTCTCTAAGATCTTGGGAGATCTTAGAACTATCAGGAACAATTTTGTTCCAATCCTTGTTGTTGAACATTGTCGGATTAATATTCTTGAAACTTGTATTATCTCAAAATATCGGATTGATATTCCTGAAACTTGTATTATCTCGAAAAATATTTCGGATACATATTTTCTTGATTTTCTCCTCCGTTAGGCATAAAATCAATATTGTAAATATAAATCGTAAATTATTTTTTCAATAAACTTAGACTTTGATACTATTTTGAGGTCCGAATCTAACAAACATTTGGATTGGATTTAATTGATTGAATTAGGAAAAAAATTGGATTATATTTATCAAATAAGACAAGGAAATAGTTATTATCTAATAATTGCACATGTGTGTCTTAGGGTTATTTTGGTCTTTTTATAAAAAAAAAGTGGTATTTTTGAGCATACTATTATATTTGATGATATTTTTTATTCAAATTTATAAGTTTTATGGTATTTTTACATCTTTCCCCAAAAGCTATTAAATCATTTTAAGATTAATGTAGATAATATATCATTTGTTAGTATAGAATATAGATGACGCTCCTCTGATTAGAAAAGAAAAAGAGATCGCTAGTTGCTATCCCTACGCTCACACATCTCCGGTGATTGCCAGCCGCCTCTCTCTCTCTCTCTCTACACTACATCTTTATTGGCTTGACTTTGACCTCCATTATCTTCAGATCTACCATTTAGCCATGATTCTTCTCTCTATGTATTTATTCTTCTCTCTCTCAATCACCTCTGCTCAATTCACTGCCTCTTCAACCAGCAATGCACGAGCATTGGATGCTTTCCTCCAGAACTCCGCCTACGACGCCTTTCTTCGTCCTAAAACCGGCGTCATCTACGACGGCGCCGCCCCCTCCAATCTCACCGGAATCCAATTCTCGGCGGTAAGGTTCCGTAGCGGTAGCTTAAGAACGAGAGGATTTAGCATGTACAAGGAATTCGAAATCCCCAAGGGAATTGTCGAGCATTCATACGTTGAACGCCTCGTTTTAGTCTACCACAACTTAGGCAACTGGTCTAATTCATTTTACCTGCTTCAGAATCACACATTTTTAGCTCCGGTGCTAGGTCTACTTGCTTACAACGCCTCCGATTTGACGGCGAAGAACTTGCCGGAGCTGCATATCCATGCATCGGATCAACCGATTTCCGTCCATTTCACGGAGCTGAGAGCGGCGCCGAATGGTACAGTTCGGAAATGCGTTTCGTTTCATACAAATGGATCGATCAGTTTCAGCAATGTGTTGTTGGATAACATTTGCGAGACGTTTCAGCAGGGGCATTTCTCCATCGTAGTTGAATCGATTGCTCCTTTTCCGGCGATAAACACTACGAATCGAGGTGGAAATGCGGTGGATGGTTCGAAGGTGGGGGTGATTGTTGGTTGTGTGGTGGGAGGATTTGCAGTGGTGGTTGTGTTGGGATTTGTGGTGGTTCAGATGAGCAAGTATAGTCACCGGAAGAAGATGGATAATATGGAGAAAGCGGCGGAGATCGGCGAAGCTTTGAATATGACCAATGTCGGCGGAACTAAAGCGCCGGCAGCTACAGGGACGAGGACACTTCCCAAATTGGAAACTGAATTTGTGCCCTAATTTGATAAGCTCCGATTGAGATGTCGTTTTGTATATGTGACTCGATTTCTTAGCAAATGCTCACCTACAATTAGCTTTCTTTAATTATTCTTTTCATTGCTATGTTATTCTGCAGAGTTCCTATCAATTTTATTGCAAATATTGTGGCTAGTGTAGATGAATTTTGCAGTTATTTTCTCTGTAATAGCATGTAGATTTGTCTTCAATTCCACTTGGAAAAGCAATAAATGTCAAGGCTCTTAAATGCTCTCTTACTTTTATAAGTATATATATTTCATTTGTGGAGACATGTAAAATGAGGAATATGTTTGAGTGACAGATGACATATAAATCGAGGGATATGATCGATTGCCAGACATATGTGGAAAAGAATCAACAAGATATAAATCCTATATTTTAAAATCTGGTCCAAGAGTTTCAACTTGCATTGCCAAATGATGTTTCATTTGTTAATATTCTTATATTTTTTGTTGGTTGATTCACTCTACATCACTTTCACTTGAATACTATGGACATAAATAGTGGGACAAATGATCTCAAAATTGCAACTAGAGAAATCCAAATCAAAGCCAACATATTATTTATCTAATTGACAAGCATGGTAATCCAATTGGTGGTGTATAATTTTGCAAATGATGAGGCTATCATGAGACAAATGATTGATTTTTAGGCCCAAGTGTGAAAAAAGTACAACTGCATTGAGATGAAGTAACAACCGGAAGGTTGTCCTCTCTCATGATCAATTGATCAAAGTTCAAATATGGATACTAAATAACATAGTGTTATCTTTACAACTAACACCCTTCCTAGTTTAAGATGAAAGAGAGTGCAGATTGGAATAGAAATTGGCCATGATAAAGATGATGAACTCATTGCTCCACATTTTCAGATAATGTTTTTGTTTTACTCAAACTTTTCATAACAAACAGAAAATGCAGATGATCTATTATCTCAACAAAACCAGATTTTTGAATACCATGTTTATACAAAGTCTGATTGAATGCAGTGCAGTTCAGACATCTATCACACACCAGTTCCGAATTACCACCATAGTATTGGTACAACTCCACAAGCAAAGAAATAGAAAAGCAAGAGGTCATAGAGAAGTCCATTGTCTGGACCTTGCACGTTATTCATTTCTGACGAGCCCTTAAAGTAGGTCCTGCATCACAACAAGAAAGCCAAAATAAGTGAAACTTCCTAAGAAACATATTCACACAGAAATTGGAAAAATGGAGATAAGACAAGCATGAGTGTAAGTTATGGAAAAAAAATCCCATAAAACCAAAACATAGGAACAACAGTTATCTTTTTTATAGGTAATGCTTTCCAACTAAATCAGAAACAAACTTTGCAAAAGAAGCAGGAAGGCCAAAAGTGGAAGCAAAAGCCATGAACTCGGAACTCCTTACAACCAAGGGGATGTACTTAAGCAAGAATTTGTTGAATCTTAATCCAATCAAAATTAATCTGTGTACTTACAGAGGAGAAATCTTTGTGTACTGATGGTGACTACTAATCCAAATGAACATTTATAATGTGAATTCAAAACGTCCTCTACCACCGTAACCTAAGTCATACAGTCACACCTATTCCTTAAAATTTTGCTCAAGAAAGGATAAACACGCCATCATTTACTAGGGTTATAATTCCAGTATCAAGGAGACTCAACCCATGAGGTTTCGAGATAGTTCAACAAGATGCAGGAAGCACAATAGAGTTGGATGGTGATTTGGCCTTCCTATTCTGATTATTGCTTATTGCCTATCACTTGCAGTTAGCCAGTAACTTTTGGGGAAATAAAGGGGCAGAAAAAAAAGGAAATCCTACAAAATTAATTAGACACTACAGTTTTATTGAAAGACATGAAGACCTGCACTTGCACTTGCAAGGATGCTTCTAGCAGACAGGTATCAGATCCCATTTTTTTCTGGGGTTCTAAGTGACTAGAAATGATGAAAGTTGATTTTAATGTACCTATAGTTTTTACTTATGCAGCTATGAACCTTGTAAAAAACCAGACATATACAACAATAATTCCACGGAATTCCATAGATATCAAGAATTGATAATCCCCTTCACTCAACGCTCTGCGTCCTTAACCATAAGACAAGACAAAAAAAAAGAGAAGACACAGGGTTATTCAGTATCGATCAATCTGTGACTAAACTCCACAGCTTCAAATGCTGCATATTTAATTTCAAAAAAAGAAGTGTAGTGCCGTATCCATCTTCACAACAATCAAGATGAAATATCCAGAAACATTCATACAAATTATCTATTGATGAAAACAGCTAATTTATCTGCAATTAACAATAGAATTATGTGCAAACACATTTGTGAACTACAATTCTCACCAAAGTCATGCCCCACTGCATCAAAATTTTACTAGTTATTATCAGAATTTACAAGATAATATACTGAAATGACATATTTGGGGATAAATCGGAAACATGAGCAATTCCACTATAGATAAACAGGCATCAATGAAAAGTAAATAAATCAAAAAAATCAGCAAATAAATGTAAAAGCAATGAGGCAGCACCGTGTCTATGCGGAAGAAGAAGGCGTAGAGAGCATCTCCATGATTTTCTTATCGCGTTTCTCCATAGCCACATCCCAGACGTCGTTCCCAATGTGTTTCGGCTGCCATGAATAATTATATTGATAATCAGCATCAGTGAACAGATCATCAATCATCGGATTATTTGACTAATTAATCACACACACAAAACGGCAAAGAGGAAAAAGTGGAATTGGAGGTACGAACCCGGCCATGAGCGGCCTTGTGGATGAAATATTGAGCGTTTCCCATGACGCAGAGCATCCCTGCTATTATACCCAGAGGTAAAAATGCTTCCAAGACCATGAACCCCATTGATGACGATTGCCTCTCTCTCTCTCTCTCTCTACAATATACTCGATGTTGAAGAATTGGTCCGTCCTTCTCAGATCCCCCAATTACATTTTCGATATTCCAAGCCTGCCCTCGGTAACAGATATTGGGCCTCGACCCAATACTCAAAATATGGGCTTATTTAATTTATTATTATTATTATTATTGTTAACTGTTGTAATATAATTCAATTACTTTAATATAGTATAATTTTAATCATAATTACATAATATATGAGCATCATATATATATTTATATATATACACACTGTTGAATAACACTATTTATAATAGTACAATATAAAATTGTATATGTCTGATTTTATATTTCAATCATTATTGTTTGGAGTTTTACGTATATGTCTATTGATCATGGAATAGTTGCTTCACCGATTGTTTTATAAAACCGTATCTATCTTTTGAGGAGAACTTTTTTTATATAATTCTCTAACTTCCAATTCAATTAATTCAATATTTAGAATGTCAAATTACTGATTATGAGACCAAATTCCTTCGCACTATACTTAATTAGCTCATTTCTTTTTTCAATTGTTGGCTTGTTGTGAATTTTCAAAAGTTAATTGTGCTCCTACAGAAGAATCATCCAAAAGCTCTTAGGAAACCCAATAAATACTTGACTTTTATTCTCAATTCTTTGAATTGGTAGTTTTTTTTTTTTCATTTTTCCAGGGTAATCAAAATGAAAATTCATGAATATACAGACAATTGAGGTATGTACCTTGATTGATATAACTCAAATTTTCATATGGATGAATCCATCCTAACCATAAACTCCTAACAATTGATATTGGAAAGGTACAAAAATTTCATCATAGATCAGAGAAGAAAAAAGTAAGAGGAAAAAGAGGAGAACTAAAATTTATAAGGACGAAAATTTAGAAGACCATCTCATATATGTGAAAGTGTTTTTGTTGAAACAACCACACACATCTTTACTTATATAATCCAATAGCTTGTAGGGAAAGCCTGATTCAAGAGTCTTGGAGAGAAAGACAATCCAATGGCTTGTAGGAGAAATCTAATTTAAAATCATTGGAGAAAAAGACAATCTAATGACTTGTAGGGTATGCTTGATTCAAGAGGCTTGGAGAGAAAGATAGATTAAAAATTATTGAGTCATGAAACATTAAAAGAAAAAAAAATATTTACACAGTCAGCATTGTGATGTGACATTTTTGAATGGGAAAATGACATTTCGGTAAATTTTTTCAACTTACCTGCTATTAGTATAATATAGATACTTTTGCATTTGGGCTTTTCCCAACTGCTTGCTGATCAAATGTCATGTTATGAGTGTGTGTTTTCACCCTTTTTTTTTGGTGTGATATAAATTACAAAATATTGTAAAATCTTAAGTTGTGAATAAGTTGGAAAATAAAATTTATAATTAGGATAGTAATTAAGTTTAAATTTGGAAGAAAATTAAGATTATGGCTAAATATATATATACCCTTTATTTTAAAATAAGTGTGGTTTTGTAGTTTAAATTTTAATTCACATTGAGTCTCATTTTAGACTTTTATGCAATTTTATTACCAATCATCTCTATAATATTTCTTAGCTAAAATTTGAGGATTTAATAAATACTTTATGTTTGTAAATGATACTACCGTTATCCTATTATTATGTTTTTTAATTTATAACAAAAACTACAAAAGAAAAACACTTATTTTGAAATAGAGATAGTAATAATTAGAAAACAAATTACATTGGAAGGAGTTTAATGACAAAATAGAAAGTATTTTACGTAAAAATGGTCATAAATATATAATGAAAACAATTATTATTTTGAACTAAAATATACAATGACTGTACGATAGAAAAAGAAGTTTAATCGATACATTTTTCAGCTAGATTCAGTTTTAATATATATATATTTTTAAATTCGAATTTCAAGTAAATCACAGTCTCATTCAACCCGAATTTCAAGTTAATTGTAATAGAAAAAAAAAAAAAAAAAAAAGGAAATAAAAGCGCGGATGCGTAGTGGGAAGAATCTTGGTTGGTTGGGGACAAACGACGCCGTTTGGCGGATGTCGGGCGCACTGTCAGTCCAGCTAAGACTGGGTTGGCGGCATCAATTGGGGATTGGCAGCATGCTCCTGGGTTGGGCCCCACCCTCGGTCTGCATGCACGAACACGTGTTCCTCCGTCACCGCCACCAACACACACTCACACACCTTCCCGGTTAGGTTTTCACACAGTAGAATTTCTTTTCATTCAATGCTACCACTGCTAAGCGCCAACGAAAAATCTACTTTTTACCACTCATCAATGATTCTCAACTCTCACGCACACACAGTAAGTTTTCGTGGGAAATAATCGAGTGTTGATACGCCTGATGAAATCTCGTTTTCATGGTAAATTTAATTTACAGTTGTGTTCAATAGTTTGGATTTCGGGATTTATTTCCCCTTTTCGTTTTCCTCCATTTTGTCAAAACCCTTCCTTTCTCGCCCCTTTCTGGAGGGGCTCGTGACGTCTCTCTCTTTCTCTCTCCTCTTTCTCTCTCTGTTCTGGTGTTTTCGTTGCTAAACTCTGGAGCTCTGAATACATCTGATTTATAAGCTATGTCGGGTCTTTACAATCCCAATTTCTCGCCGGCGAGGGCGGCGTCTCCTCAGATTAGAAGTACGGCGGATGTTGAAAGGTTTGGATTCGTTCTTTGATTTTCTTTTTTCTTCTTTTGTGAGTTTTCTTTTGAATTTTATAGCTCGAAGGATTTTTGATCCGTTCTGGTGTTTGTTTATTGATGTGTTTCGTTTTTATACAAATCTTAGTAATCAGTACTTGTCAGAGCTGTTGGCAGAGCATCAAAAGCTTGGCCCTTTCATGCAAGTTCTTCCCATCTGTAGTAGACTCTTGAATCAAGGTGATCAGTTCTCTTGTCTTTCTTGGTCCTTTTCTCTCAGTTGGATCTAGGACTTTGCGATTTCTTGAGTTTTTCTTTTTCCTGCATTTTTTGTGTGGAAGTTTCTTTGTTTGGACGTGCTGTGTTTGATCTTTGAACCTCGTGCTATATTCTTGCAAGCTGCTATATATGTTCAAGGTTAATTGTAAGGTTGTCGCTTGTTGCTACTGAATTGTTGCTTTTGATTTTCAAATTGAGCATGAACTGTTGGTAAGAGTTGTAAGACCCTTGTTTGGGAAGAAAATCTTTAGATTAACAAAAGCAATTAATTGCACTCACGAAAAAAGGGGAGCAAAATGCTGTAGCTAACAGATACCTATGGAACCGTTTTATTTTTATTTTGTAACTGATCAAGAAGGATTTTCTGAGTTTCTGCTCTCTACATGGAGTTCCTATGGATGCTTTTGAGCTTGTTACATCAAAAGGTTGGAATAAGGCTAGGGATGATGAATTATCAAATAGGCTCAAGTCTCTCCACAAGTCTCCTGAAAATTAATGAATTTTCTTTTTCCTTTTAATGTGTCTAAAAGTAATGTGTTGTTCCTCTTATGTTTGTTAATATGTTACGAATCATAGAAATGTAAGTCACTTTTAAAATCTTACCTAAAAGTCCATGCAATATCAATGTGGCTGGGGGCAGTGCTCTTTATATTAGTGATAGCGTTATTTATGTTTCTTTGGTTAAATTCAAGCATGAATATCAGGCATTCAATCAGTTCGACAGTTATTAGAATATCAATAGTATGCTTAGAACCAGTTGTCATTTAGCCCTTTTTTAGTTGTTCACAGCTTGGTGTTATTCTTCTTTCTCATATTGAACTATCTTTTCATCTTTCAGAGATCTTACGGGTTACTGGGATGATGCCAAATCGTAGCTTTAGTGAATTTGAGAGACTAAGGCATAGAAGTCCGAGCCCTATGGCCTCTACAAATCCTTTGTCAAATGTGGCTGGGGCAGGATTAACCGGCTGGAATGGACTTCCACAGGAGGTAATTAATTTGCCCCAACACAAATACTCGCATATCCTCAATCAGAGAAAGTATCTTTATTCTCTGTATGTTTCCTTTGTGCATATTGGATGAGCATACCATGGACATGGGGTGGAGCGTTCCTTCTCAAAAGCAAGTTCTAATTTACTTTCTATATTTGTATAAGCTGCTTGGGGGGAGAGAGAGAGAGAGAGAGAGAGTGTCTGTGTTGGTATTTTATTTTTCAAATTATGTACTTTTGTTAGGGAGGCTTAAACATCCATTACCGCATGGGAATCAATCATGATGTGTAGGGATGGAGTTAATTCTCTGATTTTAAGAGACTGCAAAATATGTTGTCTACTTTTAAAGGTTCTTTTTGTTTCTGATCTATGATCTAGAGTCGGGTAGGATCATTAAACTCTGAATCACTTAATCCAAGATCTAGAATGCTTCCTTAATCATCATCGTCCAAGTTTTCAGTATCCTACCATCTTTCTAATGCTGGTCACTAGTTTACCAATCTATGGATTGCCCAATTGGAGCCCTATTTGGTCTCCTGCACACATGACCAAACTATGTTAAACTTCTCACTCTAATCTTATCCTTTGTGGGTGCTATACTTAAAAAGCTCCTAACCCTTTCATTCCTAATTATATCATTGCATGTTTTTCTACACATCCATCTCAGTATGTGCATCTCTCTACAATCACTGGCTTGTGCATATGTTGTCCTGTAGTTGCCAAACTACTATTAAGGGTCTAACTTTTAAATATTGTTAGAGGTTTGAAATTTTCATTTATAGCTAAATTTATCAGTAAATTCGTACATTTCAATTTAATTTTTCTTGGCATGACTGGCCTTTTAGGTAACGAGGTAAGAGTTTTGGACATCATACCTTTTTTTTTGGATAACATCATACCTCAGCGATGTACAAGTCTTATAGTAATTTCACTATTTGTTGTTTTGTTCATTTAAAAATTTCATAATCCTGGAAAAAATACAATTTGAGAGGGGGTAGTGGTGGGCTATTCAAGATATGCCATCAGATGCCCCTACCAAGCTTGAGTTCACTCCTGTCCCGTTTTCCAGTCAGTGTTATTGAAGTACCTTTTTGTCCCGTTGATAACATGTTATTGAAAAGTTCTATATGAAAATTGCTTGAAACCTTGTAGAAGCTTTAGGATACTACCATAAATACTCATGACCCTCTTTACTTGTAAATTGTACCAGCAATAACACTCAATCATCGTGAAATTCTACAGTCGTACAGTCGGTTAAATAGTTTCTCAGTTTGGGTGTTCGATAGTTCATAAACTGGGGTTGCCTTGGACTACAACTAATTGTGACTATCTGACTTAGCTTCTACCTTCTAAATCCTGCATCTGTCTGATAAAATGATGGATCTTGACACCAATTTCTTACTGAAGGTGAAGGAAATATTTCGTTTGGTTTTGTTGAACAAATTTGTTGTTGGGTTCCTGGTGATTTGATATAAGTTTCCAACAGTAAATTATGAGATCTGAGTTGAGTTTTTCTTTCCTTGATTTGGTGTGATGGGTTGGACAGTAGCATCAATTCTTTATGCAAACATGTTTGTGCTAAGCTTTTCCTTCTGCATAGAATGTATTCCTTCACATTTTGCCGCATGTCAATTCCATCTTTTGGATGCCAGTTACAATTATGGACTACAATTTGAAACTCAACACATAGTATTGGGGCATGGTTGTTGTGGAACCTTTCATTTGTTGTTTGTTTGCATATTCAGTGACTGTGCTCTATCGTATTTGCTTTTATCCTTGGTAATGGTGATGAATGATTCCATAAAGTATCTCTTTGGTTTGTTACATTGTGGGAAACTCACAAATTGAGTATTCTATGATCTTTTTGTGCTTGATAGGTGACGTTCTACTTGTCATATGCATTACACGTTCAGGATGGGCATTATATATTTTGTTACTTTCTTTTCTGAATACTTGTGAAGTTAACAAAAACCCCTTACTTCATTATATGGCAGAGAATGAGTGGGCCTCATGGAATGAACATGGATTGGCAAGGAGCACCAGCAAGTCCTAGTTCTTATACCGTAAAAAGGATTTTGCGCTTAGAAATTCCTGTGGACAACTATCCCAATGTAAGATCTCTGAATGAGCTGGATTTACTAACTTCCATTGTTACATCATACCTCAATCTATTTTTTAGGGACAGAAAGCTTCATTTCCTCTGTACTCTCTTAATTAGTTTTTGGCGGTTTGGTAGTTCAATTTTGTAGGGCGACTTTTGGGTCCTAGAGGAAATTCCCTGAAACGAGTTGAAGTCACTACAGGATGCCGGGTATATATTAGAGGGAAAGGTTCGATAAAGGACCCTGACAAGGTAATGCGCTTTCTTATCCATGCTTTAATTTTATTCTTCTTGTTTGTAACTCATTGCGAACTAGCTCTGCAGTCATTGGACAACAATGAAAATTCACTTCATGAGTATATGTTGAGCCTTTTATCACTGTCGTCATTTGTCAATTTGCAGGAAGAGAAGCTTCGTGGACGACCTGGCTATGAGCACCTCAATGAACCACTCCATATACTCATCGAAGCTGATTTACCAGCCAATGTTGTCGATATTAGACTGAGGCAAGCTCAGGAAATAATAGAAGAATTGCTGAAGCCAGTGGTATGATCTCCAGCCAATTTTGTGTTCTTGAAGAAACGAAAATTTTCACCTGATTTCAAATTTCTAAGCAACTATAATGATCAAAATCACCTGTGTTTGTTTTCGTGCCTCGCACATTTGTTCATGTCATAATATTCTTTTCGCTATCCTGCAGGACGAGTCACAGGATTTTATAAAGAGGCAACAATTACGTGAGCTTGCCATGATTAATTCAAATTTTAGAGAAGAGAGCCCTGGACCAAGTGGAAGTGTCTCACCTTTCAATTCCAGTGGAATGAAACGTGCAAAAACGGGACGCTGAGACAATCTACAAGCTCCATCAAGAAATTTTCTGTGATTGACAGAATCATACATGGGGTATACCCTTTGAAATACATCATATCTGTGTTTCCTGCCTAGTCAATGATACAACACACTGAGGTAAATGGAATATGATGTTGAGTTTTTGGTTGGTCTTTTTTACATTTTACTTATTTAATTGAGCAGAATACAAAAACAGGTGGGGGTGGGGGTGGGGGGAGGGGGGATCCTATATGTTTGGTTTTAAACCAGGTTTTGTTGTGTCGGTTGTTGAAAAAATGCATTCATTGGATTGATTCTAGTGTTGTGTGTTCTATTATTGGTACAGATTAGCATCGAGAAGTTCGAATCTGTAGATATTTTGTTAGGACACAGTCTCCAGAAATTTACATTATCTACATATAAGCAGCAGTATTGCATTTTATTCACTTTGCATTTTGTCCCCATCATCTGCTCTATAAAAGCTCGAGAGGTCTATGATAAACGTGTACTTTTGTTTCCGTTTCTTTTCTGTGTTATGTTTGAATATGTTGTCGACTATCTTAATCCACATTGCTGCTTTATTTCATTGGTCTCAACTTATGGCATTGTGATTTTGCTAAGATTGATGCATCAGGGTCATAAATTCGTTTCTAGTAAACAAACTTATGTTTGCCATTTAAATATGAATGAGTACAGCTTTATGCTGAAAAGACAACAGAGGTGATGGCATTTCATAATCCCAAACATCACCAAAATGTGTGGAAAAAAAGAAAAAAAAAAGGGTAAATTGCCGAAGTACTTGCCTAGTAAAGACAACACTTGCTTCATTATAGAAATCAGTATGGTTATAAACAGCAAGAGTTGAAAATCAAAATCTGGCAACTCAACTGGTGAATTTATTGTTGAATTTATTTGAGTTTCATACTTGATTATCTATCCACAGAGATGTTTGCGAATCTGCATGAGAATGATCGATCGTTTGGATTTATGATCAATGACACATCAAACATAGAATGCTGCATTCTTAGATATGTAAATGAATCAAGAATCTTACAAACTCAATACCTGGGGAAGTTTCTGTTGGAACACAACTTCTAACCGAGCATCGAGGGTATTCTCACACACGATTTTCCCGTCTTGAGAAGCCAAAACTACTCCCCCAGAGCTTCGGCAATGAAAGAAACAGAAAGAAGAAGAGAAACATGTCATGGTGTCCCAACTTATGTCCTAATAAATTGGCAATGCAAAAACACTTACCAAGAGGGAGCAAGGGAGTCGTCGTTCTTAGGAGGAGGTGGGAGGTATACTTTGTCAACGGTGATTCTTGGGGCCTCGACTCTGGCTTTGTTAGCGTATTCACGCTTTGCTTCGTCCAAAACTGAATTAATGAGGCCGACATCCATCTCTCGACATCTCAAGAGCACGGATGGCTCCTTTAGCCTCAGTAAACCCTACATCAGAGCAAAACCGTTGTCAAAACTGTTGTCTATCATTTCAAAACACACTAATAGACCATGGTATGACAAAACCATTGTCTAGAAGCGTGCTGATAAACAACGGTTTTTGAAAATTTTGTTATGGAAAGTACAAAAGACAACACTTTGTCTTAAATCCCTAGTCTATTCATTTTTTCTCTTTGTGATCAGTCTCTTTCTGAACTATTTCTTGAGAGATGTGAGTGAATTCAAAATCCATTATTCCTATGAATCAACTCCACAAAAGAAGTTTATTAGCAATCAAAGAGTCAAGACAATACCTGAATAATCAAGCCTTTGAGAAGAACCTTATATGTGTTTTTATTACCAGAGACATTCAGAAGGTCCTTTCTTGCAGCTTCTTTCATGTCGTTCACCATATCATCTTGAGCTTGAAGCACTTTTATACGCGATGCATTCAGCTGCATCGAGTACTCACTACACAATGAAGCGTGACGAAGAATTCAAAACACTGATTGCATGCAGTCCTACAATGAGTCATGAAGACATTCAATAAGCAGAGAGATTACATCTTCTTACGAACTTCCACCTGCTTTGTCTTTCGCTCATAATCTTGCTTGATTTTCTTCTTTTCAGCTTCAACTAATTGGAGTTTCTCAATGTTGAATTCCTGTGTATAAATATAATCATCACAACAAAAGGGACATGTTAATGACTTTCAAAACCTTAAATAAATTAAGAATAATATATTTTTAAAAAAAACCTCTTCAGCGGAAACGGAGATTTCATTGGCTTTCTCCTGGGCTTCCTGCCGAATGAATCGGACCATCTGCTGTATCTGCTTCGATACATCTGCATCGTTCATCTTGCTTTTATCTTTCTTCTTCTTCGATGACACATTCAAACTAAAAAATTTATAAAAGGGAATTTAGATGTGATGATAAAGATGAAGGAGAGAAAAAGAGAAAGAAATAACAGAAGCTAAAGGCGCAAAATTCGTGATGGGAGAAGTTCGGAGTTTAGACGAAGTCAGTCCTAACTAATGACGTTAAAGATTGTAATTTTATTTCGTTGATCCAAAATAAACAAATAATATTTGTAGTCTATTTGTCTATATATAATGTATATTGTATAATTTAATTTAACATAGCATTTGTTATATAATATATATTTTATAATTTTATTTACTATTTGAACTTTACGATACCAGTAATTACAACTATTTAAGAGTGCTATGTACAACTATTCAAAAAGGAACTCGTGTCACTAAGAAACTAAGTCGAAATAAAAATATAATATATCATCTAAAATTTATAATTTAATTATAAAAAATATCTATAACTAGATATTTACATATTAATTATAACTTATAAGAAAAGGTAAAGAAAATATATATTAGAATGTCAAATATCAATATTACATCTTACGAATCAATTCATGAGCTTTCTGACAAACTTGTTTATGAACTACTAAGTTAAATAACGTTAAGTTTGAGTTTGTTTGTTTATTTTAACAAATCATAATAAATAAATCTAAACTGAATTTTATCGAATTACACTCCAAATAGTTCATGAACTGTTTGATTCATTTATATCCTAAAAAAATTCTTTATAGTTTAAATTATCAGACCTAAAAAAAATCATCGTTGGATTTTTTTAATCATAATTGTGTGTGTCCATCCATAAAATAAAGACATACTTAACTTAATAAAGTTCTAATATGGGCCGGCTCAGGCCTAAGTCCAAGCCCAGGTCACATTCAAAATTAGCCCATTATTCCAAGGCCATATTAATTCTTTTCTCCTCCAACTCTCCAATTACGATTTCCTCTGCAACAAGTCACTGAAACTAGTAGAATCAAAGCCATTAAAGTACAGCTGAAGAACAAGAAGAAAACCTAACTGCACGGAAACTCAAAATCAACAATGGCGGCATCGGCAATGTTACTCGATCCGAAACCCTTAACCGTTTCGGACCCACCGCCGTCCATACCCGCCGTGAAAACGGACGCCGCCGCCTCGTCCCCCTTTGACGATGAAGATTTCTACGGCCGTCTCAAATCCCTGCAGCGACAGCTGGAATTCATAGACATCCAAGAGGAGTACGTAAAGGACGAACTCAAAAACCTAAAACGGGAGCTTTTGAGGGCGCAGGAGGAGGTTAAGCGGATTCAATCGGTTCCGTTGGTTATCGGCCAATTCATGGAAATGGTAGACCAGAACAATGGAATTGTCGGGTCGACTACCGGGTCGAATTACTATGTGCGGATTCTCAGCACTATAAATCGTGAGCTCCTCAAACCCTCGGCCTCCGTCGCTCTTCACCGCCATTCCAATGCTTTAGTTGACGTGTTGCCGCCTGAGGCTGACTCAAGTATTTCGCTACTTAGCCAATCTGAGAAGCCTGATGTCACCTACTCTGTGAGCGAATTCTTATTTTTCTTAGTTTTTGTTGTTCCCCTGAAGTTTTTATTATACAAGAATTGTGATGTTTATGACTTAGATTGAGCTCATAAGTGTTGGGTATATTTTTTGTTGAATATCATTGTTATGAGTTGTTTAACTTTACTAATCTGGTGGATTTGAAATGTTGAATATTAGACTTGTTTTATAAATATAAATAGTTGGTTCATTGGCTGAGCTTAATGTTGTTGAAGTTGGCCTTCTTAAACCTTTATAATTATAATGATTTTGTATCTGCCTTACGAGATTGCTCAATGCCAGTTCTACTGTTTACTGCTTTCCTGATTTTTCTTTTCATTTGATGTATATTTTTTTTGCAACTAATGTTATAACTCTTGTTATTCTTCATGTTGCTGATATGTTTGTTGCTAGATCATCTACTATGTGTTTGTTTTTTATGGATCACTACATCACATCAAGGAATTAGATAGATGAAATTAATCGATTACTTTCAAAAGTAATAGGTGCTTGATTTCACAGTGATAAATCCTAAGTGCGTTTCTGTTATTGCCCTAGTTCTTATATTGTGTTTCTGTAATGGGAAAATGAAAGTTTACATCAACAATAGTCGTTGCTGATATTTTTACTTGTCTTCTTTAAGCATAAGCATCCCACGTACTACTGTACATTCTGAATTTTCGTTCCTATGAGGAAGTTCTCTACCTATGTTTGTTTTCAATTCTTGCAAATGTTTTCCTTCCCAAAATTTTCTCAGTAACACAACCATATACATTCATGTTTTCTAATGCTTATGTTTTTTTTATTTCTTTTAGACTATTGCCACCCATCTTTTAATACATCACATCAAAGCCCTTACCCCAAAATTTTTCCCAAGAAACTCCCAAAACAAAAACAAACATAGCCTTTTTATTTTTCCCTTGTTTCCTGCGACTCCAAAGTCTGGAGGTGACTGATTTTTTACAAGAGAATTATTCAGGCTGCAGACTATCACATTCTTGTATTTAGATATTTGACTTTGTCAACTATTATTCAATGCCTTTGTTTGCAGCTGTTCATGTTGCCTTCTCAACCTTCTGATAGCATTTTTTCTTTCTATTGTGTGATCAGGATATTGGTGGATGCGATATTCAGAAACAGGAGATTCGTGAAGCTGTTGAGTTGCCCCTTACACATCATGAGCTCTACAAGCAGATTGGTATTGATCCTCCACGTGGTGTATTGCTTTATGGTCCCCCTGGTACAGGTAAAACCATGCTTGCAAAGGCAGTAGCAAATCATACAACTGCAGCTTTCATAAGAGTGGTGGGTTCGGAGTTTGTTCAGAAATATCTTGGAGAGGTACTTCTCGAAGTTCTTCCTCTTGCTTACAATTGGATTCTCAGCATCACAGTAATCATTTCTGATTGCTCTCATGCTTCCATAAAGTAAATGATGAATCTAACATTTTTGGCGTAATATTTTGCTTCTGGACTCAAAAAGGGTCCTAGAATGGTCCGTGATGTGTTCCGTCTGGCCAAAGAGAATGCACCTGCAATTATCTTCATAGATGAGGTTGATGCCATTGCAACTGCACGGTTTGATGCCCAAACTGGGGCTGATAGAGAGGTTCAAAGGATTCTCATGGAACTTCTAAATCAAGTAAGATCTTTATATCTCAAAATATAAAGAGTTCAAAGGTTTTTACATTCATGAAGATACCATTATTAGTGTTTTGTCTCATATACACATTCTTTTAATGCTGTGGCAGATGGATGGATTTGATCAAACTGTTAATGTGAAAGTCATCATGGCCACTAACCGTGCAGACACTTTGGACCCTGCACTTCTTCGTCCTGGTAGACTTGACCGTAAAATTGAATTTCCTTTACCTGATAGACGACAAAAGAGGCTGGTTTTTCAGGTCTGTTTTTGCACAAACTAAACCTAGAGCTAATCATTTTCCACTTTTCTATGGTTTGATCTATGATTGTGAAGTATTTGATTCCCTTTTAATATGTCCTCTCTATCAATAGTGCGCTCACTTTCCTGTTAGTGTATGGTTAGTATGCTTTAAATTTATCTGAACTACACTGATTGTTGCTTGTTGTCAAACAGGTTTGCACTGCCAAGATGAACTTAAGTGATGAAGTTGACCTAGAGGACTACGTCTCTCGACCCGATAAAATAAGTGCTGCTGAGGTTTGTTTTCCATAACTATTACAGTTTGCAACTTTGCATTGAACTTCCTTTTTGGTCTGTTGGATAATTTTTCCATATATAGCAGACCTCCAGCAATTTCTACAGTTTCTGGATTTTACATTGCCTTTTAATTTGTCTACAATAAGGTTATGTACTTTCATGTTTGAATGAGTTTCTACAAATGATATTTTTCCTTGAACTGTGTTATAATATATACACTATTCATTGAGGATGTGTAAAAGGGTGAACATACAAAATCAATCATTTATTATTAGTCGCATGGTAAAAAGATCTAATGAGTTGGAATTTTGGTTTCTTTTCTGCAGATTGCTGCTATATGTCAAGAGGCAGGTCTCCATGCTGTGAGGAAGAATCGGTACGTTATACTTCCTAAAGACTTTGAGAAGGGTTATCGGAGCAATGTCAAGAAACCTGACACTGATTTTGAGTTTTACAAGTAACGATTCTTTTAACCCCAAGAGAAATTTCATCCTCGCGATGTTTTCAAGTTTACGCGGAAGTTTTAGCATCTTCAAATGTGGCATCTTGGATATGCTCATGTAATCTGCCATCCTGAATATTTGTTCATGTCAAGTTTAAAATTTGTATTTTATGATCAAACTACGTCTTTTGTCAACTTGACTTTAACAGTAACCATCTGTTACCTTGAAATTTTTAGATGAGCAGGTTCTGTACACATCTTTTTCCTCCATTGTATCCGTTGCATTTAAAAAAGGGTGGGGACAAACCCCAAATGTTAAACATATCTAAATTGAAATTATTTAAAACTATCAAAATCCTAAACACACTCTCACTATATTACTGTTCTTCAATTTGAAGAATAACATTAAACAATAAATATGTTTGTCTTTTAGTATATATTTAATTTTCATTTTATTTAAGATAGGGTGTGTTGCTAGGTGGTGTATGTGTAGCTCCACAGTTTGAAAAAATTATATTGGACTAAAGTTGTTAGACGTTTGTAAGTAAAATGATACACGTCGAGAAAATGAAAATACATGAGGTAAAAGTATAAAAAGAAAAAAAAAAAAGGGAATTACGATTTAGAAGAGACATACTAAATAATAAAACAGTGAGATTGTTTAAGTGATCATATTTATGTGGTAAGTTTATCAAATTGATATCATCAGTTCAACTTATTATTCAGTCAAAGTGAGTCATCTACAACCATATTTTTTGAATTAATTTCACCTTTGATTTCGCTTTATTATTAAGTTAAAAAACGTTAAATCAATATTTGTAACATAGTCTTATGATATTTGTATTATAGTAAAAGTTCAAATTCTTTTATAAATTAAAAAAACAAGTCGAAATCTACAGTTTTTCTTGGTTAAATACATATTTCTTAATTTGTTAAAATTATAAAATCAAATATATTATCTACATTACATCACAAATCATTCCTCAATAAATATAAGAAGAATAGAACTCTAGTCTCGTAGGAGTCTTTATGATTAAAAAAAAATATATAGAATATTTAAAAAGGAATATATAAAAAAGAATTATGGAACGAAACAAGAATTCTGTCTTCCTCTATTTAACCTACGTTCTACTCATCTTACGACTACGTACATTCAAACCTTCTTCCTCGCTTAGTGATTTCGCAGCCACCATCGACGTTTCTTCAGCAATTTGCCCTAGCCACGATTTCTTCATCATCAGGTTCTCTCTCATCTCTACTTTTTTCGGCGTTTTCTATTCATATTTTTCATATTCTGGTTTTATTTTCTCAATTTACTTGAATTTGACTTTGTCGCGTGTGAAATTGATCTGATCAGTGAAGAAAAATGGCTTCAATTGCTGGAATGGAGGAGGAGATCGATGACCTCCAGTTAGATCCTCCTTCCCGCGCTGGCATGATGATGGGTGCAAGGCGTATCCTCAAGGAACTCAAGATGTTCCAGAATAATCCTCCCCTTTCATGCAAAGACGCTGGTATTATTTGCTTTAAATTTTTTCAGATTTTCCTTTAAATTCATCTTTATGGAGTAATGTATGTTGAGAAGTAGGTTGGTTTGTTTCTGATTGATTCTCTATGTTTAGCGATCACTTGTGAACTCACTCATTGTCCTGTATTGCAATTTAGTCTGTATTTGCTTTAGCATGTATGTATTGATTCAATGGTGGTATTTTGACTTTGTTTAGGACCTGTTGCTGAAGATTTGTACCATTGGGAAGCAACCATTGTTGGACCACCAGACAGCCCTTATGCTGGAGGTGTATTCATAATCGCCATTAGATTCCCTCCTGATTATCCATTCAATCCCCCTAAAGTAACTCTTGAAACTCTACTTATGTTTTCATTAGCACTTCTAGTGTGATAGTTTTGAGGATTATTCAGTGTATGCCATTGCTTTATGAAGGGTTTGAATGATGCATGATGAATGATGTGATCAATTGAGTGCAAATAGCTTTAAGTAATTTGTTGTGCTTGATGTTTGAACTCAAACATAGTTTGTCTTTCTTGTGAAATTTGTCAAACATAAGTGACGTTAGGATCAGTGAACGATAACTAGCCATATACGTGTTTTGGACTAAATCGTTTGGTTCTTGGATTTGGGGGTTCTTTTCCTTTTCAAGATTTCTAACTGAATCTGATTTCAGGTTGCTTTTAAGACAAAGATTTATCATCCTAACGTCGATAGCAATGGGAGCATTCGCCTTAAATTTCCCGGGGGAAAATGGAGTTCTGCAATTACCATATCACAGGTTAACACTTTCTTTCTCTTGCTTAGTGATGTACAGTTTCCAAGTGATACATTAATTTTCTCAAGAACTGATACTAAATGTTAATTTACTCTGTTCATGCAGATTCTGCCTCATATTCACTCGTTGCTAACAACTCCAGATGTTGATGATCCCATGGTACCTGAGATAGCCCACTTGTACAAGACTGATTTGGCCAAGTACAAATTCTACGCACAACGTTGGACACAGAAATATGCCATGTGAGAATGACAGCACAGGTTCATGGTTGTTTCCCTGTGCATAGTGGATTTGCTTAGTATCTTTCCATATAGTGTTAGTCTTGTTTAATTAGGATGGATTTATGGCCTTTCAACTCTTGTTTAAGTAGGAATTCTTTTGATTCTATTTTGGGAACCTTTTGGAGTATATAATAGAATGAAAACTTTTCAGTCTATGGTATTTCTTTGTTATATATTTTTTACTCTTAAACATGAACTGCTTATTATTAAAAACCGAAACAATTATACAAGATCGATTGATCAGAATACACATACAGATCCATAACTTAGACACACAGATTCATCGTCCTTTGGGATCCATAATTTGAGAAAACACAGTGCTTGGATTCATCTCATCTGAGTCTTCTTCACTAGCAAGACTAATACTCTTCAAATCCGTAGAATTTCCATCAAAACAAGGCGACAAATCAACATCATTCTTTACCTTACATTCAACCAAGATTTCTCCGTTTTCCTCTGCATTCTTCTGAAGCTGCATAGCAAGCTCAAGGCTCCAAAGAACATCCCCCATGGAAGGCCTCTTGATCCCAACATCCGACACACACTTCACTGCTGTCTGAACAAATTTCTCAAAGCACTCTAGCCCGATTTTCCCTTCAAGAAACGGGTCAACAATCTGATCGAGCATGCCGTTTTTGTAGCATTGCAAAGCCCATTCGGCTAAGCTTACTTGCTCCTTAGGCAGTGTACTACTTAGTGGTGGCCTAGCACATAAGACCTCAAAAAGTACAACCCCATATGAGTACACATCGGATTTCTCCGTTAGTTGTTGCCTTCTAAAGTACTCAGGATCAAGATACCCGAAACTGCCCTTAACGACAGTGCTAACGTGGGTCTGATCAAGCAAAGGCCCTGTCTTTGATAGACCGAAATCTGAAACCTTAGCCACCCAATTCCCATCCAAGAGGATGTTAGTTGTCTTCACATCACGATGAATGATTGTGTGTTTTGCCCCTGTGTGGAGATAATGCAGACCTCGAGCAGCACCAATGCAGATCTCGAGCCTCTTCTTCCATGGAAGAGGAGGCTTCGAAGTTCTATAGAGATGCTCTCGAAGAGTCCCCTGTTCCATGTAGTCGTATACGAGGATCATCTCTGAGTTGTCTTCACAATAGCCTTTAAGAGAGACAAGGTGTTTGTGTCTTAGCTTTGATAGCATTTCGATCTCAGTTTGGAATTCTTGCACACCTTGTTGAGACAGAGGATTCCCACGTTTGATCGCCACTTTCGTCCCTCTCTCCATCTCACCAACATACACTTTTCCGAAACCTCCAATACCTATGATAAGAGCCTCATCAAAGTCATTAGTAGCAGCCCTGATCTCACCTATGGAGAAATGGCGACAAAGATTTGCTCGTGAGCTTCCATTTGGCCATCCATGGCTACTGCCCGAATACTTCTCGGGCTTAAATCTTCGATAATAAACAACACACACAACTAAACAAACTATAAGAAGAACAACAATCCCACCACCTCCAATAGCACCACCATTATGATTCTTTCTTGATCTTTCAGATGAGAAGTAATTACTCGACTGATCAGGTTTCGAATCTGGAACAGGATTCGGACCTGCAAGATTGCCGGTCGAGTCATTGATCTTGAATATCTCCAATCCATTCAAGACAGCATTATAATACTGAGGCCTTGAATCAACATAGGGATGAAGATCAAGCCAGAAATCTTGCCAGGCCGGGCCGTGGGGAACATCCACTACATAGTCTCGGTGAACCGGGACCCCATTCCGGCCCGCCCAAGCAATCACATCAGCCTTCTTCTCCACAGTTTGATTATTCAAGAACACACTAAAAACCCTCTGATTCACCTTAGTGATATACTCGGTTATCTCACAGAAATGGAGCCTAACGAGGTAAGAAAAGCTCGAGTCCACTCTGAAATGCCATGTGAGATTGAAGTTCTTGTTGACAGAGTAGTTAGGCCCCATTGATCTCATAGTTGCATAAACTTCAAGCGGCGCAAGATAGCTTAATCGGGCCGGAGAATACTCAACCGTCACGGCCCGATCAGCAACTTGAGTGACACCAAAAGCAGAGCTGAAAATGTAGCTCGAATCATCGCTCCATGCTCGAAACAGCCCTGTATCATTACAAGGCACGATGCCGTTTCCTCCGACGTTCAATCGATACACATTCTCGAGCACGGTGTTGTTGTCATCAATGGAGTAGAGATCATAAGGGTGTGATATAATTTCGACGCCATTGATGAAGCCATAGGCGTTGGAAGTGTTTCTTGATGGGATAAATGTGATGTTGAGGACATGGGATGGGACATTGACAGAGAACTCTTTGATGATGTAATCGAAGTTGAGGGCCCGGGCGGTTTGGGCCGGGCTGAATGTGTTTAACAGAGTGTGGGGCTCCGTTATGACGGAGAAGACGGCGTTGGAAGGGTCTAGGGCGTTGTAGGGTGCAGGGTAGAAGTATAGACGGAGGAACTTGCGGCCTGGTGTGAGGGGGAAAGAGTAGGTGAATTCGGAGTGGAAGATTCGGGCTGTCATGTATGGGGTTTCTGGGATTGATGGTTTTTGGACGGCGGCGGCGGCGGCGTCGGCGGCGGTGTCTGATGTCCATTTCCGACCGTCGGAGTCGGTGGAGTTGGAGGGGCTTCCGCAGTTCAAGAAAATTGTGTCTGTTGGTGTGTATTGTGATGTTGTTACGTGGATCATTAGCAGAAGAGTAATGAGTGATAATAGATAGGGATAGGGATTAATGTTGGTGGTGTTCGACATGGATGAAGATGAGAGAGAGAGAGAGAGAGAGAGAGGGAGAGAGAGGGCATAACTAACTGTATTAATTCTAGTTTGAGTTATGACAATTAGACATCAAGTTTGAATTGGAGGAATGTCAAGAAAGAGAGAAATGCTATTTAGATATCTATAACGCAAAATAATAAACGATGGTGGGATTTAATGGTGTTATTAATGTAAGTTACGAATTAAGTGGTTATTACTAAAAACATTATTTGATTACAGAAATAGGAATCTTCAACTTTTAATATATGGTCTAAAAATGGTGTGGCTAATAAGTACGCAATCTTAAAATGGATACACAATTAATTAATGTCTGGAAAACCAAAATAATGGATATGTTAATAGAAATGGATTCATGCATGATATATTTGGATCATAAGAAGCAAATTGAATTGGTCAATTCGCTGCTTCTTGAGAGAGAAAAAAAAAAAAAAAAAGAAACATAGGACACACCTCTTTTTTAGTTACTCTTGTTCAAACAGTTTTTTTCCTAATCACAACTCGTTTTTATTATTTTTTTTTGTTGCTTTTAAAGGTTAATATTAGATTTGGTCTAAAAAACTTCAAAGTATTTCAGATTTGGTACCCAAATATATTAATAGTCTCCCAATTGTCTAAGTCATCGAAATAGATCACAGTCGCTAAAAAATTTTGTTCAAATTAACGAAACTCAACTACCCAACAAATGGTGGGAAAATATAGGGATGGCAATGGGTAAAAACCCGGTCAAACGGGTCCCGGGGCAGGTTTGGACCCGGTCAAACGGGTCTACTCCGGGTTTGGGGTGAGTCCTGGTATTTGTTAAACCCACCCCGAACCCGTCCCGTATTTATATATACATATATATATATATTATGTCTCTTGTTTCGATCAGCATTGATGGGATATATTTATGGGGGCCACGACCCACAACCAAAAGAATCAGATCGTGGCTAAGTGAAAATGTTGGGCCCTTGTGTGAGGCCCATTATGATTCCCTCGATCCCTAGTTTGAACTCATTAGCCCAACTTATCACAAAATAGAAGCATCTACAATCTCATGTACAAGAACTTCAACGAATTCCTAGAATTTTAGGCGGGATATATTGTATAATGCTTCGAATAGATATTATTTCAGGACAAACAAAAGAAAAATAGGAAAAAAACACCAAAAAAAAATAAATTATAGTGGGTCGGGACGGGTTTACCCGCCAGGTTCCCGGGACGGATTGAGATGGGGCAGGGCGGGTTTTTTGGTAGGGCGGGACGGGTCCCGGATTTGAAATTTTTTTGGCAGGGCGGGTCCTAGGACAGGCCAAACTCGTTCCAGACCCACCCCGTTGCCATCCCTAAGAAAATACATGCCCTCATCCCTAATTTTCAAACCAAACTTTCTATTGATTTTTGTTCTTGGATTTTTGTTATTTTATTCTGGTTTTATTGATATTAGAATTTCTATAGATTAGATTATGTATCTACGCCAAGTCTCTATATGGAATATTTGGTATATAAAAAAAAAATATATATATATATGCAAATGAGATTTGAATGTATCTCTTCCAACAAATGGTGATTATTATGAGTAGACTTTATTTTTGGTTTGGGATTTGTTGTGATTTGTTGTAATCCTTTTTGTATCTTTTTCTTTTTCAGTTTTTAGGGTAAATAACGTGTATATATACTCACAATGTCAATGATATCAGTGGGCTTTTCTCTCTTTTGTTTTCTTCATGGTATTAAAGCCATAAAATGAAAAAAAAAATCCTTGCCGTTGGTGCTTTCTCACCATGGTGGAGAAGAAGAAGATGGCTCTTGACGCCACTTCCCCCTATTATTTATATCCTTCCGATCATCCTGGTATGAATATATGTCTGGTGGTCTTGAAGGGAGACAATTACCAAGAATGGGAAATTAGTATGCGAAATGCATTCCGGGCAAAACGCAAGCTTGGATTTCTTAATGGAATAGTGACCGAACCTACTGCTGAAACCGGAGAGATGGATGATTGGTGGAGTGTTAACTCCATGCTTGTGGCCTAGATTGTTCAATCCATCGAACTGTCCCTCCAATCGACCATCACCTATTATGACACGATGAAGAAATTGTGGGATGATTTACGGCAAAGATTTTCAATTGGGAACGACCCTTGTATACTCTAGTTTCGATCTGAATTAGCTTGTTGTGGGCAACAGGGGCAAAGCATGGCTGCATATTACGGTAATTTGAAGAAGATTTGGGATGAGTTGTCCACTTATTTGACTACAAAGGCATGTACGTGTGGCAAGTGCACATGTCGATGGGCTGTCGATGTTGGCAAGGAACGTGAAGAGGAGCACGTTCATCAATTTTGATGGGTCTTGATGATGATCTCTATGGCACTATTCGTTCCAACATCATCGCTGAAGATCCGTTCCCATCTCAGAATCGGGTCTATGTTCTTGTTGTTTAAGAAGAACGCCATAAAAATATGATGAAAGTGTGTAAGACACGAACCGAGGTTGTGGCTTTTGCTGCTCGTGGCGTATCTTCTCAATCTGAGATTCTCGATTGTACTAATTGTGGATGAAAAATCACGACGTACGCTCTTGCTTTAAAATTATTGGATATCCTGAGTGGTAGAATGATGGTAAAGGGAGCGGGAACACGACTCCTTCTGATTCAAACCTTTGGCGTGGGCATGGACGAGGGCACACAAACTCTCAAGGGACTGAACGTGGACGTGGCAGAGGTATTGTGGGTATTGCAAATGCCGCTCAAGCAACTGGATCTTCTTCTGGCATTGTTCAACCTTTGACGTCGCGCAACAGGGGTGCGCTTGGAGCAACGATAACTGATGATCAGTGGAACACACTACTCAACATGTTTAAAACTTTAAACCCACAATCTTCTTCTGGTGAAAAATTATCGGGTAAGCATGTTTCCTCATGGATTTTGGATACATGGGCGTCTTATCACATGACAGGAGACAAGGACTTGCTCGTGAACTTGTCTAATATTTTGCTATCATCCATCGTGTTGCCTAATGGGACGATGACCAGCGCTATACAAGAAGGGACAGCGACCCTGGGAGATCGTTTGAATATTGAGCATGTTTTATATGTTCCGCAATTGACTTGCAACTTGATATATTTTTCTCGCTTGATAAAAGATTTAGATTGTATTGTCACTTTAACTGACAGATTGTGTGCTATTCAAGACCGCAATTCGAGGATGGTAATTGGTGTAGGTGAAGAAAGAGGTAGGGTCTATTAGTTTCATTCCAAGATGCAATCTACTGATATATGTCATGCGACTACAGTTGATTCTCAGTTGTGACATCAACTTCTCGGGCATCCATCGTCTCCACTAGTTGATTTTTTTTTTGTGCTAGAAATAAATCTGAACCTTGTGATATTTGTTTTCAAGCTAAGCAAACTCGATTGTGTTTTGGTGGCAATTCTAGTCGTGCACTTGGTTTATTTGAATTAATCTATTGTGATGTTTGGGGTCCGTACAACGTTCCCTCATCTTGTGGTGCTTCTTATTTCTTAACAGTGGTTGATGATTTTTCTAGAGGTGTTTAGGGGTCGATAAAATGAAAGTAGCTAAACATGTTAAAAAAAATTATACTATGACCGTTCGACAATTTAATAAACCTGTTCTTCATGTTCGTAGTGATAATGGGACCGAATTTATCTTATTGCGATTTTTTTTCTAAGCATGGAATATTGTTTGAAACATCATGTGTTGCCACCCCGCAACAAAATGGGCGAGCTGAGCGTAAGCATCGACATATTTTGAATGTAGCACGGGCTCTTCGCTTTCAAGCTCATTTACCTATTGAGTTTTGGGGTGAGTGTGTGCTCACGGCTGGCTATCTGATTAATCGTCTTCCTAGTGTCGTGTTGCAAGAGAAATCTCCATATGAACTTATTTTTGGAACTCAGGCGATTTACACACACATTAAAGTTTTCGGGTGTTTATGTTTTGCTTCTATGGTCCCACGTGATCGCAATAAATTTACAGTCCGGAGTCGCAAATGCATTTTTGTGGGTTATTCCTATGGTCAGAAAGGGTGGTGTTTGTATGATGTTGAGGCATAAATTTTTTTTGTCTCTCGTGATGTGCTGTTTTATGAATCTCAATTCCTCTTCGCCCTTCCAGTGCACCGTCGACAATACCTACTGCCTCACATTTGGCCATCTTAATGTTGATGATGAATCTTCGCCACTAGACTTGCCGTTGGAATCACTACTCCCCGACGATAAGGGGAGTGAATCTGAACCTACAGTGATAGGAGAGCGTCGTTCTACTCGTTCTCGTCAGCCGCCAGCTCACTTACATGATTATATTTGCTCCACCATTCACCGTATAGACCCCCTCATGGCATCAACCCCACCGTCATCTTCCTCAAGTATGTCATATCTCATATCTAATTACGTCACATGTAATAATTTTTATTTATCGTATACTCAGTTTTTAGCAGCCGTGACTAAAGGGCATGAACCCTCTACATTTATCGAGGTTGTTTGATGCCCCGAATGGCATGATGCAATGCAATAAGAGATTGCAGCCCTTGAAAAAAATGGGACTTGGTCTCTTGTAAATTTGCCTCCTGAAAAAAAAGACGATTGGTTGTAAGTGGGTGTTTAAAATCAAGTACAATTCTGATGGAACCGTTGAACGGTATAAAGCTCGTTTGGTTGTACTTGGAAATAGACAGGTTGCTGGTCTCAATTATACTGAGACATAGCCAAAATGGTTTCGATCCTCGTGTTTCTTGCCGTCGTCGTTATTAGAGAATGAGAACTTCACCAAATGGACGTTCATAACGCCTTCTTACATGGTGATCTTGACGAGGAGGTGTTTATTACTCTTCCTCTTGGTTTTTCTTTTTCTTCTCATGGAAAAGTTTGTCGATTGCATAAATCATTGTATGGACTTCGACAAGCAACTCGAAATTGGTTTTCTAAACTCGCTTCCACACTAAAGACTTTTGGTTTTGTCCAATCATATGCAGATTATTCATTGTTTTCTCTCAAGAGAAATGGAGTTGTTCTTCATGTTCTCGTCTATGTCGATGATTTGATACTTATTGGGAATAGTGCTGCTGCAATTACCTCTTTTAAGACATATTTGCATAGTTGTTTTCATATGAAGGATCTCGGAGTTTTAAAATATTTTCTCGGCATTGAAATAGCGCGAGAGTGGGACGGTCTTTTTCTTTCCTAGTGCAAATATGCTCTTGACATTATTTTTGAGCTGGCTTGCTTGGTTCCAAGCCATGTGACTTTCCCATAAAGCAGAATCACCAATTAGCGGCAGACACTGGCCCAGATTTTGCATTTCCTGATCGTTATCGTCGGTTGATTGGACATCGTATCTATCTTACTATCACAAGGCCCGAGCTATGTTATTTCATTCATACTCTTGCTCAGTTCATGCTATAACACCCCCAAAATAATTAAGAATTAAGGGTGAATTAGGATATTATTTTTCTTCTTTTATCATAATCAAAGTAATTGAAACAAATGTGAAAGGAATGATGATTCATCCTCTCTTCTCCATAGCTAGTCAACACCATCATCACGCCACTTGCCCCCTCCCCTACTCAACTCTCTCTCTCTTCACCACAACTAAACAACACATCTAGTGACTAATCTTGGAAGTGGAAAGAAAATGGGAAGAAAGAAAGCCAAGAAATAAAAAGAAAAAGAGTAGCAAAACACTCTCCTTCTCCATCTCTCTCGATTCTCTCTCTTTGATACTCTCTTTCTCTCTCTCATTTTCTATCACTCTCTCACCAAGCTCACCATCGGTGTGTATGTTGTCGGAGAGACGCGACCTCCTTCTCTCTCTTCCTGACTCGCCGTCATCTGTAGGAAGCCGGCCCGAGGGTCGCGCCGACGAGTGCTGAGTGAATACTATCGGGAGCAGCGGCTCCAGCCAGCACGGTGTGTGTGTTTGTGTGTGCAGCGCCGGGGGCCTGCCATCCTGTTTTACCGTTGTGTGCGCAGGAAATGCTCGACACACCGTTTGAGGCACTTATGAAGATGGAATCGGAAACCTGTTATTATGGCAAATACTAAAGAGTATGAGGAAGGTCTCCACCAAGTTTGGTGGACATCCGAGGTCGGAGGACCGAGGGGGAACTTTGCGAAGTCGAAGCTGTGTTTCTGCGTCCAAACTGGAGATAGTTGTGGAGCAGAAAGTTTAAACAAAATTATTTTCAAGAACTATTCATATGAGGTGTTCTTCAATGAGTTGAGAACATTCCCACCAAATATCGCCTTGAGGCAAGTCCATTTAAAGGGTATATGACATGCCAAGGCCAAGAGTGGCAGTGCAGTGGCAGCAAGTTTGGGCTAAGTGTGAAGAGTGTTATTTTGCAAGATTAATTCTACTTTGCAAGAATTGTTTCCCTTGCAAGATTAAAGTTCTTTACAAGCTAAATTATTTTCTTCACAAATTTACAAGTTTAGTGTTCGTTGCAAGTTTAAATATTTTCTTTACAAGATCGCAAGTTTAATGTTCCTTGCAAGCTCAATTATTTAATTTGCAAGTTTGCAAGTTTAACTTCTCTTTGCAACTTTACAAGTTTGCAAGCTTAATGTCTTATTTGCAAGTTTAATTTTGCAAGCTTAATGTCTTCTTTGCAAGTTTGCAAGCTTAGTTTCTTCTTTATAAAGTTTAATCTTTCCTCGCAAGTTTAATTCTTCTTTGCAAGCTTAATATTTTTCCTTGCAAGTTTAAGCTTTCTATGCAAGTTTATTTAAGTGTGCAAGGGATTTTCTTTGCCACCAAAGTCGAACCTTTAAATGCTATATTTAGAACTCTCATTGTTCTTTTCCCTAAGAAGTCGTTATCTGTTACTAATGCTCGTTTTTCCAAACGAAAACGTAGATGAAGGAACATAGCAGTTTTCCCAAGATACCACTTGATTAAGGTGAAGGAACGAGCTTAGGATTTAGAGAATCGAGCTTCACGAGGGTTATCACCGAAAGAGGTGGGAGTAATTTTCTTATTTTTTGCGCTTAAGATACCAAATGAATTTGATACAAAATAATGAACCGCATCAAAATGGCTAATGAACCGCATCAAAGTGACTAATGAACCACATATTACTAAAGCGGCTAATGAACCGCATCAAAGTGGCTAAAGAACCACATCTATGTGCTTAAGAATTTATATGTCTATATTCTTTTATGTTCTGTCTATCCATGAAAACTACCCCACTGAGGGTCTTTATGCACTCACCCTCCTAAGTAATTTTATTTTACAGGTTGTTGCTGATCGAAAGGAGGGTGAAAGAGGTAGGGATTTTGTTCTGTTTGTACAAAAAATATTATTTTGGAACGTTTTGGAAAGCCTAGTTGGTAAATTTGTACAGTATTGGTCGTGTTTCAACAAAGTAAAAATATTTTCTTTTGCTGCTTACGAGTTTCGTTTTATAAAACAAATGATTTTATTCTTATTCACAAGTTTAAGTCTGTTTCTAGAAGTCTATGTCTAAACAAATTGTTGGACGCCCTGATGAAAATTTATTTAACTCTGATAATCTATAATAACGTAAAATGGGGCGTGACACATGCAAACACCTAAAGACGCACATTGGAATGCAGCTCTTCGTGTTGTGTGCTATTTGAAAGGTCACCCTGGCCAAGACCTTCTTCTTTCCAAAGATAGCGTTTTGCAGCTTAACGCCTATTGTGATTTTGATTGGGCCACTTGCCATTTGACGCGTCGGTCTCTCACCAGTTACTTCATAATGTTGGGGATCTCGTCCATTTCTTGGAAGACCAAGAAGCAAGCCACGGTTTTACGATCCTCTACCGAGGCCGAGTATCGGTCTATGGCCTCTGTTAGTTGCGAGCTTACTTTGCTCAAAGCCTTGCTTCTATCTCTTAGAGTTCATCACATGTCTCCTGTGCGACTCTTTTGTGATAGTCAATTTGCTCTTCATATTGCCTCCAATCCGGTGTTTCACGAGCGCACCAAGCATATTGAAGTGGACTGTCATTACGTGCGTGACAAAATCCAAGCTGGGCATATTGCTACTTCTCATGTTCGTACTTTGATGCAATTGGCCGATATCTTCACCAAAGCACTCGACAAACAGCAATTTCAATTTCTTCTTCGCAAGTTGGGCATTGTAATCCCCATGCTCCAACTTGAGGGGGAGTATTACGAGTAGACTTTATTTTTGGTTTGGGATTTATTGTGATTTGTTGTAATCTTTTTTGTATCTTTTCTTTTTTCAGTTTTTAGGGTAAATAACGTGTATATATACTCAATATACTCACAATGTTAATGATATCAGTGGGTTTTTCTCTCTTTTGTTTTCTTCAGTGATTGATTTGACTTAGGTCATTTGTTTTTTCGAGTACGACCATGACCGTGGAGGTGAATAGTGATTGTATATATAGTTGAGAAGCTAAAGGAGAAGATGCAAGAATTCATACAATGTCATCCTATCCAACAGAGATTGGTTGTTGCCGGTATATGTGAAGACCTCAATGAAACTCAACTACACAGCATGATTTGGTGACGATATCGACACATCTTTACTTTTTCATGCAATGAATACTTCGATTGGGCCTCGAACTATGACCGCGTGTCGCAACACGATAAAATTATTAATTTCTTTCCTAACCTCACTAGCTAATAACAAGGGCAAGTAAGAGTTGATCCCATGAGGAGTGATGATTAACTATGCCACCTATGTTCAATTCAATTAAATAACAAATTATGGGGGGTTTTGAGATTGATTAACTATCACTAAATTAAATTAAATAAACCTAGAAAGCAAATTGAACAAGAAATCAATAGATGCAAATATTCCAGTTAACAGTTCAATTATCCCCCGATATCAATTATTCTCTAATCAATATATTACACTTCTTTTAGATTATCATGGAATTATCACCCCTAGTCTAACAACAACCTCTGTTAAATCAAATCGTCTCTTAAGATTGGTTAAATTAGGATACGCTCGCTAATTAACCCTATTTTAATGAATAACTTAGGATACGCTCTCTAGATTTAGTTCATCAAATACATTAGTCACCAAGACGAAAGGATGAACTAGACTCCGTATACACACGTGCGATTCGATAATCTAGGATTATGCTACCCTAGAGATGCACGACCTCTAGTTTACCACTTATGAAAATTAAACCACAAAGATTAGGATTCATGATTTAAGATTCTAGCAATCAATTATCAAACACTTAATTTAGGTGGTCAATCCAAATCAAACAATAATAATTGAAAACATTATGTACAGATAACATAATCAATTCCAATCAAACATCAAGAAGGAAATACGAGATTAATTAGAAAATAAATAAATATACGAGTTCAAACATCCCTGCTAACCGGAATTAAGAATTTAGTCGAGCATCCTTGAAATCGAATCCGTAAAAGTAATTGAGAAATCCATCAAAATTCTAGGGAAATAAAATTGTTTCTCTCTCTAACTTTATATCTCTCCCTAAACTTTCTCTCAACTCTCTCTCTCAAATCTCTCGCATCTGTGAACGTCCACAATAAAAAAATGGAGAAGAAAAGTCTCTTTTTTTTTAAGAAAAGTCAAAATATATATATGGTGCAATCGCTGGTGGCGTACTCTTGCCCTCAACTAAGTAGAATGGGCCTCAACTAAATCTTCGGCCCAAATCCTTCCCTTTACTCTTCAATTAAAACTCACTTGCACACTTTAACCCTTGATTAAATGGGCTCAGGCCCACTCATCTTCTTTCTTCAATTTTGTTATGGCCTCTTGAATCAAGAATGGTCCAATTAACTCCACGTCTCGTTGCACTCGTCTTTCTTGACTCAAAAATTCTCCAATTCTCCTAAAATAATCAAGAAAATAATTTATAAAGTAATTGGAGACACAAATCATGTATATATAGGAAAATAGTGCATTCAAACAAATAAACTATCATAAAATCTCATATTAATCACCACTAAATTGTACATATTTTCAACATATCAAACAAACTAGTAGCAAAAGCTCGAAATTTTGCAGGTCAAAGGCTAGGATAGAGTAATTTTTCTGAAAACTTTTGATTTGGAGAAGAATAATTAGAATGAGAATTGATTGTGGTGAGAAATTAGGGTTTTACTTAAGTAGAGGGAAAATAGGACACTGATTTTGGGCATGCCCTGTTTTCTGATGTTGGGTAGTTGAGTTCTATCCATTTGGACAGAATTCCACGGTGAGACCTATTCTGATAACTTTTAGTTTTAATAATGGGTGTAATATACCAATATACCATAAAAACTATTTTTTAAACCCTCAAATGCCATCAAATATAATACCATACCCCAAAATACCACTTTTTGGTAAAAAGACCAAAATAACCCTAACTACCCATGTGCAACCATTTAACTACTTCTTTGATTTTGTGATTTAATTATTTATTTCCCTAAATATTCAATTTAATCCATTCTAAAAATATTTTATGTTTAATTATCTTGAAATAAGTATATCGGCTGGAATACTTCCCTCGTGCCAATACTGCCTAAAAAAATAGTGGTCTGGGATGAGTAACAACGCCACGTACAAATTTCTTTGAAAATTAGACTAAAAAAATCATGAAAATATACTTGTTGTATCCGATCCAAAATGGTATCAGAACCTAGGTTTATTAAGAACCTTTATGTTATATTTATTATTGTTATGTAATTAACCTTTGGTGAGGAGAATTTCTCGCGAAAATATGGATCTGGACAATTGTCCAAGATGTATACCATACAGGAGATATCGTCAAATCTTGGCGATGTATAAACAGGAACATCAGGGCAAGATAATATATTGGGAAGACCAATATGTTGAACGAGAAAATGCAGGAGCCTGTAGGGAAGCCCTGAGGCAATGCAATATACAAGCAACCTATCATTTGGATTACCTTGAGGTTAACCAAATGTTATATGTTGAACTGATGATCTTGCAAGAAGCAGCCCATCAGAATCATGATTCCTGAAGGAGAACCAGATTGGAGCGAGATACTTCCAGATACATCTAAGATCTCTATTGATCTTAGAGAAATCCAGAAGACGGTGCAGAATTATGGCAACCGCCATAATCATCTACCAACACAAGTCCATCAAATCCAAGACCAGATGGAGATGATGGAGAAATATCAGAAGGAAACTCTTGAAATCCTTCATGATATTCAAAAAAGAGTTAAGAATCTGGAGGACAGGCCAAGTCTTTCCGGAGGAAGGAAACGTATAGATTTCGGAACAGTTTCATATTTACACCAAAAAGGGATACCAACTGAAGTCATACGACCAATGACCCGAGATGAAAAGCTCATTGTTATCATCAAAGGAAAATCCATCATAAATTAAGGTGATGGATATAGAGGGGATGAATCTTGAAGATCAACAAGAACTTGCCGAGTCCTTTGCAAGATTAGGTATAGTGGATCTAAAGATGCAAACAGGACGTTCAGCCTTGGTTACTCGTGACGAACACCCGAGACCATCTCAACAACCACCAGTAGATCCTAATGTTGCAGAAAGTTCAGGTTCACATCATGTGGATGAACCAATGCCACACGCTGGAGATTTTACTACTAAAGGAGATCCTATTGTTTCGGGAACTCGACAACGTTCCAAAAGGCCGGATCTGACAAATACATCTTATGGAAAATCATAGCTTAATCTGATACATCCATATGGATTAATGCTAAATCTAGATATTCTAGATTTCAAGAATCGAGAAGTCCTTATTGATGATTGGGCATTGTCGATGAGAATTACAGCAGGAACTCTTGATCTTACAAAGGAAGGATTCATTTTACTTCTTGAAATGAGTCTTGAAGAATCTGCAAAAAGAGCATGGAATATGACACCACCAAAGATGAGGAACAATGTAACAGCTAGTGAGTCATTGAAAGGAATTGTCGATAATATGGCGAAACTATTCAAAATCTATTTTATTGGCATAGGCTATTTTGAGGGATTGGAAGAAGAAAAAAGAAAAATATATAAGCAAGCCCTCTACTGCCTCGAGTTACATGATATTTGTCATATTGACGAATACATCAAGTTATTCACCGATTACCGATGGAAGTCTAAGGTGGATGACAAAGAAGCTTCGCAACTTTTCTTTTCGAAGATACCAAGTCCCTGGAGAGAAATGCTCATCAGGGAATACAAGAGTACAGACGATTTGGATACAGTGGCTAGAAGGATGTCCTTCCTAAAAGCCAAGCTATCTGAATGATGCCACCAGACAGCACTCTACAAAAACTACAAGAGATTAAGAGGAATCAATAAAATGGTTCCCTTATGTTGTGAAGAAAATGACATCCCAACAGTAGTGGGAGGTCAACCACGGATGCATAAAAGGAGAAAACTGAGAAGCAATCCTTATAGTCGTGGAAGTAACAACAACAGAATGAGTCATAGGTCTTCATGGAGACCTAGAAGGATGTGGTCTAAACAAAAAGCCCGGAGCTATAAGTTAGGGCAAAGACCAGCACCAAGCAGAAGTAGAATCTCATCAACAGGTTCAAACCAAGGAGGTTCCAGCAGAACTATGGGAAGAAGAACTTTTAGGTGGGCTCACACTAGAGCTAATGAAAGTTTCAAAGACTGTAATTGCTGGACTTGCGGAGCAAGAGGGCATATCTCAACGGATTACCCAGATAACCAAATAAGAGGTCTTAGACAGTTCGAAGCAACACCAGAATTCGAAGAAGCTATCTATTACCAAGATCTTATACATGTGTATCAATTTGAGGATCTATCCTCAGATGAAAGCATCTATGAAGAAGAGATCTATTAGGATGATGGAAGTGAATCCACATCAGAATCGGAGTGAAGAAGAAATTCTTCAAACAATGAGAGAGGATATATCAGGATTTCTCTCTCACACAACAGTCTCTCATAAGACTCTCATGAGGATTATGAAAGAGGATCCAAAGCTTCAGATCTACGATGGTTTTACCATTGGAGCTATGGAAAAAGCCTTGGATAAGTTTGGAATTCGTAAAAGAAAACACCAAATTATCCATAGGGTTACTATTGGAGAATTTGCTATCCCAATGGAATTCACAAATAACCTGATCGAGATGTAGTTGATCTTGTATCGAGAAGTTCAGGAGATCAGAAGCCAAGTTAAGAGAGAAGTTGCAAATACACTCTCATGGATTCATATTGGAGCCATAAGAGTTATTATTAAAGCAATCTTAAAAGAATGAATAGATTCATCTCTCAATCTTGCCATGTTTGACAAACGAATCTCAAATCTCAGGGATTCATGCCTTGGAGCAGTCACAGGAAACTTGTGTGCAGGAAAATTGGCATTCAATGTCTATCCTCATATTGCATACAATTTGGGAGATCGAGACGTCAACAAAGTTTTGACCCTTCATCAAGATTTCAAAAGAGACGACTTGATGAAAGAAGGGAATAGACCCTACTCGATCACCTATAAGATTTCCTATGCTCTCTCGAATACACATCATTCAGAAGTATTCTTGAGAAAGGAATTCATCGAAGTCCCAAGAATTTTTTAGGATTTCGCCAGGGTGGTGCTACCAAAACTCATTAAATCTCCAACTATAAAGGAGATTGATATGAAAATTCAAGATCAACCGGTCTTCAATAGAAGCCAAAGCCTCAGATTGGAGACAATGAGAATGTCTTTCCAACAAGATAGAATGATTAGCAGTAATCGTTGGGAAGAAAGAAGGTCTAGTATAGTTCAGTGAATCCCAGATGTATTTAAAACACAAGGAGAGCTGAAATGTCCAGAAGGCTGGAGAGGGGTTGAAGTAATATTCAACATCACCAATAAGGATAATATTTTTCCTTGTGATGTTCTTTATTATCTCCAACAACCGATAGTCAGAAGATTTCAAGGAAGCATAAAGATGGGTGAAATCGAATTGACTATCACAGGAGTTGCAGGAAAAATCCCAGAGAAATTAATACTGGGTATCGACGTTCTTGAGGATCATAAACCTTGGGAAAGATTACAAGATGGAATGGAGTTCACAGTGGCTAATAAAAGATATAGAATCAGATGACCACTAGTCCATTCTCCATATACATCTCTATCGGGATGATATATGCTGAATACAAGGCTGAGTATTTTGCGGCATATATTGATTTAGGAGCAAGGATTTGTACTGCAAAACGGGAGGTTTTTCCCAAAGAAATGGGAGAAGATCTACCAGCCATTGCGAGACGAGATTTCTCCAAAAGGATTCTTATCCTTAACAGAGGAATTAAACAAGCGAAAATAATAATCGAAGGCGCGGGTGATACCCCATGGTATAAGGTGAAGACGCCACCATGATACAGGAGCAGATGTTTTGCTAGGAAATAATTTCCTACAAACATTCAAGCGTTTTACACAGGAAAATGAGACAAGAAGGCTTATTTTCACAACGTTGTGTGATCATAAGATTATTGTCCAGAGACTGCGGGAAGCATTTTACAGAAAAATACCCTTTACTTTTCGCAGCAAGCGTGGTGATGAATCCAAACTTCGACATCTAAAAATGGCAGATAAAAGAAGATTTGGTGATGTCTTATTATCCTTTCGACAATTTGGTTCAAAACGAAAAGATACCAAGAGATGGGATAATACCATGTATTCATTCAGAATACAAAAAGATGAACGAGTTCCTCTAGAGGCTATTGCAGAATTGCGAAAAGCCATATTGGAGAATCCACAGAGTGATGTTACCATTGAAGAACAGATATCACTCGAGGATTTTAAGAAAAGGATCCAAAGGAATTACAATGAAGATCCTTTAGCATGGTGGGACAAGAACGAGCTCAAAACATCCTTAAAGGTTAAACTTGGAAAGGAACACGAGTTCGTGAGACTCAAACCAATCCTTATGAATCAGGATGATCGTGAGGATATGCAGAAAATACTTAAGGAACATCTGGACCTTAAGTTGATCTCACCAGGAGTTTCTCCATATAGCAGTCCGGGATTCCTTGTGAGGAATCATGAAGAAATCAAAAGAGGTAAACCTAGACTTGTTATTAATTACAAAGGGATTAATAACATTCTGGAGTTCGATGGATACTATATCCCGAGTAGAGAACACTTGGTTAACTGTATCAAAGGTGCTAAGATATTCTCAAAATTCGATTGCAAGTCTGGATTCTACCAGATCAAGATGGAGGAAGAAAGTAAGAAGTTCACAACTTTCTCCACACCACAAGGACACTATGTCTGGAACGTGATGCCTATGGGATTGTCAAATGCACCCCAGATATATCAGAGAAAGATGGATAATTTGTTTAAAGATTATTTTAACTTCATGTTTGTATACATCGATGATATACTCATTGCATCAAAGAATATGAAGGAACATCTCAAATATTTGACGATTTTCTCAGATGTTTGCCATAAGGAAGGATTAGTGTTTTGCGAAAAGAAGACAGTGATTGCTACAAGACAGATTGAATTCCTCGGAATTGAAATCGATAAATCTGGAATCATTCTACAAAGACATATTGTAGAAAAGATACAAGGATTTCCAGATGATCTCAAGGACAAGAAACAACTTCAAAGTTTTCTCGGAGTTGTTAATTTTACTGGAATGTTCATCAACAATCTAGCATTTTACAGGAAGGTGTTCAGCTCATCACTTAAAAAGGATGTTATATTCAAATGGGAAGATGAACATCAAGAAAGTATAAAGCAACTTAAGGAAGTCTGCAAAAAGCTTCCGAAACTTGCTATATCTTAAGACGAGGATGAACTGGTTCTATACACGGATGCCAGTGACTATTGGTGGGCAGCAGTACTTATGAAAGCTACGCCAAATGAAGAAATGCCATGTAGATATTATAGCAGTGTTTGCAGACGGAGAAGCAAATTGATGGCATATCAACGAGAAAGAATTCTTTACAGTCAGAAAGGCTTTTAAAAAATGGCATCTCTTTTTACTGGCTAAAAAGTTTACCTTAAAATTGATAATTCTAGTGTCAAGGCTTTTCTGAAAAATAAAATTGAATCAAAACCAGAAAAGGCTAGATTACTTAGATGACAAGCTGAATGCCAATATTATGATTATGATATTGTCATTGTGAAATCTCATGAAAATGTTCTTGTAGATTTCTTAACACGAGATGGAAGGACACGTGGCTGACGAGATCCTTAAACGAGTAAGACATCTCAGGGAAAATCTGGAGAGTCTTGAACGAGAATTTGGGACGTTATGTCTCAATGCCGAAGTAGCCGGATGACTTCAACGAGATGATCAGAAATCCGTTTCTGGTCTAATACGAGCATGCCAATACGCTCAGGGACATTTGTTCCAAGCACCGCATCTCCCACGGTTCAAAAAGGAGCGATTAGAGATCGGGACTCTAATCCGAAGGCTATGGATTCAAATACCATGCCTACGAGTGTTACAGCTGATGCATTCCTTGAGGATGTACAACCTGCAATGAATGTTGAAGCTCCGGTGTCACAACCCGAGTCTTCAAGTCAACCCAGCACCTCTGGGGTGAAAGAGGGAAAGTTGAACCTTCGGCCATAGACCGGCCAAAATAAGGTTCAAACTAACGAGATTAAAATTTCTCATATGCAGGTATATCAAAGGCAATGAGAGAAGTTGGTAACCAGAAAGAGAATCAATCCAGAAAGAACGGTGGTTGATATCTCTGGAAAGTACCCAAGAGTTTGGATGAAACATGGAAGTCATCCAAATGAAGTTCAAGAGTGGTATAATTTTGGAGTTTTGGCTTCGATTCATACCACGTCACCTGGTTTTCCAGAAATTTCAAAGTTACCGAAATGGATTAGGGAAGCGGTCCACGAGACTTGGGCAAATAACCCACATTTGTCCAGAGACGATATTTGGAGCTATATTTTATTAGTGCAGCTCTAGAACCAGCCAAGAAAGGCTTCAATGAAGCTTTTCATTTCATCAAGCTGAGGAGGCCGGAGATAAATGCCTTAAAAAACATAAAGACAGCTTCACCGAAAGAAATCCCAATACTGGTAGGAGCATTTTCAGAAGATGAAACTTCTACAAGACGAGCATGGGGACTTTGGGTTTGTCTAACCGAAATGGACAAAGTCAAATACCCTTTCAAGTTTTTTCAGAATTCAGCGAATTGATCTTTCTTACTGAATTCAATGACTGGATCAACAACAGGATTTGCCGAGGAGCTCTTCGAAACTAAAAAAAGAACCCTCTGGGAAAACAAGATTCCGGCAAGCAAAGAGACTTACCGGAAGTTCTGCAATACAGCGCATGTGGGAAGATAGATTGATCGGATCTGTCAAGCATGCCCGGATCAGAAGGAGCCCGAGTTTGGGAAAGGATTCCGACCCAAACCCGACCGACAGGCATATGGGTCTAACAAGGATAAGGGCCCAGCATAAAAAAGACATTATCCCCGGGGACCACGACAACCAAACTTTTAGAGATTCCCCCGAAAAAATAAAATGGGATAGGTCACGAGAAAATAACTCTCCAACCAACATCACATGGTGGGCTGAGTCAAAAGTAAATGATTCCCCGACAGACCTAACATGGGCTGAGTCACGGGGCATTAAGAGAAAGAGCACCAATCAAGCTGAAAGAGACTCCCCAACTACTGTCACATGGGAGCACTAATGGAGTAGGCCAGCTGGTGTTCAAAGGAGATTTGGAATCCGCACTTCAAGTCCGGATTTATGCCTATATATAGCAGGAGTTGAAGGAAGCTGAGGACATCGACCATTCCCCTTAGTTTTCTCTAAATAAAAATCTTTGTAATATTTTGAGTGTATCTAGTTTATGTGTGTACGAGTGCAGGCCTCTTCTCATATGAGAGGCTAAACAAGTATTCTCATCCCAACAGGAGATTACTAATGTAATAAATATTTCGTTCAAGTTCTTAATAAAATAAAGGTTTTTGCTTTCAACATGTGTTTTTAGTACGATTAGTTCGTCCCCTAGAAGGAATACTTTGTACACTTGGTGTAGGAAACGAACCAAGGTTGTGCTGTGCAGTTGCTGAAGGAGCTGGATAACTTGCAGATCATCTTCCCCGAGGGTTGAAGTTGAATAGTGAGGAGTTGTTCGTAAAACGGTCTAGAGACAGTGATTTTCCAACTGGTGGCTTTGCAAACCATCTCACCCGAAGCTGTTGCGGTCAAAGAAAGGTACGAATTTCAGGGGATTAATTAATTTTACGGAAGCATGTTGGGCCTGATATTGATTTGTTTACATTTTATCCGGATATAACAAGTATATGTAATGGATGTTGACAAAAAGGGGATTTAATGCATTTTGGAAGATAGTTAAAAGTCAAAATTCACTATTCATGGTTGATGGTATTTGGGGGTATAGTTTTGTTGGAACCGACGGATCGCCGGCTCTATGCTATCGGAATCGGGATCCAAAAGTAAAACGCAGCGGAAAAGAAACCTACCCTTGTAGACCCCTTTGATCTTCTGATGTATTCCTAAGCCTTTCTCGAACGTTGCATGGCCAACGATCAATCGAGAAATATCAGTTCTGCTCTCTCTCACTTTCACGTGTTTTTTTGTGATCTGTTTTTTAAGAGGCGCTGATAAAAAAAGCTATATATAGGCTACACCAGGGACCTGGAGGAGGAATTGGATTGGGCCTCCTGATGGGCTTAAGTATCCTGTGTTCGGTCCGAACACATAACTTAAGCCCATCAATAATAATTCAGTCCACTAGAGAATTATTATTGAACTACCGTCCCAATCCCATATTATAATATGGGCTCCTTTTATTATGTGTACATTTATTACCCCGTGTTTAAGATATCGAATGTCCGTAAATTAAATAAGTTACTGACAACTTAATTAATTTACATCTAATTCCAAGAGTAGTACCACTCATCCTTATTATCATGTCGGATTAAATCCACCTGCAGGGTTTACATGATAATCCTTATGAGCTCCTCAAGGGGACATTATCATCCTAAATAATTAGGACACAGATTCCTTCTATAATCAACAGCACACCATATAAACAATGCTATCTCCCAACTCACCGAGCTTATTGATTTATAAATAAATCTCACCCATTGGTAAATTAAAGAAATAAACACTGAGCATACGTGCCCGTTATTATATAGGGATTAAGAAAATGTATATCCATAATAACAGAGGTCTTGTTCTATTATATAGTCAGTACAAATCGAACAACCTCAAATGGTCCTGCTCAATACATACAAAATGTACTAGTGTAGTTTTATAGTCAAGACAGACTAATATCAAACTACACTACAACCATTCCGATGATTTGTCCAAATCCATCTTGGTTGTGAGCTACTATTTATAATTTATAAGAAACTGATAACATGATCTTCTGTGTGGCACCACACACCAAGCTATCTATAATATAAATTAATTGGACATTGCATAAACATATATAACAAATATAAAATGCAAACATATGACCAAAATGATTCTCATATCAAAAAGATGTTCATACAAAAAGTTAGGCTTATAGTATACATCCTAACAAGTTTTATAATAGATGGTATATGGATGTATGGTGTTATAATTGGTGTTATTTAAAGGTGTAAAAAATATGTTTTGTGGTATAATGGGCATTCAACCCTTGGGGGACTAATTATAATTTAGTTCGGTATATTTGGATACCAAATATGAAATAATCCCTGATTTGAGACCAAATCTAATATTTACTCTTTTCAATCTTTACATTTCAAATATCGAAAGTACATACAAGCAAGTCTCATCAGCAGTTACAACACAACCACAAAAGAGAACAAATAATCTATATGTGAAATCTAAAGCTAGACATTTGCCGGGGATGAACATTTATAATTCCTCTCATGTTTTAATAGAATGATATATGATAGGCATATGCCGAATTTTCAATAGTGGCAGCAACAAAGTTAAGAAAGCAATGAAAAAGAATTTTTGAAAAAAAAAAAAAAAGAAACTACAAATGAAGATTTTCAGTACTAGACATATAGAGGCATTTGGGTTGAATGTTTTTTTTTTTTTTAATTTTGATATTTTATTTCGAACAGAGTTAGAAATATATATTTTGAAATATTAAAATTAAAATTTTAAAAGTATCTTTTTAAAACAATTATTGTATAATATATATTTAAAAAACTCTTTTATTTAAAATTATAAAAATATTTTAAAATTTCTTTTAGATATTTTTATAATTAAATTTTTATATGTCAAATAAAATTGAATCCTTTTACAGTTTTTTTTAATATTAATTTGAATCTGAAATGAATTTTTATGAAATCATATTTTTGTAGTTTAATTTATTATTTTGAATAAGATATATTTTCAAGGCAAAAACTCATGTGCAACCGTTGCACCGTGCGACGGTTGCACTTATAACACAAAAAAATATACTTATAGTCGTAAAAGACATACTTGAATAACTCATACTTATACTGTAAAAAACATACTTATAAAACACATACTTATAGCTGAAAACACATACTTATATCCAGGGGTGGATCCAGGATTTTATAGTGGGGTGGGCTGAAAAGTAAACGTTTCTGTACATTAAAATTTATACATAACAAAAATATTTCAAACTTTACATAAGTTGTGCCCTACGAGACTTCAAAACATAAAATTCATCTATAATTGAGTTTATATCCATATTTTTAACAAAATCTCTCTCAATATAAAACATTAGAGAATATTTATGGAAAAAAAAAAGAGTATAAAGATCAAATATTAATATTTTTTTCATACATATCTCATAAACATACTAAATGAATTAAAAAAAAATTACCTTGAATAATGTGGTGAAAGATTTCAAGAAATCCACATCAAAATTTCAAGAGAGTTGATCTTTGTTGTTGATGAAAATTCTTCTTGTATAACACCACATTCTTTCATTCAGGGGTAATGTTGTAATTTAGTTATTAGATTATTAAATCATAAGTATAAAGCATACAAGCTTGAGCCATGTGTATTTTAATCCTAGTAGCAAGATCCTTGTTTCGACACATCACTACACCTTCATCTCTCTCTCCTCACCATGTGTAGACAACACATCTACTCTAAGTACTACACCTCACCAAGGTTTGGATGTATGTTTGGGGAAAGTAATCAAGAAGTCAAACACAAAAAAAATTAAGGAATACTCTCTCTCTTTCTCAGATGTCTCTCTCTTGTAACTTTCTCTCTCTCACTGCTCGCAGTCTCTCTCTCCCTCTCCATCTCTTTCAATTTCTTTTTTTTTTTCCAAGAACCACTGGCCATATTTTTCGCCGGAGAGCTCCGCCGCCGTCGCTCTATTTCGGACACGCGAACAGTGACCCCACTAGATCCCTGGACTAATAGTCGTTTATCCGAGACATGTTTATTCGAGGTGGAGGTAACTTCCACGTTTTCTCTTATGCGTATTTTACGATTTAAATTGCAGATTTGAGTCTTTTGAAATACATGTTTCTGAGCAACGCAATGTATGTGGGGTAACTTACTTGATTTCACCTTTACGTCCTTTTACAATTTAATGAAAAGTTTTGTGCCAGTTTGCAAATATGTGTTTCCTGTGGGACGAAATAAGTGTGTGGGTAATTTCCTGTTTTCCACATTTAAGTTTCTAAGTGAGTTTTGAGGTGGGGTAAATTCTTGTTTTCCTGTTTATGTGTCCAAGTGCTTTAACGTGAAGTTATTTGCTGATGTGAGACGTATATAATGATTTTATAAAGGTTGCATTATATGCCTTACTACGTGATGAAGATGAATGTGCAATGTTTGCAAAGTGAAAGAACTTGTTTATGTGAATGAAATGTTTTCCAAGGCGGCTAAGAACCGCACCAAGAATGTTAAGAACCGTACCAAGGCGGCTAAGAACCGCACCAAGACGGTTAAGAACCGTACTAAGGTGGCTAAGAACCACAAGCAAAAATATTTTCTACGGCGGCTCATAACCGTATTTTCAAAGGCGACTCGTACCCGCACCTATGTGATAATGATTTATATGTACTTGATATCCCATTGTTTTGACTGATCACGAAACTCACCCCACTGAGTGTTTTTTTACACTCACCCCTTTATGTTAAAATTATTTTCAGCTTGAGGAATTTTTAAGCGTGGTGCGCGAGCGATGGATGCTGGTAGCCGGTGTTCTAAAGATTGCAAAATAATTTTATTTACAGTGTTTTATTTTATAGATTTTAAGAAAAATGTGATTCTTAATTATTCTTAATTTCGTTTGTATTTATATTTCTTAAAATAGTGAATTTCTGTACGTAACGCCTTAGTTAAAAAATTTCTTTATAGAAAAGAAACGGGGCGTTACATCTTGAGTTGTCTATTTGTCTTTCAATATTTGTATTTATATTTAGGAAAGACAAAAGAAAAAAAAATTAAAAAGGGAAATCCTCACTTGCTGGCAACTGCGAAACTTACGGTGAAGAGATTAAGTTTTCAGAAAATTAAGGAAAAGGATTAATTTAATTAGGTTGCAATTAAAAAAAATTAAGAAACATGGGCTTAAATTTCTACTTTCTCAAAAAAAAAAAAATTGAGCTTGTATTGGGCTGGGCTAACTTAAAAATTAAATATTAGATTTTATATAAAAAGTGTTGGGCTAACATATAAAGCTTTGGACCAGCAGCCCAGTGTTGGCCATATATGTAAGTCCGCCCCTGCTTATATCTATAAAAGACATACTTAAATTCTATTGCATGTGAGACAGTCTCATAAGAGACCAACTCCATTTTCAAATGATAGTTTAGAAATTTAAGATCATGCTACAGTTTATATAGTTTGGTAGGTAATGTGCAACAAAATAAGGTATAATGGATAAATAGGATAACTTGGATGATTCAGAATATCTAGAATAATTAACTATATATTGGTTTAAAAAAAAAAAAACACTATACACTGATTTTTTTTTTCATAACTGTAGTGTTTTTTTCATTTTGATTCCATAATTATCTCGATTTTCAATTTAATTTCATAATTAAAAAATTTATTCGATTTCATACCAATTTCATCGAATTGGGACTTTTCAGTGATTTAGAAGTCACATGGCCACACGTGCAAATTTGACACATGTCGTCACGTCACTTCTAAGTCACCAAAAAGTTTTAATTTGAAAATCACGTTATGCACATGATATTTTCCGATGAAATTTGAATTTTCTAACAAAAATTGGACAGAAATCGAATAAATTTTAAAACTGTTGGATTAAATTGAAAATCGTGATAATCAAAATCTTAAAACACCATAATTAAGGGATGAAAAATGATTTTTTAACCCTATATTATTCGAGTTTAATTAATAATCAGACAAAAATCTTTCATAAAGGAAGTATCAAATTATTTGACGAAATCTCTCGAATGCTCAAGTCAGTTCAATTACATGGAAATTAAAACTCGATTTAAATGTCATTTCATAACCTTGTTGCAACTTTGTCTTTTACTTAAATTCCCCAACCATGTCTACCTTTCAAGGTAAGATTAACCAATGTTTGTTTGACACAACAATGATGACATATGTAGTACTTTAGCTTGTATTCAACTCTCAGCATCACTAAACCTTCCTTAATTTTCACATATTGCAATTTAGAACATAATTTTCTCAAATTATGACAATTTTCAAAATAATTATCTGCCTTCATATTTTATGTTACAAAATAAGCCTAATTCTTATCAATAGTAACTGCAGCTTTGCTTTAAAGGGAGATGCATGATTTCCCCTTCACTACTTCTCCTAAACATCACAAACTTTGTGTGTGTGTATATATTTACGCAAATTGCTGAATTCAATGGGATATAAACATGGAACAAATGGCATATGAATATATGCTTAAAAAAACCATGTTTTTCACACTAAGTTTCATAATGCTTCTTCACCTTTCAAAATCTGTAGCCATTGATACTGAGTATAAGATCTCTGAGTTGGATGAAGATTCAGAGAGTGGTATATCATATTCTAGCTGGGCCAATAGGTACTGATCTTCACAGTTATGCTCTTTAATCACACATACATTTTTCATCTTGGAAAGTATTATATATGATTGTTATATATTAGGATGAATTCATATGAGAAAGAGAGGGAAGATGAAGATGGTGCATGGAGCATGGTGCAGAGAAACAGGAACCAGTTTGTATTAAACGGGCAACCGTTTTATGTGAACGGGTTCAACACGTATTGGCTAATGGTTTTCGCAGTGGACCAATCGACGAGAGGGAAGGTGAGTGAGGTGTTTCAACAAGCATCTGCTGTGGGTTTGTCAGTTTGCAGAACTTGGGCTTTCAATGATGCTCAATGGCGAGCTCTTCAGATATCGCCTTCTGTTTATGACGAACAAGTTTTCAAGGTAACTTCGTTGATTTTTACGAGTTAAAATATAAGAACAGCTTGAAGTATCACTGTTTTTGTATTTTGCAATTTTTTTTTCTTTTCCTCCAATTGCGGTTTAAAGTATAGAGATTTTTCATTTTACAACTTAAGTAACTATCTAATTACCATTGCTGCCAAAATTAAATTTTCAATCTGATTTTTGCTTAAATTGAACTTGAATCGAATGCAATTCAGAAAATTTATTTGAGACTTTCGTTTGGTTTGAGATAGAGTGATTTGGTATAAGTTTCATTTATTTTAGTTACAATATCAGGACATCAAATTCGATTTTTATCGAAAAGTGATCAAAAAACTGACTGATGTTGCAAAGTGATAAATTCATTAACTTTTGGGGTACAATTGGAAGAAAAAGAAAAATTGGTTGCAAAGCGTTAAAAGGAATATACTTCATGTTGTTTTCTTTATTTAACCTATTATTTATTACGTGGAGTTAATTTCAATTTCCAATCTGAAGTATGACTTTTTTTTGTCTCGTTTGCTACCTGAAGTGTGAGAATTTTTGCAATTTGCAATGTCAGATGACATGAAATATATGTAAACATGAACAATTGATTTTCCAGGGATTGGATTTTGTTGTGAGTGAAGCAAAGAAGTACAAAATAAGGTTGATATTATCATTAGTAAACAACTGGGATGCATATGGAGGGAAATCACAGTATGTAAAATGGGGCAAAGATGCTGGCCTTAATTTGACATCAAATGATGACTTCTTTTCACATCCAACTCTCAAAACCTATTACAAAGCTCATGTTAAGGTAAAACGTTCTTGTTTTTCCCAACATAAATTTAAACAATGTTTGTTTCAACGTCGCCTTAAGCTACCTCGTTCGATATTTTTTGGCTATACTTTAGACGGTGCTAAACAGAGTTAACACGATAACAAACATAACCTACAAGGATGATCCGACTATTTTCGCGTGGGAACTCATGAACGAGCCACGTTGTGAAACGGATCCCTCCGGAGATAAGTTGCAGGTTCGATTCTTTAGTATGTTGATTACATGAATATAATGTCAAAATTTTGTAGCTTAGAAACCTTAAAAGGAGATAGAAAATGATGATAATTTGCAGAATTGGATAGAAGAAATGGCGGTTTACATCAAAAGCATTGATCCAAAGCATTTAGTAGAGATTGGAGTTGAAGGATTCTATGGTCCATCAACTCCAAATAAGGTTCAATTTAATCCAAATACTTATGCTCAACAAGTTGGAACTGACTTCATTCGTAATCACCAAGTTCTTGGGGTTGATTTTGCTTCTGTTCATATCTATCCTGATTCTTGGTAAGAACTCTTCAACATATTAAGTATTAAATGATTCTTCTATCTAGGACCTCAAGCCTCAAAGTTTTACCATAAAATGAAGGATTAAAAATAAATAAATAAAAAGGGTACCAACTATAAGTGATTTAACACTATTTTGTATAAATTTTAAATCGTTACGCTTTATCGTATGAATTTTAAGTTTGATACATTTTATCGTATCTGACAAATTCTAGTGGTACATATGTCAAAAATCAACTAATGGATTTTGTGAATCAAATTTAAAATTTATACAACAAAATTGATGGTTTCAAAGTATAAACAAAGAAATGTCAAATCACCTATAATTCTGATGGTAAATTGTAATTACCCTATCAAGACTTAAAGTATGATCAATTTTGCATTTTGGAACCAAAACTTTTTTTTCCTTCGATTGCACTCTAGAGTCTATGAGTTTTTCCCTTTGCAGCTAAGCTTATTTTGCTGATCAGTTATCTAGCCAAAATCAAATTTTTTTGCTCAATTTAGCTTGAATTGAAGGAATATTAGAATTTAGGATTTTTCGTTCGATCTGAGATATGGATTGTTTTGATAAACAAAATCAGGATGTCAAATTCAATTTTAAGTGGAAAAGTGACGTGAAAACGTGCTTAGGTTGCATAGTAAAAAACTCGTGAACTTCATAACGCAATCGGAGACACAAAAAAAAAAAGGGTTTAAATTGCAAAGTGCAAAAATGATCATACTTGAAGTTGTCTTTCCTCATTTTGTCAAAAACGACCCCGTCGACTTTTCCGGTCAAATTCCTTCAAATGCTCCATCACTGCATCCAAAAACTTAACTACAACATATGCACTTATGCATCTTTTTGTAATCTTTCTTGAAGGATATCCCAAACCATCTCGGATACACACATCGAGTTCACAAAATCATGGATGCAATCCCACATCGACGATGCAGAGAGCTTCCTGGGAATGCCGGTGGTGTTTGCTGAGTTTGGTGTATCAAGAAAAGATCCTGGTTATAATCTAACCTACCATGACACCCTCATCAATACTGTCTATAAGACACTTCTCAACTCCACCAAACGAGGCGGGGGTGGAGGTGGCTCCTTGCTTTGGCAGCTGTTTCCAGAGAACACAGAATACATGGATGATGGATATGCAATTGTTCTATCAAATGCTGCTTCACTCTCCAACATTATATCCCTTCATTCCAACAGATTGAACATCTTCAATTCCTTGTGTTCTTGGAGATGCAAATGGGGTTGCAAGAAAAAGCATGCACTGCACAACTCTGATGATGGGAATTATGATGCTTTTTGCTAAACAAAAAAACACTCACACATAACTAAACTGCATTTTCTGTAATTATTATATCTCTTGTTAAGTACTCTTATATTCAGGGTATACTGTTTTATGATATGATTGTCTAAACTTACAAGAGTAAATTACTGTATTTATTAATTTAATGCAACTACATTTCACAAAATATCTTCAAAACAACCAACAGTTGATTCACAGGAATCATTACATAATAAATGTTACTGATTTATCAAAATATTGATTTGTAGATGATTTATTATAATATTCTAAAATTCGTTGAACGCAGGCCGAGCATCAATCCCTTTTTTCACTAGAACGATTACTTCTCTCACTTTTTGGTCTTTATATAATTTATATATGTTCTTTGTTCCAAAAAAAGAGGGGGGAATCTCAAGGGGTGAACCAAAAAATGGCATTAGGTAATGTGAATAAAGCTAAAAAAGTAATTAAACAACTCGAAATTGTCTTGGGCTCCAAACATTCAAGTGGCAGACAATAAATTACAAATGTCAACTTGCATGTTCGACAGTAAACAACAAACGTTAACTAGCAGACAAAAGTGGAACAGAATCAACCATAATTTTAAGGTTGATAGCAGCATCCTAGGAGAAGGGACTGCCTCTTTTAAGGAAGGAGGAAGCTGGCCTGACATAGGTGAAACCCACAAACACATTTCCATCGGCTTTAGGACTCGCAATGGGTGAATCGAACAATGACATTTCTGTGTACTGCGTATCGAAGTTGGCAATACAAAGGTCTCCCGCTACTTCTGGCCTGAAACTCGGGACTATTTCCCTGCTCTCCAATTTTTTCCAGTTGATTGACTTGAACCATTTGTGGCTCTTTACTTCGTCGCTGCCCTTTGGCCCGCTACCAAGCCGCTTACTTGGTTCTTTTTGCAGAAACTACAGAGTGAAGACAGTAAATATATTTCAGATACCAAGAAGAAGAGAAGGATCTCATTATTAATTCAATGAGATGGATATGTAAACACTTATCAGAAAACTGAATTTCTACGATTCTAAGATTTATGAAATGTTGGATTATGGGCATGTAGAATTACCCCTTTCAACAGTGAATGTGCTTCACTCGACAGATATGCAGGCAGCTTAAGTTTGTCTTTAGTTATCTTTTGCTGAATTTTCGCCCTGTTTCCACCAACAAATGGAGGCTGCCAACACAAAAGGAGCAAATAATCAGTTGTTAGGTGAGCCAACTCTAGCCAATGGAGTACGTGGCATTTTTTGTGTAACTGCAATTTCAGTAAAAAAAGGACCAAGCAAAGAGTACAAATCAAATACAGGTGTACTTGATGAGTTCAATGACAAGGTCTATAGACAATATACCAGAAAGCATACAAATATCAAATTGTCAAACATAAAAACTCAGTTTTCGAAAGTAACCTTCCCAGTAAGCATCTCGAACAATAGAATTCCAACACTCCACCAATCAGCAGCCTTGTCATGGCCCTTCCCAAGAATAATTTCAGGTGACATATATTCTACAGTTCCACACATGGAATTTGATCTTCCATTCTCTTCCAACTCTTTTGCCAATCCAAAATCAGTGAGTATGGCCTAGAAACCAAAAATGCCAACGTGGGATTTAAATGACACTCAAAGTCAACAAATATGCTTGAAAAAGAAAAAACCACAGACACATGTTGAAAGTGTTAGAAAATATACATGGCCATCTGCATCCAGTAGGATATTCTCAGGTTTGAGATCCCTGTGCATTATTCCATTTGCATGAAGATGTGAAACAGCTGAGACAATTTCTGCTGCATAGACGCGTGCCAGATCTTCTCTGTAATGATAAAATGAATTTAGCAACTAAGGTCACCAACTACAAAAGATATACACAGCACCAGTCATATGAACTACCTGAATAGGCCATGATGGTAAAGCTGAAAGAACAGGTGTCCACCATTGATAAAGTCCAGTACAAGGTAAAGTCTATATTTTGTCTGCATATTCAAAAAGAGGGAGATGGTCATACATCAACTTAACCCAAAATAATGCATAAACCCAAATATAACTGCAACACAAACATAAAAAGGCCATGATTTTTAAATTTGTTTTCCATTCTATTTACATTGAGTTTATACCGAATTCTCTCACAGAAAATAGGAAATAATGGAGGGGTTGAATGACTCGAAGGTATGTTAACTCCTAAAAGAAGTACCTGGAACGAGTATCTAAGCTGGACAATAAACGGATGATCAATCTTTGTCAAGATATCCCTCTCTGCTTTCATATATTCAGCATGGTTTTTTTCCATGATCTTATCCTTCCTCATGACCTTCATAGCATATATTTCAGATGTGCCCCTTTTTCTCACTTGATAAACTTTTCCAAATGCACCTTGTCCAACAACCTTTAAAACCTCAAAATCTTCAAGGCCCACAGTATGTGTTTTCATCATATTATCACAGACCTTAGCAACACATTCATCGATGGAGATTTCCTGATCCTTTTTATCGGTCACATTGATAACACGGTCCAGTAATTCTATCGGATCCTCAGTCTCGTGTATGGTTAATCCACCCACTTTCAGAGATTGGCTAACACAAGCAGAAGGACCAACCAGTGAATGGGATCGGTTGTAAATGACCTTAGGATCATCATATACGAGCTCATTCACTTCTTCACCTTTTCCATTACTGACTTCATTTGAGGCTTGAATAGAGGGAGGGCCAAACACATCAGAAAAGTCTAGTTCAATCTCATCTGAAGAAACAACATCAGGAGGACATGCAGGTAGGAGAATCAGGCGCTGGACAGGTTTGTACCTGCTATCTTTTCTCAGAGAAGGTAGTATTTGAGAAGTAACCATGCTGAAAAATATTAATTTAAGGATGCAGATGGCCAATTATCAATCACCACTACACGTGGAATTCTTCCAAGTTGTATAATAATGAAGGGATAGCCTTAATCAAGGAAATGACTATATTTAGATCCTCCAGGATAAGAGATCTCAAGATCTTCAATAGCAAGCAAACGAGAATCCAGAAGAAGAAGTTGTTCTTGTTTCCCGATTTGCAGGAAACTGTGAGTGCCGCTGTGGATGTAGAACTCATGAAGATTGGGTGGTCAGTCTGCAAACAGATGAGAGCATAGCATCAGGAGTTCTTGACTTAGCAGTTAAAACTAACAAAACTAAAAATTTCTTCAGAACATGAAAAAAAATCAAGAATAATCCAGAGTGAGCTTTTGGTTCAAATACACATACATCAAGTATAGCTCTTTATTAGATGCCATAGAAGTAATCAACCACTTGATGTTAGAAAAATATAAAAATACAAAGAGACAAACAAACCAATAATATGAAGTAGGATGAATGTTATTTGCTACATCACCTCTAATTTCCTAAAGTTAATTTGGTGTTATAAACACGGAGCACCTATTGATAATTGACAAAATTGTAGTAGTACTTGACAAAATCCAAATAAGTTAAATAAGTAGCCCATATCATAATTTCCTCCCCCCCTCCCCCCCCCCCCCCCCCCCGAGTTTCTTCCTGAAAGAAAAAAAGCAGCAATGTGGTTGTTTCTTTGAATACACACCATGGTTGCTTAAGAGATGTAGACACATAACACAAGTTACAAAGTTGGCAAGTTTCAACAAGAGAATTTTACACAAACTAAAACACAGCTCCGTAACCCTTATGATTTCCAGAATTCAGAAAGGCAGCTTATAATTGTCAAAATCAAACCTTAAATATAAATTCTAAAACAATACCCTCGCAGATCTCTGAAGGAATCTCAACTTTTGAGCCAGGTTCAACTAAAACTATAATTATCACAAAATTTTCTTCGAATTTCGTTTTTCCACAGATTCTTTATTTTTACCATATAAGAGAAGAAAATTCTCAAGCAAAAAAAAAAAAACTTATTTAGTAATAATCACCAAAAAAAACAATTTTTGAAACATCAGATCCAAATGTAAGATCCTGAAAGGGAAATTTCTTCATTAATTGAATACTACAAAGAAAAGGAAATTTTTTAAAAAAGAATTGGCGATATTACACAAATCGGCTGTCAAAATTAGAGGACGCCATCACGATTAAGTAAAAAAAAAAATCCGAATTCTCCAAACACAAAAGGCAAATTTAAAAACAAAGATCCGAGACGCGAAATTCATGTTCAAACCCCCGTTTCAGTTTTGAGAATTTTCAATTCTCCAATTACGCACCCAAAAACAAAAAATTCAAAAACACCAGATTTGTTAAATCACATTCGAAATTGTAAAACAGAAAAAGGAAACAAAAATGAAAACTAGGAAAATTGATGTGCAGATCGGTACCTTGGGAAGGGTGCAGTCGTGCAGAGATAGCGAAGAGAGGAGCCTTTGTAGGAGATGTTTGTTAAAAGAAGCCTTACGCAACTGCCAGGTAAAATATATACACACGCCTCTTCAAAAAAACATAAAAATAGGAATATTGTCAAAAAAGGGAAAAGGAAAATAGAAGAAAATCTGAAATTAGATGTATTAATGACGTGGCGTGTGCTGAGTGGCTGGGGTGTGTGAAGTGGCGAAAAGGTTAACATGATTCAATGTGCTGGAGTTTGGCCAATCTGGAATTTGGGCCCCCACATATGAGAATATGCCTTTTCTTCACCATATGCTTTAAGATTGTGATATTGTTGCATAAATCGATTTCTTTTTTTTTTTTTTTGATAGTTTACATAAATCAATTAATTGAGGCATCTTCATCAAAATAATAATAATAATAATAATAATAAAACAGTTTTTACACTATTTTAATGTAATAATTGTTACTCATCTTCAACACTATACATTATTTTTTGTATTAAAAAGAAATATTTCATTATTATAAGAAAATAAATAAAAGAATGAAAAAGAAAAAAAAAAAGATTTAACGCAGACTTTGAATTTGAGGGTGTATTCTAGTTCCCATTGTTTCTACGTCTCATTTATTGCTTATTGTATTTATCAAGTGCAAGTATTCAACGAGTTATGCCTTATTTCATTTGATATAAGCATTTAAAATTATTTTGTACTATAATTTATTTTAAATTTGTGTTTAGTACATATATTAATTTTTTTGATAAAATTGGATATTGACTATATTCCATAGCACACATGATGGTCGAAATTGAGTATAACATGTATGTATCTTCTAGATTTTTTATTTTTTATTTTTTGAAAAAATATCCCTTTTTTTTTAGAGATGTATCCACTAACCTCTAAGTTTGGACCAACAAAATGTTGATAAATAAAAAAAAGAATTAGGAGTTGATATAAGAGAAATTATGAGAGCCATGGAGAAGTGATGCAAACTTGAGTTGATGAAATTGCACCTAACTTGGCAAATGTTTCAATCACATGTATTCATTGCAAGAGATTCGATGATGCTTTTGATCTAATAATTAATCAACAAGAGAATGGGATAGAAGATGATTTAGTCACAAAAATTAAAGTTTTGAATGACATTGTTGGAAGTGACTTTAAAAAATCGATTTACACAAAAAATGTCCACAACGTACTTATTATATTTCTGATTAGTAGTGAAATAGAAGCTTAGTTTGCATAAAGTCTTCCCATGCACACCTTAGAGAAAATGTGGAATCATGCCCTATGTTATATATTCAAGATGTTTTATTTATTTTTGGGCATTATTATTTTCCTTATAGGTTTTGTTGTCTTATGGTTAATGGATTACCCAAAACTTTTTAAAACCTTTTCATGTCTTTGTTTTGAGACTGAAGATTGAATCTTAAATATTGATTTTTTCTTGAAATTTTGTCTTTCAAATTCTCTTCACAATTCTTGAATGTGTCTAGAATTGAATTGTAATGCTTATGTTCCTTAAGTTGTCAGAAGGAATATATCTTATATTCATTATTGGAGTTCTTGATTTGATAATTTAAGGGTTTTGGAACAAATTTTCAAGGTTTGTAGGTTGATTAATCGTCGATACAAACAATCGAACTCTTGAATCTTGATATTGAGATTGAAATATAATATTTGATATATATTTGAGGTCCGTTGATAATATTAAACACGGTTTGTGTCTTGATAATGAGAGTCAAGATCAAATAGTATAAGTTGGTTATCAATCTGATTGTTTGATCTCCTCCAAAATCTTGTATAACTAACAGAAGAAACAATTAATTGCTATTCCAATTGTTCACTCATAAGGATTCAATCAGAGAATCATTCGTAAATGCATTTTTGGGGATGCATAAACTTGGATTTTGAAATATTATATAGTTATATAGCCTCCAATCATTCCATTCCATTTGATCTCTCTTTTGAAATATCCTTTAAACTAGAGAATATATTTTTAATAGATAATTATATATTAACATACATAATATTTTTAGAAAATTTCTAATTTGGAAACTTAATATTTTTAGAAAATTTCTAATTTGGAAACTGCCGGTATGGATGTAAATGAATCAAACCATTTGTAACTCGATTCAATAAAAGTTCGTTTACAATTCATTTATTATGACCCGTTTATTGTGATTCGCTAAGGTAAACAAAAAAACTTAAACTTACTTAACGTTATTCGACTCGTTAGCTCATGAATAAGTTTGTTAGAGAGCTCGTGAGCTAGTTCGTAAGATATCTATACTAATATAAAAGCAAAGAAGTTGGAAATATTTACATTTTTGTCATTTTCCCTCTAAGAAATGTCACATCATGAATTTTTTTTTTTTCTCTCTCTTTGGTGCAATTATGGCACAAGCCTTTGTCATATACAATTTTAATAAGAAATCTATTATAGAAAATCTTCTTTTTCATGTTAGCACACTAATATATATATTGTTTTATTTCTCCAAACTAATCAATGAAAATAATTATTTATGCTTCTGTTTCTATTTTTATATGGCTCTTTGTTATTTTTATAATTATTTAACTTAGTACCTTTATATTTTTGTTTTATGTTTAGATTAATTTATAGACTTCTCAATCAATTTATTGAGTTATAATTATATTTTTTGTTTTATTTCTAATCCAATTGTTTGAAATTAATGAATACAATCATGTAAGATGAAAGAAATATATAAGTATAGTTATTTAAATTTTATTTTTCTAATTATACTCTAATATTCGGTGTGCATATAATTGATTACATTTTGTAATCAAGTAATTGATATTTATCACATATTTATTATTTTTTTAATATTAAAAAATATAAGTATATAAGGTAATATATAGTTATGTAAATGTTGTCTTTTTAATAATTAAATAAATATTCTACATACTCGGTTTAATATATAATATAGATATTTAATATATAGTTTAGTAACAGGCCTTGGAGGACCGAACCCACGTATGTGGCAAAATACGGGGATGACTTGTGGCTAGGGGTGAAAGGCCAACCAAGATCGGATATAGCTGGTTTTCCGCGAAATCTATTTCAGTAGAGCGTATGATGTCGATGGCCCGAGGTAGAGCACTCAATGGGCTAGGGTGGCCCCATTTCGCCTTACCAACCCCAAGGAAACTCCGAATACAGGCCTAGATCGTTTGTACAGACAGACTTTTTGGGTGCTAAGATCCAAAGTCGAGAGGGAAACAGCCCAGATCGTACGCTAAGGTCCCTAAGCAATCACTTAGTGGAAAAGGAAGTGATCGAGCGATGACAACCAGGAGGTGGGCTTGGAAGCAGCCATCCTTTGAAGAAAGCATAATAGCTCACTGGTCTAGCTGCGGCTGAATGAAATGCTTCAGCCCCAGAACTTCTGAAGACTTTTTCTCGCCAGTGGACTGGATTCTCTAGACGGGAAAACTTACACTTTCGAGAAAGCAGAGGTACCAATTAGTTGTAGAGGCTAACCCCGGGGCAAAAAGCCCTTCCAAGGGTCAACTTCCGATACTGCGGCGCTTTCCAGTCAGCTTATTAGTTTCTACTGGTTAGACGGGTGTAGTGGAAAGAGCCGCTATTAATAATCGAAAAGGTTCACAGCGAGTTCAGTCTAGGGAACGCTTCCGCCGGAGGGGTTTGTCTCCATGGAAAAAGTATTCACTACTGCTTACAACACCTTCATTCACTCGTCTTGCTACTTCGGAAAACTGTTTAGCGGACACGTGGAGTCGAACGTCTCTCTACAATGTAGCGTAGGTAGACTGATTCTAGTAGGTGACTGTCTCTAGTGGTTTAGAAGAGCCAATAGAAGTCAAGTAGTTGTCCCTTCCCTGGATTCCGTCATTACGTGGAATCAAAAGTAGACTAAACCATATGTCAATTTGCCGAATCTAGTCTAGTTAGGATTTTCTACGCTGAGAAGAGCAGTGGTTCCCTCCCTCCTGGGCCTATCTCTAGTATCCCACGCAGCGTACGCTATTTAGTTGTCATTCCTCCGCCTGTCCTGATATTTATTCCGGTACCCCCGTGTTACTCCTTCTGTTGCCTAGTTCCTCCGATCAAGCCTTCCAATTCCATCCGTCGGCCGAACTCATCTCTTGTTTAGTAGTCTGCTGGTTGGTAAGGTGTGTAGCCGCTTTAATTCATATTTTTTTAATTGTTAAATACTTTATATCGTCAAAATGTTTATATTTAGTTACACAATATTATCAAATAGTTGATATTTACTACATATTATATAACCGTGCAACGCACGGGGACAACTACTAGTAATACTAATATTAGACATTTTGAGATATAATTTTTATATGTTTCACTTATGATATATATATATATATATCTAATTGCAGATATTTTTTTATAATTAAATTATAAAATTTCTATTATATATTATATTTATCAACAATATATAATTTATTTTGTTAATAAGTTGAAGAATAATATAGTTTATTATTAACACTAGTATTCCTAATGTGCGTTGCATGATTTGGTATATAAAACTTGATAATTTTAATTTTTTGATAACATAATGTATGTGTATAATTCTAACATGAAATATATAATCTTTTTAATATTTACATTAATAAAATTTAGATTTATTAAATTTACAAACTAACTTTTGATATAATGGTTTGTTCTATTTGTCTTTATCAAAGTATATTGGTATTGAATTAAGTCCAATTTTCAATGTTTTCTATTAATTTTAATAGATACCAAGTGATTTTGAGGTGTTTGTTAGTCTACATAATTATTTTTTGATACAAAATTAATGTTATTCTACATAATTTTATTTGATAAACTTGTTTGGAATAACTTTTTACGGTGTTTATTATTATTTATATAGATTTTTAAAAATTTGAAATAATTTTCCTGCATTGCTTCTCAAAATTTCTTTGGTCTAAATAAATATTTAAAAGTAATATAGATTCCTAAAATTTAGTCTCAGATTTTAAATAATATATATATATATAGATGTTTATAAAAACTAATTAAAGATTTTATCTGATTAATTATAAATTTATATTTCTTTCAACTAATTATTTTTTTAATTATTTTTTTTCACAATTTATATATTTTTATTTCATTTTACATTTATTTATTGATTTTACATTTTTAGATTTATTCAGTGTGCCCTTATTATTATTATTATTCCAGATTTTACTATTATTTTATTATAGTTTTTAAATTTATAGACATATTTTTCATATATTATTTCAATGTTTTATTTGTATACATTTAAACATATTTTAGATTTAAAACTAATCTGCAGATTTATTTTCTTTGATTTCTAAAATTATTTTAAATTTTTTATTTTTTTTCAAAATTTCTAACATAATTTTTTAATTTTGATCATACAAATTAAATATGTTATTGTTATTTGCTACCATTATCAAGAGGACATTGAAATGTAATTTTATGGATTGGGCTTTAGAAGCATTCAAATGGGTTTTTTTTTTTTTTTTAAAAAGGCCCAATTATTTAGTGGAATTTTATTTTGAAAAAGCTAAAGGCCCACCTCGTTTATCAATGCAAATCTAAACCCAGGGCACAGTTATTGTTCAGCACCGGTGAGTTACTACCCTTTCGCCGATCGATGGATGGAAATACAGTAGATGATCGAGCGAGGTAATCTGGAGAAGGAAGTGTTTCCAAATTAGCTTCTGAATCTAAACTTCAGCCGCCGCCCGCGCCAGCCGCCGCTTGTCTCCGTCTGTCACCGTCACGGCCGCCCATAATAGTTACAAAAAGGTAAACATTACATTGAAGCTTAGCTGGTATTCTATAATTATTATCTTGGTTAAGGTCTTCAAATTATAAGTTAGAGCCGCTAGTTAAATTTTGATTTAACTGTTCTTTAAAATGAAATGAAGAATTCATTTATTGCATATGATATAGTATGGAAAGTAACAGCAGAACATAACAAAAATTTTCAACTAAGTTAGTTCTGCAATGTGGAAGATGATGGTACTACTTGATAACCTCTGATTAATTGAATGAGATGGTAGGCGATGTATTCTATGTTTTAAATATAGATGATAAATAATGTATTTATAATTTTGAGTGATGAGATTTTGTAGATGTAATTATGAAAGTTTTTCTCTCTGTTTGCATGAGTGAGAACTATGGTAAGTGAAAGTTAACTGAAGCATGATTTATAGATAGAGATGACAGGTATCTGACAAGTCGAAATTGAATTTACTCAAAATATGGAAAAAAATATGTTGGATTTTAGAGAAGTTTCCAGTGTATAATATGAATAATCAATTACTTCACTTAATTAGAATGAATTACAATTGTTTACATCTTCAATAAAGGAAAAAAAAAAATTCTGCGTAAGTGACACGATAAGCAATGAAAAATCTGCAGCTGCTTGATCACTTCTCAAGATTCTGTATTTTGAATAATAAAAAAAAACTGAATTCATATAGCATAGGACAACAAATCTGTCTTGACTCTTCTTTTTTTTATTTTCCGAAAAGTTCGGTTCGATTCAGTTTGATTACATCCCTAATGGACAACAAATTTACAATTGAAAATGTTGCTGTTATTATATATAGAGATATGGATAATGTCTAGGTCATGTCTTATTTAGTTACTTTCATTAGACCTTATTTTCTATAAATTAGAATTTTCTTGTGAAGCCCATCCAATTTATATGCGAAAATTAGGTCAAAAATCGAATGAGGTTTGAAGAACGTAAGTCATAAATTGGTTTCTTACTTTCAATTTCTGGCTGCAAGAAGCTAGATTTCTGGTGGAGTTCGACGGAACTGAAATATACAGTAATCTGTGGCGTGCTCATACTTCGTCCCTTTCAATCCGACGTTAGGTATGTGCTTGTATCTTCTGAAATCTACAGTTGCTTTTTGTGAATCCAGTTTCTTATTTAAGATCAAACCAGCATCGTCATTTACTTAATTTTTCTGGAATTTGCATTTGAATTGTAAATGCAGAAGTTACAGAACATGGGACCAAGTTTGGATTTATGTTTTTTTGTTTTTGTTTCCCTCTCTCATAAAACATATCTAATCTCCATGTTTATAGTTAATTAAAAGAAAACCATATGCTTAGTGCTCGTTTGACAATCTTTGAAGAATCTCATTGTCTATGTTTGCTTATTCTTCATTGTTCCTGTGTGCTTCACTATGTATGACTAGAAAAATTGATGTGAACTTATTTCTTTATTATCTTTACAACAGCTTCCTGTCTACTTTGATTTTTTTTCCTCAGACATGTTTAAATCCCCAAAAATGCAATCCTTTGTTTCGTATGCATCAAGGGTGTTCACTCGAGCAATGTCACAGTCAACATCCATACCCAAAAAACAAATGCGAGTTAGAGACCACGGCTATGATGACTACATGGAAATTGAAAAGAAAGTACGCAAAGTTCTGAAATTTCAAGACCTTATCCTATCGCAACCCAATAACATGATCTCAATCTCACGCCTCGACAGTCTCTCATATCGAATTGGGTTCAAGCAACTCGAAGCAGGTCGTTTTATCCTCAAATTTCCCCATGTTTTTGAGGTGTTTGAACACCCTGTACAAAGAATTCTCTATTGCCGGCTATCTCGGAAAGCAGTTGCGCAAATTGACCAAGAAAATGAAGCGCTGCAGCATCAAATTCCCGATGCTGTGACCCGGATGAGAAAACTGTTGATGTTGTCAAATACGGGTCGGGTGAGGTTGGAACATGTGCGAATTGCGAGGAAAGAGTTTGGGTTGCCAGATGATTTTGAACACTCAGTTATTTTGAAGCACCCAGAGTTTTTTCGATTGTTTGATGCTGATGAGACTAGAAATAAGTATATTGAAACGGTGGAGAGAGATAGGAGTTTATGTGTGTGTGAAATTGAGAGAGCAAGAGAAAGAGAGTACCGTGAGAGAGGTGTTGATGCTGAGGATATTCGGTTCTCGTTTATTGTGAATTTTCCACCCGGATTCAAGATTGGCAAGTACTACAAGATCGCAATGTGGAAATGGCAGAGGCTGCCATATTGGTCGCCGTACGAGGATGTTTCTGAGTATGATTTGAGGTCGTTGGAAGCGCAGAAGCGGATGGAGAAGAGGGGGGTAGCAATGATTCATGAGCTGTTGTCTTTGACTGTCGAAAAGAAGATGACTTTAGAAAGGATTGCACATTTTAGAATGATAATGGATTTGCCAAAGAAGTTGAAGGATTTCTTGTTGCAGCATCAGGGGATCTTTTACATTTCGACAAGGGGGAATCAAGGAAAACTGCATACAGTTTTTCTAAGGGAAGCGTATAAGAAAGGGGATTTGGTGGAACCAAATGAGTTGTATTTTGCAAGGAGGAAGTTGTCTGAATTGGTATTGGTGAGTCCAAGAAAAGCAAGAGTAAATAAGGAGTTGTTTAGTTATAGGAGGAACGGACTTGATGATGATATGAAGAGTGTTCAAAGAGCCTATATTGAGGATCAATTTGAAGTGAAAGAGAGTGTTGAAAAACAAGATTTGGACGTTGGACATGAATCAAACGGTGATATAGATTTTACGGGTGATTCTGTTTACTCAGACGAGGGTGACAGTTGTAATGAAAGTGGCGCGGAGGAGACTCTCCGGACAAAGTGAAAAAGTTCAACACACAGTGTTGACAAATTTAGGTGCTATATGAAGCTGACATCAAGAAGTGTTCTTTTGTGTGCTGCTGACATTTTCACCCCATGTGAAGAAAAAGTTTTGTTTAATTTTTCTCCCCAAGTAGCTAAAATTTGTTTTTAGCTAGAAGTGATGGAAATTGGGAGAAAGATGAGTTCTGGAGATCATTAAGTTGATAATCCAGTAACATCTTGGCCTGCTGAAGTGTGAAGATTTGCAATAAATGTTTTACAACATGATTTCCTAATGAATTCTTCCTTCTGTTAGAACATGCCTTGATTTCCAGATTAATGATTGGTAAACTTTCTGTTGGAAATTTACATGCTTTAAAATACCCTAAATCCTGATCAGCAAGCTCATGCCATGGCTTAGGAACCACACTACTCGAATCCCTTCAATGTTTGTGCTACTTGAGTGGTCATTCTTCACTTTCTTAGCCAGCTTGATTGTTGAGACATTGGAGGATGTGGTAATTTCTTCAATTATCACAAGAATTTGATATCACTTTCTTATCTAGTTAATCCATTTTTACTACCAAATATATGTTTTATTATTCAACCTTTTATGTATTGCTGGAGAATGGTCAATGAAATCCTGACTGGGAAATGTCTATGAATTGCAGGAGGCTCTATTCAGGCTGCATTATGCTGTTATGCAGGATATGCGAAGTGGCTATTCAAAGGTAATTGGTGACTATAACAATTAATAGTGAATGTGTTGTCCTTATACTTCACCACTAGCCATACATAGGAGCCATTTTGATTGGGTAGTTCATCATGTCTATTTACAGTAGTTTGAGTATATGGATTACAACCATCTGAATTTTTAAAGTTGATCTTAGTTTTTTATTATGATAAGATTATTACATTTTGAACTAATGGTGAAGATCTTTAAAATGGTGCTATAGTTGTCTGTTTTTAATTCAGAGACAAAGAATATACGTGAAAAGGATCATTGGATCACGTTTGCTAACCATTGGAGTTACTTAACAAAAAGATCTATTTAAGATTAGATGACATAGTGTTGTTCCATTTCATTTATAGTTGTTCATTTCTGGGATTTGCAGGTTCCTTCTGAGTGGTAATTAGAGGAAGAAATTATGTGGATGCCTTGCAGTAGACACTCAAAAGATGAATCAATGGTGGTTGATTATTCCAGTGTAGCCATCTGCCATATGTATTCTCGATTGTTTGATTTATGTTTTTTTGTACTGTTACTATATTGCTTTTGTAATAATATTCCAATTAAAAGAATATCTGTATTTATATTCTTCAGATTCTTCTAATCTTTCTGTATTTGGGGAAAAAAAATAATGATAATGATTTACCAAAAAAAAAATAAAAAAATACATTGATGGCCCATGCAGGTCTCGAACCTGCGACCTTCGCGTTATTAGCACGACGCTCTAACCAACTGAGCTAATGGGCCTTGACAATATCAGTCTATAATTCATTATTTATCATATTTTTTTCTTGGAATCAATTTTTTCTTTTCTTTTCGGGAACTTGAACTTTGTAGTATTTAACCATTTAACCTAACACCTGTCTCACACTTTCTACACCACTTCCATAAATACTCTAAAATGAAAACTAGCCGTTACTCCTCCCCATTCTTTTGAAATTCAAACTCTACCCATCCCCCCCCCCCTCTCTCTCTCTCTCTCTCAATAATCACTCCCTTACAATCTATCATTTCAAATTAAAAAGCAATACTAACAACAATGGTGGTTGCTCAATCTCCGATCTCCGGCAACCACCGCCCTAAGAGCGGCCGGAAACCTCTCCAGCCGAAGAACTCATCATCCACTCCGATCAACACCTCCACCCACACTAAACCCAATCCAACAGATTGGATCAACATCGCAAAGCTGGAGGACTCCAACAAGGAGAACATCGCTCCCAATTTCTCCACCCCTGTCAAAAAGGAATCCTTCTCGATCCAATCGTTCGATGCATCGCTCGCCGACGAGCTGAGCGCCATTCGTGAAAAGCTCGAGAGGCTGAGGATAGACAAGGAGAAGACCGATAAGATGCTGAGAGAAAGGGAACTAATGCTGGATTTGCAGATGAATGAGGTTATTCAAAGAGGATTTTTGCAGAAGCAGCTCGAAATCGAGGTCGATCGATTGTATCGATTGAAGGAGATCAAATTATCTTGCGTTGTAAACATTCTTCAATTTAGGGCTTTTTTTAATTTTAAAGGTTTCGATTCTGTTTTTTGATTTAGCATTCATTAATCCTCTTCTTAATGTCTGTGTAGAGCGTATCCCCGATTCGATCGTTGCGAGAAAGGGAGAAAGAGAAGAAGACAAAGCAAGATCGACTGAAAGTGAGTGATTTTACAGTTTTGTTTAGCTTATTTATTGTGCTTTAATTTAGCTATCAATTAATTGAATTGTTGCTTTATTTTTATATATAGGGTGAAAATGATAATGAAAACAGGGAAGAACCAAAAGAAGAAAGTCCATTACAAAGTTTGGATTCAGAAGTCAAGAGAGAGAGAGAAGTGAAGTAATGGTCTCTTTCATCATAACAATTTCTGGTTTTCCATAAGTAAATAGATTTGAGAATGTTTAGATAAAATTGGAGAAATCTTTTCTCTCTTATTAGGCAAGTGTGTTAGTTTTTCACTTTTGAAATGTTTTTTGGTACCTCATTTTATTACTGCTTTTGTAGATGCAAATGTTTCAAGATTTTGCTCCTTTTGTGCTGTAAAGTAGTAAAAATGATTGATCATAAAAATATACAAGAAAGAGCATCCTATTATTGAGGGTGTTATTAAATGATGATATGACATTTTTAATAAGAGAAGTGATGTTATAACTATACTTCTATCAAATTGGATATTGAGCGTTAATTTGTATCAAATGAGTATTGGAGTTATATTCTCGCATCGAATTGACAGTTATTTTTCATCAAAATCGGTATTGATAGTTTTGTACTAAATTGGGTACGAAACGATAATCAAACAACAAAAAAACTTATATTTTTGTATTAACTATGTTTCTATTGGTACTAATCCATCTATATTAATGTATGAACAAAAAACATGATTACTCAAATTATAGCACGTGAGTGAAAGGTTTATGACCTTTTTTGTCTTCATCAAGACATAAATATTGATGTCAAAACCTAGATATTATGATTCTCTGCAACACGTGTGAATGCCAACTTTATTTGCTGGTTTTGACCAACCAACCTAATAATAATAATCTTGATTTAGAATTGATCAACTAACGGTTTCTTAGATCTACGTACTGTTTTTTCGCTCCTAAATTGCATCTCTTTTAAATTAATTAATCAAAAATACAAACACTAGTTTATCACTTCTTTCACTACTACTTTACATAATTAAAATCACACACTCTATTAACTGTTCTCCTTAAATTTTCTTTAATCATCCCTTCCTCCTATCTTCCTTCCATTTTTTTTATTTTTTATTTTTCATTGTATTTGTTAGTAAATTCACCTTGAAACTGTTGAAAGAAAATCGAAATATTTGATTTATTACTAGTAGTTAGTATTTCATTTGGCTTAAAATAGATTAGAATTTCATGTTTTGATCTAGTGGGGTTTTTTTTTCTGTGGATGCAAAATCTGAGAACAATAGTGAGATACATGGTGTGAAAAAGATGAGAGAAAAGATAGAGATTTTGGTGTTGATTTGTGTGATAATGTTTGGATCAAGCTGTTTGGGAAGATTTGTAGTGGAAAAAAACAATCTGAAAATAACATCTCCAGAATCAGTAAAAGGTACATATGAATGTGCAATAGGCAATTTTGGTGTTCCTCAGTATGGAGGAACAATGATCGGATCAATCTTCTACCCTAAATCCAATCGAAAAGGATGCCAAAATTTTCAAGATGCCGATATTTCATGGAAGAATAAACCCGGAGGTATTCCCGTTTTCCTCCTCGCCGACAGAGGAGGTACGTTACGTTTTTATAGATGCTACACTTCACCCGTATCTGTTCTTTAATAATTATAATATATTTTAGTGTTTGAGATTATTCATACAATATATATATATATATATATATATTATTGAAATTTTATACTAGTGTGAGTAGGACCCGCTAGCACGATCCTGGTATTTCATTTCGTGTTTCAAGGTGACCAATACATGCATATAATGCAATGTCATGTCTTAATAGCATTACTTAGAATAAATAATAATAATAATATATTTTAGTGTTTGAGATTATTTATGAAATATATATATATATATATATATATATATATATATATGTTGAACAAAAAGACTTATTGAAATTTTATACTAGTCTGTAAGTACGATCCTAGTATTTCATCTAGTGTTTCAAGGTGATCTGCACATGCAGATAATGCAATATCATGTCTTAATTCAATTACTTAGAAAATAAAATGTTGGGTTATGGACTCTGATCTCGTCTATTTCACGTCCACGAACATGGCGATCCAACATTATATTTGTTAACACACGAAAATTAGTATATCTCTTGACTTGGTAGTGCCCTCAGACGTAGTCATTTTCGACGAACTGGATCAACAAATTATTGTTCTTTATTTTTCGTTCATATCAAATTCTCAATAATTGCACTTAAAATCCTAACATGAAACATGGTTTGCAATAGAAGAACTTTGACAGCATAGTTGCATGTCAGATTGCTACTTCACATTGAAAGCATGGAATGCTCAGAAAGCTGGCGTGGCGGCGATACTGGTGGCAGACGACAGAGTGGAGCCTCTGATAACAATGGACACACCGGAGGACGGAGATAGACAGCCAAACTATCTCCAAAATATAACAATCCCATCAGCATTGATCAGCAAGGCATTAGGGGACAGAATCAAGAAGGTGTTATCCAATGGAGAAATGGTGAGCATAAATCTTGATTGGAGAGAGGCTCTTCCACACCCAGACGAGCGAGTCGAGTATGAGTTCTGGACTAACAGCAACGACGAGTGTGGGCCCAAGTGTGAGAGCCAGCTCAACTTTGTGAGAGACTTCAAAGGGGCTGCTCAGATTCTTGAGCAGAAAGGGTACACTGAGTTCACTCCACATTATATCACATGGTATTGTCCTGAGGCTTTTATACTTAGCCAACAGTGCAAGTCTCAGTGCATCAACTTTGGGAGATATTGTGCCCCAGATCCTGAACAGGACTTTAGCAGAGGCTATGATGGGAGAGATGTTGTTGTTCAGAATCTCAGACAAGCTTGCTTCTTTAAGGTTGCTAAGGAAGGTGGGAAGCCATGGCAATGGTGGGACTATGTCACTGATTTCTCTATCAGATGCCCAATGAGAGAGAAGAAGTATACTAAAGAATGTGCTGATCAAGTTATACAGTCTCTTGGTAGGTCATTTTGATCTGGGCTTTTCAAAGTCGCACAAATCTTGATCTTGAAGTCATGAGTATGATTGGTTCTTGTGTGTAGGATACGATGTTAGGAGAATAGACGAATGCATTGGAGATATCGAGGCTGATGATGACAATGAAGTGCTAAAAGGAGAACAAGAAGCACAGATTGGAAAGGGCCCACGAGGAGACGTGACTATTCTACCGACTCTGGTTATAAACAACAGACAATATAGAGGTAGAAAGCTTTAAGGAAGAATCAAGATTTTATGATAAATTATTAGATTTCATTTTAAATGATTTGTGTATTCAGGGAAGCTGGACAAAGGAGCTGTTCTTAAGGCGATTTGTTCGGGTTTTGAAGAGACCACTGAGCCTGCCATTTGTTTGACTAGAGGTGGTCACTCCTTTACAACCATTTCACAATTCTTGTCAAACTCTATGTTATATCTAAGAAGTGGTTAAAATCTTGAATATTTGAAGTGCAGATATGGAAACAAATGAGTGTATGGCCAACAACGGTGGATGCTGGCAAGATAAATCTGCTAATATTACTGCTTGCAAGGTTTCTAATCTTCTCTAACTCCCACTTAATATCTTTGCTGCTAAATGTCGTCTAATTGTTGCAAGAATTCGTTGCAGGATACTTTTCGAGGAAGAGTTTGTCATTGCCCCACAGTGCAGGGAATTAAGTTCGTTGGTGATGGCTATACTCATTGTGAAGGTATTTGTTATTCATACCACATTATTACGGCCACCTTTACCATCCAACGGCTGCTAATACGTTTCTTGAATCTGCAGCTTTTGGGCCGTTAAGATGTGAAATAAACAACGGAGGGTGTTGGAAAGAAAGCAAGAACGAACGGACATATTCTGCCTGCTCGGTAAGTTGGATTTCAAATTAGAGATTTTTTGTCAAAAGAGAGAGTTTTTTAGAAGTAAAAGCAAATGTTTTGAGTATTTTGTCAGGATGATCATATCACAGGTTGCAATTGCCCACCAGGATTCAGAGGTGATGGAGTTAAATGGTGTGAAGGTAATAAATAATATGATAGTCTTGATTACTAATTTGTTAGCCATAAATTTATAATAAAGATTTAATTTGGATGCATTATAGATATCAATGAATGCAAGGAAAGGCTGGCATGCCAATGTTCAGATTGCAAATGCAAGAACACATGGGGAAGTTATGAATGCACTTGCAGAAACAATCTGCTATACATTCATGAACATGATATGTGTATAAGTAAGTAAAATCAGTATAGTCCCGTCTTTTTCTTGGCCGAATTAATCTTGAGACATGTACCATGGAAACTTACTACATAATGGTGTCACACAGGTAAAGAAGGTGGTGGTAGAGAAGTTAGCTGGGGCGTAATGTGGGTGATCGTTCTTGCAATGGCTTTGGCAGGATCTGTTGGATATGCTCTTTACAAATATAGGATTAGGGTAAGCCAAACAATATATGCATAATGGTTTTCTTGCACTCACAAATGAAGTTGTTAATGAATGAGTTACTGTGTATGCAGGGATACATGGACACGGAGATACGGGCCATCATGGCTCAGTACATGCCGTTGGACAATCAAGGGGACGTACCCAATAACTTGCCTCAAACGAGCACTTGAGTGAAAACGAACCATATTTTGTTGCTCTACATCACCACCATTTTATTGCTCGTTTGATTTTGGATTCCCCTGAAAACTTGCTTCCGTTTAATTTTGGGAAATTTTTGTTGCACAACGCAGAGATTGTTTGAGTAATGTCGATGAATACGGCCTCCACCATTGATCGAAACACATTTTCATGGCTATCTTCTTTTCAAGAAAATAGTGTCTGAAGGATTTTTCTAGTTAAAGCATCATTCCAGTCTAGCTACCAAATTCTGCATCATCAATGTGATAGATTGCAGTCTGTGTATTTATCAAAGATGAGGAAGTTAAAACACGGGCTCCTTTACTGGGATTATTAATGTGTTAAAAAGCATAACTTAATCTACTTATTGTATAATTCATACACTTAATGATTCATCAATCTTAGAATATCGAATAAGCTGTCGTTGCAAATGAAGAAACTTTACTTACAAAAGCTATGTACTAGCCAAATCATCCCTACACAATCTTAAAACATATTTACCTTCTATGTTCTATCAAGTTAAAAAATAATAAAAAGAATAAATTAAACGATGATCAGCATTGAGTATTGACAATCAAAATCCTTCTACACTGGATCTACCAACGGTTGAGGATGATGATCTCCGTCTTTCAAGACGATCGAGCTCCTCGAGTGAGAGCACAGACGAACACATTCTGGGAGGTAGAGCCAAGGGAACGGCGGACATTCTCGTTAGAGAGATTATCGGCCTACTTGTTGGAGGTGAAGGAGAGTAATTTGTTCTTGGAGCAGTTACGATGATCCCATTCATACTGGATGATTTCGACATATATTTCTTATTGATTGATCCGGGTTCTTGCAGTGGGAACCGAGAAGTATACCTAATCTCTTGTATTGTTTTCAGATGCTCCACAATAGTTCTCATGTTGGGTCTCTCAGATGGATCCACTTGGAGACAAAGTTGAGCAATATCAGCCACTGCTCGGGCCGCTTTGGCTGGGAAACGGCCCTTCAGTTGAGGGTCCATGATAAGGGATAGTCTGCCATCATCAGCAAGGAAAGGCCGACTCCACTTAACTAAGTTACGCTCTTCTTTTGGATGACGGCCATCAAGATTTTTCCTTCCAGTGAGCAATTCAAGAAGAACAATCCCAAAACTCCAAACATTGCTCTTTGGTGTTAACAATCCCTTCTCCAGTGTCTCCATTGAAAGATTTGCCAGAGCCTGAACAGATATTGATAATTTGAGGAAATGATGATAAAGGAATTGCAAGAAGGTTATGTTTGTGGTCAAATAAGCTTACAGGTGAGCTTCTGGAGATGTCGGTCTCTGGGATGTGACTAATGCAACCATATCCAGAAAGCTTTGCACTAAAATCCTTGTCAATCTGTATATTTGCAGTTGAGAACTCATGGAACATTGCCTGTTCAACATTTAAAGAAAAAAAAAATCATTTATGGTAATCCCAATGAAACAACTGCATGGCCTGAAATTGGAGATAGCAGCTAGGAACATAAACAGATTTTGGGTATGCTCTTGATGTAGGAATATAACACCAAAACAGTGGTTCATATCCCGCCGTCATAATCGAGACACGTATTCTCATTAATTCATGATATAAGAATGCTGATTCATGAAAAATGGTCAAGGTTATCTTGATTACCTGAAAGGGCCCTTCCTCGTGCAAAAAGGTAAGACCTTGCGCAGCACATAAAGCAACTTTCATTCGACTATTCCAGTCGATGGGTGGACCATCTGATCTTCCATACAGAAGCCTATCCAAGCTTCCATGGTAAAGCCTTTGATATACCAACATTCTGTTTTCCGAGCCTTCCCTTGCATGAAAACCAATCAATTTGCAGAGGAATGGATGTTGTAAAGATGAGAGTGTATTTACATCATTGACAAATTCCTTCAGTCCCTGTACAACCAGAATATCGTCAGACTAACCATTAACAGGTGCAGAAGATGTCAAATGTTTCAACTGAAAATGAGAAGAGACTTACTAGAGCTCAATCTACAAGAGGGCAATAATAAAATTTATATTGCTTTATCATCAAGACACTAAGGCATTTCTACATAGTAACAGGGTATGACAGATATGGAAGCACATAAAAAGTATACCCCTGTATTTGGTTACATTTCCGTACCCTTATTTTCTTTATCCAAGATGAGAACACATTCTAAGATAATACAATTTGGTTACATTTCCGTACCCTTATTTACTTTCCAGTAATGGTACTCACATTCTAAGTTAATATCAATTATTAATTAGAATAATCGAATAATGAAAAAAGAATAACAAGTCATCTTCTGTAGAAAATGCTTTTCAGTAACCACAACAAAACAATATTGACGAGACATTTATAGTAAAAGAATGTGAACCAAGAATGTATCACTTCATTTTTTCCAGCAAAACATTCAAACATATTTTCATTTACTACAAGTTCTCCAATAGGTGAAATATACATTACCTGGTTGGAAGGGTGAAGGCGAGTTACAGAGGCTTCAAGCTTCCTTGAACCGGTAGGATTGTCCCAAAATGAAGCTCGGTAAATGACTGAAGAGAGACCTTCAGACATACATCTTTCGGGAGAGAAATTGTTACAAGCTGATGTAATTTCTTCAAGAGAAAAGTTAATAAGGGTTCCTTTAGCTGAAAGAGTTGGGGGCAAAGTGCGTGGCATTGGAAGAGGTTCAGATTTATCAAGGGGCCCACTAGCACTCATCATCTTAAAGCTTGCTGTAGTCTTAAAAGCATTGGCACCACGGGATGATGGAAGAGGAAGAGGTTGTGGACTTGGAGAATTATATTCTTTCATCGATCCAAAACGACTTCTGGGCTCTTCTGATTCCTCACATCCAGAGGAGGCAAGCGCCTCTGGTTCTGTATCAAAAAGATTTGATGGTGCTGACAATGTCCTTGTCCTACAACTGTTCATGCCATTACTTGATTGAACAGGTTCTACTCTGGTTCTAAAGCTTGGGGGTGCAGACTGTAGACAACGTCCCTGAGTTTGGGGTTCAGGTAAAACAGTTGGAGAGTGCTCCTGAGGGTTAACACGTTTAATCCCCCTGGTCTGCTGAGATTTCTTCTTCCTTCCTCTTAAAACCATAAAGCATCCCATCTTACAAGAATAAAGTATTCACACTAACCACAAGTAACAAGTTCCTGCCAATTGAAAGCATAATAAATTGCATAAGATGTTGCAGATTCTAGAATTAAGGTTCCATATAACTTCCTTCAATTAATTAGAACAACATTTTAGCTAGCTACCTGAGTATCAATAGTCATGGCAAACGGAAGCACCAATATAGAACCAAAAAAGAGATGAAGATGCATCAATTCAAGAGGTATATAGTTCTCGCCCTTAAGAGATTGATATGACTTTGCGAAATTGAGATTTCTACATGAACCAGCACAAGTTGTGCCTAACGTGTAAAAGAATGTAACCATAACTATCTGATGGATGTAAGAAATTCATTGAACCAACACAAGTTGTGAGAATTTGCAACATTGAGATTCCTACAAGAACCAGCACAGGTTGTGCCCAATGTGTGAAAGAATATGACTTTAAATATATGATGGATGTAAGAAATTCATTGAACCTACATTGGTTGCAACATCAAACTAAAGTGTATTCTATTTCTTATGAAACAGAAAGTTGAGTGGTGAGTTCCCAGCAAGCACAAATCGAAGGCACCACTGCCTCTTGCTCACAGGTCAAATATAATTCCAAAGCTGAATTATTTATTTGGATAATGAAAGCTTATACTTTCTGAATGCGGCGCACAATAATGCTTGCAGAATATGAACTACCCAAATCTTTAAAGATTCAAAGTTTATTTCAAACAAACCTGTTTATCTTAAGCTTCTTTTATTAAAAACAAGACTACACGTAAATCCTAAGAACACGATATCAAGCACAGATCAAAGAATACACTAGATCTTATCCAAGAACACAAATCAAGACTAATTCAGCCCAAACAGAGCAAAAAAAAAAATGCAGTTCAAATAACAAGCAGTCAGTTTTGTTGATGAGATTCCTCACATCAAACCCTAAAAAATCGTCAGAAAAATGCGAATACCACTGTAAAACAATGAGATCATACAAGAAAATCACAAACCTGAGAGGTATATTCAGCTCAATCTTGGACAGTCAAGCTATAAGATTTTGTGTCCTTGGAATTTCTCTTCGATTACTCAGTCGCCCAATTGTTGAATCTTCAATCTCGAGAATTTAATAACTTAATTTTGATTTTTTGGAGAAACATAAAAACCCTAGTCTATGTAGAAATCGCCACGCCGGATATATAGCAAGAGAGAGAGAGAGAGAGAGAGAGAGGGAGAATATGATGACTAGAGAGAGAGAGAGAGAGAGAGAGAGAGAGAGGGACATAAAAATAAATAGAAAAGAAGATAGGGACATAAATAAATAAAGCGGCAGTGGTCAAACCAAAAATCCCAATCCTAATTAAGAAATGTAAACTTATTATATAAATTAGTTTTTTGTTGTTCCATTCCACAAAGCATAGAAATTGCCTGCTCATTCCGTTAATGACACTTTTGCCCTTAACCCTCTTTTTGGAAATATATATGTGTTTCGTGGTCAATTACGGAAATACCCTTATCAGAATTGGCAAGGCAGAAATTGTTATTTGCTATCTAAGTTGACCCTTGAAGATTCTTATCAATAATTCAGACTTTCATGTGATGTGATCAAAGGAAGATCTAATATAGTAGTAGATAAATGAAGATATGGTCATCTCCCCTTGAATTATATATGTAATAAAGATGGGGGCCATGTCACTAGTAATGGTTATAATCAATTTATATAAAAAAAATTATTCAAAAAAAAACTTATATTTGAATCATGACTATAATAATTATGCTAGACGGAAATTAAAGTCATTTAAATTCATGTTAAAAAAAGCCATGAATATAATAACATGCGACCAAAACTGATCAATTTCCACAATTTTAAATTTTTTAGACTAAGACAAATAGATGTAGAAATGAAGAATGACGTGGAAAATGCATTTTATTAGGAATTTGATTGTGCATTCTATATCATGCTCTCGCCATTCCAGGTTACATGAAATTTAAATGGTATAAAAAATATTGCGAATAGTATTATTTAATAGACATAATAATATCTCTTAAATATATGTTGAAAGAGAATTCATGCGGTTTAAACTAATTTTTTTCTATATTTATTTTATATTACTTTTATGTGATAAATAAAATAAATTATTAAATATAACTTCTTCACCTATCTCGGTTGTTTAATTATGTATACTAGTATAGGGCCAGCATATTACACGGGATTTTTCAAAAAAAAAAAAAATTAATTAAATTAAAAAAATTTAAATATTATTTATATAGTAATATTAAATTTATGATTTGTGCAATAAATATAACAATATTAAATATAATGTAATATGATTAAATATTTATTTAATTGTGGGAATATATGTTGCATTTGTAGTGGATCATAAATGATTTTTTATTTATTATTGAAAATAATATATATAGTATCTTCAACCCACACATCATTTTTTTTAGTTTGTTTTTTATTGTTAACATCTATAACAATCTTGAATTTTTCTTTTCAATTAAATAATAAAAAAATAAAAGTCAAATTTCACAAATTAATTTTATAGTTTATTTTAAAATACAAATTAAAAAAAATATTCAATTTTTTATTAATTAATAATTTTAAATTAAAAGTTTGAACAATCATTTTCAATAAACTTATTGTTATTTTAGTGTTTTTCTTTTCCATTTATTTATACTTTTTCTCTAAATTTTTTAATTTAACAAATTTCAAATATACAAATAATTTCTATATTGAAGTATAGCATATGTTATTTAGATAAACTTAATCAAAATTTCTAAATTATTTAGTAATTTTTCTTAGCTACATAAAATTTGAAATCATTAATTAGTCATATTTAATGTCAAAATAATGTGAGCATCAAGTGTCCTTAGTGGTCTTACTTTTATATATATAATAATAATAATAAAGATAACTTAGGTATTAAAAAGTTACTATAAATTATTATGTGCATATATGATAATACTTTTTACCTTATCTTGTGCTAAAAATGGAGCAAAATTAAATGTATTATTCCGTTTATTAATTATATTATCTCTTCAATTATATACAAACGATAGAATTAGAAAATTGGAAACAAATAAAATTAGGAAAGATATTTTTTATTAAATGCATTCACGATTTTATCTTAAATGTAAAAATTGTTCCCTCAATTTTTTTATTACCATAAACACATATTCTATATAAAAGTAAAAATTATTCGTAAAATTACATTTTCTTTATTCAAAATACATAACATTTTATATCATTTATCTAAATTATATATTTTATTAACTCTCATGTATTAGATAGGCTTAGTCCTGTTAGTACACACCGGATACATCGGTGCTAAAACTTTTTTCTCAAGATCTCCTTGCTCATTGTGGGTATATGGCACATTAACATGTATTTACCGTCGATATGTCAAATATTCATTTATTTATTAATTTCACTTTTCATATAATCAGAAGATGTGATCATCGGTGACCATATTAAAAGTCGTTCACGATAAATATTTTATCATTTTTATAGTTAGGGATCATACTAGCTATAATTAATCATATTTCAGAAGGAGATATGATAGTGAACTAAATAAATACTCCAAGAACAAAAGACAGACTTCAAAATCAAGATAGATGTAGTAAGATTATAAAGTAATACTTAATCTTTTTAATAATTAAAAGTTGATACTCAAGTGGAACAAATTGTATCTCATTAAAAACAATAAAATGGCATGAAGTGGTACAAAAGAAGTTTCTTTAGAGTCACAAAGTTTAAAAAATTATGTGGTCAATTTGGCAATGCTTGCTTGTAAATGATCAAATTTGAACAAATTGGTGTTCAGCAAAGGCCACAAGAAATATAAAAAAAATGAAATAAAGGGGCATTATAGTCCATAGAAAAAGGGCCTCGTTCGAATTGACATCACGGTCAAAGTATGCAAAAATCATCATCATCATCATATATACACATATATAAAATATGGTATTTTATCTCATTCAAAAAAAGGAAAAAGAAAAAGTTAATGATTAAATGAAATAAAAAAGATTTAAAGAGGGTGTACAGTCAAAGAGACCCTAGTTTGACCAGCTGGTGGGGCCTATGATCTCGCGGTGGTCGTGCCCGCAGTTTAAAGTAGCACTGGGCCCCACACTTACCAACTTTTGCGGTGATGCTGACACGCTTTTCACTCCTTTTTTCTCATTTCATTTTAATTTTTTTAATTTATTTTTTTGTAAATGTAATTATTACGCCTGAAATGTGAGTATGATGATCTCATGGATTAGAATATTTCGATCAATCCATTTTATTTTTCTCTGTTACAATTATCCATTCAAATATAATCCACGAAGTTGATATGTTTGACAAAGAAACACTGCATTTGTGGGCGGAAGAACATTCGAATTTAAAGAACTTACAAACTTGTGGGAAAAATCATGGTAAGTGTGGCCCATAGATTATTACCCAAATATTTTGAAATAACCAATCAGGAAGAAAGGCTAATTTGAAATAATCAATCAGTAAGAATTGAAAAGGGACTATTATTATTTATCGTTATGTTTAATTAAAGAAAAAACCCATTTAAGAATTAAAAAAAATGATAGGCTTACGAAATTTCCTAAACATTAAATATGTAAAATACCATGTGTACACGTAACACAAGGAAAAAGTTTTATCTATACTCATAAAAAAAAATACGTTTTTTTTAATCTATACTCATGCATAATGGTTATGTATCCCATTTCTAAAAAAAAATTAAGAAATATTTGGATGTGTTTGAATAAAATTTGATGAATTTTTTTTAGAAATGTTTGGATCAAAGTGTTGGAAATTGGTTTTAGTAAATTTTATTTTGAAATAATTAAATGATATATGATTAATCTACATTTTGTGTAAATGATATGATATGGTTAACTTCTCAAAATTGAATTTCAAATTGTGTAAATTATTATAGTATATTTAATATCTTAATATTTAATTTCGATAGGTGATAAAATTATACATGAAGTTGGCCACTCATTTAAGGCACATTGTGAAGAAATTTGAGAAATATGAAGAGACATTAATGCTTCATCCCATGTAAAGTCTTTAGAGATGTTTCTCCCACTATATATAATATAACACTTAATGTGTACATCAAGTGATATATAAAAGTGGATTATCGAGTGTGCACTGCACACATCCACCCTTGGGCGGCTCGAGTGGTCATGGTCCAGGGCCTTAACCCGACTCAAGTTATTTCGGTGTTGGATTTTTAGGTTTACTTGGATTTTTTTTTTTTAACTTAAAAATAGGCTTGACCTGACTTAAACAATTGAAAAGATAAGAAAAGGAGAACGACGTAAGTTTTAACTCTCTGTTAACCTCATGTAGAGATGACTATTGATAAAAGTCGACAACCTTTTATAACATTACTAAAATAAAAATATATCAAATCCAAAAATTTTGACGCAATGCTGAAGATACTTTTAGAATAACTATTAGGTCAGACTTGCATTGTCATTTACCTTTCCAGAAGATTAGAATTCACATTCTTTTTTCTTCCTGTTTGTGACATGAAAATGCTTTATACTCGTTTTGCTATCAAAAGAAGAATGTGTTTGAGAAAAGGATTTGTGACAATGATTTTAAATGATTCCACATTAAATTATTTTTATACCTATAAGAATCACTCAATGAAATAGTTCAAATGAATATTGTGTGAATAGAACTCTTATTAAACTCACATATCTATCTAATGATGTAAGATGGGTGAGTTCACAATTCATTCTTTACAAATCAAATATGTTTGTGGTAAATGGTAATAAGGCTTTGTTTTATGATAACTATATATGAGATACTTTTCATATAAATTTTTGTGTTGATGTAGAGATTGTGACTGAATAGGACAAATTGAAGTAAATACAATGTTAGTTTCTTCAATTTATGTTCAATTGGTGCATGCACCCATCATACAAGATACATCTCCCCAATAGTCAAAGACTCTTTCACCAAAATTGGTCAGATTTCTTGGCCATGGTATTTGAATTATTTCATGATGTAATTTAAATGTTTGCCATGTATATTACTTGCCATGATTTTTGTCCCAATTCAATATTTTGACAATCTAAAAATATTTTAATTCGCAGCATATATCAATTCATACAATTTGAGATCGATACAAACACCTAATATTTTTCTTTAATAAATTATATCTCTTAGTTTTGTGCAATTGGTAGATGCATTCCTAAATTTAAACAATCTTTCAACTTTAAATCATCTCAATCTCAGTTATAATTTAAAGTAAAAATAATCTCTTTTGGCATCATATTTATTCTAGAGAACTAAAGCTACCATTGAGATTTAATACATTATTATAAAAGATTGTGTTTGAATTTAGTGGTTTGAATATAAAATTTGAAATAAATGTATTTTAAATTAATCTAAATTAAAATTTATCGAAACCCACAAAAAATTGTTCGAATATCAGTTTAAAATGAAAGTGACTATTGATATCAAATTCATATTCAAACATCACAAACAAATTTGTTACTATGAATTGCAAACATTAAAAAATTAATAATAATAATAATTCAATCCAAATACAACGTAAGAATATTTGAAAATTAGAAATAGGTGGATTAACATTTATTTATATTTTAATAATTACACATATTAAAGTGACACTTGTAAAATATTAGAGATAGTTGTTGTAATTTACCATTCTTTTTCGTCGACCCTACGCAAAGCTGCAATCAATTGACCACTCAAATGTAGATTAAAACGACGTCGGAAAGAAAAATTCAATGAATTCGTCGATTCCACGGTAGTCTAAATATATGAAATTTATAAGTTTGAAAATGATATATTTTGTTCTGATTGACTGTATTTTTTCACATTTTTACTATGAAAAAAACATGATGAAAATAAAAATGAATATGATTTTCATGGCATCATCTGATCAATTTAATTTTGAGAGATATATTAACACATATGCAGATATGCAATCAACAAGCCCATAGGGCTTTCAATGGGACAGAAAATTAAAATTAATTTAAAATATTTGGGCTGAACCAAAACATAGCACTGAAATTATTAACTAAATTTGTGTTATTATTAATTTATATATGTCTTTTTATGTGCATTAATTATTAGTTTATGTTAAACTAGCTATGTTATTAGTTTGTTACCTACTTAATTGTTTTAATATAAGTATATATATTTTCTTGATAAGGGGTAATGGAATATAGTTAACAATTATTGTTATCACTAATTATTAAAATTTGTAAACCTGTAAAATATACATAGCACTATATATATTATTAAAAATTAGATATGTTTTTTTTTAATAGTACAATAAAAATAAAAATTAAAATTAATGACATTAAAAATAGATTCATTGGTTTGGTTCTCTAGTGCAAGTAGAGCGTAAATGAGTCAAGTCGAGCAAAGTAGTGTTAGGTCGAGCTCGAACTCGACTCGATGCATGAAAAATATTTATAAAAAACTTAAAATTTTGAAAATGAAAATTTTAATGTAAAACAATAAATTAAAAGGGCAAAATTGTTGATTTTATATATACTCGATTAGACTCGCGAACTTGTCGAGCCAAGTATTAATATGCTCAGACTTGAGATCGAAAATTCAAATATTTTCGAGCCGAATTCAAATATTTTTTTTTTTGAATCGATCTCAAATAACTCACAAATTATACTATCTCATTTACACCCCTAGTTGCGAGTAATCATAAAATCTTCATAATTGTAAAAAAACAAATTCAAGTTCAAATCTCTAAAAAAACAAACAAACAAACATCAAAACATTTTCAATTAGATACTTTTTAATTCATGTTTTGTCCAAAAATCAAGATCCATGCAAGGCCCTACATAACTAGGAACTTCACAGTAGCAGATCGACAAAACCCTTCCACCCTATATGCCAAAATATATTAAATCCATTAAATATAGCTATTAATTCCAATTAGTAATTCTTTACATTCGAGACATTGAAGGCACTAACATTAATTTGCTAGCTAAAAAATGTACCAAAAAATAAAAAACATACAATCTCTTCCATCCTATACATACACGTTAAGAAATTGAGTCAACTGAGAGCAAAACAATGAAATACACCAAATCTCAATGGCCCCAAATATTGAGTGCCACTTGCCGATCACTCGATGGCGGCGACGGTGGCGGCAGTGGCCGCTCGAGCAAAGAAACCCGACAATTAGGACACGAGCCATTAGAAATAAGCCACGTGTCGATACAATCGACATGAAAGCCATGGCCACATTTGGGCAGCACCCGAATCCTCTCCCCATCCAAAAACTCCCCTAAACAAATCGGGCATTCATTGGTCGAAAAACGGGGCCCGGACCCGTATACGGCCTCAGGGAGCTGCCGCAGGGCCCGCTTCTTCAGGCCGGGGGCCACTGATTGTTCCGATGATCTTCTAAATAAATGAAGACCACCATATCGCGCAAATGCATTTAATCCAATCGTGAATAGTAAAGCACAAAGCAAGAAAGCTAGAATTATTACCATGTTTGAGTCCAACTCGGAATCATCCTCGTAAGTATCGTTTGAACTTGTTTGATTATCGATTAGTAGCCGACGATGAAGAACAATTAGCTTTTGCATATGTTTGACCTCCATTTTAGAAAATTGGGTTCTTCAAAATGGAGAAAAGTTAGTTATGATATATATGGTGTGGGAACATTTGCAGAATTGTGTGCTTAATTTATTTGTAGTACTATGAAAAAGGGAATATAATTGATTGGTTTGTTATTCTAACTATAATGTGTTTTTTATGTGCTAATTAGTGAAACAGTTCTAACTACTTTGTAATTAACATCATAAATTTAGTTGTACTGTAACTATCCCACTTGACCTAACCCACAATACCAAATATCGTACTTAGGTCAACTAATTAACTAACATAGTGACAGAAACTGGACATAAGTGAGTGTGGATTCTTTATACTTGACAACGATGATTAATTACTTAGTAACATATATAAATTTTCAGCCTGTTTATACACGCAGATTTAATGTACACTAACTAATTGAAAAATCATAGTATTTATTAAGGTTAGCCATGTCCAATTTGTGAGTAATGTTTGAATAGTTTTTGGGTGTTTACAGAAGAAACAAAACATGTGGCCAAATCACAATATAGTTATGCCTTTTAATTTAAAAAAGTTAAAAAAATAATCATAAGTTTAAGGAATTATAGTTAATGAGTTAAAAAGAGGACTTCATTCAAGGAAAATATGCTTCCGATTTAAATATATATATATATATATATATGTATATGTTAAACATCATATTAGTTTTCATCTTTATATGAGGCCTTCTAAGAAATACATTCAAAAGGTTAAAATTTTATAAAAATATGCTTCATATACTATTAAATTTGTGAGAATTTTATTATCTGTGGATTGCTTTCTCAAAAAAATTTATCTTTCCCTTTCCATCATGCAAAATTACAACAGAACACATTTTCTTAAAATTAAGATACTTTTATTAATATATCTTACTTTTTTAATACACTCATCCTCTCTTTCTTCTCTTTAAATGGAATAGAAAATCTTGTATGCTCTCAAAACCTAAAACTATCCAAATATTAGTGAAGTGTATTGAAAAATGCCATATACATTGGTAATGGATTTATGAAAATGTATTTGATTTTGGGCTTTTTTTTTTTTTACTGAAAATTTGAGGAGAAATTATTTTGAAAGAACAAAAACAAACGTGATCGTCCAGAAAAAAAAAAAACTGTAATAGTTTTTTGTGGCCTATGAAGCTTTATTGGGCTTGTTACAGATTAAAGTGGGCCTTTCTTAAAATCAAAAACCAAATCTTCAGCTCTAGAAAAGGTAAACTGCCCAAATTATTAGCAAAGGCCCATTTGTGAAACAAGTAAACTTGTTACCGTTGGTGCAACAAAATTTCAAATCAATTAGATATCGAACGATTTTGCGCTTACAAATTATTATGTATCTCAGACCTAAGTTTGTTGCATATCACTGGGAATTGCATCATTAGATTCAAATTAATTCCAATGTTAAAAAAATTCAATTGTACATTTGGGAGTAAAATACATGGCATTTGTGTGTTCATTTGAAACGAAGTATCACCAAGTTCATAATAGATGCATTTTACGCTGGCAAGACTATTCTCATTGAACTCATATCTGAAGTTGTGCTATGGTAATTTACATGTGCTTCTATTAGTCCGGCAGCCCATCTTCTTAACATCCTCAACAATGTTGCCGCCTTCCTCTTCGCTCTCCCCGTTCCCATCCCCATTAATTCCCAAATCATCCTCTCGATTCCTGTTATCGCCGCCAGCTCCACCACCACCTCCGATCCTCCTCTCCGACACATAACAACAAGTGTGGCTGCCGCGCTTTCTCTAACCTCATCAGAACCGTCTCTCAGTATCGCCGCCAATCTTTTCACCATATCCCGGTGATAAGCCTCCACAACCGCCACCAATCCACCTCGTCTCACCACCACTTCAAGAACGGCCACCGCCTCCTCCACCGCTAAATCCATTAGATCTCCAACAACATCCACCACTCCTCCCTCGATCAACTTCCCCATCGCCTCCCTTTCTCCTGCCAAATTCAAAATTGTCAACATGGCATCTCGTTTCGGATTTATGGGCCCACACCTTGCTAAATCAAGCAATGCCTTCACGACACGTGTCTTCTTCCCAATCTTCTTCCGGTAAGCATGCACACTTGTCAGGCTAAAAATGGTGGCAGCTGCGTTCCCTTTCGCCTCCCATGTGGCACCTGATCTTAATACTTCAATAACACCGTTTAAAACCCCATCGATCTCCATAATCCTTGTTTTGTTCACATCTATGATGGACATATTAAGAATTGTGGTGACAGCATTTACTTGCAAATTTGGATTATCTGAACCTAAGAACTTGACCAATATAGGGAAACCTCCCGCCTCGGCAATACATGCTCGACTATCCGAGTCAGTCTTAGCTAGTATTCGAAGCTCATGGACTACTCGATTAACCGAGTCGGAGGTTTGCGACGCCGTTAGCTTGTTCACCAGAAAGGAAACGGTCATCCTAGTTGCTTCCAACGCAGTTTTATTCACAAAACCAACGCCGTTAGATTTGACGTTAACTTCCGTTGAGTCGAAGAGAACCCTCTGCTCACGGCACCACATAGCTATCAAATTCTTCAACGCCAAGTTAGGAATTAAATGTGTGTGGGCCAGGGGCTGACCGGTCTTTGGACACGTGGCGTGTCCCGATTCGATCCACAGACTTATCGACGAGCGATCGTAAGTCTGCCCCGTAGAGACGATAACAGGATCTCTCATCAAGTCAAGAGAAATCGGACACCGGAAATCCGCCGGAAAATTGACCTCCGCCGCCGTCTTCAGCCGCCTGGTGGTGGCTCTAGGCGTCGAAGCACCGTACAGAACGCACTTCCCATAACGCACGAGTCCTATCAACGCGGTTATATCCGCCGTCGATGCGTCGTCGTTTAGGTTCTGAACTTCATCTTCTAAATTCTCGATTTCATTGATGCAACTCATCGAATCACTTAAATTTAATCTTCCAAATATCTCCGATAACTTCGTGTGATCAGGGACGATTTTACTTCTAATATCGTCGAGCATTTTCAGAACCTCTCTTCTGAGATTTTCATCTTCCGAATCCGCCGAAACGGCGGCGTTTTCTGGACACTGCTTCTTAATCAAATCAAGCAATTCCTTAACATCTTCGTTGAGATTCAGCTCTTTGGCGGGGAAAATATCCAGAAGAGTCGACAATTCAACTCTCAGTTGATTAAAAGAATTCGAAATTGAAGGAATCTGCATTAGAAGCCACATCTTGCTACAACAGGAACAATCTTCTAACAATACCTTAATTCTCTGCAAAACTATGTACAATTCCTCAAAGCACAGAGCAGCAGAAGGCGGAAATATATTTACCGGATTTCGAACAATCTCCTCGAAAAGGACTGAAAACAACCGAGATTTTCTGATAATCGAAGCCGAGTTATTCCTCAGAAGAATTCTGAGCGGCCGCAAAGACGATATTTCTTGAGAGAGATGAAATAGCGATTGGATAAGTTTATGATCGGAGAAATTCGGTGAGACGAATGCCCCGGCCGACGGCCGCCGTTTTCTGGCCGGAAAACTCTCCTGCGTCACCGCCATCCACCGCCGGAAAAAATTGAATTATGATAGTATGGAACTTGAATTGTGTTAGTAATTGGAGAAGGAAATTGAATAGAAATAATAGGATCAAAAGAATGAGCTGTGAATGGGGACCAAAGCTTAGATGCTTTGCCTAAAGTTTACTTTTTGAGAGAAAATTAAATGTATTTAAAAAAGAAAAAAAGAAAAAAGAAAAGAGTGAGTTGTGACATTTTTAAAGTTGGTTACATTCATGGTGTCTGTGGTTGGCATTTTTAAGCCATGTATTGCTTAGTCATATGAATATAATAAGTGGGTTTTAATATTTGAAGATAAGATTAAATACAAGGTGAGATGTTTTATATTTAAAAATCCTCAAGGGATCAAGAATGATAGGGAAGTTTGAGTGTGTAGAATTTGGCTTGAGATTTTGTTTTTTGGGTTTGACTAAAAATGATGATCGAGTTATTAATGTAATAAAAAAGAAAGCTTTCGTTTAAGATTTTAGTTTATTTGTTTTTTTAGAGCGTAGTATTTTTTTCAAAGTTGGCTAGACACTATCCCGTTTTCATTTTAAATATTTTTACTACGATTATCGATTTCGAGATTGGTTAAATCGAGGCTCAAATTGAAAAGATGAGATCTTATATTTTGATATTTTTATCTTTTTTTTTTTTTTTTGTATATAAGAATTGAACAAAAGATTAAATAAACTAACATGATGAAGTGTTTGAAATAAGATAACTAACAAATCAATATGATTGATATCAATGTCTCTAGATATTAAACTCAATGAACCAATTTATGTAGTATTTAATATGGATTTACATATATGCACAGTATATATTCATAACATAAACAAAATCGTTATGGATAATAGACTTCCTTGTCCCAATTGATGAATTTCTATTAATATATACTTTGGTGTTATATATAATGGGGAATGGATAGTGGGCTTTTCTTTCTATTGGGGGTGGGTGGTATGTATTTAATATATTTATTTATTAATGAAGTAATAATGCAAGTTATATTGGTTTGTTCTAAGCATATCAAGAGTTGGTGTCTTTTCTTTATCCATAAGTTATACATGTATTCGGTGCATAAGCATTTTTATCTTTTACGTAATTTGATTTATTATTATTATTATTATTATTATTATTATTATTATTATTATTATTATTATTATTATAAAATCATTAAGAGTGTAGGCCTAATTAATTTGTACTTTGTGTGACTGTATTCAGAGTATTTGTTAATGCTTTTCGTTTTCTTCCTTTTTTTTTTCTTCTTCTTCACAATGATGTTGAGTTTTCTTTGTTCAAAAAAAAAAAAAAATATACACATATATATATATATACACACACATAACCATTTCTTGAATTTAATTTCTAAGATAAAACCCTTAATATTCATAATTTAAACTCTTTATTTTCAGAAGTCAATTTTTATTTGATTATGACACGAAATGATGAAATCCTCAAAACAATGTTCTTTGATAACATGAAATGGAAAGTGGAAATTTAGTAAAATGTCTGTGTGGATTTGAGATTTAATCACGAGTGCTTGTCCAATTTTGCATCAAAAGTGGATATCAGTTTTCGCATTGGTTTCATTAATCCGTGACTTTTTGGCTTAATCATGAAATTTAATCACTTTTTCTCAAAAGAATAATATTTTTTTCTTTGAATTTAATCACTAATAAGTAATAACGCAATTATATTTATCTTTATTGCAGGCTCTTGATTCTTTTCTAGTGCCAACTACCAAAGTGAATGCACCAGTAGGTCCAGTAAGTCCCCTTTTGTCTTTTTACATTTGACTAATTCTAAGAGCAAACTACTTTCCTTAATTTAATTTATGAAGAAAAAAAAAAAGGAAAAAAGAAAATTAGAGCATGATATAAAATTAATAGCGTACATATTTGGATAATTCACGCGGGTCATTTCACACATAAATATTCTAGGGCAAATTCTTGATGGGACAAATTTTTGTGTACTATCTTATATGAAATGTGAAATCGTGAATTAATATTGGTTAAAATAAATTAACACGCAACTAATACAGATCAACTGAAATCCAATTAATATTTTCATTTAACTAAAAAAATTATCTTTGATTTTGAAAATATTAATGCTTACTTGAGCTAAAAGTATATATTAGCTAAAAGTATATATTATCTTGAAAAGTATAATTTGATTTGAAAAATATTACTTACTTAAATTAAAATTACTATCTTTAACTTTGAAATGTATTACTTAAAAAAATGACTTTTGATCTGAGAACACAAATAAAAAATTCATCAAATTCATCGACGTTCTTCATGAATTTTTCTACGTTTTTCCCACGTTCGATAGACTTTGTTCGTAGAGGTTTCAATTTTTTATTCGAAACAATATTATTCATGGATTGAAAACATCCAATTTCAGCATTTGAAAGTTCTTCACCGGAGTTTCCGAAATTAGCTTTCAAATAAGACAATAAACCTTCAAATTAATATCATTCAAGTTAAAATCAAAATTAAAGATTTCGACTTCAAAATACAAAAATCAAATTAGAGTTCTTGAAGGAAGAATCGAATGAGTTCACCTAGGTTTGTAACACCTTTAATTTAGTCTAGAGGTATAAAAATCGGTACTACGTGTTTAAAATGCATACTCGAAATTTGTTACTACACTACCAACCAATATTCCAAGTACTCTAGGGTTTTATTTCTATAACACAAATTTCCATAAATTTCACTCTAGAATTTACTATTGCCATTGTATATAGAGTGGTGGCACAATAATATAAAATAATAATTGTCACAATAATATCAAAAGTTTAATTGAACATATCATATCAAAGAAGCAATTCCTTCATCTCTATGAGTTGATACACAACATAGAAGAATTCAATTAGAGACCAAACAGAATAATGACAAAGAAGATGAAAATAAGAAAGATATTAGAAAGAGGGAAAAATGCGTTTGGTTGTGGTTTGTTACAACCACTTCCATAAATAAGAAGGGGACAATGTAAAAGCCCACTTACTGTCTTCTTATTAATTATTTGTTCATTCAACAACCAAACATTAATTTTCCAAAAAAACATAAATACAGGCTTAGAGAGCCGATACAACAGTTATGTCTTTGTGTTGGTCCTGTTCGAGTAGGTTTGAAGGATTCTTAGGTTATATACCTAGAATTCGACCTCATGAATTAGCATAAATTATTGTTTACGAATTTCTAGTTACATGCGTTCAAACATGAATTGATGAGTGGGGCTATAGATATTGTTGATCCCCTGCTCGTCTAACCGGATCAGAACCCCGGGTGAGGGAAAACTATGGATCGAACCGAGCTGAAGTGGTACCCGACATGGTCGGACCGACCATAACGACAGATCCGAGCCCGGTGGGTCTGCGGTCTCGGGTACCCAGTTTGGTCGGTGTGGCCAACTATAACGGGACGATCCGACCAAAATCATCCGACCTTAAGAATCTCGATGAGCGGATAAGGGCTACGAATCCATAAAAAAGGGAAGAAATCCTGCATCAAATCGTATCCGATTTAGATAGGATTAAATCTAATTTTACCTCGTTTAGACCATAAATCCTAGGGATTTATATCTTATTGTTCAAGTTTCATATCTAGGATATAGCCTATAAATAGGGCCCTGAACCCACTCGAAGGGGTATCGAATTTTGGATCCGAAATCATTGTATTCATTGCAATTAGAGAGCTTTTACTCTCATCTTTCATAATAAAAACGTCCTGTCCGGCCAGAGAAGGCCGACCAGAACAAGCCTAGCAAATTTGCCCGAGTAGGCACCGGGCACAATCTTTCTCTTACTTTATTCGATTTTTTCTTATTTTTTGCTCGGTTCAGTTCACCCGAGCCGGACATACTTTTTGGTGTTAGGCTAAGATTTTGTGCTCTACAAAATCTGACGTCAACATTTGGCGCTAGAAGGAGGGGGCTTGAGAAACACAACATCGCTCGAAAATCTTCCAGCACAATGACCTTAGAGACATGGAGCTCCCGCCTGATCCCCAAAGCCAGAACTTATTGCCTGGAAGTTCTGGCCAACGCCAACAATACGACACCCCCGGAGTCGTAACCAACACTCATCTGGAAAGGGTGCCTTTGGGAATCCCACTACTAACCGAACCTAGAGAGACCGAGATGACCTCTGAAGAAATAAAAGTCATGATGTCTCAACTCAACGACAGGCTGAAGGAGGCAGAGGCCAGGGAGAAGACCAAGTTGATACACGATCTCGAGGATACCCAATCCTCGGACGAGCCGAGGAACAAAAGGAAGGACAAGGGGAAGGGCGCAATGACTGAACAACGGTCGGCTAGAGCGGTGATGAATGAAAGTCGATCAGGGACTCAGATCTGCCCGACCTGATCAGAAGCCCGAATGAAAACTCGTAGCATATTCGACCGACTTGGTCCTGCCTCGGCTCGTGAGGCTAGGAAATCGACGAAGAAACTGGATTTCGAGAACGAGTATCGGCAGGACGAGCAACGAACGCATAGTGACTACTCGGTAAACGAGGATGAGGAAGAGCACAGGCTCAAACGAAGGCTAGCTGAGATCGAGGCTAAAAAACCAAGGCCCGAACAAGAAAAGAGGCGAAAGAAGGCGTCACCTTTCGTGGATAGGATCTCAGACCAGATCACTCCCACAAAATTCAAAGTACCACCAATTGGTCTCTACAATGGAGAAACCGATCCAAATTCGCACGTGGATAAATATACTTCATGGATGGAACTTCAGGGCATATCCGAGGAGCTTATGTGCAAAGCCTTCCCTTTAACACTCGGCGACCGAGCTCAAAGATGGTTCCGATCATTACCAGATTTTTCGGTCAGAGGATGGAAAGAGCTGACTGATCTATTTCTCACCCAGTTCATGGGATCAAAAACAAGGTCTACCCCGAAAGAAAGACTGGTAAATATAAAACAGGGAAAAGATGAATCTCTGAGATCCTACATGGACAGGTTCAATAAGCTCGTCTTAGAAATAGAGCACATTTCTGATGACGCGGTGCTAATGGCGATCATGGCAGGCCTCCGACCAAAAACGAGGTTTTGGTGGAATGTCCACGAATAAGGCCCTAAGACATATCATGATTTCCTGAGCCGAGCCGAAAGATATATCGGGGCCGAGGAGGCAATCCCAGAAGAAAGACCAAGCCAGGAGAAAGGAGAAGGGAATGAGAGAAGGAAGAATACACCTTTCAAACCCCCGGGCGAGTTTAAGGTCTACCAAAACGAGGAATTGGATCGGGTCAGACAGATCTTAACAATAAGTCCTACCCAGATGCTTACCGAACTTCAGGGACAAAATATCCTACCCGTCCCGAGGCCAATGAAAGCCGATCCCGCTCGATTGAATCAGAACAGGTATTGTCAATACCACAAAGCTCCGGGACATGATACAGACAGATGCAGAGCTCTTCTGATTGAACTCATGAGGTTGATTGATCGAGGTCACCTCAAGGATTACGTCAAAAATCCCGAGCAGAGGCCACAACAACTTCCACCACCACCTCAGCAAGGAACAATCCGAGAGGTCCACACGTTGGTGAACAACAACTATGGCGAGCAGAGATCGTCAAAAAGGATGAGAAGAGAACAAATCAGGGAGGCCAGGAATGGATACCAACGATATAACCCGCCAAGGACGGAACCGATCCACGTACCAATAACATTCACCGAGCAGGATTCCGAAGGAAGAGTGCAACCTCACAGCGATGCCTTGGTGGTATCTTTGAATATTGGCCTGACAATGGTCCATAGAGTCTTGGTCGACACAGGAAGTTATGCAAACATTCTCCATCTGAATACATTCAAAAGAATGGGGCTCCGAGAATCCGATCTGCAGTCTTGCTCGGACGCAATCCAAGGGTTCGGAGGCCATATAACACAAACGATAGGGAAGTGTGAGCTGAAGGTCGTATTCGGAGCCGGAGAGAAGACTGTTCATACTACAACCGAGTTCAAGGTAGTGGATGTGAACTCGGTATACAACGCAATCTGGGGACGGCCACTTTTGGCTAAGATAAAAGCTGTAATATCAATTCATCATCTGACAATCAAGTTTCCAGTTGGGGACGAGGTATACGTAATCCGAGGCAATCAAACGTCAGCTCGAGAATGTGAATCGGGACTGAAGCCCAGGGAACTCAATGTGATTGAGCAGAAAAATCTTGCCAGCAGCTCGGGGCTGGAAAAGGGCCCGGAACTCATCGAGCTAGATTCCGAACTTGAGCCGGCGCTCGCCCAACCAGAACAGATAAGCCCGTCCAGTACGCGAGAGGGCAACACTAAGTCCAGGGTAGCCGACCAAAGATCGGATGAAGAGACAGTTGACCAGGATGTTACTTGGGAAACTCTGGATCCCAGGATGGAGAGACCGAAGAAAAGGGCCACATCGATGGAAGAACAGGATGTGGTCCGGCTGGATGAAAGCAAACCCGAGCTGGAGCTCAAAATTGGCAGGAATCTAAAAGAGCCGTTCAGGGGAGAACTCATAGCGTTCCTAGCCAAGAACACAGACGTTTTTGCCTGGTGCCACGAGGACATGGAAGACATCCAACCAGAAGACGCGTGTCATCATCTGAACATCGATCCCACTGCCAGACCGGTAGTACAGAAAAGGCGGAGGCTCAGCCCGGACAGGTACGAGGGATTGAAACTAGAAGTCCAGAAGCTGCTCGGAAATGGTTTCATACGGGAATGCGAGTATGCAATCTGGGTTGCCAACCCAGTTTTGGTAAAAAAGTCCAATGGAGCATGGAAGCTGTGCGTGGATTTTACCGACCTTAATAAAGCCTGCCCCAAGGACTGTTTTCCTTTGCCGAACATCGATCAGCTGGTCGACACGACAACAGGACACGAAGTAATGAGCTTCATGGATGCCTATTCGGGTTATCATCAAATTCCGATGGCCGAGCACGACCAGCAACACACCACGTTCGTTACTGACCGTGCACAATACTGTTACAAAATGATGTCTTTTGGCCTGAAGAACGCCGGGGCTACCTACCAGAGGCTAGTTAACAAAATGTTTGCATCTCAGATAGGCAAAACCATGGAGGTCTATATAGACGATATGTTGGTAAAATCGAAAAAACTAGAGGATCATGTAGCCGACCTAACAGAGATGTTCGACGTTCTGAGGAAATACAGGATGAAGCTCAATCCGAAGAAGTGCTCGTTCGAAGTCAGCTCGGGAAAATTTTTGGGATATATGGTTAGCCAACGAGGAATCGAAGCTAACCCAGAGAAGATTGACGCAATAGTAAAACTGACACCTCCAAGAAGGGTGAAAGACGTGCAGAGCTTAACTGGAAGGGTCGCCGCACTAAACAGATTTATATCAAGGTCGACTGACAAGTGTAAACCGTTCTTCAACCTGATCAGGAAGGATGGGAAATTTGAATGGAGCACCGAATGCGAAAAGACATTAGAAGAACTAAAGAGAGCCCTGATGGAGGCACCAGTGCCAGCGAAACCCGAGGCCGGGGAAAAGTTACAGCTCTATCAGGCAGTATCGTCCTACGCGATCAGTGTAGTCCTGGTACGAGCAGAAAAAACAGCCCAGCAGCCGGTGTATTATGTTAGCCAATCCCTCCACGACGCCGAGCTCAGATATCCAGCCATGGAGAAACTCGCATATGCTCTGGTCGTTTCGGCCAGGAAATTAAGGCCATACTTTTTAGCCCATCAAGTCGAGGTATTAACCAACTTTCCACTAAAGCAGGTCCTCTCCCGACCTGATTCATCAGGATGACTATTGAAATGGTCCGTCGAGCTCGGACAATATGACATCCGTTATTCCCCAAGAACGACAATCAAAGGGCAGGCCCTAGCAGATTTCATTGCCGAATTCACTCCTACAATCGTACTTGAGGAGGAAAAAATCGAGAAGCCATGGAAGATGTTCGTTGACAGGTCGTCAACACAAGCAGCCGCCGGAGCAGGAATCGTACTCATCAGCCCCACAAATAAGTATTTCTGTTCGGCCCTAAGGTTCAAATTCCCAGCAACAAATAATGAAGCAGAATATGAGGCCCTGCTAGCCGGATTAGAGATGGTCAAACAATTCGGAGCTGACAATCTTGAAGTGTTCAGTGATTCACTCCTCGTCGTCAACCAAGTTTCGGGGGAGTACGCCGCGAGAGACAACAAAATGGCAAGGTACTTGAGGTCGGTGGAACTGTCTTGGTAGACTTCAGAAAGATTCGAGCCGAGCAAATCCCAAGAACTAAGAATGTCCAAGCAGACGTCTTAGCTCGGCTCGCAACGAGTGATGGGGCGGAGGACATTGGGTCAGTAAATATCGGGATGATTGAGAGCTCGGCCCTCAACCAAAGGATGATATATGTCACTAAGGACAGCAGCAATTGGATGACCCCGATCATCCAATACCTGGAAGGGGGAAGGAGCCCGATGATTAGATCGAGGCTCGAAGGTTAAGGATACGGTCTGCTCGCTACACACTGCAAGAAGGAATTCTATATAAAAGGGGTTTTTCCCTACCTTTATTACGATGCTTAGACGAGCAAGAAACTGATTACGCCCTCAAGGAGGTGCATGAAGGAATTTGTGGAAATCATTCTGGTGGACAAGCCCTGGCCTTCAAAATAATTAGGCAGAGATACTTCTGGCCGAGCCTTAAAAAGGACGCGATCAATTTCACAAGGAAATGTGAACGATGCCAGAAATGCGCGCCTCAGACAAAATCCCCGGCAGAAGAGCTAAATTCTGTAATGGCACCCTGGTCATTCGTAAAATGGGGAATCGACCTGATCGGACCCCTACCAACGGGCAAAGGAGGAGTGAAGTTTGCAGTGGTAGCCGTTGATTATTTCACTAAGTGGGCAGAGGCCGAGCCGCTCGCCAAAATAACCGAACCAAAGATCACCGATTTCATCTGGAAGTCTATCATATGCCGTTTCGGCATTCCACACTCTTTGGTCTCTGACAACGGCCGTCAGTTCGACTCGGTGGGCTTCAATGAATTCTGTAGGAACCTCGGCATCAAAAAGTTAATTTCCACCCCATATCACCCTCAGGGCAATGGCCAGGTGGAAGCAATAAACAAGATCATCAAACATACTTTGAGAGCAAAACTCGAAAATCTGAAGGGATCTTAGGCAGATGAGCTACCGGGAGTCCTCTGGTCTTACAGAACAACGACCAGAACTTCAACAGGTGAAACTCCTTTCTCTTTGGCCTTTGGGTCGGAGGCCGTCATCCCTGTTGAGGTCGGCATCCCGACATGGAGGACTCAGAATTTCGAAGAACAGAATAATGAAGTCGCTATGCTGAGCAACCTCGACCTTTTGGAAGAAAAAAGGCAGGAGTCCGAGCTCAAGAATTCAATCTACAAACAAAGAAGTGAGAAGTACTACAACTCCAGGGTCCGAGCCAGGAAATTTGACGTCGGAGACCTGGTCCTCAAAAAAGTACTCCAACATACAAAAGAACTTAATGCTGGGCCACTCGGACCAAATTGGGAAGGGCCGTATCGGATAATCCGAGTGCTGACCAGATGGGCATACGAGATAGCCGATCTAAACGGAAAGAAGCTGTCTAAGCTGTGGAATGCCGAGCATTTGAAGAAATACTATCAATAGCGTTAGGAATTTTTCTTTGTAAATTTTACTATTCTTCTACAAGTTGCTCGTTTCAATAAACAAGTAGTTCATTTTTAATTAATGCTGTAAAAATAGGGCTCCGGCCCAATCCGAGCACTTACGCGGAGCTCGGGTTCTAAATCCGAAATAAGGCTCCGGCCCAATCCGAGCTCTTACGCGGAGCTCGAGTTCTGAATCCGAAATAGGGCTCCGGCCCAATCCGAGCTCTTACGCGGAGCTCGGGTTCTGAATCTGAAATAAGGCTCCGGCCCAATCCGAGCTCTTACGCGGAGCTCGGGTTCTGAATCCGAAATAGGGCTCCGGCCCAATCCGAGCTCTTACGCGGAGCTCAGGTTCTGAATCCGAAATAGGGCTCCGGCCCAATCCGAGTTCCTACGCGGAGCTCGGGTTCTGAATCCGAAGTAGGGCTCCGGCCTAAAAGCTCAGATCCCGACCAATGGTAAAGGTCTTAAGGAATATATGAAGGTATCTGAATTAGGACAAGATAGAGAATACACAGAAACGTCGAACAAAAACGAAATAGAAACGATCAAAAATCTGTTTCATTTACAAAGAATAACCCGGTTTGGAGGCCGGAACCTCTTTACAAAAGACAGAAAGCCGAAGAACAATATCACGAAAGACCTGAACTAAACAAAATCCGAGCACCAGGATCGGTGCCTCGGACAAAAGGGTTGATGCTTCTGATAAGAGGTGCAAGGAGGGATAGAAGCTACTGGTCTGTAACTTCGATCACCTCATCGCCACTCGCCTCTGCTGGCGCCAACCCCGCCTCCGCACTTGCTGCTGCTCCGCCCGGGCTCCCCGCAGTGCCATCGCCACCACCATCGCCGCTGCCCTCTCCAACCTCCTCGCCGACCTCCGGAGGAGTTGGCATCGACATAAAGTCGATAGGAGGAGCCGGCCTGAGGAGGTGATCAGACCCTGTCGGAAGGTATTCAGGCAGCTCCTCCATCATCCGAAGATGATAAGCCGGAAGAGGCTGTTTCTCCAGGAAGGCAGCCAGAGCAGACATCAGCGGCCTATCATCCACACCGGCAGCTCGGTTGGTCTGGATGTTGTCTATTAAGGACAAAACGTAAGTCAGAATACTCTCATACTTGTACTCCGCCGACGTCTTGAACTTCTGACAAACCGCCATCTCATTCGGCGGTGCGGTCCGGGCCTCTTGAAGCTCGGCTCGGAGACGAGCCACCTCCACCGTTAGGTCCGACACCCGCTGCCTATCGACTTCGGCAGCCCGGGTCGTCTCTTCGAGCGCCTCCTGGAAAGAGGTCAGCTTGGCGGTCATGGTGGCCTCCTCGTTCCTGGCCTTGGTGAGATCGGCCCGGGTTTTTTGCAGCTCTTCCCGTCGCCGATCATGCCTCTCCCGAGCCGCATGATGGGAGGCTTGGGTCTTCCAGGCAAAAACCGACGCCTGGGCGAGCAGGATGACAGAGCAGTAGTCGAGGTCGATACCGGACATCTGCCGAGCATGACCTTCCAGCTCCTCGGTCCAGGCCCGAGCAGGTGCCTCCATCGCATCCGCCACTCCATCGGGGAGGTTAGACTCGTCGGTGGGAGAGCGAGCCCGACTATAGTTGATTTGGAAGGGTGGTCTCCTGCCCAACCATTCCACGGTCTCCGTCACCCGCTGAGGATCCCAGCCGGTGACGCTCACAGACCCGGCCAAACGTGACTCCTGGCCGGCAGCAGGTTGCGGCCGATTGGTCGATCGGCCAATCCCTGAGGGTCCTCTCTCCTCGACGTGAGCCCTTTTGCTCGCCCCCTGTTCGGAGCTCGGCGGTCGCCTGGATGGAGCATCCCGGGGCTGCGCTGAACGGTTGGAGCCGCTTCCTCGAGAGGAAGCCTGAGCCCCCCGAGCAGGGGCTGAAGTGCGCTGCGAGCGTTGTCGGAGACGTTCAGCAGGATCCATCCTCAAGACGATGCCCTGGCCGGGAAGGGATACTGGATAAATAAAATAACCCGATTAGTTACAAGGTGTATGAAAATCAACATTATATAACCCGATCAGAGCAAATGTGCAAGAACCTTGTACTGGACTGGGGGAGACGCGGAACGGTGAAATCAAGCCGGATGCTAGGAGATTCTTCTCGGCTAACAACACCTTGTAGTGCCTCTGGTCAGCAGGAGAGAAGTCGCGCAGATAGCGAATCTTCTGCGAGAAAGAGTCGCTGATCACCAGGTTCCTGGGCGGAGTCTCTGCAGAACAAAGAAAAGTTAAAAGATCAGAAGGGACGTCAGCAGACCAGATTAAAAGAACGATAAATACCCTGAGCATCGCCAAATTGGGTAGGGCACCTAGCCCGAGCAGCTTCGTCCGCCCATGCCCCGCCGACCCAGAACCACTTGCCGCGCCAATCCTTGATCGACGAAGGCAGGCATCGCACTAACACTGGTCGGTATTTCCGGACCGACGCATAGTAGAAGTGGTTCTTCAGACCAGGCGTCAGCTTCAGCCTGTACATCCACGCCACTTCATGCGGGCTCGGCACTCCGAGGCCGAAGTGCCAGAACATCACCACCAGACCGATGAGTGATGACCAGCCGTTTGGATGAAGTTGACCTGGTGCGATCCCCCAATGACTGAGGTACCCAGCGAGTGTTGGAGCAAGGGGGAAGCGAAGTCCGGCCTCGAGAGCTCGGACGCTGACAGCGACTTACCCGGCTGGCGGCTGGTCCATCCGATCCATGGGGTGAGGAAGGGTCATTGACACGTTCTTCGGAATTGAGAAGAGTACGCGCCATTTGAGCAGCTCAGCAGGGGTGACGTATGCCGGACAGTCAAAGGCCTCAGAGTCCCGGCTGGAGGCGATTTGCCGAACGGGAGACCCTGGCATTGTACTTCGGATCGGGACTCCCTCAGGGATCACAGATTCGCCACGCCTCGATGTATTGACTTCGCCGGAACCACGAACCGACTGGCTCGGGTCGTCGTGCTCGGTGGAAGGAACATTAACCAACTGGCCGGCAGGGGCTTCATCTGGGTCGGACGAAGAGCAGTCGGACGAGCTTGACGTCCACGAGTACGATGGCTCAGAGCTAGGGTTGGCCCCTTGGTCGTAATCCTGAACCGATTTGCCTGAACTTGAAGACATAATTTAGAAGACAATAAATATGTACCTTACAGAATTGAGGAGTACGGATATTTCTGCACGGTAATTTAAGATCAGTAAGTTCTGGTCGGATTGGCGAGAGAAAATAGCAAGGATTCGGAGTTCGCTGAAAATGGAAGTGGATAAATGACTTGTTATTTCCCCTATTTATAGAAGACCACCGCGACTCTTCAACTTCCAGGCGTGCAGATGCCGACACGTGTTCTCGTTTGACGGGAGAGATGAGTGCGTCGACAGATCATTGAGTTGGACGAGCAGTTTATCTGGAGATGTCGGATCCTGATCAGAGTGAGTCTCTTACCACGACCCGAGGGGCTAGTGTTGATCCTCTGCTCGTCTAACCGGATCAGAGCCCCGGGTGAGGGAAAACTATGGATCGAACCGAGCTAAAGTGGTACCCGACATGGTCGGACCGACCATAACGACAGATCCGAGCCCGGTGGGTCTGCTGTCTCGGGTACCCAGTTTGGTCGGTGTGGCCAACTATAACGGGACGATCCGACCAAAATCATCCGACCTTAAGAATCTCGATGAGCGGATAAGGGCTACGAATCCATAAAAAATGGAAGAAATCCTGCATCAAATCGTATCCGATTTAGATAGGATTAAATCTAATTTTACCTCGTTTAGACCATAAATCCTAGGGATTTATATCTTATTGTTCAAGTTTCATATCTAGGATCTAGCCTATAAATAGGGCCCTGAACCCACTCGAAGGGGTATCGAATTCTGGATCCGAAATCATTGTATTCATTGCAATTAGAGAGCTTTTACTCTCATCTTTCATAATAAAAACGTCCTGTCCGGCTAGAGAAGGCCGACCAGAACAAGCCTAGCAAATTTGCCCGAGTCGGCACCGGGCACAATCTTTCTCTTACTTTATTCGATTTTTTCTTATTTTTTGCTCGGTTCAGTTCACCCGAGCCGAACATACTTTTTGGTGTTAGGCTAAGATTTTGTGCTCTACAAAATCTGACGTCAACAGATATCATAAAAATACTAAATACATCATTTAAAAACAATTAAAAAAATGAAAAATGTAAAAGTACAATTTTTTAGGTGTGTTTAGTATAATTAGGAGTGTTGATAACACCACCCTAAATATTATTACATATATTAATGTAGTTTATGAAGTCTTATGACTGATCTTAAATGGGCTTTTATCGAATGGTACATAATTCTAAAACAAATTTTGGAACTCTTCGAGGAAAAGAAGAAGGAAGTACTACAATTGTAAGAATGTTATGAATGAAAATTTTAATGGAGTAAATGAAACAAGTGATTCTAGGATCTATTTATAGAATTCAGAAGAGTTGTTTTGGCTTAACCAATGTGGCTCAAACCGGTTCAAACTGACTGCACCCTTTCAAATTGACTCGGACTAGTTCGGTTCAAACCTTACACCTATTTGGCCCATTCGCACATTTTCAATTCCAACCACCAGAGTTCGGATTGAAACAAGCATCGTATGATCGACTGAACTCAATTAAAGGACTGCTCTGCATGTCTGACCCGCTGTCGCATCATCGAACCAACCAAATCACCTCCTCGAGCCACCTGATTCAATCGCAAAAATTTAAAGCTCCTAACTCCTTGTGAGGATTCATACATGCAAAGAACGACTATTATTGCAACAAGTGCCACCTGAACATGCTCGTGGCTTGTGCGGGTTCGAATAGTGCTTCGCACCATAAGTTGGTTAGCCGAAAATGGCTAAACCCAAAACGCCTCTAGGATAGGCCATATGAAGAGCACACGTGATTACTCCTTAGTAAGATGATCCTATTAATATGGTGGAATTGTTTTTTCCTTCTTCCTGTGTAGGATATGTCTTCTCATATCCCACCACTACTCAATTTATTTCAACTTAAGCCATTAACCTCTCAATCATAAAAAAAAAAATTGAGAAAATAAATACTCTAAAATTATATGTTCGGAATGTAGATTCAAATATCACAACTTGTTTTCAATGTAATTAAATAAAAAACATCATGTAAACAGTGATAAAAAATTATCTAACATCAACCTTTTCAAACCAATTCCGAACGTTATATATGTATAACAATCATCATATAATTATTAAATCCAAATGAAGTATGAAACACACATCACATTTGAGTTGATCAATTAAGAGGAATACTCAATGTTGGTCCAATTAGTCAAGCTCAGCCCACGTCCAATTTGTTAAAAGCCCAAATTAAAGTTAGAAGATGTGTACTACAAAGTCGGCCCAATTATTGTTGTAGGCCTAATTGTACCACAAGCTCCTCTCTCGCTTTTGTAACAACTAAATTCATGTCTTCAAAAAACATTAACAAATAAATATATAAATTTTGCACATTTATTTGGATCAAAATATAGTGGATACAAATCTCTATAGTTTTCCTGATTCTTTTCTTTAACAGTTTCACTTGAATGACGTTATTTCAGGGTTTGAAGTTTTGTTTTGAATTATATATTATTTTTTTAAATATTTTTGCAAAGAACATCGTGAATTTGTAAAAATACTATTAAATCTGCAAAAAAATGTTGTTGAGCTGGATGAAATTTTAACTTGAAAAATGTTGATTGAAAAAATTTAACACCTTATCTCAGATCAAACATCGTCATTGTTAGTCATTTTTATTTTAATGAACTTAATGACTTTATTTGATTACAACAAATATTGATAAATGATTACTCACTTCTATATTTATAAGATTTTATTAAATAGCCAACACACTTTTTATTTTATTTTTGGATATTTGATGGAGTGTCCACAACATCCTATATTCCTATATGAATGTGTCTTATTATAATCCAATTATTGCTATATATATATATATATATATATATATATATATATATATATATATATATATATATATATATATATAAGACGAAGATGTTTTATAACTGATATATCAATTAAATATTGATATTAATCTGTATATTTTTAGAAGGTGTTTTTAAATGGAAAAAAATATTTTAGTATATACACAAGGATAAAAATTAATATTAGCATTAATATATTAACATTAGTATTAGTATGTTATTACAATTTACAGGAATCTCTGAATTAGTATTCCTACAAACACACCAAAACTATAAAACCCTAATTTCTGACCTTCACAACTATCATCCGCCGCTCGCAACAACAGATCTACCAAAAGCTCGCCGCGCTGCCACGATCCAGACACCTCACCGTCGTAAGTTCTCCTCCTCAGCATCCATTAATCTTCGCAACCTTGAGTTCATCGTTCAATCGCCACCATCAATTCTGCAGTACCTTTTTTTTTTATAAAAGTTGTGATTTGATATTGTTTCCTGGTTGATGATTGAATGCGCTTTTTGGATTTTTTTTTTCCTAGGGGAGCACTAAGAAGTTTGTTGTTGGATTTCTAGAGACAATTTGCGACGATGGCTTCGAGATTTTGGACTCAGGTTTGTTAGCTATCAATAAATTTGATATTTTTGTTCGTTAAATTTACTTCACATTATGTTAAGTGCTTGCTGAGGCTTTTTTTTGTTTTTGTTTTATCCTTTTTGAAGTTTGAATTTTGTTTCGATTTCTGCTTGTTATTATTTTCTGTTATTATGATTTCTGACTAATGCCTTAGATTTTGGCAAGGATGAAAATTTCGATTTTGTACCTTGATTTTTACTGAATTTTGGTGAAAATATCGATTTCGAAAGCTAAATTTTAGTGAAATTTCGCGAAATTTTTATCCTTGGATATTGGTTATGTTGTGTTAGTCTGCTTGGGTATTCTTAAACATTCTATCATATCTGTTTTTATGCTGATACTGATGGTCAAGATGTCAGATTTGATTATAGCCCAATGTTATAGATGGGGAATGGTTTATTCACTAATCCAGCTAATTTGTATTTGAAAGTTCAGTTGTTTTTCTGAATTTGATTGTATTGCCTTTTGGGATTGTAGGATGGTGACAGTGATACGGAGGAGGAGGAGAATGACTTTGATGAGCAGGAAGAGAATGTTGCAGCGGATACAACCACTGCAACAGCTGCAAGTAGATATTATTCTGCTAATGCTAGTGATAGTGATGATTCTGATGGGCAGAAGCGTGTTGTCAAACGTGTCAAAGATAAGAGGTTTGATGAGATGGTTGCTACTGTTGATCAGATGAAAAATGCTATGAAAATTAATGACTGGGTTAGTCTGCAAGAAAACTTTGAGAAGATCAATAAGCAATTGGGGAAGGTCATGAGGGCCATCGAGTCTGATAAGCCTCCAAATCTGTACATTAAGGCTCTCGTGATGTTGGAGGATTTCTTGAATCAGGCCTTAGCCAATAAGGAGGCGAAGAAGAAGATGAGTAGTAGTAATGCGAAGGCCTTGAATTCGATGAAGCAAAAGTTAAAGAAAAACAACAAGCTCTACGAGGACATGATTAATCAGTGTAGGGAGAAGCCTGAACTTTTTGAGGAAAAGGTTGAGGACCAAGAACCCGATACTGAGGATGACAGTGAAGATGAGGAAGATGATTTTGATGATGATCCAGAAACCCTAAAATCTCAGGAGAGTGAGGATGAGGAGGAAAAGGATGCCGATGAGACTGGTACTGGATGGGAGAAAATGATGAGCAAGAAAGATAAGATGATGGATAAGCAGTTCAAGGACCCCAGCCAAATTACGTGGGACACCGTAAACAAGAAGTTTAAGGAGATTGTTGCTGCCAGGGGTAAGAAGGGGACTGGGAGAGTTGAGTTGGTCGAGCAGCTCACTTTCTTAACGAGGGTGGCCAAGACACCTGCTCAGAAGCTTGAGATCCTTTTCAGTGTTGTCTCTGCGCAGTTTGATGTTAACCCAAGTCTGAGTGGACACATGCCGATCAATGTATGGAAACAATGTGTGCAGAATATGCTTGCCATACTTGATATTTTAACACAGTACCCTAATATTGTGGTTGACGATATGGTGGAGCCTGATGAAAATGAAACCCAAAAAGGAATTGACTTCACTGACACAATAAGGATTTGGGGTAATTTGTCCGCCTTTCTGGACAGGATAGATGTGGAATATTTCAAGAGCCTTCAGGTTATTGATCCGCACACCCGTGAGTATGTTGAGAGGCTGAAAGATGAGCCGAAGTTTTTAGTTCTTGCTCAAAATGTTCAGGAGTATTTGGAGCGAGCAGGGGACTACAAAGGTGCTTCAAAGGTTGCCCTAAAACGGGTTGAACTCGTGTATTATAAGCCGCAGGAGGTATATGATTCTATGAGGAAATTGGCTGAGTTGGACAACGTGGGAGAGGCAGAGTCCGGAGAGGAAACTAAAGTTGTGGAGGAAAGTAAGGGTCCACCTGCATTTGTTGCAGTTCCTGAGCTGGTTCCTCGCAAGCCTACGTTTCCAGAGAATAGCCGGGCTTTGTTGGACATACTTGTTTCGCTCATTTACAAATATGGCGATGAGCGGACTAAGGCCCGTGCAATGCTTTGTGATATATACCACCATGCCATCTTTGATGAATTTTCAACATCCCGTGACTTGTTGCTCATGAGTCACCTTCAGGATAATGTTCAGCACATGGATATATCCACACAGATACTTTTTAACAGAGCTATGGCACAGCTTGGTTTATGTGCATTCAGGGTGGGTCTCGTTACTGAGAGTCATAGTTGCCTCTCAGAACTATATTCTGCTGGAAGGGTGAAGGAATTACTGGCTCAAGGTGTCTCTCAGAGCCGATACCATGAGAAAACCCCAGAACAGGTATTTTCTTTAAACCATAACTCCCAACATTCTTGTGAAATTATAGCATGTTGATGAGCGTTGATACTTACTAATTGTCGATCTCTATGTTCTTGATATCTGATTTGGAGAGATACAACATCAATTTTCCCCATTTTTTATGCATGCATAAAACATGGATGAGTGTCTAAGATCTGTTTTCTTATGTCTGATTTTTTCTATCATTAAACGTTTAAACTAGATAAAATTCGCTTTGCTGCTTCTATTATTTTTGGTATGGTGCTAGTGGCGAATTTTGTTTTTAGTCTTCAAAGGTTTTTTCAAAATTTGCAGGAGCGGCTAGAGAGAAGGCGTCAGATGCCTTACCATATGCACATAAATCTCGAGCTTCTAGAAGCTGTACATCTGATTTGTGCAATGTTACTTGAGGTCCCTAATATGGCAGCCAATGTGCACGATGCCAAGCGCAAGGTCATAAGCAAAAATTTCCGAAGGTTGCTTGAGATGAGTGAGCGTCAAACATTCACGGGCCCTCCTGAAAACGTCAGGGACCATGTAATGGCAGCCACCAGGGCCCTCAAACAGGGAGATTTCGATAAGGCCTTTGGCGTAATAAAATCCCTCGATGTTTGGAGATTGCTTCGCAACAAAGATCACATTCTTGAGATGCTGAAGGCTAAAATCAAGGAAGAGGCTTTGAGGACTTACCTCTTTACATACTCCTCAGCTTATGATTCTCTAAGCCTTGACCACCTGTCGAAAATGTTTGACCTCGCAGATGCACAGTCCCGTAGCATTGTAAGCAAGATGATGATCAACGAGGAGCTGCATGCAAGCTGGGACCAACCCTCTGACTGCATCATCCTCCATGATGTCGAGCACACAAGATTGCAGGCACTGGCTTTCCACTTCACCGAAAAGCTCACAATTCTTGCTGAAACTAACGAGAGGGCATTCGAGTCACGGATTGGTGGGGGTGGATTGGACGGTCTTCCTCTTAGGCGCAAAGACGGGCAAGATTATGCGGCGGCTGCAGGTGGTGGTGGTGGGAGGTGGCAGGAGTTCTCTTTCAATCAGGGCAGGCAAGGCAGCAGTGGTGGAAGAACCGGGTATAATGCCGGTGGTGGCAGAGGATCGGCTTCGGGCTTTACCGGTTTCACAAGGGATCGACAAGTGCGATCTGGGGGCTATCAGGGCTCACGGAACCAGGATGGGTCGGGCCGGGCTTACCAGACAGGTTCAGCTGCCCGGGGTGGTCAATATGATGGCTCGACCCGTATGGTTAACCTCAACAGAGGGGGTCGCACTTAAAACCTAATCTTTAAGTGGTTAGTGACTTCATTTGGGATTTTGCAACAATACGTTTGTTTGTATAAACAGCCTAAACTGAGTTCGATTCTCTTGTTTTAATTTATATAATTTTGTTGTGAGGACTCAGGTGGTGGTTGATAATTTAGTAGCATCATTCATCTTGTGAGCTAATAATAGCTATGCTATATGTCAAGTACATTCTAATATTATTAATTATTAATTTTTTGTTTTTAAAAGTAAATTGATATTTGTGTAATATTTTTATTTAGTTGCCATTCTTTTAAAGTGTTTTTTTTTAAAACCTGATTCGGGGTCCATATTTTACGAATCTGAAAATATCCCACCAAATGGGCTTCTTGGGTTTTGAGTTCAGAAATGGATTTATCATTGCCCTATTCGACCAGATTGTAAAAGCCCAAACTGCTCAAGTTTACTGGGCCTAAATTAGAATCTCAAGATATTTATTTTGCAATTTTCCCTGGTATTTGGCATCCTGTGTTGAACTGATGATATTTCAATTTGAATCAACCTGCTGATTAATATTGTACAAGCTTATGTTCTTCACTACTTATCTGCAAAAATATAATACAACTATAATATATTGACTTAATTAAAATCAACCAATAAGAAAATAACAGTATTCAACAAATTAAAGCATATCATTTTTTTAGAGGAAAGGATATGTTTGTCATTTAATTTGTTGTTCAGAAATAATCTAAATCCCTCTATTACATCATAACATTTCATTTTATATTCCATTACTTTTTAATACATGCCACGAGTTAATGATATCATTTATACATATAACATGTGATGTTTATTCTAAAATATTAAAAACACATTCGGAAATTTAGAATCTTGTTTGTCCCAAAATATCTTTGATAGAAAGCTGAGAAAAAAAGTGGTAGAGGTAGAGTAGACCCCTATTGGCTATTGATACAATTTTGTTAGTTCACACTTGACACAAATATGGAAATGAAAAGCTCCATAGCACAAAAACAAAACAAAGAAGCGAACAAACATGCACGAAAAGCTCATATGAATCATAGAAATTAAATTAGTACATTTAAAATTTGGTAGAATACAAATGTCTTATTTAATTCTACACGTCTGCTTCAATAATGGTGTTGCATCACGAGAACATTGTCCTAAAAACATGGAAAGTTTCTGCCCTTTTTTTATACGCTAATTATAGAAGTGTTCTCTGTCATTTACCAACATTTTATTCCATTAATTGAGGATTATCACATGCCACTTTTCCAGATCACCTTTTCCAACTAATGATTATTGGTTAACATGTTTTGGTTTGATGTGTCATATGTTGGGATTTATATGTAGTGTTGCTTTTTTGGATTTGATTAGGTAATTGTTTATTTAGAAGATATTCACAACCTCATTTTTGAGCTATGATGCTTTGATGTCATCCTAAATAAATTAACCAAGATCTCTAACCTATAAACTCTTATAAAAAGTTGATTATTATCTTTTTAGGATGTTCTTAAGATGCAACACGTGTCACACAACTTGTAACTAAGACTAATATCAAAGTTGGTAAAATAGAATTTTCCTTAATTTACAAAGTTGAAAATGTCTGAATAGATTATTTGAACAAATAGTTGCAAGTAACAATATGATGGGAATGTATGCCAAAATCAATCTAATCAAATGTGACTAAGCACAAATAGATGATAATATATCGAGTGTAAATTTATCCTTTAATTGCACACACCTACACATACATGTGTATTTATGTAAATTAAGGACGAATGTACACATCATGTACAATTATCGGATGTAAATCTCAAAGACCACAATATACTACAAAAATCAAAGGGAAGATTAACCTTTATACATACATATACTTTTTTTTCTTTACCTTGCAATTTCTAATATCAATATCTTTTTTTTTTGGTTGATTTGGGTACCAGTACTACCTCTAGAGTCGAAATATCTAAGTTAGGTAGCCTTAGAGCCTTTCTAATTGTATTACCAAAGATTATAGGGTATGTCAGAATATGTTAAAATATGTGCATTTCTCGAAATGAAAGATATTTTAAAAAGATTATTGCTCACTTTCTTGGATTTATTGATTAATTCATTCTATTGTAATTAGTCAAACCTTTTAAATATATTGCGCTTTTGCTTTTCCAAGCACATTAATTAATATACAAAATTGCAATACTTTTCAAACTTAAAATAAATATGATCAGAGGCGGAGCCAGGATTTCGATCCAGGGGGGCCCACGTCAACTTGTAAAAAAAATACTATAATTTTAAACTAAGCACATAAATTTATCATGATTTCGATAAAGTTAATATATTACATTATAAAATAATAAAATCCAAAATTAGTTACTTAATTATATCTAACACTTGAATTACAAAATTTTATCTCACTTTCTTCATTTACTCAATGCTTGATAAATTCTATTTATAACTTCATTTAAACTTAAATATTGTTTATCACTATTAGAATACAAAAACTACAAATTTTAAAGAATATTTTGACAATTACCTACCATAATTTTTTTTTTCCATAACTATAAGTATGGATAAAGAATTTGTAAATAAAATACAAAATCATTCATCAATCTTTTGCATCTAATCATTATATCACATATACAATTTAAGATATAATAAATCTACAATAATAAAGAAAAAATAAACCATAAAAATTATATAAAAATAATATTTTATGTTAAAATTAGATAGAAAGAGATTGAGAGAAAGAAAAAAAAAATCTAAAAACAAAATTGAGGCCTGAGGGATTTATGTTGGGTGGAAGACCAGGAAGAAAGTGTTTGTTATCTTATTTCTTTTTTTTTTAATTAAAATGGTGAAATTACTAAAATATCCCTCCTATTTTTTAAAATTTCAGGGGGGCCAGTGCCCCCTTGGCCCTAAGGTGGCTCCGCCCCTGAATATGATGGTGAATAACTGAATATCTCATCCACGAGCCAAATTCATGGTCTAAATTGAAAACAGACATTGGCTGGCCAATTGCATTATTTATAAACATATAATTAATAAAATACAAAAACATTAAAACTAAAGGACCTTGCATCGGCATGATTCATGGCTCCACCGTGGAAACATCTCAACTGCCAATTCAATATGATTTATTATCACATGAAACTCAATATGATGTGACATAATAATTCCAATATAAATCTTTGTTACTACATATGCTTGAACATCAAAGCTAAAAAAAATGAGTATTGAGAGTGTAACGGGAAATATTTGTTATTGAAAGCCCTTTTGTGTGTGCATATATTATTCAATATTCTACAAAAATAAATAGAGTTTAATGATACATAATACTTGTTCATAGACTCAAGCTAGCCAAACAATTCATCTCACTAAAAAAAAGTTATTTCTCGTATTTCGATTAAATCTCAAACCTTATTATTTGATCTAGTTAATTTATACGTTTATAATTCAAGAAATATGTGGTCCTCATCCTGAATTTTTAAAGTTACTTTGATCAACACGTTGTAAAGGATCTATGCATCATCGTTGTCGCCTAAAAAAATACAAACATATCGTAGTCTTCATCCTCCATATAAGTATGTACCATGCATTATGCTGCCCAATGAAGATTCAACCATATAACATTTAATTACCCCAAATTCCCCTCTTAAGTTGAACATAACAATATTGATTTAATGTAGACTTTCATTAAAATTAGGTAATTTAGATAATGTGCACCATCGTTTAAAATATTTATGGTGAAACCAAAAAAATATTTAATCGCTCTAATTGTACGTACCCAAAATGAGTTAAGATTTTGTAAATTTATTTGATATGATAGATTTGTAATTTTTCTTGTATAAGTTTGCATTTAATTAATGTGTAAACTTCATTTTAGTTTGATGAATTCGGAAATCAACTTGATGTAGTATAATTATTTAGTTTGATTCGGTATATGGTTTAATTTGTACCTTATGTTTAAAAAATAGAAAATCCTCAATCGTTGTCTCCAAATCTAGATTTGATTATATATAAAAATCTCCTCAGAGAATCGTTTAAATAAATAAAATTCATACTAATCATTCACATTTGTTGATTTTATGTGAGTTAATGGTAGTAAAAATCAGAACTTTTACTCGAGTTGTCATTTTAATCAAACTTTGTATTATTGGTCAAAATAATATATCTTTATATATAAAGTATGTTTTTTGACCTCGATTAGTTTTGAAAAAACAAAAATACTGACATGTCAAGATGTTGAATGCGGTTAAAAAACTGGCTAAGGTCAGAAACATACTCAATATATATATATATATATATATATATATATATATAAGATTATATTATTTGATCAATAATAAAAAAATTAGTTAAAATGATAATTCGAATAAAAATTGTGATTTTTTTGGACAATTAACCATTTTATTTTGAAGATTCAACTAAAATCATCCTTTAAACTCGATATTGACCTATGATTTTCTAATCAAAATTCAAAATACAGGCACACACTTAAGATGGTACACATTTGAACACGAAAAGATTGAAAAAAATTCATCTTCAATAAAAAAAAAAAAAAAAAATTAAAATCTTACATACGTAACCAACAAAACTTTTTATCACCAAATTTACAGTCAAAAAAGGAAAAATTGATCCGAATTAAGATAAAGCTTTTGACATGTTCGAGTGGCCAATTCACGCACGCCGGGGCGCCGCGCCGCGTTTCAACAAACGTTTTATGGGTACTGAGAAAACTTGTGGTCTCAAATATGGGGAAAAAAGTCGACTAATAATCATGTTATACTGTGTGAACATTGCATGATTTGAAATTAAACTAAAAAAGAAAAAATAAAAAAGAAATTGAAAATGACGAGTAATTAAATGTGAGAAATAATTGAGACTAATTCTGTGGCGGCTATTGAGCCGCGTGGAATGTGGGCTCACTCTTGGGCCATCCTATTTGAACCTTTTGATTGCACTCTACAAACACAAGAAAAAATTGAACTTAATTAAAAATGACTAAGAAAACTTAAGAGGATTGCTAATAGATTATTATAATTTTCTTTTTCAATTTGAGTGAATAGTAAGGGGATATTGTTTCGATTAATTGTCTTTCAAGAACTTTAAAGACCATATTGATATTTCATAAGAAAATTGTGATACATCTGTATTTAAATTAAAATTAAGGATACAAGTGTTTGACAAAATGTCTCATAGATGTTGTATTTGATCAAAAAACATCACTAATATTAATTTTATGCAAAAGTGCCACACATGATCTGAACACACGCTATGATACAAACACGATTGTGTGACTATACAGACAACCATGTGTGACATTTTTGAAAAATATTATTGGATTATTATTTTCACAAATGGAAGCTAATAAAGAGATATCTCCATCAATTTCCTAGTTTTTGATCAAACAAGTTAAACTAAGTCAGGTCTCAGTAGGTCTAGGTCGGCCTAAAATTGACAATAATAATAATGATCTGAATTATAGAGTTTATGTGACCATTAACTCTAACTCACATGATCTCAACATCGAGGTTGGTAACGTCGGTTAAGAATTCGTTTCAATTATCCCTAGGAAACACAAAATGATTCATTAAAATCATAAAAAGTAAATATTAATTGAGTGGTAGATAGTGCATTTATGTGAATTACTCATGAAACAATTACATGAAATAAGAATTATAATTTAAAACAAATAAAAAAGGAATATGTAATTATATTAATTACGGAAACAAATGAGAGAACCAACTATTACCACGATATGAGAACTCACTTTAAAAAGAATTTGGAAAAAATATATAAATAAAAAAGAGTGAAATGAGAGAAGAAAAAACTGAGATATTGAAATGGTTGTTGTGTGAAGCAAGGGATCATTAAATCTTACACGAAAAGCATAAAAGTTGTGTAATATTGAACAACCAAATAAAGAAAGAAAGTGTTTTATGAACATGGCTATCTAGGTCATAGTTAATGATCTAGTTGTAGCTTATTCTACTTATTTTACGACTATAGTCAAACCATTAGGCATATTTTGTTTTAAAATTTGTTTTTTTGTTAATTAACTGAATATTAGATAAAAATCTCATCATTGATTTCACTAAAAAAAAAAAAACTTCGGAATACATATATCAAACATCCCTCAACTAGTTGAATAATAGGTATATACAAATGATAATCCAAGTGTACAAGTACATTAGTATAATGATGCGTCACAATTTGTGTCATAAAATAAAACAATATCACTTTGCTACCTGAACTATTGCATTTTTTTTTAGTGGGTGCCTAAACAAAAGAAATTTTCCAATTCACTACTCATTCTAATCGAAAATTTTCAATTGTTGCCCAAATATAATTTTTGACATATTTTTCGGCTAAATTTCGCCGGAAAACTAAAAAATGCAGTTCACCTTCAATTATTAGTAAAAAAATGCATGATTAATATGTCAAACTAACCCTTATTTGACACCAAATTATAACCCAAAGTCGATTTCATAATTCTCATTTGATCCAATCGCGAATGGAACAAAAATCATTCTAGGATTTTGAACGATTTCATTCGATTCAAGTTTAATCGAATGCCGAATAGTTAAATTTACTTAGGTTTTATAAATTGGCTTAAAAAAGGGGGTCATTTTGGTGTATAACTCATGCATTTTGGTTGAAGTTTGAAGGTAGATTGTGTTTTTTGAGTTTCCAGTAGCTGTTTTTTGTCGGAAGATGTATAAAAAATTGAGTTAAGGTAGCAATCAGAAAATTTCGAAGAGCATGACTAGAGCTCGGGAAATTTTTTGAATTTAGACACCTACTAAAAAAAAAAAAGCAATACTAGTTCAAGTAGCAAATTGATATTAACCCTAAAATAAATTGATGTATCATACAACTTATTCATTTCAATTATTGTTAACTATTAAACACAAAACTTATACAAGATTGTCTCATTTCTTACAACACAGACTTATTATTTTATGAGTTATAAATTGCTATGTGTAATTAGACCCGTAAAATGAACTTAAGACTTATAAGTATCCTAATCATTATGATAATTTAGGTAACTTACTAACTTCCACCTGTATAGGTCAGATCAAGATTCAAATGAAAATACACAAATCTATATATTATCGATACATGGTTGAGGGGTGTTTTTAATTTTTATAATCTATAATTCTTGATACTCAAAAAAAATATTAATTAGATATTCTTGTACTGCCGACTATGACCGGACTAATTCAAGCATTCAATTTCGTTGTCCTCAATTTCTTGGCAATGCCTTTAGGTAAATTTATTTCTTATACATATTATTATAAATTAATGAGATTGATTAATAATTATTTTTTGAATGTACATGACATCACAACTCATGAATCGCCCCTTCTCATTGGCCCATGCCTTGTCATGCCGATTAAAATGCAACTTTTTTATTATAAATTTATTATAACACATCGACACACGTCAGCCTTTGCATTATTTTCTTATTATATATATAATAATTCACATAATTTAAACACACAGACGTATATACAATGCGTACTACACTAACTAATTATTGACAATTTATGTCGATGAAGAGTGAAGACGACGAGAAAATTGTCCTTAGTGAATATATATAAATTTAGATTATCTTGGAGAAAATGTTGCCAAGTTTAGAAGTTTTAAGTTTAGAAGAAATTATCATTAATATTATAAAAAATTCCACTGCTGATCAAGTTGGGGAAGGAATTGGCCGACTTTAAAGAATGGAAATTAAACCCAAGAAAAGTGTTGGGGGTTTAAAAATAGCTGAGTTTTCATTTGTAAGAATAGAGATAGTTCTTAAAGGATTTGGTGAGATTTTATATTAAAATGCTGTAAATTTTGGGTATTTCTTATACCCATACTTTTGTTTTCTATAAAAATTCATTTACTGATCTAAAAAAAATATTGTAACAGTAAATTTTGCTTAGCAGAACAATACAATTAAATTATGGACAACACTTTATAGCTTCTTGATACAGTTTTAAAAAATCTACAAACTATATATATATATATATATATATATATATGTGTGTGTGTGTGTGTCGCATTAAGAAAAATATAGAGATGGATTCAATTAAACTTAAAAATTATCAAGTTAGGATCGATGAAAATTATTATATCAAAGATGTTATTTAATTATCGAGTATTAATTTAGAAATGTTATACTGTACATGCTAAAATTATGTTTCTAAGAATTAATAAAATTTTATATAAGTGAGAAATTTAGTTAATTTGAATTAAAATATCCAGTCACCTTTCTAAAATAAAATAAAAGAACCAAGTCACTAGTCTCAATAATGTTTTTTTAACATGGCTTCAATGTTATTCTCTCAAATGAACAATTCAATAGATCTAGTAGCATCACTTCAATATCATATGAATAAATTATTCGGTATGTATTTGACAAACATTATATATATAGATATATATTGAACACTTAGAAACCTTATTTAGGATGTACTAAAAATAGATAGTAGTCTTATTATAAAATATAAAATAAAGGAAAAATACATTTTTGACCCTATGTTTTATTTTCTACATACATTTTTGCCTCATGCACTTTTATTTCTATTGATTTTTGTCTTCTACATTTTAATCTGTACACTTTACTCCCTAAACTTTCATTTTATTAGTTCTTACTCCCTATACTTTCATTGTTATTAACTGGTATATATAAAAGTGCAGCGGGTAAAACTTAAATAGAAAAAAGTGCAAGGGGCAAACAATAGAAATTAATGTGTATATAATTTTTAATTTGCAAATAAAATGCGCAGTCACGCGCCCGCACGCGCCTTAAGGTCGTGCATAAATTCGTCCAAATTCGATCACAAATGTTATACCTTTATGTAGTTTTAAAAATATATTTATGTTATATTAGTCATACCTTTTAGATTTTTACATGTACCTTAACATATTTTCAGACAATTATTAATATCTTTCATACCTTTTAGTTATATTAGTCATATCTTTAGTTATGTTAGTCATACCTTTTAGTTATGTTAGTTGTACCTTTATATAGAACTTATACGGTAATCGTGGATGAAATCATGTGATATTTTACTATCACTTGAGTTACTTGTGAATTGATTATAATTCAGGGGTGTTCAGTGGCGGCCCTGGGGCGGCGCAGGTGGTGCCGCCGCACAGGGCCCCGTTCCGGCGAGGACCGGAATTTTTATTTTATTATATATATATATATATATATATATATAACGTATATAAACTCTAATGTTGACTAATTTGATATAAAGTAGACTATAGATGAATTTGTAGCCATATGGTGTTTCACATTTACAAGGTGTTCGAATTCTGCTTATTTACTTTTTTTATTTTTTTCATATGCCAATTTATTTACTTTTCTTTCTTCTCATCTTATGTATGTTCATTGAAAGAAATTGATTTCAAATGCCAATTTATTTTTTTCATATGCCAATTTATTTATTTTACTTTTCTTTCTTCTCATCTTATGTATGTTCATTGAAAAAAATTGACGATCAGCCCTAGAAAAAAATTGTGTCTTTTCTGATAAGGTACTTTTAAGATCTGTTATTAATATATTTACTCGATCACTTCAATATATATGAGTTTTTTTACAAATTTATTTTATTATTTTCATGAATGGATTTTTATTATTTATGTTTTTTAATATTTAATTGAGAAATTGAGATGTCTCCTCATTGAAAATATCCATCTGGACATAAAAAACTAAGAAGAAAAAGAATGAAGAAAACTTGGTTAAAACTCAGAAATGGGCATTGGATAAATTTTTATATAAAATACGAAAGTTCTAACAATTTTTTTGCACCCGCCCCTGATATCACAGGACCGGATGAGTCGAGGGATGTATTGAAGGATGATGAGCAACGAAATGGCGTGGTTAACATGATTGCTCGTTCGAGATCGCGCAATTGGCATCAAGCCCCAAACAACACACTAGGAAACGAAACAGGGGAATTTCATCGAACACCATACAAGCAATTAAAACGCAAAACTAAAAAAATTAAATAACAATATATACTTGGGGAAGAGGAAGAGCAGCAGCGAGATCAATGGCGAAATTGCCCCTCAAATAACGGAAGGCAATGAGATTAGGATCGGTGACGAGATCGCCTCTGCCAAAGACCCTGGAGTTGGGGGCAATGTAGGCGGTGCGAAACTTGATGAGGATGTGGAGGGCAGAGAAGAGGTCGACGATGGTGCGAGTGGAGACAAGGAAGCCGGCCCAGCCATAGTCCATGGTGAGGCAGTTCTGGCTGTGCATGAAGCCCAGAAGGTAGAAGAACAGGGCCACCAGTGAGATTAGGAAGAATATGCGGTTCCATCGGATTTGGCGCCACCACTCTTGCTGCCGCTGAAGGAGGATTGAAGTCGGGTTTGGAATCGGGACCAGCCGGAGGTTCAGATTATTCATGGAGAGAGGAAGTGTGTGTGTGGAGAAGAAAGGGGGGACCCATTGCCGTTAAGTTCGTTACACAAGCTTTGCTTTTCTTGCCTCGCCTTACGTGGATACTATATTTAGTGCTTATAATATATTTCAACTCAAATATATAACTCTAAACTACAATTATATATATATATATATATATATATATATATATATATATATATTTGTTTTTAGTATCTCATAATTTATTATACATGTTATTTGTTGGATCGATAAAATTTATAATAAATGCAGGTCCAATAAGATAGTTGCGTCCAATTAATTTCAATCAAGGGACGATTTATTGGAAATTATGGAGGCCATATTTATTGGTGGATGTTATCCATTCCATTATTAATTAGGTGCAATTACACTGTCTACTCTTACCATGTTCTCATGTTCATCATAAAGTACTGGCTAATCATCATATTCATTATTTAATTTATATCCATAATCACGTGTGTGGATCGAGCTCCTCATCCATTCATTATTACCCTAATCTACCTTCATATATAATGCATTTTTATTTTTATTTCTTTAATAGAAAACATTAGCTGAATTAGTTCACTCAAAAACATATTGCCACTAGAATTAATCTTTAGAAACCAATTCAACTGACTAATCCTTTTATTAATTATCTGAATTTGGTATTTGCATAATTGATTAAACTTGTTGAACCTAACTAATGGTACGATATCGATTTAATTATAAAAAAACTAATTAAAATAAGAAATAAAATGGCATTTGATTCTGAGGAAGTTGATTATTGGAGCATATTTACTAGACAAGTGTTGAATAACTACTAGTAATACGTGTTAGGATCATAATAAATTAATAATTTAGCCCTTGCTTATTATCCTATGGAGGAAAAAAAAACAATTTAAGCTTCACTATCACAACCACAATTAATTTATCTTTCATATTCAATAATTAATTGAATTCAAGCTAGTTAGTTCCAAAATGGCTTACATCATGTGTTTATATATATATATATATATATATATATATATATATATATATATATATATATTTCGTCAAAAACAATTAAAAAAATAGTTGTAATTAAAGCCACTTCTCTTTTGTCTTATTATTTAGGTGTCTAGTCAATTCATTTGGTAAATTAAAACGTTTCAAATAATAATGAAAAATTGTATGGTTCGAATTATGTTTCAGAGGAAATCATATATGCATGTGCTACTTTCCATACCAACTAACATTCATATGTCTTTTAAATATTAATTTGTTCACTTTACGGCAATTTGCAATTTATTAGTTGACTGTTTAGAGAAAGAATAGCTCAAAATAAAACGTTTGAATTTGACAATTTGATGGATATGAAAGTTGCCTTTTTAGTGTATGTATATAGTTATCAATTGCTCTCTTTACCCAAAAACTTTTTTAAAAAACACAAAAATTTACGTAAAACGGTCTCACGGATAGTTTCCGTGAGACGGATTATTTTTGCCCATAAACTAAACTCATTTTCACTAATTTATATGTGAATTGTGAAGGGTGGGTTGTGGGTGATCCGTCTCATATAACATGATCCGTGAGACGGTCTCACACAACAGTCACACCGTGCGACGGTTGCACTTATAGCACAAAAAAAACATATTTATAGCCGTAAAAGACATACTTGAATAACTCATGTTTATAATGTAAAAAACATACTTATAAAACACATACTTGTAACTGAAAAACATATATTTATATCTGTAAAGACATACTTGAATCTCGTCGCATGTGAGACGGCCTTTCACTTGAAACATTAATTTGTTTTTATGCTAAAACTAGTGGGAAAACAAAAAACGTCCTCATGAGAATTATTAACCTGCAAAGTTAGATAGGTCGGTTTGTTTTTGCTGCCTATTTTAGGAATGCAAGTCAAAATTCCCAATAAAAATATTCTCAGAGTTTCATGTTTTCTCAAGGCCATGACAAGAGAAACGGGAAAATCACAAATTGTCATATAATCTAGCTCTCGTCTATTATTTTACCATTAACTAATGTATTTTAATGTTGGTTTTCGAACTAATTTATTTTTTTCAACTTTTTTCGGATTTTGCTTTGAAGTCGATCTATGTTTATATAAACGCTGGGATTGAAATATATATTCATAACTGCATTACCAGCAGAAAAAATCGAATTTCATATGAAATTGGACCAAAATTTGAATAAAGTAATGGTTAAAAGATTAAAATATAAAAAATTGATGGTAAAAATAAACAAAACTTAAATTACAGGACAAAATATTGAAATTTTCCCACGTAAAATTAATGTATATATAGCTTGTAGCTTGTTGACTTTTACAAAATGGAACTCCACATGCTTCTTCGTAACTTATTAGATGTAGCCTAGCATAGATCATTAGGTCATATTTATTGATATGAAGATGTTATAGTATCTACATCATACTTAGACAATATATATATATATATATATATATATATATATATATATATATATATATATATATATATTATTTATTTATGTGTGTGCATGAGTATATATAGATATTAAATAGTACCTAGCTTGTACTAAAGATATTTCACCGAGTACTGAACAAATACGATAACTCAATATGTTAGCACATATTATCCAAACCCGTAATTTCCAAGAAATAACATGCATGAAAACAAGATCATATTGTGTGTTCCTGGTTCATTCCAATAAACAAATATCTTAGCACATATTGTTACAAGTTCTTCACATGTGCATTAATCTCCTGTGTATTGCTATAACTAAAATAAATTATGTCATTGGCCAATTGTTATATTTTTTTGGTCATTTAATTATATTTATCGTTACCTACTTAAAAAAAAAAAAAAAAAAAAAAACCTCCCCCTCCCCACACATATATACATACAATGACATTCTTAGATCAAGAAGAAATGTTATTTGAAAATTTTGCCATCTCGAAAAGTTGCAATTAGTTTTGTGAATTAAGATCTCAACAATAGGTCAATCGACAACATGTGGTTTCAAATAAAAAATCACCATATTTCAATGGTAAGAAAAAGGTTGCTAGACATGTTTCGAATAATAGAGAAAGAAAATTGTTCCCTTTTAGGGTATTTACGATCTTATTGTTGGTGATCATATCAGTTGTCTCAATCTTAAAACTACCTGATCAAAGTACATATCTCATGATTTACATGATAATAATTTTAAGGGATTAGAGTTGTTATCTCCAGATTAGTTATACGTAATTGTGGAATTGAGTTATAAAATAGATCATAAAAAGCCACTTATATTATAGTAGATTATAGTAGTGATGAAGTTAAATAAATTATTTTAAACTCAATTTACAAATTTATTACAATTATGATTTATTTTTTGGATAATTTCAAAGTGATTGCATTTAAAATACCTTGAGCTCATATACTTAATAACAGTATAACACTTACAATATAAAGATATTTAATAAGCGTGGTTGATAGAATCATAGGGACAAATCACATCACCACTAGTGAGTGGCTGAAGAAATTGATCACATGATGGTGGAAAGAGAGTCATCATAAATCCAGATAATTAATTATCATAAATTTCAAATATTTGGAGTTTATACTATTGATTGCACCATACTTAGGTAGCCTAATTTAAACTAACATTTCGCGTTAGATATATTAATGAAACCATCTACAGTGACATTTAGGTTCACAATCACTCAAGCATAATCTCTTTCTCTTTCTTTAAGCAATAATGCATTGAATTACATTCCACTCTTTCTACATCATTTACTCTTAAAGGTATGATTATTTGAAACCATCTCATAAATCTAATTTAGTGAATTTGATCAATCCATGATCTATCATTCATAAAATAGAATTTGATTTTTGAAGAAAAAAAAATTAAATTATAGAAAATGTCTCTTTACTGGACCGTTTCATATAAATTTTTGTGTCATCTTTGATATGGTCGAACTCAATCGAACCGGGCCTTTGGTCGAATTGAGTCGAATTGAGTCGAATTGAGTCTTCCTCTTGAAAACCGGAACGAAGTCAAAGTCAACATATCTGAAGGGTTTTAAGAATTAAACAGTTCGGACATCGTTAAAGCGAACTAAGGAAACGCAAACTAGGGTAGCCTTGAAGTACAGTGACGAACAGGATTTTAATCCTATTTTTAAGGAGTCTGTGACTCATATCCCACGTTTTGTGGGATAAAACTCAACCAACATGTATTCCAGGGAGTCTATATATACCTCTTGTATTCATTCTTTTTTTTTTTTTTAAGCACAATCATATTAAATACATCCGCATATTATTTTAGAGATTTTACTTAGCAACCCTATTGACTTGAGCGTCGGAGTCCCATCGCCGGGAATCCCTCCCGATGTTTGTTTTGCAGGTAATCGGGTTCAAGGTTTCGAGTTTTTAGAGTTAAAGAACCGGAGCAACGAATTGGAGCAAAATCAATCTTAATTGTTCTTTTTTCTTCTTTAAATTTTAATAGAAATTGTCATATGTACGATAAATCCTCAAATACAAATCAATCTATCTCAAAATTATTTCCATTTTTAAATTTACATTATCTTCAATATTCACGATTAATTTATACACGCATACACACAATATATTTGTCTAATTATTATATTATATGTGTGTATATAGTAGGAATACTTGTATGATGAGGCTCAATTTAATCATAAAAAAGATAAAACATTGTGGCAACTTATGAACGAAAAAATGAGCTAATAAAAAAAGTGTTGATGCCATCTATACAAAGATACATGAGAATTTATGATGAGATCTTAAAAATAGTAGCTAATATTTCTTGTAAATAAACATAGGATACATTCATTTCGACATACAAACATGATTTGATTTTGCTCCGATCCAAATTCTCCTTTTCTCGACAAAAAGCCCAAACTTCAAACCGAGATACCTGCAAAACAAACACCGGGAGGGTTTCCCGGCGACGGGACTCCGACGCTCAAGTCAGTAAAAAGGAAAGAATATGTGTATTTTTTTTTAGTGTAATTTTGCGTATGAAAAAAAATAAAAAGAATGAATTTTACAAACTTTTATACTCCCTGTGAGATGTGGCAGTTAAGAATATCTGAAATATATGGGAAAATGGGTTAGTGGTCCACGAAATAGACAATTATTTGAATTCAAATTTGTTCGCTTATTTCAACTGCAATGAGTTCGTCAACTTGGTTCAAGATCCAATAAGCTCGCACCCCAATAATATATTAGCTGCGAACTCATATCAGGTAGGGAACAGTTCGCCTTCAGTTGCATTACCGTATAGTTCACTCATTCTAAAGGAACTATTCGCATCGATGGCTTCAAATCCGAACTAAATAAAAACCCAAAAACTCTCACCGAATAGAGTGTAATTCACACCCAACTGTATCAGGATTTAGATCGATCGTCTCGGAGGAGTATCTGTTTGTTTTTCTCTAAATAATTCATACTGGTTGGTTTTCTCTTGATTCGGTTCACTCTCAAAATAACTCGATCGGTTCAGTTCGACCACATCAAAACACACGATTCAATACTTTTACCTGATTCATCTAGTAATTCACTCAAATTCAAAACTTTTTTAGGCATCACAAATCTATCCTTCTAGATTGTGACACCATCTTTAATCATCTACTAATCTATCGTTCCACTTTTTCTTTTTTTTTTTTCTTTCCACTTTTTGACATCATAATTGTGTCAAACATAGTATTTATACAATCAGTGTTGGGCAATGGGATGAGAAAGTTAGAAATGTGTTGCTTAAATAGGGGAATTTGGTGTGTGGAAGATACATCGAATTCTCTCAATAATAAAATGGAACCAACACATGTATTGTGACTTGTTCCTTACCTATAAGATTTATCAGATTTTCCAATTATTGTCACTGGTCAATATCCTACCCTTTTTAATGCAATAACAATACAAATTATTGGTGCCCATCAAGATACTGAATCGTTTTCAGATATATTTAAATAAACGATTCTCGACTTTCAAGAATTCTGTCCTCCCTCTTGAAAATAAAAAATCATAATGGACCGAAAGAAATTAAAATAAACTTGTATAATAAGTAACGTTTCGTAAATATAATTGAATTAATTGTGAGAAAAATTACAACAACTACGTAATTTTCATCATAACCAAAATTTTCAATTTTAATCAAAATAATATAACCTCTTATATATAATATGTTTTTTGAACTCAATCTATGTTTTAATCATATTCAAGCAACTGAACACGTCAGTTTTTTTTTTTGTTTTTTTGCAAAACTGACCAAGGTCAAAAAACATACTATATATATAAAGATTATGTTACCAATAATGAAAAAAAATTGGTTAAAATAATAATACAAGTAAATGTATATTGTTATTTTTTCGATAATTAATCAATATGATTTTGTGAGATAAAATTCACTATATATCCACGATCTAACTTATTTTTATGACGATGTTCTTAAAATTTCTATAGAAAAGATTCTCAAGCCTTTAGTAAGTAATCTTGTTTTTTTTTTTTTTTTTTTTTTACCTTACAGAGTTCGAATGCTTGTAAATTGAAAAGTAGTGTTGGGTAAGGATTCAAATCCTTAAACATAATGAAGGTTAGATATCTTAATTTAATCCTAAAATTGTAAGAGAGAGAAATGTTGAAGTGAAGTGAAGTGAAGATAAGGATCAACGATGTAACTTTTCATTTTAATTACTCAAGTTTTTGGATCCCTATTCTATTCTATTAGTTAATTTGAACGACGCGTTGCATTTTATAACTACTTTATATCCACATTATAAAAAATTCAATCATCAAATAGATAACTTGTCTTACATAAGAACGTCCTTACTTTTCAAAACCTCACCCTATGACAATTTAGTTTCTATGAAAATTATTATTTCAAATACAAGGTTATGAAATATACAAATTTTCATAATATGCACTTTAGATTTTATCACTAGGTAATATTTGTAAACTACCTTATAAGGTGGTATAAGAAGTAATTTTGTAATCCAATAATTCTCTCGAAATATTTGAGTAGACAAAAAATGTCAATCATAGATTCAAGAAAATACCAACAATAAGCAGTAAATGTAATAGAAAAAAACTCAAAATCGTACTGTCTCTTAAATGACATATTGTATAAATATGATTCCACATAGAAGAGAAATAGAAGAAAAAACATCCTAATCCTAGTAAAATACTTGAACTAAATAAAAACTAATTCCTAATTTAAGTAAAACTATTTGTGTATTTTCCAAAAGGGTGGGACTACGCATATCAAAAATACTAATGTTTGAAAAAAAATCTAAAATTTTAGATAATTTTTCTATTTTAGCCGATTGTTTTGAAATTATCGATTTTGATCATAATTAGACCAATTGATTTAATTTTATCAAATTTATGATTTTAATCAAAATTAGATGGTAATGTGGATGTCATGGAGATAATATCTAATGATACATCACTTAAAACCAACCAATATTGATTAACCATGAGTCAACCCACTTTAAACTAAATAAAAAATAATACAAAAAGATGATGAAAAAACACAATACAACACAAAAAAGCATGTATCCATCTAATTATTCTTTAATCTTGTTTTACTTAAGATACACCTCATTTAATTTTATTTATCATCTAACGATGACACATTATTTTTTGTTGTGTTGCGTTGTTTTCATCATATTCTTTTTTTTGGACTTGTTTAGATTAAAGTGAGTTAATCCACGATCAATTACATTTGATTAACTTTAAGTGAGTATGATTTATCTATTATCTTCATGTCATCCACATCACCACCAATCACATATTTTGAACAAAATCACAAATTGGTTAAAATTGAAATGAATCGGTCAAATCTTGGTTAAAATTGACAGTTTTAAAACAATTGGCTAAAATAAAAAAAAAATTGTAAAATTTTGATTTTTTTTTTTTTTTTTTGCAATTAAGTAAATTACTAAATACAACCCAAAATTTGTATTTTCAAATATTTTATTTTTTAAATATAGGATGTGTTTAGTAAGTTTTGAAATATGTATAATCTCACGGTCTCACCCATTCTAGAAAAGAAAACAAATAATGAAAATTTAATGAAAATCCATCCTTTCACTCTCGATATAAATTAATTGTTGAAAAGGGAGTTCTGGTCCAGCGAAATAACGTTTTTGTTTAGGAAAAAAAAAAAAGAACACGTGTATGGTCAGCTCACTAATTACAAATTACGAGTCTAATAAATCCTATGTTAATATTCATTGACATTGTCTCATTTAAAATAACAATATATATTTTAAGGATATAAGTAATAACTAGCTTTTCCAGAAAATCCTTTAAATAAATAGCCCATTCTTCCCACACAATCATCAATTTATTTGCCCATTCTCTTCGCTTTTAAGATTTATCCTATTCCCATTTATCCAATTCTATTTTCTCTCTCTTCATTTCTCCTCAGGATTTTTTTTCATTTTCTAGAATATTGTTGGCTTGCTTTGCTCGTGATTCTCAACACCACCTGTTTGATTATCAACCATTGAAGACGAGATTCTTCCATAAACCTGGAAAAGAATTAACGAAAAAACCTCGATTGTAATTTATTTTTCTTTTAAATTGTTCCCTGTTGTTGAATTGATATAGATTAGATTTTGAATTGTGATTATTGAGAAGATATAGATTTGCCTCTCTCGATTGTTTTTCTACGTTTCGTAGATTGCAGAATATCGAGCAAAATTGCATTTGCTCGATCAATTAATGCAAGAGAGGGAGACATTTGTTAGGAATTGCGTAGGCGAGATCTCCGGATCGAATTATGCCAGAGATCACAGATGAAGAGGGGAATTCACTGTCCCCGGAATCCGCCGTGGCCGGCGACGGTGCCGAGGAGGAAAACAGCGCCAATCTGTTCAAAAAATACGAGCTCGGAAAACTCCTCGGCTGCGGCGCCTTCGCTAAGGTCTACCACGCGCGCGTCCTCCGGAGTGGCCAGAGTGTGGCGATCAAATCCATCAATAAGCTGCGTATTCAGAAAGGAAACCTCGCGGCGCACATTAAGCGCGAGATCGCTATCATGCACCGGCTGCGTCACCCGCACATCGTCGGTCTTTACGAAGTCCTGGCTACCAAAACGAAGATCTATTTCGTGATGGAGTTCGCCAAAGGCGGAGAGCTGTTCGCGAAGATTGCGAAGGGCAGATTTAGTGAAGATCTCAGCCGTAAATATTTCCAGCAATTGATCTCCGCCGTCGATTACTGCCACTCACACGGCGTCTTCCACCGCGATCTGAAGCCGGAGAATCTGCTACTGGACGAAAATTGGGACTTGAAAGTCACCGATTTCGGACTCAGCGCAGTCACGGATCAGATCCAACCCGACGGTTTGCTCCACACATTATGCGGAACTCCGGCGTACGTTGCACCGGAAATCCTCGCGAAGAAAGGCTACGACGGCGCCAAAGTGGACGTCTGGTCCTGTGGCATCATCCTATTTGTCCTGAATGCGGGTTATTTGCCGTTCAACGACTCCAATTTAATGGCAATGTACAGAAAAATCTACAAGGGCGAGTTCCGGTGCCCTAAGTGGACATCGCCGGAATTGAAGAGGTTTTTGACCCGAATTCTAGATCCGAACCCGAATACGCGGATCACAGTCCACGAGATATTGACGGACCCGTGGTTTATGAAGGGGTACAAGGAGATTAAGCCTCCGGTGGACAAAGAGTTCGAATTCAAAGAATCTGGGGGAGAAGCGCGTTTTTTCAATGCCTTCGATTTGATTTCTTATTCGTCCGGTGCGGATCTGTCCGGTTTGTTCAGTTACGGCGGAAAGCGCGTCAGTTCGGAGATGTTCGTGTCGGCGGAGTCGCCGGAGAGGATAATCCGGCGGCTGGAGGCGGTGGCGGAGGAGGAGGGGATGAGAGTGGCAAAAAAGGATATGGGGGTGAGATTGCATGGGCAGAATTGGAAATACGTTGTTATGGTAGAGATGAACCGGTTAACGGAAGAGCTGGTGGTGGTGGAGGTGAAAAGGAGTGGATGTGGACGTGATTTCTGGATAGAGAAATTTAAACCACGGCTACGTGATTTCATTTATGTACCGGATACCCGAGTTTCCGGTAATTAGCAAAAAAATAAAAAGAAAAAAACCAGCGCTTTGTACTTTTGCTTATTAATCAATCATTGGCCTCGATGATTAAAGCCCCAAAATACCCTCTGTAATTTTATTGTAGCTTCACTAAATTAGCCAAAAAAAAAAAAGGAATTTCATTGAAAATCGAAATTTCATATGGAAATTACCAGGTTTTGTAAATTGGTTTTTACCTAGTAGTTTCCGAACCTATTCATATTCTATGGATTTTAAGCATATATACAACGACGGTTCTCGGAATTCTATTTTCTTCTCGATGTATTGTAGAAAATTTAATTGCATTATAAAAATAGTTTCTTCTACTATTCATAATTTTAAATTGTATTTAATTAAAACAAAATTTTAGATATGTTCCTTAACATTAACAAAAATTTAAACATTTGATGTATATCGATACTAAAGCTTATTGATATACAATTTTAAGATGTGTTTCGAAAATGTTGAAAATTGGCAGCTTATATGTATTGTCATGTAATGATGATGGTGATGTCTTAAGAATTTGTGTTGAAATTTCAGTTTACCTTTAATGTCTTAAGAACAAGCTAGCTTATGTATTCGATCCTCTCAAGAAAGTGCTCGTGTTTTCCTTTGGAATCCCCCTATTTTCAAGACATATAATTAGTTAGTTGGCTATAGATTAACCTCTATTCAATTTTTATATTATTAACTAACATTTCTAAAAAAAAAATAATAATAATAATACAATCACTGCCAGGTTTTTTCAGACCATTATAAAAGAGCTAATTAGATGATTCCAAGTGGGTGAATCCTTCAGTACACATCTGATAGACATAAATATAGAATAGATTTGGTAGAATATTCTAGAGGTTGAGGGATAGTCATCCTCCCATCATTGTACTATGTATAAATACCCTTATTGGTGAATGAAATAATCACGGATCATATTCCTACATGGTATCAACAGAAAACAGATCCTAGGCCTGAGCCCTCGCCGCCTACCTTCCGCTTCTCTTCTCTCTTCTGCGCAGTTTTTTTCCTCCCTCTTGTGCTACTTCTGTTCTGCAATTCTTATCTCCATGGCTGACAACAAAATCCATCCCGCCCTCACGGTAAATAACATACGAAACTTCATTCCGATTACTCTCGAACTCGAGAGTGGGAAGTACACATCGTGGGCTGAACTATTCAAGATTCATTGCCGCGCTTTCAATGTTATTGATCACATCATTCCTCCTTCGGCGTCGGACAACGGCAAAGCGGCTGAACAGACTTCGGCCGATGCGGCTCTCTTCTCTCGTCTTGATGCTATCGTCCTGCAGTGGATCTACGGGACGATTTCGGTTGATCTCCTCCATACAATCCTTCAACCAAATTCTACTGCCGCCTCCGCCTGGTCTCGTCTTCAAGGCATCTTTCAAGACAATAAGCACAGTCGCGCCGTTTATCTTGAAAACCAATTCTCACAGGTGCGCCTAGATAACTTCCCGAACATGTCTGCTTATTGTCAAGAATTAAAGATGTTGAGTGATCAATTGGCTAATGTTGATTCTCCTGTTCCTAACGATCGGTTGGTGCTACAACTTATCAACGGCCTCAACGAGTCGTATGATAGCGTTGCTACATTCCTGCAACAAACGATTCCGTTTTCCCAATTCTATGAAGCTCGGTCTCGGTTGATTTTGGAAGAGACTCGCAAGTCTAAACAGGCTGCATTACAACAGCCCCCACCTACTGCTATGGTGAATACCGATTCCACTGCAGCATCGGACAAGTCTAGGAAGCCACAGCCGCCTGCTAACTCATCTCCTCCGGACCGATCTCGCCAACAGCACCAGAAAAATGGTCGCGAGCAGAACCGCGGTGGCCGTTCTAACAGGGGCCGTGGACGTGGAAATCAGTTCGGCTCCAACAACTCAGGCCGTCAGTGGTCCTCTCCTCCATGGTGGACTCCGAATTGGTATCCAAATCAATGGGCTTCACCCCCCTGCCCATATCCGGTCCAGCCCAGCTTCTCTCCATCTCCAAGTGCCGCCACTCCTGGGCTTCTTGGACCGCGACCCCAACAAGCTATGGCAACCCAATCCTTTCAACCGTCGTATGCTCCTTCAGATGTGGAAACGGCAATGCAGACTATGACGTTGAATGTCCCGGATCCTCAGTAGTATATGGATACGGGCGCCTCATCTCACATGACGTCCAATGCAGGTACTCTCTCCAAGTATTCTGGTTTGAGTTCTCGTAATTCCTTTATTACTGTTGGTAATGGCTCTAAAATTCCAATCTTAGGATCTGGTACTGGTTATCTCCCTACTCCTTGCACCCTGCTTTCTCTTCGTAATACATTGCATGCTCCTCATCTTGTCAAGAATCTTGTTTTCGTTCGTCAATTAGCTCGTGATAATAATATCTCGATTGAATTTGACTCATCTGGTTTTACTGTGAAGGATATTCAGACAGGGACACCAATTCTCAGATGTAATAGCTCTGGGGATCTCTATCCAGTTACTGCTCCTGCTCAAGCTCTTACTGCTGTTTCTCCGTCCGTTTGGCACCAACGCTTGGGCCATCCGGGCAGTTCTATTTTTCGCTTTCTTAGATCTAATCATAGCATCACATGTTCTACGATGCCGTCTAAACATTGTTCGTCTTGCATTTTGGGGAAACATGTGTCTCTGCCATTTTCTGATTCTTTGACATTTACTTCTATGCCTTTTGATATAATACATAGTGATGTGTAGACTTCTCCTGTGCTGAGTTCTGCTGGTTATCGATATTATGTGCTCTTTATTGATGATTTTTCTAACTTTCTATGGACTTTTCCTCTTAGCTCTAAAGCTCATGTCTTTTCTAAATTTTCTCTTCTTCATCGTTTTGTTCAAACTCAGTTTCATTGTCTCATTAAAAATTTTCAATGTGATAATGGACGTGAGTTTAACAACACTCAATTTCATCACTTGTGTCAACAACATGGCATGCATATTCGTTTCTCCTGCCCGTACACTTCACCATAAAATGGAAAAGCAGAACGTACCATCAGAACCATTAACAACCTTATTCGCACGTTACTATCTCATGCATCGGTCCCTCTAGAATTCTGGCCGCATGCTCTTGAGATGGCGACGTATCTCTTAAACGTCATCCCTCACAAAACACTTCACAATAACTCTCCCACTCATGTCCTATATCGCCAATCCCCCTCCTATAAACATCTCCGAGTCTTCGGATGTTTATGTTATCCACTCCTACCTCCGAATTCTGTCCACAAACTTCAACCCAGATCTCGTCCCTGTGTGTTTTTGGGTTATCCTCCTAATCATAGAGGTTATAAGTGTTATGATCTCACTACTCGGTAGATACTTATTTCTCGTCATGTGGTGTTTGATGAGACAATATTCCTCTTTGCTCAACAAACACACGTCCCTGTTCTTAGTTCTCCATCCACTTCGGATCCTCCTCATCCTTCTATATATGATAATATTCCATCTCACCCGACTCCCACATCTCAGACAAACACTCCGCCTCCTCTGCCACCTCCTATCGCGCCCTCTCATACCTCTCCAGCTCCCTCTACACCACGTCCTCCAATTTCGATTCCGGCTCCCCCTGCCCGGACCATCACCACTCGGTCCATGCATGGCATCGTAAAACCCAAACGCCTGTTCTCACTTTCACATTCCATCACTCCATCTCCAATTCCCTCTAATCCTAAACAGACATTATCTGATCCTAATTGGAAACGGGCCATGAAAGAGGAATTTGATGCACTCATTTCCAATAATACTTGGGAGTTAGTACCCCGCCCCCCTGGTGTTAATATTATTCGGTGTATGTGGATTTTTTCTCATAAAAGTAAAGCTGACGGTTCTTTTGAGAGGCACAAAGCCCGTTTTGTTTGTGATGGCAGGTCTCAGCAGATTGTCATAGACTGTGGTGAGACGTTCAGTCTAGTGGTTAAACCAGCAACAATCCGTACCGTCCTATGCTTGGCATTATCCAATGGATGGGCTATCCACCAACTGGATGTTAAAAATGCGTTTCTCCATGGCAGTCTTCAAGAAACGATTTATATGCACCAACCCATGGGCTTCCGGGATTATACTCGACCTGATCATGTCTGTTTACTTCGGCGATCTTTATACGGTCTTAAACAGGCTCCCCGTACGTGGTATATCAGCTTTGCAGCTGCTGTTCAAGCTATGGGTTTTACTCGAAATAAAACTGATCATTCACTCTTCATTTATGCCGATGGGAAGTCTGTGGCTTATTTGTTGCTATATGTCGATGACATAATTATCACGGCTTCTTCAGCTGCACTACGAAAGTCCTTCATTTCTCGCCTCTCTTCGCAGTTTGCTATGAAAGATATGGGGGTTTTGCATTATTTTCTTGGTATATCGGTCCAACATCATGCTACTGGTCTCTTCTTGAATCAGTGCAAGTATGCAATGGCAATTCTGGAACGTACAGGGATGGCTTCATGTAAGCCGTGTGCTACACCAGTGGACACCAAGGGCAAATTGAGTTCTGCAGATGGTGAAAAATATGACAATCCCACTTATTACAGGAGTTTAGCGGGGGCCTTGCAATATTTGACGTTTACTCGGCCTGACATTACTTATGCCGTTCAACAGGTGTGCCTTCATATGCATGATCCTCGTGTCTCACACATGGCAGCTTTGAAGAGAATTCTTCGGTATATTCAAGGAACGTTATCTCATGGTCTTTCTCTTTCTCCTAGTATCGATCACAGTCTCAAGGCATATACTGATGCCGATTGGGGTGGCTGTCCAGATACGAGGCGTTCTATATCGGGCTATTGTGTGTTTCTTGGTCCGAATCTGATATCTTGGTCTTCGAAAAGACAGGCTACCATCTCTCGTTCCAGTGCCGAAGCCGAGTACAGGGGGGTTGCCAACGCCGTGGCTGAAGCTTGCTGGCTTCGAAATTTGTTATTTGAGCTTCGGCTTCCCTTACGCCAAGCTACAGTTGTCTTTTGTGACAATGTTAGCGCCATGTATTTGTCAGGCAATCCGGTTCATCATCAGCGCACTAAGCATATCGAGATGGATATTTTAATTGTTCGGGAGAAAGTGGCTCGTGGGGAGGTTCGAGTCCAGCACGTTCCTACTCGATATCAGATTGCTGACATCTTCACCAAGGGTCTACCAAAGATTTTGTTTGACGATTTCAGAACCAGTCTCACCGTCCAGTCCCCTCCCGCTTCGACTGCGGGGGTCTGATAGACATAAATATAGAATAGATTTGGTAGAATATTCTAGAGGTTGAGGGATAGTCATCCTCCCATCATTGTACTATGTATAAATACTCTTATTGGTGAATGAAATAATCACGGATCATATTCCTACAACTTCAATACATCATGTTGGGTTGAATTTTATAGTCTTCATTTTGGTAAATTAACATCTCCTTATTCATTAAGTTATGTAAACTAGAAAATCAAGACTTTTTTTTTTTCTTTCAGTATGACTAATTGATCGAGAATGAGGACGCATACGTGGGCGAAACAATAAATTTACCATTAGAATAATAATTGACTGTAAAATTTCATTTTTAAGGAAGATTCTCATTGTGAGATATGGCAAACTTTGATTAGCTTAAAAAGGGATAAGATTGTATTCAATTAAGAGATGTTAACATATAACTGATAAATGTTGATGGGAGTACATAACATTCTTTATTTTAATATGTGTTTTATTTAATATTTTAAAATTTTATTATATTTTACGTGCATAAATGATATTATTAATTAATATATGATTTGCATTATATAGATAATGAAATATTCAATGTAATAAGGATTATAATCTTGATACTAGGAGATTCTTTCTTTGACCATGGGAATAATTACTGGGAATTATGGTTTCAGACGTGTTTAAATATTAAACAAAAACAGAAATCCTTGTTTTGTCTGTAATTTTAATTGTTAATTAAGCCTTGTTAGTTGTCTTACCTCATAATTAACTATTTAATATTGGTACATCATTATCGTCATCCAAGTACAATCAAAATTAAATTAATACAGCTCACAAAGGACAAATTCTTAGCCAAAATTATAATCAAACACTTCAAAAAATGATTCTTATATATGTATATGTATATTTTTTTTCTTTTACCTTTTGTATTATTGATTGGTAAGTGCATGTCATTATCGGATAAGTTGGAATATTTTTCTTTTTCTTTTAATGAGAATTCATTCATATTTTGAAAATAGGTGGTGGGAGGGCATATCAATGAGAATCCTGCCAAACATGAGGCTTACATTGAAACCCAATTTAGTTTTTTCTAATTTATTTATTTTTATCTAAAAGAAAACAAAAACATACGAACCACGTGGTAGGTTGTGGCCAATAATGTACTTATCATGTGTTGTTGTCAACAACATAATTAATGCCCGTATAAGAAAAAAAGAAAGATATTTGATTCTTTTATAATTTTCAAAATGTCTATATATCTTACATCATATATGTTGTGGTAATACCCATTTGAGTATAGTTTAATTTCATATATTTTTATTTTATTTTCATTATCTCCCCTAAAAATATAAAATCTCAATGCAATTCTTTGAATTTTCTCTCTGAGAAAATTAAATTGTTTATATGTGTAATGATCTAAATTATTTGAGATACAAAAATCATGTGCTAGATAATGTGCATGAGGACATGTGCTGTAGTTTTTCGCAAACACTTGGTGCTTCTATTTAGCCTTAATTGGTATAATTTAAATAGGGTTTATTTATAAAATATATATATATATATAGTTTCAATCATATTGAATACCGAAAATATGAAAATATTGGCAATTAAATTGTTGATACATATAATATAATGAAGAAATTAACAATACAGATTGAGGCCTAATCATTTATGTCAGATGGGCCTAAAACCTTGATATCTATTAAAAGATTGTTTGTCCAAAAGGCCCAGATTATTGTATACCATAGATCCAATTAATTAAAAGTCTAGCGTTATGAATTAATACTTTTGGGCCTTATGTAGAGCCCTTTCTCTTTGTTTGATAAATTAGTCCAAATGGAAATAGCCCAAGTACCTTCTTTGAATCATAGCGTTTTATTTTCTTTTTTCCGCCTAACTAAAAAAAAATATAAACATTTTAAAAGTTGCTAAGACACATTTCGAGACTTTTATAAATTTTAACTTTATTGGGAATATTTTTTTCCCAAAAACTTTCAACAGCTTATAAGTTCTCAAAATTTATAAGTCGTTTTTATAAGTTAGCTTAACAAAAGTATATTTAACTACATAGTGTAGATTACCTACTTAATTCATTAAGAATATCTATATGATTGTGTGCGACTATATAAATAAATATTGCAATGAATATTTTTCAACATGCTAAGCATCTCAAAAGACAATATCGCGACAGGTGATGAATTTTTTTTATCCAGTTCTTTTGGATTTACAATAATTATTATCGAATTAATTATATTATTTTTGATGATGATCCAATTTTAGGTTTAGATTATACATCCACGACACAAAAAAAAAAAAAAAAATCCCTATTTTCCAACTTACCAACATGTGTCATTTTATCTACAAACTAGTCATTTTTATTGAATTTAATTTTTTTGATAAAAACATTAAACTAAAATTATTGTGAAATAGATGGAAATATCTATACTTTGTGACACTAAATAGTGTGACCAATTCAAAATTGGTGAAGTGCGCCATGAATTGAAAACATGCATGTGATTGTACACGTGGCTAAATGTGTGTGGGATATTATTGAGATGTTTAGACGCGTGGCTGTAATGTTGTGATCATGAATTTAATAAATAATATATCAAATAATTAATACGACAGTGTCACTCAAACGCATGCTAGAATAAGGCATGCTAAGGCTAACTTAAAAAAAAAAACTTCATTATGCTAAGTGCTAAGGCATACCAAATATATATAGCACCCACACAATCCTTAATTCAAGTATATGTTTTATTTGATATGTATAAATAACATAAATATTAATTAACATGTGAATGCCTATATGATGAAATATTAATTAAAATATAATTAAAATATTAATATTTCTCAGTGGCCTTAGCTTTATATCAACTAGTGTTTGGAGTTTAGTACTTGACTTCTTATTAAAAAGCTGGTCCAACATTTTTCTGTCCCTAGCTACTTGCATGCCATTTACAAAACAATAAAAAAAATAAAAATAATAATAATAATAATAACAATAACAATAACAATAATAATAAAATCTTTTATAAGATCATCTTACAAATTTAATTTTATGAGACAAACAGTGAATCAATCACCAAAAATAATAATGTTGAAGTATATATATTTTTTAGGGAATCATTTGGAAGAGAAATAAATAAAGGATAATAGTCGAAAGTGGTATTTCGGGACAATATGAATAAAATAAGTGATCTTCATTACTTCATCGGACCCAACATGACCATAGCCTAATTAATATATTAATTATACGAGTAAACTAAATCCCACAACCATACTTTTGATCACAAGTTATAATATTCACTTCAAATATTGAATTATTAAGTTGATGGGCTCTCATGCTAGAACTGACCTAATTAATGAAAGTGAATTTGGTCATTCATTTAAATGTGATGTAAAGTCAAAGTAAAATTAAAATTGAAAATACATTTAGTTGGTTGACAAAAAGAATAGTTGCAAATTAGGCTATAAATCAACATTATGGATTTGAAACAAAATAAAAAATTGAAGACCAGACATATGAAGATCACTAATTAGAGCTGCGAAGATAAAACTTAACTATATAATTAAAATATCATATCTTCTTAACTGTTCTATGATAAAAGATCGATTGTGATGTATTATGCATTCAAACATTTCTATTTCTTATAAGTGTTTGATAAACAAACTCTAAAACTCCTTTTCAAGAGTTATTTCTAAACATAGAGCCTCACTCATGTATAATCTAGTGATCAAATAGAATCTTGAATATAAATAATCAACATAAAATCCTAGCCAAACACAAAAAATATCGATCTGGTTCAAAGAAATCGAACTTAATAAAAAGTATGAAAATCGAGTAAAAATAGGAAAATCGAATAAAAAGTATGAAAATCGAGTAAAAATAGGAAAACACTGGCCCGGTGCCTACTCGGGCAAATTTGTTCGGCTCTTCTGGTCAGTCAGTTTTGTCACAAAACGCTTTTTTATATAAAATTGAGAGTAAAGAGCTCTCTAATTGTTTTGATATAATGATTTCGGAACCATTTTCAAATTGGGTTAGAGCCCTATTTATAGGATAAGCTAAAGATATGAAACTTGGTAATTAAGACATAAATCCCCCGATTTTAGGGTTTAGATAAGGAAGAATCAGGCTAAAATCTATCTAAATCGGATATGATTTGTCCGTAGATTTGTTTCCTAACTTGAAAACTTCTTGAAATAAACTATCTTTCCTGCTCTCTTTGTCATGGTGACTTCACTTTCTGGCCTTCCAGCCGGATTGGTCTCCAACCGGGCCAGGTCTGGCCTTTTGGCCTCCTAGTCGGTTCTGACCTTCTGGCCGGTTCTGGTCTCTACTTAGGCCAGACCCTGGGCCGGGTCGGTTTGGTGGAGGCCCAACAGTGACATTAAAAAAAAAAAAAGTATACCATTATTGATTTTAAGATATGTGAAAATCTTTTAACAATTAGGGGTATATCTTATTTGATATATAACATTTAACAAGAGTACATGTTAAAATATTTTACATTTCATAACAATGACGTCTTTCAATCTTTGTCTCAATATTATTATCACGATATTCAAATTAGTCCAACAATTTAAGAATTTGTCTGATCCCAGTCTATTTTCACATTATTTAAACTTTCCGATGACCTAAATGATAGGTTTGTCTCGTTCACATTGCGCAATTGGTTGCAATAGGAAAATCCCATTTTTACTATTCAACTATCCACTTAAGTGACAGAAATTGGTGACGAGATCAACGCACAAATTATCGTAAATAGTTAAATACCAATCTTCATACCTTAGCTACTTACAGCTTTTAATTAGGGTCAATAGGCACATGAATCTGAATGTATGATCAACCATCTTTAATTTATTACAATACTCATTTTTTTCAAGATGAAATGACCCTTAACATCCCCAAACAGTTCATCAATCCCACGTAACGAATGCATTTTTATACTATATAATAATAAAATACAAGTCAACATGGCTCTCTGTCAATCAGCCTATAATTGCATTGACTTTAAACACCTAGTGTGGAATACAATGTACATCTTACATAAATATTGTCCTTAAACCAATTTTAGCATATATGTTTACCCTTTTACCTCAACAAATTAAGTTCTAAATGTATCTGTCATAGTATAGTACATATGAAAAGAAGTAATCAATATTTAAGTAAATTATAAATAATAGTAACCACATTGGTGAATTAACTCTCTCTCTCTCTCTCCCTCTACACACATATAAATATCCCATGAACCTCACCCATCACCACTCAAAAAAAAAAAAAAAAACTTTATATAAATCTTTCCATTCATTTCCCATTTCCCACCAATCTCTCAACTCCATTTTTCCTGAGAAAACCAACATCAAAAAATGCCTCATATCAGCCCAGATTTTCATCATCAAAAATCCTTTAGAATCAAACACGAAGACGACAAATTCTTCACGAAGCTCCTATCCAAAGAAATCTCAAAATCCAACTCATCATTCAGAGTCTACTACAACGACGTTGTTACGAGCACAGTCCCCTTCACCTGGGAAACCCGACCAGGCACTCCCAAGCTCGACTTTCTAGAAGCTTCCACCATGCCACCTCTCACACCACCTCCATCTTACTACAACAACCTCAACTATCTCAGCTCCAAGAAGATGAACTCTAAGCCTAAGATGCTTCTACACACTATACTCAGAAGAATGAGCCTCAAGAAACACGACTTGAGATCATTGCCATCTCTGTCCTCGTGTTCGTCTTCCTCGTACTCTTCTTCCTCGTACAATGATCCCATGATAAGTACACCAAGTTATGTTCACAAGGGACGAAGGTTCTCGAGCTGGGGTGGGGACGAGAGGGCCGCCGTGGATGATGGCAAGATTAACAGTGAGAACAAGTTTGTTGCTTATAATAGCTCCTCTGTGTTTTTCATGAAGAAAGCTTTTCTCTCTATTGTTGCCAATTTTCGATCATCTGCCTAAAGGTTTATTTTTGTTGAATTTCTTCTTAATTTTGTGTGTTTTTTGATCAGTTTTTATTTAATTTTTATGTTGTAATTAAGACTTCCATTATTATCAGTGAAGTATTAATGTAATGTAATTAAAATAATGATTTCCTACCCATCGTGCACATGTCTAAATATATAAATATATATATCATTGATGTGTAAAGATCTCATCCTTTCTAATATTGTAATCTGAAATTAATGATTGTGTCGTGTTTATGATATACCAACGATGAACATATTAATACGTGTTCATAGTAATTAGGGTAACTGATGTTAATATTGTAATTAATTCAGCTTTTATCTGGTAATGGTTAAGGAAATATTTTATCTGTATAAATGGACGATATTATACCACTTGAATGTATATGGAAATACCAGATGAATAGGTATGAACTATGAAGCTGCAAAAAAATTCTATAGCTGCAATTATCCAAGAATTAAGATACAGATCATAATTAATTTTTAAAAAATATTTTTGAAATGTTTAACAAATATCCAATATAGAAGAAAGTAGATGCATTAATTGGTGGAAGTAGAAAACAGTTTATTAATAAATGAGTTAATATGTGACGTTAATTAATAAAGAAATAGTTGGTTGGAGGTTCCTATCGACATAATTATTAATAATATTGTGCAAAGATCTTACAATTGGAATCTTTTGTCTGTGTCTTGCCTTCCTCACATATTTAAGGATGAAAGAAGCTGCTTTTACCACTAATTATTCTCTCCATATGATACGGTATGTCTGGTAAAATTTTATACATATTATTATTATTATTATTATTATTATTATTATTATTATTATTTTGAAGGTAGATATGAGTTGTTAATTATATTTTCGGGATTCCAAATTTCTAATTTTACATTTATTTACTAATTTTCTTTTAAATTTATTTCTTGTGAGATTTATGTTATGAGATGTGGCACAGAATTTTTATTCTCGGGTTCAAATCGGTAAAAAAATAAATAAAAAATCTCACATTTGGTTGGTCATGTGATTTGGATATGAATTAACCAAAAATTAGGAGTTTCAGGAGTTCAGACTAATATTATCCTTAGATCACGACAATTGAAAATTTATTGTCCTAATTTACAAGACCCAACATATAGTGTCAATATTTTAGACTGGGGCTATGTATACAAGTACTCCACCATTTACTTAACACGCCCCAAATACAAACACACTCAAATTTAAATAAAACTATCGAAATCCAAAACATGCCCACTAAGTTACCATTTTATCCTTTTAAGTTATAAAATAAAATTTAATAGTTGTCTTTTAATATACTAGTTTTAGTTCACATGCGTTGCATGTGGAGATCAATTCAAATTAAGAAAAAAAACAATACAAATATCTTATATATTAGATTTCTAATTATATCACCACAGGAAAAATGGTGTCTAGTGACGCTTTTTTTTATATAGTTGGTGACAATAATTAGCGTCATGAGGTAAATTACCCACACTTGAAAAAGTGTCATGAGTTGTGTCGTTAAATTTGTCTCACGAATTTTTTCCTGACACAAAATTTATGTGTGGATAAATTTCATTTAGGGACGTTTTTGAAAATAGTGTTGCTAACATTAAAAATGGTTACACAATTTTGCGTCACTAGTTTAAAAGATATGTAGTGTTTGTGACACAAGTTTGTCAACACTATCATTTATTGTATCACTAAAATGGCCACACATTCTATAATATGTGTTGTTAAATTTGTAATATTGTAAAAAGAAACATTGCCAAAAAATAATGATGCTTTCAAATAGCATCATTAATTTAGTAACACAACTTAAAGTTAAAGTCATAATATTAATGACGTTTTCTACAAAGAGCATCCTTAATTACCTAGAATATGTGTCCTTGAAATCGGAAACACTATTAAGACTATTGCATACTAAAATTGCCAACACTAGCTATCTACAATTTGTGTCATTATATTAAAGTAATTAATTCATGAATAACATATGTCCGTTGTTTAGAAATTTGTCCTTAAAATTACGACACTTCTTTGAATTTGACTTATTAAATTGATTGCAGTCTCTACAATTAATGTCCTACAATCAATGAGAATATAAATTTGTCCCAAAATTGTGACATTAGTCTCTAACATTGCTGATATTTATAGAACCTATATATCAAATTAAGTACAAGACAAAACATTTGCATTACAATTCTAATAAAAATCAAATAAATTCAAATCTGATTCCAAAACCAAATAACATGTTGTATAATTCATACTAATAACCAAACATGTTAAAGACATTATTATAAATTACCAAACTGTTTGTTTTACAATATAATATCAGAATAAACTAAGAATCTAGCTTGACAATGAAAATGCTTCCACGGGTTTCTTTTGATTGACTTCTAGTTCCTGTTTCAAATAAAAAAATTAAAGAAAACGTTTTGTCAACTTTGTTAAGACATTAGAAAGATGAAGTATTAAAATTAAAAGTACAAAATAAATTAATAATATAATAAATAAATATGAATATATATATACACTACTTACACTTCATGCAACCATTTAAGAGTTTCATTCTCTTTAATTTCTGAAATTTGAAATCTCAACTCGCAACATTTCGAATGTTGGAACCGACACATATATAAACATTTCTTCTCCTCTCAGAATTCCCAAATTGTCGCTAGCCTCAATTGTTAGAAATTAAATCACGTAATTAGCATGTATTAATCACACATAAACATGTTTCAGCACATAAACCCCAAATCTAAGTTCTACGATGATAAACTAAAGTAGAGAAGAAAACGATAACCATAAAGTGGAAGTGTACCTGAATTCATAGATCGATTATTGAAAATATTCGTGTTTTAACTGATATGGTTTACCAAACTATCATATCACCCTTTTCACTTTTCCATAGAGAGAATACAGATTGTGGGATTGAAACTAATGTTTGGGGACCATAACCCTAACTTATAATAATAAGTTTCTTTTATTTTCAATTTGGTCCCTCAACAAATTGAAAATCACTTAATGATATCTACACATAAAAGCCCATGAATATTATGATACCCATGTAAGCCCATAACTTAAACTTAAGTGGATCACTTTAATTGAGTCTCTTTAAAACAACTATACACATTTAATTTGACACGTGGAAGCCCAATATTTGATTTTTCCAACATCAATTAGTAAGACTTAATTGGAAGTAATTAAGCCACAATTATTGTAAAATTTAATTAAAAGTAAGCCCCAAATTGTAGCTATAAGCCAACGTCACTGCCATATTTGCGCAGTGTCCATGAGTGGCCCAAATTTTTAATTTTAAATGATGGTGGTTAATTTTATATATAGAGTAAGATGTTTTCAATTATATATCATGAATTCAATATTTTAAGCCCTAATATTTAGAAGTCATGCTTTCAATTATCTTTAGCAATATATGTTTTCAATTTTTCAATTACCCAATGTTACGTGTGTTGTCAACTTCTTTTATTTCCTAAGTTCAAAGATATCAAGATCAAGACATATATTAAATTTATAATATGTTCAAGGTTATAAAGATTTTCTTTTTATCAGTTTAGTTTTAAAAAAATGTCAACAATTATATTAACATAAGAAAACCTTTTTACAAAAGAATTTTTAAATTAATGAAAATGCAAAGCACTTTTCTAAAATTGTAAGTGATTTTTTTAATAAGTAAACTTATTTAAAAACGTTAGTAAGAGCTTTCTTTTAATAACATGTTTTCATAGTGTTGCTTTATCTACAACGCTATATGTTTATTATTGTTGTGTTAAAGACATAAATAGTAAAAGTGTTAATAAAAATTTCTCACACTTTTAAAAAACGTCAACAATTATATTAAAACAACAACACTTCTACAAACACATACATAAAAGTGTAATAAATTTTTTATTTTTTTTTGTTAAGTGTTATATTTTTAACTACACAAACAATAAAGGTATTTTCAAACATCACCATACTTTTATAAATAGTGTGTATAATTTAAATTTTCAACTAACACTTTTGAATAGTGTTGTGACACTTTTTGTTAAGCGTCGATATTGTGAACGACACAAATAATAAAAGTGTTTGCAAACATCACAACACTTTTATATAACATAAATAATTAAAGATTTCAACAACAACATTTTTGAATTGCGTTGTGAAATATATGTCAAGACAAAATAAATTTATACAACTATAAACCCAAAATATCAAACATCATCAATTTAATGACACATTAAACTAAATGTTAGTGTGCTAGTGACACAAGGAGAAAAATGTCAGTAAAGTTTTTCCTCATTGTAACACTTTCAAAAAAATGTGTATTAAAATAAGGATGCTTTGACAACAACGTCTTTGACTTTATGAAAATGCTAACACTTTTTCTTAATTGTTAGTAAAATGTATACCTTAAGTACACTTTTTTAAAAGCGTCATTAAGATTTTTTTTAGTAACACTTTTTTACTAATGTTATTAAATTAGTGTAGTAATAGACCCTTTTTGTTGTAGTGATAATATGATTCTATTATAAAATTATTTAACTATGAAAATTCTAAATTAATATTATAACCTTAAATTATAATCTTTGATAAGGTTATATTTGTCAATTCATATTTTATAAGAAATATCCACTTTTTTATATAAGTAATAGATATTTTTATCTAATTTAAGATGAAGTACGCATTTTGCCATTTAAAGTACTTAATTATGGTTAGATTTTTATAATAAAAAATTAACAAAAGAGTAATTAGGTAGATAAAGCTTTGAGACAAAGGGAAAATATATGAAAGGATATATATGGGGAACTAGCAAAGGACCCATGTTGGTAGGTTTGAAACTTGGAGGACTAGACTGTGTTTATACTTTAATTAGTATGCATGAACTTATACCAAACACTTATTTTCTCAATAAACAAAATTAATGTCCCGACCCATGATTCGAGATAAAGGATGAGTGCCCTATGACCTAGGTTCGATATATTGGGGTCTATCATGTTCAACTCAATCCTTTGTTCCAATATTTTATTGTTTTTCATTCACATTATTTGTAAAATATTGATATCATCTTTACACTTCTGGTGGTTATTTTGGTATAGATGAAACCCCAACATAAAATAGAGGAATATCTTGTTTGATATCTAATGTAGGGCTGACACGTAGAGCCCTCCAAAGAGGTGTCATCCCTCGAAAAGGAATTTATTAATTCACTTGATTGAGAAATTTGGGCAAAGATTTAATGCATGTGAGGCCAATAGACCAAAAATCTACTGCAGTGCAATAGCAATGGATAACGAACGTGGGCCTCTGTCTCATGAAGAACATGCCATTGTTGTACGAAATAAAATAACATCGACGACAACATTCAATTAGTAGAACAATCACAACATTTGTTTGGTGAATTGATGCTAATACTTTGACTGGATGACTAACTCTATTTAATTATAAAAAAGTACGTGCATTAAATAGCTATTAGTAACCACAATAGTCAATAGACTAGTTTGGGCCATGACCCTATTAAGTTTTTGATCAAGACCCAATATCTTTTTTTCTTTTGGTTTTTTTTTTCTTTCAAAGAGAGTAATAGCTAAAACATATAAAGAAGGATTACAACCAGCTAATAAAGAAGATTAATTTGAATATTTTCAAGTTGGGCCATGGCCCAACTTCTCTAGTACCAAGCACTAGTACAAATTAATCAATTCCAAGGAAAAATGTTGTTGGAATTAAGTTAAATTTTGTTGGAATTCCTAATTCCAACAGAAAATGAGGCATCGGAAAAAAAAAAAACAATTTCATACATGTTTATGTGGAATTTGTGATGAACATTTTTGAACCATCAAAAATAAAACAAAGTGAATGTATCAGTCTATGCCATAGGATTGATCGTTTCAACAAGTTCGTGAGCAATAACTATTAGTTTTCTTAAACTATTTTTTTAGAACATATGAATTATTTTCAATTTCTTGTAAGAACCATACTTCTTTCTTGAGACTAATTTATTCTTATCTAGTTAGAGAATTTTTGTATTGTTTTGCTTATCATTACATCTATATATATATATATACACACACACACACTCACAATTAATTATATACCAAATAGAAAAAAATTAATAGATCAAGAAGACAATATCTTACTATCCCAATCCACAATTGAACACATTTTATTTCAATCACATATATGATATAACCAAAAAAAAAAAAAAAAACAGAATTTCAACAAATTCATAGTTACACACGCGTCACTCACAAATCAAACTTAATTAGTTAATTTTCCTGCAGTTGGTTCGTATTTGACCCTTCTCCCCAACTAACGGCGTTATGTCAGCCATCCTTATCATAGACCTAGCAAAGTCCCTCCAAAACACACCATAATCCTCACTATACCTCCTCACCAAATAGTCCGTTTCACCGCCGTTAAACAGCGCCTGATCGGACTCCAAAAGCCCCTTCTTCGACACCAAATTACGAAAATATTTGGTGTCGAAGCGTGCAGGGGTGTGATCCAGCATTACGAGGTTGCTGTCTCTGCCGGACTGTGGACATGCCAGCTGGAGGCGCCGCGCGAACTTGGCGTCGATCTCGTCGGCGGTGCCGTTGTGGGCCCGGCGTCTGAAGAGGCTGCATTGAGAGAACCCTAGAGTGTGGGCCCCGGAAAGGACGACTAAGTCCTTGGCCTTGAGTCCTTGCTTCTTGAAGGAGCTGAGAAGTTGAGGTAGTTTCAACAATGGAGATGGAATTGATGTGTTGGCTTCTGCTTTGTTGGCCGTTGTGGAATCTCGGCGACCTAGTCTCACCTCCCATGTTGGCCCTCCTAGCTGTGGATTCATTTGAAATGACTGTTATACCCATGAGGATAAATTGTAATGTCATGAATGAATGAGTACTCTTGGTCTTGTGTTCGCTTTTCTTATTTATTAGGGTATTGATCAAGCGAGACATTTTATTTCATTTTGGTGTTTCATTCGATGTTTTAAAATAATCATTATATGTTAAGTGTAAAGATGACATCAATGCATAAATTAAAAATAATGGAATATAAGATGAAATATCAAATAAATAGATAGGATCAAGTTCGGGTTTTGGTCTAACAGATAAGAGTGGTTGATTTTATTTTTGGAGATGTTTGATTCGAGAAGATCACGATACATGCCCTAACTTGCATCTATCTAAAGGTGGGAAAATTACAATTTTTGTTCCTATAACTTATGTGTTATCAAGTTGTCCATTTTTAATAAAACCATCAATTTTATGTATTTTAATTTTGGTTCTCTAACTATGGATTGTTTCTCATTTTGTCTAATTTTGCTCCAAATTTTGATTTTTGTCTAGGTGAACGTGACAACTGTAGACATGAATTTTTCAATTTCAGCATTCACGTAGGCAGAAATTGACATTTAAAAAATTGATCAAATTTTGGAAAGAAAACAAAAAGAGAGAGAAGAGTTATAATCAAAGGATCAAGGTGCAGAAATTGGCATTTCAAATAAAATCGATGAAATTTTGAAAAATAAAAAAATAAAAAAGAGAGAGAAGCTAAAATCAGAGGATCAAAATTGGTAAACGTAAAATTTGAGGTAAAAAAATGGATAAAGGCAATATAACATGATAAAATTGAGTGTCAAAATCTTGTTCGGAATGTTGAATCAATCGTTCCATGTATATATATACACCAACTGCCTAGTAATAAAAGGGTGTTTTTAATGGTTTTTTATTCTTAATTAAAATTGTATAAATGCATGAACTAGTAATGATCATCGTATGTAAAAGTACTTACAGCAACCACAGAATCACGAGCTGCAACTGCTAAAATATCAGCACAAGAAACCACAGAGCCTTTGCATACTTTGTCCACTGTGGACTTGATCTTGTCAATGACCTCAAACCCCCTCACCGAGTTTGCATTAGGTCGAGCATCTTTTTCGCTTTCCATGCTTGGCGTTTCGTCCAAAAGAATCGAACCATCACAACCCTATATATCTCATTTAATAACGTATATTATAAGATGTTAGTTTTGGAATATGAGACGTAACATAATTTGTACCAACTAATTCTTTTTTAAAAGTATGATAATGGTACCTGAACGAAGCAATCGTGGAAATGGAGACGTAGTAAAGAGGCACCCATACGAGTTTCTTGTCTCACGGCTTCTTCAACGATACTTTTAATCGTTGGCAAAGCCTCGGGGCAGATATCATCGTAGTAAGAAGGGGACAGACGAGACGAGAGAGCTAGGGTTAGGTTAGAAAAAATGAGGAGTGCATAAATGTAGTTTAGGCTACTAAATGAAGACATTTTTGTTGATCACTTGAAGCTTTATGTGTTTTTTGCTTATGAAATAATGAAAATAGGGTTTGGGTATTTATAGGATCGAAATATATGATATGACCAAGCCAAAGTTGAAGGAGTTTTGACCTAAGAGTGACTAAAACCATGTGATAGATTTGTCTTTTTTTTTCTTTCTGGGAAGCTTCGTTTAATAATTTATATATATAGAGTAATCGTGCAAGAAATTAAAGAGACTAGCTTAAGTTTGTTTAATGTGAAGAACCTTTGAATTGGTCCTTTATAGATTAATCAGTGTATATTGTTCAAAATTATTATCATATCCAGCTTTCATTAATTATATATTAATCTAATACCGATGTAGACTCTTTAATTAATTGTCAATAAATTGTAATGTTGTAAAATGTATATGTATAATTAAATACTAGCAATTTGCGCGCATATACGTGTGTGATAGAAAGATATTAAAAATAATTTTATAGATCACAAAAACTCATATGAGACGGTAGTCTCATAAATAGTTACTGTGAGACATGGTCAACTACAAACAAGATGTGAGTTAAAGAACATGGGTTGTGGATTGATCCGTCTCACGTAATTAAATTTGTAAGATGATCTCACAATGGACCTATTCTATAATGATGAGATGAAATTCTTTACTTCAATGTTTGTTTTTCATCTGATATTTTAAAAATAACGACCACATCCTATGACTTGTGTATAAATTAAATTACTAATTAATAGTCTTGCTAAAAAAACTAAGGCATAAAATCACCACCCAATTACTGTCTTTATTTTACTTGTTTCTTACATCTTAAGTTTTATGGCCGCTTTCAACAACTTTGACACTCTAACTTCTTCTTACCTGTAAATTATCCAATCAACTACAGTTATATATATATATATATAAAACATGTAGAGATCAATTCAAACTAAAGAAAGAAATAATACAAATATTTTATATATAATACTTTTATATTAGAGTTTTAATATAAAATTATTTAATCATGAAAATTCTAAATTACTATTATTATTCTAAATAATAATTTTTAATAAAGATATATTCAGCAATTCATCTTTTGTAAAAATACATCCACACTTTTATATAAGTAATAGTGTGTGTCTATATATATATATATATATATATATATATATATATATATATATTACATTATTATCTTAAGCAAGACGATAATAATATCATTTTTAACATGAGTTTTACTTTAAAATTGACTCTTAAATTGAGCTATCTACAAAATAAATACTACCTAAATATGTCAAAATTCTTTTCAAAATTTTCCACAATGATTGCATGTGACTACGTGCATGGTTTTATTTTAAAACCATTTTTAAAAAAAAATCCTATTTTAATAGTTATGATTAAAAAAATTATGAAATATCTTATGAAAACAATGTTTAAAAGTTAACGTAATATAGCTAAAGACAACATGAAAAATTAAGAAACCTCTGTTAATTTTCTTTTCATCTATAAAATCCACTGCATTGAAGTTTGGCCATCGGGTCTAATATTGTAATCGGGCCCATACAATATAATTGTTGGTTCCTGATATGCGCCTATTGAACTTGGGCTTGGTCTTGTCTTGGGCTTGGGCTCAACCTTGGTAGCCCAGTTGGGTAAGTAATTGTTGGACGGCCCATACAGTTTTCAATTAAAAAAAAAGTAATTCTATTTACAACCATATTATTTCTCTCTATAGCCATTATATCTGTGAATTTTTTATTTTGACCTTTTAAGTCAATTTTTTTTTTCCTTTTTACGGCCTCCAACTACCACTTTTCTATTTTTTTTATACATACGCAAAAAAAGATTTTATGCATTCCAAACTTCAAATCTAATTATTTTAAATTATTAAAAAATTATTTATTTGCTCATTTAATTCCTTAACAATTTTTTTTTATTTCAAAATATTTCATTAAAATAATTAAAACTATAAGAAAGTTGAATTTGCGAGGTAATAAATGTATCTCCTTAAAATAAATCAAAAAAATCGTTCTCACATTGAGGAACACAAGACAATACAATTTTTTATTTTTTTTTGTATTTATACATTACAAATTAACCGAAAGTATCAAATTTAGGAAAAGGGAGTGTCATGGTTGTAGAGGAATGGAAATTAAAAAAAAAAGAAATTCTAAATCCAAAATAACTTCAAATAAAATGTATGGATACTAATAAAAAAATTAATTATTCATTTCAATTTAAATATTTTGTGGCAAATCATTGAAATTCATAGTTTGTGGAACAATGGAAAGCGAAACAAATATTATTTTGGTTTGGAGAAAGAGAGAGTTGATAGTTGAGATAATAAAAATAGTAGAGATATGATGATTGTGAAAAGAATAAAAAATGTTAAGGATAAAATAGAGAAATTAAATATATTGTAACTATAAAGAGAAATATTGGTGGCTGTGAATAGAATTACCCTTAAAAAAAAATCTCATGAATGATGAAGTCCGACTTTAAATTCTATGATTGTGAAGCCCATCTCCTTGTGAAGGCCCAATATGAAGCCCTTTATGCAGTCACATACGAGATCTCCAATTCTTCAATATGGCCCAACCCAAGACAAAAATTTTTTAAGGCAAATTGTGAGAAAGAGCGTACTAGTCATTTACTCATTTTAGATTGTTGAATTGGTACAAGCCCAAGTAGAATCGAAGTGAGTATTATATAAGATGAATTGGACCCGATTTTGGGTTAATAAGTATTCGAGTTTTATGGTTTGTTTTGGGCTATGATTCAGTTTTTAATATAAATAGCTCTCTAATTCATTGTATCTAATTACACTGGAACACACATAAATTAATAGATCTTCTAATTAGGTGCTCTTGACATAGTTATTTTTTCTGAACTGGTCAATAAATAAATTTTTTTTCCTCCGTTTCCATTGTTCTCCATAATTGCATCTTAATTCCTCACACATCCATAGTGTCGGTTGTTGTAATATTTAAAGTTGCATAGCAATTGTGTTAAAGAGTGTGTTTAGCTCAACTTATAGGTTGTTAAAAAATGTTGTGAATTTTTTTTTAAAAACGAATATTAGTTTGCCTAAAAATAAAATGTTATGAATTGTTTTTAGAAGTATGAAAACCTCATTTTATAAGATTTTATTTTGACATTTTTTTTTAAGTTGTATCATTGTTACACAAATTCTCACTATTATCAACTTATAAACTTCATTATCTTATTTATTCAAAAAAAAAAATTCTCATTTTTTAAAATGAAATAAGACGTCTTATAATTATTAATAACAACTTATAAAATGCAATACCTTATAAAAAAAATTAAATAAATTTTGTGAGACTTCCTCTAATGTGGAATGAAACATTGTACTCTTTTAAGGGAGAGTGGTATCCAGCAGCAAACGCATAATTCCCAAACACAATATTACAAGTGGAAAATAATAATATTGTTGCCAGCAACTATTTAGAGAATCTCAATTATATTGCTCAACTTTTTCTCTCCAACATTACTTTCTGAATTCTGCTTTTTGTTATGTCATATTTTTTTTGGGTCAATAGATACACACTCGCATGACATCATCTCACGAATTGTACTCTGTCATACAAATATTCAATTAATTTCACCTCATTATTAAGGTCATCTATATTCAAAAAATTTAAATGACTATTTGGCTCGTAGATCAAGATTTGTCAAATGGTCTCACAAAAAAATACTTAATAATAACTAAATATCACTACCAATTAATTAAAGATTTACATTGTTTAATTATATGTAGTATGTAGGTGGGGAATGATAAAGCAAAGCACTTTACTCATCTACATGTGGGTTTCTTTTTTCTGAATATTAATCAAAATTAGATCGAGGTATGATTCAATTTGTCACACCCACTTTATCGATTGTACTTCAAACATATACCAAATTCTGACACCGTAAAATCCACCAACAGTTATTTAGTACTTTGTCGTTGTCTGATGAAAATGATCGACCAACATTAATACTAGAGGAATCTATTGTACCAATTAATCATTAACTCGTAAAAGTTAACTTGGCTCTATCTCTAATGATATATCATAATCACCCTTATTTTGGTTTCTGATTGACATATATATCTTCCTTAAAAACTAGTAGAGATAAACCAAATGCAGGTCATAAATTCAGTGATGAAGATGAAAACAACGGAGCCAATTGTTTTATTTATCATTATTGTAATTTCCTTGTAAAATAATAGTGTGATGACAAAAATTCAGTTTCAGTCATGTTATCCAGACGTGTTCGAAAATAATATCAATTTTAATCTTAATCATGGAACTCAAAAAATTATTCAAATTCAATTCTTTTTCATTAGAACTTATAAAATTAAAATTCGTTGAAAATTAACACATGACTCTTGCACGTGACCCAAAAATTTGAGGAGTTCCAGCCACAAATTGGTATCTTAAACTTAACATAACTATTTTCGAACAATGTTTGTCTATTTGGACTATAAATATATTTCCCTAGTTATATATCAATAGGAAATTAATAGGCAATACAAGTAAAAGTGGTTCCATCATTAAAAACTAAAACTGAGGATTCATGGGAGATAATAATGCACAGAAAATATATTTAAAAGTTGAAGAAGATCTTACCACAGAGATAGTGATCATCACCACTCTCTTCACACATATATAAAGCAATTTTAAAGATAGATACAACTACAAGTCTACACCACTAGATTCATAATTATATTTAACTCATGTTATCCATTTGGTAATGAAGCATATATTAATGTCCATTTTGGAGAAATTAAAGCAAAATATATATACCTGGTGGATATTTGCAGTAGGTATGGTATATAGATTGAAACAAGATAGAGTGGTCGTGATGGGGAAGAAGGACACATGAAGTACTAACTCATATTAATTTGCTCATCATGAGATTAAGACTTAATTAATGGAGATTAATTAATGAGTTAGTAATGCACGTGCCCTGCTTCTCCATCAAGCTCCACACTCATCTTCAAGCACTCTCATTTATGCTGCGTTTTTCTGCAACTCAAACACCATCCACCTCTCTCTATATATATGCATGTTAATGAGTATCTACTTTCTAACTTTCTTCTTTTCAATAAAATAAATAAAACATCATTTTCTATTCCATTCTGATGTTTCAAAATAAATAACGCACGTCACTAATTAACACTTTGCGTGAATAAAAAATAATGAATTAATATAAGATGAAACACCAAATTAAAATAGAATGATCTGATTAAGGAGTGGTCTTTTCGTATATATGCTCAATTATTTATAGACATATTGGCAAAATAGAGTATACAAAGTGCTTGAGAGAGCGAATTGGACATCATCCGGAGTTTTTGTTTTAAATAGTGTTTTATCTTCTAAAGCTAAAACGAAGTTATAAATATATACATAATGTGTGTATTGGAAGTATTGAAACAAAATAAAACGGTGTCCAATAGAATAACTCAACTTACTCAAATAAGAGCGTATGTTTTACAATAGCATTTCTTTTTTATGAGTTTCACTGCACCACAGATTAAGTCAACACTTGGTAAGTTTATAAATGAGATTTTTTCCATGTAGGTTTCATTTCTTTTAAATAACCTTTACATGTTATTTATAGAAATAACATCATTGATTAATATATATGTATTAATTAAAAATAAATGAGAATATAGTATGAAATACCAAATATAATAATGGATCCAAATTGATAGTCATTAGCGCGCCATTATATTTCTAGTTTTAGAATTTTGAAGAGGTCATTTTGGGGATTTCAGATAAAGCTATAATATTACAAAGGTAGATCCGAGATAGATCGAACGAATTAGTTGAAGTGGGACCTCGTGTTTTTGCAACCAAAAGAAATTTTTCCATAAGAAAAGAGGACCACTTTCAATCACTACATGGAATGATGTTACAGCACTAAACTTTTTATTTCAAGCCACACTGACTTGACCTAAAAGTGAATTTTATATTTACTAGTATAATAAGTCTCCTTTTATATACACACACATAATATAGTATTAAAATAGAGGATCATAAAACTATATAGATATTGATGTTAATTAGCTCTATTCGAATTGAACATAGAGTAAGTCTCTTGTGAGACCGTCTCATGAAATTTTAATTCATTGCGTGAGATGGGTCAACCCACAACTCAATTACTCACCACTCAAACCCTACAATTCACATGTTATTTATGGGTGATTGGACTCCATCTCACGAAAACTATCCATGAAACCGTCTCATATGAGTTTTTTGTGTTCAACATAAGCTAACAATTATAAGTTGAACTAACTAGCTAGTGATAAGTGAGGCTAGCTCTTTATAGGATTCCTATACTACATTAATTATAGATTCCATTATAGACCACTTATGTAATTAATAAGCTTGAACCACTATTTATATAATAAGGGTAATTTCAAAATTGGTCGTAAATAAGAAATTTTTCATTTTTTGACAAACAAGTTTCGTTTTTCAATTTTGGTTATCTATATTTTAGTTTTTTTTTTAATTTTAGTCCAATAATGGTCGGAATTTCAAAACCACTGTCATGGCCGCCAAAATTTGGCTGCCATGTTAGAATTTCTGGTAACCACGTCAGTGCTTTTGAAAATTCCAATTAAAATTAAACTGAAATTAAAAATATTAAAATATAGAGGTTAAAATTAGAAAACATATATTTAATTGTAAAAAGTGAAAATATATTACATACGGATCCAAAATTGATATTTACTCTTTATAATATTCTAACAACATTGTTAATTTCATATAGTAAACTAGCTACCAAAGAACCAAGGGTTAAATTTTTGTGGGGCAAAAGAATATATAGTGCATGCAAGCAACAAGAAAGCAACGTGGCTGGGGATTTTGTAGCACTTCGAAACTTTTAATAAATTTCCTTTGTTGTTTTCCTTTGTGGTATGATCACATGAGTGAGTATACATATGCTTCCAACATAACTCTATTGGTTGTCTTTTTGACATTATCTAGCTAGCTACCTTTTTTCCCCATACACTTTCTATTTCTTTTCCTTTCTATTATTGATTTTCACTTGTCATTAATTAGTACATGCTTCTTGTGTCCTACAAATATGTGGGGACGAAAGAGCTTTTATCACATTATCTTTTGGGATCATCTCTTGGAAATTATAACAAATATGCTAATTAATGAGATATTCATGTTGTTTAAATATATTATTGAAATTGATGTGCACATTAAATGTTTTGAAATATTTCCCAATACCAACTTCAGCTTAATTCTATTGCAAGAACAAATATTTTATGAGAAAAAAAAAAGTGCATAAATAAGGGTTGACTTCTCCAAAACTAGTTATTCTGCATAAAATTTCAATTTCAGTCCAGTATATTTCAAAATGTCCAACTTCAGTTAATTTTTTGTCAGAAAATACAAAATCGTTGAAATTAGTTGTCACTGAAATTGGGGGTTTTGGTAATGCATGATTTGGAAAATATATGATGTGGTAATTATGGTGATGTAGAATTGTAAGTGGTCAAAATACTCAAATTTAAAGGTGACATGGCCAATCCCAAAAAGTTTTGTAATTTTTTAAGAAAACTGGATTCAAATTGAATTTTTTTTTAAACATGGAGGGTTAAACTAAAATATTTAAATTAGTATATTAGGATTTGGACTAAACCTAACTTATTACATCCTTGTTTTTGGAACATTACTAGATCTTAACTCTAATTATGGAGAGAAAGCAATGTTATAGAGGACAAACATCCATGTTCTCCATGAAGGATCTTGGAAATCTTTATCAACCAATGAGAAAAATAATTGAGAACCACTGTAATCTAATCTACAAAAAAAAAAAGTATGGCCAGATTTCCAAAAAAAATAAATAATAATAAATAAAGTTAGAGAAAAAAAATAAGTGGTGGATAAATACAGATTACAAACACGTTTTGTGCTTATTAGGCCATTTAGAGAGTTAATTTGGTCCTTCAAATATTTTCACCTAATCTGCACCACTAACTAATTTAACATGGTGGATTTCTTCCAGTAATCATATCTTAATCTACACAAGATTCTTGATTCAATTGACAGACAAAAATGCATGACTAAAAATAATTAAAATAAAAAAAAAATAAAAAAAATAAAAAAAAATAATAATAATAATAATAATAATAATAATAATAATTTCATTTTTTGTTATGTATGTAAGACACTTACATTTTTTGGCAATCAAGTATATATTTTTCAATTTTGATAATCTATATATATATATATATATATATATTTTTTTTTTTTTTTTTCAATTAATCGTTAACATGATGCCAAAATCTGACTGCCACATCAGAATTTCTGGTGGCCACGTTAACGATTTAGAAAATTTCAATCAAAATTGAACTAATCAAATTGAAAAACTTAAAATAAAAAAAACCGAAATTGAAAAACGGATACTTTGATTGTCAAAATTTGAAAATTATTTAATATACATGATCAAATTAAAATTAACTCCCAAAAATATTACCGTCAAGAATTTATGGTTTATTAAGTATGCAAAATATTTTTACCGTCAAGAATTTATGGTTTATTAAGTATGCAAAATAATAACATAGAGGATTAAGTCTCGAACGGAAAGATCAATGGATCAGTCGTTCTTCAAATGTCAGTATATTTGAGGATGAACGAAGAGAGAAAACAGTCATCTATCATTAATTAGTTGGACAAAATTCGAACTTTTTTTTTTTTTTAAATCGTAAAAGATGTCAAATATTGTCTATAGTGTAATGATAGTGGGATTTCCAGAGATGTCAGTTTCTAAACTATAGTTGACATCAGAAATATCTATGAGTAGAACAAGTGGAATTAGTGGTTAATGAGGTGTTGATCCCATGGATTAAGGGAGAAAGTAGAAGACAAATTAATTAACACAGAATATTAAATTAGACAAATTAATGGGCAAATCGATCGCACCAAATCAAAATAAATTATAAAAAATATTAAGGGGAGGCAAATGTTGGTGGGATGATGGTTAATTGATGGGATGTAAGTGAAAAATATGGACCTACAATTCCTGGATTAATTAGTTGTCCATGTTTATTTAATTTTACTAATTAATTGTTGACTGGACCATCATTGTCCTTATTTAATAATGTAGCATTTGACCTATGTGATTTGATGATTAACGATTAAAAGGAAATATTCTTTAACTTATATATTTGTCCTTAAAGTAAAGTTTATATACAATATTATTATAGGATTTGATAATTTTTGAGAATCCCAGATTATAGTCGGCAACATTTTCCATGTTCTGTGCAGTTGTAATTGGTTGCTGATAATTGGAGTCGTCATGGTGATGCACTTCAATAAATAAATAAACGGAACAATATAAAGTTTTTTTTTTTTTTTTTTTTACTTTTCAACTTAAACTTTTTTTCATTTTATTGTAATCTTGAAGTTCTGGAGTTAATATTTTTCTGATACATAATTTAATTTTTTTAACTACCAATGTAAACTTTGTTTTTGTTCATTTGCAACCTCTGATTTAGGACATTTTGATAAATTTAAGAACTTAAGGTTGCAATTGAATAAAAATAAATAAAACATAAAAACAAAGTTTAGGTTGCAAAGTGAAAATTTAAATCACGTGGGAATTTTAGATCTCCACTTTACTGGAGAAATGATAGTAAAAATGATTTCTATTTAATTTTGATGGACTCCAAAACTTCAAGATTGCAATAGAATAAAAAAAAATTGATTGCAAAATGAAAAAAACATAATCTTAGATAATTTTTACATTTAACCCAAATAAACCTAACAAATCATCTCTTCCAAATATCATTTTATTTTCAAAAATATCATCTCTTCCAAATATCATTTTATCCACACACGTTAAGTGTAATAATATTATTTAGATAATATTGACGTGTATTGAGAAATAGAGTTTTACATTATACTTCTTATCCATGCTCGTATTATAACTGATATAATAATTGGCATAAAAATAGATAAATAAAGTGTCCTGAAAATATTAATTTAAAAACTGGATATGATTTAAAATAAAAAAATGAAACATAAATAAAAGGGTTTTGAGTATAAGGACAGTAATAAGATGAACTGCATGCCCTTATAAGCTCCAACGATTCAACTTTGGATAGAGGGAAAATAGATTTTATAAATAAAAAAAGTCACATGTATACCAATGACAATTTTCTATCAAAGGCTAGCTCCCCATTTCTTGAGAAATAAAATAATAAAAAGCCCTTCATTATTTTATTGCATATTACTAATTAATATAATTATTGTATTTGATATATTTTACCTACTGTAATATTTACAAAATCTATTTATTCTAGTGGATCATTAAAATATGAGCTACCTACATACATGTGGCATTTTTGGAATTCCAGACACTATTGTCCAATAAACTAGAGAGTGACAAATGGGCATAACTTATCACATTCTTGCTGAAATTTCTTTCTGGTAAAAAATGGATTTCGCATAGTTAAGATGTATTATGCTTTTTCCTGACAGAAGATTATGATCAGATCAACACATTTGGAGATTTTGCTTCTTCTCTTTCAGTATCAGCATGCGGAAGGAATCTAGACTTAATGCTCCATAAATAAATTGATCACAGGAAATTTGGGGCTGTATGGATTAAATATGTCAGAACCTTTCATGCATAGCCTATTGAATTAATTTTTTTTTTCCTCGTGATCTTGCAGTTAGGATCATTTTCAAGACCTGAACTTTAGATAGTTTCCTGGGCCTACTCTAGGAGTTCACATTGAGTTGTTGCAAACCCTTTTTTGGGTGTGCCTCAAAATAATTTTAAGTAAGTTATTCTCAGAGACGGGTTTCTACGCAAGCTAAAAGGCTAGTTTCTCAGATTTTTGATGTTATATGTTATCAACTTGATTTAGCAAATTTCGATGAATTTTAAAAGATGCCATATTGTCTTTCTAGAATACCTGATAACTAAAGAACAGGATCGCTAAACTGAGTACCATATTTGTTATTGTTATTGAACATGTGGCATTCTCCTTGCTGAGAAAATAGGCACACAATGTTTTTTAGTTAACCTGACACTTGAGAGTTTTCCTGTTTATTAAAGTCTTTTTGCTGCCCTCATAGTTAGAACTATTTCTTTGACGAATTAAGTGTTATCAACCTAGATATTGGGCTAGTGTGAGGTTTCACTGTTTTCATTGCACCAGACAAGTGATTAGATTTCTTTCAAGCCACACAATTATGTTCCATTCTTCTTATTCTGGGCAGGTATGGGAAAATGACACTGAGCTTGATATATCAAATAACAGAATCAATAGGGCCACTGGACATCTTGTGTATCAAAAGAGATTTTACAGAACAAAATTCTTCATTTGCCCTGGTGGCTCTCTTGTTCATGAGATGCACCAATAATGAGTTTAAGTGGGGTCCACCTTTGATGTTCTAAATTACTTAAACCAAAGCTAAGGTTCTTTCATTTGTTTTACTTAATTTTCTTGTTATAGAAACTATTCAGCTGTAACTATCTGGAATAAGTAGAAGCAATAATCCTTCCAGAAATTTGTCTTATTTTATAAAATATCATTACAGAATATGTACAAAGGGAAAAAGACATAACGTTTTAAAAAATAATATTTCAAGAGTCTGAATAGACATCGTTTTTTAGTTATGTACAGTGATAGTGTATTTGAAGAGTATATACAAGTATATTTTCAAGCATTCAATTTCCTCCATAACTAAATTTGGTGAATTGTGGATGGTTGACTGCAGTGATACTCACAAAATTTCTACGACTTGCCTTTCAACGACATCATAAATTGGCATAAATTCGCGGTAGTGCTAAAGGAGAATGATGTGTATCCAAATTCTGAAGAAGGTAACACAAGAAGAGTTTGTCACATTGCACAACAATTTGGTCAAGGTACAAATCTACCCTTTATCTACTCTTTATGATTCTCTATGATCAGGTCCAAAAGCACTTCCAGTGGAACTCGCCCCCTGTCAGCCACGACGCTTTTCATATGGTGATGTATGATCAAGTACTAACTTGGAAACCACTTAAAAACCAGCTAAACACATGGCCATTTGGTGCTGGCTGTGAATACGAAAACATGTACATTACTGCTTCACATTTGCAATTGTCTCTTCCTTAAATGGTGGATCCAAAAATACAAGTTAGAGGCACTGCTACGTTTCTTCTGTAATTTGTCAACTTCTCTTTTGTATTTGTATCCAGGATTTAGGTTAATGAAAGTACAATGTGAACATTTTTCTAGTACTGTGTTTTTCTTTTTCTACCAGGTTGTTTACACACAATCTCAGATGTTCACAGTAATAATGAATTAATCCACAAATTAAGAATCAATGAAACTGACATAAAGTTGTCGAAATCTACAAGATTTAAACATGGGATCAACGTCCCATTTCTTCTTCTATTGAAACAAGATGGGACAATGATATTTGAACTCATCGAATAAAGAATTTTCTATGAAAGATAACACCATTACCATAACGTTATTTATTATATTAATTAATTCACAATAAGTAAACACCCCCCCCCCCCAACAAAAAAAAAAAACAAAGAGAGAGAGAGAGAGCCCTTTAAGATATATTTGATTGATATTTCTAAACTGGATGTGAATCACGTTATATATTGAATGTTGATATCTGAACCAACATCCCTATCACAACAACAAAATTAATAGAACAATATTTTTTAAAGTTACTATAATTATACAACTTTCCGTTGCTATTTGACAACTAATTTAAATTCGCAAGGAACAATTGTAAGCTTGTTTGATATCACTTTTGAAATGAAATTTCATTCTGAGGTTTTATTATTATTTTTTTTATTTTTACTAAAACATATTTTAATAATATTAAAACACATATCAAGAAGCACTTCAAAAGTTTATATTCTGAGAGAAAATCCATTACAAAAATATTTCGAAACGAGCACCATGTCACTTTCAATTTACAGTAGATCGTGCCATTATCATTAATATATTCCCATCCAATATCATTAAAAATTTAAACTCGGAAGTTACAATAATTAGTCTGTACTTTAATGATATTAATTATTATGATAGAGAAATATTCTTTAACTAAAAGTATATTAAGAAAGAAAAAAAAAGGCTACATATTTTCTGTGATTGGTATCAAAATGACCCACGAAATGATTTTCACAGTTCACATTTCAACTTATATTTGGTTAATTGATTTTTTAGTTGAATGGGATGTTTGGTGTGATAAAATTGACATAAGTCATATCATAATTTGGACACCTAACAAGATTGGATAATTACAAAAAGATATTACCGATCCATCAAAATAATTAAATGGAGCCCTACTATGTTATTTAAATCAGTAAATTAATATTTCAATCAGGAAAAGAACAAAAAGTTAGGATTACTAATTATTTTGGACAAACTGAGAATCAGATTAGTGGTGATCTTGGTATGGTTTTAGTGGTTGTTGTTATAATATTACAAGATTTGTAAAGTGTGGTTTGATTCAAAAGTAAAATTGCAACCGTGGTTTTTACTTTAATGTAAAAAAATGAATGTGCAGTTTCTATTTCATAGCATGAATAACTTTAAAGTCTTATATATGTTATCTAGAATATTTAAATAATTTATTATATAATAAACTTATCAACATTAATTTTATGGAAACTACTAAATAAATAATAAACATTTACTTATATAACAGTTTTTTTTAATCTATCACATGATTTCATTTATATTTTTTAATTGACAAATGATGTTCCAAACAGAAGCAACAAACACTTCTTTTTAATATTTATAAAAAAAAATGCATTTTCTTAGTTTGGAGTTTGATGAAAAGAAAAATATTTGCAATAGAGTTTATGAGCATTGCATACATTAGAAGTTAGATACAAAAATAAATTATATATACAATACAATAGAAATATAACTCTAAATACAAAATATAATGTTGCTACTTGTATGTATGTATATGCATAATTAGAAGTGATTTTGTCCTTAAATATATATATATATATATATATATATATATATATATATAAAATAACAGAAGTCACTTGATAACCGCTATTTAAAAAATATTTTTAAAAAAAATTCAAATATATTTTATAAAAAAAATTGTCCCACTCAAATTCAGTTTTCATTATACATAATTTTCTTCCTAAATCTCTCTAATTTTAAAATTTTTAAATCCACTTCAAACAATGATTGTTTTTTTTTTTAGCAATAGAATTGAAACTTGATTGAATATACAAAGGCTATATAAAGAAAAAAAAAAAAAAAAAAAGGAGTAGTAAATTTCATAATGAGATTTAAAGGTAAAAATTAAATTTTAATTCATGATCGTGTAATGAGAAATTTAGTGTCTTTGTATAGAATCACCCTAAACAAATTATTATTCTGTACAATTTAGTTAACGAAGATGGCCAATATTTATATTGTTTTTTTGGGCTAACTGCAGGTTCTTAATGGGTTTTAGGCCCAGTAGTCTTATCTCTTGTATTTGGTTATTTGAACTTTAACAGATTTGGGCTTTTTTTTAATTGAATTCAATTAACAGATTTGGGCTTTTATATATCAAGGTCTATATCAAATACATTATAGATTAGCGTATTCTAGTTCATTAAGTAGCATGTAAAGACCAAGTATACCATGGAAAATCCAAAAATTGGTTCATAACTATGGAAGTGTGACAAAATTAATCTCATTCATTTTAATTTTTCAATTTAATCCTGTATCTTTTTTACGTTTCATAAATTTAGTATCAAACACCCAATTTTGCTATGCAAAAGGAGCCACCACTAATGTGACGACTAGGATTTAGCGAAGCATAATTTGATAACTAAATATTTAAACCTTTAATTATTTGATTTATTTTATGTGCGTTTTAGAAAATTTAATTATAAGTATGTTTTAATCTAAGTTTAATGTTTTAGATTTATTTCATAAAAAAACAAGTCGATAAAATAATACGTAAGTGGGACGAGATGAACGAGAATGAAAAATCGAACAAAACGCCGAAAGAATGAATCAAATCGGAGTTCGAATGATATCTCAAATCAATTAATATCATAAGAATGTTTAATATAAAGTTTAAGATTATAAAATAACTAATGAAATAATTAACCTATAGTATATATGGTGTATCATCCTAAAGTAAAAGTATATGCCAAGTTTTTAACCTAAGGTAATAAAATTGCTCCTCCTTCTCTCTTATTTTTTTTCCGGCGGCCGGTCGGCCGGAGCGCCGCCGTCGCCGGAATTTTCTTCCTGACCTAGTTGTGTTATAATCTGTTTTCAGTTCGTTGATTATTTCGAGCATTTAATTATAAACGCTTAATTAATTTATATAACCTAATAATTTACGTTGAATGTTTGTAGGCTCAAACGCTCCTAACCCATCTCAGAACTAAAGGGATAAGAACATGAAAATCGCACCGCTCAGGTTGAGGTGGGGGTAATTTCTGAATTAACATTTAACTTTATGTGTTGTATTGTATAGTCGCATGCTAGGGTTTTCAATAAGCTATGATATGATGATGAACGTTATATGATTTGTGTTATGAGATTATGAGCATGAAACATGATTGATGATATCAGTATGCTATTAATTACTATACATGTCCGTACTTATGTGCTATGTCTTACGTGCTGTGAATTAAATGTGTTGTTGGGAGAAAGATAAGAATATGTGTTCATGATGCATAGTTCTGGAGAAAGCAAGTTGGGATTAAATCCTAACAGATATATGGAGGATTGGTGAAGTCCCCCTAACCAAATAATCACCCGTTGGATTCTATTGTGGGGTAAAGCGGGATATATCTGCGCCCACGTCATATATGTGCTATGCATTGTACTTGTTGTGTTTAATTGTTTATCTGATTTAAAGTTTTATGTTAATTTACGGACTTATCTCTCGTGTATTTATAATCTGCTGCTATAAATCTTTAACTTATATAGTTTTATATATATCTTCTTCGTTTCTCCTTCCTTTCTTTTTCTTCTTTCCTGCACGCCTATCGAGGATACTCTGACAATTTTAAAATATTTTTTTCAATTTTGTTAAACTTCTATAATAATCTATGGTTAACTTTCGGGGCGTGACAGCTAAACACTTATTAAAGATTTGTAAAGCCGACAAATTTTAAGACAAGAATATAAAAGTTCTTTCCCAAAATGTTATTATATATAGAGGTGCTCAAACGGTTCGAACCGTTGGTTTCGGTTCGGAATCACCGGTTTTTTAAATCGTGGGGGGTCAAATCGGAATCAAACCGTGGGGATTCCAATTTCGGTTCCGATTTGTAAATCGCCGGTTTTGGTTCGACCTGTCGGTTTGGACAGTTTATTTTCTTTTTCTTTTTTTTAATTATTTTAATTATTTTAATTTTTTTAAAAACTAAAATTGCATATAAATATTACAATTATTCATATTAGAAAATAACAATGTTTTTTAGTAAATAATTTGATTAAAATTAAAAAATAGAACTTACATTTACAAGTTACAGCAATACTAAATTACAATTTATAAGTTACAATTTCAAAAATTAGAAATTATAATTTAAATACAACCAAATACAAACCATAAACCTAAAAAAATTACAACTTATAATCTATATATATATAATAACAATTACCCCCTACAAATAGAAATGTAAAAATTTTCCCGCTCATTTTCACTTACTAAATATGTAATATATTAATAATTAATAATTGATAATTATTAAATATAGAAAATATATTTTGTGTGATCTTTTACATATAGAAATTACACCTATCATTAATTATCTCATATTAACCAATCACACATTTTTCTTATTTAGTGGTAGTATATCTAAGTTTAATCATTATTTTTCTCCACTAATTTATCACCTATATATATATATATATATATATATGAGTTAATTCAATTAATTACTACTCACCAATTGAGTAAAATAGAATGAGTAAAATAGACGTCATTTTATGATTCTCAATTTTCTAAGTTTTTTACACCTACACATATATAGATATATATATATATATATTGATTGAATAATAATTACAATTAAATTCAATAAAAAAACTTGACTTTTATACATAAAAAAGTAACTAAAAAGCATGAATAACAATATTAAAATAGCAATAAATTGATGATTATGATATAATTTATAATACATAGATTGGTAAACTTTGACTGCATAACTACATTTCAATATGAGAGATAAAAAAATTCAAGATTAATATAAAATTAGTTGAAACATGTTTGATTGATACACTAAATAACAAATTAAATGATACATATTTTTTATTTTCAAATGTTTTAAATAAATTTGTATATGTCATTCGCAACCAATTTATGGAATAAAAGCAACTTCTTTTTTATTTACTTTTTATCGAAAAATACTTTAAGTAATTTTTTCAGTCCATTTAATATTTTTAAATGTCACAAATAAATGAAACTATAACAGAAAAAACAACTTACCTATTTTGTTATTTTAATACATTAATTTTAATTTGTGATGTATATATAAACATAAATAAATTAAACAAATAAATTTGAACAATTAATATGTTCTTCAGAAAATATCTTAATATTTGAAAAATGTAAGATAATTGAGTACACTTACGAACTTTAGAAAAAAAATTAATATTTGATGGAATCTAATCAAAAAACTAACCGTGAACTATAAAAGAAATAATAATACTTGATGGAATCTAATAAAAAAAATATACAAACTAAAAAAAGGCAATATTAAAATTTAAGATACTTTTTTATATTTTAATTTATGCAATTGTATAACTCTAATTAGACTTATAATAACGAAATCAACAAATATATTTCTAATAGGGTTAATTACACTTTTCAACATGTACTATGCACCTATTTTAATTTTGAATCCTGAACTATTTTTTTCTCCGATCACATCATATACTATACATTTTGTTTACTTTTGCAACCTCCGGTCAATATTTTTCGGCGAGGAAGTCCCCACATGATTTTCATGTGCTAATTGAGGGTTATTTTCATCATTTGCACTTCTAAGACATTAGTAAATTCGATTCATCAACTATTTTCAATGATAAAAAAATCTAATTTTTTATTTGAACCTCACCGTTAATCTTCATTTGCTCAAACAATTTGCAAAAAAAAAAAAATGTGGGAAAAATTAGGGTAAAATTGGCTTTTGGAGGGAGAGTTAGTTAATGACCTAGAAAATGAAGAAAATAACCCTCAACTAGCACATAAATTCGCGTGGGTATTTTCTCGCCTGAAAATATTGGTCAGAGGTTGCAAAAGTAAACAAAACATGTAGTATGAGTTGTGATCGGAGAAAAAAAAAAAGTTTAGGATGCAAAATTAAAAAACGTGTATAGTATAGATTGGAAAATGAAATTAACCCATTCTAATATATAGTGAAACACTTATTTAATATTCTCCATCAATTTGTTAGAAGTTTGTTCTTTCAGTAAATCATTAAGATTTATGACAATATTTTGACTATGAACATCATACTCAAGTTTTCAAGTGAGAATATTAGGAAGTTAAACTATGTTGAAATAATGACAAATATATGAAAATTCATTGGTGGGTGGGGGATGGTTTGATAGAGGGATGTAATTGAAGAATGAATGTTATTTGACATTCTACTATATATGTGGATGTGTTGAAATTTTTTTGAAAATGAATATTTAAAAAAAAGTTTGTTATATCTAAAAAATATTATAAATAATCAAAGTTTGTTTTATATAGTCAACGTATCTATATCAAAAAATTACAATACTTGAAATTTATATATCATGCATCATGCGGGTTACCAAATGAAATTGAAATATAATCAAGAACTTGATTTTTCCGTAAATTGACATTTTCACATTAAATTCAGAATATTTAAATTTTATGGTCATGCATCACATGAGTATCATATTTTATTGAAATTAATCTCAAATAATATATTATTGTGTATTCAACATTTTCATATCAAAACACCAAAATAATAAATTTTATATGCCCGTGCATCGCACGGGAACTATATACTAGTACAAATTAATAATAATAATCAATACAACTTAAAATTAAAGAGTAAAATAACATAAATATATAATATTATTTATATAAAATATAAATTAAAAAAAAAAAAAGATAAACCGCCGGTTCGAATCGCCAGTTTACAGTTTGTAATATGTCCGAATCGAAATCGAACCGTCGAGCCACGGTTTGTGGTTCCGGTTTTTCGAATCGGATGAACACTCTAATTAGTGTAAATCTCTTGTGAGACCGTCTCACGGAATTTTAATATATTGCGTGAGACGGATCAACCTACAACCCAATTACCCACCACCCAAACCCAACAATTAACATGTTATTTGTGGTGATGAGGCTCCGTCTCACGGAAACTATCCGTGAGACCTTCTCACATGAGTTTTTGTGCTCTAATTATATGTCTTGAAATCTTGCTAAATTAAACGTTCTTTGAAAAGCTTTCCAAACACTTAATTCAGATTGGCTAAATTTTAAGAAATCCCCTAATTGCCGGATTCACGTGTAGTTGTACGTGACACTTAAATTCCAACGAAATTGAAGAATTTGGAACTCAATTTACGAAAAATTAAAACATGCATAACTAATTCGCAAATTTTGAAATGAACATGACTTACTAATTAATTAACTAACATCCATATTATATGGCACCGCTTTTGCATGTTTCTCAATGTTACTATGAAGAAAAATTTATCTCTATGAACATCTTGCTAATTATAATATTATATATATTTATAAATAAATTAGTTTGCCGACTAGCAGTTGAGTATTCATTACTGTATCATGTATATATGGCAATTAGAATAGCACTCATGTGGAAATTTATGGGGTTCCACCAACATTCAAAGAATATACCAAATGTTTGTATCATTGTCAGAATGATTAGCAGTGTTTATCATCAAGATTGAGACTGTCACGCGGTCTTACTCCTATATTATTCAAATTAAATAGGTTATAACTAATTCTTTTGTCATCTCCTATTTTCATACTTCTAATAATGCATACATTTTTGTACATGTAGCATATGATTGTAGCATGATGAAATATAATAAAACATCTCTTATGTTATTCCATCCATCAACAAAATGTCTCGTGCTATTTGAGATTGTTTCAAAAAAAAGACTCAAATTCATTAACACTTTATTAGATGAGATTTATACTTTCTTATAGTAAAAATATATTCTTACTTACTCTAAAAAAAAAAAACATTTTTTCAATAATAAATAATTGGATGATACGCGCACATGCCTTTGTTATATAGTATATTAATTTGTCGTCATCCTAACTTTTAAGTATCAACTTTTAGATGTAGACTTAAAAAGGCAAAAGTCAACATTATTATAGCACATTCACAATTACATCGATTTCCTTAAACCTCAACATTTCCACTTCTAATTAAGTAGACAACGATACATAGACACAAGATTAACTAATCAAAGTCCTCATAATTCTATACATTAATACATACATAGACTAATTTTGACAACTCCAACTCAAACTACTATATATTTATTTTTCTAAACACGAACATTGAAATTGACTTCATTAGAAACCAGACTCCATTCTATAGATATAACGGTCAACTTTTCGGTGATCAGATGGCGAGCATGAGACCGGGCAACGAGCGTTTCGCCAGGTCACGAGGGTGGCTCTGCCAGAGAGTGGTGGAGCTAAAGCAGTTGATGGGCCTCAAGTCTCTCACAGTGAGCCACGTGTTGAAGTATTCTCTGAACTGAGTGATGACTCCATCTTTTAGGGTCCATACATGGACCCAATAGGCCTGAGCACCCTCCCACCCTTCCACGATCACACGGCCATCTTCGATGGCGTCGATGCTTCGTGGCTCAAACCGGAAGTCCGATGGCGAGGATTTTCCGGTGAGCATTTTCATCATGTGGTGGCAGTTTTGTGGGCCGTGGAACCACCACTCCAGGTCACTGGCTATGAGGTGGGAGATCTCTGATCCGCCGCCTCTTGATAGTGCCATGTAGAGGGTGCGGACGGTGGCGGTGTTGGAGGTTTCCGGTGGCGGTGACGAGGGTAAATTGGTCATTTTGGCTTCCATTTAATGTGGGGTGGGAAATTGGTAGTATGGGACTATTGAAGAGGAGAATGAGAATGTTTTTGTTTTAGGAGTGAAGTGGCTTGATGATTTATTGCATGGTGTGTGTAACCTATGTGGAATGGGGTTTTATACTAAATTCTTGGAGGAGAGGGACCCACTACAAATAATTGAAAAGTGACTTGAATCATCACCATAACATTGACATAAAGTTTTTTATAAATAAATAAATGTGAAATTTTCATTTTGGTTTTGTTCAATTTTGGTTTTACTTATTTCAAATTTTTCAATTTTAGTTTTGTAATTGTAAATTTATCTAATTTTAGTTCCATTTTATCGGATTTTGCATTTTCGACGGTTTTTCAGTAAGTGATATACACTCGTCTCCAGTTTTACAATTTCCTAAGCCATAAACAATTTCGGAATATTCATTTAGATCAAACTCTAGTTAATATTCATTTTTGATCATTCTGTAATATCGTTTCATAAATTTAATTTTGTGGAACAATTTAAATCGTAACCCACTAAATGGATATTAACTTATGAAAATGAATTTGAGGTTGTGAATAGTGGAACTTTTCATCGTAGAATTATATATTTGAAACAGTCTTATATAATATTTTGTAAAATAAATATAAATGTGTGAGATACACTATCAAGATAAAAAAAAAAAAAAACTAAGGTTCCAAAAGGCTGGCTAAAAACACAAGTAGATTAATTAGTTATAATTGATGTTTTGACGTTCTTGAGGCCCTTTACATGACATTTTATTATATGGAATATTTCAAGTATTCTAGAAATTAAAAAAGACAAAACAAATGAGTACACACCTAGGCCTCGCATATAACATCAGAAGCATTTTAATGTTCTGGCAGAAAATTAAGTTTTAGTTTGCACCGGAAACAGAGATGACAACAAAAATTGCATAGTATAAACCTTGTACAAGTTCGTATAATGCAGGAATATATTTTCTTGTATTTTTCACATTCAGCCAACTATTAAAATTTTCCATTTTCTGTTTTTATAAGTTTCTAATGTTTTTGGAAATAACTATTCCACAAGCTCGTGCTATATTCTTGTTCAATTATTTTAATTATATCAAGATTCATGTGCAACTTTTGATTTAACTACTTTCGTCGACTTTCATTTAAAAAATATCTTTTATGATTAATTAAAAAGGCGTTGTCTTGACTGTGATTACCAAAATTATATTATGGGAGGACCCGTCACAAAATTGCCCCTTTTTGTCTTGATCACAATTAAGTTGTTGTTTATGTGTTTTTTAATAATTGAGTTTCAAGTTTACATTGGACTAATTTAGTTATTATCTGGAAATAACATTTGGTTCATCCAAGTACGTAGTTATTTACATGGCATATCTGAATGATCCGGTTTTGATGCAAAGTTTTTATTTTCTCTTTTTCAAGAGATCCAAACTCACATTATCAGCCTCCAACATAAATTGCAATCACATTTTTGTCATTCAACTATATTATTCAGAAACATTATATATCATATTTAAAAGCTTATGAATATTTACAATGTGTGGTAGTTTTCTATAAACTCCCAGAAAAGGTATATATTGGGTGTCTGTAAGTTATTTAAAAATAAAAAAATATGAGACCTCAATTTAATTATTTTTGCGTTAAGATTTTATTGGACAAACTATTTTATATTTGGTCATTTTAATTGCAAATTTGACATTATTAAGAGTGTGTTTGACTTAACTAATTATAAAGAAAATTGCAGTTTTAGTCCCTCGAGATACATTCTCATTATGAAATAGTCTCAACACTAATATTTTTAGTCTTATAGTTAAAAATTAAATCACCTATATTTAGACCATAAGCTAGTTATATTTCACTTAACACTTTTAGTTTTGAATCTGTTAAAATCTAACTGGTTTGATCGTTTGACTGTTAACTAACCATATGTAATAAGGTCAAAAGTACAATATCTTAAAAATTATAAATTGTTTAAATAAATTCAAAAATTATCAAAAGTAAATACAAAGCAAATTTAAAAAATCCGAAAAGAACAAAATAATATCTAAAAAGTATTTAACAAAATCTGAAAATTAGAAATTAAAATTTCAAAATTATTTAAACTACTAGAAACTTTATGACATGAGATTTTGTCGTTATCAGAAATTATTTAATAAATATGAAATTACAAAAAAAAAATTTGAAAATGTAAATATTATAAGAAATACAAACTTATTAAGAAATATTATAATTTATAAGTTGTTGTTGAAATCTTAGCCAAACACTCAAAATTACATGAGATTCTTTAAACTTTACATCTCACTGTATTAGTAGTCTTACCCTCACTTGTATAATAATGATGTGATGCCACACAATCCAAGTGATATAAATGTACCCATAAAATAAAATATGATTATGCCAAAAAAAAGAAGAAGGAAGTTTTCATGCATGAGTTGGCATCCTATATAGGCATTATAAAAATCACTAATTTAATTTGGTAAAGCGCGTCTTATGCAATAATATTTTGAAAGGACAATAATGCATTAATTAATTAAATAATTAATTATGTAGAATGAAAGGACAACAATTAATTAATTAAAGGGGCCTGATGCATTTAAGAAAACCAGTTGTATCCAAGCTGCTGGTGTATCGGTGCACGTGTACAGGATTTGGACATTCCTCAAACCCGTTCCCACATCTACACTGTCCTAAATGGACCATCCAATTATTTGGAGTGATATGTATGATACAATGAATTTTGAATATGGGTTTCAACCACAAAGCAACCAGTTTAATTTCTCTCCTAATTGAATGAGATGATGGGGCTTAGATCTGTTGTAGCATCAATACAACTATTTGATGTAAACCACGAATTGATTATTTAGTAATTTTGAATATTGGTGAAAAATACAAATTGGAGTTGATTGGAATGATGGATACAATATAGCTAGAATCAAGACTCCTGTAATGTGATAATACATACGCTAGCAACAATTTTTGTGAGAATGGCAAACCCAAAATATTAGAAAAATCAGTTAGAGTCCCTTATAAGGTATATCCATCACCATGTACGTAATATATCATGTTGATGTTTTGAGAAACCTAACTATTATAACTAAGTATAAATTATTCAATTAATTGTAATCATTTTGATTATGGAGAGATGAAGAACTAAATCGAAGGAACTACATCAAAGGATGTGTCCGAACGGTAGACATATATGGGAGAGAGTTGAGTGGGATGTAAACCGAAAGATGTGTTTGAGTGGCAGACATCTGTGTTGGAGAAAATCAAATTGAGGAATATGCCCGAATATCAGGCAATTAGGAGCTAGATAGCCAACAAAATTCAAATTCAAAAAACAAACATTTACAATATTTCAATGGTCTGAACTTAAGTTGTTGGAGGATTTTTTTCTCATGTGACCACGGATTATACCAACTTGGTTGTGTCCTGAGACCACTAATTGTAATCCTGAATACTATTTGTCATGTCCAATACCACGGGATCAAGGTAAAGAACTAAGGTTTAAAATAATCCATTACACTCACACTTATAAATTAATCAATCCAATTTGTCTCCAAAAAAAGAAAGCAAAAAAAAAAAAAGTCTTAGAACTTATGTGGATATCATGATTCATGCAAACCCTTTGTGAAAGTTCGCCTCGCAAGCTGAAACACACCCATATATATATAATTAATAAGCAGGGCCATATCAAAATTTCAGAACATGGTTTTAAATTTAGTAATTAAAATTAATTGTATTCAACGTAATTAATAAAATAATCTATTATAAAACAACATGTAAGAATCTGCAATCTGGAATTCAACCATGCATGAATCAAGCCAATTCCTTCTTCGGAGTTTATAATATAAAATGTATAAAATATTATTTTGAATTCCTAATAATAATAATAAAATCAAATATATATATATATATATAATTAATGTAATACTTATAAAATAAATTATAGATTAAAAAATAAATGGTTCAGTTGATCAAAACTTGGCATTAGCTCCAGCCCATCATTTAAAGGTCTATCAGGAATTATTGTTTGAGGATAATTATGTTGGAACCCTACGATGTATGTGTGTGTTATAATTGTAGCCATATTTTATTATAAATAGTGTTTCATTTTTCTTTATTAAAACAAAAGTATTTCATACATTGTGTTCATATAAATATCAAAAAATGACTCTACTTGTTTAGCATGCTGATAATTTAAATAACAAGAATTTTGTTGGTGATTAACGGATCTAATCTTATGAGACAGTTAAACCAATAATCATTATAAAATAAAGTTCGATCAAATAGATAAATTAATATAAATGTAAATAATAAATAATGGGCTCCCTCACATCAAATAATATATAGTTTTAGATAGTTGTACGTGTGTCATGAGATATGGAATGCTATTTCACAACCATGCAAAGAAAGGATCTGGTTTCATTGGATCACAAATGAATTATGAGTGGTTGCTATGTGACAGCTACGAGAGTCCTGTTTGGTTGACTGATAAAATTGGTACTCCTTACCTAACATTGGATTTCATTATCTCTTTTTTTTTCTTATTTTATATTATTATATATTAATAAGAAAGAGACATAACTGCGAACTCATTTATTACATTTTTTGTTTTTTTAGGTGGTTTTGTGGTCGTCATTGATGATAGAAAGACTTCTCCTTAATCATGCATCTAGTCAGTGTCAAAGCTTTGATTTCCAGTATTCTAATGGTTATAACATGCACTATTCATTAAAGATACTATTTAATGTGCATGATATACATAAATAATAGTATTGTTTGAGATGAAAGATCAAATATTATTTAAAATTATATATATATATATATATATATATATATATATATATATATATATACTCCCTCCATTCCTTTTTAAGTGGCGTTTTGAAACTTTAAAAATTTTCCTATTTAATTGACGTTTTGTGCATTATTTTCATATATACCCCTATGATTAATTAATGTCTAAATTAAATATATTGTATAGTACTCGTGTTTTCAATAGAGGCATGCCCCAATAATAATTATGGTCAAAGAAAAGCTTAATTAATGAGGGGTATATTAAGAAAATAAAATTATTCTTAATCTGTGTGTAGAACTGTAGGACGTCACTTAATTAGGAATGAAGGGAGTATATATTATCCTCGTTCTAAGTAAATAGTAATAGCAATTTAATTAACTTCTCTTGAGTTATCAATTTTAGAAATTTTGGATAATGCAAGTCGAATAAAATGCACATAATGTTTTGAGGTGGCTCATTTTAAGTGATCTACTTTAAAAAAAAAAATGTATTTTGGGTTTCAAAGGATATTAAATGGTCATTTGAGTAATAAAAGTGAAGATAATACCATAAGGTAAATGGCATTCTGAATTAGAAATAATAATATTATACATGTGTGTAAGTGGTTATGGTTCCCATTTGATTGAGGAAGTGCTTTAATTTCAAGATCAAAGCCTCAATATTATAGTGTAAGGTATGGATCAATATTAAAGTTTCAGTTTAATCTTATTTTACATAATTTGATATAAAATGTTTTCACAAATATAATTTCTTGAAACGGAATTTCATTATTTATAAATCAAACAATATTCACAAACTAAATATATGAAGCTTTGATTGACCTATTTCAGGAATTTAATTAGATATGTAAGATAATTTTATGACTATAATTTCAGGAATTTAATTAGATATGTAAGATAATTTTACAATAGTCATATTCTTAATTATTACATGCTATCAATGAATTGATATTTAGATTATGTTATGACAAGGGTTTATGTTTTGCCTACACATGCAAGTACATTTCTGATTCTTGAGAAAGTATGTAAATAACTACATTATTGAATCAAATCCTACAATCAACATAAGCCATATACATAAAATGACATCGTTTCGTATGCAATTGAATCCTAATATGTATTAAAAGATAAAACGTGAATTGTAAAAAACTCCAACCATACCATAAAAGGACATCATTATTATGTTACTAAAGTGTTGGAAGATAAGATAAGATTAACAAAAAAAAAAAAAGTCAAATATTCGATGGATTCAGTTTTTTTAAGCATGCGCGGAATTAGGTATCCTTACTGTACGGGCTTCTTCTACAAATTGATCCACAAAACTATTGGGCCTAAAAACTAAAGGCCTTATTTAATATGTCCAAGTTCCGAACTTGCGCTTCTGGGCTGCTTCAAGGCCCTTCTTCTATTGGGTCGTGTCCTCGAACATAGCTGAAATTTAATTTTGATTAATTAAACATATAGTAATCTTCTAAAATTTGGTTGTTTAGCCTTTATTTGATGGAAAGCTAACAGTAGGTGTCAAGTGAGGAGAACTTGATTGACCTTAAGTAAAAATTAGAGATATAATTAACTTAAAATAATATATTAGAGATGTGGACGAATGTTTAATAATACACAATGTTTCGAATAATTATGTTTATTTGGTAATCCATCTCAAATAGACTTTAGATATAAAAGTTCATTTATAAATGTGTTATTTATTTGATGGAATATATACAATTTTATGTAGACTTGGTGATACGATCCTGACCGAAGAGTCTAGCAATGAGAAGAAGCTTAATTTCCATATAGACTCAAGTTCATCGTCTTCTAGAAATAAAAAGGATTGTTTATGAGAATTTAGAATGGTCTAATCCTATTATCTTTCTAACTTCAATTTCTCTTTCTTTTGAAGCTCACACTAGCTCGAATAGTGTTGTTATCTGCCCAACCATCAATTTATTGTATCAGGGCTTATCACCTCGAAAACAAAATTAAACTAACTTCTCCATATATATATTCATTCAAATAATTATAAGATTATGACTTCTAATTTTCTTTCTTAGCATCTCATTAATGTTATTAAATTGCATATTTTATAACTAAACATGTGTCAAGATATGGAATCACATTATAAAAAATCGACACTTAAAAAGTCAATAGGTGCTGTCATACATACATAAAATATAAGACAAGATCAAAATACAAGTGCATAAAATTTGAGATATTCTCTCGATCGTGAGAGAATAGTGAGATAAAATTTTATTTAATTAGAAGATTCAAATATAGCTAACACAATAGTTTGATGACATCATTTCATATATATAATCACATATATAAATATGACACATCATAAGGTCTCCTCAAATAATATTTGAATAAAATAAATTAATAGCTAGGAAGTAAACTCCAAAAAATGACTGCAATATTTGAGTAAGAAAATTCAGGCCGCATGATACGAGTTTCAAATTAAAATGAAATTAATTAACCAAAACAGCTTCTTTTTTTTAATTATCCAAAACAGTTGAAAGCTATATATCGCAAATAAAAATATTATAAATTAATTAAATACACATTTCTCCACATTCCTCAGCTGCCGGAAAAACCACCCACTCATCCATAAACCGGTTCTGATCATTCACATCCAAACCGGATTTCTCAACATCCAAACACGGCCTAAACCCATCTCCGCTAATTTCCGTCGACCCATTAACGGCGTCTCTTTTTCCGTCCAAAGAGTCCAAAAATCCTAACCACCACGCGTAAGAAGAAGACACATTATCGAACCACTCAACCTCCAGCACTTCCATTGCAGGAACCGGAGCGCAGAGCACCGCAGGCGCGGTGGTGGACCACGTGGGCTCAGGGGCAGGTATGGTATCCGTCAATTGACGATAGTAGCCCCGGTTGTAAGAAGAACTGCACAGAACCGCAGGCTTCGACGATGATCTGTGGAGATGCAAAGCATTGACAATCTCTCTTCTTGCTTCAGCCATGTTGATGAAACTGCCACTCAGAGACCCTTTTCTTGTGTAAGAACGTTTTCTTGTCCGTTTTCTTGATGGATTTTGACTTTTCTTCGAGATAATTGGTTCCTCCATGGATTTGTTTTTCAATTGAAATATTTTGTTTGTGTGAAGAAAGTGAAGAGATTGAATATATGTATATAATGAAGGAATTGTGTAGTGAGAGAAAAAATGGAATCGATCAGATGTCAGAGAGGAGAATTGCATGTAGATTGACACCTGGTTAAGGTTTGAGGACACCTGGGAAATCGCTTTCTTTAATCATTAATTTTGCACCAACCTAACTGTGATTATTTAATTTTTGTGTTTTCATCGTGAATTTCATTTAGGGTTCACGTATTTAAAATTTTGTATTTTTATGATTTCTTTTTATTCAATGCATGAAGGTTTTTCATTTTAATAATTTGACGTATCAAGTAACTTGATAATAAATTTTCATGATATATAGGTCCCTTGGAGTTGCTATCATAGTGCAAATTTTTTAAGGAAACTTTAAGGATGAGAGAATTAATAATGATTTATAAATTTAATATCTTTGATTATCAAAATCCTTGTATTATATAGCGTCCAAATTGCAAATGAAAGCATTTGTGGCTGTAATTACCCATTAATTTTGTTTTAAAGAGTATCATTGATAAATAATAGATGAAGGACAACCAACAACAACTAAATTCTTACAAATATAGGTGCATCTATAAAAGTATACGGGTTATTCAGTTGGATAGCAATATGGGTTAATTCATGAGTTATTTTATTTGCTTCCCAATCCGAAAAGACAATATATGAACCTTCAATTTGTATAAGAAATCCACGATATTGAATGACAATTCTCCAAATTCAGATAAATCAGCATCCAATGTTTTGTAACCAACCATGCACCATTAACTTCATATCAAGTTCAAAGATAATTACCCCTCAAACTTATTAAGTGCTTAAGTAGCACTTAGCCCCCTAATGTTTGGACGAATTTTCATTTTGATCCTAAATTTTTATATGCATCATAAGTCATACCCATAATTTTTGTACAATTGATAGCATCCATAATCTAAGATAAAAATGTAATTAATGTACCATGCATGTACTGTAGACACAGGACACGGCACGTCATTGAAAACGTTAAGACATGTTTAAATTTATTATGTACAATAGTAATAAAAGGATTAAATTATTGTCGTTGTTATCTTTTTATTTTTTTTAAAGATTAATTTTTCTTATTTTTAATAATATGAAAACAATGTTTGATTTACTACTTGTGAATTAATAATTTTATTTTTTACTTATCAATGATTTCTCTAAGCCACTTCAGTGTTCTTTTCGTTTTATTTTATATTCATCTAAGCCTAAATGATCTTTGACCAATTTCAAGCTTCAAATTTCTACAAATTTTGTCTAATTTGAATCAAAATTAATGCCAATATTTTTTTCTTAATTGAATCAAATTTAAGAAAAATATATATTAACTGTTAGGAAGTTTTCTTTTTCTTGAAAATTACAAAACAACTCATAAAATTATTAGACTTCACCTTCTTGTCTTTTCAAAGTTAACATATTATTTTCCCTTTACTTTCCACAGCCTCATCAAACTGGGCTTCACCTTGGAAAACACATCCAGCCAGTTAATAATAGAAAAGAGTCCACTGGGCTTTCATGGTTCAATTCAATAAAATCATATAGGATTCGTCTTGTAAGTTTTCCGTTTGGGCTTTATCAAGTATCAACATTACTAACTACTATATTGCATCCACGATTCCTACATATTTCGAAGAAGTTCTCCGATCTCTGAGATGATGAAATTTCAATATTTTTTGGGAAAAAGTCGTAATTAGTTGGGAGTGTAATCTTTTATTACATGAGAGATGTAACATCAAATATTATAAGAAAAGATCCGAATTCTCTTACAATCCATTTTCATACATTGCTATGTATGCTTATTAATATGCCGGCAATTTTACGTTTTCCTTTCTAATCGTTGTCTAATATTCAACTGGCATCAATTGTGATATCGAATTTTATGATGTTCCATTAATATTTTTGGGATATTCTAAAAAAACTATTTAATTTACTGCTCATACCCATATAACACATCTTTAAAAAATGCCGGATGTCAGGAAAATATTGAGATTTCTTCATTTTTTATTTTCCTAATTAACACAAAAACTCAATTGGGATGACTCGGAAGCTTGGTACGAATTTTTATGTGTAACATTTGATGCCTGTTTAGATGTTACATATTAAAATATAATGTCATGTACATTATAGTACGTAATATATGATCGATAGATTTGGTCAACCTCATACATACTCATCCCACACATATCAGGAGGTTTCACGAATTTAGCTTCAAATTCCTAAATTATATCGAAAATTTACTTCACAACAAAATTATAGGTTTCAATTGTTTCACATGAGTGTCAAAGTAATCAAAATTGATCAGAATTACAGAATTTGTAAAATTCTAAGGGCCAAATTGGGGGTTTCAAAATTTTGGAAAATATGAAAGATAAAGAACTAAATTACCAATATAGTTTTCCTTTATAACATAAATACAAGGAACTCTATAAAAAAATAAATTAAAAAAATAAATATATTTGAAGCTACAATGCAACACAATTCTTAGAGGTAGTAACTCCACCATCCACAACAAGATTATGACCACTAATATATCTCGACTCATCGCCGGCGAGAAACAGCGCCGCCTCCGCCACGTCCTTCACCCTCAACGTCTCCCCTTTCAAATTCCCCAAACACCTCACAAACTCCTCCATCTTCTCCACCTCCTCCTCACTTACTCCGCCGCCGCCGCCGCTCGGCCGCCACGCATCCACCAGCATTCTCGTCGCCACCCCGAACGGCGATATGCAGTTCACCCGGATCCCATACCGGCCCAGCTCACAGGCCGCGTTCTTCGTCAGCCCGACTATGGCGTGCTTCGACGCCGTGTACGCGTGGGGCCCGAGCCCGCCCATCACCCCCGCCACGCTCGCCATCGAGATTATACAGCCGCCGGCGCCGCCGCAGCGGATCATGGCGCGGGCGGCGTGCTTCATCCCCAGCGCGGCGCCCCTCACGTTGACGCTCATGACCCGGTCGAACTCGTCGGCGTTGAAGTCGAGTATGCTCTTGTGCTTCGACTGGTTCCCCAGCACGCCGGCGTTGTTGAACAGGATGTCCAGCTTGCCGTACTCCGACACCGTCGAGTTTATTAGGGTTTCGATGTCATTCTCGGAGGTGACGTCACAGTGGACGTAAGCGGCGTGAGGGGACAGCGCGTTCGCGAGTGAATTTCCTGACGTGTCATCCACGTCAGCGATCACCACCCTCGCGCCGTGGGCGGCGAACAGCCTCACGGTGGCTTCTCCGATGCCACCAGCGCCGCCGGTGACAATCGCGACTTTGCCCTCCAATCTGTGAACAAAACGTCGACATTTCAGAACAAGCAATTTAGTCTAAACAAAGACAGGTTGAAAATGAAAGACGATTAATCTTACCTTCTACCGGAGATTCCCTTTCCATGGAATTGGGTCGCCGGAAAGATGAGCTCCGGGATAACTTGAGCAGGCATGGCTGAAATTATTGGTGAGTAAGAGAAATAGGAGAGTTGATCAATGGTGGTGTGATGTTGAATAACATGAAACTAATTTATAGCAAAGTGAAGTTGGGAAGTGGGTGGGATCATCCAATTCTTTATTCCATTTTGTACTGATTTTTACTGGGTTTTATGATATTAATATTTTATTAAAACTTGACAATAATATATGAATTAAGTATCGAAAAGTGGGATAGATGTTAAAAGAGAGTTTAGTTATATACTTAATTTAGTATATGCAACTTTCCTTAATTTGACAAATTCAATAATAAAAAGTTATTTTGTCCCTTGATATGATATTAATACTATATTTTTCTATCCTAAAAGATAATTTTATTATTTTTTTGAAAATTGAAAAAATTGTTATTTTGATAAAAATAAAATTAAATGTCATTTTTGTGTCAAAGTTTACACAATATGTGTCTTTTATAGAATTACAAGATATGAATATATCGTGTCATTATATGAAAAAAAAAAAACATATAATATAAATTCTGACAGAAAACACATATTTGAAAAAAAACATATTTTCTCCCATGTGATTAGAAATTGAGGGAGAAAACAATATAAGACATGTTAGATGTGTACATTTGACTCCAACTTCGAAATAAATATAAAAAAAATGAGAAATGCAATATAAAAAGTAAAAACTAATGAAAAATTAGTAAACGTACCTCTTTATGTAAAAGGTGATAATGAGTCAATGAAATAGAATTTAAAATCCCGTTTGCAAAATCCAATCGTAACAACCTTTTTTTCCTCAAATATAGTCAAAAGGGTTATGATTTTCAAAAGGAAATTTGGTTTCCAAGAAAAGAAATAGTAGTAGAACTTGTTTAATTTAATCCTCGTCAAAAAGGTAATTTGCTGTTTACTTGGCTCAAACACCAATCAAGAAGTCAATCTTAAATCTCAAAAGTCATTATTAATCCAACGAAGAACACGTGAAGTGGACATCATGATTTTGGATTGGCAAAAACTTTTGTGTCTCTGTCCGTGTCCCCGATCCGTATCCCCAACCGCCTCAAGGTCCATGCGCCCTCCATGCGCGCTGGACGTACGCCCACGCGCCCATGTGCGCGCACCTGATAGGTATTCCATATTTGCTTTAAAGGTATCCCACATATACTCTTCAGGTATCAGATATCTTTAGTTCATGTTTGTAATACCTATAAGACAAACCTGTAAAACCTCACAAAACAAGCGCCCATGCATGCACACCGTGCGCCTATGTACGCAACTCACAAATCATGCGCTCACGCCGCCAGCGCACAAGTATCTCATGTATACCTTGAAGGTATCCCATGTATACCTTGTGTGTCCATGCGTCCATGCCGCACGCGCACCCACCACGCCACGCGCACTTCATAAACCGCGCACCCATGCCACCCGCACACCCACGTCGCCCGCACACCTTCAATGTATACATGTGATACCTTGAAGGCATTTCATGGATACCTTGAAGGTATACATGTGATACCTATACATGAAAATAAATAAAATTCTGAGCGAAAAATAAAAATATATTTAAAATTAATGTGGGGCCCACAGGATATGGAACAGACAAGACCTACTCTTTTGGATTGGATCTGCTTTCATTATTTGGCTAAGTAAGAAAGATGCAAAAACATTTATTTATTAGAAACAAAAACTATTAAAGAAAGAACCGTGCTGGCCATGCTCAATTAATGCACTTGATGTTTGCGGTCAACGATATTTGTTGACATTAATTAATTGATCAAAAGTAGCTTTCAAGTTTCAAACTACCAAAAAAATAGGAGATTCTGATTGTCTGAAATGTTATGATAATTAAGGTAGATAATTAATTGGTTGCAGATAATTGAAAGGATCTTAACTTGGGATCTCATTCTTATTTAGATTAAGACATAAAATCCTCGTCAAAATCTGTACAGTCTGGAATTTGGGTGATATCCAGTGCAGTTGTTGAATCTTATTTTCTTAACCAATAATATCTTTGCAGAATTCAACATATATCTAAGTTGGATTTTGAATAGCTAAAGACACTAAATTACAGATAGACTCAAATAAATAGATAAAAAGAAGATTAATAAAAGTCGTGTGACCTGATGTTATCTCACAAATCTAAATCGATAAGATGAATTAACTTACAATCAACGAAATAGAATTTTCCAAGCAACTTTGAAAGACCAATTTTGAAGTCTTATAGTATATGTTTTAATTAAGCCATCAAATAAAGCAAACCCCATTATAAGTGTTGTGGTCCAAAATTACCAAAGCAACTATTAAAAATCGCTAATAAATACTCAATAATTGGGAGATCCTACACAATTAATTAATAAATTGAGCTGGGCATAATAATTAATTAATCACAGAATCAAAATGATACCACATCATTTCCATCTTAAAATAGATACTCATAATCTTTCACACCAATTAAGAAACATATTGAATGAATAAAATGTTTCTATGTTTTTCATATTTTATCTTCACTCTAAATGACAAAAAATATCAAATTATCACTGACTTTTAAGTTATGTGTTATAGATTGAAACATCTTACAAATTAAATTAAATTTATAAATAAGATCAGTTGTAGTATTCTTTTTAATTGGAAAAACAACCAGCCGAAAGTAGCTAGGGTTTGGAATAGAAAAGAGTATACAAATTGTTTTGTATGTGGTTAGTTAGAGCCAGCAGCACATATAGCTGTCTTCACCATTCCTATGTTAGTTTCAAGATTGTAGGAATTATGACAGTAATTAATTAATGGAATATATTAATGCATGCATCTCCCTATCAGACAGCTAACTAGCTAATTAATTGGATTTCTTTTTTTTTTTCTTTTTTTTCATGTATAGGTTCTTTTTGGGGTTTAAGTGATTTCGTACACATAAGCATTTTGATTTTGATTTTGAATTTCCATTGATTATAACATGAAAAGGTCTCACAAATCTCTTATTTTAGTGTAAAATGGAACAAATTGTATGATTTTCAAGTGTGTTGTTACTTTTAGAGTAATCTCTATATAGTTTTTAAATATTTACATTTTCTTTTAGAATTGAAAGCTTTTTGAGAGCGTATTTTCCACTCTTTTCGCTACATCTCTTAATGAATTTTTATTTTTTTTCTTGGGTAGAAAAATACATACATTTTACCTATATTATTCCCATCATGTCACTGTATAATGCTAATTACTTATTAATAAATTTGGTCATTTTAACATAATTTATATAGCTCGTTTGGTCGAATGCTAATTAAACTGTTCCCTTTTTCTTATTGAAACAGGTATTCTCAACATACAAAAGGATGAAATATAATTGATAACTATGTTCTATATAATAAATATAATTAAATATATTTAATTGCAACCAATTAAAAAAATAAAATATTACATAAAATTGATCGATTTTGGTTGTTTTTTTTTATTTTTTCGTATTTAAACATCATAAGTTTAGGGCAACAATAGCCAGCAGCCTAGCAACAATTAATCAATTCAGATTTTAATCAAGTTCATAAGTTTATCATAAATTGTGTTCGTATCAAATAATTTTACCACAAAAAAACATAGATAAAATCCGTCATATTACACGGTAGCCCTTGAGATAGAATTTGAAGTCGGATGATCTGTGACATATCTCCATCCAACAAATTAAAGTCTAAACACTATTTTCAGATGTTTCAACTCCAACTCTTTTTTTTTTTTTAATGTAGTTTAAATACGTAAATGTTTGGTTTAATGGTTTAGGTGGGTTAAAGCTAATTTAACATGGTTAAACTAAAGTTTATTTTAAAGGTTAAAAGCCCGGTGCTAATTTGAGCCCGGTGCTAATTTGGTCAAAAGATAGCATAGTGTGGGTTAAATTAACCACCCAAAATTGGATGGTTTATTTAACCCAATAGTGTAATTTATCAAGAAGACTTTTAAGTCCTTACTATTATAATGTTATCTCATGCTTGCCCTTTGTCTTTTTTTTTTTTTTCTACCATTACATAAATTCAAAAGATAAATTCACATATTTTCAAATATAGAATCAATCTTAATTTTAGTATAAATTAAATATTTATTTAAATGAATTATGTCTCAAATGGAAAGTTCACTTGAATGCTCGTATTTGTAAGTAAAATTGTTTCAAAAGTGAAAAAAGTTTAAAACAATTGGATTTGATTTGTTATAATATATATAAATATTTTTTAAACAATTTTAAAATATATTTTGTTTGAAATAAATCAAATTAGGATTATATTTTAAGTTTTAAAACTATCAAGATTACATCTAAATATAATATGAAAAAGAAAAAATTATTTAAAAAAATTAGACTGTCCAATATTTTTATACAACATATAAAATCAAATAATTCCATAATTCAAATTATAGAATCAATAATATTTTTTTTGTATAAATGCATTTATTTCAAAATGAAATGAGTCTCAAAAGGTAAGCTTAATGTTAATTGTTTTTATTGTATATACGAATTATTTTGTTCCAAGTAATTTTGAATTACCCTTATATAAATAAAAATAAGTTTATTCCAAATAATTATGAATTGCCTTTTTATATATTTTTTATTATTTTGTAAAAATATTTCAATTAAATTATTTTTTTTATTTGGAATTAAATATAACATCATTATATTTGAGGGCATTTTGGTCAAGTTTCTATAAACCCACAACAAACACTTGATCCAAACAAAATTTTAACAAACCAACCAATTCCAAAAAATAGCACAACACTCAAACCAAAAACAATAGTAAGTCAAACCTAACATTAAACATTCAAACCAAACATATCAAATATTTAACCTCATTTAACATGAACAGTGTAAACCCTTCACAACCCAACTAACTTAACTAACTCAACCAACAAAAAGTTTAAAGGTGTTAGGAACCCAAACCTATCTAATTTTTTTTTTTTAAATAGAATTATTAGTTCTGCAACCAATAAATCGTGAATATCTACCAGTAAAATAAACTAAATGAATTTTTTTTTTCTTTTTTCCCAAGGGTTACAATTGCAAAATAGAAGAATATAAAAATAGATTAAAAGTCAACTAACTTAGCTGTGAGTGCATTGAAATTCGTTGTTTTGAAAAACTGGCCACTCATAGTAAAGCAACCGTACAAGTTGTTTTTTATGGTATAAAAAGCAATTAATGTTTACTTCTAGACACTTACAACTCATTTAAAATTTATTTATGTATAATACCACCACCAATATTATAAAATGAAAACATTATACCTCATATATGCATTTAAAAATTATTTTTCCATTTTTCTTTCTTTGACCCCATATTTTTTAATTTAAAAAAAATATATTTTATGAAAGTATAAGTGTATATATTAGTTTATTTTAAATATGTGAATATATATTATTATTATTATTGCTAATTATTGTTATTATTAATTTCACTTTTTTATTTTTAGGGATTAAAACCATTAAACAATTAGATCAACTTATTTGAAATAATAATTTCACTAGATCAAGTTATTAGTGATGCTATTATATCTAAAAAAAACATGAATGTGTTATATCCACTTAAGATGAAACATTAATGATGGATGTTTTACTTTTATAGACACTCTACACTATTGGGCCAGGAAACTACTGACGGGCATATTTTCGGCCCAATTATGCTCACTTCTTTCATGATTCAACAACTAGGTAAGCCTTTTACGGTGAGGTAATTAGCCCAGCTCTCCGAAAACTCAAGTTTATATTCATTTTTACAATTAATTTTATGATTATTGATCCTCAAAATTATTCATATAATTTAAATGCATTTTAATTAACAAAATTTAAAACTTTACAAAAAAATAAAATGAAAATGCTGAAATAAGATGGGTAGGTTTTCATATCAGGCCATTTTTTTAAAACAATTAAGAGTAAATCTATTGTGAGACCATCTCACGAAATTTTAATGCATTACGTGAGACAGGTCAACTCATAACCCAATTACTCACAACCCAATTACCCACCACTCAAACCCTATAATTCACATGTTATTTATGGGTGATGGGGCCCCGTTTCACGAAAACTATTCGTAAGACCGTCTCACGTGAGTTTTTGTGAACTATTAATTAAAAAAAATAAACAAAATCATTGTCGCAAACATGGAAGTAGGCTCCACCTCGATTGTAACTCAAAAAAAAAAAAATACAGCATATTAATTTGAGAAATTTTGACCTGAACTTTTTAACATAAAAAAGAAAATAAAATAATATATATTAACCAACATATAAAAATTATGTTATATTACAAATATAATATATACAATTCAATAATTAAATAATACATTAATCAAATTATAATATATATTTAATTCCTAAATCGAATGATAAAGCATAGCAAAAGTATAAGTATAAATTTATTCAAGCATTAAGAACTTATGTTTGGATTAGTGTTTGCTAGTTGGGATTTGAGATTTAGATTCATTCAAATCCCAGTTTGTTTTGAGGTTAGAAGAGAATTATATAATCTAAATTAATATACAAATTTCAATACACACTTAAATTTATACTATTACAATCATCCAATCATTACCATTACATCAATTTACAATATAATATTACATAATAACACTTTTTCCAGTATTGATTTGATATTTATAATATTAATCCTACCCTACAAAATCTCTAAACAAACACAGATTTTAACTATTCCCCTTTATTTCAAAAACTCAGGATTTCAAAGTCGGATTTCCTCAATCCTACGTAACACCAATCCAAACATCACCTTAAGTTATCAAATTTTATTTTTCTGTATAAAATTTTATTTTTATTTTTAGTTATCAAATTTTATTTTTCTAAGTATACATATATTACACAGATCCTATATTAACCTCCAATAAAAACGCATAAAGAAAAACAAGGAAAAAAGAGAATCTAAGGCAGAAAGAAAATATGTATAATTAATGCTATATGGGAAAATCATCTTCACTGTTGAGCAAAAGGCGGCGGCTGGTGAAGGATAACTACGACCACAGCGTTGACGATTCGAAGAGGAAGAAGACGACCACGATGGAGGCCAGAGAAGGCGGAGAGACGGCGGAGCAGCGAAGAGCGCCGCTCTCTGCGGTGGTTTCCGATTGTATACAGCGCTGGTTTCAGGATGCGCTTAAGGAGGCCAAAACTGGTGATATCAACATGCAGGTGCTTGTGGCGCAGATGTATTATTGTGGCTATGGAGTTCCAAAAGACGCTAACAAGGTTCAATTTCTTCCAAGGATATTGTATTTTTCGTTATGGAATTGTGCTTGATGTCAAATTGTTGTTTCTGAATTGGGGAAAATTCGTAAAATGGATTGGGGGTGTTTGGGGTTTCTGAATTTGTGAGCTTTGAAATTTAGGGGAGAATTTGGATAACGAGGGCTTCGAGAATGAGGTCTTCAGTGTGGAAAGTTAGCAATAAACGTCCTGGTGAGCTCCATGTCCTCTTTATTTGTGTCCGTATATGTGCGTGGGATTGGAATTGAACAATTTTTTGCTGTATTTATGTATATAGTTTGTTTGTTTTTTTGTTTGTTTTTGGGGTTTAAGAATGAGTATCAGAGATTCTTGAACTTGTGGCTATTCCAGGTTACAATGCAAGTGATTCGGATTCAGATGAGTTAGCCGGTGATTCATGATTTAATTAGCCAGATGCTTATGTTGTTCGATTAGAAGGTTAGCTGCATTTGATGCTTTTCTATTTGCACCATTTGAAGCCGATGATTCTGATGTTGTTGTATTGTGTTGATCTGAATGTAACTTCACTTCAGTGTCGTGTTTTATGCTGTGATTTTGGGTGTTTTGATGCCTGGGTTGCATCATTCGTTAATTTCATGATATCTGACTTCTAAACGTAATAGACATCTTGATTCTCACTCCAAAATGGGATAAGTTAGTTAAGAACTCTAAGCAAGACAGTATGGAAACAACCTTGTTTGCTCAAAATAAGGTGATAGGTGGCTACAATTTGGAAATCACTTCTGTGAATTTGTGGGTGCAGTTCATGAGCTCAATCTGTTGATGCCTCTTTCAATGCCCATCCAGTTTGTCCCTTCATGTCCCTAAATCGGTTTTGACATGAAATTGTAGCTATGTTTGGGTGGCCTAACCTCTAGGCTATTTAGATGTTGCATGATCTCATCTCTTTCTTGTGTACTTCTGCTGAATCTTTGAGCTAATGAAGATGTGATTTTCGTTCTGGTTTTTGAAATGATTGGCAAGCTCTCATCTTCTTCTTGACAATATCACATCAAAATTCTAGAGGAAGATAGCGGGGGCATTAAGTAGTTATGACTTATGAGGATTCTTTGAAATGAAATACTGGTTTAGTTGCATCATCATGATGCCTTAAATGTTTTAATCCTTGTGATTGAGTAGGGAAGAGTAAAATCCCTGCACTTTGGTATGTTTTTCCACTATCATTGAATTTGGGCCGATTAGAGTATTTGTAAAAGTGGCACACTATCATTTGTGGGATTTGAATTTTGAATCAAATAATTATTAACATGCTTTATTGGATAATTAATCGCACATTCAACCATAAAAGCATGTGAAATAGAACCGTATGATATGCAATTTCTACGTTGAAAACATCGAGAATAGTAATATTGAACTTGAAGTAGAAGCAAACTTTACACCGTAGGAACTTTATTCTACTGTGTTTGAGAGAAGTTGATCTTGTCGAGCTGTATTTTGGATCTTCCATTTGAATTCGATAATATCTCCTTTTCTTTCTGTTGAAGGGATGGATGAACAACCTCAAGTATCGTATCAAATGGGGATCATAACCCTTTATATATAATAAGATATTCCCTTTATTTCCAATTTGAACCTTGATCTATTTGGGAATTACCTTAAGGTGCAACGTGTGACCATTTGATACACCTTAGTCCAAACCTTAAACCTTAATAAATCACTTTCAAAATTGGACTCCATAAGACTTGAGTCCATAATGTTGGGTTTTTCCAACATCTTGTAAATCAAATGTTCATCTTTTGGGGCACCATGCTTACACCACAGGTGCAGACCATGTAACTAATTACAGCATATTGCAGACATGTAAATTTTACAAGATCACTAACAAGAGAATGGAACTGACTATTATGTGGAATCAGTTACTACAGGTTGTAATTATTGTTTCATCATTACAATTCATTCAAGATTCTCATTTGAATGAGTTTTAGGTGAACCAAAAGTACATATACGAGTTGTGAGTCACATCCTGCACTTTAGTGCTTGCTTCATGTGGAAAGGAATAACTATAGGAAGAAATTGTTTGAGTTATTTATATACATCGATTTTCAGATAGAAGTTGTCAGTTATTGATACCTCAAGTATGAAGGAAATGACGACTTCTTGGGGTGGATAGAGTAATTACTGGTGAAAAAACTCTTGAGAAGAAAAACAATGGCTGTTAACCTATCTGATTCCATATATTTGTGTACTCTTCAGCCATCATTTTTTATAATATTCTGAAATATACCGAGGCAATAATTATAGCTGCAAAAATGTGAAACAATGGGTTTCAGTTGCACCATCTGGTGACTTGGAATTTCTGACAATTGCCTGCAAGGTGAGTGCGTTTAGCTAGTTAATGTATCACCTAAAGGCTGCATAGTAACGAATGAAGAATATTAATTCACTGGAGGCATATTAAAAAAAAAAACAGTAAACGTAAAGACTGCTGACAGAAACTCACAATAAGAAAGACAATTTGCTACAAGTGAGAATGGCTTTTGTATTGGTCTGCATCAATTACTCAAGAAGAGAGTAAAACCAACTTGTGAAAATGTGCATTTTTCTTTACTATAGATTCTACAATATCCATTTGTTGATAGCCACACGCAAGCGTGGATAAAGAGGATTCCGCCGGAAGCTAATCCACCTATATTGTGCCTTTGGAATTATCATGGCGTATTATCATTTTGCATTGTTTGTTCTCTGTTTCTCTGTTCAGTTCTGCTTAAACCACACTTGTAGAATAGGGGACAAAGAATGCTTGCTGCTTGCACCATTTCCTTATAGATAGATGATTATGCATTACCTTGCTTTTTGCAGGATCCTTGTGGAATCCTCGATTGTCTGATTTGAATTGGCTTGTGATGATCCTGTCTCTGGTGATAAAAGTCTATTGTTGGGTTGTGGAGATGCCAATTCTTTTCTGCTTAATTAATTCATTGTGATTGACAGTTGTTGTATGATCATCTGTTCCAAAGCATCCTTGTTAAATATTTGCTGCTCGAGGTGATCAAATTAGGACTTGAGTGTATTTGTGAACTCGTATAGTTATTTGATTTTACTCATTTGAATTAACATGTGTCATATCAAACAGTATTTCTAGAAATTTTATATGCTAAATTCAAAAAATGCAGATTTGATGAAGTGCATTTACTGCAATGGTTCATATAACTGAAGTTCAAATCCATTCTCTGATGCTTTGAGCTTCTTTTAATTGTTTTTTTTTGGTGAGATATTGTCTTTCTCAATTGAAAGAATTATGATATCTAGGTCGTGATAAGCGTGTAACTGAGTTGAGTCAACTCACAAGTCATTTGTTGCAAAAAGCTTTGTCGAGGAAAGTTGTTGCAGCCTTGCAGGTGAGGATAGTAGTATCGTGTGGGAATTGATTGTCTTAAAACAACAAAAATAGGGGTGGAAATGTCATGGAAACTGAAATGTTGAGAGTTGAATTGGTCTACAACAACACTAATTTCGGAGATGTTGCCGTACAAGAGAACAAAAATGTACGGTTAGCAATCCTTGTTGAAATAAAACCATCGTTTGACTTGGTCCTATTTCCATTAGTCCAACCACTTCGCTCAAGTTTTATCAAAATATGGCTGAATTGACTAGGTCCACCATCTCACATTTTGGCTTTCATATATACTTCCTCTGTTTTTTAAATAACCATCGTTTTAGAAAATTTATTTCGAATTTATATGTTGTTTTTGACTAACGTAGTGACTTAATGGTTCTTTTTCCAATTTTGCTCATATTTTTGTCTTTTTACTAGACTTTTATTGAGTGGCATGCATTGATACGTCTTTAGATATTAATAGGCAAAGTTTTGTGTGAGACTGTCTCATGGATTCCATTCCGTGAGACGGGTCGGATCAGATCGAATATAAGAAATTATGTAATATTTTTGTGTGTACTAGGTAATACGTTTCTATAAATTAGACAATACTTTTGTATTATATGATGTGTTTTGAGTTAGGTCAGACTATAAGAAAATATGTAGTATTTTTGTGTATCAGGTAATATTTTTTGTATATTAGGTAATCCTTTTGTATTATAGGATACATTACCCGAATTTGGTCGAATCGGGTTTTTCAAAAACACGTGGATCCTACATGTGTTTTCTTCCTTGTGCGTGAGTCGTGCAACATGCAACATGTAATACTTTTGTGTATATTATGCAACATGTTATAAGTGTCGTTTTAGACTTTTATACAATGTTATTATCAAATTATCCCTATTAATTTAAGTACTTTATATGATACCTTTTATAGAATTAGTTTTATTATCTTTCCAATTTTGAATCATAATTTTTTTGATTAGTTATTGTATATTTGTCCAATTTTTATGTTCCTTAATTTATGACAAAAACTCCAAAATTGACATTTATTATGAAACGGAAGGAGTATTAGTGTATTACATAAAGATATTGGGTGTACCACATAAAAGTATTAATTGTATCACAAAAAAGGTATTACTCCATTTACATAGAGGTATTACCTCATTTTTGTAATATAACCTAAAAGTATAGGTCACACATAACATAAAGGTAGCACTATCATAACTAAAAAGTTTCATTAACATAATAAAAAAGTATTACATGTTTGTTAGAATATGAAAATTGAATATAATGTAAGAGTACTACTAACATAACATAAATGTATCACCAACATAATTAAAATATATCACTAACATAACAATAGTCTATGTATTACATATTTTTTAGAATACGAACACTTTAAATAAAGTCTTGGCGCGGACAACTGATGTTTGGAGGTGCATGAAAAAAATGTCATTCTTAATTTATATGAAACAATATTGAACGATCATTATTTGAAATAAAAGAATTATTAAATTTGATTAAATATATATTCTGAGGCGAAGCTATGAAAATTTATTTGGGGCTGAATTAATAAAAAAAATTTAAATACTTCGGTAATCAAATTTAGGGTTAGGTTAGTCATTTGATATATTTTAATACGTATATATAAGTCAATCTTGTTACTCTACCCATCATGAATACGTGTCTAAAATCTAATATATCTATTAATTTCACTTTTCATATAACGAGAGGATGAGATCATTACATATTTATCAATGGACATATTAAGAATTGTCCACAATGGTCATTTTATCATTTTTTATATATAAGTATATAACATTTTTAAAACCTCAAGCTCTGATATTTTTGTAAGCAACCGTGAGTCTTGACCCCTTTTGCTTTTACTTATCGCAATGTATTAATTATTGTTTGTAACTTTTATCTTAGAATATAAATAAGTAATATATATATATATATATTTATTTATTTATTTAACGATATCTTAAAATAGTTAAGCAATCATCTTTTATTAGTGACAAGTGACAACAAACACTTGGTGGATAAAAAAATTCTAAATTGAGACCGTATTCAAGTTGAGAAAAACATTTATAATCAAATTAAATCTGTAAACACAACAATCATCTTTTATTATTCAATAAAACAGTTTCCCTTTTGGGCAATTTCTTTTAAAACTTGAAGTAATTTGTTGATTACTCATTAGATGTTGAAATGTGTGTAGGAATTGCGCATGATGTAAGTGGCTGAAAAAAAAGGCCAACTTGGAAGAGTTGTTTAATTCTAGATGAAGCACTTGTGTACTTTTTTGTACTTCATTTCAATATTCTTCTTCTTTCAATTAATTATTAGTTGTTCGAATTCAAATGTAATGATATTTACACGTTCAAAGATGACCAACTCCTGTGTTGAAGACTTTGCTAAAGTTTGGTAGTAGCTGGGGCAGGCAATATTTGGTGCATAAACATAGCAATAATTATACTTACATTAAATTTTGATTATTTCTAATCTAATTTGAGTTTATATGAACAAAAAATATCAACATCTGTATTGTGCCATTAAGAAGAAACCAAATGGAATCAAAATATGAGATCTTCTATTAATACCAAATACTTTAATATTGTTGTACCATTTCATTTCATGGTGAGGCGTTTAATATCATATATTATACGCATTTTATATAATTTTGACATCATATTTTATACATATACTCATTTATTACATGTATGTTATTAGTTGTTGTATATTAATTTATTAAAAGATGTCCTATATGTAACGCTAGATCAGAAGATTCTTATTATCAACAAGACAACAACAATGAATATGTTTCAAATTAAAATATTCAGAAAGATCTTCTTTCTACTCATGATTGTTTATACAATTAAATTATAAGTATATATGCGTTTTCTTGGACAAAAATTTGAGAAATTGAAATAAATATCAAAAGAGAAAGCGAAAGGAGAAACTGTTTATATGAGTTTCAATAAAAATATGAACCAACTCCACTTGAGGGAGGTCAATTTATTTTTAAAGAATAATTTCGAGCAATAATGGTATTTATTGACTAAACATAAGCCAAATTTGTACAAAACAAATGAAATTATATATATATATATATATATATATATATATATAAGATAATTCGATTCTAAAAATTTTTAGAGCTCCTTAAATCTGTCGAATTATATTCTCCGTGTATCATTTAATTGGTTCTATTTAAATTTTTAGCTTCTTTGTTAGTGATAATTATCAATCTAGTAGCATTAACTTCATTCTTGAAATTATATATCAGTGAGGACAGATTTATACACTGATACATACACCCACCAACTACTAAACACATCCCAATTATTAAATACATATGTTTGAAAATAATTACATGTTATCAAATTTGTAAACAAATAACAATATCAAATAAATAATTAATAGTAAAAATAAATATCTACGTCTTTCAATATTTATTTATTTATAGTTTATTTTGATATGGGTTTAGTAATGACTTTGATGTCTATAGTCCATTCTTTCAGAAAAGAGCATATGCAAGTGACACGTGTGTAGTGGTGACGTCAGGGAATCTTGAAATGGAAGGTATGGCCCACATAACGGGTGTGTTTGAGTCACCGGTAGTGGCCGTTCTTATCGGGAGCAAAGGTACGCTCTGTCCAAACGTCACCTAATAAGTACGGCCTTTTCTACTTCTCAATAATACACACAGTATATTTTATTTTCTATCTATTTCATTCTATTTATATTTTGGGATTCAACTTTTCTATATAATATAATATTATTTTTAAAAATATTTTCATTAAAAAAATTCATCGTACTTTATTTTTGAATTAATAATAATATCCAACATATACGATAGTCCAGATAAATCCAAGAATATTAGGAAAAAAATATTTTCTTAGAAAATGGTTCTGATTCTCTTGTCCTTTATCCTTTTTTTTTTTTTTTTTTTGCTCCTTTATAATTAGGAGACAATTTTCAAGCTTCCTTTTAATATTTCTTTTTAAGAAAGTATATGAAAAGATGGATAGATTCTCATCCAAATGGTTTGATTATATGAAATAACATATATATAGATTCTAGAAATTTACAAAGTTGAAAAAAAAAAAGAAAGAATATTGGCATAATAATTATTGGAAAGAAAGATCGTACTGTCCGCACAGAAAGAGTAGTACTCTCCTTCCCTTCCTCATATAGTTTCTCCACCGAATAAAATTTGGTGTATCTATTGACCTCCCTACTTGGACGATGGTGACTTCTTTCTTTCCCAAACTACCCTTCCCACCTTTTTTCCGTACGCCACTGTCAACTCTCTACAATTACTAGATTACCCACCCACTATTTTCATACAAATTAAAAGCATATGACTGATCATTAAACTACATGAATGAGGTTTTTTATAATATAATATATTTTTTTATTTTTAATGAATTGTTAAAAATAGCTCTTGCTCACGTGTGGAATTAATAGTGAAAATGATTGAAGTGGTGATAAATTTATTTTATCACTATTATATTTATATCTTATCAATAAAGATAAATTTGTCATTTTATTGGATTTTGATAAAAAAAAAATATTATTTATCTTATGTGGTAGAAAAGTGGAGCACTATGTTGATTGTGGTAAAAAAGAGTATTATCCCATTTTTTTTACTACCTAAATCTTGTTAATAAATTTATAGGTTTTAAGAATTTTCAAAAGCGAGATAATATTGATTATTAAAATAAGAAATTATTATCCAATAGCAAATAGTCAATAAAAATTAAGAGGAACAAAAGCTGGTGGGGGCACCTTACTAACATGTCACTAGTGAAACAAGCTAGATGTTTGGTTCAGGTTGAAAGTACTTATTTTGTAAATCCACCATAATGTTGAATCTTATCACTATCATGTTAGTATTGTAGCTAGTTATATATGAAAATCAACTATAAAATAATTTCAATTACCTTCTAAATTCAGTGATTTTCTTCATTTTTGTCATACAAAATTTTTTAGTACACTTCAACCTATATACACTTCATCTCTGATGAATTTCAATTGTTGATTGTTACTTGTTATGTACATCAACAACAACAACGGAGTTTTGTTTGGCATTGCAATAATTTATAAAATTAATTGAAGAAAACACAACAAAATGTTAAAATTACAATGTTCTTAGTAATTTGGTATTTCAATTTTTTCTAAATGTCTATCGTTATATTTTGACAGCTTCAAAGAAAATTACCAAATACTTTCAGAATTTTATAAGCTATCAAATAATTTATAAATAATTTATAGGTTTAAATATAAATTTTGCTATGGGCATGAGCTACGAAGCAGCATACTCTCGGAGGGTAAAATTGTCCTTACAGGGGGAGCTGATCTCATTTTGCCCAACATTGGAATATTATCGAACGAGGACAGTAATGTAATTGCACTCGCCCTTCTTCCTCAATTTATGACCTCTGTATCTGTTCTTATTCCCAAACAACTTATCAAACTCCAGCTATGCCTTTTTCCGTTAACGGTTACTTCTAAATCTGTAAAATCTCAATATTATATACAGTTATTCCTACCATGATTTCACCAAATTTAGTAGCCCACAATAGAGTTGGCTTTATTTCATAGTTTAAGCTAATAAAGATCCAATCTTTAGCCTCAACATCGCTTAAAATCTCAATTTTTACAGCGATGAAGAAGCAAAAATCAATCTCCGAACCCAACTTCAACCGCTTCGACCTTTTGTCCGAAGAGATAGTTTTCACAATCCTCGATTTCCTCAATGACAACCCACTTGACAAGAAATCATTCTCCCTCGTTTGCCGCTCGTTCCACGCCATCGAGTCTCGCCATAGGAGATTCTTGAAGCCCCTTCGTTCGGAGCTTTTAAGGAAAGTGTTGAGTAGATACCCTCATGTGTCGAATCTTGATCTCTCACTATGCCCGAGAGTGACCGACGATTTGCTCAATGTTATATCGAGTTGTTGCAAGGGAATGCTGGGTTCGATCAATCTATCTAGGTCCAAGTATTTTAGCCACGTGGGGTTGTCGAATTTGGTGATGAATTGTGAGAATTTGGTTGAGATTGATTTGTCAAATTCCACAGAGCTTAAGGACTTAGCTTGTGGGGCGATAGCTGAGGCCAAGAATTTGGAGAAGTTGTGGTTAGTGAGGTGTAAATATATTACAGATATTGGGATTGGGTGCATTGCTGTGGGGTGTAAGAAGCTGAGGTTGCTTAGCTTGAAATGGTGTTTGGGTGTTGGTGATTTGGGGGTGGGATTAATTGCTGTTAAGTGTAAAGATATTCGAAGTTTGGATCTCTCTTACTTGCCGGTAAATAGCTGTTTTGTCGGATTTAGAATGTTTGCTTGATCAGTTGATTCGACTATGATGTTTTGCCATTTGTTTTGATTAAAATTAGGCTTTTCTTTCTGTTTGTTGATTGATATGTGACTGAGTTCTGATATGGAAGCCTATGATAAGTTGCCCTTGTGTTGTTTTCTTGAGAATTAATGTTGTTGTAGGATAACCATAGACTGTATCTGTATTGCCATGGCCTTTGTAGCTAAAGAACTGAATGGATGAAATTAATCTATTTCTCTTATGAGTTTGAAATTCACCTTGATGATTGATTGGCCTAAGGTCTTAATCTTTTGAGTATGAATGTTTTTTTTTGCTTCCAAAGATTGGTCGTAGTTGCAGGTAATAGTTGAAGTGTATAGTTCTTGATCGTATCTTAGATATTCTTACTATAACTCTCTGTGACCCACTGAGCTCTTACTACCAATTGTTAATAATACATGTTTGTTAAAACTGAACATTTCATATTGTAAGGGAAGTTAGATCTAGACAAATGTCTTAATGTGGCGATTGTACGATATGGCTGACTTGATTGGTCTTAACTGGTGGAATCTACGTCACTTTCATATTTTTAAGACAAATAAGAGGGAAAATTATAGAAAGAACTTTCTTGCTTAATAATGAGGTCGGAATCTTACAGAGCATGTAAGGGACCAATGCCTTGAACCAGGCACTGTTGTTTTGAATATAAAAAGATTTACACTATTTGTCATGGGTTTTACTTTCATTGTTTTATATCATTTAGACCTTTGTATGCATCAACAATACGTACTTGTTTCCCTTTCTCTGTCCTTAGAGTGCAAGTTTTTCTCATAGTTGTACGTATGATTTCAATAGATAGTTATGCGTTCCTGAGTTATATTTATTGAGCAATGCTTTTGAAGTTATTTTTATTGAACACTGATGATCCTGGAGTACAACATTGATATTGTCTCTTCTCTTTATGTAGATCACCAATAAATGCTTATCACAAATCTTAGAGTTACAACAGCTTGAAGATTTGGTTCTAGAAGGATGTTTTGGGATCGACGACGACAGCCTTGCAGCTCTCAAACAAGGATGCAAGTCATTGGAGGTACTAATTTCAGGGATTGTATAGTGATTGTGCTATTATAAATTTATTAACTAACGAAGTGTTAATTTCAACAGACACTTGATATGTCGAGCTGTCAGAAAGTAAGTCACGTGGGATTATCTTCTCTGACTGGTGCTGCTGCAAGTCTGCGGCAAATCATCTTATCATACGGCTCTCGTGTGAGTCCTCTTAATCTTTTCCCTTTTCACTTATTTCTAAATTTTTTCAAAAATTTGACATTTTCCACCGATTTTTCAGGTCGATCTTGCTCTTGCTGATAGCTTACAAAAGTTCTCCATGTTGCAATCTATGAAACTAGACGGCTGCAAGGTCACGTGTTCTGGGCTCAAAGCCATTGGAAACTGGTGTGTATCGTTAAGGGAACTGAGCTTAAGCAAGTGCATAGGAGTGACCGATGAAGGACTTTCATCCCTTGTTACTAAACACAAAGACTTGAGAAAACTAGACATCACTTGCTGCCGAAAAATAACTCATGTCTCGATTGCCCACATAACGAATTCTTGCACCTCCCTCGTTTCTCTCAAGATGGAATCGTGCACCTTGATTCTAGCCGAAGCCTTTGTCTTGATAGGGCAACGATGCCACTTTTTGGAGGAGCTTGACCTTACAGATAATGAAGTTGACGATGAAGGTAACAAACACATTTTGAATCAGCTCAGATTTTTATTTTTATTTTCGTTAATTCTGATTCGATTTATACGTATTCAGGCTTGAAATCCATCTCGAGGTGTTCACAACTCGAAAGCTTGAAGTTGGGAATCTGCCTTAATGTAACCGATGAGGGGCTTATCCATATTGGCACGAACTGTTCAAAGCTCAAAGAGCTAGACTTGTATAGGTCAGTTCTTTAGCAGCTTATACTCTGTTTACACTTGGAGAAACTTCTTCGATGGAATAATATATTTCTTTTTTCAGATCGGATGGAATTGGTGATTTGTGCATTTTGGCGATTGCTCGTGGCTGCCCTGGCCTCGAAATGATCAACATAGCGTATTGTAAATCCATCTCAGATCGTTCCTTGATGTCCTTGTCAAAATGTTCAAAGCTGAATACAGTAGAAAGTCGAGGATGCCCACTTATCACATCCGTTGGACTAGTAGCCGTTGCAATGGGATGCAAGCAACTCTCCAAGCTAGACATAAAAAAGTGTCGAAACATTGATGATTCCGGAATGATTCCACTCGCTCATTTCTCTCAAAACCTCAAACAGGTATGGCCATCGATTCTCTAATTAGGCTGTGTTTGGTTTGTGGAATTTGAAATTTAAGATATTCAACATTCTGCAGATAAATTTGTCGTATACATCTGTGACGGATGTGGGGGTCTTGTCCCTAGCGAGTATTAGCTGTCTGCAAAGCATGACGATTCTCCACGTCTCGGGTTTGACACCCAACGGGCTAGCAGCCTCGCTCTTAGCATGCGGTGGACTAACTAAAGTAAAGCTTCAAGCATCGTTCAAATCTTTGTTGCCAAAACTTCTTCTTAAACATCTTGAAGCCCGTGGCTGCACTTTCCAGTGGAGAGAGAAAGTGTTTCAGGTATTTTTGAGCATTGAAGTTAACTCTTTGAAGCATGAAAATCATTTTAATGGAAGATTGCTGCACGGTAAGGTTAATTACGAAGCTAAGTCGACATTCTTGATTTGCAGGCTGAGTTAGATCCCAAGAGTTGGAAGTTACAATTGGGTGATTCGGAAGAAGGCGATCCATGAAAATCGGGAATGGTAGCACGACGTTTTCCTTGGCTCGTTCAACTTTACGCTTTGAAGAATATGGTTAATATTTGTAACCATGGTTTGTTGATTTGAGGATAGGATCATGTTAATGTTTGTTTTGCTGGCTCAGAAATTGAATTGATAGCCAATTAATTCAATTTGGTGATATGATGTGTTTTTGTATGTAGAGATTGGCTAGCTAGTCATAGCAATTGTTGAGGTTGTATTTGAATGGAAAAATGCATATTATGGCCTCTTGCACAATTTTTGTTTTTGGTTAACTTTCTCTCATACACTTTATTTTCTAATTTTATTGCCTCTTTGAACTCTTATTTTTACAAACTTTTCGTACTCATGTAGTAATGAACTTTTATTTGAAACTAAATACATCTATTAAGGAAGAATAACTTAATATAGTTGTAAGTTATATTTTTCTGTACATATTTTATTGGACTTAATCTTCTATTATATTTAGTATTATATCTCATATTTAATACATGATATGTGCTAATTAGTGATTACATGATATATGACATACAATAATTATAATGAAATAAAGATATAATTATAGGTCAATGTCGGGGTTGGGGGTTGGGGTTTTAAGAGCAGAATTTAATACCGTGGGACGTGGGCTCTTTCAACAACACGTGTTTATCAATTTTCGCACATTTTTTTATTTTATTTTAGATTATAAAAACTTTTTTTTAAGTAGTGTTTTAGTGAAATTTCTTTAGTCCTCACCCTGTGTTTTTAAATTATAAGCGATTTATCAATTCACTTTCTAATTTTGGTCCTATAAATTTTAAATCTCTTCATTTTAGTACAATTACCTGTAATAACTAATAACATGTTATTTATTTAATATCCAAACCATATAGTATAAGATAATAAATTTTTAAAAATTATAGAATTAAGTGATAAGTAAAAATTGTATTAATTTTTAAAATTATTCAAAATTCAATTAGGCACTATGTAGATAATTGAATTTATCAACATATAAGTTTAGATGACTAGTAAATAACAAATTGACCTTTTATATATGATTAACTGAGATAAAGAAGTATAAGCTTTCAAATTATAGGATGAAAACAAAAATGTGGAAAGATAAAAGACTAAAATGTAAGATGTTGAACTTCGAGAACTAAAAACTAAATTTCCAATTTCTTACTTTTTCAATGAAGAATATGCACTTCCCCTTCCAAAAGAAAAGGAGTCACGTTAGTAGAAGTTTTCTTTTTTTTAATGTCAAATCAATGAATATTATAATTATTTGTAGGTCGTCAATTTTTATTTATACTACTCCATTTACTTATACAAACAATAATTCATTTTTTTTTATAACTAATCGCCCAGGGACATCATAGAAATTTGAATTAAAAACTAATTTTGACTTTTAAAATTTGACCTTTTTTCAGTAAAACAATATTTGGTATTTTGAAAGACATTTTTTGTGAAGTCCTAATTCTAAACACATATATGAGTAGCAAAAGCCGACCAATATATATAGATTACATCATTTAAACAAATCTTTGCATATGAAAATCTTAATTTAAATGATCATTTCGGTTAATTTAAAGTGATAATTTTCATATTATCTCGGTAAATTAGATTATTTAAAGGGTTAATTGTTGAAAAAATCACAACAGTTAATCAAATTATCATTTTAATCAAAATTTTAAATATTAATAATTATTGGAATGATCTTATAAATGTAATAGTCATTTTAACCTCAATTAGTTTCTGAATTTTTATTTTCTGAAGTGTCATGTTACTTGGACGCGTTAGTTGTCAACTCCGATTTGAAAAACAAAATCATTATCTTTATAATTGTTGTAAAAATCACCATATTTATTTAAATTGTAATTTTAACCAAACTTTTGGATAATTTCAAAAGACATGTATATTTGAAATAATTTGTTTTATTTAAAATACTAAATAAAACTATATACTAAAATATATTTTAAAATTTTAAATTAAAATTTTAAAATATTCAAGATCTCTCGGTAATTAAGTAAGTATGTTTGATCTTAACTTTAAGGTTGATTTTGCGATCCTCCAAACATAATGATTTTTATAAAATAAATATTTAGATTTAACTTTAAAGGTGATGGTTTCTAAATTTCAATTAAAAAAAATCATCACCTTTAAAATTATTTTTAAATATTTTGATCAAAATAGTCATTTTTAAATTTATTTTAGTATTTAATTTTAACTTTCAAGTAACATAAATTTTAAAATATAGTTTTATAATTTTAAATAAAATATATTGTTTAAATGTGATGATTTTTTATTATCCAAAAGTTCGATTAAATTTATAATTTAAGAAAAAGGTAGAGATTTTTTCAACAATTATAAATGTTGGTAGTTGACATGTTTGGACAATCGAACACGTCATCAATATTTTTTTCTTTAATTGCTACAGCATATATAAGGTGGTGATATTTTTGACAATAATAAAATAATTTGACTAAAATAATAATTTACTCAAGATTATAATTCTACCGAAAATTAACTCTTACAAAAATCATACACTCAATTAGACTTTGAGCAAAAATATCCTAATCCCCTTCCTCAATAATTATATAAAATTATGAAGTGACTTATCCTATATATTTATACTATGATATACTCCATTATTTACCAACAATATTGTTGACTTTTCAATGAATTAATCTGTATTATTTCATACTTAATTAATGGTCCCGCTAATTTTTGAAGTAATTAAATAAATCTACATAAACTGCATATTTACTTATATCAAAGTAATCTGTATTTTCTATTTTTAAAGCAATTGAATTATTGGTATATAAATTGCATTTTTATTTTTGGAAAATAATCTAACCTGTAATTAAAATATATATTATTTATTATTATGATATTTCAATTTGAATTAAATACAAAAATAAATAAAAGTATAAATTCCTCAAAAGAAAAGGAGCATATTTATTTATTTATCAAAAAATGGGTGATATAAGCCGCCAAGAGGCAGTCAAAGCCACAAGATTTGACCAAAAATAAAATTCCACGGTCAAAACTCTTGCTACCTTCTCAGAAGAAGCTCCAAGACTTCTCCTTCTCTGCAATTCATTATATAATAATAATAATAATAATATACTTTTTATTTATATATATATTTAGGTTTACCCTCTCCAACACTTTGTAAAATCTCTCATTAAATTCTGGTTTGATTCATTCAAAGTTGAAACTGATCAAATCAAATAAATAAAAATGGCTTCCTCTGGTGGCAGCTTAAACAACCAACACTTCTCTTACATGAACACTAATACTTCTTTCACTGATCTTCTTACAACTAACAAACAAGAACAAGAAGCCATGAGTCAATCCAAATCCTCTTTCAGTTGGGGCATGGATTCTGATCAATTCGCAAACAAAAACAATATTGAAATCCCTAAATACAAGTCTTTTCCACCTTCTTCTTTGCCTATTTCTCCTCCCCCCTTTTCCCCCTCTTCCTATCTTTCTATTCCTCCTTCTTTGAGCCCTTCTCTTCTTCTTGATTCTCCTGTTCTTTTCTCATCCTCTAATGTAAGTAGTTTCTTCTTTACTTTGATCCCTAATCTTGATTTCTTTTACATGTATTAATGGTGTGTTTGTGCAGGTTCTTCCGTCTCCGACCACCGGAAGCTTTGCCAAGGAGGAGGAGAGGAAGTTTTCCGATTTCTCCTTCCAATCCCAAACAAGGCCTTCCAACTCTTCTTCATCCTCCATAGGGATCATGAAGCCATCAACGGTGTGTATAAATATCCTGCTTCTTTCATCATTTTCTTGTGTGTGTTTTTGTGTTTTTCCTACAAGTTGACTTTTTGGATATTCTCATGATAGGGTTTTTGTCTTTGTTTAACATAAACATGATATGCTTTCAGTTTTTTTTTAACAATCTATGTTTCATCTTATTTTCTAACATTACTAAATGATCATGTAAGTATGTTATCCATAGGGTTTTATTTTATATATATAGGTTGTGTATATTAATGATGTTACAAAATTTCGTGGAGTTTAGATTGTCTATTACACTTAATGTTAAATCTCATGTTACATGATATTTAATATATGTCATGTGTTAATTAGTCTGTTGCACGTGACATGTGGTGGTTAATTTGGAATAAAAGATGGTGATTTACTGGTAAAAAGTATTTATCCATAGCCTTTATTTTCCAACTAGACTAGAGTTATATGGATAATAAACATCTGGTTTTGCCCATTATTGTGAAATTGTATAATTTATTAATTGCTATTTATTTTCATTAATGGTTGTTGCCTCAATTAAGATTACAACTAGATATTAAATGTTGACTAAATACAATCTATCTAATGTAGCATATAGTAGACCAAAGATAAGTCAACTGATAAAAATCAATTTCCATACAAAAAGTTACAGCTCATAATGCAATATAAAACTGCAATTCAATCTTTAGATTATTGCTGAGATTCTGAGTCATTATTCAACAGGATTCATTCAGAAGAAAACAAGAAGAAATGACATTTAATCCACATGTTAACAAGCAAGCTGAATATACAACAACCAAATCTGGATTGAAATCAGAACAAGGCCCAGTTCATAGCTTTTCTCAAGAGCTCACCATTCATGGAGATTCAGCCACACAACAGCCTACACAGGTTCATTATGCTCAGCCACAACAGTATGTTAGAGAACAGAAAAAGTCAGATGATGGCTACAATTGGAGAAAATATGGACAAAAACAAGTGAAGGGAAGTGAGAATCCTCGGAGTTATTACAAGTGCACGTTCCTCAACTGTCCCACGAAGAAGAAAGTCGAACGCAATCTTGAAGGACATATTACCGAGATAGTGTATAAAGGAAGCCACAACCATCCAAAGCCACAGTCGACTCGAAGATCATCTTCCAATGCCATTCAGAACCCCATGTATAATAACAACATGGGAATGTCGAACCAATTGAGCTCGTTGCTCGAGAATGATCAGATGGATAATTGTGTGACGACCCCAGAGAACTCGTCTGCCTCTTTTGGTGATGATGAGTTGGAACAGGGGTCGTCGATGAGCAACTCGAGACATGATGATGAGAATGAACCCGAAGCCAAGAGATGGTGAGTGTAAACATTAGTATTTTGAATTATAGAGGTGGTTAATGAATCAAGTTAGGCTTTATCTGACATTGTTATTGATGTTTCTAGGAAGGGGGAAAACGAGAGCGAAGGCATATCGGCTTCCGGAAGTAGAACGGTTCGTGAACCTAGAATCGTGGTTCAAACGACGAGCGATATAGACATTCTTGATGATGGCTATAGGTGGAGGAAGTATGGACAGAAAGTGGTTAAGGGCAATCCAAATCCTAGGTGAGTTGTCAGAGTTTATTTGATGCTATAACCAAGGATAAAAATTTCGTGAAATTTCAGTTTCGAAATTGAAATTTCCACTGAAATTTCACTGAAGTATCGAAATTTTCATCTTTGGCTATAACTGATGTGTTACACTTAGGTTTGTTTGGATGGAGGGATTTGAAATACAAGATTTGAAATAAATGGATTCAACATCCACTCAATCCATGAATCTCAAATCACTCCATCCAAACACAACCTTATCAGAAACTAGCCAATTTAGTGTACAACATGGAACCATAGTTTCTCAGACATGTTCCTTAAATTCTTGCAGGAGCTACTACAAATGCACATTCAACGGCTGTCCAGTTAGGAAGCACGTGGAACGAGCGTCTCATGACTTAAGAGCGGTGATCACCACGTACGAAGGAAAGCATAACCATGATGTCCCGGCAGCACGAGGCAGTGGGAGTTATAACATGAACAGACCTATGGTTAACAACGGTGGTCCTGCAGCTATAAGGCCAGCTACTATGACCAACCATTCCGACGGGATGAACTTCCCTAACCCTGCAAGGCTACAAACGATGCAGAACCAAACACCGTACACACTTCAGATGTTGCAGGATGGAAATAGTTTCGGATTCTCGGGTTTTGGAAACTCGGAAGGGCAGTATGGTAATCAGATACAGCAAACAGAGAATACCATGTCCATGGCCAAGGTAGAACCTAGAGATGACCCATTTTTTGATTCTTTCCTAAACTGACAGATTAATTCTCTGGGATAGTATTGTGTGACAAAAATTTATGACATTCACATTTGTGTTGTATATGTAGTCTTGTAATAAGGAGGTTAGAGGATATTTTTTCATTTCTTTCAAGAGCCATTGAAGCTTAATTAGAACAGTGGAAACAGATAAGGTTTAGTGCAAGAAAAAGAAAACTAGAATAAGCAAAATGTGTTAGGATTTGATTAGTTTTTTCGTCTTTCCATTTATATCAAAGTTTCAAGAAATTTCAATCCATAAATGTAACTTTCTCAAGCAGAAATCTTTACAATCCTTAAACTCTTCTCTGTGGCATTGTTACTTTCATCACTAAACATTTACGAGCAAATGGAATCCTTGTATAAACAAGTAAAATGAATATATGTTTGAATGATCAACGAAGCAATCGAATAATAGCCAAAGAAAAGTAATCACATTGGAGGTGATTAGATGTAAGTTTGATTAGAGAGCTTATATCCAGAAACGAGAGCGGACAAACCGAGTGAGAAGAAGGCAAAGAATTCCATGCTGATTGCCGATGCTGATGAATCCGTAAATATGTTATCCGAACCTTCTCTCATTCTATTTGTTAAAGGTACTGCAGACGAAGCTGCCGATATCAACAGGTATGCTATAATCTGCAATCCCACAAATTTTCACAAATTAAACACCGTTTATATTTTAATTTGGAAGACTTTTTCAGGGAGAAAAGTATTGTCTTTAATACTAAATGTTGGATTTCTTGAAGATGAAGAATCAAATTGGAACTAACTAGAAGGCTCTTCTTGCAGAAATTAGGTTCCTTTCTTTTAATAGAATACCCCAACATTATAAGGCAATGAAAGATGGAACTGCTTTTTGATCAAATTTCTACAAAGAAATTCCTAGTTAATTTTAACAAGAAGCAAGGATATATAATCATGAATTTCATTTCTCCAAAAACCCTTTTCAACCCAATATTTATCCATCATTTCATCTATGATTAGCCCAAAAAAAACAACAAAAAAAGAGAGCATTATAAGGAATTCAAGTATTTCATCATCTATCTAGAGAGAGAGAACCTGATCACCAATGAAATCAATCATGGCGACATTTTGGCGCGAAAAGATCTCTTTTCCACTAGAAAGTTCATAAATCTGTCTCCCACCTTGCAATCCTGTATACAATGCTGAAAGAATTGCGATCGCCAATACATACCTAAATACAAATTTTAGAAAATTAAAATCATCATCCTGAAAAAAAATTTTAAAAAGGAATTATTAACATTTAATTTACCTGTATTCTTCATATTTATCAAAGTCTTTCCAATCACCATGCTGATTAGTGGCCATAATTATGAATGCGAGCACAGAGAAAACAAAGCCTACGCCGCGAAACACCAGAGTGCCTCTCTTCAGAAAATCTTCACGCTTCCACCGTCGCAGGATGTTCGACACTCCACCACCGCCACCTGTCCCTCTCTGACTCTCCACGTCGCCGGCGGCCGGCGGCGGCGCTGCTTCTGGCTTTGAATCATCAGGCTTTGTCATGAGTACTTTCTGGGGATTTTATTCTTCTTGATCGGAACAATTTGATTGAAGGAGGAATTTGTGGAATTAAGAAGAAGAATTTAGGTGAGAAAAAGTAGCAGAAGTTGCAAGAAAACTCTCTGTATCTCTGTATGTGTGGTGAGCCTCGTACATTGTTTCTCCTTGACAGCTCAGCTTTGGTTTTCTATTCTTTATTTTATTCTATTTTCCAGTTTTATTTATATTAATTTCTTAATTCTAAAAAATGTTTATATTAATTTTCAATTTAAGACTTTGATCACTTCGCTTGCCGTCCTCCACTTGTTAATTGGGCATCTTCGAATTCCATGTTCATTTCATAGTAATTTAATATTTCACAAAATTATAATATGTAATGTTCCTAGAAAAGTTATAATAATTTTAGTAACTTTAATTTAATTGGTTATCTATTAAAAAAGGTCGACAATTTTTATTTTTTTTAGTTCAAATATTTTGAAAACAAAAACGTAAACTGTTGTTAAGGAGTTAGTTAAGACTTGGAAGTTTATGAAGTGTAACCAACAGTTAGACATACCCGCCCAAAGTACAAGCTGTCAGAGCCTGCTTCTTGTAATAAGTGGGACCCTTTTACTTACTTTAATTTTTGAGGAAGTGCTGGAAAGTAGAAATGATCCGAGCTCCAAGGGACGCAAGTTGTTGTTCCTATTCATATTATTTTTAGAAGAAATGACTAGATATAACCCCAAACAAATAAGGAACTACCTTTTCTAACCCTGAATATAAGGGAATAGCCATTTCTATTCATTTGTGGAAAAGTCAGCATGAACAATGTTTAAACAGTGTTTGAAGGGACATTTGCATGATAATCTGTTGGCCTAACCTTTGCAGAATGATGGGAAATTTGCATGCATGTTACACGATGATTTATTGAACTTGTCAGAAATTTATTAACGTTTAGCAATTTGTAGTTGATTTAATTTTCCATATTAAACTCTATATAAGCCTTATTTTTCATACAATGCTAAATCACTCCCAAAAGTTGTATACATTAAAAAAAATTATCGTGGAGGGTGCACTAAGAATTTTAACTTCTCTCATTTTGAAAGTATGTAATTGTTTTATGAGTATTACATGATTTTTTATTTCAATCAAATGAAGGATCCGCTCAAATTTTATTTGAATGCTACGCGAAGATTTGCATAATTAAAATGTTAGAAGAAATAAATTCAAACTGAATGCTACACGAAGATTTTAATTGAAATTTTAGAAGATTTTAATTAAAATGTTAGAAGATTTCAATTGAAATTTTAGTACACTTGCACAAAAATTTAGCTTTTGACGCTCCACGAACATTTAAATTCAATTCTACATGAAATAAAGTTAGTAATTGAAATTTTGTTAAATAATAGATTGCACGAAAATTAAATTAATAGATTTTAAACTGATTATTAAACTGAAAGCTCCACGAAAATTATTTTAAACTAAAAATAATAGATTGCACGAAAATAATAGATTTTAAACTGGAAGCTGCACAAAAATTATTTTTAAAGGCTCCACGAAGATTTCCATAATAGATTGCACAAAAAATATAGTTGAACGAAAATTTTAACCTTTTAAAGCTTACACGAAAATTTTAACATTTTGTAAAGGGTTGCACGAAAATTTTTAAAGGTTACAAGAAAATTTTTAATTTGTAAAAATTTACACGAGATTTTTTAGTTTTTAATTTTTAAAGGTTACACGAAAATTTATTAGTAATGTAATGTTAAACGAAAATTTGAATATTTCTAAAACTACACGAAAAATTTAATAATTGTATTCTATGAATAACTTTATATTTAAAAAATAAACTTAAAATAATTGTATTCTGTGAATTGAAAATAATTGAAAATCTATTATGAATATATTCTGTGAATAGCTTTATATTTAAAAAATAATTTTACTGTTAATACAAATATTATAAAATATTTCAAAGTTCATTTTTTGTTTTTATATATGAAAATATTCTTTGTAACAAAATTATTTGTGTTATGTCGATGTTTCTCACATTTATATGATTTTTATTTATATACGACGAAGGTTATATTTATTATCTTTTATGAATGTTGAATAATTATTTTACATTACTAAGGTGGTGAACATTTTTCATGTCTACTTGTTGTTATGTTTTAAATTATATAATTATTAAGAATTATAGTATATTTTACGCTTAAGTTTATGAAAGTAGTAATTATTTTCAACTGATGATCAGTATGAATAGTTTATTCATTAGTAATTAGGTATTGATTATGAATTATTAATAAATTTTATTAATTCTTTATATAATGATTAATAATTACTTTTTTGAGTCCTGAATAACAAGATTTGTATATTAACTATGTTGTTGCAGTTTTAATTGTTTCCCATTCTATAATATTATATCCAATATGAATGGATTTTTTGTATTCTCGTTGTTTCGAAAGAAAACATTTATGAAATAACTGACTCGCATATATATGTTTTTTTGTAATGTTTAGGAAACGATGGGATGTGTCTGTAAAGATTTGGTTTGGAGGTTACTGGGCAGGCCTAGAGTATAAAAATGGTTCGCAAGAGGTGTTTCAATTTCAACAAATCACATATCATGATTTGTTCGAGTCAATTCATGGAATATTGCATGCGGACTTGAATTTGTGGAGATATGTGATTCAGTCACTGGTGGAGTCCAATGGATCAGTGAAAAGAACAAAAATAAAGAATGATTCGGATCTGGGTCGATTATTGTCAATCGTCGATGATGTCCTTGTCGTTTTTGTTTCACTAAAAAGGGTGGATACTGGAGCACTCGATAGTGTGTTGTCGGCTACAACTCAGAATAGGATAACTGAAGGTTCGTCATCTGGAGTATTTAATGTTGGATCATCGTATCAAGAATTAGTGAATGCGGGTATCGCGAATAATGTACAGAATTTCGAGTTTTCCTCAGTTCCATTGGGACTTGCAGGCGATTCATCATTTTATGCACGATGAGGTTTATATAATGAGGTTCAGACGAGTCAGGTTGGGACATCGTCGTACCACAGATTTGAGGATTCGCCTTCATCATTCTTAGAGATGAACCCGCCAGCAAGTTTGGGTCTGGAGTGTATTGATTTGAATAGTTCTCCAATTGCGTACGCGGATCAAGGGTATACACAACTTGAACAAATCAATGAAAGAGCTGCACAAGAACCACAACCAGTACAACAAGAAAGATGATCAGACGGTGGATGTGAGAGTGGAAGTGGTAATGTTACATTTTCAAACTATACATATTTGTTGAGATTGAAGAACGAAAAATCTGATTTTTACATATTATATGTGTTGAATATCTTGCAGATAATGACCAAGATGACCTCGAGTTAGGCCAAGAGGTTCAGAAAAATTTGAACGATGAGTAGCGAATGACGTACGATGAATTTTTGAGCTATATTTTGCAACCCGAATGGTTTATCCCAAATACACCACCATTTGAGCAACCTAGTGTCTCCGAGTTTGCCCTAAATGATCTGAATCTATGTAGTCTGAAAAAAGGAGCCACGTTTGGGAGTAAAACAGAGTTGATGAACGCAGTTGGTTTTCACCATCTGGAAAATCAAGTAGAGTACCGTGTGGAATGTTCAGACAAACAGAGGTGGTACGTGAAATGCAACCGGAAAAATTGTTCGTTCATACTCTGTGCATCTGAGAAATATAGCATATGGAAAATCTCGAAGAGTATTATACCCCATGAATGCACGAACGAGCTGAACAGTGGTGCTCATCGTCGTCTGCCAAGTACTCTGATCGGTGAGTACTATGCTGATCACGTTCGTAAAGATAACTCATCGCTTGTCCCTAGGAGCATCATAGAAGAAATGACCGAGCGACATGGTTTACATATTAGTTATAAAGTTGCATTGAGGGCTAAATGTCATGCAATGAGGGTTGCATACGGAGATCCAAAAAAGTTATGCGCAATGCTTCCAATGTACTTGGAAATGCTGAAGAGTTCGAACACCGGGACTTATACAACCTTAGACACGCACGAGGATGGAAAATTCAAATATGTCTTCTTTATGTTGGGCGCATCTATTCATGGATTTCAAAAACATTCCCGACCGGTTATTGTTATCGATGGTTGTCACTTGAAGGGGCAATATAAAGGTATAAGCTTTGTTGCTGTCACAAAAGATGACAAATATTAGATATTTCCGCTTGCAACAGGGATAGATAGTGTGGAAAATGATGACTCTTGGACGTGGTTTTTGAAACATGTCCGTGAAGCATTTAGATGTCATGAATAACTACTGATAGTGTCTGATCAACACGTAAGTATCAGTAACGCAATCGAGGAAGTCTACCCAGAAGCCTGTCATGGTCTATGTTGTTATCATTTGCAGCAGAATCTTACGAAACACGGATCTGGATTAGTTGGACTATTTCAGAAAGCAGCATACTGTTATCAAGCCTCTGAGTTCGACAGGTATTTGTATTTTTTGACAGAAATTCGAGTAGTAATTTATTATCGTTACAAATTGTAAGATGGTAATCACATTAACCAATTTACATTATTTTTTGGATTTTATAGGTACATAAGAAATCTGGAAGCAACAAATATACAAGGTGCGCTTGAGACATTAAGCAGGGCAGAACTGAGTAGGTGGAGTCGTGTTAGATGCCCTGTTCGACGCTATAGCTTCATGACATCAAATGCAGCTGAAAGTTGGAATGCTCGTCTTCTTTGGGTGAGAAAGCTACCGGTTTGCTCCTTCTTTGAGTGTGCTCGTCGAATAATAGAAAAATGGTTTGTCGAGAGGAGAGAAGCAGCGAATGTAAAAGAAAACACCCTCACCAAATCAGTACATGATCAGTTACTTGATGTCGTAAGGTATGGACGACGAATGTAGGTCGCTAAACTCGGAGGTGACAAGTATAAAGTGACGAATGAGAGTAAGATTTATATAGTCGAACTCTCTCGAAGTGAGTGTACATGTATGGTTTTTCAATATGACGGGATACCGTGTTCACACGCATGTGCCGCAATAAGGTAGCATTTTCGATTAAAAATATTTTGATCTTACTCCCTCGATGATCAGTATATAACGTAATTCATGGTTTTTGAACAGTTTTGCAAAGGAAATAGTTACTTCATACGTGCTCCCATATTACACGACGGAATGGTTGAGGGGTATGTGGGCAAAAGAGGTTCTCTCGATGCCTGACCCACAAGAATGAAATTACTCTGACAAAGTCCAAAAACGAATCTGTCGGGCGCTGGATAAACCAAAGCAAGCTGGTCGACCAAAAGGAAAACGCATTCCATCATCTGGTCCGGAATCGGGATCTGCACGCAAGGTCGGAACATGCAGTCGTTGTGGACAAACTGGCCACAATATAACTAGATGTACCGAGCATTTACCATTGAATGTGCAATATGGTAATTTCGAGAATGTCGAAAATGAAACAATGCCGAAGACTAGGAGAAAGAAAAAATGCTTAGTTTGTGGCTCCGAGGAACATACACGCCGTAAATGTGAGGTCTATCTGAGACAGTCGCGACCTGATTAGCTTCTCATGACTTCGAGATTGTATTTTGTATTAACATTGTAATACATTTTATGTTGTTATCGTTTTTAATGAAACACTTGTCTGATCTCGTATTATAGTTAATGGAGAAAAAAAATAGTCAATATCAAATATATGAAAAAAAAACTCCATAATCAAATATCATATATAGAGCCAATGTCAAATATATGAAAAAAAAACTCCCTAATCACGTTTACAAAATGATCAAGTCATACAATCTCACAATTCAAAAGGTTGAATGGTAGAAGCATCTGAAGAGAATCGAAATATAGTGAACCCGACCTCACGTCTAACAACATCTAGAGGCTCTATCATGGCTGGTCTGGGCCAAGTGCCACTCAAACAACTCTCGATTGTCTTCATCGCATATATGCCACATGAATTGTCATCCCTTTGATTATAACAAACTTTCGGGGGGGCACTCGTCAACTGCAGCTCCTCAGTGATCCAAGCATCCTAACCATGCCTTATTTTATAGTCCACGTACTCCAGCAAGGCAGGTATCACACGACGTATCGAGAGCGTCTGTTTGTACCTTAAACTCTTCCTAGACCTGTCCCAAGTGTGCCGCAAGCTATCGTGAAGCACTAACTTCATCTTCTGCAGGTCGATGCAACCCGCCACCCAGTGGGCATCCAGATTCATCACCACATACAACTATAAATAAATATAAGGTAAGATCTTCGTGTAACTCATCAAAAATAATAAATTAGATGATTTTTTACTTACATCATCAATATCCCTCCACCACGGCTTCGTATGACCCCATTTGGGAAGACATATTTGCAGTCCGTGGGGTCATTTTTGTGCTTCTTCAACCATATCTCTTTGCAAGTCTCCTGTATGATTAATTGTCAATATAAAGAATCAAAAAAACATCTGAAGAAAACAACGTTGTTTATATGAAGTATAAAAAAACTTAAGAAAAAATGGCAGTTCAATATTTGATAACGCCCCTGTAGATGTGGCCTGACATGAACCCAGCCAGCGTGGGCTGCATCTGAAGAATCATCAAGTATGCGTCAATGGCCTAAAATAATTAAAAACATATTCAAAACATTTTCCGACCTAGACATATAATATGATAGACTTAAGAATAGATTAGCAACTGGAATAATCAAAATGAGATTAAAACCTCGTAATGAAGATCCTCTTTCGAATTCTGAAGAATTCTGAAGAAATCGGGTCCAACTGCGAAACCGACACCGATATTATGCCTGCAACAATGTAATTGACTTCATTATTTAAAAAAAAACATATTAAAAAGGACATTTAATAAAGGAGATTTGTAACAAACATACTATTCAGATTCGTCTACACAGTGGTCGATCCATACAACGAACTCATCCATAGTCAAGGTATCCTTGCTAACACTCATCTGTGTGAATGGACTTCTGACTAGATGAGACGGAGCTCTCTCTCTCACCAGACGGAGGCCTGTGCTCGTATCTTGGATGTCATGTCCCCCTCCTATCGACAGCGCTGCATCACGCCTACCTGAATCGACGTTCAAGTCTAATGGACTATAGGAAGTGCCGGCGTGAGGTGCTGAAGGCTGAAGTGGAAGAGGTGGGGTACAATATTCATTGGCATACTCGGACTGATCCCAACTGGTTCACTGATCGGGCTGCGACTGTGGATGGTAATAATCATGAAATGACTGTCAATCACCGAAGAAGTGAGTAAGCTGCTCTCTGATCATCGAGGGGATCTCCAACTCCAAACGTTGGGTCTCCTAATACACCGCGTCCTGCACTAAGTCGGGATCTGATTCTCCATCTGATGAAACCGCTCTCCCACATAATTCTGCATCTCCCTATAGCGAGTATTGATCAGATGGCTCAATCGAGCGTACAAGCCCTCATCTGTCGCATCATGTGTCCCTTCGTCTGATGATGATACTTGCTGATGGTGTCTTCGGCTGATTGGCCTAGTCCTAATAGGGGCCTCCTGATGCTGTGCTGAACTGGGCTCCGGTACCCTATGATGATATGCCCTATCCGGAAAGCTCTGCAAGTCCCGATCTGCTCCCTGCATTTCGTTCGGCACGTACGTAGTACGCCTTAACGCAGTGCTCCATGTCGTCCGACCACGACGTACAGTCCCCTGTCCCGATGGAGCAACGGAAGCAACTGGTGGCCTACCACGACGCTGCAAGACGGGTTGTACTCCAACATGAAGCTCAGCATCAATACTCATTCAATACGGCTGTAGTGTCTCCTCAGGAGTAGGCTCAAGAATCTCAGAACATGCCCCAACCTATTTTCATTACATCAAAGAACTTACCTCAAACTTTCAAAATTATAAACGAAGATGGATCAAGAACTACCATTAAAAAAGAAGAAATACCTCATCTGAAAGTCTTTGGGTGACACCATCTTCACTTCTCTTGGTCGACCACTTCAAACAGCGAGGCATGTAAAAATCAGTCTCTACTCAGTAACCGGCAAATTCTCGTGTCACAAGAATCGCCTCAAAACTCCACATCTGCAGATAAATATTTAAACGTTAGCATCCAATTTTCAAGTAGAAAATAAAAACAAGTAAAGACTATGGAAAATAAAAAACAACTAACCTGTAAAGCAATCGAGAACCCGTAGAAGTGGTAGCTATATACCCTATTCCCCATTTGCTGTGGCACTGTTCTTGGTAGGTTGTCCATGTATCGGAGTAGGGTCAGGTAAGATATCTTGCCCCACGGAAAGCTCTCCCAAAGAGCCTCCTGCTCGACTAGATCCCAAACCCATAAATCAACTGTCGATTTCCCGATATCGACTCCAAATATAATACAATAGACAATGAGGATCTTCGCAATCTTCAAAGAATCATCCCGTCTTGCACGAAACTCCCTAGCGACAAATCTCTCCCGAAGATCAGCAACAGTCACATGATCGTAACTGGCGTAAACTTTGTAATATATTCCATCTTTAGGTGGAACGTGCGTCCCAAGTGGATCAAAGTCAGAATCACCAAATCGCAATCCAGTGATCAAGACAAACTCTTTCCTTGAGAATCGACAAAGATGGAGGTCTCGACCAATAAGAAACCATCACTCATCTGCAGGGGTATCTGGCCTACGTATCTCACTTGACATCAACACGTGAAGAAATGCCTTACAACTTTCTAGCTCAGTCTGCCACCTCAGAAAATGGCCGAAACATGATCTAAGAAGATCCAACAGGCAATCTCTCCCAACGTATAACAACTCATCCTTGATTTCATCTAATATGCTCAAACGAGTATACCCATTGATATATGCCAACATACCCTGGCAAGCCTCACGGACCCAATGGTTCTAAAATAATAAAAATTATCTAATTAATTCATTATCAAGTAATATCAACGATCTAACTACATATACAACAAACTATTATATTCACAATACAATAATTATTTTATATAAGTCAATTAAATGAGGGTAAATTATTAATTTATTATCACCAATGCTTAAGGGCCATGAAGTATAAAATGTTAAAAATTGTGTACGCCACAATTTTTTATTAATATATAATGTAATTGTTTAAAGACATTTTTCAAAGAGAGTCAAATGTACAAATAAATAGCACCCTAAATTATTTCATGTTTTATTATCTTGCAAGGAGAAAAACAAATACAGTGGACCAAATATCTATAAATAACATTTAATTGTTAATTATTTAAAAAAATTTAAACATTTATAATTTATTATTTCATTTTTTCTTCACTATTATAAGATTTTTTTTTCTAAAATGATCAAAATTCTCGGCATATTAATATATATTTTATTCAAAATAAATAGCCACCAAGTTACATAATATATTATAATAAATTATAATTCATTATTGTAAATGGTTTCTTATCTCAAACAATACATTATAATAGCTACATAATATATTTCAAAAATATTACATATTTATATTCGCTTAATGTTGTAAATTATTTTGTATTATTACATTTTTTTGAGATTTTCATATAATAATATTATTCTTAAGTAAATAATTAATTTTCTCGTAATTTAATTCTTTGATGTTCGTTTAATAATGGCCTAATTTTTATAATGTTTCGTGGAATTTTTAAATTTAATTATCGTGCAAGTTTGATTCTTTAAATCTTCGTGTAACATCAATTTCAGTAATGTTCGTGTAACGTTGTATGGAAAATTATCGTGCAACCTTATGTTTCAGTAATGTTCGTGCAACCTTATGTTTCAGTAATGTTCGTGCAACCTTATGTTTTTTTTTCGAAATCATCTGCAAAATCTTCTTGCAATCCTCATTTTTCACAAGCCAGACCAAGAAGAAATTTTAATGTCAGCAAATACAACTATTCGGCCATTACCCCAAAATGACCTTCTACGTAAATAGATAAATTTCGAATAATAAACTCAAACTACAAACAATTAATCAAGCATAAACCTAAACGATTAACTATAAAAAAATCAAACCCAAAATAAAATTTTAATTAAGGGAAATGGGAGACTAACATTGCTCGACGCCATAATCTTCGAGTAAGAATTCCTTCTCCAAAAAAAATTTCGCCGTGTGAAAGGGATCAAATCGCGCCAAAAAAAATTCACCCAAAAAAATTCGTGTAAGAATTACCTTGCTCTGTTTTTTTTCACGGCTGGTAAGTTTTTGGGGAGAAAGACGGTGAATAGGAAATTGAGAAACTATGGCTACACAAAATTATCGGGTTAATTGCGCGAAACCCCCTTGTGGTTTCAAAATTCGGTATAAAATCCCCCCGTGGTTTAGAAAATGTGCGAAACTCCCTTGTGGTTTTCTAAATGTAGCCCGAAATCCCCAACTCTGTTAATGTTAACGAATGTGTTACACACGCGCCTTTCTTGCGATTTTTTGTGTTTTTTTTTACTTTTTAGGGTGTGAAATGACATATGTACCCTTCCTTACCTATATAAAAAGCTCCTTCTTTTGTGCACCTTCTTACAATTGTAAAATTTTCCTTCAAACTTGTTTTCTACACCAGGTATGTTTTTTTCTTTACTTTTTTTTTCATTTTTTTTTTCACAATGTTCTTTTTTATTTAATTATTTATTTTATTGATATTATAGGTAAAATGTCTAGTAATTCTAAGAGATCAATTTCAAGAAATGATGATTGTTTGGATTTGAGGTATATAATTCCATATTGCAATTGCCGACAATTTGCTGCAATTAGAGTCGTTGGCCCGAACAAAGATACACGTGGCAAACTATTTTGCAATTGTCGCACTCGTCAATGTAATTTTTTTCGATGGCTAGAACCAACATCAATTGCGTGGGTCAATGATAGAAATGAAGTACAAATGTCAACTGTGGATCATGAGGATGAAGTGGACTCCAACACTCTTGTAGAATCCAGAATTGAAGAGCTCATAGCCAACTACAAGAAACTATCAGAGAGCATTGATAAATTTGAAAAAAATCAAGGAATCATCAAGACAATTAGCTTTCTTGTCTTGATACTCCTTCTTATTGTAATCCTAAAATAGATATTTTTTCAAATAGGATTTTGCTACTTTAATTAAAATGTCTTTTGGAACCAAATGAATGTGGTATTTTTAACTTCATTTTAATGTTCATGTAATTCAAAATCTGGAGGGGATAAATAGAATAGAAGCACAAAATATAATATCAACAAAATATGGCTCTCACTGCAATCAAACTGTGTTTATCATGCTCTTAGTTTACCTGATCAATGAGCCAACAAAAATTTGCTAACTTAACCACTTTCTTCTACATGATCAGGCGACAAAATTCTTCCCAAATCATGAAGGCACAAGATTAATTGTTGGTACCACCAACACAAAATAACTTGCTAACTTAACCACTTTCTTCTACATGATTAGGGGACAAAATTCTTCCCAAATCATGAAGCCACAAGATTAATTGTTGGTACCACCAACAAAAAATAACTAATGTAATTCTACATATTTAGTATCCTCGTACCACCAACATGTAAAAAAAAGATTCAAAAACCAAAACATAGTTTCATCTCAAGAAATTACCTACTTCAATTTTTTTTCTTGGATTTGGGTGCACTTGGATTTGATTGAGAACTCACTGTTTGTTTTGTTCTTCTTTTGGGTTGTGCTTGCTTTCTTGAAGTTTTCACCTTTGCAGCACCAATGGAAGGATTCTCAACATCTGATATTTGAGACTGTGATTGAGGCATCTACATAAATCAAGATATTAAGGATACATACCTTATCATAGTTATATACTCAATCAAGATTTTAGTGTACATATTTACCTTGTCATAATTAAACACCCAACCAAAATTTTGTTGCACATCATAGTCAAACATTTCTTCGTGTGAAGGTTCAGTGGGAATTGCCGGTTCAGTAGGGTCAGCAAATATCTTGTTTAAATGTCATTCAATTAGAATGTAAATTAAAAAAAAAGTTAAGATAGAATAAGAAAACTTAATGATATTCATACTTACTTGTTCTCTTTCTTTCTCTTGCCTTGATGATTGACCTTGTTCATGATTTTGTTCACAATGTTGTTCTTCAGAAGGTACCTAACAAAAAATAAAAATATTATTTGTCGATATTAAAAATAGTAAACACCTTGAAATTCATTATTATTAAATACATATATTATTAAATTTATCGATATACTATTAAATTCATTTGTCGATATTAAGAAAAGTAATGTGAGGAAAATATATTTATTTATCGACATATTGGAGAATATAAAATTTAACTATCGATATCAAGTAATGTAGGGAAAATATAAAATTGGAGAAAATCTATAACTTATAATTTATAAACGCATATTATAAAATTTATTTATCGACATATTATTAAATTCATTTATTGATATCAATAAAAGTAATTTTAAGATAAATATAAAATTGGAAAGAAGTCCAAACCTGAGAATCGTTGCAAGTCCTTTTATTGTGGCCTAACTTGCCACATGTTGTGGTTAAACCTTTCCTCGATGCTTTTGTTTGAGAATTTCTGTCATTTCCATCCGTTCTTCTCTTCTTCTTAGGTCGACCTCTTTTCATCCTAAAATCTGGAGGGGCAATTGGTGATTTGCCACTCTTTATAATCATGCATTCTTGGTATTGGATTGATCATATGTGAATAAACCCTCATATATACCTCTTTCTTGAAATAATTATCCACATACTCTGTCACATCTAGCCTGTGGAGGCTAATGCATGCAATTGCATGACAGCATGGAAAACCACACAACTGAAACATACCACAAAGACAGTGACCCTCTTTTAAATGGTCAATGTAATTGTCAAGATTGTGCATCACTTCGTACTTGTCATCACCAGCCCATCCAGCAAAACAACTTCGGCTAATCTTTCTCTGAACTTCTATCTTTTTTATTATGTTTGGACATACAATTTCATTGTATTTCTCCATCCTTTCCCTCTTGACTTGAAGTCTGGTCATGCACCTCTTCCTTATCCACTCAAACATATCTATTATAGGTAGATCTCTTGAAGGCAGTATGTATGAGTTAAAAGACTCAGATAGATTGTTCACGATCACATCACACTTTGTATTTGTTGGAAAGAAACATCTGGCCCAATGTTGAGAAGGGATATCAGACAACCACTCATATGCAGTTTGTTCATCCCCTCTCTTTGGAGACAACCTTTTAATCTCTTTCATTATTCTATGATGTTGACTTGCAGAATAGGTTGAGGCAGTCTTCCAAAATAATTTCTTCAACTCCAAACTTCCAAATTTTGTCTTGAAGTTGTTGTACATGTGTTTTACACAGAATCTATGCTCAGAATTTGGGGCCAACTCATTCACAACCTCAATTAAACCTTTCTGTCTATCTGAAATGAATGCCCAATCTCTATCAGATGGTGTCCCAATATCTTTAAACAACAATTCCAAAAACCATTCCCAACTTTCTTGTTTCTCCACCTCCACATATGCAATGGCTATGGGAAGCATATTGTCATTACCATCTCTGCCTACCGCCGAAAGCAACTGTCCTGCATGTAATCCTTTCAAGAAACATTCATCTAACCCAATAATAGGTCTGCAACCACTCAAGAAAGCATTTTTCATAGGAGCCAAACATACATACATCCTCCTAAATTTTGGGGGAGTTACTTCTTCATTCACCTTCACAACTAAAGAGCTCCCTGGATTGTGATGTTCAATAGTCAGACAATAATCATACAATCTTGAATACTGTAACCCTACATCCACACTTAGCAAAGATAATGCATATTTTTTTGCTCTGAAAACTTTATAAATGCTGCACTCCACACCACAATCCCTCTTAATTTTATTTTTTAATCCTTTCAAGCTCTCATTGGGATTATCTCTTACAGCATCTAGTACCCTTCTTCCAAGATACTTATAATCAGCCTGTGTATTCTCTGTTCGGTAAGCACATGTATGACTCTCTCTCATGTTTTTTATCTGAAAAATGTTGCTCTTCTGTATTGTAGATGCTCTCAAAACCCAATCACATCCACCCTTACATTTGGCTGTAATCACTGTTTTCTCACATTTAGGATATTTTAAATCAAATCACTTTCTCACTGCCCAATCTTTTAGAACTTCTCTAAATCTTTCTCTATTTGGAAATTTCAACCCGATTGACAACTCAAAATTCTCCATGTCAGTTGACTCATCCCATTCATCAATCTCATGTAACTTAACCCTATCATCTAACTCAACATCACTACACCAAGCTTCATCCTCTCTTAATTTGGTTGCTTTCTCATTTGTTTTTTCCTCTGCCCTCTGTTTTTTTTCTCCCTCATGAATCTTTGTGCCATTTTATAAATATTTCTTCCATGATCCTCAGCTTTATCAACAAATATATCATCATCATCTGGACCTTCTAAATCCTCAAACATCCAAGAAGGATTTTCAGACTCTTCTTCTGAATTTGAGTTATCCTCATCAGGTATATAGTTGGAATCATCACTATCAGTACAACTAATTTCGACCCCATCTACTCCAACATCCATCTGCTCACCAATATCAGCGTTATTTACTCCGGTCTCACCCATCCCAAATTGTTCACCAAAACCAGTCATATCTTCATCTATCTGCTCACCAATTCCAGTCATATCTTCATCTATCTGTTCACCAAAACCAGTCATATCCTCATTCTGCTCACCAAAACCAGTCATACCCTCATCCATGTGATTACTTAAATCAGCCATATTTGATCCATCCTCATCCATACCAAGTATATCATCATTTATTCTCTCATCACTTCTATGTATATCTTCATTGATTTCTTCCTTATCAAATTCCTCATTCAATTTTTCACCTTCGTTTTCTTCACATAATTTTTCACTCGGCTCAATTTCAGGATCCACATCCCCTCCAACATATTCCAAAAGCCCAACATCTTTCAAAACAGAAGTATGACCATGATCATCTACAATCATTGGTGCTGGATTATCCTCAAAATATAATGGAATGACCAATTGTCCATCATATTCTCTCACCAATCTTAGCAAATCTAAGTCAGTTTTAATTAGAATCTTATCTGAAATCACCCCAGGTTTGCAACTATACACAGTAACTGAAGTTGCTTTACCATTAGCTTTTGAATACATATCTAGTAGATCTAAATAACATAATTTGTCTCTATCATTATGCGGGATAGCCATTCTCCATCCTCCAAAATATTTAATTTTTGGGAGTCCCCACACGATTTCACCACCCACATAGACATCAAACATCACAACATCCATTATCCTACAACAATAAAATAATAAAAATAATAATGAATGTGGGGACCAAATAATAAAATACAACTACCAGAGAGACAAAGATACTATAAATCCTCGAGTATAAATATGAAACCAGAGAATGTGGGGACCAAAAGAATAATTATAACCAGAGAATGTGGGGACCAAAAGAATAATTATAACCAGAGAATGTGGGGACCAAAAGAATAAAATACAACTACCAGAGAGACAAATAGATTATAAATCCTCAAGCATAAATATGAAACCAGAGAATAGAAATTCTATACCAAACAACTTACGAGATAGATAGAATATAAATCAACCTAATAAATTAAACTAAACCCTAGAACATAGCTATAAGAACCTCAAATCTTTCTACTTCTATCATTCTTTTTTTTTTTTCTGAAAACTTCACATTCTGAGATCAACCCATCAAATTTGTAAAACACAAAAAAAAAAAGTGAAATTGAAACATACCTTGTACCCGTAACTCTTTCTACCAGAAATCACGACTAGCAACAAATTTCACTTTGTTTACTTCTTTAATCGTCCACTTCAAACAAATTTCTCAGAGAAATCGATCGGTTCTAACATTTTGTATGAATTTTTTGAATTATGTTTTGGCAGAAAACCCTTGTTTTACTTATGTGCGCTCTCTCTCTCTCTCTAACTCAACTGTGTTTGGATAAAAAAGTCAACATCCAACTCTATGTATGAAGGGTATAACGGGAAATATGATTGAAAAATTAACACCGTTTGCTTTCTTTAGAAAAATGGGAGCGTCAGCTACATTTAGAAAACCACAAGGGAGTTTCGCGCATTTTCTATACCACGGGGGGATTTTATGCCGAATTTTGAAACCACAAGGGGGTTTCGCGCAATTAACCCCAAAATTATCCCATCAAATTTGTCTTCATGTGATGGGGCCCATGGGGTTGTTGGGCCCATTAATTACAGGCTAACATAATATTTTTTCAATCTTCTTGTAATGTTTAAACTTTATCTTAATGTTTACACGAATTGTTTTTAAACTTTATCCTAATGTTTACACGAAATTTTTTTAAACTTTATCTTAATTGTTCGTGAAATTTCAAATTTTATATAATCTTCGTGTAATTGTAATAAAATATATTAATGTTCGTGTAACTTTATCTTAATGTTCGTGTAAGGTTACATTTTCATTTCTCATTTAATTTCAAATTTTTAATGTTCGTGAAATTTCAAATTTTTGTTAATCTTCGTGTAAAGTTAAGAAAATATATTAATTTTCGTGTAACTTTATATTAATTGTTCGTGTAAGGTTACATTTTCATTTCTCATTTAATTTCAAATTTTTAATGTTCGTGAAATTTCAAATTTTTGTTAATCTTCGTGTAAAGTTAAGAAAATATATTAATTTTCGTGTAACTTTATATTAATTGTTCGTGTAAGGTTACATTTTCATTTCTCATTTAATGTTCGTGAAATTTCAATTTTTAAAGATAATGTTGATTTTCTAATTCTCGTTGAATATTAGTTTTTTATTCTTCGTTTAATGTTCATTTAAATGTTCGTGTAACTTTATGTTAATTTTCGTTTAAGGTTATATTTTCAATTCTCGTTTAATGTTTGTGCAACATTAACCTTAATGTTCGTGAAACATTAAACTAAATGTTCGTTTAACCCTACATCTATATCAGGATGTCAATGATGTGAAATGTGGTAGTTAGGGGCAATTAATATTTGGCCGGCTGACAGATTTAAGGGGTATTTGGGGATCAATTCTTATATTTTAGGTTATTATAGGCACTATTTTATATTGAAGGGTATTAAGGGATTTTACTATACTATTAGGGGTAGATTGGGTCGGGCTCTCTTATTTTTAAGGGAGTTGTTACTCGGAAGAGATTAAGAACTTTTCGTTTTTGTATTGTACGTCCATAAATTAAGTAAGCTATAAATTGAGGGGTGTGTTTTAATAATAGATACTTTTGGATTGTGGGAGATAGTCAACAGTAGGTTTCTTAGTCCGATGAGATGTAAAACGAAGGATTTGTTAAAGTGACAAATATTTTTGGGTTATGGGAAAGAATCAACAAGATTCAAATTCCGACTAGAACATACCTCCATAATATTTAAAAGAAAATTTATCCAACATGAAATTTGAATCTGCATATTGTCGAAGGATTTCTCTTCACACCGCTACAAACCTTACAAACTCGACTATACCGTTAAGAGCTTAAGTTTATGAATGTTAATTAAACTCGATCACGAATAGTTTATGTTTATGAATGTTAATGAACGACCCATTATACTAATTATTCATAAAGAAAAAGTTGGCTCATAAACACTAGATTAAAAGTAAATGAATAAAATAATTAAATTTAAATAAGAATGAACTATTTTAGAAGATATTAATATCAAACTAAATAAATTGGGAATTGAATAATAAGCAAATAGTTACATAATTTAAATAAGGCGTAATTGTAAAATATATATATATATATATCATTATTTTTTTAAAAATTGTAGATTTATCTCTACTTTTCAATAATTGTAAAAAAAATCATGACTTTTATTTACTGTTGTAATTAGACCACATTGATATTTTCCGACAACCGAAGTCCACGTGTTCTACAAACATGTCACGTCACATGTCATGTCAAATGTCACGTCATTCCCAACAAAAACAAACTTAAAGATCAAATTACAAAATAAAATCACCACATTTCCAAAATGGCAATTTAATCCTAACTTTATATATATAATTAGCAAAAAAGGTCACAACCTTCATTCATTGTTGCAATTGAAATTTATTCGTTGGTGTCTAAGTTTATGTGTCCAAATAAATTTTCACGTGAGATGTCACATAAGCTACAGATTCTTAAAAAATAATTTATCTATATCAAAACAACGTCATTTCAAGTATATTTTAATTTAAACATCTTTTTTTTTTAATTTATCGATAAATAAATCGTATATCTTAAAAAATTGTATCATTGTTCTTTATTCAAGTATTCAAATATTTGACCTCACATGAAAATTTATTTGAACACATGAATTTAGACACCAAATAATAAATTCGAATTGTAACAATGAATGAACGTTGTGGCTTTTTTTGCTAATTATATAAAAAGTTAGGATTAAATTGCAATTTTGAAAAGGTATGGATTTTATTTTGCAATTTAATTTTTAAATTTATTTTTGTTGGGAATGACATGACATGTAACGTGACATGTTTGCCGAACACATAGACTCCGATGGCCGGAAAATATAAATGTGGTCTAAATTGCAACAGTAAAAAAAGCTCGTGACTATTTTTACAATTATTGAAAAATGAGGATAAATTTGCAATTTTTTATAAAATGATGATTTTTTTTTAACTATACGCCTTTAAATAATAATGGACGAAGAAACAAACATTAAAATAACAAGTTTGTGAACATGTTCATAAACAGAAAAAATAAAACTTTTTATGTTCTTAGTCTTAATAAAATGAATATTAATTAAGCTCAATTACAGATAGTTTATTGAATGATCTTTTCGTTTACTATCTTATTTAAAAGAGAGTTTAATTTAATCGGTGAAATATTACTAAATAACAATTTGGGGTAATAAAAATCTTTTCCAGCCACTATGATAATCCACATTTTTATTTATGCCTAAAACATTCTTCTTATGGATCTCATCCTCACTATCATTGTTTTCAAGATATAATCCAACTATAACTATATATATATATATATATATATATCATGGAGAATCATTATATCCATAATGTAACAATATATTATGAAAACTATGGTACATTACATATATATTATAATAATAATATATTATTATTATTATTATTATTATTATTATTATTATTATTATTATTAAAATGCACTCCACAATATAATTATGTTGTGTGATTCATTTCATGATATAAGGTTATGTCGTGGAATATAGATGCACTAATTAACTAAACCATGGCTAAAAACTGACAAATTTGTTTTTAAAAATCAAAATAACATGTTGCGCGAAGCTTAATAAAATCATTTATTTGATGTGTACATGTTTTAATGGGCAGTTATCTCCCTCTCATGCAACGTTGAAAATAATATTAGAAACAATATTATTTTCCTTCTTGAATTCATGCTTTTAAATAATAATAGGAAAAACAGACTTTTCTTCATCTTGTCTTTGTCTACACACACACGTCATTATCCTTATTTTTATGCGAAAATAAAGTCTCTTTCTTTCTTTAATTAGAACGTGATGTGCACTTATAAATTAATCATTTGTCTTTGTCATAGACTTATACATTAAATAATTCACCCTATTAATCATAATTGTAACATTCTATCAAAACACACGGTAGAATAATATATATATTAAAAAATACATAATAATTAATTAAAAATAGTAAGAGACAATAATAAAAGGTTAAGACATAAGAAGATAAAACAAAAAGGCAGAGAGAGCGAGAGGGCAAGATTTGGAGGACAGATGCGCCATTGATGGCCAGTTTGTCAACCAAAACAGCCCTTTTGACCTTTTTCTGCATGCTTTAATTGAGATATGGATGTTGCTCATTAACACCAATATTGTATATACAAATCTGAGCAAATTCAGATGAACAATACGCACATTTGATTCCAATCTCTTCAATCCCTCTCAATCAATCTTCTGCTCTTTGCGAATATATCTGAATAATCTTAGCATCAAGAATCTGACATTTGCAGCTCTTTGTGCATCCATCTTTCGTCCCTCGGCTCCGTTGCGACAATAAGCATTTGTAGGGACAAAAGATGGGTGCATGCTGTTCTTGCCACGCCAGGATTGGCAGATCCGATGGCTTCTTCATAGACGAAGAGGCCCGGCCCAGAGAGGTCGACTGTGATGACATCGTCATGAGAGGCCACGAAGGGGCCCGTGTTCGATTCCAAGGATCCTCTAAATATGTCTCCATGTACAGCCAACAAGGCAAGAAAGGTGTCAATCAAGATGCCATGACAGCTTGGGAGGTATTGATTCATTTGTGATTCATTTGATTATTTGACAAATCTATGTTTGATCATGCATGGGATGTTGGATTGTATGCAGGGATTTTCGGGTGACAGAGACATGTTCTTGTGCTCTGTGTTTGATGGACACGGCCCGTCGGGCCATAAGGTAGCCCAGTATTGCCGGAATTTCTTGCCTGCAAAGATTTCGTCGCATTATCAACAGACAAGAGATGGAGAGAAGGGGATTGGGAATGGTGAAAATGGTAACAATCCGTTTTTCTCTGCATGGAAAGATCGGTTGGTGAAGTGCTTCCATCAAATGGATGAAGAGCTTGAGAATGATCCCTCGGTTGAAAGCTATTGCAGTGGTAGCACATCAGTTACTGTGGTTAAAAAGGTGGGATCAGTTATTAATGAACCATGTGTGGTTGTTTCTTTGTTGTCTTTATAACTAGGTGTGTGTCTTTTGTAGGGTGAGCACTTGGTCATTGCGAATTTAGGCGACTCTCGTGCGGTTCTTTGCACGAGGGATGCAAATAACGAGCTTGTTTCCGAACAACTCACAGTTGATCTCAAACCTAATCTTCCAGGTTGAGCTCACTAGCCATATATATTTGTTAACAATGGATGCACAACAAAGGATCCTAGTTAGAGTGCAATGTAGTTTGATTTAACCTAAACTTTTACGACTATGTGGTGTATTGATTAGGTGAAAGGAAACGAATAACGAGCTGCCAAGGCCGGGTTTTGGCAATGGAAGAAGAGCCAAAAGTGTATAGAATTTGGTTGCCTGATCAAGATTGTCCTGGACTTGCCATGGCTAGAGCTTTTGGAGATTTTTGTTTAAAAGACTTTGGTCTCATCTCAACACCCGAAGTTACTTATAGAAAGCTTTCAGACAAGGATGAATTCGTAGTTTTAGCAACTGATGGGGTAAGAAGATAACTAAACAACAATTTTACAATGTCAGTTCTGTGCGTACTCAGCCCACTATTGGACTTTTATGTCATTTGACCTGTACTGAAACGTACATATTTGTGTTATAATTAGATATGGGATGCTTTATCGAACAATGAAGTGATAAAGATTGTAGCGTCAGCAAGAAAGCGATCAATGGCTGCAAAATTGCTCGTAGAAGAAGCCGTTAGGGCATGGAGGTACAAATTCCCCGGTGCAAAGACCGATGACTGTGCTGCCGTGTGTTTGTTCTTTAAGCGCCAACGTCCCCTGCTGACGAAGTCTATATCAGAAGTGACTCATCTCAGCTTGAACTATAAGGATATTGGTGCTAGTAATAACAACGGTGACGAGAAGATTGATGATGGGCTAGATACGGTTTTGAATTGTGATGTCAATGGTAGCCCCGGGGATGATGAGAAAGCGGGCGATCAATCGATCAAACGACAGAGAAGAAGAAGAGCACGGAAGATTGAGCACGGTGGAGAGTGATGGGGATTGGCATATGTTACATATGTTTTGAATGTTGTATAATGTTCTATGTTTGTTTCTAGCATATAGAATGCAGCAAGGAAGGAAATTTGATGTTATAAGAGTTAACATTACCAAAACTAAGTTTAATGAACAATATCATGCTTGGGCTTACTTTTTAAGTTCTTGGCAAATGATGATAATAAAATTTTGTGTGTTAGTAGTATTGTGTGTGTGTTTAAGGGTGTATTTGGTAGTGTTGGAATACCAATTTATCCTACTGATTTATTTGAATTGAATATTTTCGTCGATATTGATTGATCCATTTGTTGAACCTTGAACACTAGTTTTATTCATGATCTAGATAGTTGAGCTTTGGTTACTAATTTTGAGAGAGGATGGGCCAAAAAAATGCATGTCAAGTTGGGCTTCTAAAGACAATGTTTGGGCCTATTTGTTTTCAATTTTTCTGCTCCATTTTATTTATTTGTTAAAGTTTCGCTTTAATTTATTTATTTACCATAGATCACATTATTTCAAACGGAGTCTATCCAAAAAAATTTAAGAGAAAAATTTATAACTTTCATTTATCAAAAGAGAGATATTGAGAGCTATAAGTATTATCATCTATTTGGGAAAATTATCAATATTTCAATAAAATGGAGTGATAACTAAAGAAGCAAAATGAGAATACAATGAGCAACTCCATTAGTTGATGGGTGCGGACCACAACTTACTAAACATACCCCATTTTCAAAATATAAAAATATTAAAAATTGGGTGTGTTTAGTAAGTTGTGGGATGCGGATAGCCGCACCCTTAGTTGATCTACGACAATGAGAAAGTTTGCAACATTTTGAACCAGATAATAAAATTTTAATGTCTACGATCTATGAGTCGGAATAATAAAAAATATTATCAGTTGTGGTGACTGCTTGCACCACAACTAATGAATCTGAAAAAACATGAAGTGGTGTGAGATTATATCGTCTTGCCATTTCAAACCCTTCGCTATAGCCTTTAATTCTCCCTAAGGGACTAAGCTCAAGAAATTAAATCTTCTTCCAACAGCAGCAAAAGGATGATCATCTGAGTTAAAGAAAATTTCACCAATAGCAAATTATCTCACATCGAATGTTGTATCATCGTCCATTCTCCACCACCAAGTTGCCAGTTTTGGACTCTAAAGCCTTCGATGTGGAGAGCTTCAATTTTGCATTATGAAAAGAGTCCAAAAGACTTTTGTGTTACAGGAGACCAACAGTTTGTAGTTTTGAATCATGACAAATTTTCTGTTTATGATTCCACTAGAATCTACATCCAAATTTATGTTGAAAGGGCCTCAAAATCCTTGTGATCCAGTTTAGATTTAAACTAAAAACAACAATCCAAAGTAGCTCCTCAACCCCTCTGTTTAAATAATCATGAAAACTTAGATTTTTTTTCCACCATTTACAGGCCCAATTGTTGGAAAATTGGTTGTGGAAAGGGGTGGGTGACACCACTTTGATCAATAGTTAAGTGGTTAAAAATTATTTTTTTTAAGGATTGGATGCTAAAAGATTAATCTACGTTTGGAGTAGATAATCGAGGTACTTTGTATCGCTCAAAACCAATTTTTGGTGAGTAAGAAATTAAACATCTAAGTTGGCCACTTGAAATGAAAATTGAAGGTCTTGAATGTGGGAGGAAGTGTTTTACTATCCCACATAGGAAAAAAGATCTTGGAAATGCAAGTTTAAGAAAAGTTATGTGAAGAGGTTTAGTAATTAGTATACTATTGGAATAGTATGCTCGTGCAACACACGCGTGTGGGGCTCGGCTCGGATCGGACCCGACCTCAGCCTTAGTCCTTGGCAATTGGACTTTGGGCGAATCGGGCTTAGGTTTTACCCTACTTGTGTTTATAATTTTGGGCAAAAGTTACATTGGGCAAAAGTTACACACCGAGAAATAGCGTCCTGTTGGTGCTTGTTGCGCCGGGTGTCAGGTTGCTGCGCTGGGTCAGGTTGCTGACGGCGCCAGGAGCAGAATGCTGACGGCGCCGGGAGCAGAATGCTGCCCGCGCTTGCTGCAGGATGTTGTTGCTACTTGCTGCAGAATGCTGTAGCAAAAACCTACACGTCGGGAAACAGCGTCCTGTTGATGCTTGTTGGCGCCAGGAGCGAATGCTACCGACCCGGTTGCTGACGGCGCCGGGAGCAGAATGCTGCCCGCGCTTGCTGCAGGATGTTGTTGCTACTTGCTGCAGAATGCTGTAGCAAAAACCTACATGTCGGGAAACAGCGTCCTGTTGATGTTTGTTGTGCTGGGTCAGGTTGCTGACGGCGTCGGGAGCAGAATGCTGCCGCCCCGGTTGCTGATGTCGCCGGGAGCAGAATGCTGCCCGTGCTTGCTGCAGGATGCTTGTAGCAGAAACCGATTTTATTGTAGCAGGAAGAAGTAACTCGTTTTTACTGTAGCAAAAACTTTTTACTGTAGCAGAAACTTGTTTTACTATAGCAGGAAGCTGAAAAATGCAGTAACCTGTCCAGAATGCTGAAAACTGTGTTGCATCTCCGAGAGCGTTTTTTGACCATTTGAAAAATGCAGTAACCTGTCCAAAATGCTGAAAACTGTGTTGCAGCTCCGAGAGCGTTTTTTGACCGTTTTTTATTTTTGAACGAGACGTTAACTTGCATTAAAAGACCTGTTTTTGGACAGTAAATTCTCATTATTTTCAGGTGTACCCCCATGATGGAGACCTATATATAGGGGTTCATGCATCATTTTTTTGTACGACATTGAAATCGAAACCTTGCATCGTTTTCCATCTTGCATCAGCTCAATTCTCAAAACACTAAAATCGAAACCTTGCATCGTTTTCCATCTTGTATCAGCTCAATTCTCAAAGCACTAAATTTTGTCGGAGCTCTCGAGTGTGTGGTGCTACTACTCCAGAGATGAAGTCGTTTCATTTTTGGGAGACGATACGCACGGCCAGTGAGCACTACCCTGAGCGTATCTCGTCTTAAGAAGAGAAGGATTACACGACTCGACTTTGTAGCTTCCTGTTTCTGTTTTTATTCGATATTGTCCAGTGTATTTGTAATATTTTCTAACACCAATTGCAAAAAAACAGATCATGGATAGTAGAATCCATACAAAATCCACATAAACGACAACCAACATCCGAAAGGATATGGTGTGAAATTTTTTTTTTACCTCTGTTGCCATAATTTCGTGGAAAAGTCTGCACCAAAACAATTTAATCTTCGAAGAGATGTTCAAATTCCACAAAAATTTCCACCAATTATTTCATATTATTATTATTATGTCAAAATGTTGCTAACTAAATTGAGACTTATAAATTGTTTTTCAATGATGGTGTCATTGTGCATCCGCCGTCCAAATAATGAAAATGATGAATTCGATCTTTCTTTTCCAAAATTGTGACTTCACGAATCAAGATTTGTGAGACCATATTACCGAATAATCTCTCTTCATGTTTTACTCTTGAACTCTTCAGATAATTGCTCTTTTTGGAAGCTAAAAAAACTAAGATTTGATGAAGGGGTAGAAACAGCATTCCACCTGGACTGGCTATAATAGTGTGGTTTCAATGGAATTGGTTTTGCCTATAACAGCTTCATAGAAAAGCTCTATGCCTCTAACCCATTCAAATATCTCGAGTACAACTTTATAAACCCTTTGATGATTTTAAATTATATTTTTAATAGTGTTTATCTTAAAAGGTTCCATACATATATCTGCTTTATAATAATCATAGTAATTTCATACATACACATGATGTAATTTCATCAATTATAACATTTCAGATACTTTTCAGCGCCTAGAATAGTCCATAGATGTGGATAATTAAAGGGATAGCACAAAAAGTAGGGAACACATATAAAGGATCTCAATTTTACCATAAAATTGGGATCCTTTATACCATAAAATATAAAATTTGGATATTTTTTACTATCAAATATAATTGTATGTCAAAAAATACTATCAAATTATCATTGATTTGATGGGATATTAATTGTCTCACAACAACCTACCATCCAATCGCTTTGAACGGTCAAACACGAATTAAAAGGAAATCTTTGTCAATTTGTAAAATCCCCGTTTTAATCCTATATTGTTAAAATATAGGGTTAAACGGGGATTTTGCCTTAACAGGGTTAGATGGAGATTTTGCAAAATCCCGTTTAACCCTATATTTTAACAATATAGGGTTAAATGGAGATTTATCCCCATTTAAGCCTATATTTTAACAATATAAGGTTAAATGGGGATTTTGCAAAATTCTCGTTTAACCCTGTAAATGGGGATTTTGCAAAATCTCAATTTAACCCTATATTGTTAGAATCTCATCACCTACAAAAAGTAAAAAATATCACTTGTTATTTCAGTCACTATTCTAATTTGACTTGGATCAAAAAAGTGATAGAAAGAGACCCAAAACTATATTTTGTGATGGAAATAGATCCAAAACTATATTTAATGATATATTGGATAATAAATTATATATTTGAGGATATATTAAACTCCTTTTTTTTTTGTTTTAATCAAAATTTCGTTACAATAGTACTGCTCAGGAAAAGGTGCACCATGTTGGATACTGCAAAAGATGAAAACTGTGATGAGTGCTGACAAATGAAAAAGAGGAGAGAGAGAGAGAGAGGGGCAAAGGTGTAGTAATTTGGGGGAGTTTGAATTGATGAAATTAGAAAATAGAAAAAGCAAAGAATAGGGTTGCAAGCAAGGACACAAAGTACACTGCACTACTTCAGAACCTTAAAACAAGACAACCTCAGATTTTACACTAAAGTGTTCCTTCTCTTATCGATCTTTGAAATGTCTTTCTTGCCCTTCACATTCCCACAATTTTATTTTACATTGAAAATTTGAATGGTGATGAAACATCATTCAGTGGGCCCAACCAAACTGTGGACATGGAAAAAGATCATCCCAAATATCAAATCAAAATATTTGACAACACAGCCATAACCCCACCTGCAAACCAAACAAAGCACTGTTACCTGCTTTTGTCAGAATTTTTTTAAAATTTTCACACACATAGGAGAATTCTTCCTTACTTTAATGGACCTTATTAATATATTGATTATTTTCCATAAATATTTAAAAATCCACTATATCTAAATATACATTAATAATGTTATTTGGAATATATATAGGCAAGACAAGGCTCAAGTGCAGTCAATATCCCTTTGCTTTGGCCATTATTGTCTACACATAACTGACTTTTCCTCTTTCTCGTTCCCCAATAAAAACATGCACTGAATAAGAAAGTTCAGACAAGCAAAGCAAGATCAAATCAAGCTAATTATTTTAATCGCTTAATTTACTAAAAGGGTAAGATGGTAAAAAACAAAACACTCAAATGTGATTTAATTTTTCAGCCAGAGCAAACACTCTGCTTCAAAAGTCTTGCTTCCATGTCCCACCATCACATGTTCAACAAATCTGCCATCTTCTTCCTTAATTATTCAATTTGTGCATATTGGCCACGCTTAATTATTGCCAGGCCATCAAAATTTTATTTAATTCCAACATCATCAAAACAATTATTACATCCGCCTGGCTAACACCCAACCCGGTTAAATATCGATTCAACGTTTGCCGCTTTTCATGTTAAACTATTATCAAACTATTAGGGCATGTTTGGATTGGGGGTTTAGGTTGGTTAAAAATTACAAACCAACCTAAACCTCCGTTTGGATTGGGGGTTTGCAGAAAGGACTACAATTTGGGCCCGGTTCTATCCGTGGGTTTAGAAAGGATTGGGCAAGGTTTTATAAACCCACCAAATGTGGTGGGTTTAAATAAGCCCAACAGTGTCCATTTATTTTTGCCCAAGATGTCCTTACTATTTGACCCGAAATTACTCCTACGCCCTTACTGTTGCAACATATTACATGATTGTCATCCCTTCTATTACACCAAACCCCGATCTTTTAATATATATATATATATATTATATAATTAAATTTTCAGATATTATATTGTAATCTTTTAATATATATATATAATTAAATTTTCAGATATTAAATTATATATATATATATTAAATTATTTTTTAATCTTGAGTATATATATATATAATTAAATTTTGGGATATTAAATTATATATATTAAATTTTGGGATATTAAGTTATATATATATATATATTAAATTATTTTTTAATCTTTTAATATATATATATAATTAAATTTTAGGATATTAAGTTATATATATTAAATTATTTTTTAATCTTTTAATATATGTATAATTAAATTTTCGGATATTAAATTATATATATATATTAAATTATTTTTTAATCTTTTAATATATATATAATTAAATTTTCGGATATTAAATTATATATATATTAAATTATTTTTTAATATTTTAATATATTAAATAATTAAATTTTGGGATATTAAGTTATATATATATATATAAAATTATTTTTTTATCTTTTAATATATATATAATTAAATTTTGGGATATTAAATTATATATATTAAATTTGAATTGAGAAAAGAAAGAAAACTCTAACGAGGGGTATTTTGGGCATTTCACATTTTTAACTTAACTAACCTACAAACCAAACAAAAGTTTATAAACTATCCCAATTTACAAAAAATATAACCATTCAAACCAAACACAAAATTTAAATACAAACTAACCTAAACCAACAAACCAAACACCCAAATTAACACTTTTTTTGTCTTCGATGAACAGTAAATAATCACATTTTTAAACAAACTAACCTAAACCCATCTTCCAAACCAAACGAGCCCTTAGGTGATTGGTTTCATTTCCATTTAGAAAAACACTGATCCAGCCGAGCCGACTCGAGTACTTGCAGATTTGACATTGAGCTTGATTCTAAAACTCAAAACTCGAACTCGATTGAGCTTATTTTTTATAATGTTCGAGCTCGACCTGACAAATAACTTGATAACTTCAAGCTCGACTCGATAACTGAAAATATTTATTAAAAAAATTTGAAAATAGATATTTTAACGTAAAAATTCAAATCATTAAAGTTAAAATTATAAACCATTAAAGTTAAAATTATAAACTTAACATGCGTTCAGTTATGCTCAATTAGGCTTGCGAACTTGACAAGCTCAATGTTAATATGCTTGGGTTCAAAATTAAAAGCTACTCAAGTAGCAAACTCGAGCTCAACTCTATTAATTCCGGGCTGTTTTTTCAAGTCAATTCTGAATAGCTCACAAGTTGTATTATCTCATTTAATACCCGAACGAAAAAAGAAAAAAAAAAGCCCACAAAGTTGTCAATTTTTTTACCGAAGAAAACAACACATTATATGCGAATCCATATAAATCAATTCTAAGTGAAATTAGATAAGGAAACACTACCTAAGTCAATTTGCTTTATAATACCACCATTTACATATCAAATATCAAAGATCGCAACCACTGTCAGACCTAGGTTTGTAGGATCCAATACATAAATTCCATATAGAAAACGACTCAAAAAAGAGAACGAAAAAAAAAAGAACACAGCACAAAAAACCACCATCTTGATTCTACATAGTTTACGAGCTAAGTTTTCCGGACTACATATCGGTAGGCAGCCACTTTCCGGCAGCGGGAGGCGGTGTTATCGACCGAAAGCACCAATTTCCCGGCCTCTCTGGCGGCGAACGAGTTGTGCACCGCCTCCTCATTGGCGGCGATCCGCCTCGGCTTCTCCACTGCAATGGTGTAGCTATCCTCTGCATTCGGCACATACTCCGCACTGTACTCCAATTCCCAGCCACCCACAACTATGTCCCATGCTATTGTTGAACCAGCCTTTAAAATCATATATAATTAAAAAAATCATATAAAATTATAACATATTAAACTGTGAAATTATTATGACTGTTTTGTTTATCATGAAATTGTACCTCAATGCCCTCAATTTGAATGTTAACTTTTTCACCTCCTTTGACTGTGAAGTCCGATGCCGGTTTTGGTGGACCGGTGAGTACGTCACTGGGTCGACTCAGACCGCCATACTGAACCGGGACATACTCCGGCCTAATAAATCTAGAGTAAATAGCAAATAAGTACTCTTTAAATATGCAATCCTTAAATAGAAGACTTAGAATAAGTACAAAACTCAAACAGCATTAAATGTTTGCCAATCAGATCGATCAAAAGATCTCATTATCTTCTTCGATATACAAAACTGAAGATGAAATGTCCTAACCCAATTATATCCTGAATTATTATTTTTTATTGTAATATACAAAAAAAAAAAAACTTACTTGTAGAGTGTCTCAGTAACATTGCCTTCCTTGGAAATCACGAACTTACTCTTAGTTCTTTGAGTGAGAAACGGACTAAACATTGAATACATCAAACTGAAGTACCATGGCACATTCACAAAGATCTGACCAAGAAAAATTAATCAAAAAAAAAAACCCACAAAATAAAAATAAATAAATTCTCATTAAAAAAAAAAAAACTCACCTTTCTAGCAACCATTTCAGGATAATTATCTTGGAAGAGAGAGAGAATGTGATTGGAAGCAACTCTGAGCTCTCTCTTAGGCATGTCTTTAAGATCAGTAACCTGAATAATAGAATTAATCCCACCAGGTTTAAAATGCAGAAGCTTAATCCCTCTCTCAAGGATCTGAATTCTCCACCTCAAAAACTTGTTCAATTTCTCATCATCCCCAAAAATCTTGTCATACATTTCCTTATCCTTGAAAACCCCATAAGCATTGTAGCAAACAGGGTGTCCTTCCCTGTCAATTCCATGCATATAGGCCACAGATCCTTCCAGCTCCTTAAACCCTAAGTCCTCTTCCAAAACGACGTCGGCTCGGAACTCCTTCCGCCAATTCAAGCACTTGACCAGCATGTTGAGCGCGTCCTGAACCCTGAAATCCCTAGCGCGGAGGAATTTGAGGAGGATGACGTCAGCGCGCTCGTCCACGTTGCCTAGCAGTGGAACGCCCCACATGGAATCGGGGCCGTGGGCCGACATTAGCCGGTCCTTGAGCTCTTTCAGGGCTTTTCGTTCGGAGTTTTTGAGGTGGGAGATGAGGTACGTGTCTTCCTTGAAGGAAGGCGTGCGGAGCGCCATTATTGAGGTGACGAAGCTGCTCTTCTTCGACGGTTTAGGGGAGGAATCGACGTCGGAGAAGGCTAGGGTTTCTTTGGTGGTGGATGGTGGAGATGGAGCTGCCATTTTAGTGAAAATGGAGAAGAAGGGGTGGTGGTATAAATAATTATGGAAGAAGGGGTGGATATATAAATAATGTAATTTAAGTTTGAAATGTGAAAGGTGAAGTGAGCTGAGCTGCATAAAAGTGGCTTTACCTCAGATTCCTCACTGTCCAACGCCATTTTGAAAATGCAACCATACATTTTCTAAATTATACTTATATCTATACTAATGATTATTAATGATTTTTTTATTAGGCAAAATATTTTAAAATGCAGCTAAAATTAAATAAAGAAGATTTTTTTTTTTTTTATCGCACAACATAATTTTCTTAACCATAACTTTGATAAATTGTCCAAAAAAAAAAAAAAAAAAACTCACTCACATGTGATGTGATGGTAAATTTGTCTTAGCCGATCATTAAATTCATTTTATTGGATTATGATAGAAAAATATGATATTTATTTTATATGGTAGAAAAGTAAAGAATTATATTTAATTGTGGTAGAAATGGATGATGTTGCTTCTAGATTTTATGTATATCTATTTTTAATGATTATTAATGAATTTTTTTCTTATGGATTCTAAATTTTGTTTGGATTTATATAAATTTGAGATATATATATATATATATATATATATTTAATTCATTTTTGAGTTTTTTTAGGGGGTTTTAATCAATACTAATTAAAATCTATTTACTTCGAATCTTGCCTTCTAAATTTGTCTATTAAAATACAATTTAAATGTACTATTTATGTAACATAGGAAAAATACATTTTTTACCCTATATTTTAACCTCTCATTTCTGTAGTCCATGTGCTGAATTTTGTCTCATACAACATTTTCAACTTTTTTATCTCTACATTTATATTTTTGTTAAATTTGTTTTTCCATTATTAGAACAAAATGAAGGGAAAAAGAAAGTAGACAATAAAGTGCACAGGGCAAAAGGAAATGTACATGGCGTAAATAAGTAAGAATCAAAGTGCAAGGGACAAAGAATAAAAAAATCTCAAAATACAAGTGATGAACAAAGCATTTCTCCAACAAAAAATAAAATAAAATGTTAGCTGAGTCCTTTAAAAAAAATGATGTTATTTTTATGTTATATAATTATATATGTAATTCATGGATACAGATTAACTTTTACTCTAAAATATATATGAGATTAAAAATTAACTACTTTTGAGAATTTAAAAAATCCGAGAAGTAGCCCTCAAACAGATATAAATTATAATGAGGAGTCGCGGCTAATTAGGTGAAGAGAGAAGGGCGTGATAGTAATAATGGAAAATACAAAGAAAAGTCAAATATAATATTTAATACTCAAGTCATGAGCTATGGTTAGAGGCGCTATAGAATTCACATTATTTTTTAAAGATGGGTGTAATATAATAATAATTATTATTTTTTACTATTTTGATACTTTGTTTAGAAATAGTCAATTAGTCATTACATACATGATTTTGTTAATTATATACAGTTTTGAGTAATTTATTAAATTGGCCCCAAGTATCATATTTTCCTTTTAATATAAATTCTCGTGTTAAAATGCCGTATTTTTTAAGTATAATTTTTCATATTTTGTAAATTGAATGAAGATGCAATCTTTTATAAGTCCTCAGATTTTTGTTACATCCATCTCATTTATTCAGAAAATATAACAAATCATAATTATTTTTGTCATAAGACTACAAAACTTTATTTATTTTATACTATAACACTGTGTTGAACAATGACCAAATGGGACATATGCTTTACTTGATTGTTAAGAACATGTTTTGTTTTTTTGATTGTTTGATAATTTTCTTGTAAGTACTGATTTGTGATCTTCTTCTTTTTTCTTCCTTGTCCTAATCTTTGGTAGCATGTCGGCCCATCTAACCATGCATGGCCATATCTTCCAATCTATAATCCAAAAAAAATTATATAATAAATAAATAAATAAAATAATAATAATAATAATAATAATAATAATAATAATAATAATAATAATAATAATAATAATAATAATAATAATAATGTTACAAATATCAATGAGAGTTTGAATTTAGTACCTAAAAGAGGTTTTTAATTTGTAACTTGAAATTTAACAAGGTGTTTTCCATAAATAAGTCTCAACTTGTTGCCTTGATGAAAATTTTGGATAATCAATTAAAAAATTAAAATTATATATATCTTTATGTTAACATTCCGATTTCGTAATTTTTTATATTTTATTTGTATTAATATATGTTATATATATTATGTATAATATTGCATATATAATTTATATTAGTGCAATAAGATATGAAATTTCGTATGCGAATAATGGCCATAGGGAAATTCTATGGATTGATTCCGATAGTAAAATAAAAGCAATTTGAGTAGAACTCTTGTGATAAAATTACTATGTGGAACATGTTATTTTAAATTTTCATTTCAATTAAGTGTTGGTTTACAGTTTTTGTAACAAATTATGAAATAAAAATAATTAGACAAATATAACCTTTAACTTATCAATAAATTTAGGATTAAAAAAAAATAGAATCAAATTAATTATATGAAAAGAATTATATCAGACTCCTAAATTTGAACTTATGTGGTTCTTTCCATAGCATTGAAATTTACAAAGCAATCTCGTTTTAAGAGGAACTTTTTATTTAATAATTTAGTTAAAAAAGAAAGTTAAGCTAAGTGATTCTTCACTGTCACATATTTACTTTTTAGTTTATTTATTTTACAAATTATGGTATGGTTAGAAAAAGGCAATTATTAAAGGGTGTGATCGCTTAATTTTCTAGTGTAAAAAAGCAGCGGAACCCGTGATAATACAAATTATCATCTCTTTTTCCATCACTTTTTGACTTGTACAAATTCGTTTTTGACTACCACTCTCCCATTTTTTAAGGAAAGTTAGGAAACTCATGATTTTGAGTGTCACTCTTTTCCATATAATCTCACAAATTCTTAATAAAAAAATAAGGAATTTTATTTATTTTAAAGTGAGAATTTAGTTTTAATATATTACTTTAAATCACTTTTTTTAAGTAATATGTACAATAATAAGAATTTTGAGCCTCTTTATTCTTTAAAAAAATTCACACGGGGACTAAAATTAGGATTGCAGAGTAAATTAAATTTGAACCACATAAGAGCACGAATCTCAATTTTTTTTAGTATAGGGTTGTAAACGAGTTGAGTCGAGTTAAGTAATCCTGAACTCGAGTTTAAACTCAATCGAACATATTTTTTTAATCTCGAGCTCGTCTCGATAAATAACTTGATAAGCTTGAGTTCAGCTTGACTCGACTCGGCATTTGAAATTTATTTATGAAAAAACTTAAATTTTTTTAAAAAAATTGAAAATGAAAATTTTAATGTAAAAAAATAAATTGTTAAGAGTAAAATTGTAAATTTAATGTTGGACAATTGGTTGATAAAAGTGGTGGGTGACACCACTTTGACCAATAATTAAGTGGCTAAAAGTTAATTATTTTAAGGATTGGATGACAAAAGATTTATCTATGTTTGGAGTAGATAATCGAGACATGTTGAATTGTTCAAAATCAATTTTTAGTGAGTGAAAAATTAAGCATTAAAGTTGGCCACTTAAAATGGAAATGGAAATGTCATGAGTGTGGGAGAAGTGTTTAACTATCTCACATAGAAAGATGTACCTTAAAAATGCAAGTATAAATAAGGTCATGAGAAAAAGTTTAGTAATTAATACACTATTGAAATAGTATGCTTATACAACACACATGTGCGGTGCGGCACGGACCCGACCCAACCTCGGCCATGGGCCTTGGTCCTTGACAATTGGACCATGGGCTGAATATGGGTGGATGGGGTACGGGTTTTACCTAACTTGTTTTATCTTCTTGGAGCAAATTTAGGTGAAAATTGCAGTTACACCAAGCAACTTTGCACAAGTTGACCGTTAGCTTTTTGAATAAGTTGTTACTATGCATTAAATAACCTATTATTGGGTCGTTAAATTCCCACCAATTATCAGTTGTAACCCCCATATTGGAGAACTATATATAGGGTCTCATGCATCATTTTTTTGGAGACGAAAAATACGAAAACTTGCATCAAAGCTTTCCATTTTGCATCCAAAGCTCAATTCTCAAGAGACGAAGTCGTTTTTACTTTGGGAGACGATACACACGATCTAGTGAGTACTACCATGTGCGTATCTCATCTTAAGGAAAGAGGGTCTTTCCTCAACTCGACTTGTCGTTGTTGCATCTTTGTAACAGCGTAGGACTTTCATAAGTTACGTTATTTTTGTTTTCTTGTTTTCTTTATTTTTGTTGTGTTTTATAGGTTATTGCCCATTATTTAATGCTATTTACCAACATTTAACATATACTCGATTATGCTCGATTAGTTCACGAGCTTGTCGAACATTAACGTGCTCAGCCTCAAGATTGAGTCTTACTCGAATAGTTCGAGCTCAACTCGATTATTCAAATCGAATCGACTATTTTTCGAGTCGATCCTAAATAACTTAGGAATTATCCCATTTACACCCTTATGTTGCACTAGTGTTTGGGCCTAAATCTAAACTTGTTTAAAAGAAAAAAAAATTGATTTTGTAACCTATTTTTATATCTCATAAAATGTTAGAGGTCTTACTCTGAAAATAAGGTATTGAAGCATGAAGTGCATGTGCAAAATATTATAATGAAGTTCTTAAAACGTTGGTGATGAATTTTTTTTAACTAAAATGATCAAATTTATTTATTAAATAAGTTCTTATTTTAAAAATATTTTAACTGCACTTGATAAAATGGACTCGAACTAATAGACGAGGATTGAATTCGGCCTAGCTCAGTAGACTTTGGACTAACAATTTAAAGCCCGTTCCAAGCTCTCTTTTAAAATTTTCATTATGTTTTTATTTGACTCTGACTCAAATTGTCACATTTATAGAGAAGTTATGTGCATCAATTATTAAATAATAGATAATAAATAATATGATAAAATGTATTTGAAGCGATTCCACAAATTGAACCTACAAATAGTAGCAAAGTTTTAAGCGATTAATTTAGTAGCAGTTTTATCTGATCACAAGTGCGATTTTTAAAATAGTAATTTCAAGTCTTAAAATAGGGTTAAAAAAAAGGATGAATTTCATAACAAGATCCAATTTATTAATTAATTCTCAATTTTAAACCCAAATTTTAAAGTTTCTCAATAAGGGCTCAATTTAACCTTTTTTTTTCTCAATTTAAGTTTTGCAATTTGGATTGAGTTCTCATCGACAAAATTCCATTTTCTTTTATTTATATTCATATATTTATTAATAATTTAATATGCATTTATATTTAAAATAAATTATAACAAGTTAGTGCAATTTTAAAATGATTTTTCGTCCGATTTCTATTAATATATATATATATATATAATTAATGCAATTCATAAAATTAATTAAGATTCTTTTTATTTTCTTAAATATAGAAACCTAATTTTAATATTAGTCAATTTAATATAAATTATATTTTATGAATTGAATTAATTATATTTTTCTTTATTTCTTTCTTTTTTTATATAAATTGATACAAATTGGATGAAGATCGTTCTAAAATTGCTCTAACTTGTCTTATTTATCTAAAATATAAACACATATTAAAATATAGATAAATTTATAAATATAACTAAAAAGAAAAAGAAAATTGAATTTTGTCTTTAATTTAGAACTCAATCTAAATTTCAAGCCTTAAATTGAGAAAAAAAGTTAAATTGATCCCTTCATTGAGAAACATTAAAAATTGAGTCTAGAGTTGAGAAATAAACTATAAATTGGGTCTTGGTATGAAATTTTTCTGTTAAAAATATTTTTCAACTCGAACTATATGTGATTCAGTTTTTTTAAAAACTTTGAAACATGTCACTTGTCATATGTATTTCAAATTTGATACATTTTTTGATAAATTCTAGTTGTACACGTGTTCGAAATCAACAACTCGAGTTTATCTGATGTGGTAATATGTTAATATAAATTTCATATCTTATAATTGAAAATTTCAAAAGTTTATATAAGAAAATATTAAATCATGTATAGTTTGGATGTGATAATATTTGTATTCCTTTAATATATAATAAGAGGAGAAATGAATTTTCTCTTCGGTGCCTAATGAAATTTGGTCGTGTGTCCCATTTATGGGTGCTTTCTGCAATTGGACCCAACTTGAAATTATATCATCATTGAATGGCTATCGTGGGCTTCGTCTAATTAAGCACTTGGCCAAGCCCACTTATGTCTGCATAATATTAATATATATATATAGGGTAATTCTATTCAGCCTTCAATATATCTCTCCATATCCACAATATATTTAATTTTTCCATTTTATTTTTAATTTTTTTTTATTCTTTTCACAATCATCATATCTCCACCATCTTTTTTATCTCAACCATCAACTCTCTCTTTCTCCAAACCAAACCATCATTCGTTTTGATATCCATTGTTCATAAACTATGAATTTCAATGATTTGCCACCAAAATATTTAAATTGATATGAATAATTAATTTTTTTTTACAGCATCCATACATTTTATTTGAAGTTATCTTGAATTTAGAATATTTTTTTTTTTAAATTTCATTCCTCTACAACCATGACTCTCTCTTTTTCTATATTTGGTACTTCGATTAATTTGTACGGGTATAAATATAGAAAAAATTATGTATTGTCCTCCTCAACGTGGGAATGATTTTTTTGATTTATTTTAAGAAGATACATTTATTACCTCACAAACTCAACTTTCTTATAATTTTAATTATTTTAATGAAATATTTTGAGATATTAAAAAATTTGTTAAGGAATTAAATAAGCAAAGAAATAATTTTTGAATAATTAAAAAAAATTAAATTTGAAGTTTTGAATGCATAATTTTTTTCGTATATAAGAAGAATAGAAAAATAGTGGTTGGAGGCTGTGAAAAGGAAAAAAATTAAAAATATGACTTAAAAGATCAAAATTGAGAATTCACATGTATAATGGTTGTAAAGAAAAATAATATGGCTATAAACAGAATTACCCATGTATATATTTTTCTATTTATGTTGCATTTATGTGAACACAACTTACCCAAAAAAAAAAAGAAAAATTCAGAGAAACCAAGCAAAACTCAACACAAGTAAAAGATTCCATTTGATTATTTCCATTACATATAAAGAAAAATCGACTGTATTGCATAAAGTTACACGTAAATATACATTCATACCTTAAATTACCTTAAATATATATATTCTGCTCTCAGATTAATTAGGTTTATCTTTTATTTCTATAATATTTTCAATCAAATTATATTATATCAATTCGAGTCATCATGATTTGTATCATGTCACATACATTTTGTGTGACTTAAGCAATATAAATAACTGGAAAATTATTATACAATATGCAAAAAATATTACTTCATTTAATTCAAGCATAAAAGAAAAAAATTATGTTCAAATCAAATCAGTTAAGAAAAGTCTACTTAAAAAAAAAATAATAATCAGATTTTGACATATTCATAAATGTTAAGATTGGAATGAATTTATAAAAAAGTCATATATATGTAAATTTACGGAATAAAATTGATTTGATCATTTGATATTTATATATGTTTTAAAAATCATTATTCAGTCAATTCATTTATTTAAAAATAAATACAAAAGTTTTGGAAAATATTCATTCGATTCTATAAATTTAATTCAAGCATTAACAAAAAAATGAAATTCATTATAGAATATTAAAACTTAATTCATATAATTAAGCAAAAAGAAAATGAAAAATCATTGTACAATTTTGATAGGTAGGCACCTTTAGAATATGCACCTAGGCATATTGATGAAAAACTGATGCATACGGTGAAAAATGGATAAACTAGAATACGCATCTAGGCATACACTTGGAAAACCGATACACATAGTGAACAACGGATAATATCAAAGAAGTCTGTAGGATACGTATTCTAGGACGCGTATCTGATTAAAATTGCATTGCACGAAATGTGGAAATTTTAATTCAAGCATAAAAAAAAAAAAAGAAAAATCAATTTGAATCACATAAATTAAGATAAAATTATTAAAAAAATCAAATCAAAATTTGATATTTCCGTAACTATCAAGAATTGATTGAATCTATAATTGAAAAAAATAAAATCACATGGATATAGATGTGTTGACTTGAGTCGATATGAATCATATAATTATGACACATGATTGAGATCAAACAAGATCAGATTTTACAGCCTTTTTTTATTTCGAGAAATAATTTTACACCCAATTTTTTGTCCATATATAAAGTGATTTTAATACCATATATAAATCATGCTTAAATTAATATTTATAATTTTATAAAAATAATAAATAATTGTATTTCTATTTTTAGCAATTAGAAGTGAGCAGAAAATAATTCACTTTTCACTTTGGAAATATTTGTTATTATAACATTTTCACTTTAAAGATGCTCATTTGTGTACAAATAAAAATAAATAGTTTTGTGTTTCAAAAAAATAAAATAAATACTTTTGTTGTTTTTATCTACAAATGAACAGCAAAATAAACCAAAGATAAAAAAGTGCCCTCACAGTATACAGAAACTGGTAAAACTTTCTGGTGCCCGTGGCTGATGCTAACCTGCGCTTGGGCGTAGGATAACTAAACCCCACACTCCGTACTCCATTTCGCGCTTTTCCGTTTCAACAGTACTATTTGATTCAGTTACTTCACAAAAATTTACAGGGAGGTTTTGTTCTCTGCACATCTACGCCATTTTTGCATGCTCCAATTTCTGACACACACCCAAAATTGTTATTCTTTATAAACAATGTATGTATTTGATTCGAGATATTATGGATTTATTGATTGTTTAGTTGCCCAAGTTCATTGTTTTTCAAGGATTTTGGGGTTTCTCCGATCCTTTTATTTCAATTTATTTCTGCAAGTGGGGTTTTTCTGTTTATGTTATGTTGTTGCCTGATTATTTGTCATCCTTGAAAGAAAAAGTGCTCATTTTCTGGATTAGGTTCATCTCAAGGGTAATCTGATGGATTCGAGTTGTTTGATGATACATTTTGTTATGTTTAGAAAAATTGATCTTTTAGTTCCTAATATAATATAGCAAGATTTCTGGGAATGCTACTTCAATTGTTGTCCCTTTTGTTGTGTGTGCAAAAGCATTTCTGCTAAAGTAGCGTTTTTTTTTTCTTTTCTTAAATACTCGAAAACTTGAACTGAGAAAAAGTAGGAAGGCTTAGTCAAATAATTAGTAAAATAGTGACATATTAGTTCCTCAATGGTCATTTGTATTCGAGCAAAGATGGCACCGAATATCAAAATTTCTTTAGGTTGATGAGGATTCTCACTAGTCATTGGTTGAGTTTCTTTTCCGTTCTTTATGTTAGCATGCACATTTTACTAACGTTTGGTGAAGCCAGCTCCAAATTATGGTGACTTTCTTCATGATCAAAATGTTGGAATTTTGAACAGGGTGTTTTTGATATTTTGATGTAAACTTGAACACCTCTTGCAGGTTGGGTTTTATGATGAGTTTATGGTAAATGGTGGAAGTTCTTTCTTTACTTGTTCTTAATGTACTTATCAAAATGACAATGCACTACATTGGTAATTAGTTAATCGACTGTGTTTTGATAGTTATTAGAAGATGAAAGCATTATGGAAACCATTAAATTAAGGAAGAATGGTATTAACTTCGGTTGGAAGTAAGAACTAGCTAGAGTTTGGCCGTTAAATAATTTAGTTTGTTAGATTAAAAGAAAAGCAGCCATAGATGATACACTTATTCTGGTGATTTTTGTTAATGATTGGGGATTTATCTATTTGATGTCCAAACTTGGAGCTATGCTTGTGTTGGTTCCTGTTTTACTCTTATAGATCATAATGGATGTAGTTTTCCAGCAGCCAGAACAAGTGCGTAAACTATTTTTTCAATAAGAAGTTAGGAAAATGATTAAACACAAGAAATCAAAGTTCAAGGCATATCCATGTGCTGTCATGTGTTCTGGTGCATATTTTTCATCCCCATTCTCCAATAGTAGCAATTTTTGTGTGGGTGGAATTTATTCTATATCGAGTTATTGGTACTTTCACAAGTGTTTCTGTTAGCACACTTTCTATAGCATTAAGCCTGTCTGTATTCTCTGTCTTTTCTAGTTTTCTTTTTAAAAAAGTTTGAAGCATCTTGTTGGCATTTATGTATTGAGATCATAATATTTACAGATGTTATAAGACATGCATCGTTACTTCCTAATATTTTACCACCAGGGCTCCTGCTATTTGCTTATTGATTTACTGATTTTTCAATCTATGCATAATAATAAATTAGTCTGCTTGCATTAGTATATTTTTCAATTTCAGGTGGACATTTGATCTTTCTTATATTATTTTTATCCAATTGCCTTCGCAGAATGGGAGCAGGAAGAAACAGACCGACCATTTTTCCAAATGAAACCTCTCATTCTCTATGTATGTCATCTACTGGGACATGGGCAAGAAATTTAAACAAGAATCAACTTGGAGGTGTTATATTTGGTTGCACGAAACACACTAAGAGAGAATGTCTCTCCAATCAACTCTTTGGTTAGTCTTATTAGTTATTGTCTCTATTGTTCATAAATACATTGCATGAACAGCCAACTGTAATATTTCTTACTGTCATTGATTCGCTAAGTACTTGGACCCATTATCTGATGATAATTTTGGGTTTACACTTGCTCTATCCTGAGATTCAGCTCTGTTTCGATTATCCACAGGCCTCCCTGCACAACACTTTTCATATGTAAAGAACATTGAGCCAGGTTTGCCACTGTTTTTGTTTGACTACAGTGAAAGAAAACTACATGGAATCTATGAAGCCGCTAGCTCAGGGAAAATGAATATTGATTCATATGCTTGGACAGCAGATGGTTCAGACAGAACAAAATATCCAGCCCAGGTATTACATGGAAATCCTGTCAGATAACACTACTTGGACATGTTTAATATGTTTATGAGCTCCTCTTCCTGAGAGGCTAATTATATAATCTTTTCAATTTTTGCATTAAGGTCCAAATACGTCTCCGCCTGCAGTGCCAAGCCCTTCTTGAATATCAGTTTAAGCCAATAATTATTGACAACTATTACAGTCAAAGTCACTTCTGGTTTGAGTTGGACCATGCTCAGGCTAACAAGTTAATGTCCATGCTCTCCTCTTTAGCAATTGCTTCGAGGCCCTTCGTACCGAACAATCCCCCGAAGTGGACTGCAATGAAGCAGAGATTTCCCTCAAACAATAAGAGTGAGGAAAGTGGAGCTTCTGAGCCACCACCTGTGACTGATAACTATTCCAACTCCAATGATTCTATTGCTACATCGCCCACTTCAGAAAATTCCCTCGGTTTGAATGGGAACAATCAAGTGTTAGAATTGGATGAAAAGGACCTTATCTACATGAAGTTGAAAGAACTGGCTCTAGGTTGTGAATTTTCAGATGCAAATACAATGGAAGGTGTGGTAGGAGCTGCATCCACAAGTGGCATGAACTTGGTGCATGAAGCTCATGATGATAACCAGGTGACTTCAGGAAATAAGAATGGTGGAAGTTATTCTGATTCACTTGATTATCCTCCTATTATAGCACAGGTACTTTAGAATCCGGTCATTATGTCTATGCAGCCGTGTGCCTTTCGACTCCATTCAGGCTGGAGTTGACTTGGCTTGCGTTTTGATGCATTCAATCTAAATTTAGTCATATATTCCAGATTTCTTGCTTTCCAGCCTATTGTTTTTGTTTATTCAATTCTAATTTTGGATCAATATCTGCACTACCGACATGCACTGTTAACCCAGTCATCTGATGGAATCCATCATTGATAAAGTAAAGATCTTCCCTTAATATTCTTTGCATTTCTGAACTCTATGCATTTCATTTAAATCCTAGCTTATGATTCCCTGCAGTATAGCTATCAAACACTGTCAATTTACTTTTGGAAATATACTCCAGATTATTCCTACACCCAAATCTTTTCAACCATCGCTATTTCCCTAATGTGCTCTATATTGAAGTACAACTATCAGAAAACGACATGTTACCATATATTTTTAGGAGTTTGTTGGTGATTGCTCTAATATCTGTGCCTATGCAACTTCTGAGAGCAAGAACGAGTCAAAGCTGATTCAACAGCTTCTCTTATAAATTCTACAAAACATGTGTGTGTATTCGCTCAGAATATTGATATTTGATAACTGTATTTGTGCTTGTGGTTTTGCTCTGAAGTTATTAATTCATATCATGGTTGAAAAACATTCATGTATTAATCACATGCAACATGATGAAGTATAGACTGATGAATACTTTCGATTTTTGTTGCCAATTTGAAATTTGATGTGGAATCAAGTTATCCTTCGAAATTGGGCATAGACTTTAGCTCAACTGAAATGAGAATGTGTCTAGCTTGGGCTTTGCAGATTGGGACTTAATTGAACTAAAAATAACCCTTCTTTTTATTTGAAAGCAAGTTTTTAGGCCATTTGTTTTACATAGTTGTCTCATTCACTTGCACCTCTATTCCTAGTTAACTTATTTGTAATGCTTTGTTGACATAGCTGACCCCTACATCATTTGGGAATATAGTTGTGCAGGGAAATAGAAGAACTAAAGACCTTTACGAAAGAGCAAACTCGAAAGGTGGAAAGTTTGGAAAAGAAGCTGGTAATTTTTTTTCTTTTCGTAACATTGTCTTCATGAAGTATTTGGTTTATTATTAAAGTTGTAACCTTTTGTACTTGGCTATTATGGTAGTATCAATGTGAACATGCAGTATGATTAGAAATCAACACGTGGCGTTAAAACTAGAGATCTATTAGAGACTTCATCTTTGTTATAAACTTGAGACCTTTTGTAAATACTGAAGCCATCACATGGGTATAGTGCTCTGTACCAGGGTCCCAAATGACTCTTGAAGGCAGGAGATCTGGCAAAGATTAAATGAGTCTAAAAATTTTAGGAGGAAAAGGACAGATAAAAGATGATGACGTTTGTTGTGTAAATATAAAAAAGTTTTCTTATGGTCGCTGCCAAAACTGTTAATGAACTTTAAAAGAAAAAGAAGAAAACCGTAAAAACAGTTCTTTCATTGATTTCTACAAGGCATTGCTTAGGTATAAAGCCATAAGCTCTTGTTGTAGGGTTGCTCTATATTATTAGTAATCTAGTGAAACCTTACTAATGAAGAAACGCTTTGCTAACTTTTGTAAGGGTAGGTTATATGCTTGTAGTAGCTAAATGGTTTGGTTTGTGGTGCTTATAGTGTAATATAATCAATTTTGGTTTTTATCACATAATAGGATAAGGCAGAACAAGAAATACATCAACTGAAAAGCAGAGGCATCACATTGGAGTCTGTATCTAATGACTCCTTGCAACCTACGGGTGTTCAGATGCTGATTGAACGACCTGATGAATTTCACTTGAATCTTAATGAGACAATATTTATAGTTGGTGGATTTGATGGTGTATCGTGGTCATCAGCATTGCATTCCTTTGTACCTTCAGAAGATTTCTTAAGATCTCTCAAGCCAATGTCCTCTGCTCGATCATATGCCTCAATTGCAAGATTTAATGAAGAACTTTATGCAATAGGTGGTGGAAGTGGGTCTATGTGGTATGATACAGGTATTTGCTCATTGCACCCCTCCTCTCTGTCTCTGTCTCTGTCTCTGTCTCTGTCTCTCTCTCTCTCTGGTGTGTGGTCGAAGCATCCAAAAATACATTCATTTTCTCCACTAATTTGCAGTAGGGGTAAATAGAAGTCGACCGATAGAGAACAATAAAATCAATTATGTGCTAACGCACTAAATCAACAATAACAAATACAGAGGTTTGAATTTGAAACGATCTACAACTAATTAACTAATTACTAAGCATATATAATGAACAAAGCAAACAAGAATTGGTAAATCAATTATAAAAGCTTATTCAGTTCTAAGTTCAGTTATCACCCTATTTCTTCCTTTTACAATCACATGCAATGTTAATTCAGTTTACCCCATAATCTTCAGCCCTTGAATGTTAACTATTCATGTCATCTCTTATAGTGTATTCAATTAAGATACAATCTCAATTGACCATAATTGATAAACAACCTAATAGGTAGGACCTGTAGATTTAATTTACCAACAACATTAAACTCTAGGATGACATGTCAAAACAAGCAGCATATACAGAACGTTCGACCCGTTTAACTTGAACATGTGGTACCCCGATCGAAATCAGTTGCTAGTAATGATTCGATTACTATCACAATTATCAGCATCTATTCTAGCAATAGGCATACAAAAATTCAACAAAACTGGTCACACTTATCAAAACATTCATAAATCATAAGCATGTTAAACAGATAACACGAAATAACTTCGGAAAACAAACTAAATTAACCGTTATTGAATATGAATATTAGTCAGAAAGATGGGTTCAAACTTCCCCTTAAACCGGATGAATAAACTTCTAGCTAAGCATATTGATATGTTGAATCATCTCCATACTTGAAAACTAAAGATAAACATGTTATTGAAAAAGAGAACTATTCTAGCATGTCTTTTCTTCTCCTCATGTTCGTCCCCTGATTTCTGTTGAGTTCCAACCTTTATATAATTATGAAAGTAGGTTTACGGGCCTCAGATTTTGGGCTTTAAGTTAAAAAAACTCGAATTCTTGATCCACACTAGGTAATTAGTGTACTCAGTGTCCATCTGGTGAAGTCTTGTCTTATCGATTTTGGCTCAATCTTCACTCTCCTCCAGCCTAATTCCGCTCCATCTACTACAATTTAGCTCCAGTAAGCCTGAAAAACACATAAAATGCACAAGTCATGGTATTTGGATGCGAACCATTGATATGTAGAAAAACACACTATGCACGTACTTTTTCTTATTAAAACCACATTCCAAACTACCATTTATGTGTACATTTTCCTACTTATCACACACACACACACACTCTCTCTCTCTCTGTAATGACACCTACATATCTTGTATGTGCAGTTGAGTCTTATAATGCTAAGACCAATGAATGGACCCCGCGTCCCTCCCTGAACAAAGAAAAGGGTAGCTTAGCTGGTGCAGCTTTAAATAATAAACTTTATGCAATTGGAGGAGGAAATGGGGTTGCATGCTTTTCAGATGTTGAGATGTTAGATCCATATATTGGACGATGGATTCCTGCACGATCAATGCTACAAAAGGTAGTCTACTATTCTTGCATTTCCATTTGGTCATAAATGAATTAGAAACTAATATGTTGAAATTTCTGAATAAGGCGGATGCTGAATATGCCAAAGGTTTTTCAATGAAACATATCTTTGAAGAAATCTTTATATATATAAAAGTATGACCACATGTGCCACATGTCAAGTTTACATTTTTTCACATTAATTTCTTCTTCTTTTTTATAAATTTAATCCATAATAAATAGAATTTTAAAGCTAATTAATATGACTAATTAATATATCAAATTTAATGTTAAACATTACTAAATAATATAAGAATTTTAACTAAAATTGTTAAAAAAAGACATGCTAACTTCAAATACAAAAATAATTTATATATTTGAAATTTGATAGTTTAAAAAATTTAGAGAAAAATATAAATAAATAAAAAAGGAAAAACTAAAATAAATGTGAATTGATTAAAAAGGATTATTCAAACTATTCAATCTTTTGAAACTTATTAATTAATGTAATTGAATAATTTTTGCGAATATGTGTTTTAAAATAAACTATGATTTTTTTGGGAAATTTTTATTTTTATTTTTATTTTTTTGTCATTCAATTCAAAATGAAAATTTAGGGTTATTCTAAACCTTAACAATTAAAATCAAACTAAAATAATGGTGGGAATGTTGAATAATATAATAGACATAATACTACATTTTTTTTTAAATAATAAATAAAAATTAATCATATTCCTTTACGAATAGTGATGTTCAACCGGTTTGAAAAACCGGAACCGGACCGGTTCGAACCGGCCGGTCAACGGTTCCGGGAACAGTTGACCCGGTTCCGGTTCAAACCGAAACCGGGAACCGGCCGGTCCCGGTTCGGTTTCGGTTCCAATATTTCCAAACCGCCGGTTTTCCCTTTTTTTTTTTTTTTTAATTTTTGGATGCCAAGTGTACGGTTAGGATTAAAGAGCCGTTTTTTGATCAACGGCTTAGATTAAATAGCGTTTGAAAAATTACAATTCATGCAATTTTTGAACATTCTGCATCTCGGTACCGAGAAGCAGAATGTTCAAAAAAATTTGGCCAAAATAAAAAATAAAAAAAACCGAACCGCCGGTTCCGGTTTAACCGGTGGTTCGGAACCGAAACCATCCCGGTTTGGTTCTGGTTCCATAGTGGCCGGTTTCCTGAACCGCCGGTTCCGGGGTTTGCCGAACCGTGAACAACACTATTTACGAATGCAACATATATTTAAACAATTAAATAAAATATTAATTTGGTATTATTATATTTAATGCTAATTGCACAAAACCATAAATATATTTTTTCTTATATAAATAATATTTAAATTTTTGTAATTTTACTATATTTAATTTAATTCTTTTTAAAACTCGTGTATTACATGGGCCCTATACTAGTGATAACATATATCTTTGAACACTAGGAAATATATTTGGCTCTACACATTTAATATTATCATCAGCTGCTGTTAATATTTAATTGAAAATGTCCTCTCATTTAAGTTCTACGCAATATGGTTGTTTGAATAGATCCTCTATATTAATTTGCACCAAAAACCTGAGTTGTTTGAAAAGATCCTCTTGTAAAAGACCATCTCGTTTAACTTTTAACTTTTAACTTCTACACAATGAGGTTGCCTGAAAAGACCCTCTTGTAAAAGTACTGCACGATGGGGCTAATTGAAAAAAAAAAAAAAACCCTCTTGTTTAAGTTCGCACAATAGGATTGTCTCAAAAGACCCTCTCATTTGAGTTTTACACAATAGGGTTGTCTATCCTCTTATTTAAGTTGTACATGATGAGGTTGTTTCAAAAGACCCTCTCTTTTAAGGTCTGACACAACAGTATTGTTTTAAAAGACTCTCGTTTAAGTTCTTCACAACTAGGTTGTTTAAATAGCCTCTCACGGTAAAGTTCTATGGAAATCATCTGCTATGGTGACATTGTTTTCAAAACATTTCTTGGACATAGGAAAATTTGAGTTTCCTGATCCTCATTTATTACGCTCATTTCAAAGGGATTGAGTCTCTGCGGTTTATTCTGTGTTACAAACTTACATTCTTGGCTTACAATATCAGACTATGTTTGCTCTTGATTAAAATTTCCCCATATATTTCTGTCTATTTCTTTTACAGCGGTTTGCTCTAGCTGCTGTTGAGCTCAATGGTGCACTATATGCGGTAGGTGGATATGATGGAAGTGAATATCTGAAGTAAGTGAATATCTGAAGTAAGAAAACAAACTTGTGGGTTTTGTGTGATCAGGCTCAACCTCAAGAGTCCTTTTAAAATTATCCCATGATTTTATGTTGTGTTTCGTATTTTTGGCCTTGTATATCTTTAAATGGCCTCAACATGCACTAAAATGTCATTCACATGTCTGCTAATGTGGATTTCTATTGTCTAGGTCTGCTGAAAGGTACGACCCAAGAGAACATTCCTGGACCAAAATCGGGTGTATGCTAGAAAAGAGAGGCTGCCATGCCCTTGTTACGATGAATGAGAAGCTGTAAGTTCTCTCTCTCTCTCTCTCTCTCTCTCTCTCTCTCTATATATATATATATATATATATATATTCACGCATGTTTTCCTTAATTCACTTGGCCACTGCATTGAGCTCCCCATACTTGAGTGTTGGATGAGTCCTCATCTCAACGCTACAAATAATTCAGAGATAAGATGGCATGTTTGTTCTGCAGATATGCACTTGGTGGTTATGATGGAACAACAATGGTTTCCACTGTCGAGATATATGACCCTCGTCTTGGAACATGGATGGCTGGGGAGCCTATGAACCATTGCAGGGGGTATTTAGGTGGTGCTGTTCTGAATGAAACTTTATATGCCATTGGAGGGGTTGAAACTAATGAAGATATTGTGGAAAAGGTATACATGCTTTTACTATATATATTGCTCTCTCTCTCTCTCTCAGCTTCCATTTTACTGATGCAATGACAGATTGAATGTTACAAGGAAGGTCAAGGTTGGGAAGTAACAAACTTGAAGGCTGTGGGACAAAGGTGCTTTGCCTCAGCTATTGTTCTTGGAGGGGATTAGATTGACATTAACATTGTGTATAACTTGAGTTGTTCTCTACTTCTACTATATTTTGAGAACCCATCAAATGATTCGCAATGAATCCTAATCCAAACTTGTTGGAATTTTTGTAGAATCAACGCCTAATATAAGGCTATCTAGCAACACCTAAATGTAAAGATAATTTTGGAGGAGAAAACCAACTTAATTTATGAGTAAATAGTATTTCACTTGTGGTTTGATATTTTTACTAGTAAGTTCTCTCATGTGTTGCACGGGTTGTCATATAACATGTGATACATTTTAATTTTTGATAAAATAACATAAATGTTTATAAGAAAACAAAGTATATAGAATATTTAATTATTAAAAAAGATTGAATACTTATATTTCGTAATATTAAATAAATGATAAATGTCAGTTACTTGATAATAAAATGTAATCAATTATATGCACACTGAATGTATGAGTATTCAATAATTAGAAAAAATAAAATTTAAATAACTATATTTAAATATTTCTTTCATCTTACATGATTGTATTTATTAATTTCAAATAATTGGATTAGAAATAAAACAAAAAAAGTATATTTATAACTCAATCACATGATTGAGAAGTCTATATATTAATCTAAACATATAACAAAAATATAAATATATTAAGTTAAATAATTATAAAAATAACACAAAGCCATATAAAATATAAACAAAGCCATAAATAATTATTTTCATTGATTAGTTTGGAGAAATAAAAAAATATATAATGATATGACATAACATATGACAAAACAACATAATTGTTTGCAACATAATGTATTATCTTATTGTATATAACAAAACAACATAATTGTTTGCAATTGAAACATTTATAACAATATTACCACTATTGTAAACATGTGATTAGACAATTAAAAAAAATTAATATACCAATTTAAGTAGGCTTAAGTCACTGAACTATGATCCAATTAAAGCAATCTATTTATTAGATATTTAAATAATTACTTTATTTATTATTTTTCACAAATAAATAATATAACAAATATGTTTTCAAGTACAAAATAATATATATTAATTATAAATTTCATTGTGATAACCATTATTATATTATAATACTATTTTTTAACTCCAACATAATTCATATATGTCATAAAAGAAAAAAATCAAATTTTATGTGACAAATTAATTAAAATCTCGAATTTTTTGAGATATTTTAACAATGACTCATTGAATAAGACTCAAATTACATATTATATAGACAAAGTCTTGGGTGAGACCGTCTCATGGATCCCATTCCGTAAGACGGATAGGGTCGGGTCAAACATAAAAATTATGTAATACTTTTGTGTGTGTTATGTAATACTTTTATGTATATTAGGTAATACTTTGTATTATAGAATTCGTTTTGAGTTGAGTCAAACTATAAGAAAATATGTAATACTTTTATGTGTATTAGATAATACTTTTATGTATATCAAGTAATACTTTTGTATTATGGGATAATGACCCGAATTGGGTCGGGTCGGGTCAACACAAAAACGCGCGGATCCTAGCTAGGCGCCCAGGTGCTCTTCTTCCTCGTGCGTGAATTGTGTAATATGTAATACTTTTGTGTGTATTAGGTAGTACTTTTATGTATATCATGTAATACTTTTTGAAAATATCACATAACTTAATATCATGTAATACCTTTATGTATATGAGGTAATACTTTTATGTATATCATGTAATACTTTTGTATATATCATGTAATACTTCGATCCGACCCTAACCGTCTCACAAAATGAGATCCGTGAGACAGTCTCACACAAAACCTACTCTATTATATATGGGGAAACAAAAGCTTGCGTCATAATTGCATCAAAGAGAGAAAGAAAGAAAAAAAAAAGATATTCATGATGTGACATTTTTTAGAGGGAAAATGGCAAATTAGTCATTTTGCCAACTTATTTGCTTTTATATTAGTATAGATTTTGGTGTGATATAATAGTAAAAAAAATACAATTAAATGGTTTTGCATATTGAGAACAATAATATTGCAATATCTCAAATATTCATTATTAATTAGATGTATTAATATCATAAATTAAAATATAACTTATGTAAGTTAAAAAGATAAAAAAATCTTGCATTAATCTAAAATGATTAATCATTGTATGCACGTTTTATTGAGTGAAAATAATTTGAAATATCATTAACTTAAATTTATCGAATATAATTTTTCATATCATTAAATAAATACTAAACAATATACTCAATGGACAAACTTACAAAGTGAAAATAATGACATTTATATTTTAGAGATTTTGGAAAACTTCTTTACAAAATAAGTTAGTCCAATGACTTTTTTAAAAATGATTTGAACAATGCTCAGAGCCCAAGTAACACCCATCAACAATGACGGCCCAGCAAACTGGATTAAGACGGAAAAGTGGAGTAGAGAGAGATAGAGAGATAGAGAGAGAGAGAGATGGCGAAATCCTGCAAAGGTCTGGCTATGGAACTCGTCAAATGCCTGAGTGAATCTGATTGCGTTAAGGTATATCAGTGTCTCTTCAATTTGATTTTTAATTTCTTTTCCTTTCAGCGTTAGCCCTAAAGTACTTGTTCTTTTTAGCTTTGAATATCCTGAAGTAAGATTTAGTGTGAAATTCGCACAGATATTTTTTACCTATACGTTGACTTCTATGTATTATGATAGGTGGATAATCGTCCATATAGAGATTGTGCTAAAGAGAAAACCCCTAAAATCTCGAGCGAGTGTGTGGGGCTAAGAGAAACCTATTTCAACTGCAAGAGGGGACAGACACGTTCTATTTTCTTCCTGGTTAATTATTTTCAATATTTATGTGGTTTCTTCATTTGAAATGCCTCAAGGAAAATCTCTAAGGGTATGTTTGGATCCAGATGTGCCCATCCGGATTTGGGATAGACCAAATCCCAATTTTTGTTTGTTTTTGGATGTAGAAGGATTAACAAATCCTTACCTATACCTTATTTTTTTACAATTTTCAATAAAAACATCTACTTTTTCTATAATTCCCCAAAAAAACATTTACTTTTTCTATAATTTTCAATGTGACGAGAACGTCTTAACTATAGTCCCCCAAAACAAATACAAGATTTTCAAAATCTATCTTTTTGCAACATCCACTCAAATCCTAAATCCAGACTTGTAAAATTCACCTCCGCCCCAGTCCAAACACACCCTAAACTTTTTATTAGTTTCCTCAGGTTGATTGTTAATTTATCCACTTGCTACCTACAACGGCTACAAGCGTCTTTGCTACTTGGGTCTGTATTACTGTTTAAACATGAGTACTTTTTGAGATTACTTACTTCTTCTAGCATGCCTATACGAATTCGGAGAAGCAGAAAATGAGCTATTCCCTTTTACCCTTAGTTTTTTGGAATAATAAATTCATTTGTTTGGTGTCATTCAAACCGCACCCTCATTTAATGAGTATTGGTCCTATATCTGAAAATGGTTCATAGTTTTTGGCGCTCATTGGCATGCATTTATGGACTGATCTTAATCGCGTCATGCATTTCTGATCTTTACAATTCTTTGCAAGGACATCATATGTACTTCCTTCAAATTTGAAGAAGCTTAGTCTGTAATTTGTGCTTGGCATGGGACATATATTGTACCTATCCGTAAAAATGAATTTCTCTAAACTTCTGAATATTTGCTTGAACAAATGGACACAGGTTGTTGCCAAAGTGGCCTTGCTCTAGTTTTCCCTTCACCACAATATGTGAGATTTAGAAAAATTGCTTGGGAATGGCAATCATAGGTTATCTAAAAATTTGTTCTGAGGCTGTATGGTGAAACCCTGGAGGTATAAAAAAAATGACTAGCTGATCATAAAAGAATCAAGTTCGGGAAAAGATGCAGTAAGATTTTTTTTTTGGAAGGGGTGGGCGGGTGCTTCAGTATATCCTGAGGCATTCATGTATATTCTTATAAGGATTTCCTTACATTGTCATGGTCATTGAAGAAAACATTTGAATTGCCATCAATATTCCTTTACAAATAAGGATAAAAGTCAAGGATATAGATCATAATAATTAATAAATTAGCACCCTGTTATCAGGTGTACAAATGCTTGGTCCCTGTCTACTTAAACCCCAAATTGAGCTAGACCTAAGGGTTAAGTGCAGCCCTACAATGCATGCCTTTTTTCTAATCTTGGGTGGGGTAACGTTATGTTGGGAGAGGTTTAGGTGACCCAACCCCATACTTCACCTTGTTTGGTAATTCATATGGATATGTATGTGGTTAAGAGAATCAATCTTGGCATTAATTGACACTGCTACACTTTCCCTCTTTTCGGTGTGTCCAAAAAGCACTAGACACTCCAAACTTAGAAGGTTGTGACAGAGATAGGTTTTTGGGACTTCAGAGAAAGTAGAGGGAGTAGTTAATGGGCTTGATGCCCAGAGAAGAGATGATATGGCTAGGGGAAGACCTGGGCCTAGGAGTGGGTGCGAATGAGGTGAAAGAGGAGGTGGATAGAGGTAAAATAGAGATGAGGGAGGAGGAAGCAGCATAGGTTTAGTGAATCAGAGATGCTGGTATAACCTTAGGAAGAATACATAAAACACCATCTATGTAAAGTAGCATCCAAGAACCACTCTTTATTCTACTGTCATCAATGTGAGCATTAAGTTGAATTTTGGAATGCACCAGTTCAGATGCACTTTATAGATCTTTAACTTTTTCATTCATGTCCACTTGGTGGTTTATGATCGTACACACTGGGGAACACTCATCATATTTTGTATCTATTTTGAGTTGCCTCTGATCTGTTGAGCCTGTAGTTTGTAGTTTCGTAGTTTTATAGTTGTTCATCACATTATCCAAAGGGACTTAGATGCTTTTATGACCTGGAAATTAATGGAGCAGCTCATCTTAAAAAATCATGAATACCTGATTACTCATTGTGGATTATGTGGTGAGTGACAGTGGGGAGGCTTCCTGGGGTTCAAGACATATCAGTGAGAATCCATAGAGCGTTTTTCTGTTTTTTTTTTTTAATGATATCAGCTATGCCCCTCTGTTTGGTTTATCACAGTGTTTTAGATGAATTAATGACAACACCAGCGAGGAAGATTTCACACCATTTTGGACGTGTGTTATGATGAATGTGACAAAACAAATATTTTTATTAACATTTTTGGCTAAGAATGGAGCTTTTTCATATCCAGCAACCTGCATGACTAGAATATTTATCTAATATATTGTGGTATAGTTGAATCTGGCATAACTTTCAAACTGAACCTCTGGTTTCATTGCAATCTGAATTAATACTCTTCAACAGTGATTAAAAAGGCGCGGCTAGGAGCTCGCCTTGGCGCGAGGCGATGCGGTACGGGCCTTTAGCGCCTCGGTGTATCGAGGTGAGGTTGATGGCAAAAATGCGGCGCCTAGGCAGGCACCTCAGGCGCCTCACGCCTTTTTTGAGGCGCTAAAAAGCGCGCTTTTTTTATTTTGCTGTTTTTCCTTTTTTTTTTTTTTTTTTTAATTTAATTATATAAAAAGAACTAAAATCCTAAACCCTAGCACACAAAAACAGCGCCTCCCTCACTTCTCCTCTCCTCTCCCTCCACTCTCTCTCTTCTCTCCCTCCTTCCAAGATCCACCACCAGCGACAACCGCCGAAACCGGCAGCAGCGTCCGGTAGCGGCAGCAGCAGTTTAGGCCTAGTTCTTTAGGACTTGTGGATGAGGAGGAAGAGGAATGGGGAGATTTAGGAGGGGAGTCGGATGAGGGAGAGGAACAAGATGTTGATGAATATTCATCAGAGGATGATGCACAAATTGACTTAAGAATTAATGATGATTAGTTAGTAGCGATTATTATGTTTGGATCTTTCATGCTATTATTATGTTTGAAGTTTGGATATTAGATCTTTTGGATATTTTTATATTTTCATGCTATTATTATGTTTGGAGTTTGGGGCATTAATATTGTTATGTTTTCGTATTATGAAATGTTTTATAGTATATATGCCCTTTTTTTAGTTTGGGCGCCTTGCCTCGGTGAGGCGGGCGCCTCGCCTCGTGCCTCGCGCCTAGGCAGTACAACAGGTTTGGTGCCTCAGGGCGCTTTTCGCTTTTTTAATCACTGCTCTTCAAATTCTGATAGGATAGCCTTAATGTCCTCAGGAATTAACCTAGGGACTCTTTTGGTTGGAGGAATGGGGATTAGTAGGGTTGATTCAGTTTGGGATGTGCTATGTCGAAAAGAGGAGATAATGTATTCTATTAAGTATTTGGTGATGTTGATAATGAATAAAGTGTTTGGTTGGTAATATGTTGTTTAGGATTAAAGAGAACTAACCATTCAAAAAACCAAATTTCAAACCATCTTCTAGCAGCACATAGGCCCTTTTCAGCAAATTGTAGACTTTCACCATTGAAAACGATAACATGTCTATCTTACTTGGAAGACTCCATGCTTTTTGGAGACTGCCACATTTGCACTTCTTTTCCCCGTTCATCCTTGTTACATAGGACGGATCTTGTGTAAAAATGAAAATTATAGTGTTTTCTTTGTTCTTAAGTTATGAGATTGCTTCAAGCAAAAATAACAAAACTCCGTTGTTCTTTTCTATGCATGCTTTTGGCTGTAAAAGGCGATCAGTTCAATATCATTTTCACATGAATCAACAAAATTGCTTTATTCGTTTTAGTGTTCAGATATATTTAAGTTTATTGACTCCTTCAAACTTTCTCACACTCTTCTCCTTTGTTCTCTTCTTCTGCAGGTTGATATGAGAGCTCGAATTCGTGGAAACAAGGGTTACTAGCTATTGATGAATTCACCTTAGCCATGTGAAACCTAAAACATTGCTGGAGTGAATCATTCATCGAATTGTTCAGCATTTTCATCAACAAGTTCGTCAGGTGACCGTCTTTATGATAATGCAGGAGTTGTGCAATGAATTGACAAGTTTTGTAATGTGGATGAAATTATCTCTTTGCAGTTCTGTTTTCCAGTGAATGCAGCTTCCATTGGTGGATTACAACTCTGATGCAGCCTCGGCTCTCGATCATATAACATTCTGCTAATCAGCTACTTTACTCCTTCAAACAGATCTTGGCTTACAACTCTTTAAATCTATAAAGAGAGAAAAAAAAACCAAACAAATCTTGTAAAAATGCTTATAATATTTCTTTTATGCTCGAGTATGCATTCATTAGATGTTTTAGTTGTTTTTTTGGAAACACCTTACAAGCTTTCCATATGACAGATGTTTATATGAAAAATGTGTGTGATTCATACAATTTGACCAAACTACATATGATTACAATTTATTAGGTCTCAACAAAAAAAAAATTTATGTGTACTCTCTACTTTGAACATGTATGATCATATATAAATGCATAACTAAATTAATAAATAAGAGTGATAATTATGAAAATCTAAGTATATTGATAAAAGAGAAACTTTTAGGACTCAACAAAAATGTTTTTATGTGTACTTTCTACTTTGAACATGTATAATCATATAAAAATGCATAATTAAATTAATAAATAAAAGTGATAATTATGAAAATCTATGTATATTGATATAAGAGGATCTCCGGCACTGCATTTAATATTCGAATTTAGTGTTTTCTGCTTCAACTTTTTTCTACACTTTGTCAAAATTTGTGGTATTTTCCTTTTCTTTTTCATTTTTAATTCATTTTCTTTGTTTTTCTTTTATTTTGGTTTTCTTAATAATATGAAATATTATGAAGTATACTTTTTAGTGCAAAAAAATAGTGCATACAGTACGTAGGAGATGAATTAGAGTTTTTTACATTATAATATTATAATAATGCAAAATTATTACAGTTTTTTACATTATAATAATCCAAAATTTACAATAAAATACTCTATGGAGATGAATTAGAGGTTTTTACATTATAATATTATAATAATGCAAAATTCTTACAGTTTTTTACATTATAATAATCCAAAATTTACAATAAAATACTCTATGGAGATGAATTAGAGTTTTTTACATTATAATATTATAATAATGCAAAATTCTTACAGTTTTTTACATTATAATAATCCAAAATTTACAATAAAATACTCTATGGAGATGAATTAGAGTTTTTTACATTATAATATTATAATAATGCAAAATTATTACAGTTTTTTACATTATAATAATCCAAAATTTACAATAAAATACTCTATAGTGTCAGGGTCTTGGAGATACCCTAATTAAATTTATTTTACCAAATTAGATTGGCTTAGCAAAAAAATCTAATTGTTTTTCTATTTTAAGCCAATTCTTTTAAAATTATTAATTTTAACCATGAATTAATCAATTGATTTCAATTTTAGCCCAACTCATGATTTTGGTCAAAATTAGATTATGTGTGTGCGGTGATGAGGGTGCCACATAGATAATATATAAATGATATATCACTTAAAATTAATTAAGTCTAACTAATTGTGAATTAACCCACTGGAACGGTGGAACCTAAACAAATGAAAAAAATTACAGAAAATAATAATTTAGGAAAACAACACAATATAACAAAAATTTAAAGTAAAAAATTAACTATAGCTTTACTCACTTAGACAAACAAATCCAAAATTATAATAGAAAAATAATACAAATTTCAAAGCAATTACATTTAAAAAATATAGATGCAAAAAGAAAAGGTAAAGAACACTTTTATAAAATCCAAATCCTAAATTAATAAAAAAAAAAAAAGTTTTTTATAAAGTCCAAATCCTAAATTAGTATAAAAGTTCATATTGTTTTTGTGCTTGAAAAGTTGCGGGCCAAATTTTGGTGCAGGAAAATGTTATTGACAATATTTTGAAGTCGTTGCTTTTGTTCTATTGTGATTTTGTTTTTTATTAATATTTCTTTCTTATTATTTTAATTTATTTAGTTTAACTTAGCTAAATGATAACTAATTGGACTTAAATTGTGATGCATCATTTATTTATTATCTACGTGACATTCACATAATAACACACACAATCCAAATTTAACCTAAATCATAAATTAATTAAAATTAAAATCAATTGGTCAATCATAGTTAAAATTGATAATTTTAAAAAAATAACTAAAATAGAAAAAAACTATAAAACTTTAGATTATTTTTGTCATCAAGCCAATTAGATTTAAGTATATATAGAAAAATTACCACATCATTTACCTGAAAAATAAAAAAAGGGAAGTAAATGGGTTAGGTCACATGGTGACACCGACGCAACTTCCTAATTCCCCATCCCCAAATCGTAATAGCTAAGCAATGCTAATTCAAACAACCTATGCTGTACGAAATTATACCTATATATAATTTTGCAGATAATCCAAACTCAGATCACCGCAAAAAATGGCCGCTAATTCCTCCCCTGCAATTCTCCCCATCTCCAACGCCCAACCAGCCACCACCACCACCGATAACCAACAATTATCCTCCTCCTCCAACTCCGCCGTCCGTGCCTTCTTTTCCGGCCTCTCCGACAACGTGCGCTCCGGCCTCTCCAACCGCCGTCCCTGGACCGAGCTCGCAGATCGCTCCGCCTTCTCCAAGCCGGAATCGCTCTCCGAAGCTACCCTCCGATTGCGCAAAAATTACAACTATTTTCGCATCAATTACCTCACGATCATCACCGCCGTCGTTGCCATCTCTCTCTTAACGAATCCGTTCTCTCTGATCCTCATCGCCGGCCTCCTCGCCGCCTGGCTATTTCTCTACCTCTTCCGCCAATCGTCCGATCCGCCGCTCGTCGTGTTCGGCCGACAATTCTCCGATCGCGAGACTCTCTTCTTCTTGCTCGTCTCAACCGTTGTTGTGTTCTTCCTGACCAGCGTCGGATCCGTTCTCGTCTCCTCTCTCATGGTCGGAGCCGGCATTGTTTCCTTGCACGGTGCTTTTAGGACTCCCGAAGACCTTTTCCTTGATGAACAGGAGCAACAGGGAGTAGGCTTCCTCTCAGTATTCACCTCCGCTGCCTCCGCCATTCCTCCGCCTCCCGTTCCCCCTAGGGTTTGATCGTTCGATCGGCCTATGCGGTAGCGAATAAACTCTATTTGTTTTCTTTTCATTTTCTAGATTTACTGTAAGAAATTGTCTAAATCAGATCCAGCAATACGCTATGCGATTTTATACATATATGATCGTTCGTTATTAGGGATTGTCAATATTTGCAGACTTTGTTGTTGGATCTATGAAATCCACAATTTTCTCTGGTCGTTTTATGCTATATTTTTTCAGGAGTATTTTGTTGCATTATTTTGTGAAGGAAGAGATTCTTTTACAAATGTTTGGATCATTGCTTTGATAATAATAATAATAGGAATACATGTGAAATCATCTAGTCTCTCCACCCATGAGTAGCGATTTTAATAATTGAATGGTAGAAGATGCAAAATGTATTTCTAATCTGAACACTAAGTAGCATATGGAAATCCACAGTTTCCTGCATTATAAGTTGTTAGTAATCATATTGTATGGAAGGACATATCCAACCTCAAGCTTTTTAAGTGGTTTGTTTGCTTCCTTTGGTTTTACGATTGTGAAAGTATATTTGGTTCGTTTGATTTTATGATTATGTGGTCGATCGAGAGTGCCTGAAGTTATTGTAATGTTCTAAATCCTTTTGTAGTGTGGCCTGTCAAACAAATTAGATTTAAGTAGATATAATGATAGTGTTGCTGATGAACACAGTGAAGTGGAGGTTCTTGAGATCTGAAGAGAAATAGGAGATATCTGGTTCCCCTAAGGTTTTGTTGTTGATTATGTGATGACTTAATGTTGTGATTCCATTGGATGTTTCAACATGTTCTGCCCTTTAGATATTGCTCTACTTGTTGACTATCAAAAAGCTTATGTATATATTCTCATTACCTACACCTAGTCATTCATGCCCCATGTTTATGTTGAGGAATTAGTTGATTGAGGTACTGTTCTTGACATTGTTGGTGCTATCCATCTGATCTCTCTTCTCTTCTTGGTCACTGCTGCTTGTTTGAGGTAACTGCTCTAATTATAACATCAACTGAAAAAGAAAACATTTGAAACTTCACTTTCTAATTCCTATATCTCTTTACCAGACATGTGTTTGAATATGATAGCACCTATTGTTAGTTGTACCTCTAACTTAGGATTAAGAAATTGATTATATCATGCTTTTGTCCTCTGCTAATCAATATTTTTCAGAAAAAAAGGAATTAATTTGCTATCTCTCTCCAAAACGAGGCTCCAGTACACCAATTAAATAAAGGGCATTTTTGTTATTCTGATTAACAAGTCATTGTAAAGTGATTTTTACCCAACACGCAGTATACTTGTGGTTTTAATTCACAATAAGTACTAATTTACTACAAAGCCCTTCTTAGACCATCTCCAAAATTAATCACTTCAATTATTTTTTTTCTTCTTTTGAGCTCCACTACTCAATTCTGTCCCCTCTTAACATTTTGCAAACATGATTTGACATTTTAAAAAACAATTCACTAATCATATCATACCTATGGACTCTCACTATCATCTATCATCCATAACACTTTCGAATTCCTAAAAGTAATGTTCTTCTAAACTTCAATTCCCTAATCATATTGAATACATTAACATAAAAATGACATGATAAATATGATAAATGTTACAAATTGCGAGGGTGGAATTGAGACAGAACTCAAAATCTAATTTTAGTAACTAACATCAATACACAATATTAATAATTTAATCCAAAATGATATTACTTTAGACTATGGATGAAAATATCCGGAAATATCTTTGATATTTCCTCGATATTTCCACTTTTTTTTTTTCTGATATTTCCATTTTTTCACATGATCGATACAAAAACAGGGTGCAATCGATATATCTCCGATATTTTCATTTTACGAGAAATTTTGTTAAAATATCGGTAAAATATCGGCGAAATATCGATTTCAATATCGATGACTTCATCCTACAAACGAGAAATTTTGTTAAAATGTCAGTATATCGGCGAAATATCAATTTCAATATCGGTGACTTCATTCTACAATTTATAGGAAAATAGGTGAAATATCGGGGAAGTATCAGCAAAATATCGGGTGACTTCATTCTACAATTTATAGGAAAATAAGTGAAATATCGGGGAAGTATCAGCAAAATATCGGGGTGACTTTATGGTATAATTTGTAGAAAAATAGGTAAAATATTGGGGAAATATTGACGAAATATCGATAAATATCGGTATTGATTTCGATATCGGTGGTTTCATGTTACAAATTATATGAAAATCCATAAAATATCATTGAAATATCAATAAATATCTGTAGAATGTTAGAGAAATATCGTTAGATATCAAAAAAATATCAATAAATTTATGTACCGATATTTCCACATTTCCACGATATTTCCATCGAACCGAAATTTTCATCATTGCTTTAATACACATAAAGTTAATGCCATGTCATCCCAAAGATACTTAAAAGTGAACAATCATGGTAACCGACATATCACGTACAGACAAAATCCAAAATCCAGAGGAATCATATTCTGGAAATAAAAGGTATCAATTATTAGATAAAAAAAGAGTGAGTTGAAAAGCCAAGCTCATATAACGGTCCTCCTGTATTATTTGGGTCAGTTCCCATACCCAGTTTGCCCAAAATATAGCCGTTGGGCCTCGTCCCGCGTCAAACACGGGCACCCACAAACAATATACTATCTTAACCTTTTTTTTCTTTTTTTTTTAATAAAGAAAAATAATTTAACGTTTTTTAAGCCAAAAAACACACAACTGCAGAGAAAATAACTAGCCGTTGGGATCAAACTGCACCTCTGACTCTGTCTTAGATGTAATAATATTTCATTGAACCGTAGATTTCATATCTCTCTCTAGGTAGCTATTTCAATAAATTTTCTGTACTGTGAGAAAGAAAAAGCAATCAGCAAAAAAGCTGAGCTTGAGAGGGAAAAAGTTTGATATCATCATAATCCACTAATACCTTCATTCAATCTTCTTCCTTCTTCTTCTTAAACAACCTGAATTGAATCCCCTCCATTGATTACAGATAATATAGTTGATGGGTGATCAGACTCAGTTGCGATTTTCTTTTCGCAACTGCATCTTATTAGCCTTCTTGCTGCTTCGACTTTTCGATTTCCAGCTCGTTTCGAGCAAGAAATGGGATGGTGTGATCGTCACACAAGGCGATTACCAATCCTTAGAGGCTATCAAGCATGAATTGGTTGATCCCAGAGGGGTTTTGAGGAGCTGGAATGATAGTGGTGTTGGTGCTTGTTCTGGGTGGATTGGTATCAAGTGTGTTAAAGGCCAAGTCATTGCTATTCAGCTCCCGTGGAAGGGATTGGGTGGCCGGATTTCCGAGAAAATCGGCCAGCTCCAGTCCCTCCGACGGCTGAGCCTCCACGACAACACTCTCGTGGGGCCCGTTCCGACGTCTCTCGGATTCCTTCTGAATCTGAGAGGTGTGTATCTGTTCAATAACCGGCTTTCCGGTTCTATACCTCCATCTATTAGTAACTGCCCTCTTCTTCAAACTCTTGATCTTAGCAATAATCAGCTTGATGGGATTATTCCTTCTAGTCTTGCTAACTCTACTAGGTTATATAGGCTTAATTTGAGCTTCAATGGAATTTCTGGGTCGATTCCTTGGAGTCTTTCACAGTCTCCATCTTTGACTTTTCTTGCTCTTCAGTACAATAATCTGTCTGGCTCTGTTCCTGATTCTTGGAATGCTTCATATCAGCTTCAGCTTTTGAGCATTGATCATAATCTCCTTTCTGGCAAAATCCCACCTTCTTTAAGCAAACTCACTATGCTTCAAGAGATAAATTTGAGTCACAACCAAATTGATGGGAATATCCCTGAAAGCCTTTCTAATCTATCTTCTTTGGTGTTTCTTGATTTCTCTGAGAATAATCTCACTGGTGAAATCCCTTTCTCTCTCTCCAATCTGCAAAACCTCTCTTCTTTAAATGTTTCCTACAACAATCTATCCGGTGTCGTTCCATCTGTTCTAGCTAACAAGTTCAACTCGAGTTCGTTTGCTGGTAACATCCAGCTATGTGGATATAGCTCAACTCCATGCTCATCTCCTCCACCTGAGAGCAACCAACCTTCTTCTTCTCCATCCCAAGCATCTAAGCATCATCATAGAAGGAGACTAAGCACAAAGGATATAATCCTGATAGCAGCTGGTGTCCTTCTTCTTCTCTTGCTAATCTTATGCTGTGTATTGCTCTGTTGTTTGATCGGAAAGAAGAAGCCCAAAGCTAAGAAGGGCAACACAGGGGCTGCCATAGGTGCAAAGGGAGTTCAAGATGCAGGGACTGAAGTGGAATCAAGCGCCGAAACTGGGGGCAAATTAGTCCATTTCGACGGGCCTTTCGTGTTCACAGCTGATGACTTGTTGTGTGCCACTGCAGAGATAATGGGGAAGAGCTCCTACGGAACGGCTTATAAGGCGACATTGGAAGACAACAACCAAGTTGCAGTGAAGAGGCTGAGAGAGAAGATCACAAAGGCCCAGAAAGAATTCGAACACGAAGTGTCTGAGCTTGGCAAGATCAGACACCCTAATATCCTCTCCTTGAGAGCCTACTATCTCGGCCCTAAAGGCGAGAAGCTTCTCGTCTACGACTACATGCCTAATGGAAGCCTTGCTTCTTTTCTCCATGGTAATTAATATAATTAATTAACTCATTAGTTCTTGAGGAGAACCTTCACATGTATACATAACATTCTTGAACTGTTTCCAGCTAGAGGACCGGAGACCAGCATTCCCTGGCCCACAAGAATGACTATCGCCATCGGAGTAACTCGAGGGCTCTGCTACCTCCACACGGAATTGAACATTGTGCACGGCAATCTGACAGCTAGCAATGTATTACTTGACGAGCACAACGAGCCCAGGATCGCGGACGTGGGTCTGGCCCGTCTGATGGCGAGCGCCGCCACCGCCAACGTGGTGGCGACGGCGGGGTCGTTGGGGTACCGGGCGCCGGAGTTCTCGAAGCTGAAGAACGGGAGCACGAAGACGGATGTGTTCAGCCTCGGGGTTATAATCTTGGAGCTGTTAACAGGGAAGTCTCCGAGCGAGGCGAAAGACGGGCTTGATTTGCCACAGTGGGTGGCGTCGATAGTGAAGGAGGAGTGGACGAATGAGGTGTTCGAGGTGGAGATAATGAGGGATGCATCCAACAATGGCGATGAGTTGCTCAACACGTTGAAATTGGCTCTGCATTGTGTGGATCCATCGCCTTCGGCGAGGCCTGATGCTCAACAAGTTCTGCAGAAGCTTGAAGAGATTAAAATGGAGGCTGGTGGTGATGTTGGTGTTGCTACTGAAGAAGGAGTTGAAGTGAAAACTGAGTGAAAGGAAGGTTTATTTATTACAAGACAGTTGGGGTTTGTTTTGAGGATTCTATTATATATCTTGATTTTATTCATTCATTCATTTTATTCAATGTTGTTAACAATTATCCTGGTCTTGTTTGTTCATTAGCTAAATGTATATAATATTTCATTGGTTTTTTTTTTTGATGAAATTGTATTTTTGGTCTATTTCTTGTAATAAGTCGACTTTTATTTTTTTTCGAATGATGTTATAATAAGTCGATTTTTGGTCTATTTCTTGAATTTCTTTGTTAATTGTAATACTTTAGAAGGATTTTAAAAATTGGAAGTGACTTTGAAGGTGTTCAACTTTATTGGGTATGGGTTTGGGATGAAAATGTTATAAATCCATATCTTTGTTTAGCTTAGTGGATTACCAAAAAGCATGCAGTTAAAAAAAGATGGGCCCAATAAATAATTGTAAAATAACTTGAAGCCTAGTAGACAAAATTGGGCTGAATTTGGGCCCAATATCTTTATATTTCCTATTGGTTGAAGAGACGACCTTGTTTAATTAGTTTTGGATTGGGCTATGATACTCGAACTAGATTTCAAATTACTTGAGCTTCCTTGTGCGTCATTGTACGCGAATATATACCTTCAAATTCCATATAATGAACATATGTGAATAAAATTCTTTTAAGTATTCAGTATATTGATCTATACAACTTCAATTCAAAGCAATCATTCCCTCTGGCTTGAAAATGTGAGTATCCATAAATGTATAAATTGGTCAATTAAGATAAAAGATGATATACTTAGATTTTGATCAAACTCTTACCCAGTTTATTTTAAAACAGGGAAAATCCTTTGGCGGGCCCAATGCCAGCTACCCACCCACACAACCAAATTGATGATAGTAAAACAATAAGTAAATAAATGAAATATGAAAAGAAAATATATTTATGAAAAAAACTCGGATTCTTTGTAAAAGAAAAGAAAAGAAAATTGAAGTAGAGTATTTTAAACTGCAAAAATGAAGAGAAATGAGTAGGAAAAAACTCCATGAAACTCAGGATGGATAGCGCTACAGAGACCTAGCACCGCCGCCGCCACCATCGCCGGCGGCGGCGGAGATCTTCCACGGCGCTATCCCTCCTGAGCTTTATGGCTTGTCCATACTTTAATACCTATAATAAATCTGCAACTTGCATGTAAGTACATACATACAATACATACAATTCATACATATATAATGATGAGAGAGAGAGAAAGAGAGGGAGAGAGAGTGGTGGAGGGAGGATGAATTGAAGGGTGAGATTTATAGGAGGAAGGTAACATGGGAGAATGCCAGTTGCCGTACGGAGAGAGGAGAGCGCCCCCCCCCCCCCCCCCTGTTACAAACACTCTCCATTTCTTTTCTATCTTTTCAACACTTTTTAAATCTACCAACTTTTTTTGAGTATTATATTGCAATCATATATATATTTGGGCTACCCCATTTATATCAGATATTTTTCTCTTAAACAATCGAGGATTTTATTTTGTGGGGGCCCTGTGAATAAAATATCACAAATATTAGAAGAGATTGTTTTTCCACCGTAAATGATAGTTTTGCTATTTTTTTTTATTATAATTAAGGAAAATTGATAAAATTTGTTCTTTTAATAAAAAGGAAAATCATTTCTCTGTTGGATGTCATATTTTTCATAGGATTACATAACATGATGATATCTTGTAACACTGAAAATTCATATCATGTAACCTCCAATATAACATCTGACTTTTTTTTTTAAGCGAAAAGATAAATTTGTCAATTTTCCTGAATTGTGGTAAAAAATTAATTAAAATTATCATTTATGATAGAAAAGTAATATCTGATAATATTATACCTTATTTCAAGTGTGTCTATGATGACTCATGGATGATGTTAAAAATTTAGTGCTCCTCCAATATAAGCAAAAGTGCACTTTTAAAGTGTCCAATGCAACATTACTTAATTAACGAATGTCAAATTTGAGATTAATTTTAATCTTATTGTTGACGTGTAGATTGATTGACAAACCAAGTTAATTGACTATAAGTTTTGTAGGTTAACACTATCCTGCTCAAAATTATGGTACTTAAAAAGTGTTGAATAAGCAACAAATTATGTTATTCATCTTGCAACAACACATGATAATCTCCCAAGCTATTACATCACTAGGATAATAAAGTAATTTCAATCTCATGTATCAAAACTGACCTTGCATGAAGGTTGTTCTTTTAGGCAACGTTAAAACTTATGTGTCCCCATCCTGCCCAGCGTGTGGGCCGCTCCCACGGGCACCCACGCGCCCCCGCCGCGCACCTGACAGGTATCGCACATTTGTTTTAAAAGTATCACAGATATACTCTTCAGGTATCACATAACCTATATTTAATGTATTATGTTTAGGTATCACAAATTTGTTTTTCAGGTATCACACATATACTCTTCTGTATCACATAATGTATTATGTTCAGGTATCACATATATACCCTTAAGGTATTACACAAGTATCTTTTAAGTATCGCACATATTTCTTTCGAGTATTATATATAATTAAGCACATAATTATGTAATACCTGTAATTCATGTATGTAATACCTATAGAACAAATCTGTAATACCTCAAAACTATTTTTCACAACTTACATATCATTAAAACATGTAATTTTGTAATACCTTTAGTTCATATTTGTAATACCTATAGGACAAATCTGTAATACCTAAAAAAAAAAAAAAAACTTGAGGGAGAACACGCACAGCTGAGAACAAAATAAATTAAAATGTATGCGGGTCGCCAGGACGGGTTGGGGGCACGGATCTAAGGATCCGTGCCCCCGGGACACAGGAGAATCACTCTTTAGGCAATGATATATGTCTTAGCAAGAACCTTAATATCGAGATTGTATTGAGAGTAAATATCAGACTATGTATTTTACGTATTTAGATCAGATTCTTCCACGACAACCTTTAATAAAGTTGTTATTGATATAGAAAAACCTGATCCGTCTGATAATTGGTGCAACATTTATAAATTCAAAACTATACATAAAAGTAGCGAGATAATTACATCACATTCTCAAAATATGATCTAATTGAGGGAAGTTTTGATGAATTCACAAGAGATGTTGGTATATAAATACAGTATGAAATTAAGAAGAGAAGGAATTGACTAGACAGAGTTGAGTGGTCGACTCGTATCCTAGATAGCATCTCATTTAGGGAGGCTTGGGAATTGACCCATACCAAATATCTAGCTTTGGATCTATGTGATTGACCTCTCCACAAAAAACAATTTAATAAAAATAAATAAATAAAAACCACAAGTTTGAACTTTGACATGATTAGTACGGTCACATGCGAAGATATAAATTGATTACCACCATTCAATTTATATCCTTGTTAAATTATACTCAATTCGTACTTAAAAAAAAAGTCTAGCTATTTCTCCATAAGGCCATCTCCAACAATACTCTAAAATGGATGATTCCAAAAAAAATGAAGGATTATGCCTCTCCAACAATACTCTTAATGGAGGATGGAGGATGGAGGATGGAGGATGGGTTTTAATTTATTTTTAATTGTTAAATCATATATTTCATTTATAAAAATACCAAATGGAAGGATATAATTTCATTTTATTAGTTAATTTTGTTCATCTTTTTTTTTTTTTTTGCAATTTTATTTTATTAGTTAATTTTGAATGCCTTTTTTTCACGTTGGCTTTAATTTATTTTTTTAATTAGTATTTAGACCTTAAATTACAAGATAATGACTCACTTGGAGTATTAGATTTCCTAATTCATTATGTTATTGTTTTTTAGATTTTTTGTAATTGTTGTGGTTATTCTAATTTATCCGTACGCGTATCTTGAAATATTTTGTATGTCTCGCAATTTAATTTCAAATATATAAAATTACTTTATTTAATTATCTTAGTATCAATTAATTGATTCGTGTATACTAATTTTATAATTTAATAATATATTACATAAATCTTTAATTATTTAAATTCTTTAATTTCACAAAAATAATTAAAAATAAATATTTTAATGATATAGAGTATTTATTGTTGGAGAAGATTTATGATATAGAGTACTTCATACTCTATAATGGAGGATAGAGTACTTTATAATAAAGAATGTTGTTGGAGATGGCCTAATATAATTTGTTGTTTGTTTTTCAATTGAACGAAGGCAAATTTTTATTGTAATACTCAATTTATTTATTGCATTCACTTGCTTAATCAAAGTCATAAATATTTACATGATAGATGTTTCAATTAAAAACTAATTTTGAAATTTTTAACAAACTATTATACACAAACACACTTATTTGGTAGGCCGAAAGTACAAAAATTCATTTAACAAAAAAAAAATTTCAAATTTTCGTGATCGAGGTTATATTATTACATTTTAACTATATATGAACACTAATTGGATTATGAAAGTGTGTTATTAGCATGAAAGAACAATAAACCCTCATAAATATATTAGATAAGTAATTGAAATATGACAGCCCTTATGTATATCAATTCATACTAGTACATTATTTTATTATACATAAACATATTTTATATAAGTTTAAATACTCATAGATTATAAATATGAAGCTGATAGCTAAAATACCACATTTTATAGTATAATGTTTCATAGTATAATCCTATGAAAAAATATATATCATGTAAATTCTGACTTAAAATTAATTTTTTTTATTTTTATCAGAAAAATAATTTTATCAAATTTCTTAAATTATGGTAAAAATGTAACTGAATTATTCTTTGTGGTAGAAAAATAATTCATGTAAAAAATGTGGAGTTTTTGGATGAATATATATATAATATTATAATATTGGATAAAATTAGTGGATGAATGTCAAATAAGTAAAAGCAATATAGAGGAGGTAGGGTTGTTGAAAAGTAGAGGAATCCCACATTCCATCCATGAAGCATGGACTGACTTTCAGGGACGCATTGGAAATTGTAGCATTGTCTCAACCCTTAACACAAATAATGAATGATAACCTAGATTCACTAAAACAAAGTCCTAGAAAATTAAGTCTATTCCACACTTGTTATCCTCCAAGTACGAACATTTTGGCTTCGATTGTAATTATATGAAAATTTTGATATAGATGAAAATATTTGTAAAATTTAGGAAAATGATGGAATTTTGTAAACAACGGGGAAATTAAACGTAATATTTTACAAAATATGATAACTAACTTTAATGCATATATTCAACTTAAAATTTCAGATAAAATGACATATTTATAATAAATATGGAGATAATAAATTACATATATGTTTTCTGGTATCAAAATAGAAATTCAGAATATTGATTACATTATTACTAATATTAAAATGAACTCATAATAGAAATTCATAATATTTGATTACATTACTAATATTAAAATGAACTTTTATGACTTATGCGGTTTAAATGGATAAGATGACATATCATTTTGATCTAAATAATATTTGAGTAAACTTGCAGATGCATGTAGACTAATTATTTCAACCAATTGCAACTCATAAATTTTTGATCTTACATACACAACAATTAGCTATTATTTAAATTTTTATAAACTTTTAATCCTATACACACTACAATTATAATGTGTGAATTATAATGTTATTAAGGTATAAAGTATTTTTTCTCCTTTAAAAAGTTTGGATCATTCATTATAAAATTATATTTCAAAATAAACCATTATTTAAAAAATGTTTTTTTTAAAAATTGATATTTATCTATATTTTCCTGATATTTACCGACATTTTCTCGATCTTTACCAATTCTCAATATTTCACCGATTTTTCAATAATTTGTACCATAAAACCACCAATATCAAAATCATACTGATATTTATTGATATTTTACCGACTTTTGACGAAATTCAATTAAAATATTGAGAAAATATCGGTTATATTTTGATATATTTTCATCCATGTTCACTACCTACCAACAATACCCATTTATATATAAAATTTTGGGATAGCATTTTACGATTTAATTTTGTTATGTTGGATGAATCAATCTATAATCATGATCTATGAAACAAATATTAATTTATAAAAAATAGATTTGATAATAGAAAGTGGATTTCATCGGATTCCATCTCACAGAGATTATATTTATGAGACAATAAATTTAGTTATAATTATAATTTAGTTATTCCAAACGTGTATATAATAGGGGAATTTACATATTAAAAATAAATTAAAATAATACCGTATATTCTTATGAGGGGAAAAATTGCATGCCCCTTGAGCTCGATCAGAGGCTTTTGACCCCTTAATTGATTCAATAATTGTGCGTAATAACTTGCAGGGTTTTGGTAGTTGGACTTGGGATCCTCAATTTTTTTCTTTATTATTTTTAATATCCTATTTCTTTTATCATATTATATAATCTATTTTATGTACATCAGAAATAAAAAAAGAAAAAGAAAAAGAAAACACAATATCAGATGTATAATCTAGCATGTTGTGTAAATAGTATGGTGGAAGATGGATGAAGTTCATTCCACCAGAAAAATAAAAAGTAGTTGCAGACCCAGTCACATTCCATTTATATATTATCTTCAACGCCCAAGTTCTTGGGTCAATATCCAGCGACTTATGGGCCATGGAACTTTTGGGCCTTGAGAAAACTATATATATATATATATATATATATATATATATATATATATATATATATATATATATATATATATTCTTTTTTCTAGGGGTGAGCAAAACCGGAACCGAAAAATCGAACCGAACCGAGTGATTCGGTTCGGTTTGTTTTTACCTACATATCGATTTGGTTCGGTTTATCAAAAGTGAGCTATTTCAATTTCGGTTCTATTCAGTTCGGTTCGGTTTTAGACCGAATCGTCAAATTACACTTAAAACCGAAAAACCGAACCGAACTGATTTGGTTTGGTTTTTGTATGTAAATCAGTTCGGTTCGGTTTTGAAAAAATATAAATTTTGGTTTTCGATTTTTTTCTTCGACCAAACCGACTGAATGCTCACCCGTACTTTTTTCCATTTGGATTAGAATGTGATCCATTAATCTCTCTTTTCTTAAGAGACTTATAAAAGCAACGTCTTTAGTGTTGAATATAAACGTAATTTTAAGAGTAAGTCTCTTGTGAGACCGTCTCACGAAATTTTAATGCATTGCGTGAGACGGGTCAACCCACAACCCAATTACCTACCACCCAAACCCTACAATTTACATGTTATTTGTGAGTGATGGAACTCTGTCTCACGGAAACTATCCATGAGACCGTCTCACATGAGTTTTTGTGTAATTTTTTTAAGAGACTTTATTTGAATTTCAATTATGTGCCGTTTCATAATTTTGTCAAAAATCGGAACATAAAATCTTGATTAATATATCTACAATTAATTAAAGAATTAGTTATCAAAATTTGAAAGAAAATTAAATTAATTTAAAAAAACATTCTTATCAAATTCCTAAATTTTAGTTTAAAAATGTTAGTAAAGATAATTTTGGAATAATATTATATAAAAGTAAAAAAAAATAATTAAAAATAAGAATTTACCTTTAAAACCATACTTAATTAGATCTGGGAGTATATTTTATCAAATTTCTTCTTATTAGCAATAAATCGTAAAAGGAACTGAGATGTAAACAAGTAGGAGTGAACATGGCCGGGGACACTTTGATATTAGGTAATCTTCGAAATCAAACCAAAGTTCAGAATTTTTTTTATGAGATTCTTTGAAATTGCTTCGTAAAATCGGTTCAATTTCTTCGGAGGTTCGAGTGTAACATAGCAAAACAGTTCGAATTTCGTAAAATTAGAATTTTAAAATTTAAACAAATATTCATTCAAATAAAAAAATTAATAATAACAAATATATCATACGACAATATTTAATTTCAATTTTAAAACAAGTAATAAACTAATAAAATAGACTCGATAAATTACTAAAGTAGTAGTCTCTTCTTGAAAATAATAGATTACATTCAATTTTTTCTTTAAATTTTATTCTTTGAAGACATCTTGATCTGCACCACATATGTTACTATCAGAAAATAAATTTATTTGACCATCATAAACTTCTTCTTTTAAAACTGTACATCTGAATTTAAATATATTATGCATTACTTTATATATAAGTTATAAATTAATTATTTGATTAATGTCTACTGTAATATATACATTTAATGTGTTCCCAAAATTATTTATTATAAATAATTTATTATTAATTGTTATTTCTTCTATGAAAATTTAAAATTATAATAGATTAAATGATGTTAAAGTCCACAAAATATATAACTAATCCAATATCACAATATAAAAAAGAATGGTACACGAAAATTTGTTTATAATTACTTCTTTAAAATTGATTCAAAATTCAGTTTTTTGATTTGGTTCTAAATTCAATAGATAAAATTAAACAATCAACAAATATTTATAACAAAAATTCATGTGAGACGGTCTCACGGGTAGTTACTATGAGACGGAGCCCCATCATTCATAAACATCATATGAATTGTAGGGTTTGGGTTGTGGGTTGACCGTCTCAGGCAATGCAATAAAAATACGTGAGACGACTCACTCAATATTTATAAGTTAAAATGTGTTTATGTGAGAATTTAATTCACTTCGATTATTTTGAAGGCCAATGTTGACTCCAATAAACAAGTAGACCACAATCCACCATAGGATTAAACTATTAATGGCCGCTCACAAATGCCCACTTGCAATCCAACTTGCCCTAAACCCTCTTAATTTATTCTATTCTATTTTGTTCTTCCAACATTTCATATTTAATATTCTTTTTTTTTTCTTTCAAATTAGAGAAAAAACAAAACCAAGAAAAAGAAAAGAGAAAAAAGAGCAAGTTGCATACATAAATACCAACCTTTTAAAATAGAAAAAGTGGAAAAGAAATTGCAACTTGCTTAACTAGTAGTATTATTTTCTTTTCTTTTAACAGCTCACCAAATTGGCCAACTTGCTTAGATAGCTGTTTGATTCCATTCACCTTAATTCATAACAATTTTTCTTCTCTTTATTTATTTATTTAAAAAATAAGGTAATAAGGTGCATCCCCCCAGCCTTGTTCACATTTGGAAATTTCTATGTTGGACTGATATTAATACGATAGTTTTGACTTATTAAATATTAATATTTAAATCAGAGAAACGTATTATTTGAAGATATATCGATAGACATAACTAATAGAAATATTCAATCTGCTTTTGCACTATATTTTTTTTAATTTTGATTCATGTATGGTCATTTACAATTATTTTTCAACTGAGTCATTTTATAAATAAAATAAAGATGTTAATGCATTAGTGTCTAAAATGCAATAAGTGCCAAAGTAGATTATCAATTATCCTTTTTCTCTTTGATAAACAAATAGAAGGAGCAGACAATCATAATAACAAATTCATTTATACGATTGTTTTTTTTTTTTTTTAGCAATTTGGATTTGAAATCATTTTAATTTGAATGAATTTGATAATAACAAATTTATTTATATGATTGTTTATTGAGCGATTTGAATTTGAAATCATTTTAATTTGAGTGAATTTGAAAATTTAAACGTCATATTCACTTAATAAGGTCATCAATTCCATTTTTACAATCGTTCAAAATTTATCACTAAAATAAAATATTTCAACACAGTATTCCAGACTTATATATTCGAATTTTTACATACTTTATCTTGTAATTTCCTTCTATTGAATTACTTCAAAAATGAAAATTTAAAAAAGGAACATCATTTATCCAATTCATAAAATACTTTACTTTGTGAACTTTGAAAATTGGATAGATGCTTTAGGTTAGGTTCTGTCGTTCTGATCAATAAAGAATGAATTAAAGTTTCAATTTCTAAAATTCTCTATACATTTTGATCATTTTGACACTACTTTGTCTTTTTCGAACTGAGCAATCAATATTCCTATCAGCATAATATAGCTTAAGCTTTTACATTTCTTAATAAAATGAGATGTTTTAACCATCAAATCCCTAACTAAATTCAAATCCATTGCTATGTATAAATAAGGTAATATTAATTCCTTGACTACAATATATGTTAGAATCAACATTTTGCTGCATCTCATTATAAAGGCCATCTGAACCTCTTTCTCATTCAAAGGTGGACCAATTTTCGCGTAATTTTCATTGAAAATATCTATCTATTAACAAAATAAGCACTTCTAATCTTCATCAATTTCAAATGTTCCATTTTCTATTACCACAACATATATATATATATATATATATATATATATATGTATAAAATATCATTATCGATATTCACAAAGCTTTAAAACCACTTTACAAATTATAAGTGTTGGAGTAGAACATTAATTACTTTGCTACCCAAATAGCACAAGAGAGTTGTAGGTTATAAAATTATAATTTATAAGTGACTGAATTTATTATATATAGCTCTATAATTAATAGAGCCCTAGTAGAATTCAACCACAAATTTAATAACCAAAGAGCATATATGGTAAATTTGTAATTAACAACAAGAATCCAAACTTCTAGCTACATTTTTCTTCATAGAAATGGAACAAAAATTGACACTATTATTATTGTTATTACTACTTATATTTCGTTATTTTAAGATAAAATAGAAGATGAAATACGGTTTATAACCGAAGAAGAATGTAATAGAGATTCATATAATACATATGAAAATATTATTATATTTATGTCTTAGAGATCAAACAGAAATTGCAATCTGGATCCAAATTAAAGAAGAAGAAACGAACATCCAATATACATGATACAAAAGTGGCAATAATTAATAGGTTTTTTTCTGCATGCTTTACAGTAAAATTAGGATTGAAAAATAAAAGAAAAATAATAATTAAGAAGAGGGATTTCGTCTTGCTAAATTCTGAGCGATCTGAGCCAGGGATTGCAGATTACATTTAACAATGGTGTTGACGAAGACACAGGTTTCTTCCTTGGTGTTACCCTGCGGCACGTCGACGACGTAGGACTCCACCACCACCGTGCTGCCGCCGTTGGCCGGCGAGGTGTGGAGGGTGGTGACGGAGCGGTAGTTGGCTAGGCGGTGGTCCCCACCGACGACGCTGAAGCTGAGGACGTGGCGTTCGTCATCGAGGATCTCGAGCCGCTCGGTGCTGTTGACCGCCGGCAGGCCGGAGACGACGCGGACCTCCCTCAGGGTTCCGACGTCGCCGTCGCCGAGGATGACGTGGCAGCTCTTGAGGAAGTGCTTGTAGGCTTGCGGGTTGTCGAAGCGGCGCACGACGGACCACACGGTGGAGACGGGGGCGGCGATTTGCTGGATGAAGGCGGAGCAGGACTGGTTGGGCCCCACCGCGTGGGTGTGGTAGCGCGCCACGTGGTCCGGGATCTGGGCGGCGGTGCGGTGGCCGTACGCCTGCTTGCATGCGGCGGCGGCGACGGTGGAGGGCGTTTCGGTAATTCTTTGGAGAAGGAGGGACGATTTTGGAAGATCCGATGATGGCATTTTTTGTTGATCTTCCTATCCGAGGAGAAGAGAAGAGAGGATGTGTTGTTATGAATCAAAGAATTGAGTTTACTTTATGGCTTTGCGTTATCAAGTGACATTTATATTGGCTGCTAGAGAGAGAAGAGAGTATTTTACAATTGTTTAGAGAGAGAAAGTTTATTGTGAGCAATGGGGAGAATGGTAGTTGGATTTTGTAAAGAGGGGTTATAAAGATTCATGTGAGGGCAATAAAATAGGATCTAGTTGCTCTATCCCAAGTTACGAAAACAACCTTTGACAATCTCCGATGGTTCAGTTTGCGCCTAAAATGCTCTCATTTTGGACGAGACCATGCCATCATGAATGACCACATCTTGTCCTGTGTAGGGGTGGAGATCGGACGGATCGAATCGGAAATAGGGTGTTTCGGAAAAATTCCAAAAAATTTCGGAAATGAAAAATCAATTCCAATTTACATCCAAAAATTTTCGGAAATGAAAAATCCATTCCAATTTCGGAATTGTCGGAAATTTCGGAAATTTCGGAATTCCAAAATTTTGGAATTTTCGGAAATTTCGGAAATTAAAAAATTCAGAAAATCGGAAAAAATCGGAAATTTTCGGAATTTTCAGAATTGTCCCAAAATATCTTATATTATGTAGTATATAAGATAGTATAATTATAAAACAACAGTATAAACTATAGTATGTAGTATAAAATAAAACTATAGTATAAACTGTACTATATACATATAGTATATAGTATATAGTATATATAGCATAAAGTATATAATATATAGTATATAGTATATATAGCATAAAGTATATAATATATAGTATATAGTATTCTTCTATAGCATATAGTATATAGTATGTAGTATATAATATAATATAATTAAAAAACTACAGTATAAACTATAATATATAGTATATATTATAAAATAATACTACAAAACTACAATATAAACTATAGTATATAGTATATATAACATAAAGTATATAATATATAGTATATAGTATTCTTCTATAGCATATAGTATATAGTAAATAGTATGTAGTATATAATATAATATAATTAAAAAACTACAGTATAAACTATAGTATATAGTATATATTATAAAATAATACTAAAAAACTACAATATAAACTATAGTATATAGTATAAAATAAAATTATAGTATAAACTATACTATATACATATAGTATATAGTATATATAGCATAAAGTATATAATATATAATATATAGTATGTAGTATATAATATAATATAATTAAAAAAACTACAGTATAAACTATAATATATAGTATATATTATAAAATAATACTAAACAACTACCGTATAAACTATAGTATATAGTATATATTATAAAATAATACTAAAAAACTACAGTATAGACTATAGTATATAATATAAAATAAAACTATAATATAAACTATACTATATACATATAGTATATATAATATATTATATACTATCATATAGTATAAAGTATATAAAATATATTATATAGTATACAGTATTATAAAGTATACTATAATATGTATATTTATATTTACACATAGTATAAAGTATATAAAATATATTATATAGTATATAGTATTATAAAGTATACTATAATATATATATTTATATTTACATATAGTAAATGTATATAAAATATATTATATAGTATACAGTATTCTTCTATAGAAAATAGTATATAGTATAAAATGTTTGAATTATTTACAACAATTGCTATTAGTTTGATGGTAAGTTTCATGCTTTGAGTATGAGAGGTCTCGTGTTCGATTCTCAAATGCCTTTACTAACTCTACATTTTATAATTTTGGATCGGAAATCGAAAAATTTCGGAATTTTCGGATCGGAAATCGGAATTTCCGAAAATTGAATTTCGGAAATATTTCGGATCGGATTTCGAAATTTCCGAAAATTTTCGGAAAAATCGGAAATCGGATTTTCGGATTTCGGATTAAAAATATTCGTTCCAAAATCGGAAAATTTCGGATCGGATTCGGCGGATTTCAGAAATTCCGTTCCAATTTCCACCCCTAGTCCTGTGAGACAATATTTTATTGAGTAGATCTCACGTCACACCTTATGTATTGATAAGTAAAAACAGGTCAATCCATTCGACATTATCAATGTCAGGTCTACATAAGGTTATATAAAATTCCGTATAACATAAGGTCTTTGTGAGATGATGATCTTATATAAATTTTTGCGAATATTATTTAATTTATTTCAAAATAAATTCATGTTTTATAGTTTGACAAAAAAATATTATTATGATACTCTTCATCATAATATTTGCTTAAGATACTGGACAATGTTTGATGTTATTTGTTGGATTAAATTGTTGGAAAAATTATAATTTTTAATCGAATTGTTATTTTAACCAATTTTTTTTTTATTGGTCAAAACAACGTGACATTATTTATATAATATATTTTTTGACTTAATCTGTTTTGAAAAAAAAAAAAAAAAAAGAATTACATATTCAATTTAATAATATTAAAAAAAATTAATGAAATTCTTAAAGTTTGAATCTGCGAATCTGCCATATTCAGGTGGGCAATTGATTTTCTCCCTATTTCTTTATTCAGAATGCATTGGCTTTTCAGTCAAAGTGACATACCCTCTCAATATTATCATTATTCATGATGATAAATAGTTTTAATATAAATAGATTAAAAAATACGAGAATTTGAATCCATACATGCATAAAATTCGAGTTCTCTTAGGACTTAGAAGCACCCAGAATTTTGAATGGTGTTCTATGTTATACTAACTAAGTGTATTTAGTATAAAATTATTATGTGTATATTTTTGATGTAGTGATAATTCGATCGGAAATAAAAAATGACGTCATTTAAAATTAAAATAAAAGATGGGGATGTCTTAGAAGCCCAATTATTAAATGATATAATTGAATGCTTTTAATATATAGTTAACACTAGGCCAAATTGAAGTTAATTGTTATATAAATAAAGATGAAAAGGTCTGAATTGCCCCTCTAATTCAAATTGGGTTTAAATTAAATGAAGGATCAACTTGCCGGAGAAAATGGGGCGGGAAGTTGGTCGAATTCAATGCACGAATATTGAAATTCATTGCCTCTCAACTTGCACATTTTCTCTCACTGTTCTTTCAGTCATTTCACGTGTCTTAAATTAATTTCCAATTTCAACAAGTAATAAAACTCGAATTAATTGTATAATTAAAATCAATTAAAATAAGCCTACGTCATAAATCTATATGCCGAAGAAATCATAAAAAAAATAGTATCTTACTTTCTCAGAAAAGTATATTCTTGTTTTGTTTTTTGAAGGGGAATACTATTCTCGTATTTTTTGATTTCTCTTAACAGTCAACACCAAAGAATTTAAACTTATAGTTGATAGAATTTCATCAAACAAAAAAACCGATAATTTATATTCATATATTAATTTGTGTGTGGGAACATTTTTATATTTTTAATTATGGGATTTTAGGGGCATTTTTATCTTTAGCCATTTCTAATCGTAAGAATTTTTTTCTTTTTAATCACAATTTAACATTTGAACGCTTTAAATTAAATTTAAACATTTTTACAAAATATCACTAAATTGACGTCATTCCACTCACTTCCATAGAAATTTAATTAATTTGTTAAATTTATATCAACTCGCATTGTCCGTCGTAAAACTCTGTTCTATACCAACAAGATTATGGCATTACATTTTCATGAACCCATATCATCGAAATCTAGGCAATACCACAATATTCGTATCAAATATATAATTGACCAAAATCTTTGAAACAATATTAAAAATACTATAAAAAAAATTCTTATAGAATTTGGATAAGACGGGGTTCTACCCATTTATAATATAAGAAATTTATTGGAGGATATTTCTGAACTTTGCTTCAAATTTTATTTTATTCAATATTCTGAAGGAGTCGTGCGTTGATCAAGGCTAAATCGATAAAATGCACGCACCCATGTATATTTTGAAGTTAATTAATTAAATTAATTAGTCTTTATGTGATCTTTCGTGACATAAGACATCAAAAAAATAATCAAAACTCTCATGTATGATAGTTGCGTTGTCCCAATAAGTTGCTTTCAGTCTCACTCTGTTTAAAGGCGCAATTTATGGTTAATAAACGGTTTTACTTTTGTTACAAGTTATAAATATGTAACTTAACATCCTCTTTTTTAAGAATAGAATATTAACTGAATTCATAAATCTAATTCTACATGATGAGTTAATCTACAATCCATGATCACAAATTATTCTATTTATCAAAATTATATTTGAGTAAAATATAAGATAATCTCATATAAGATTTGACGTCTATCTGATATGCTAAAAATAATAATAATTATGAACTAAAAAACAATTCTAATCTTGAATAATATTTCACAAATGAGTGGGACTGAAGAAAAGCAGCCCCATTTTGCATGCTTCTTTCATTATATATCATTAATTGAGGATTTGTGATTTTAAATGGCATGATTGGTACACAATCTTAGGAAATATATTTGCACATATACCCCTTGAACTTTCACTAGTTAGGAATTTTGGTAATTTGAGGAGTTATTTACTATTTTGGTGGAATTATCAGCCTGCTAAAATCATAACATGAAAAGATGAAATACACTACTAGTGAAATTATAAATAATAATAAATATAATCTATTACATGGGGCTCCAACTCATAGATTAATATATTGTCTTAGAAGAGAGTGTCTCTTAATAAAACTATACATAATAATTTGAGAGTGTTCTCTTGAAATATTTTGCTTAATCCCACGGCAAAATCTATCACGACAAATATATCATGATATACAAATATACATATAATATGTACTTTCAATAATATACTAATTAATTACTGAAACATGACGTGAAAATAGTATTTCGAAATGCACTACATTCTAATGGAGAGATTGAATGCTTCTATTCTTAAATAAGAAATTTGGATATTAGAAAAACACCAATTCTTCATATAGAAGAGAAAATTAGGCAACACACACTTTGTATATAATGAAATAAAAAGGCTAATAATATCCATTTATGATCATTCAGTCAAATTAATTAATTTTTCACTCTATGTTTGGACTAAATTCTCAATACAGTAAGAGATTTCAAATATTAATCCCCATTTGTCATAGAGCTCAATTATTTGGACTCAAAGTCGACCACTAAAACAATAATTATCCATGGATCCGTCTATATATATATATATATATATATGTATATATATATATATATATATATATATATATATATAGGCAGTTTGTTGGACTTCTCAAACAAATTCAGACAATTATTACGAAAACCAATTAAATTTGTTAATTTCTATCATATATGCTCATATATATGTATATGTTTGAGTATTACATTCTCTAGTATACCATTTACTGTTTTAATAATTTTTTATATTTTCATGACGAAATATTATCTAAAATGAGCTAATTTAATAAATATACTTCTTTATAAAAAATGGCCCGACTATATATATATATTTAAAGCATCCAAAAAAGGAAAACAAGCATCTGTATATATGAGACAGAGGCAATATAATCATAACCTTTCAAACATGATTTGAAATTTACAATTGATCATTTACCATGATTTATTTTTATGTTTTAAAACAACACTATTAAAATAATACAACGATTGATACATTATCACTTTACAGATATGATTAGACATCTATGATAAAACAATTTATGTCTTTCAATCCCACAACAAATTATAAGAATTCTTATATTTCAAGGACAAAATTCTGAATTTCAAAATTTAAAATTCCTAAATTATAATCCAAACATCCCGTTAAGTTAACCGTTGGGCACTATCTTAATTCTCAATCTGCCTACTTAAAATGCTAAATTCATAGATGAAAATATCCGGAAATATCTCCGATACTTTTTTGGATATTTTCATTTTTTTACGGGATCGATACAAAAATAGAGTGCAATCGATATATCTCCGATATTTTTATTTTTCCATATAACCGGTAAAGAAACGAGAAATATCGATATCCATTTCAATATCGTGACTTCATGGTACAAATGGTAGGAAAATAGGTGAAATATCAAGGAAATATCGACGAAATATCTATAAATATCGGTATCGATTTTGATATCGGTGGTTTTATAGTACAAATTATATGAAAATCCGTGAAATATTATGGAAATATCGATAAATATCAGTGGAATGTCGGGAAAATATTGTTAAATATCGGAAAAACTAAGATACCGATATTTCCATCAAAACCGAAATATTCTTCAGGGTTGAGTTCAGGTTTTTCATTTCTAGAACGTTCAAACCATAGCCATCCTTCAAAATCAAACCACTTATATGCAGTCTGGACCCTTGTTCCCATAGTCAAAATCTGAGAATAAAACAAAAGTGATTATATAATAATCCAACACAAATTAATGAAATATGTAGGCTAAAGTCTAGTCTCCCCATGTCATTATCAATTAGAAAAAATATATTGTTTTGCGTGTCAAATAGGGAAATTTAAATATAGAATTTTAAATCTTTATAGGAATGTAGAAGCATCCATAACTTTTTTTGAATCCAATTATTTCCAAACAAGATCCTCTATTTTATTTTGGTGTTTCATCATAATGTTTCAAGATAATTACACCATATTAATGTAAAATGACATCACTAATTAACATATGACATAATTTTAAATAATGGAATACATGATGAAACGTCAAATTGGAATAGAGGATCATATTCAATTTATTTCTATGTCTACATTTGATAATTTTGAGGATAACAGCCCAAATTTTTAAAGTTGCTACCATATAAATCACGAAATATGTTTGAATAGTCCATTTTTTATAGGTTGAATCCACCGACACTGTACCAAGATTCTAGCCTATAAATTAATTTAATTGAAGGGGAATATTTTAATTTGAGCATAAATTCTTTTTAAGTTTTTTACTTATATAAAAAGTAAGAATACATAGGATGGATCAAGTAGAAAACTTTGTACCCAAATTAATGATAATTGTTTCACCTATTATCTGTAAAACGACACTGAGTGAACTAAATGCTTACGTGTACATGAGATATTTATCCTTGAACTTGAACTTTTGTATTAAACAGGAGGTAGGGCTTTTATTGTAGAGAAGGTTTGAAATAAATAAAATGGTTTGTGTACATAATATATGTTGATGATCAGTATCTCCACAAGGCTGTGTTGTATATGAGTGATCATTCGAATGTAAGATTTCAAATAAATGTATTTTAAATTTATATATATTTAAATAAAAAAGTTTAAAATGGGGAAGTGATAGAATTTCAAAATCATATCAATCCAAATATCACTATTGATTTTGTTATTGTAAATTTCAAATCTTTTTTTTTTTTTGGAAAGCAACGTTCATTTATTCACAAGAAACACAAACATCTTCGAGAAGGCCGACCACAAATGTTGGAGGCTCAACCCAAGAAGAGTAAGTTTCTTGTGAGACCGTCTCACGAAATTTTAATGCATTACTTGAGACGGATCAACCCACAATCCAATTACCCACCACCCAAACCCAACAATTAACATGTTATTTGTGGTGATGAGGCTCCGTCTCACGGAAATTATCCGTGAGACCGTCTCACATGAGTTTTTGTGATCCAAGAATGGGGGCTCGAAAAAAATCTCGAGGCCCTGACAATAGAATGTGCCACATAATTGGCTTTGCGAAGTACAAAATTAACCTTACAAATTTGAAAGGAATTACAAATATCATTGCAAGCTCTAGCATATCCACTGAAAACCGTATCATCATACTTCTTCTCATTGATTGCATCGACAACGGTTTTCGCATCCATCTCCACCTTCACTGAATGATATCCTAGATTTTTCAACCATGAAAGAGTCTCAATTTCAAATCCTTCCTTAAATCCCTTAATCCAAACACAAATCATAAATATATAACTTTCAGTATATTTTAAAAAAAAAAAACCTAGTTCTACTTTCTTTTTTATAGTTTTATTTCCTGTCAAGTTTTGTACTTTTCCTCCATATAGTTTTATTTTATTTTAATAATTTTTTTCTTCTATACATGAAAATAGTTGCAATTTTTGTTGACCAAGTTAAATAGGGGCGATATATGATAGTGGAAGTAAAAATGTAAGGGTACTTAAAGTCATGTATATATTAGGCAAAAATAAGCCATTAAAATTACCAGGATAAAATGTGCATTTTACCAATACTATAGCGTTCATTCCACTAACTTAGAGATTTTATTATTTTGATAAATATTTGTTTATCATTTATTTATGCAAATTTTGCCTATTGAAAATTGCTGGGTAACCAGAAATAGTTAAGAGGCATGCAGGGTGCTGAAAATTCGCGAAGAATATTGTGCTGCTGCTGCTCTCTCTCTCTCTCTCTCTCGATCGAGGGTATGAATTATCATCTTGTGATCATAATTAAAGATCATATTGGTAATTAATGGTAACCCTAAAATTACATAAGAATTAAGGTGCATATATGTGGTTTTTGTGTGTGTGAATGAATGGATCAAGTATTCAGCAAGGTTGGTTCTTATTGGTTGGGTCAGAAGGCCAAAGGGGAATTAAGCTCTGTCACTGGCTCTATTGGCAATGATGTCAATGTACGTAACTCTCATTCTTTCTTACTCTTTGATCTTCTTTTCCAATTTTCAATGGAATTCTGGTTTTTTTGTTGCATTTTAGATTTTTATAATTTGAGGATTTCTGGTAACCAATCTGATTTGATGTTGTGTAATGGATTTTCTTTTGCCTGATTTTGAATTTGGGAGAATGAGCAATGAACAAATTGTGGTATGCATATTATTTGCAATTTGAGGAATTTAATTGTAATATATACTTTCTTGCATTTTCTTGTTAGTCATTGTCAACAAGCATTGAAGGGGGTGCTAAATGGTTGGTTAACAAGGTAAAAGGTTAGTTGCCTTCTTCCCTTTTGTGGGCTTAAATGCAAATGCACTATATTTAACCTAGTATCTATTGTTCGTATATTTCACTAGGTATAACATCTACAGAATCTCGTATTTATGATTCATTTGCTTGTGTTTCTTCCTCTTTAACAATTAGAAAAGGCTCATCATAACCTATCACAATGACTTGTAATCCCTTTTCAGGCAAAATACAGAAACCATTGACAGAACTCCTAAAGGAGAACGATCTTGCAATAGGTATATTCCCTCGCGATGTGACAAACTACGAGTTCAACGAGGAGACAAAGAGGCTTACTGTTAATATTCCATCGGTTTGTGAAGTTGGATACAAAGATGGATCTGTATTGCGTTTCGTGACCTCCATAACCGGTTGTCTAGAGAAAGGCAAGTTGTCGGAAATAGAAGGAATAAAGACGAAGGTGATCATTTGGATAAAGGTGAGCTGCATTTCTTCCGAAGAAAACAAGCTCTTCTTCACTGCTGGTATGAGAAAAGCAAGAAATAGAGATGCTTATGAGTTTGTTAGAGATGGGGTTATTGTAGACAAGTTCTAAAATGCTGTTTATTTCATATACTTGTTTGAGGTAGTTTGAACTCATAATTCTTGTGTAGGAAAACATAGATGCATACATGGTTTTAATTGAATCAGCATTTTGCAATCTGCACAAAAAATTAGTACAAAGAAAAAAGTATTTGAATCATATGCAAAATATTAAAAGGGGCGAAAAAAAAGGAATTGCACCAGCCGGGAATCGAACCCGGGTCTGTACCGTGGCAGGGTACTATTCTACCACTAGACCACTGGTGCTTGGTTGATATGTGCTAAAATAGCTTTTATATAACTATAAATTTAAGAAATTCAGGCATTTTTTTCCTTTTTAAAAAATAGTATTTTTTAGGTTTGTAATTCATTTTATTAGTACAGGTAATATATAAGATATGATAATATTTTTATACATATGATGTGAATTGATAAAAGAAAACATAAAATTAGAATCTTAATGTTCATGCTTCGCTGCAAGTTGTAACTTTCTTATGACATTAAAAAAATATATATAGCTGAGTATAATAATATACAAAACTTATAAAGTGATGAACAATTAAAGCACACAAAGCCAGACTCTGTTATAATTTATTATTTTTATACTTTTCTTTATGATAAGAATAAATAAATATCTGTGTAAAATTATTTGTTTGATTTTTTAGTGAAAATATCTTGTTTAATTGATTTTTTTAATAAATTGATTGATAGTTTGAATTTATAATTTACTACTTCCGATCTCATTTAAATGTTTTTTTTTTCTTTTTTAGTTATAAATTGAGGAACATTCAAATTGGACAAAACCTCATGAATTTTTATGGTTTGAAATAAGTATGAAATGGATTAAACACAATAAATTGAAAACTAAGAAAAAATTTTGGGACAATGATTAGAGGTAAACCTGAAAGAAATATCAGATTATGAGTTAAAATGACAAATAATCGGAAAGATGATTGAATCTTTCTAAATAACACTTAAATGGAATCAGAGGAGTGAATAGTTATTAATGTTGTTTAGATTCAATAAAGTTAAAAGTAAGCTCATGAGCCACAATAATATTAGATAAATTAAACTCGAACTCAATAACTTACGAACTAAACTCAAATCATCTTAAAAATTCATTTCAACTCAATTCAGTTACATCCATACTACACAAAAAAGGAATCGAAGTGAAAGAGTTACCTACGAAAATCAAAGGTGTTTATATAACTAAACATCCTCCTTATTCTTGCACCTTTTTCCCATACAAAATATAATCATCCTCATCATATACAGAACTTATAAAGTGGGAGAAATAGGTACAAATATGCATTTATAATCTCGATTATGGTATAAATATTTGACATAATATGTACAAAATATAACAATAAAGTGGGAGAGTAAAGTTCTCTGCATTATTCAATTGTTCTAAAGTTATGAAAGAACACTTGTGTTCAAATATAAATTTCCCTCTCTTCAATCCACAAAGCTTGATTTTTCATTAAATCTTTCGAAAAAACTTTTCACAGACTCATATGTAGACCAGCAGATTGCAGCAGCTGGAGCATGAAATAACATTCTCGGAATCCATCCTCGCATTAGCCCTCCATATCCATCCTTTTTCTTGATCATACGAATCACATCCACGATCGAGCTACTTGTGAACCGTTCGCACCCACAAACACCCTACATTATCAAACATAGAATACTCTCAGAGACTAAAATACTAAAGGGTTAATTTTAATTTTGGTCCCCTATGTATATAAGTCACTTTCCATTTTTTGACAACCAAATTTTTGTCCTCTATGTTTTAATTTTTTCCAATTTTAATTCTTTTTAGTCAAAATTTTCAAATTGCTGACGTGGCTGTCGAAATTTGACTGTCACGTTAGATTTTCTGATGGCCAAGTTAGCGATTTTGAAAATTCCATCGAATTGGACTGAATTTGGTAAAAATTAAAATATAAAGAACCAAAATTTGAAAACGGAAATTAGGTTGTCAGAAAATAAAAATGTCTTACATATATGACTAAAATTGAAATTATTCTAAATACTAAATACCCTTGAGATAAAATCTCTCAATAAATCTGTTTCTCGAGCAGATTTACTTAAATGTGCTCGAGAAACATCATTACCTGGCACTGCAACTGGGTCTTAACGACATCGAGAGGGGTCGTGATGGCCGCGGCCAGTGCACCAGCAGCAGCGCCAGCTGTCGCGTGCACCAACAAGTTCTCATCGTCGTCTCCACTCTCAGGCGAGACCTCCATTAGGCCTCTCTTAGCCGCCTCATAGGTGGCGAAATGAACGGCCGTAAAAGGCGCGTTCATGACAATCGTCGTTCTATAACTCGCGTAAAAAGCCCCGATCCCTTCTTCAGACAAAACCCTCTTGACACACTCGACGACTCCCTTGTACGGACTACCCTTCAACTGCAATCTCTGCTTCACCACATCCATCGGTGTTAATACAGCATCACTTGCAACCGTTGCACACACACCGGAAGCTGCATGGGCCACCGAGTTATTCGGGTTTCCGGCTGATAGAAACTTCTTGGAAGACTCATAGACAGAGAAGTAGACAGCGTGTGCAGGGCCGGCGCCTAGTCCCATGGCTGCGATCCCACGGTATAGACCACCTAGGCCTTCTAGTTTTAGGATTGAGCCGAGAGATTGCCTTAGAGTTATGGATGAGGTTCGGGTTGAGGAAGTGATCGCCTGCATGCGAGTCTTGAGAGTGTCCACTGGGAACATGGCCATGTGTTCTACAGAGCCGGCTATCGAGCCTGCAATCATGAACTGCCAGAACTCGAGGCCATCGTGGATCGGTGGGAAAACCAACACTTGGTTTGGGTTGGTTTCCATGGCGATGAGAAGAAATGGTGGAAATGAATCAATGGTTTAAATGGGTGAGTGAATAATTGGGCTTTGCCAATCACTTTCAAGTCGAATTGACATTGCTTGTCTTCTTGCTTGAATTGAAATCTTGAATTTTACTTGCTCTGAGCAGAGAGAAAGAACAGAGAATCAGAGATGAAGTTATTATTATATTAAGTAAAGGAAACAATGCCATTTAAGACAACATAGTACAAGAAAAGGTTGCTTTGCTTAGTGAATGCAGCAATAAGACTAGCTTAAACCTTAATGAAATCGAAGAAACTTTAACACGATGATCAACTACGATTTGAATGGAGATGACAAGAATCTTATGATGGGGACAAGGAGAAAAGATGAGGCGAATAGGCATGTTCTATCCACACGCCTTTCCATTAGTGCATCAATATATCTCAATATCAAGACTCTCAATCACCATCACAGCTTTTAAATATACTCCATTCAGATCAAAAAGAGAATAAGTTGATGAACATCGAACTTGTGGCGTCCACAGCTACCTTGATGAATTTAGCTTCTTCAAAAGCAGTCATCACAAATTCGATTAAGAAAGAGAGCAACAAGAGACGAAAAATCGAGAATTTTATGTCCTCATGTTAAAGATGAGGTTCCATCCCTTTAGCAATCGACAAACAACAACGCGAATTTATGCCACTCATGGCTGATTCCTTGCGTGATTCTTGCGAAAATTACTCCATTTTTCAACGTTAAAGGGCATCTAAAACAGGGAAAGATTCATGATAACTTGGAATATAGATTGCCATTCTCCATTTCTATGTTCTAATCACCAATAACACTAGCAAAACATACACTAAATGAACGATAGTATAATAAGGGAGCGATACTCTTTAATCATCTCTACTATGATTATTATACAAAACTCGTATTTGAACAACATAAATACTACACACACAAACACACAGTGCAGCTGTTGGCTTATTCTCCTTCATCAACCATGTTTTCAAGATTTAAAAAATCAAATTCAATACAGTCTACAGAATCTCCAATACTTAAACTTTTTGCAGGCTCTGTTCTTGTGCACATTAGGAGTCGAAGACGAGTGTATCATCTGCCACATCACCTGTATATCTTCATATCCTCCACATGCCTCCATGTCCTCGTACAAGCTAACCAGCCCCTTGCTTTTTTCTGCAATAAAAAAACATGATCTTAGGTTCTTTAAAACAACAAAATCAAGAAAAAGATGTGCATCGTTTCATTGCATTGTACCTGCTGCCTTGTGTCTGAAATGCGAAGCAGCAGTAGCAAGTATATCCCTTGTTGGGAGAAGAACTGAGTTCTTGATTATGGAACTTAACCAAATCTTTCTCCTCTCCATTTCCTCGGATACTTGAACTTGATTCGTTCCCGAGTCTATATTCACTTAACCTCGATGCCACGTGTATTAAATAACGTTTTTAAGCTAGATAATGAGAGGCAGCCAACAAAGAAGGCAACAACAATCAACAAGACAGAAAGTTTTCAAATTTTAAGATTTTCTCAAGATTTGGAGATTATAAAACTAAATGTAAGAAGATTTGTAATCAAGTTTCTGAATTTAAATAGGGAGTTAATATGATTTGGAGAAAGGTGTGATGTTGAGAAGAATGGAGACTTGAGAGGAAAAAGACATATTGAGCAGGAGCAATTGTTTTTGGATTTTGCTAATCTTATTTATTCAAGAAATTAAGATTCTTATTAATTATATTGTTTTGAGAATGTGGGGTGGGGCCCTGGTCAAACGGTTGCTTTGGTTTTTCTATCAGAGCCTTTCTACAAACAGTTTGTTTCTATTAATCAAATATAATTAAGAAATGCAAACAAGACCCCTTATTTCATTTAGTGTTTCACTGTCTTTTAAGACATGTCACTTGTTAATCTATGGTATTGTTTTATACATGTAATGTAATACAAGAGAAAGCATACAATGTTTATATAAAGATTGTAAGGAATAGGCCATTGTTTGGTTAATTTCCCTTTTTCTGATTTGATTTTTATTTTTATTTTTTATTTTATTTAAGGGTAGGAGGAGGTGAGAAGATAAGCATGTGCAGTCATAACAAATCTTGGAAGTATAGTCACCTAGTTGATTGCCTTCTTACCAAATCATGATTACTTGTTTCTTTCCATATATAGCATATAACATATTTTTAACCTCAAATGTGTAATAAAAGATGTTGATAGCAACTTTGGATTCCCTCTTATATTTTATTTCCTTTCAATGTAAATTAACAATGTTATTTCTATGCATGGGATACAATAAAATAAAATACGAGATTTGAAAACGCAATTGAGGATTTAAATTGGTGGATTAAGTTTCTTGACAATCTTGACCAGTACCGATGAAACTAACTGCTATCAAGTGTTTGTTCATGTTCTATCAATTTGCAATCTCTAGTGCCTATAATAATAATAATAATAATAATAATAATAATAATTATTATTATTATTATTATAATATTTTGGATCATCAAGAAGAGAAAAATATGGCAAAATTGCTAGCAAACAACAAAATGAAGAACAAGAAATAAGTCAACTCTCTCTCTCTCTCTCTCTCTCATCTATTGATGTGTGACTGAGTAGCAAGAGCTTTCTCTTAGTTGGAAAAAGAATTAGTTGTTGAATACAAAATATTAATTTAAGAAAGGTAGTTGGAGGTTGTTGGGCACAAACCAATATTTGAAGTTGGATGAAAAATGAGTATGGTATGATTTTTTATTTTTTTTCCTTCAATAAAGTATAAGAGAATTAAAAGGATACTTCATACTTCTCTCCCCCTTCACAATATTAATTTTTTTTTTTATGCTTGTTGTTCTACAATTTAAAATAAGTTATGGTTTATTTTTACTATTTTTACCCCTAATCATTTTTTATCCATATATTCTTCTGTATACTCATTGATTATAGTCATGTAATAAGGATAATACGAACATTTAGTTTCATTGATTTGTTCATGTGCACAGATTTAAAACAAGCAGTCATACAAAACAAAGACTATAAATTAATATTTAAAATTATTGGAAAATTCTTAAACTGTTTATGCAAACTGGTGTTTTAGACATTGTGAACGCTCGTTGCAAACTGGTGTATATATACAATGACTCATTGTCATCTTTACCCAAGCTAATATCTTCCAAACATTGCCATATTACCCAAATCAATTGTGTTATTTTGTATTATTCTAAGACCATCTTCTATGAATTTTTGTGTTAATTAGCTAACTGTTAGTAGTTCATCAGATGATTCAACAAAAAAAAAAAAAAACTTGCTCTAAGTAGTTTCTTGATTTAATATACATAACAAACAGACTTGGAATATCCATCTTATAAAAAAAAAAAAAAAAGGAGACATTACAATCCCATTATGAAAGGGAGAAACAAGTAGAAAGTAATTAAACCCTGCTTTCAGTAAAAATAAGGCAGGTTTGACTGTGAGGATCTAATAGTAATAATCACAGCAGAAATGTGTGTGTGTGAGAGAGAGAGAGAGAGAGAGAGAGAGAGAGAGAGAGAGACTAATCATGTACAATAAAATGAATCAAAATAGAAGCCTCCTCACTTGCAGTAGTTGTATCACCTGCTCAACAAAACAAACAATGAATCCTTTATCATTTTCTTTTTCATCATATTTGCTATTTTCTATTTTCTTATAATAAAAGATGTTTTATACCAACTAACAAGAAAACATGTTTATATTATATCCAAAAAATTTCACCATGGCCCAAGTCTTTTTAGCTTTGGTGCGTGGGTCAAACTTCAAAGTGTAAAAAATGCATAAAAAATATGTTTCCTTTTTTTTTTTTTTTTTAAATGTAAATATGTTTTCTTATTGAACCCTTCACATTATTTCCAACAAAAAAAAAAAACAAAAGGAGTTTTCACGTTCAAGTGTGTAGACATGAAATGCAAACAACAAAAACAAGAAAGAGAGTAGGAAAGCAAAGTACCAGTAAGAGGCGTAGGTAAGTGAGACACAATATTACCAATCAAACCACCACCACCACCACCACCGCCGTCGCCGGCGGCGGCGGCGGTTCCATCCATGTCCTTTTCTTCATGCTTGTCATCTTCACCTCCATTAGGATGCAAAATACCAGAAATGAAGTTTCTTATGACCCCACCACCTGGACTTTTCTCTTCTTCTTCTTCTTCTTCACTTTGTTTGCCACCATTAAGACTCTCTTCTTTTAGTTCCTTGTGGTTGGAGAAAATCATGTCTCCAATTTCAGTTAGGCCATGACCATCTTCCATGTTGTTATCCCTAATATTAATTAATTTCTTTGAGAGAGATATTAATATATATTAGAGGGGACAAACGTGAGTTGAAGTAAAGGGTGGGATTGAAGAGAGTTCCACGCGTACACATATAGCACCGCCTCATCATCTTTATTTAATTCCATCTTTATTATTCATAAATGGATAATGTTACAGTGTCCAATGAGATCCAATATAGAGTCGGTTACTCTTATTGCTCATTTATCTACCTCTCTTTCCACTATTTTATATTTCTTTTTTTAATGATTTTTCTAATTTAATAAACATCAAACTTAGATAAAAACATTTTTATTATACAATCTCTCCCCCACTTATTCCCTCCTTCGGGTTGCACACAACTTTATATGATATGGTTTCTTCAATTGTTTTCTCATTTAGTTTACACCATAATTCGTGACATCATTTTACTGGTGAAAATTTATAAAATGAAACTGTCATCTATATCTAAACTCATTTTAACAAAGTTATAACCAGATTATAAGTTGTGGATTGACTCGTTTTTGCAAAATTAGATGTATGAAACAATTCACAAGAATCTTATGTACTTATCGGATGAAGAATAAAAGAAACTGAATATAATAAATTAAAAATAAGAGATATTTTTCACATAATTAGGTGGGATGATCTTATAAAAGAAATGTCAAATCATAGCAAAAAATATAAGTGACCAGAAACAAAATTAACCTCCACAAAGTCATTTGAATAGGGTCAAAGGAATGTTTATACTCATTTATTATTTTTCCTAAATAATTTGCGCTTAATTGTAAAATAAAACAAACAAACTTTCAAAAAAAAATTACAATTTTATTACCATGTTTCAAATCTAGCAAAATCAAAATATTCTAAACTTAACTTTATTTTCAGATTCGAATCAGACTTTCAGGTGAAAACTCAATAATTCATAAAATGTTAGGAGAGTATAGAGAATCAGAATCATTTTGTCTAAACCAAAATGTCTTGTCTAAATCCAACCAAAAGAAACCTTCTCTCGCACATAAATGGCACATATCAATCAGATAGAGGCAGGTCAAAAACTGAACAACAAACAAATAAAATATATTCATTCATCCACTGCAAAAAAAAGGTTTCTCATCTTTACAAGTTCAGGATTTGCAATGTCCTCCCAAACCACCAATTCAAAGGAATTCTCAAGCCAAAACTCTTCATCAATGGGGGTAGTAGTACATGATAATCGAAGCTGTATAGTACCATTTCACGAACGGTGTGTATTGAGAGAAATCATATGTCGAACAATACGTTCAAGAGAACTTACCTGAAGAAGCAACCATCACAAAAAGAAACGAATTCAGCAAGAGTAAAATGAAGAGGTCAGAACTTGACTAAGTGTGAGATGTCGTTTGCTATAATTCGGTTTGGAATCCGTCAGATGGATTCTCTCCCTTTGTTTTCTTTTCCAACACCCTCTTCGCCTTTCTTCTTGCATTTTTAGCATCAGCATCTGCTTGGACTTTTTCCATAATCTTGTCGAAACCCGGAATTGTCTTCTCCAGTTTGTTGTACGTTTGTATGCTCAGGTTGTGGAATATTTCGAAAAGTCCCTACCAAGAGAAAGCAGTTCAAGAAAACGTTAGGTGAAATATATTCAATTCAGAATCAATTATCTCCAAGTATTTGGTGATTAGAACATACCATGACATCTTTGTTCCATTCAGCGATGTATGGAGGGCCAGTTGTGAACGAACCAAGTGGTTCACGGAACCACTTACCACGAAACGTTATCTGATCCATTGCTTGTTCGACGCTGAGAACCTCCCATGGCCTCAACCCAGGAATGATTTCTGCCAGTTGTTGCCTGTACCAAATGAATAACACGCAATTTCTTATATCTATAGAGGAAAAGTATACTGGTCTGTGAACAACTGATCGAACAAAATAGAATACAAGAAAGCTGGAGAGAGTGTACCTAAGATCTTTTGGGATGAATTTATTGGGCATGTGGTCTTCTTCTAAAATAGTTGTAAGCTCAGAGCCACTTGCCCAAAGAAACAACGCATGACTAGGAATCCTGACACCAGGCCAAACACCATCGTTAGCCGCTAGCACAGCTAAATCACGTCTTTTGCTCTCATATGCTTCGTCTTGGAGCTGCTTATAAGTTTTATTTTCATGCCCCTTGAGAGGAACCCAAGGTGGTATTCCTTTCTGTAGCTTATGAAGAAAAGCCGTAGCAGCAGCGCCTAATCTAACTGAGAAACAAACCAGCATTGCCAATTAGAATTAAGATCGTAATCTGAATCTTATTCCAAGGAAAAACCGGATTACTCCAATGATGGAATAGCATGTCTAATAACAATTAGCTATTACCGATTAATAAAAACCTTTCTGGATGTTGCTACATACGGATCTACATGACCTTATAATTTCAAGTTTATGAAAAGTAGCTTTAGCTGCTTTATACACATTGCTGTAAGCAGATGACTCAGGATTTTCTCTAATGCCTCCATCAGAAGAGCTAAAGTTACATGTAATTTGAAGGATTTGGATAACATTGTAAACTAATAATAATTAAAATTGATACAACTATATAGAGGATAGATTCTCAGTAGTCCTCATTTAGGTTTAGATCAAGATTCGATGTCCCTACAAGTACAAGCTAAATAAAATTTACCAGGTATCAATCACAAACCTTCCCAAGTGGCAATTGCACGCTCCATACCATGGACCATGCTAATCGGTGCCCATTCATCCATGTCCTCACCCCAGATAAATGTATGCTTGTCTATTATTCCTGCACCCCAGGCTGTTTTGAGTTGTATTAGTTCCATTGGTCCTCTTGAACGACCCAATCGATCCTTATAGAACCACCCACCACTTCTCATGATAACTACGATGAAACAATATAAACAGATCAGTTCACTGAAACATACAGAAGTGGAATGTGGTAAATAGCAATTAATTGAACAATCCTCCCAGTAGACAGAAAATAACCAAAAAGTAAGAAAGAAAGCAAAAATAGTGCAATGGAAAAAAAAAATTCAGAAATAAATAAACCTTGCAAGTATCATGAAATCAATTGCTAAAAGATAACAGATAAACAGGATGTGAGGGACATTAAATCTGCAGATAAACAAACACCAAATCATGTTCTTAGTTTGGCTGAGTTTAATTTCCAACATAAAACTTGCTTGTATTGGCACCCTATTATGTCAATTCAGTTCTGTAAGTCACATGACACATCAACAGTTTGCTTCACATATCAATAGAAATTGACCATTCTGAGTCCGACATTATGACAAGATACAAGTATACATGTTTCATTACATAAAGATAATCTTTGTTCAACGGTCAGGAAGTCTACACAACATCCAGGATTGCTACTAATGCGAATAATCAACAGAACAATAGTACTCAAATAAATCTTAAATGCTTGAAATAGAAGGTGCACATAGTCTTTAAACAAAAAGGTAAAACCAAGTATCCAAAATGAAATGACAATAGTTTTGTACTTACAGTCATAGTACCGCCTCTCGAGTGCTTTATAACCAATAGCCTGAGCAACATCAATTGGCCTACCAGGTGGGTATGGCCGCTGCCTGAACCCCCAAAGCCCGAAAAAGAACTGCTTGGCAAAATCCCAAAACTTATCATCCGAATCCTTCTTCGTTTTTATAGCCTTCCTTGGCATTGGCCTCCCATCCAGCCCAATCACATTGGGCACTGCCTTCACAATCACAATGAACAAAATTTTACCACGGCCACAAAGTAATATTCATCAAAACCAAAATCCCATTTCTTAGCTTATAGAAAAATACCCTGATCAACTTCATCAAACACCATAACTCTTATCGTCCTTAAAGAACACATCATAAGTATTAACTATTAACACAACTAAATGCAGCAATTGAATCATAGAACAATACACATAGAACCAATCCTGCAGAAATATACAAGTAAAAGAACAATTGTAAAATACCTGCCACAATTTCTTATCTTCTTTCTTGTACGGAACCGAATTCTCCTGAAGCTCCATCTCATTAAGTTTATCAGCAATTTCCTCAGCGCGGGCTAAGAACTGCACAACCGGGCTGCTCCGAAACTCGGCCCACCACTTCTCATTCTCCTCAATCTCTTCCTGTGTAGGGTTTTCCTTCTTTTCAAAAATCGGGTCCTCCTGTAAAATGTTCTCAACCTCAGGGCTATGTCGGTAATCCGGCAGATTCTCGCACTCCCAGTAGAACTGTTCGAGCATTTGGCTGTACTTTCCAGGCTTCTCATCGGGCTCGGTTTTCGGTTTCTTCGAAAACGGGTTGGATATGGAAGCGAAGTTGGGGGTTTTTGAGCAGGGTTTAAGGAAGGCGGCGACGAAATTGAGAGGAGGAATTGGGAGCTTCGGAGGGAACTTAAACCAGTTATCACCAAACGGGTTAAAATTAATAGACGCCATTATCGAAGCTTTAGTTTGCTTGCAGACTCAAATATACAGAGGTGAGAGCAGTGCAAATTTGGATGATGAGAGAGGAGGGAGAGGGGTTTCTTCTCCAGTTGATTTCCTACGGAAATCTCCAGTGTGTTTCAGTTTTCTTTTCACGTTTTCAGAGACAGGGCGGAATTACCAAAGATTGACGGGCTCATTAAATGGGCCATCCAGACAAATATAGTTGCACAAATTCGGGCCCAATATGTCATCCAATAAAAAATAGCATCTTCTAGGGCCCATCAATAATAACTAGGCAGTCTGCAGGCCAGTGGCCCAACTATTACTGTTAACTAGATAGTTAAACTTACCCAGTTACCCACTCACAAGTCACACCATCCCAATTTGTTAGTAAATCATTAGAATTTTGTAGTATGTATCGTCCCATGTACCTCTCTTCCTAACATATTTAAAAAATTTATAAAAAAGTAAGTGAAACAGTCAAAAGTATAATATGGTTGGTGTGGTTTTCAGTTAGCAATATCTTAAGTTTAAATTTTTTATTTACCAATTAGAAAACTGGATCACATTTTTCCCTACTTATATAATTCACAATGTTAGTCATCAAGTTGTGATTATCATAACTTGAAATTTATTATCATGTTGATATGTGACATACAATAAGTAGATATGGTGAGGAGATAAACTATGAGTTTAGATTTTAGATGGAACGAGACGGAGCAATTGCCCAAGAGGTACAATCGAGTTAGTAAAGTCTCTGATGATGTGGAGAGAAAAAAAAATCATCTGTCAATGCAAGTGCAAATCTTGCGAGGGTCAAATTTTCACAAAAATATTGTGAAGATTTGTATCATGTTGACTCTCTTCCATCAATTTACATCGATTCGATTGAGGGTTCTACAGTCGAATGGAAGAGTTTTTCATCTATTCATAATAAAATAAAATAAAAACAAGAAATGTATATCTCACTATTTACATCTCACCCGATTTCTCCATTCTTCCATAATCAAAAGAAATGGGGACTAATTTATTACATGTGATAGGAGAGAGAAAAGTGTAGTAATGTATTAGTACAAATTTAGAGGAGAGAGAGAGGGATATAAATTTATTAGTAGTAATGAGGGAGAGACAAGAGGGAGTTGGAGCAGCAGAAAAAAGAAAAAGCAATAAAAGTGGAGTTAATGGGAACAAGATGGATAAAGACTAAAGAGAAGAAGGCAGCCTTGCTTGATACCATGGATATGAACATCATTTAATCTTATATATTGCTACAAATATCACAAGACAGAGCTTAGAGTTAAGAATGGGTTCTCAAAGACGAGCCATTCTAACAATTTTTGTAGCACTAGTTTGTGTAATATCACAACCTCATAGTGGATCTGCAAAACCTCATAATTTGTCCAAGATTTCAGACTCCCAAAACAGAGTAACCGTATCACTCTACTACGAATCTCTCTGCCCATATTGTGCTAACTTCATTGTCACTCATCTTGTCAAGATTTTCCAGACAGATCTCATAAACCTCGTCAATGTCAGGCTTATTCCTTGGGGCAACACTCGAGTTCAAGCCAATGATACTTGGATTTGCCAGGTCATCCCATCTCTCTCTCTCTCTCTCTCTCTCTCTCTCTCTCTCCTTCTCTCTCTTTCTCTCTCTAACATTTACTTATGTTGTGGTTTTGCAGCATGGTGTGGATGAGTGTCAGCTGGATGTTACAGAAGCTTGCGCCATAAATGCATGGCCTAGAGTGGTATGTTCGTTTACAAATAGACGATAAATACTGCATCCAATATAATTAGTCGACTTATACGAGGATTATTGGCAGGAGACACATTTCAGGTTCATATATTGTGTGGAGAGGCTGCATTTGATGAATAGGCACAGTGAATGGCAATCTTGTTTTGCTGCAAATGATTTGGATCCTAAGCCCCTCCATGATTGCTACTCTAATGGCTTAGGTTTTCGGGTTAGTGCTCTACATCTCTTTCATACATTATGATGTTATAAATTCTATGTTTTTTAAAAAGCACTTGATAAATTTGAAATTATCTAATGCTTAATGTTATGTCACAAACTATGCAGCTTGAGAAAGCATATGCTGAGGAAACAGCTAATCTCAATCCTCCACACAAATTTGTGCCATGGGTGGTTGTGAACAATTTCCCTATTCAAGAAGTTAGTCTCTCTCTCTCTCTCTCTATATATATATATATATACAAAAAATGAGTTGTTTTTCTACTGCCATGATTACAGGATTATGGAAACTTCATAAGCTACATTTGCAAAGCTTACAAAGGAAATGAAGTGCCCAATGCTTGCAAATCAAGTTCACTTGAAATCAACTCATCTGAACCTGCAACTTCTGCACCTCAAGTCTCTACTCCATAACACCATTGCAGATGCAGAGAATAGCAATAATAGAAGCTTCAACAGCATTTTGAGGATATATAGTAGACTCCCAATATTTCTATCTTCTCCCCAGTTACTTCGTTTCACAACTATGAGATTTTCCTATGTTCCAACATACAACAATGTGTATCCATTGGACTACTACATATTGATCAAGTCATAGAATAGATGCAACATAAGTTTGGTTTTTCATGTTCTAATAAGCAATCCAACTACAAAAACATCTTCAATTTCAATTTCATACTCAAGAGAGGGGCGGGGGCACACGCCATAGATGTACATTGCCTCACCAAGTCGAGCATATTGGTGAAACTACAAGTAAATAATCAGCTCAATGAAACCATTGTAGACCAAGAAATATCAATAATTACAACAGTTGTAATTGGCCATTTAGTAACAAATCTGCAATAATTGCACACTAGCACCCAAGTTACATGTTAATCTGCATACGCTAGCATAATCGATACTCACGACGAGTTTATCATCTTCCATATATTGTTACAAGTATCAAAGGAAGTGACCTTGGATGGATCAAACTCAAACTTTTCGACCGCTTTCTTATCTCTCTCAACAATATCTAGAGTATTGAAGTTAAAGGGAAATCCATTGAACCGGGAATGTAAAACTGTAGACTAAAATCAAATGCATATGCACTAATAAAAAAGTAGATAACTACTCAAACAAAGAAGGATACGGCCTGATATTATGGATGGGTCATCCAAGTATGGTATTATCTTTGTGACAGATGCATACATTGAAAGTTTCATCCTACAAAACCAAACAAAATTGAATAAGCTGCTGTGTGATGAAAGAAATCCATAAATATTGCTTTCACCAATATAAAACCAAGAAAATAACTGGAAAGCAATCTTGCCCAATAAATAGCTAGATACGAACAACAATAAGAAATTCATTCACCAAATGTTGTTAGGTAGAGCAGATGTAGGAGCTCTTTTCATCAAGCTCCAATAAAATTCCCCATAGGTTATTGAGAATGACATCAGACATGAATTCAGGTCAAACTGGGGGGGGGGGGGGGGGGAATATATAAACGCATTTGGTTCTTAACTATTTATATCTCTTATTCAATTGGCATCAACCAAACTACAGGATAAAGGTCTTTACAATTGCCTCTTAGCTAGAACATAATGGATAGTTGATGGTCTAATGTCTATTTGAGACATTATTTCTCCATATAAGACAATTCTGCACATGTGGGAACCTTCAACAACAACCCAGCCATGACCAAGAGATTTACTATTGAACCAGGGAAAGAGCAAATAAATAGCAGTACGTTTTGGAAGACCCTATGATCATGTTTGCTAAACATTAACTATATATCAGACTGAATAGCATGAGATAGATACCACAATATATTGATACAGAAATGCAAAATTTCAAGCTCATGTGACTTACTGAGCTCTCAGTTCATCTTGCTCGATCTTCTTCATTGTTTGCCTTTGTTCTTCAACGGAGTCCCTCTTGAGCTCTAAGTCATCAATTTCGTTAATAATCTCTGTGTTTACCACAATAGAAGTTGTTAACCAGTGCTGCAAAAAGTAAATCAAGAACCAGAAAATATACAGAAGAACATGATACTTATCTAAGTTCCTCTCTAAGCATTCGTTCTAGATTCTGTTCCTCTTCCAACTCTTTCTGCAATAAGTCTAGTTCTGCATCGGCAGCACTCTCAGATTCTGCAACTGCAGCTTTTTGCTTACATGCATGAATCTTGTTTTCATAGTCTGCCACAAGTATCAACTATTAGGAGAAACAAAAGATAACAAAACTACAACATTCAAATGTTTTGAGATATACTCTATTTCCATATTATATATGTTACTCTTTTAAACAACATGAATACAGTTAAAAATGCACTGTATTTGAAGCAGCATCACATTGCTACTGCATCCAGGGATCACATAAAGTTTAACTATATGTGAAATCAGAAATCTAAGGAGTTCAATCACTTTCACTTCAGCAACTCAGAAGACTCTAGCTTTAAGATGCTATGCCAAATAAATTAGGGTTAACTGCCGCAAAAATCACGAATTTTTCAGAAATTGCAATTTTAACTAATCTTTTGGTTTTAGCAAATATAACATGAGTTTTAATGTCACGTGCATTCAAATTCAGGCATCTCTTCCTCTAAACATTTGATCTTCACCCAACATAAACTCAAAATCCCCCCCCCCCCCTTTTTTTTTTGCAAAAGATTAGTTAAAATTGCAATTTTGGAAAGTTCGTGATTTTCGTGGCAATTAACCCAATAAATTATGAAGAAAAGAACTTATTTTGGAAAACACGAACAATTTCATCGTCCCATTGTCCCATTCTGACTATTTAAAACAAATGAATAACTAAATAAAACAAAACCTTTGAACACAATTCATGCAATTAGAAAGCAGATTAGCCCAATACTGATATTTTAGCTACTGGCTCGAAAAAGGGCACAAATTCTAAAACAATTCACCAAGATAATTCAAAGGACAGCTAGTAAGGGTTAAAACATCGCAGCCTTAACAGAAACACAATAACCAATCACTTGAAGAATTTACAAAAACCCACACAAGAGTCGATTAAGAACATTTCTACTAGCACTAAGATAGTTCAATGTGAATATTTTAAAGAAATGGAAAAAGAATATAAATATTAAAGCAAAAATTTGAACCTTCGATGGATTTCTGGATGTCATTGAAGTCTTTGTCACACTGGGATTGAAGAGCATTGGCTTGCCGGAGAAAATGCTTAAGATTGACGATATCTTTCTCTTCTTTCAAAAAATCCTTCAAATTGTTGCCGTAAGTGATCAATTCCTCCATACTTATTGTTCTTGATACCTCCCCCATTTTTACTTCAGTTGCTTTACCTTTTCTACTGAATTATTGACAAAATTGAGGCCGAAAGGGTTTAACTTTTAGGGTGTTGGTGATTGTCAGAGAGTTCGATAGATTAACACAAAATTTACGAAGATTGCGAGATGTGATTTCGCGTGTTTGTGCTGTGGGTTGAGATCTGTATGCGAACGAAGTGGAGAGAGAGAGAGAGGGAACGGCTGAAAATTTCGAAATGAAGATGAAATACTAATTTGCAACTTTTGCAATCAACAAATTAGTCCTTATTTAATTTTATAAATAATATTTAGTAAATTTACAAAATATAAATAAATATTGAGAAGCTAATATATAAGTCGATATGTCCGAGTGGTTAAGGAGACAGACTCGAAATCTGTTGGGCTTTGCCTGCGCAGGTTCGAATCCTGCTGTCGACGTTTTTTACCATTTTTTTGCTTAGTAAGTATTTCCTATTCTACCCTTCATATTTTTCTTTTGCTTCATTTTCCTATTCTACCCTTCATATTTTTCTTTTGCTTCATTTTCCTATTCTACCCTTCATATTGATTTCTTTATAAGCTTATTGAACACATCTTAATTCAGTAAAATAGGTTGATGTTGACATGTATGAACTTTATAAAATGAAGGCCATTTCGATTATACTAAAATAAATTACAACAAAGATGGAATAATTGGTTTCCTCTAAATATTTGCAACTTAAATACATCACTTATGAGAATGAATAATATACATGTTTTATTTACGCCCATTGCAGAATGTGGAAACTCTTACAAGTGCTATCTCCTTCCATTGCAACACCATCTCATTTTCTCTCAACCCTTCAATCTTAACATTGTATGAACCCTCTCTCTCATCCACCATTACCTTAGCTTCATACAAGCTTTCTTCACTCACTTTCTTACGCCCCAAAACGCCGTCAAGATCATATCTTTTCATCGTCTCCTCCCATTCTTGAAACCATCCGACGGGGCACATTAAAGGTGCAAGAAAAAGACTCTCAATGGCTATTCTTGCTTCCACAAGAAAAGCCGGAAAATTCGCCTCCAAAGACTCAAACATAGCCTCGTAGTGTCTGAGGAGTTTGTCAAAATACGATCTGTAACCAGGACAAATGCCCGAACTTTCCATTGCCTCTCCATCGCCAATAGTCACAATTCCATCAAAACATGTTAGCAATACCTTGGCTAGGTTAAGAAACTCGACCACACGATCCTTTCGCCTCCTTTTTGCCATATGTGGAAGACTAATCATGCAATTGAACACCACCCAATCTCTCACTCCTCTCCTTTTCTTCATTCTCATCATTTCACTAGCAAATTCCTCCATGCTTTTCTCTTCTATTCTCACCTTTACGCCATATCTCTCACCGTGTTTCTTTAACCTTTTCTTCGTCTCCTCAAACTCCCAACTATAAAAGGAGCATTCATCTTCTAGCTTTATCGAAGTGAGCCTCAAGGCCCTCCGTTTCGAACCCAACACCTCGAGCAACGAGGGCCATTGGACCCCATCTCCAATGTCAAAGTCCACTACATGTAAAGTAGCTGCATCATCCGGCATGGATTCAAGAATAGCAGAGTTAGCAGCAAAATGAGCAAATCTCCCACAAGGGAGACTCTGATACACCACCATGAACGCTGTAATGAAGTTCTTGATCGACTCTTCTCTTAAGCATTCACCATCATTGAACAGGTTGTATGCAACCCGTTCAATGGTGGTTCCAAAGGGGTCGCTTTTCTCCTTTATCGACTCAACAATCACTCGAGCAAGCTCCTTATTTCCACCCTCAAAGGCCTCTGCATAAGCCCTCAATAAATGAAGTAAACTCAATTCATTATCCAGCTCCATCTCCTCCCTTGGCAGATCAATGAGTGGTGATGAGTTTTGGTTGGATTCTAATGAAAGAGAAGGACTCCATTCATCTTCATAATCATCAGCATTTAGCCACTCACAAATATCCTCAATATCACCACTTGAAATGGCCTCAAATCCCACCATGGATGAACTGATTTGTATGTCATCAAGAACGAAAAACTCGTTGGGGAATGAAGTTTGGAGATACGAATCTTGAAACGATTCAATCCTAAAAAGATCAGTATCTTGATCATTAGGTGAGTTATACTCAAATGTTGAGTATGAGATATTTGATTGCATCATCTTTGTGGTGGTGATTTGCAGAGAAGAAAGGGAGTATTAATCTCTAATAATAGCTACATTTATACACATCAATGTTTGCTATTGATTTTGACACAAATTCAATAAAAATTACAGGGAAAAGACTACTCTTTTGGTGATATATTGTCCAGAATTTAAGTGTTTGATTCCTTAAGAGTTCTTCTTTTATTAATAGTGCAATCTTCTTGGATTTTTTGAACAATAAAGAAAAGGTCTTTATCTTGCAAACAACAGATTCCTAAATAATAATTATTTATGTAATGAAATTTGTAGGATATCAAATTTGATCATATAGGTCACTATTAGCAGTCCAGATTTCTCCTTCATGATAAGGAAAACCATATAGGTTTAATTCATATCAAGACACAAAATTCAAAGATTACCTTATTTATTGGTTTTGCTTGATAGGGAAATTTGAATTCATTCATTGGAAGGAAATTAAATTCATTTATTTATTTTTCCTGCCAGTCCCTTTTGATGGTCATCAAGAATAAGAGCATTTTAGTGGTAAATTTTTCTGTGGTCGAAATTTTATTATTCCCTGACATTGAAAAAAAAACAAACTTCTTTTTCTCCTATTTAAATTTTTTAAACTTTGCTTAATTGAATAAAGTTATAATCTCTTATAAGTCATGTATTCTTACTAATGTCCCCTCAATTATTGAGATAATAAAACATTTTTTGTTCGAATTTAGTGATTTGAAAATGACAATATTTCAATTCACAATAAAAGTGAATGATTTTGAATTCATATTAAACCAAACATCACCAATTGATATTGTTATGGTAAGTTTCAATTCCTTCCTCGAATCTTTAATTTCAAATACAACCTTAAATATTTTTGTTATAATTATAGTTAAATAAAAAAATATAAATATTAAATTATTTTACTATCCTTAAAATTTAATATTTATAGTGTTATTATAGATATTATAAAAATTGGCTGAAACTAAGATACTTTTATAATATATATATATTAGATAGATTAGATTAATAACAAAGAAATTCAATTAAAAGATAATTTTTAACTTTTGAAAAAAAAAAAAAAAAAAGACTATTTTTATTTTTAGATTTTCTGCGGAGGAGGGACAAGAATGTTGATTTAATATATGAAGCAAGTAATGGTTTTATTCTATCTTATCTAAATAGCCTTCCAAGCTAAATATATCCTAATATTTTAATCAATAAAGCGACAGCTTATGGTTCTTACAGTTTTAATGGCTAAAATTTACAATTGTCTCTTCTTATGGATTTCTTTCTTGATAGCCAGAAAATAGCATCTCCCCACCTTATGGAATCAAGAATTACTGCAATATCAATCATCCTTTTTCTATTATGTAAAAATAAAGATGTCTTGAGTGTAAGGATCGATCATTATATTAACAGGTAAAGAAAACAAAGAGTCGTTTACAAAAAAAAAAAAAAAAGGAATAACAACTCAAACAAAAAGACTAGCATAAGAACGAGGTTGTCGTGTCAAAACATGAGCAATCTTGCTTGATGGTCATCTAACAAGAGATAAGTTGAATATATAAACAATTCAATAACAGAACAACATGTTTGAATGATAACACCAAACTCTGAAATATTCAAAAATTTATTGTTGATAGCATTGAACACCAATTTTTTTTATCAATTTCAAATATCATATAATTAAAATCAAGTGAATGTATCCATAATAGAGCTTCATGTATGCCCAACTCATTATCGGACACAATAGCCTCAATACTTGTTCACTTGAATGCATTTTCATTTGGTCTAAATTATTCATTTTCTTGTAATTATTGATATTCTAATCTTTGTTGCCTCTCCATGAGGGCAACAATAATAATAATGAGAAACTCATAAGCCCACCCCAACAGTTCATCAGCAGGTGGACCCAAAACACAAAAGCCCAACTAATATGCACAAAATAATAAATTGGGAGATCTTTTAGTTGCTTTAAATTTGATAGAATAGCATCTCATGAGTTTTTGCTTTGTTCATGTTCTTCTGGTCATGATATTGTCATTTTCTTATTTAGTTAGTTTAAATTTTGGGATTTATATTTATGATGATTATAGTTCTACATCACATGTGCAAATTTCATGTCTTTTAAAATTTCAAGTTGTGTGCTTCTTATTGGTTGATTCATATATGTCAGTTATATAAATTAATTATTGCATTAAAAATAATCATGTTCTTAAAATATTTTATTTTATCAAAAGCTTTATATTCTATAAGTAGTTTGATAGATACTAAGCGTTGTGTAAGTTGGAATATAATACACGATATTTGTTCCAATTTTTTTATTTAAGTTGTCATATAAATGTTTTTATAATTTTAATTTTGACACCAATATTGCATATATAAAAATGAAACTCCAAATGTGATATCTGTTGAAAAAAATTGTGGGTTTGGAGGATTTTCCAGTAGGTTGGTTCGTTTGAATTCAATGAGCATTCTAAACATAAATAAATAAGATTTTTTTTTTTTGGAAAATTTTGATTAATTAAAAAATAATAATGAAGCTGTAGGAAACATGATATATTATTTTAGTTTTTAAATTTTAATTGTATCACATATACAAATAATTGAGATAATATAAAAAGTGTTTATATAAAAATGAGTATATATTATTATATATGCAATCTCCCAAAAAAAATTATAGTTTTATAATAAAAAGATTCTCGTATGTATAATACTAGTTTTGATTGACTTTGTCATGAGTCATGAGGAAAGGGGCCGATTAACTATGCGCCAACCATTATCGACTTTTCCACCAATCAGAAATAACTAATATTACACGCTTCACATAATCATGTCAATCTCAACAATAAATTCCGTTAACTTTCTTAAAATAAATAAATAAAAAAATTCCGTAAATTTGTATCACCATATTTTTATGTGGTCTAAGACGTACCAATCTCTTGAAAATAATGTAGATTTGAATAATTCCATTCAGAAGATTAATTATAAAGTTAGTTAATTCAATGGAATGATTGGTTTATAATTATATTTAGAAAGTGTCAAATCGATATGTCAATGTAAAGTTGATTTTATTTTACCTTAATTTATACTCTTCTATATAAACTTATTTGACTAGTTTTGATAATGACTTGAGTTAAAAAATAATAATAATAATTAAGCATTGATGAATTGATTCATATACCTTCATCATCTAAACTAGAGATGCAAACAAATATAATGACATCCTGTTGTTTATTTTATTATTTTTAAAGTTATTAGAAACTATATTCGAACTTTGATAATTAATTCAATTGAATCCAATTAATTTAGGTTAATTATAATTATAATTGAACCGAACAAAAGTTGAAAACTAAGAAATCTAGTTGCAATGAGTAATAATCTAGTTTTTTAACAGTAATAATTAGTTAAGATAGCTGAAAATTGGCTGTTATAAGGTCAATTATAAGGTCAACTATTATTACCTGGTTATGAAATTTAAAGGTCAATTATTATGCTAATTATATCAATATATGTAGCCAGAATGTTGTAACTAGGTCCATGACTATTGACTAGCCAACTAATCACTTAATTAGCCACATTAAACAACATATAATTACTCTTGAAAAATGGTATATAAGGTCAAATTTTGTACTTCAAGTTACTCGCTACACTTGTGTATTTATTATCTCTTTACTCATTGTAAATTAATGTGTCCACATATATATGTGATCATCATTTCATGATTGATTCATTCCATCATTTTCTTTCATTCTTTTATCTACAATCCTCTTTCTTTTCCATTTTCTTTTCAATCCCTTAATTATAAATCCATTGCGATCTACAAAATTATAATTTATTGCAGAGAATAAATAAAAATTGCACTAAAATGCATAACTAAATATTTTTAATGTGTGTGTATATATATACATTTTTTTACCTCTAAATTTTCGGCCATGATATTTTGTTTGACATTAATATTGTTACTTTTTTTGACGTCTAAAGGCTTAGCCAAATCATGGATTAGTCAAGTTTTTTCTTTTTTCTTTTTTTCACGAAAATATGGGCAATGGCTTAAGATTTAGTCAAATATTTTACTTTGACTTTCAGTTCAATATCTCAATTCGAAAATTCTAGTAGTTTAAAAAATTATTCAATAGCAAAGGTACACAAGTTGAGAGAGAGAGAGAGATGAATCAAAATATTCCGTGAAAATACATTTTGTTTCTTCTATACAAAAACGCAAAAAAAATTATTTGTTTTTATTTGCAACAAAAGAATAGAGAAATTGTGGATCATATTAAGTCACGGTCTTACATATGAAAACGTCAAAAAAGAAACGAGAAAAAAAAAAGGAAAAATGGACATGGAGATTTAGAAAAATGCCACTCTTTAATGTCGCTAAAAATACACGTTTTCCTTTTGGTTGTAAATAAATAAATTTAAAAAAAAAAAAGACTTTTTATTTCCTCTCTTAAATTACAATTTAGTCGATGGATGAAGAATGTTATAATTAAATGAGGATTTGAAAAAATAGAGATAAAGAAAGAAAGCGTGAGCGAAAAGAATGAAAGAAAATAGTTTAATGGATTAATAATATTGTGATCAATGCCACATAAGTGATAGAAATATTAATTTATACCAACCAATTGATAGAGATTAAAACCACTGTATGTGCATATAAACTAAAAAATTAAAATATAATAAAGAATAAAAAATGTTGGTCCCAAGTGGTCAGAGGTTCAGAGGGGTGAATGAACCTCTATCGATTTTTCAAACTTTTTAAAACATATAACTGATTAACAGGTTTCTATCTTACTTAAGAGGACAATATCCTGTCTCGAATCAGTAACCTGGCCCTAGGCTAGATCAAGTTACTGTCCCGATATCAGAATGCAACGCAGCGGAATAAACTTGATAGAGTTTCTGATGAAAATCAGTTTTCTTTTCCAAATATGATTTTAGAACACACATTTATCAGGATGCTTATGATAGATGCAACAAGATAGATATGCAACATTGCAATGCAGCAAATAAGATAAACAGTAAACACTTATGACTTATAGTGATTTGAAGGTGGTGTAATCCTTCTACGTCCACCCTACTCATTCTCTGAGGAGGAACTTCGTTATGGTCAGTTTGCTTTACAAGACTCGTCTTTACAAACCTCTTCCAAAACAAGTTAAACCTACTAGAATCCTCGATTCCTAGGTCTAATCCCACACAGGGTTTACAAACTCCCACACAGGGAAACTCTCTCACACAGGGAACACACTCCCACACAGGGAAAGATAGTCTACACAAGACTAACAAACTTAGCAAGGATAAAACCCTATCAACTAAGTACACCAACTAAAACAACCTAGCACACACAACACAATGGTTAAAAGAGTATTATTTCTTCAACTGGTGGGAAGCAGTCTTGATCTCTGAAAGCGACATTGCTGTTGTAGACTGCTCCTAGAAGGTTGAGTGGCTGAACATGTAAAAGTTTGAAAAGCTTTGAGAAGTATATGAGTTTTCTCTCGACTCTGTTAAGCAATCTCTTCAATCAGCTACACCTTCTATTTATAGATCTTGAGAGTTTGTCCGTTGGGAAGTATCCGTTGAAGAGAGATGCTTCTCCTATTTGAGTTCAAGCTTTGATCTTCAAGATCTTCTTTGTGGTCGCATTAAATGTCTTTGAACTGCTCCTGATATGAACATTTAATGCACCCACTTTTTGCTTTTGGACCTTTCTGACATTCTAGCTGACCTGTCTAGTCGGTATGGGTCCATGGTTGAAGTTCATGCAACGGCTACTTGATGTCAGTTAACTTGATTCTCTTTACGTTGCATGCTCTTCTTGATACTGCATGAAGGAGAGTAACACTTATCTTTCCAAAGATCCATTGACTACTTCCTACTTTCTCTGTAGATAGCAGTAGATCCTTTTTGGTTGCTGCTCAGAATGTAATCTCACGCTGCTTTCTGTTTCGTACTAGGATTCTGTATCAGAACAGCTTTCTGTTTCTGAAACCTGCAGCCAGCTTCCTGTCTGTTTACTTTTTGCTCCGCGCTAGCTTCCTAATACTTAACAACTTCCTGTTCCTGCATCCTGCTTCTTGTTAACTGTTGGCAGTCTCCTGCTTCCTTCTTTCCTTTGTGCAGCTTTTTGCTCGACGCTTTCCTTGTTGCTTTTTCAGCATGCCGTCCCCTATAACCTGCTATCTACTTCTTGCAGTATCTTATCTGCTTCATATGATACTTCCTTCAGCTTGTTGTTTCCTACAACTTGCTGACCCTTAGAAGTATTCTCATTTCTTCTAAGGTTGGTTTTCCTTATAATTTGGAAAACCATTACATGGTCTTTTCACAAGAGAAAAATAATCTTAAGATCATGTATGGAAACTAGATATTGATACCTTAAGCAAACTGTTCTTTTCTTATTGTGTATACAGTTTTGTCTTATAAAGATATCTACTAAAATATCCCAACAAAAAGTTAACAACCACTATATATGGGCAGAATGTTGCAACATTTCGATTATCACTAAGAAATATATTTTAAACTTTGGACCAAGTCATCTTTATTATTTTTAATAATAAATATTTCATTATGATACTCTATATTTTACACTGTACATCTGCCAATTAAATTGGGAGGACTGTCATGTTTTATGTTCCAACAATTATAATTAAAACTAAAAAATACAAAAAACAATTGTAATTTAATATAATTTTAAAGAGTAACCCTCATAATTAAATAGGGTCAACTTCATGTACCTAATTGTTTTCAAATTCTAAGTATATAGTTTATTGACCAAGACAACTCATATATATATATATATATATATATATATATATATATATATATATATATATATATTACTCTAGTGGCACATTCACTTGCAGTACTATAGTATTTGATTAGTTGATATCAAATAATCCAACACATTGTGTAATTAAATCAAATAATTTGTAAAAGGAATTCAAAATAAGCGTGCAACCCTCAATTCATCACATAATATCAACATGATGAAATTATCACATATAAAGAATTTTCTTTTTTTTTTTTAATTTTTAATATCTCATATTATTTCTTTTCTGACGCTATCACTCCACATACGAAATTTTCATCTCACACATGGACCTCTTCTTTAAGATTTTTTTTTTTTAATTTTTAATATCTCATATTATTTCTTTTCTGACATTACCACTCCACATACGAAATTTTCATCTCGCACATGACCTATCCCATTATCAACATATATAATTTGCATCCCACATATCAATATAGATCTTTTTCCCAATTCTCATCTCACAGATGCTACACCATAAAAATTTGGTTATCATCAAAAATCATTTGTTAAAAATTATAAAATATGAATTGATTAACAAATATGATAAATTCTCAATCAATTCTCAAGATCAATCATATTATTCATTTTGAGGATTTCTTTAAGAAATATGAATTAAGTAACAAAGAGAATAAATTCTCAACAAATCCTTAAAATCGACAAATTATATCCTCAAACTCAACAAATCCTCAAAACCAACAAATCATATCGTCCAACTCAATCATCAATTTTCAAGAAGTCTTCAATCAATCCTCAAAATCCCCAAGTCTCTTTAATTATTTGTATTTTGTGTCTTCAAATATAATGGATCTACACATGTGAATTTTTTTTAAAACAAATCAGTACCATAATTTTTTAAATGTTAAAACTTTCAGAAAAGATAAGAAAATATTATAACATTCCAAGGATGTTGTATAATTTCTCCTGTCATGTCCATTAATACCACAACCACGACAAACTCTTACTTTTGAAATTATTTTTTCCTTTGATGATTTATATAAGAAAGTATGTGAAGATATTGGAATTTCGTATGTGAAGTGGTAGGGTGAGAAAAAATTATGTATATAATAATATAAAATATTAAAAATTACATTGATTATGATTTAGAAAATTATGTGTATAATAATATAAAATATTAGAAAGTACATTGATTATGAGAATTGGGAAGAACATCTATGTTGATTGTGGGATGCAAATTGTATATGTTGAAGATGAGTTGGGTCTATGTGTGAGATCAAAATTTCGTATGTGAAGTGGTAGCGTGAGAAAAGAAATAATATGAGATATTAAAAATTAAAAAAAAAAGACATATGAGATTAAAAATTAAAAAAAAAAAAAAATCTAAAAGAAGTGCGCATAGTGCGCATTCTTCAGGTGCGTGTCTGATCAATTCTCTAATAATACATACATAACTACACAAGTATATGCGTATAATAAACTAACACATAAAATACAATGAAAAATATATGATCGGTTGGAAATGAATCGAAATATAAAATCTCCAAAATCGAATGAAACAAAATTTCAATTCAAGTCTCTGAATTTTGAATCTACTGATTTGGATCAGTTGGTGAGCTAGATTCGTGGAAATGAAAACTTCAATTTTTTTTGAAAAAAAAAAAATCATATTGAATGAAATGCACTGAATAATAAAAACCAACAATGTTCTACATACCTAGAAATCATTATTTATTATCATTAGTTATTAAAAAATTGAAACTTCAAACTATTTGTGGTATTATATATTTCAAGTGAAATCCACTCACCTGCCATTTCTTAAAGTGCAAATAATTTTTTTTCACATTTGATATGTGAAAATGGCTAAAATGCCCCTAATCCTTAAGCCATTTTAATTACTACTTCATGTCGTGTACGTAATTTTGGTGGTGAGAAGTATGGGGAGCTGCTTCCTATTTTTTTGGAAAAAACGGGTTGAGTTTTTGAGAATTGGGATGTGTTTATTTGGCCTGGCTAGTTGTGGTTCACAAGTAGGGCTTGTTTCTGGGCGTGGGGAACTGTTGAAGTTCACTTTGAAGGACGTGGGCTTGGTTGTAGGTTTGGGAAAAATCACAAAATTTCAATATTTACTAATTATTTCAAATTATTGAAAATCTCGAAAATTTCTGTATGGTAGTAGTTGATAATTAATAAGTTGAGTTTTGATATACCCAAAATATTAATATTAACTAAAAAAAATTCATATTAAATAAATTAAAAAATAATATTTTTCATTTTAATATAATTGTATTTTCAATATATCGAAATTTTCGATACAATAACAATATGTATTTTTGTATATCGAAATTTTTGATACCATATACCATACGGAACCATCTCCAATCAAGTTTTGGTAGGTGGGCAAGAGCAGTTTCGTCATTTTCTCATATGCAATGGGAAGAAAAGTTAAATGATAGAAATATATATATATATATATATATATATATAATATTTAAATAATTAGTCTTTAAAATTGATATTTCGATTTAATACAGTTCAATTTGACTCGTAAAATTTAATTTGGTTCTCGATTTGGATTTTCATAAATGAATCAAAAAAGAAGTTCGACTCAATTCTAAAAGTAGTAGTAATAATAATAATAATAATAAAGATAATAATAATAATGAACAGATATTTTCGATTCAAAACTTATTGTGTTGGGATGTCGACCTAAATTAAATAATCTTTAAAACTCCTACATAATATATTTAACAGATTCTTTTATTTATGCCCACGCGTTTCCCATGGAGTCATTCCAAATTTCGTTGCCCTACGTTTCATGCCACTAGAAAATTCTCACGCGCGTTGACCTTCAACTTCAACTGTATTGACTTCTCATTTTTCGTACACTCAAAACTCTTTCCAACTTCCATTACAGTTTCTTCATATACACTTGTTCATGATTTGAATCCAAAAAGCTGCTTTTCTTAACATTATTTTCACTACCAAGTTCTTGCTCACATGGCTGCAGTATCCTATTTTCTGATCCAAACCCTCATTTTCTGCAACTGTTTCTTCATCTCCCAATCAGTAAACTTCACCTACCATGGATTCAACGACTCAAATCTTGCTCTCGAAGGAGCTGAAATCAATAAATCAAGTGGAGCTCTAAGACTAACCGATAATTCCCGTAACATCATTGGCCATGCATTCTATCCAGACCCGATTCCGATGCTCGAAAACTCGTCTTTCAGCACAAACTTTGTCTTCCAAATAGCTCCTTCGAACTCAAACCGAGGAGGCTATGGCTTAGCTTTCACCCTCTCACCCTCTCCGAGCTTCCCCGGTGCAGAGCCAAAGCATTTCTTGGGAGTTTTCAATGCATCCAACAATGGGAAATCTTCAAACCATGTGTTCATGGTGGAATTCGACACAGTGAATGGATTCAACGACAGTGCTGACTCGGAAAGCAATCATGTCGGGATCAACATCAATGGAATGAATTCTAACGCTACTACCAAACCGGCTGCGTATTTAGTCGAAGGGACTAAATCTACGGAGGAGGAGATCAATCTGGAGAGAGATGGGCGAATCCAAGCATGGATTGAGTATGATGGATTGAATAAAGTAGTTAATGTAACACTTGCTCCTTTGAAAGTAATTTCTAAGCCAACTGCCCCTTTGATTTATATTCATGTTGATTTATCCCATGTTTGGTTGAAGAATATGTATGCTGGATTCTCCGCTGCAACGGGGCGAGAAACGAGCTTTCATTACATCCTGGGATGGAGTTTTCGACTCAATGGGGTGTCTGATAATCTCAACCGATCTCTACTCCCAGATGTAACTGTTGAGAAGATGAAATCCTCAATTGGTGGTAAAGTGAGAATAGCACTTATAGCCACGTTTTCGGTTCTTCTTTTCATCTTGTTGGCATTCTTGATAAGCAGAGTCATGTACCGAAGAGTGATGAAGTTCGAGGTGTTGGAGGATTGGGAGTTGGATTCGCCTCACAGATTTAGATATAATGATCTTTACAAAGCAACCAAAGGGTTCAAAGAAAGCGAAAAAATCGGGGAAGGAGGATTCGGAGCAGTCTACAAAGGCGTTTCGCCATCCAATGGAGATGAGATAGCTGTCAAGAAGATCATGAGCAACAATCAATTACAAGGGATGAGAGAATTCGCTGCAGAAATCGAGAGCCTTGGGAGATTAAGGCACAAGAACTTGGTGAATCTTCAGGGGTGGTGTAAGCACAAGAATGGTCTTCTTTTAGTCTATGACTATGTCCCAAATGGGAGCCTTGATTCCCTTCTTTACAATTCCAATGGTGGGCTTTTCTTGAACTGGGAACAGAGGTTCAACGTGCTCAAAGGCGTGGCATCGGGGCTGCTATACTTGCACGAAGAATGGGAGCAAGTGGTGATCCATCGCGACATAAAGTCAAGCAATGTGTTAATAGACCGCGACATGAATCCAAAGCTCGGAGATTTTGGGCTTGCTAGGTTGTATGATCACGGAAAAAACTCTCACACAACGAGCGTTGTGGGGACGATAGGGTACATTGCACCCGAGCTGACCAGAACAGGGAAGGCCTCCAAGGGCACGGATGTCTTTGCGTATGGGATCTTGCTTCTTGAGGTGGCGTGTGGGCGGGCCCCGGTCGTGTACGAGGCTCACCGGAACGTGATATTGGTGGATTGGGTGGCTGAGTGTTTGCAAATGGGGAGCATTTTTGATGTGGTGGATGAGAAATTGGAGTCTATGTATGTGAATGAGGAGATGGAATTGGTGTTGGGATTAGGGCTTCTTTGTTCACATCCAAAGGCAGAGAATAGGCCTAGTATGAGACAAGTGGTGAAGTACTTGAATGGGGATGAAATGTTGCCATTGTTTGATAGGTTAAGCTCAGCTGGTTCAAGGAGGGTTGATGAGATCACTTCAAGGTTTTTGGCATTAGGGTTCATGGATCGAACTACTACTTCTACTACTACTAGTGCTACTTCGTACCAATCGGTCTCGATAGGGGCCATTTCTTCGGGGTCTTTCGATGCGGGAAGATGAAGATTTTAGGCTCATTAGTTTGTAATTTAGGTTTTGGTTTTGATCAAGAATTGGAATTCAGAATATAGGCTGATTTATTCTTTTGTATAGATCTTCATTGTCATGATACAACTATATATAAAGTTCTTTCAAATTCCCATTTCTATGTCTCTTTATTTGCTGAAATTTTTATTTTCGGTTTTGATTTGGATGCGACACTGTGCTAGGATACAAATGTAGGATTGTTTTATAATATATTAGGTGTATTAGTGCACTTAAGGCATTTGTACACACCCACTGGTTACAATATCATTGGAGCAAGATGGTACTATTAGGAAAAAGAAATTGTGGGTACATTTATTTGTACCTAAATCTGCTGAAAAATAGAAAGTGGAAAAGAGAAGTGCGTGTTGTGTAAAGAGGCTGAAGTTGAGCGTGTGGCTCCCATGCGCTCGTGGGTTTACTGCGGTGTGGGGCCGCGCCTATTTAGTGTCATTGCAGGTTTTTTTTCCCTTTTTTATATTATGTAAAAAAATTAATATTAAACTCAGCACAATGTTAAGTTTATTATCAAATTAAAAAAAAACGAATTTAAAAAAAATTCAGGAAAATATATTAATTTTAATATTTCATAAATATTTATTTAATTAATTGTATGAGTGGAAATTGTTAATAAGATTTTAATAAATTGAAGATGTGAGAATAAAATGGGTGGTTTGAATGTGAGATCCCAAAAAGTATAATTTATATCTCGAATGACTGAGGAGGAATAAGTAGACATGTAGTGAATTATTAACTTTTGATGTGTCGGTGATGTGACAACAATTTATACCCACACCATTGGAGAGCACTTAGAATTATAATAATTAGATCTCTTGTTTTCTTTAATTTTAATCGTTTGATCAAATGGCTTGTTACTTGTTGTTACATTTACATTGTTGTAATTTAAATTTAATGGTTATCTATTCAGATAATTAGATGGTCTTTTTATATTTTATACTAGTTTTCTTTTTTCCAAATATTGACTTAAATTTTGAAATATGAAGCATATCCTCAACGGGACCATAGACTGATAGAAGGTGCTTCTCCTCACGGTTGTTGTTTTAAACACAAGCCAAGATTTTTCTTTAAAAGGAAAAATATCATTATATTTAATTTTTTAAACAATTGTCAAATCTCCAAGAAGAAGAGTAGATGAGTCAAGGTCTCCTCTGGGATTTATTCATAATATTGCCAATAAATGTTATCTGAGAAATGTAGTATTTCAAAAAATCTTTTGGTTAGTGCAATTAGTAAAAGAATTGACTTTTTGAGGGTTCTTTTAATAAGGTTCGATCTCAAGAGTAGTTTTCATAATTATCTGTTTTTTTTTTTTTTGGTATTAATAACAATAACTGATAATCTACTTTAACAATCATAATAGTATACTCTTTTTGTTGAGTGGCGCTCACCCATTTTCCCAACTCATTAAAGAACAAAAAATTAAAAAGGGGGCAACAATTGACTCCCAATCCACTAAGAAAGTCAATCCCATCAAGATTCAAGAAACTATCATATGTTGACTTTTCTTTAAAATTCTCATAATGACAGAGGAAATAGACAAGAAATGAATAGAAACTTACCCCAGAACAAACCAAATATAGTAATGCATTCTAATTGCTCAAATTTGATGATGACTAGGTTTGTTTACAGGTTTTGGAGATCATTGAAATCAAATCGAAATTCAATTTGAAATGATTTTGAATCGAAAATTTTAGTTGACTGTTTGACTTTTCCCAAATCCAACCAAAACAAATCAAAAAATATTTTTCATACGATTTTGAAGATTTTCCAATTATTCGAATTGAGAATCAGACTGAATTGTATCGAATCAAACCAAATTGGATTGAATCGAATAACCGATCTAAACAGTTATTTAAATTGTATAAGGTGACTCAATGAATCGATGAAGTAGGTATTATCCACTTTAAATTGTTTCCTTCAGAAAAAAATATAAAAAATCTTCTCAAATATTTCTTCCCAAGAACTCCCTAAAGTAGGATCCCATCTGCAAAACTTAGTCATAGTAGTGATTCTTATTAATTTCTACTTCTAGAAGATCCATTTTCTTACCAATGTCAATGTTCGTCTATATAGATTGACCCGACCCAAGTTTGTTAATGGTCCTTAAAGAATATAATGAAACTTTGCTACCAAAAATGATGGTAATGAGACTTGAATCCAACACTAGTTCAAGTGCCTATTGCTTAAACTTCCAATGTTAGAACTATTAATTCTGGCATCCAAGATAATTTTGCCTTTTATAAGTTAGATGCATGATTTCATAAATACATGGACAATTTCTTGAATCATATGTTGAAAATCCTCAATCAGAATCCTGAATATTTAAGTCCATATTAATTTTTACCTGATTTCATACTCAAATAGATTAATACCAACTTAAGTGGAAAAATGCAAATTTTGTATTATTATCATACATAAAAGTATAATCTGTACCATATATTCTTACAGAAAATTCACATTCTGAGACAATTCATCAGCGTTTCTGCTTCAGATTAGGCCCGATTATCGTATCACAAACCGGGCTCCTTACACTACACGGTTTATGCTTCATTTTCCATGGCAAGAAACTACCTAAGCCACAGCCTTTGATCGAATGGTGCGATCTCCTAGTGCTAACAGCTCGAGAGAACGAAGAGCTCGACCATGGAGAGCTCAAAGACGGCTCTCTCTTGTTCATAACTGATGCTTCGGCCAAGGCTTGAGCATCGGGTAGAAATCTCTGTATGATGAAACTCGGTGAACCAAAGTAGCCATTGTTAGGTGTTTGTGCCTCTGAGCTTCTGTCCTTTGTCGCTTTGCAACTTGATTCCATGTCGTCTATCGAATCAGCCAACGAGAAGATATCAATAGCATTGCAATATTCCTTGTCGCCACAATCAACCTCATGACCACTACCATCACATTGGTACACACCACCTTGCCAACCGGGGGGTGGTTTTGGCAGCATAATTTGATCAATCTCGTCCGTTTGTTTGTCTTTAGGCTCGCCTGGGATTCGCTCCCACGAGAAGGGCACCATGTTGGTTGCATCAAGGTTTTCAATCTTGTTGGAAGCTGATGAACGCCTCGTTGATAATGGTGGCACGTTTAAGTTGAGCTTCCTCGGGCATTCACCGTGTAGAATTTGATTCTTATTTTCCCCCATGAATGATGAGTGATGAATGATGAACACTCTAGCATTGAAATCTTGATTAAATGATTAAAATGGGAAAGTTTTTGAGATGTAGATGAAGATGCCATGAATACTAGGCAGTTGGGAGTGGGTTTCTTGTGGACTTTAAGGTAAAGGTTTTAACTTTATAGGCATAAAGTAGGATCCTCTGTTTCAGTTATGAAGATACATTTGGAAATAGAAGAGCCAAGAGATAGAGATAAAGATAAAATCTGCAACTATATTTCCATATATATATATATATATATATATATATATACTTAAAAAATGTGCAACAACTTTCTAGTTCAACCAATTCCATTGAGACAGAAACTTGGTATCACATAGTAGGATCAGTTTTGCTGAGTCCTATGTGAGCACATCAATTTACTATTACAAAGAAAAAGTGGGGTTAAAAAAGGAAACAAAAAACAAAATGAAAGAAGTATGGATGAGTTTTACACAGGGATTTGCTCTTTCTATTTTCTTCTTTTCCACTGTTTTTCTCTAATATACAGTTTCTCCTACTCGCCTTTCGCAAGATTTAATCATGGTGGCCAATCCAAGCACAATTGCTCTACGAACAAACTGCTCCGAGAGTTGGGTTGTAGAGACAATAAGATGGCAAGAGCTGATGGATAGCCCACAAACTGCTATCACTTTGGTTGTTCTTCAGCTAGTTTTTGTGCTCTTCGATAAAGTTCGAGCGTGTCTCCATGGTTGGGATCGAGACAAAGGGCTGCTTCACAGTCTCGGATAGTAGAAGCGTAATCACCAATTGAATCGTAGAATGCTGAACGAAGGTGAAGCAGTTGTAGGTCAGGCTTGAAACCTATTGCCTTCGTGAGCTCGTATATTGCTTCTGCTTCCTTATGGTCATCCATCAAGACTGAAGGCATAAAAGAATTTTGATATAAGTCCCTTTGAAATATTTTGAATCGATCATTGAGATCGTTGATAAACAATCTCATATCACTCAAAAAAAGCCGTTCTCTTTGCAGATCCAAGCAATAGCTACCAATAATTCTCTTGGATCCACTTGAAGGAACTCATGATCTTAACTCTTCAATCTAGATATCATATACTAGTTGCTATAGAAATAGACTTCACAATAGTGGAACCTCAATCAAGAAGGATCAGTTTTTCTTTTTTAAGCTGAAAAAAAGTTCTAATTTATTATCCTTCCAAATTGAAATTTCTACAAAATTGCTAAAATACAAGACCACGTGATAGTTTAAAGATCATATGTGACACAGTTATCCAATTTATTTATCATGGATGATTTAAATAATCATGATCAACCAAAACGATATAAATAATATATACACAAACATCAGATTATATAGATTTGATAGTTTTCAATAAAATATAATTGCAAAGAAAAAAGTGATGATGGGAAGCTAAAACTTACCAGCAGCCCGATATCGATATGGAAAAGTCCTTAGAGGGTCCAATCTGGTTGCCATGCTAAGATCACTTTTGGCCATTTCGCGGTCACAATATTCCGAACGTTTCTCATATGCTGATGCATTATTTCTGGCCTTCTCAATCAACTTTGTCATCTCGTCATATGCAGCTTTCCTTAGGTTCTTGAGATGGTATACACGTGCCAGACCCTGATGCGCTCGTGTATGCTTAATGTTCAGGGCATTCATATAGCAGTCCACCGCATGATCCAGTTTATCCACGTCTACATATATACTCGCTAAATTACTCAAAGCCTGCACAACAACATAGGTCAACAGGTTGACTTTTTAGTGAACATTAGGTCTGTGAGGCTTTTCCTTTAGAAGATAAGACTTACTTGTCCTTTCCTAAGGCCATCGGACGGGCACCTTAGAGCTTCCTCGAGAAGCTGGATAACGTAGAACGAAGACTCATAATCTGTTGTTGTTTCGGAAAGAACATATGCTTTCAAGAAATAGGCCTCAAATGATCTCTGGATTGAGATGGATTTTTCAGCTTTTGATATTGCTTCTTCACGATACCCTGTATCGTATAAAATCCACCCTTCGTAGATAAGTCTTTCGTGCTCGGAGGCTGCATGATTTCGAGCCATTCTCAGACTTCTCATTGCAGCCTTGTGGCAATTTAATCTGTACCAACTTATATGAGTCAACTCTTTCACCACACTATTAATCAGATCAAAGTGAGAAATAATTGAGACTCCTAAAGCATATAGCACAAAATCACATTCCTACAACATATTAGCATGATTATGTATACATTCTCCATAGTTAAACACTAAAGCAAGAAAACTTACCTTAATAGGAGAAGAGACTGCCTAAAACGTAAAAGGCTTTTCCCGGGATCATTAGCCAACATATGATGAACAACAGCTAGAGATCCAATATCATCCACTGATGACCACCTATCATAAAGTTGCATCCAGCAATCAGCTTGATTGCGCTGTTCCACATTATGGCGTAGAAGCTCCACCAGCTGATCACCTTGCAACTTCCCATGAAACATCATATATTGAGGGTCCAAAGTTAGAAGTGCACGAACATCTGTTAGAGCACCTTCATAGTCCCCCAAGGCGATCAAGAACCAAGCACGAAGCTCTAGGCAATCTGGGGACACCTTGAAACCGATTATCTTGTTGATCTCAGATATTGCAGCCCCAATTTTGTCGTCTTCCATCATTGAGACGGCTCTAAACTTGTAAGGATACGAAAGTGTTGGGTCCATTTCAGTGGTTGTATTCAAATCCATCGTTCTCTCTTTCCCACTGCTATAAAGAGAACGTTCTTGATACATCCACCCACATGGATTATAGTCTGAAATAAGGGAGTTCATCAATTTATACGCCTTGTACTTGTGACCACGCTTGTCTTTCGCTCTTGCTACTCCAACTAAGGAATAAACGTGGCCCTCTTCAACAGCTGCCTCGAACCATTTTTGGGCATCCTTAAATTCCTTTCTTTCAAGCATCACGCAACCTAACTGGTGGAACGCTAACTGCTTTTGCCAACTCTTGGTTGCACATTCTCCCATCCTTTCCAAGAGCATTACCGTTGTGTTTGATTTTATGTCTTCTTCCATGGCCACTAGGCTCAAGAAGCTGTAGAGCAGAAACGAAGCATGCCCCATTAATGCTAACTTTTCCCTAGCTTCTGAACTACAAAAGAGTTTTCTTGTGCTTGGAGAGTGCATTGAACTCGGGAGTTCCCTCAGAATGACCTGCAAGCACGCTGCCACCAATAGATATGCAGTCTCCTCCAATCCATATTCAACAAAAAGCATAGCAGTATCCATATCATCAACCAGAGTTGCTAGATAAGAATCACAAGCAGATTTCAGTTCATCGCAACAGAATCTATTAGCCAACACTAGAAGTTCAATAACAATGTTTGGATCGAAAGAATCCACACTCTTCACCCTGCTGAAAACCTCAGCAGCCCTCATTGCCTTTGCAGATATCCCATTCTGCGTGAAATATATTCTCTCCCTCTTCGACTCCATAAAGGAGCCATACAACATTGATTTGAATGGCTTAGAAAGTGAAGCAATCTTGAACCTATTGCATCTAACCTCCTCTTCCCCAACACAAAAGAAAATATCATAATCATCATCCTCAACATCACCATAACTGATTGAGGTCGAACATTCTTGGCCTTGAGCATTCGAATCCACACCCTCATCTTCTTCCATTCGCTGAGAACACGAACAACAATCATGCGCAGACTCAGGGTTGTACCCCGAGACCAACGAGTTCTTCGGGCATTCCATGCTCCACCCACTGCAATCCATGGCTGACACCCCAAACAACTCATCCTCCCTTCTCTCAAACCTCAACCAAGCAGAAAGAACAACCTTAGAATGCACATCCACCGCGTGTTGCCTTGCCGATCTAAGACATCTCCTAAACAATTTCGGGTCCGGTGACCCTCTAAATATTGCACATTGCTCCATATACACTTCTGATCTCTCAAATTCAGGGGAATCTTGAAGTCTCCTGTATACATCAGCTAGAACCCCCACAAAATCGACAGATTTAAGACACGGATCAATCAGAGGCTCAATGAGATCCATCTGTGGAAGCCCATAAGTTGCAAGAGCCTCTGCTATAAAAGCTGAGCTCCCATTCTTTTCCTGAGAAAAACTCTGATAACGCCGATGGGATTTTGACCTAATTGAATTAACCCTTAAATGGTCTTGCAGATGATGCAAGAATTTCTCTCCGACGCCTCCACCGCCACCGCCGGCGGCTCCTCCGCCGCCGCCGCTGCTCATGGGATTAAGGGCGTAAACTTGGGTGCCTTTGCACCCATCAATCATCTTCAAACTACGCATTGTATTGAATATATGTTGCTGCATCTTCCATCAGTCAAAATACCACCAAATAAAAAAAGCGATTGCAGAAAAATAAACACAAAATAGCAATGAGGGTTCACTAGAATTTGAGAAAGATCAAATCTTTACCTGCAAACACCACCGTTGACCAAGGAAGGCGAAAACTTCTGTAATAAAAAAAAATAAAAAAAAAATAAAAAGAAACGTTGCTGCGATAAATTCTTTTGTTTCTCAGCAAAAAGAAATGAACAAAAGAACAGAAGAGCTTTTGCAAAATCTTCCCTTATTATTTTTTTTGTTTTTCTAAAACTCTCGTCATTTGACGATGGTAGATGAAGAGGTGGTGCTGCTGGTGGTGGCCGTTAATTTACACGGCCACTCTCTCTCTCTCTTCTCTCTCTAAAACTATTCTATATCTATCTATCTATTATATGCAATATCAACTGATTCATTTCTGTAATTGCTTTTTTTATTTGGCTTTTTTTGCAGCAAAAAAAAAATAACGCAACGTGTGCGCGCGTAAAGGTTGTTCAAGAATAATTATTAAAAAATTTAAAAATAATAATAATAATAAAAAATAAAAAAAAAGAAAGGGTGAGTAAAAACCCGTCAGAAATGGGGAACCGCTGAAATTAAAAAGAAAATTAAAGAATTAAAAAAAAGGTTGAGCTCAAGTTTTCTGCAATTTTCCGACCCATATTTCTCGGGCCTGTCACGGAGGATGAGCTTCACTTCACGCGCTCTGATTCGCATGTAGATATCCATTAGTATTTTTATTGGGGGAACATTAGATAATGGAATTGGAGAGTGTGTGGGGTTTTAGATGACAGAAAGCAGCTCTCATAAAACGACAACGTAATGATAATAGGATAATGATCATGTAGTGGGCTTAGCTGACATATATGATTTCTTATAATTGGGGTTTATGCCTGAGCCCGATTCTGGGTTAGAGTTTCTACCACTTTTTAAGAGAACCCATTTAAATTTTTGGAAAGTTTTTTTTTTTTTCTCAATTATAAATGGGATGGGTTCTCTTGAGACATTGCTCAAGATGAGTGATGTATTTGCCGCTAGTTAAGCCTATAGGTACAAAAATATTTTTTTTATTATAAGTTGTAACTTGAGTAAAGTAATTTCTTTTCCTATATTAAGATATTAAATAGTGATTGTTTGAATGGATTAATTAAATTGCCACTAATGGATAAAGATAACTATGAAAAGGACTTATGTGTCCCTGCACCTATATATATATATACATATATATATATTTTTTTTTTCTTCCTAATTTGTATAAAAATTTAGGGTTTTTATTTTTCAATAACTTGAAATTTTTTATATTTTGCTCTGATTCATAGCAATATACTATAGAATTGATGCAACAAGCACCATAATTGGTTATTGATTGAGTAATATGAATTTGCATAATTTTGGGGAAGAAGATGATAAAAATCTTATATTTGAAAATTTTAAGATTTGAGTAATTACAGATTTGTTAGGTGTTACATACATGAACTACAAGTATTACATAATTACATGCTTGAATGATATGTAAGTTATGAAAAATAGTTTTGAAGTATTACCGATTTGTTCTATATGTATTACATACATGGACTACATGTATTACATAATTATATGCTTGAATGATATGTAAGTTATGAAAAATAGTTTTGAGGTATTACAAATTTGTTTTATAGGTATTACATACATGAACTACATGTATTACATAATTACATGTTTAATGATATGTAAGTTATGAAAAATAATTTTGAGGTATTACAGATTTGTTCTATAGGTATTACATATATGCACTATAGGTATTACAAAATTACATGCTTGAATAATATGTAAGTTATGAAAATACTTTGAGGTATTAGTAATTTGTTCTATAGATATTAGAACAAATAAATGACTCCATGACAATTTGAAAAAAGAATAAGAACAAGAAGATGGATAAAAAGATATACAAAACAAATAAGAAGAATAACAAATGGATAAGAAAAGAGATTAAGAAGAAGAAGGAGAAAGAAGAGAAAAAAAAAAAAGAGGAAAAAGAAAAAAACAACACTGTTTCTGTATAATACCTGAAGGGTGATATGTGATACCTAAAGGATGATATGTGATATCTTAAGAGAAAATGTGTGATACCTGAACATAATACATTATATATAATTAGGTACGCGCGGTGCACACCAACTACAGCGTGGGGACGCGTGGGCGCACGTGGGAGCGGCCTACACGCTGGGTCGAATTGGGAGCATGGATCTAAATTTCAAGATCCGTGCCCAGGAGCATATATTGACAAGATTTAACGGTTTTCAATATAAATTTAATTGGATATATTGACAAGAACGGTTTTCAATATAAATTTAATTGGAATTTAACGTTGTTGATTAATAGACACATTATATGATTCTAATTTTAAACCATAATTTTTTTTTTCAGAATCTGTATGTGATTTTTGTCAATTTAACGGTTTTCAATATAAATTTAATTGGAATTTAAAGTTGTTGATTAATAGACACATCATATGATTCTAATTTTAAACCATAATTTTTTTTTTCAGAAACTATATGTGATTTCTTAAAAATCTAATTTAAGGTATTTGACAATTACAAAAGAATTCGAGAAGAAATAAGATATCATTTTTTCTCAATGTAATATTTTTATTTTTCTAAAGCTTCAATACAAAGATAAAAAAATCTTAAATATCTTTAAATACACACTTTCAGTAATATATACAAAAATAATTAAATTAAAAGATGTATACAAATTTATTTCTATCTATTATCTATATAAAAGTGTGAATGTTTCTTATAAAATATTGATTGTCAAATATATTCTTATTAAATATTATTATTTAAGGTTATAATAGTAATTAGGATTTTAATGGATAAAATCTGAATAGGTTTATGGATAAAAAGAGGATTTTCATTTATGTTTATTTGATCTCTCAAAATTACATAATATTGGGTACCGCTTATTGTTATCATTATATATAGCATTCTCCATCTCCTTCAAACATTGACATATAAGAAGCCAATGTAAATATGATTAACAATATATAAACGTACTTTGTTTTTCATAACATTTTCACAATTATTCATGAATGTCGATATCATATTAAAATTTTAGAGTACTTAGTATACATTATATTTAGATTCATACAGTTTTTCAGCAACTGAAAAAATTAATGCACCAGAAATCAGAATTAATATAGATTAATTAATTAGCTCAAAGCCTCAAATACCGATCGAAAAATTATTGGTGGAAAACAACAAAATAAATAAATATATATATAAAATAAGTGATCATAAATGGCCCATGCAGGTCTCGAACCTGCGACCTTCGCGTTATTAGCACGACGCTCTAACCAACTGAGCTAATGGGCCAGTTTGCAAATTTTAAAAGAAAATAATAAAATGAATTATACACTTTCAATCATTATTTAACCTACAGAAATTGGACTACTATCATTTGTCAGCAGGGATTGATTATGAAATTTTAAAATGGGTGGAAATTACTTGTTAAAATTAATGAAAATTGAAATGTTTGTAATTTCTTTGAGATGTAATATTTTAGTGTAAGTTATGTAAAACCGGATTAAATTCATGAGATGAGTGAACCTACAATTCACATGTGAATTAGTGAAAATAAATTTTGTTTATAAATACTAAAGCACTACAACTTCATCTTATATCCGGGTCTTTTATTTATACTTAAATTTTGACATTGAGAGACACTAACTGCATATTGCAGAGTCATGGATTGTTTCTCTTTTCTTGTTGCCTTGGAAATTTTGTTCATATTCAAACATTTCCAATTACATAATTATATATTTTGAGAGATATTTATTGAGATAACCTAAACCTATTTTTGGCAAGTATAAAAACTAGCAAGTTGGTTTGTTGTAGCTTGAAACTAATAATTAATCTCCTATATTTATATATTAAAAGAAAACAGAAAAAAAAAAGGTGCGCACCCACAGGTCCACAACACAGTTTTAATATTTTTTAAAACACTGAATATTTTTTTATAAAATAGTTTATTTAGAATTATACCCCAAATAATCAAAAACAATATTTTTTTTAACCGTTCTAGGTCAAAACTTAAACATCTGAACTTTTTGAGTTTTTCCAATTGTGCCTCATAATAAAAAATTTACTGTGAAAATGAGTATATGAATCATTGGTAATAGAATTTCGTTGCACTGAATTATTATATTTGTAAATCGGGCTTTTATAAACTTCTGCATTATAAAAAATACAGAAATATGAACAATTATTTTATTGCATTCCCTATTCTTGTTTGAATATATTCATATCTTCCATAATCTTGAAGCATATCACACACAAAAACAAACAAAAAAAACACTCAACATCTTTTATTGTATATTAACATAATTTGTCATTTCTTATTTTGTATTTATTATAGTTGGAATAAGAATTTATAAAAGTAAATTCTTATAAAAGAATTTATAAAAGTAGCTCAGCAGAGAGAGAGAGAGATTTAACATAATCATAGATTGGCAAAGAATTAAAGAGCACAATAAAGAAGAGTTACTTTGACGAGAAAACGAGCTCCGTGGAAGTGTATCTGGGGAAGCTTAAACGACGCCGTATGCACTGAAAGCATACTATGAAGATGAGAAAAGCAGCGAAAAGCGCGATTACTACAAGCATCGTAATTTTCCCATCAAAAGCAAAGTCGCCATATTCCTTTAGCGACATCACAGACGTTGCTGGAGAAGGCGATATCAAGCTCATATTGCTATTCCTCACTTCTCTTTTGCTAATACCCAATATATTATGATATTGTGTAATTATGGGAGATTCTTGTTATATATATCTACTCGTAGTACACTCACACACACATGATGCTTGTCTCTATACATATGGTAAAATGGTAAGATTATGATTGTTCTATACTTAAAGTTAGACTTTTGAAAATTTGGATTTGAGTTTTAGAAGGATTTTGTGAGTATAGATTTTGAAAATTTTATGTTTTTTATTAATTTTATTTTAAAGAGTAAGATTATAGTTAAAATGCTATTTTCACATTGACAATTGTAGAAAATGCAGATGTCTTTTGTTGGAAATTGCCCAGAAAATAAATGTTTTATTAGGAATTGTGAAAAATGTAGGAAAAATAGGATAGAATAACAGTATTTTGTGAATCTCTATCCACAAACATGAGCAAAACTAAATCTATCTAAAATTCGAATGGTCATGTCCAGTTCAAACACCCTTAAAATCCAATTATTGACTTATGATGTGAGGTACACTCATTCATTATATCATGTTTTAGTGCCAAATTTCAAATTTCTGACTTGCCTAGAATTTGTATGTAGGCGAGTCAACTTGGATGCACATCAACCACATGAATAACCACGAATCAACAATTATTGATTTATTTCACAATTGTGTTAGTCAGTTGTAGTGCCTATATAACACCATACCATAAAATCCACAAAATCTTAAAATCCGACTTGTCATTTAAATTGACTGGAGTATAAATGCAAACTGAGGGATAAACTTCGATTTTGGAATAAATTTTAAATGAAAGTTAAAATTATTATTTTGCATTATAATAGTGAAGAAAGCAAGGGAGAAAATAATTAAATGAGAAATGGATGTATGTGAAGATAAGGGTACTCACTGTAGCACATGCATATGATTATTATCATTATTATTATTTTGTTTATTATTATTATCATTTTTTACAGCAGAGACGGACAGCTGAAATAGATCCAGGAAGACAAAGATGAAATTATATTCCATTGGAATCTGTCCCATTCACCATTTATATATATATATATATATATATATATATATATATATATATATATATATATATATAATTAGTGTTACTGTGTATGTTTCAAAATTTGAAGGTGCTGGAGTTGTTAGGAGGATGATTTCGATCGATTTCAATGAATTTCGTGTTTAGTTTTATTTACATAATTTTGTATATGTGCATGGATCTTTAAATCCATAGTGACGTTCCAAAAAGATGTACATTAGAATCTTAATTTTAAATAATACTTCACATCTTATTTATTTAGTATCATCACATGATATATATGTGTCAAATAAAGTATAACCGTATGCTAAATGCAGCTTGTACTAAAAGAAACAAAACTAAGATATGAAATAATTGTTAGGATTTTTACGAGCAATTATGGAGAAATTGATATGAAAGAGAAAATAAAGGATAACGATTTGTTGAGTCAATTTGTAAAAAATGACTACATTTGATACCAAGCCAGGAGAATTTACTAATTTTCGTGTGTTGATAAATACAATGAATTTAGGGCTATTTATAGCCGAAACTGGGTTGTAACCCTAAAAGCCAATTCACCATAATCGTGGGTCGTTACATAAACAATCAGACTCCATAACCCTAGAAGAGTTCGCCTAAATAAGTCATGATTTATTTTTTTCTCTCTTTTGATGCGAATATAAGAATTTTCCAATAGATTTATATTTTTATTTAATTTTTACATATATGTGTGGATGTGAATGTAAACACATCATATCATCTCTCCACATGAGGCCAAAATTTGGTAACACCTAATCGTCCATCTTTCGTGCATCCACTTGATTATTTTATATGTAACACGAAGATTTTTCTATGATGCGGAGACATGTTCATTTTCATAAGTGAATTTTTATTTGTATATTGTGAGTAGCCTCGTATCATAAAATTAATTTAGTTTGAAAAATTATCATACATGAGTTATGTATATTAGCATGATTTTTATGAAATGGTAATACGAAAATAAGTCCATGAAACAAATCAATTCATTATCTATATATAAGCCATAAAATAAATATTTACTTATGAAATGTGTTAGGATTGTGAGTAGTGGGATCAATCTCACAAAATTATCTTCGTGTGATAATCATGTATAAGTTTTCGTAAAATTGGCAACCAAGGAAGAAATAAAAATCCTAATTGTATGCTAAAAAATAAAAATAATATAGAACAAATTGAATTATCTGTTATCACAGTCATTTTCTTACGGATCATTAAATTAAATAAGTCTAATTTAAATGGTTTGAACTTATACTATACACATTTTTTTAGTGTATTTTTTATTCCTAATGACATAACTCCTTTTTATATAGTTTTAATGCAATAGAACAAGAATGAGTGTAAATATAAAAGCTAGTGAACTCAGTTAATTAAACTTTATTAAACTGATCTAAAGTCAAAACATCCATTAGTGTAACATATTTAAAACCCTACGAAATCTAAATTTCACCATTTATTTAATGAGTTTTATCTACATTTTGTAAATTAATTATACGAGATACGTAATGTACATAATCACAGACATCCATTATAATTAATAATCATATAATTTAGTATAGTTAATCAAAGTATAATATCAACTACATCGATGATACATTTATTTCTCCAATCTACACTTGATACATCAATCACAGATCACCAAAATATTCTCTTCGATCTCATTAAAATATTACTTTAGAGTTTTCTCATAAATAATGAAGACTAACTTCAACAATAAAAGTGTCCTAAGAAACCTTATGATCTAGAATAAATTTCGAAAGATTGTACAGTCTTATGTGAAATAAATATGAATTAAATAAAATATGGTTAGTTGAAATTATTAAAACAAAATTGAGAATAATTGAGGGTGAATTTGAAAGAAAATTAGGATGTTAGATTTGATCAAGGTAAATAAATAAATAAATAACGTCTAGACGCAATTTCACGTTTCAGCATTAGACAATTTACTGGGCCAGCCCAATATACGAATAGGACATGAGCTATTGAGTGGGTCAATATGTCACAGCCTGTTTCTTCTACGTGTCCTCTAAGAATAAAAGGTTGGGCCCCATATTAAATGGGCCGATAACCCGATTTAAGGTTTAGCCTTTTATGGGCCCCATTTCATCGTACTAATTTTTTGTTGTACCAAGTACCAACAACACATGTATCATGATGGTAAAATTTCAAAATAACTTTTTTTATTTTTTATTTTTTATTTTTTTTATGTCCAAAGGAAATCATTTTCCAACGATGTAGTGTGGCACGAACTATTTTTAATAAATTCTGCCATTATCTCGAAGTTTCTTAAAAAGTTTTTGAAAAACTACTGATATATTTTTTAAAATTAATCAATATAGAAAAGCTTCTAATTATCAATTCGGTTATTCTCTAACACCAATTATATCAAAAGAATGCAACGTTTCAATAAACTCAATCTTAGAAGTTAGAATCAATACTCCTTATTTAACAACAAATTCTTCTAAATTGAAGAGTTGCAGTGGTTTATAGAATGGGTGCGGCTATCCGCACCCCACATATTACTAAACACACTCCATTTTTAGTGTTATTGTTCACAAATGATGTGAACAGTAACACTAGGAATGAGGTGTGTTTAGTATTTTCTAGGGTGCAGATAGCCGCACCCTTATAGAATACCAAACAATGTCAAATTACAACGATTGCAGAAAAGTAAATCTATTACAGAAACAAAATATCCCTTGAAATGTTGGGAACAAAACAGACGACACTGATCTGCAGAAAATGTTACTGGAAATGTTAGGACACCGTTAGCAACACAACAACAACAGAAACTCCTTCGAGCAGTCTTCTTTCTCCGTCTTCACAACAACTTCCAGCCACGAGCAGGCTTTCAAAACAGCTGCAGGTACAACACACGAACAGGAAAAAGTTGAGTTAAGGTTGGACCTTCTCCCTCAAAGACAAACACGTCCTGGCTAGTGTTCATGGAATGACGTGATGTCCCCAAAGGTAAAACGACTTCGTCTTCACCACAAAACTTGAAGCTCCAGCGAACTAGAATATGAAAGGATTAGAATGCACGAACTATATGGAAAACGATGCACTTGCACTTTTCGCTTTGCAAATATGCTATGAACTTTATGCAACAAAAATAAGAGAGAAAAGAAGCTCTCAAGTACTTTCAAGTGTGTATGAATGTGTATTTTCGTTCATAATGAATTCCCTTTACTTATAGACTTCATTCCACTACTCAAGATCTGACGGGCCGCGCGCTTTTGGACTGGGTCGATGTGTTGGCATAGATGTTGCCAACATCTTGAACAACATCCGTCATGGACCAGTACTAATGGACCGGGCCCATTTTTGTGCTCCAAAATAAATTCTTATTGGGCCGACCAGATCCAAGGCCCAAAGCCCTATACAACCATTGGGTCCATTACTTGATCTACATATATACATGTAAAAATCTAAATATTATTACTTATACAGTGGAGTTAAGAAAGCTAAAATTTTGATATGGGATACTTCCCAATCTCAAGCTTTCCATTCTCAACCCACATACTTCGTGTATTAATTTCTCACTCATCGAAAATCGGTTTTGAGCGTTTAAACACACTATGATCATCTACTCGAAATGTAGATTAACCTCATGCCATTTATTTTCACAATGACCCACGTTTGTCCCTTAATTTTATGGTCAAACATGTGTGGTTACACATTGGTCAAAACCAATTTTCCAACAAGTGTCTCATAAAATAAAATAAAAAAAGAAAAAGAAAAGAGCGCTTAGTTTATTTTGTTGCAAATTATATGGACCGTTCCCCTCCACCAAATAACTAATTAATAAATAAAAATGCCTATATTCTAAATGTGTACATTTAATTATTTATATAATTTGGTCAAATTGTCAAGTAAAGCAAGAAATTGCTTCCATATATCTTTCTTAATATTTGGTAAATTATCAAGAAGTTTATTGAATTACATATACCTCCTTTAAAATTTGATCAAATTATTAAATAACTTTAGGATTTGTGAGAATTAATTTAATTTAACCAAACTTTATAAAGTTGTTTAGGAAAATCTCATCGAAAATTTCCAAAATATTCAGAGGGTTTGTTAGGTAATTTAATCAAACATTTGATGTATATAAATATTTCTATTAATCTAGTAGCTTGTGATTATATAGTTTGACCAAATTTTAGGAATCTAAATACAACTCGCTTTTATTTAAAACAAAGAATATCGTAGTAAAATAAAAAATTAAAGAAAAGTTGTTATCATGCATGTCGATATTGAATTGTCAGTTGTTAATGAAATTCTCTTTTTGCTTGTCGTTTTAGTTTACTATACTCTCAGGTCAAATTAAAAGGTCATAAATTCATAAGATGAGCAAACTTGCACATGTGCACATGAGTACACTAGTCGTCCGAAACCATTTACATTTTCACACAAAGCTTCACCTAATTATTCAATAAACTAAAATATCGAATAAATTAAAATAACAAACTGGATCTTTGTGAGGCCCGTTTTATATATTTAATTTTGTTGGATACGGGTCAATCAACAACCTATAATTCACATACGATTTTGTTAAAATGAATTTGATAATGATATTGAAACTCCGTCTCACACAATTATATCCCTAAAATTGTATGTTATATATTTTTATGTAAAAGACTTAGACTTTTGCTAGCTTTCATTGAATTCATTAATTGACAATCATAGTTTGTGGAGCCCTTTTAGACTAATGATGATTAATTAACTAAGATGTCGAAGTTTCATTCGATTAATAGTGAAAGATTAATCAAAATTTTAAAAAATTAGATGGTGACATTCGAATTTCAATTTGTCTTCCACGAGCAATGTGTCACCGTCCAATACAAGCCACATCTTACTATAGGCCAAAATTCTAAGATATATCATTTTCAAGAAATTTTGTTTTCATGCATTTAATTGGCTAATGGAAATCCTTTGTTATCTTGATCTTCCCTTTCTTGTCCTTTTGATTACTAGAATCTTAATAAGGTCAAAATTATCCGCATAAGATCATTATGGGACAAGTACAATTAAAACTAGCCCATATGTAGTTTGGATTATATCTTCAAAATAAGAGTTTTATTATGCGTTTAATCGGATCAATGTATACATTGGATTGTAGTTCGTGATAAACATATTAATAGGGATAATAGGAATTGATTATCTTGTAATTATTTTTCCTTTGGTTTGGTGTAATTCTATATATTTATACACTTTAATTACCAATGTTATTGGTGATCAGATCTCTTTCTCATATGGTATCGGCCTAGACATGAAATCCTGATTTCTCTTTCTGTCTCCCTCGTCAAAGCCCTTACCGCGTAAAAATCTTCTTCTGATCTCTTCAACGGCTCCTGCTAATCCCACTACACTCATATCCACTTTGTCATGACCATCAAATTGAATCAATGAAATTAACTATTTCCTATGATGTAGTCAAATTTTGCCCATGCTCAGCAATCAAGATCTAGTGCTAAAACATATCTTTTCATACATATCATGTACTACTATAAATATATAACAAAGCATTATATACGGCTACAAGATTCAAATTGCATGGATTATAAAATCTATTGGCTATGCTTATAAGTTTTTAGCTGTAATGATGTATTTTGTAAGAAGAAAAATGTTTTGGAAAATATGAATGTATTTAGTTATATTATGACAGAGGTTGATTAGAAATTAAAACAAAGAAAGTTTCATAAGATTTGGAATTAAGATAATAAAAGCTTATGAGTTTAAAAAAAAAAAATTACTTTTGCTTATTGAGAACTTGGGTCTCACGTTTAACAGATTTTTTTTTTTTCAAACCTACGTCTTGCTAATAAGGCAATATTTTGGCCTCTAACGTTTATGTGCTGAAATAGGTGGTTTAGGCTTTTTTTTTTTTTTTTTCTTTTTTTGTCTCATTGAAAAGTTGAAGAAAAGTAAAATTCCTCGTAAGAAGTGAGAGAGAAGATATTTGGTATCTTCTATTATATTTGATGTTTTATCTCATATTTAATAACATTAAATACACATTATATGTATTAGTGATATCATTTGATACATTTGACATGTAATGATTATTTTGAAATATAAAATGTAACATGAAGTATAATTAAAGATCTCATATGGAAGATATGTAACTAAAATATTAAAGAAATTTAAATAAATATCATAATTAAAGTCTGAAAAATAATTATTTAATAGATCAAAAAATCAAATAAATTGACAATAGAAAATATAAAAATCAACAAATATGAACGTAAAAATTAGCACAATAGAATCTAAGGATTTTCTTCAATTTTGCCAAGCATGAAAAAACTTAGGTAGTGTTTGGATTGATTTATCCAAATTACAAGATCTAAAATGAATTTATTTCAAATTCATCGAAATCAGAATACATTCAAAATCTATGCAATTTGTTAAAAAATTAGTTCAAAATTAAAATTGATAAGTTTCGAATCCATATCAATTCAAATATCATCAATGAATTAATTATTATAATCAAGTAATATCATTTAATTCAAACACAACCTTAATTGAATTTTAACCTATCAAATTTTAGGTCGCTGAAGCACCAACATAACAATATAACATAGGGACTAAAAACATAAGGCTGCTAAATTGTTTTTGAAACTTAAGAACCAAATAGACATAAATTTCACATCCACTAAATTTAGATTATATTTGGAAATTCACCATAATTACTCAATAATCAGTTCAAAATAGACTGTGATGGATTTGCATGGATTTATTCAAACACAACAGTAGTGAATTGAAAAAAAAAAAAAAAACACTTCATATTATTTTAACTTTAGTAATTCTAACTATAAAACTTTTGCCATTAAGTTTAGAAGATTCTAATCTTACTCAAACAGTCGAAAAGTCAATTTCTAATTATAAAATCAAGATTCCTACAAAATTTAATAACACCAACCTCTAAAACGCAGGAAGAAGAAGAATATTAATATTAATATACTCCACATCATATAAATAGGTACAAATAGGTAATAAAAAAGTGATACTCGATTCAAAGGAGGCCCGCGTGGCTGCATTTTCACACGAAGCTTCACTTAAAGTTCGCCGCAGGTGATGACTTTCTCCTCCTCCCACCCAACCTCTGGTGGCCCCCACCCACACCTCCGACGACCTCCATCTTCATCAGTCATCCCTAATTAAACCCCCACATAAATACCAGAAACCAAAGTCCCCAAACCAGAAAAAGCTTCTGACTCCTTCCATGGCGGCCAACCAAACCGCGGTTCCCCTATGGCTCGACAAAGGCGACAACGCGTGGCAGATGACGGCGTCGACCCTCGTCGGCCTCCAATCCATGCCGGGCCTCGTCATCCTCTACGCCAGCATCGTCAAGAAGAAATGGGCCGTCAACTCCGCCTTCATGGCCCTCTACGCCTTCGCCGCCGTCCTCATCTGCTGGGTCCTCCTCGACTTCCGCATCGCCTTCGGCGACGAGCTCCTCCCCTTCTGGGGCAAAGGAGCGCCTGCCCTCGGGCAGAAGTACCTGACCGCACGCGCCGCCCTGCCCGAGAGCAAGCGCACGCGCCGCTTCTCCAACGGAACAGAGGCGACGGTCATGAACGAGCCGGACTTTCCGATGGCGACGCTCGTCTACTTCCAGTACACGTTCGCCGCCATCACCACGATCCTCCTCGCCGGATCGGTCCTGGGGAGGATGAACATCAAAGCATGGATGGCGTTTGTGCCCCTCTGGTTGACCTTCTGCTACACCGTCGGCGCGTACAGCCTCTGGGGCGGAGGATTTCTCTACCACTGGGGGGTTATTGATTATTCCGGCGGATATGTTATTCATCTCGCGTCGGGGATTTCTGGTTTCACTGCTGCTTACTGGGTACTGATTTGAATCGCGGAATCTCATTTTAAAATTAGTGAATATTATTGTATTGTTTTAATGTCGAGAAAATTGCAGGTTGGTCCGAGGTTGAAGGCGGACAGGGACAGGTATGTTCCGAACAACATTCTGCTGATGCTGGCGGGGGCGGGGCTGCTGTGGATGGGGTGGTCGGGATTCAACGGCGGCGCGCCCTACGCCGCCAATGTGATATCGTCGGTGGCGATATTGAACACGAATATATCGGCGGCGACGAGTCTTCTCGTCTGGACATCGCTTGATGTTTTCTTCTTTGGAAAGCCTTCCGTGATTGGAGCAGTGCAGGGGATGATCACTGGACTTGCTTGTATTACTCCTGGTGCAGGTACACCCATGTGTTTTTTTTTAATTGTTATTTGTTATTATTGTATTGGGACCATTGGGAAATTAAATTGGGAAAGAGGGTTGAAATGTGGTGGAAATTGGTAAACAGGTGTGGTGCAATCGTGGGCGGCTATAGTATATGGGGTGGTTTCAGGGTCAGTTCCATGGTTTTCAATGATGATTCTTCACAAAAAGTCCACTTTGCTACAGAAGGTAATCTTTTATTCTTTTCTCAGATTAATTCATTCCCACCTATCCTGGTATCATCCTTATTTAACGTGATATGTTTGTAAAAATATTATAAAAAAATTGATAATTAATCTTTTGAAGATGTAACACATGCCACATTTGACATTCCCATGTTCATAGAATTTCCCATTATTTCAACTTTAGCTATGGCAAAAGCCCTTAAATGTTGCTTATTATTATAGTCCAATTCCAAAAGATTCCGGTGGTCTAAATTTATTTTTCGTCCTTCCCTAGAGACATCCAATTTTAGTCATCTTGTTTTCCGATCATTAATTTTAGTCCGATTGCCCAATTTTGGTCCTTCTAACTCAATTTTCCGATCAGCTCCGGGCAAGTGTACAACACTCGCCCCCAATTTCAAGAGTTTCGGCAGCTGACTTTTATGTGACAACTATTTTCACATGTGGTATTTCCTTTTGTTTTATTTTCCTAATTAAAATGTCACATCATCTGCCATGTCATTAAAAAAATTAAAATATATAAAAAAAAAGGAAAAAAAATTAAATTAAAAAAAAAGATCAGAATTAAAAAAAAAAAATCTTTAATTTTGTTCCTATGTTTTTATATATTTTTTTATTGCATTTAAATGTAATAAAAAACAAAAAAATGAGAAAAATTAAAAAAAAAAGGAACATAATTTAAATTTAAAAAAACAAAACACAAACGAATTAAAACATTTTTTTTTGTTTTTTTTCTTTAATTTTGTTCCTTTTTTTATTGCATTTAAATGCAATAAAAAAACAAAAAAATGAGAATAAATATAAAAAATGAAACATAATTAAATTTTAAAAAACAAAACACGAACATAATTATTTGTTCCTTTTTTTATATATATGGTTAATTTTTTCTCTATATTTTTTTTATTGTATTTAAATGCAATAAAAAAATTAAAAATATATAAAAACTTGGAAACAAAATTAAAGGAAAAAAAACAATTTTTTTTTTATTTAATTTTTTTCCTTTTTTTTATATTTTATTTTTTTAAAATGGTGGATGATGTGACATTTAAAAAAAAAAAAAACCACATATGAAAATAGTTGTCACATAAGTGCCAGCTGTCAAAACTCATGAAATTGGGACGAGTGTTGTACACTCGCCCGGAGCTGACCGGAAAATCGAGTTAGGAGGATCAAAATTGGGCAATTGGACTAAAATTGGATAACCGGAGAGATAGGAGGACTAAAATCGGACAACATCGTTAGGGAAGGACGGAAAATGAATTTAGTCCACGGTTGCATAGTAGAACTCATTAAAGTTGCTAGTACAAGATTTTATTAGTTAATATTTATCGTTCATTTACACATAAAAACATACATATTCACAGGTTGACGACACGTTAGCGGTATTCTACACACACGCAGTGGCCGGAATCCTGGGCGGGCTTCTAACAGGGCTGCTGGCGCACCCCACCCTCTGCCGCATGATACTGCCAGTCGAAAACACTAAGGGTGCTTTCTATGGTGGCGGAATGCTATTCGTCAAGCAATTAGTTGCAGCACTCTTCATCATTGGCTGGAACATAGTAGCCACAACACTCATCCTTCTCTTCATCAGAATAATGATACCGTTGCGAATGCCCGACGAGCATCTCATGATCGGAGATGACGCAGTCCATGGAGAGGAAGCCTACTCCCTCTGGGGCGATGGCGAGAAATACCAGGCCGCCCCGGAGGAGCTGGGCCGTCCTGACTGGAATAATGGAGATAGGGGAGCTAGGGGACCCACTATAAATTTGTGATTACTTTTCATTGTTTGTGTCACCATTTCTATCCTTTTATTTTCCCACTCGCTATTGTATATATGATTTGTTGTGTAGGCAATAGAATTGTGTGAAACTGGATTATTTTGATTTTCAATCATGAATATAGTTTGGGCCTTTAGCAATTGAGTAGCTCTAATATAATTGATCCCAAGTTTCTCCAACAATATCAAAAATCAAAGTAAATAATGGATACAATTTATATAAAAACAACATTTAACAGTCTAAACATGGGCTAGTCAAAGTGTTCCCAGTTGTCTGTTACCTGGGAAGAAGAAGAAGACATAGAAGGAGCAGAAGAAGGCATATGGGAAGGGGGGAAATATTCGTAAGGGGAAGGATAAGGAGATGGCTGAGAAGCAGTGGTATAATACAGCATAAGGGAAGCGGGTGTGGACGGGTAATAATATGGCGTAGGGTAAGGAATTGTAGGCTCATAATACGGCACTGTGGAAGGGTCGTCATACGGCATAGGGGCAGGGACAAAACACGGCACAGAGTAGTAGTTAGACGATGGTGTGGTAAGAGGCGTAAATTGTGGCAAAGGAGTAGGGGAAGAATACGGCATATGGGAAGAGGCTGAAGATGGCATCGGGGAAGAAGTTTTCATGCTTTGACTACCAGAATCGGACGCCCTCGACTGAGAGGTGGAAGACAAACTTCTATTTGTATTGCTAAAGGAATTTGACTTTATTGACTTCATGGCATCCAGTGTCTCCACAATGCTCTGGACTCGACGCACCTGAACATAATAACTTTGAAATTAGATATTCATGTTTTTTAGAAATATATTTCCTATTGCAGTTTAAGTATGAAATGTGATGGAGAATAAAGATTAGCTATATTTGATGGAGATTTAAAAATATATTATTGTTATTGATATCTTTAGGTTGATTTATCTTTATCTTTTAAGATTCTAGGTTAATATTAGTATAAATATGAGTTATGTTTATTTATCATGGGAGTAGATTTGTTTATGAAATAAGAAAAGAGAGTTTTCTCTAGTATTATTGTTAGAACCGGTATTCTCAGAATCAAGGATTGTAATATTATCTTTCATCATGCTTCTATCTGCATCAAAATGTAATGCCAAAAGATAAAGAATGGTGTAGTTTCAAGATAAATTAGATCGAATCTACATTTCTCATCATAACTTGGTGATGAAATTGCAAAGAGCAGTAAACAGAAAGGGGATGATAGTAAAGTTCAATGGGAGAAGTCGAGGAAAAAACTAGTACCAAAGCTCATAGTGTATGATTTTACTAATAACCAAAAGGTGGTGCATATAGAACCCAGTATTAATAGACGAAAACAAAAGGTGATCGTGTTTTTTTTTAATCATTTTAAAGTGATCAGCATTGAAAGCTAAGACCAACACCTGCTAATAAGATTTCCTTTCATAGACTCTTGCAAGTGTAATCACACAGGTATAGGAGAGATTATAAAAAATGAATACTAACCTCCATCTTTCTTTGAACTCTCCCTTCACCTTCAGCTTCAATGCCGTCCAATTTAAGCAACTGCCTCTCAAGCATCTCAGTCAAAATAATAATTTCCTTACCATCAACCGTGTTTCCACTCTCCACAGCAGTTATCAACACAGAAACCTAACATCCAACAACAAAAAGCCAATTTAAACGATGGCCATTGACCCAAAATGTAGCCAAAGATGAATATAGAATAAAGGAGAAAAGGCAAAATAAAGAAAGAGATCACCAACCTGTTGCTCGAGCTTGTCCACCTCTTTCCTGACTTCAGCAACGGCATCCTCTCCTTTTGAAATTACAGGGGTTTCCTGAACTTTCTCAGACTCATATTCCACGACTTCAACAAGTACCACCTCAGAATTGTTCATCACACCAGCTACTTGAAGATCTACGTCATCTTCTTTTTCTACACCATTGAAGAAGATCTTGCACGTCTCAAGGTTCAAACCAATGTTTTGAGACATAACAGATTTAAGATAACCTGAATATAGAAATCAAAAGAAATATTCAACCAATTAACCAAACCAACTTAAATCTCCATGAATGAAATGTCCAACACCCCATGCCATTTCTATTTCATGATATGAAGATGCCAATGACAAGTGATTCTGAGTTGCTCAACCTGTAAACACAATATAACCATGATGACATTAAAAGGATCATCAAAGTTTAAACTTATCAAACAAATTCACAAGCAGCGACCCAAAAGAGAACTCTTTCCAATAACGAATCTTAAAGGCATACATTAAGTAAAATCACATTCTGTGATGAGAAAATAAATAGCCAAGATAGACTAAAGTATATCAAAACTACACAGTCCCAACAAACAAAGGAAACACTATACTACACCAGACTATCAATTTCACTATGTACCTTTTCCCCAGACAAAAAAAAAAAAAAAAAAAAACTAAAATTGATAAATTCCCTCATCGCATTAGTTTCAATCATTCATTGAACTAAACTTGGTAATTAACATCTAAAAAACTAAGTTTGATCAATCTAGTGATATAAGGAATTCAACCCACGCTTTTGAATTACAAAGAATCATATATTCCATCAATTAACCTAATCAAAACGGATTAACAAACAGAAACCTAACAAATAACGCAAAGAGAAAACAGGTACACAAAGAACAGCGAGAAAAGACAGTAGATTTATCTACGAAACAAATACATAATTCAATTAACAACCCATACAGCATACTCAAAGAATCAAAACCAAATCCGAAATTTATTAAGTACCAAAATTGGAGTTCGAGGGTAGCGCAACTTGATATAGGTTGTGCCCATGGAAGACCTTGATGTTGACAGTAGCGGGCCCGTGACCAGGAACCAAGCCCAGCCCGATTACTCCATCTCTGCTGCAGTTTTCTATGCTTGGATACAAATTCTTCATTGATGAAATTTGTGGAGAATTCCGCTACAAATCTCTTGCACAATGCAATGTTAATTGGTTGACTTTCGCCTTCGTGTTTTAAATAGAGCTGACTGCAGAGATTCTGCGCTCTCTCCCGTGCTAATTACGCAATTTTGTACGGTTTAAGGTAAAATCGTTATGTCTCACTTGCTTTACTTTAAAAAGACTTTGAATCTATACTGCGACTTCTGCTTACAAACCAAGGTTAGTCAGAAAGTGGGCCCATTAAGCCCACACTTACCTTCTTGGCGGGCCGGACCGTTCCTTCAGTTTAAACCTTCGATGCCTCGGGCCTGACCCACTGTTTTTCATTATTTCCTACTGTGATTCTTCTATACAATTACATAATTTTTTTTTTTAATTTTTATCATAAATTATTTTTAGATAATTTTCCATTTTTAAAATTAATATGTTTGATTAACAAAAACACGTAGCATAGGACCTAAAATCAGGCCTAGACCCAGTTCTAGAAGCCTCACAGTTTTCCTTCTTGGTGGCAGAAGATTGTGCAGTTTAAACTGGGTTTTCTTATATAAAAAGAGCATAGTAGAAATATTATATATATTTAATGAGTCTGAGATGGAAGGGAGAGAACGATAAAAATTTACGTGATCAGGGTTTGAACCTGAGGTCATCACAATCTACACCTTTTATAAAAGTGAGATACCACTTGAATGACAAGACTCGTGGTATATTTTATGTATATTCAGATAGCTATAATTTTTTATACAATATATATATTTTATGTATGTTTTTAGTATCTGATGGGATAGAGATACTCAAATTTACCTTAATCTGTAATTATATATACAATTATGATATATATGACTACTTTTATAAATTTATATTGAAATAATTTGAAGATTAATACTAGAAAGTTTTAAATTCACCCAGCCTTCATATAAAGACATATTATATAGATATAATAGAAAATGTTAAAATACTCACCGTGAGCAACTTTTAATAAGTCCAATGTAATGATCTCATGGATGAAAAAATCACGATATTTCGGCGATATATCGCCGAAATATCGAGATTTTTGAGACACCGAAATAAAAACAGGGTGTAGAAAAATTTCGTCAAAATATCGGTAAAAAATCGACGATATATCGGTAAAAATCGGTATAATATCATTTTCGATAAATAGTTCATGATTTTTGTGGGATATCGGCGATATATCGGCAGTAAAAATTGTCGGTGGATTTTTTTGAATTTTTTGATTTTTTTTTAAATGCAAAATGACATACATTTCTTGTTCAATTATTTATGACAAAGTCCATGCAAAATACATATTTGAAATAATGAAATTAATTAGGCTAGTGTGTTAAACAATGAAATACGTATTTGAATCCAACTATAGTTTTAATTAAATAATTAGTAAACTTATATTTAGTAAATTATTTGAATTTAGGTTCCTCTCATAAATTAATTAGGCTAGTGTGTTAAACAATGAAATACATATTTGAATTCAACTAATAGTTTTAATTAAATAATTAGTAAACTTATATTTAGTAAAGTATTTGAATTTAGGTTCCTATCATAAATTATCATATGGTAGAGTGGACAGTTATTGTATGAGGTCTACCCAATGCTAGATGTAGAGGCGCATAATAGATTGATATGAACTGCCCAGACAATAATTCTTGAACAGCGAACAACCAGTTCATATATTCACGACCCAGAAGTACTGGATTCTCTTTCGGATAGATGATTTTTGTTTTTTAACAGTTTGGGGAATGGAAACTGAACTTCCTTTTTGTTCGCCAACGACTTTCCTTTTCTAAACCCATCTTAAAGGAATTTGAAAAAAAATGTGAATTCAAAATTTGTCATGTTATCATAACATACAACGTTTATATAATAGTTTATCTTTATATTTGTTGTAAACATATAATTTTATTTGGAATTTAAATTCAATATATGTATTAATGTCAGTTATAATATTTTGTAAACTACTAGATATATTTTTCAATTTTTTTTACAAAGTTTCATATTTAAAAAAAAAATGTCCGATATTTCCATCGAAATCGATATATCCGTCGATATTTCCGTAAAATTAAGGTATCGATATTTGTACCGATACTGATATTTTCATCCTTGAATGATCTCACCCTTGAAATTATGAAATGTGAAATTAATAGATATATTAAATATTTGATGCATTAGTAGTTGACATATTAATACGTGTCCACCGTGTGTAGAATAGCGGGGATGTAGATATAATAGTTCTTTATATTATAAAATCAAATAAAATTAATTTTTTACCACAACATATAGTTTTGTTACTTATATGTCATAATTTGGATAACAAGTCTAAAATAACTCTTCCATTCACATGTGTATATATAATGTAATGTTGTCGACTGATATGACGATAAATGTTGTTTTGTCTTATCAATAAGGTAAAATTGTCAATTTTTTTAATTTATGGTAAAAAAAAAAGTATATATAATTATGATTGTGGCAGAGAAGGGTGATATCCCTATTATATTAACCGGGCAAATTAACCAATTTGGGTATTGTAGAAATTATTGGGTTAAATTGATCATTGAATCTAATGTTTGGGCTATGCGTGACATTTCTCCATATTTATTTATATCGATAATATTCAAACATAAAATAAAATGATAGTACTTGGCCAGTAGAAGATCTCTATTCCTATTTTCACATATCAAACATATTTGGTTCTCAAACAAATCAAGAACTGTGTCCTCAGATCTGTCAACGAACTGTTTGTTGGTCATACATAGCTGTTCTATGATTTTATCTTCTTTTGATATGGGTTTTGTTAAAATGTCTCAAACTCACTCATTCTACTCACCATATATACATATTTTAATGTGATTATTTGACAATGTGTCAGTAAACATGAAATGTATTGGTTAATTTAGCTTTACATAATGGTAATGATGAATTGGCAGTATCTTCGAAACTATTGTGTTTTGACTTGTATAAACTAATGATTATGATCTGTATCAGAAAAAGAAAAAGAGTGATGTGATTGTAAATTTAGTGATGAGTTGGGATTGAGGATTGAGAAGACAGTTAAAAAGCAGGTAAAAACTTGGATGTGAAGAACAAGTTACAATAATTATGAATTAGGGTTCTACACTTCTACTTCACGAGAAATCCGGATATTCGTGTGCTTTTGCCTGCGCCAATCTTTTACCCTATCTTCTACCATTTTCACACACATGATCTCTATGTGTGTGTATGTATATAATATTTTCAAATATTTTGATTTTATTTCAAGAATTAGGTATTTTCTTCAATGTTTTGATTGTTTTAGCCATAATGTATTTTATGACATTACTAATTAAAATATGACGTGTATTAAATGTAATGAAACATCAAATGAAACATTAAATGTAATAGATGATAGACGTGTATAGTTATATAAGATGTGTTGTGTGTCAATATAATACTCACTCCATTCCACGAAATAGATACATAGATTAATAAAACCTGTTTAATATCAATAGCGATACACGAATGACATACAAATTAATGAGAGAAAATGTTTTGTTTTCCAAATTTGTTGAAGATTAAATAGGGTTTGGTGATGAGAAGTCGGTATTTTGAAAAATTAAATTCAATGTCTAGCTAGAAACATTGTATATATCAATGCAACAGTAAGTCACGTTATTAAAATATTGTATCTATATTATGTTAAATATCAAACCACTCTCAAATCAAATTTTTAGTAATTTTATGTCGAACATTAAATAAAATAGTGAGAGGCCATTGATGAATTCTATTTCATTGGTGAGCAATTTTATATTTTGAAACAGTCATTGACCATGTTATAGTTGTGACACACCTGGTCATAGTATTGGAAATTGGGAAGTATTGAACTCTGGTATGATGCGATTGATTTTTTTTTTTTTTATAATACAAAATTTAAAGTGATTTTTTTTTTGGAGGAAAATTACAGTAGAAAATAAAAAAGTGATTGACCATGAAAAAATTGTAATGATTACAATTAATTGGATGTGTCTTTTTCTAGAGAGAGATGTTGATGGATATGAAATTCTTCTGTTTGTGTTTCTCTGTATCTATTTTCACTATTACACAATATAATAGGTCCAATGCATTCAATTTTCATTTTTAGGAAATGACGAAAATGATAGAAATTTAAAGTATACTTTTGATATAGAGTCGAAAGTTTTCATTTTCTTTATAGGTAGAAATTAAGTGAATATATCTCTTACTTAATAAAAAGAAAAAAAGTGAATATGGATAGGCAAAAAAGATTTGCAAGATGGAAATTGAAGTACAGTTCAAATTAAATGAAGTGAATTGTACCTCTACAGATAATTACAACTCAATAAAAAAATTTGATCAAAGAATGAAGGTGGGAAATTCTTTTTATATAAATGTATGTTTATATATGGTTCTGATATAGAACCTAACATTGATTCCTAATTGTGAAGTCAATTTCGTTACAAAATATAAGTTTTTTTTTATTAATATTCAAACTATACCTTCTCTTTGGTTTTGCTATTAATCTTTCATTACAGCTTAGAGAAAAAAATATGTTCGTCTGTTATGTTCTTATAGAAATATTATTGTTCTTCTAAAATATCCCAAAAAAAAAAAAATTTGCCTTCAAATATCAATTATTTTAAACCATAAATATTAACCGCAACTAAACAATATTAATCAATAAGATATCTGCATTTAAAATTGTTGTCCCTAAACACAAATCAATATCACAAGATGTACAATTTACACCAAATTGTGTCTTCCTGAAATATCACTTTATTTCTAATAAAATTTTCAAGACATCTTTCATATATACTAAAGAATAACCATTTAAGAGTACATGTCGCAATAAGGTGTATCATTTTCCCACTTAAACTTATTATTTATTTTTTGTATTTCAATTGATTCAATATTTAATAAATCAAAATCTCTTCTATCAATGATATTTTTAATTACTCAATTTTTTTTAAATGATGACAATTTATTTTACCAACATGAATGCATCACAATCCTACTTAAAATAAATTATTTTTCAAATTGATTTAAAAAGTCTAGGTTAATTTAAAATACAGGACAATTTTAATAATAATGTTAATATTATTAAATAAAAATATATGTAAAGCTTTTTATTCTACTATTTCAGTTTTAAATATTTTTAAATCTCATATATTTCACGGGTGATATGTAGTTTAATATAATTCTTAAAACCTTTTTTTTCTCTTTTTTTTTCAATTCATCTATTAAAATACATTATTTCCAAACAATTAATGTCTCCAAAGTTACACTGACATAAAACCTGGCGCAAGGTATACCTTTCGACACAAAGTTAATCTGGCTAGTAAAAGTACTTTCACCTTGAAAAATATTACAAACAAGAAAAGAAGAAATATATATAATTAAAAAAAAAACCCCTAATTATATTGTGTATGTAAACATGTTTGAAAAAAAGGCATTTGAAAAGAAGTTGTAATAATGAATCTCTCTAATAACGAGAAAGCAATCAAGCGAAAAAAAAACATCCAACGGATAATGAAAGAAAGAACGTGAATCCGATGATCAAAAGACAAGAAACTAACAAATTAGTCTTCCTCAATTACTCCTACTTTGGATTCAGGGGATGTGTGAGGGGCCCCCATTCTCTACATGCATGCCTTTTCCATTCATTTATTGTTCATTGGGACTTGTCCCACCTTTCATATAATCTCCCATTATACATTTAAAAAAAATTAGTGTGTTCTAATATTAGAAATATTTTGCTGTAATTTGGTTCCTTTTTACAAACACACGATCAACAACAAGAATAGTTATTATGTAAATGGTATAAGTTGTATTATATAAATTCATTTTGGTTCCCTTTTTATTTTATTTTATTCACAGTTATGCTGTGATTTTTATATGTTAGTAATAGACATAATAAAACTATTGATCACAATAATCAAATGATTATTTATATAAATGGTATATATATACTCTCATCAATCTACATACTGACCTCTCTCAAATGGTTACAATTTACAATACACATAAATCTAGGACTTCTATACATGAGTAGGAGGAGAAAACAGTCTTGAAAGGAAAACAAATAAAGTCAAGATTAATGTGTGATATTTCTTGTCTAAAGCACTTCTAAGTGGATATATAGAGCACTCTTTTCATTCATGATTTATTTCCAAACTTGAAATATCAACAATACTATATATAGGTTTCATGATGATTTCACCAAAAATAGATTCGATAATAAAGTTGCATGTTTTATGCTTTGTTATTCCATTTTATAATGTGTTTCATATGATATTTTAAAATGATCACCGTACATTATATATATTAATGATAATGAAATAAGAGATGAAACATTAAATGTAAATAAAGATGGGATAGAAGCTGAAAATATTCTTGCTAGATTCAAACTTAATTCCACTCAGAATTTTTCCAAACTTCATCTTGATTATAAAGGAAGATCATTCAATTACATTTCAGTATTTCTGATACATGTATCTCCTTTGACTATAAGATAAATCTTGCTGAGACAACCAGACAGGTCCTAATTAAATGAATATTCTACAAAAATTACTTAAAAATGAAACTAAAATATTAATGTTAAATTTCCAAGACACTGACTAAGAGAAAAGAAGCAACAACCATTGTCATAACTAATGTCCAAACCCCTTTTGCTGGCCTAGCCTCCTAGCTACTCCAAACACACGTATCTAAGCCAGAGATTGGCTGACTTTTACTGACAATATATATGTCACTATACATATATGATACTATATGAAATATATACCCCCCCACCACCCACCCCACTCTCCCTCTGAAAATCATCATTGAGCTGACCTAACACCAACAATTTCCTACTATATATATGATCACAAATTCACAACATCACTTCCAAATAAACTAAAACCTCAAAATATTAATGTTATAATAGCTAACCCTAAGAAAGAAAGAGAAAATTTCAATGGATTCATCTTCACTTTCAAACCCTAGCTCATGCGGGTCAACTTCAATGGAGAAGAGCAAGAAGGGCGGCGGCGCCACCATGAAGCTGTCAACGGACCCTCAAAGCGTAGCGGCGAGGCAGCGGCGCCACCGCATCAGTGACCGGTTCAAGATTCTGCAGAGCTTGGTACCAGGGGGCTCCAAAATGGATACGGTTTCCATGCTGGAAGAAGCCATACAGTACGTGAAGTTCCTCAAGACCCAGATATGGCTTCACCAAGCTATGATCAACTTTGTTGATAGCACTATTCATGAACATCCCACTGCACCCATTAATGTTCAACCAAATAACAGTGCGGTTCTTCCTTTTTATTATGATCACAATGTTGATTTCTGTGATTGTTACTCCAGGGGCCACGTGCCGCCGGAGATGGAGGAAGTGGGGCTGCCGGAATCTTGGTTTTCCGGCGAAGAGATTGATGGGAGTTTTTATGATGCATACTTGCAAAATTGAATTTTAGTCAACTAGTTTTCTTATGTATGTGTAGCTTGTAATTATGTGATTATGTCTTTAGTGAGTTTAAGTACTAAATCAAGATTAGCTTAACTTAGAAATGAAATCATGGTGTTGTAGTATGCATGTATTTTGTGTCTTTGTAGTGTTTCATCTATTATGAAAACCATGTGTACTGCCTTATTATTTTCTTTTGTTTCTTGCATCCCTAAGTATATATGTAACACTTTTATTACAATTGACTTCCAGATTCTTGTATAGATGAATGGGCAAAAGTTAATAAATATTATAAGATTGAGATTATTGAGAAATTAGAAATGAATTAATGTTATATATAGCAATTTTAAAAACATCCGAATCACTTTTGAAAATATCACTTAGAGCGAGAGTTGATATATTTTAAAGGGTCAAGTTCCTGTTTTTACCCCATTTTATAAGTTAATGAACTTTTCTACTTTATAATTTTGAAAATAAATTTTTTACCCATTTTTTTTTTTATTGTATTTTACAATTTACATTTCGATACTATCCCTTAACCATGAAAATGAAATGTAAATTTACCTTTGAATACAAAAGGTAATATTTCAAAATATAGTGTATTTGGATTTAGTTCTTAAATATATGTCAATAAAATAAATTCTCAACTTAATTAAGGGTAAATTAGACTTTTCATCCCCTCAATAGGATAAAAAGATAATTTTCTTAAAAAATGGTTTAAAAATTAAAAGTAACTTGATTTATATGAATCGATAAAGAGAGACATTTACACTTTATTAAAATAAAGTCAGTTCAAACCACAAAATTACTTTGTTGCAGTAAGGGCAACAATGGAAATGGAATATAAACATTGTTATCGTAACTCTAAATTATTAAAAAATAAATTATCTAAATTATTAAAAAGGAGTACAAACTTAAAGCTAGCATCGAAGGTCCCGTAGCTCAGTTGGTTAGAGCGTTGGTCTTATGAGCCGAAGGTCGCGGGTTCGAGCCCCGCCGGGACCATTGACTATGTTATTTAATTTATTTTATAATATTGTTATTTAATTTTTTCAATTTAGCAACCATTGACTATATGTTATTTAATTTATTTTAAAATATTGTTATTTAATTTTTTCAATGTAGCAACCATTGACCGTGTTACATATAGGCACACCCGAGCCCGGCCTGGACCATTGGCTATATTAGTTAACTTTTAAATATTGTTATTTAATTTTTTAATAGACAAGATTTACAAGTTCGACTTTATTGATCGGATATAAAACCGTAGGAAATAAAATAAAAGAGATCCTATTTATAATATTAGGATATAGTACTGTTTGATTAGTAAATCTAAAATATAATCCATATTTGATTAGAAAAAGAATTATATTTAAATAGGACTCTACAATTCTCTCAAGATATATACATCCCATGATTTATAGAAAATATGGGTGTCGAATCCAAGAAATTATATAACCTGCTTAAACAATGATTAATTGCAATAGTGGTAAACAGAGTTGATTCCAAAGAGATTGGTAATATTTTTATTTTTTTCACAAAAATAAATTACAACAATTATATTAAAGATTGGGGGGTTTGGATTTGTGATTTAACTGAATTAAAATAAACAAGTAAATTAAAATGAGTAGAATTCAATGAAATAAAAACATTTAGCCATACACAACTTCAGAATTGGTTCAAACACAATCGATCATCGATGCAAAAATTACTCTTTCACTCAAACACTAAATTGGTTATAGTTGTTGGTACCACCTAACACCAATCTTTCCTTACGTTTTCGATAATTAGGATACCATCTCTAATTACTTTTCTTACCAATAAACAACCCTAGATACCATCGTAGGATTTAATCTATCGGCAACATTCAATCTAGAAAGACCCAATTCTAGCCAACAAATACACATGTGGGTTCATTTAGACTAGGTCATATATCTCCTATAACAATCAATTATGCTACTTTGTCACTGATATTAGAACAATTAAACAATTACGGATTTAACGTTCTAATTGACATATATCATTTTCAAGAATTGAATAACTGGCTACATTAAACAACTCGCCAAACAATATAAATAATCACAAAGATATATGAATACTGTAGAGTGAAAACTAATTAGATCTCACATTTTGTAGAACCAAATCTTCATTCATCAATGGCTAGATTACGAATTTAGCAATCCATGAAAGAGATTGCCATGCTTTGTTCCCTGAAAAATATGCGTAAAATGAAAAGTTACAAAGAAAAGAGGGAGGAGAGAGAGTATAATCCTTATCTCCCGTTAGTTTTTTTTTTTAATCTTGGATAGTAACTACCTAATAAAAAAAAATATATAAAATAATTCCAGATATATGTGACTCCAAAAATGATGGGAAGAATTGATTTTGAATCTTGGAGTAGAGATTTGGGCGACACATATGTAAATTCTCGTCTTGACCTTAGGCGTGCCCACGCCATAGATAAAAACATCTTCTGATCATTTTAGAGTCGAGCTGTGATATAAGGCGTGCCCACGCCATAGATAAAAATATCTTCTGATCATTTTAGAGTCGAGCTGTGATATAAGGCGTGCCCACGCCTTGTGAGAAAACTTCTTTTGGTTTTCTTTCTTTGGAGACTTCAATTCAACATCTTCAAAAATCACTCCAAATGGTCTCAAACATCAATTAAATCCTTATTGTCCCTAAAAACATGAAAAAGAATCCATATTTAAATCTAAAATATAATCCATATTTGATTAGAAAAGGAATTATATTTAAATAGGACTCTACAATTCTCTCAAGATATACATCCCATGATTTATAGAAAATTTCTTCTCCTTTGATTTCAAGATCACGATTGATTCATGTCTAATCTGCTATACACGATTTTTTCCATTGTCAATAAAACAAAAATTATCAAAAACTAAAATGGAGAAAATAAGAAACCAAGCTAATTTTTGTTTCAATAAAAACATTATATCTTGGTAATTTCATATATAGTCTAATTCAATAATTAAATACAATATTATTTGATTAATATATTATTAACTATTTGTACATATATTATATATGTATATGTTGTAACAGAACATAAATGTTAATTTATATACTATTTAACTTTCGACATAAAAAAATTAAATGAATTTAATAAAATAAAAAAATTAAAGTAACATTTATATTGGAAAAAATATTTAGAGTTTTGGCATGCCCTATCATCTAGCTAGTTTAGTAATTAAATACAATATTTTTTAATAAGTATATTATTTGTTGAAAAATGTATTAAATTTGTGAATTTGTTAACTAATTTACTGTTTGAATTTATTTTCATTTAGTTTGCATGCATGTTTAAAAGAGGACCAAAACTTCCCAAGAAAATTAAAAAACGTATTATTTTCCTTAACACGTTTCGATTAGCGACCTCTGTTTTTGCATTTTTCTTTTTGATCTTTCTGATGTTTTAAAATTTGAATATTTAAAATAATTATTTTTTAGGATCATTGTGGGTATGTCATGCGTCTAGTTGTCGTACTTATTTAAAAATTTTACTCTTCATGACTACGGATTTTTTTTTTTTGTTGTTGTAAATTTTTAAATTTTATATACATCTACATTTGTAAAAAAATTGTTGTCGTGCCATGAGTCCCCTACCAATGTTACATATATATTTATATTTTTCTTATAAATTTAATATACATCTATATTTTTACTTAGTGCCATTACTAATACCCTGATTAGCAAAGTAGCAATTTATTAGAGGTTCTTATCTTAGTGCTACATGAACCATCTCCACACCATGATGAATACTATTTTTACTATTTTTACTATTTTTATTTTATTTATTTTTATTTTGAAAATGACATAGCTGATAAAAACATGATCGATTTTCCGTGATCAACTAATGAAATGATTAGTGTATGATATACTTTGCATCATATGAATCTAGAAAGGTTGAGTCTCTTAATTGTGATAAGTAGTATTTTCGGAGTTCTCTGAGTATGACACATGTCATCTACTTTTATGATGTCATATGTAATTTTATTAATTTTTTAATTAGAGTTTAGTATTACACTAGAAATTTATCATTTATGATTCATAAATATTTATATGAGTTTAGTATTTCAACTTAAATCTACTTTATACATTTTACTAATTTTAGTTTGGTACTTATATTTAAATCTATTTTGTTTAATCACTTTGAGAAAAATTGTCGTTGTGCCAAGTGTTTAAATTAAATTTGATGTTCTGATATATACATTTATAAATTAAATACATAAACTACACCAAAGTATTCCTAATTTGAAACCAAATGGAAGACCTTCAATCAATTTTTTATTTCATTTCAATTTTAACTCGACTTCAACAAAAATTACGAATTTGACAGGAAAAGTGATAAGAATTTCTGTGATGTTGCAAAATGAAATATTCAAGACTTTTTGGTATGCAATTAGAGGGGGAAAAAAATAGTTTACAAAAGCGCAAAATTGTTCATACTTCAGAATTTTTTATTTTTTTTACATTATTTCAAATGAAGATCAGTACCAACAAACATAATATTTTACTCTAGAACCCAATCGATTTTATTTTATAAGCATGATGACATATGAAGTTTTGAATTTAAAAAAAATTAATTAGACATCACTTAAAAGTTGAAATAATAGCCTTGGGGTGTAATTTAAGAAAATATAAATATTTTAAGATAAATTTCATAACAAGACCCAATTTATAATTTAATTCTCAATTTCTAAACCTAATTTTTAAAGTTTCTTAATAAGGAGCTCAATTTAACCTTTTTTTTCCCCTCAATTTAAGGTTTGAAATTTTGATTGAGTTCTCAATTCAAGTCAAAATTTCATTTATTTTATTTTTATTTTTAATTATATTTATAGATTTAATAATATTTCAATATGTATTTATATTTTAGATAAATTATAACAAGTTAGTGTAATTTTGAAATGATTTTCATTCAACTTGTATATATATATATATATATATATATAATGCATTTCATAAAATTAAGATTCTCTTTATCTTCTTAATTTTATGAATAAAAGTGCAGAGACCCAATTTTAATATTAATCAATTTAATATAAATTATAATTTATGAATTGAATTAATTATATTTTTCTTTCTTACTTACTTTTTTTTTTATATAAATTAATACAAGTCGGATGAAGATCGTTCCAAAATTGCATTAACTTGTCTTAATTTATCTAAAATTATATTAAAATATAATTAAAAAGAAAAAGAAAATGGAATTTTGTTTTGAATTGAAAACTCAATCTAAATTTCAAGCCTTAATTTAAGAAAAAAAAAAAAGATAAATTGAGCCCCTTATTGAGAAATTTTAAAAATTGGGGTGTAAAATTGAGAACTAAATTATAAATTGGATCTTGTTATGAAATTTGTCCATAAAATTTATCTTTAACTTCATCAATTAAATAATTATTTATTAATAAACTAATAAAAAAATTTATGTAGAAGAAAGAGTGAAAAGAATATCCATACAAAAAAAGAAAATAGATTATGAGAAATTTACATCATATTTTAAACATAAAAGGTATATAAATATTTACACCACAACCAAACTTGAGAGTATATTTATTCCCAAAAGAAAGATTAATATATTAGAGGGGTGAAAGTAAAATAGACAATAAATACTAAAAAATTTGTATGGTTTGAATTTTGATCATTACAATCTATACATTTAGGAAGATGGGGTACCGTGAAATTATGTGCACTTCAAAAAACATTAATAATATATTTGCAAATTCCCTCGGAAGTCATTTAAATTGCAACATACAGATAAAATAAATGCATCTTTTTATCTTTAAATGACAAAAACAAGGATCAATTACTTTGGAATCCAGCTCATAAATTCCACCGAAAGACAAAAAGGAAAAAGAAAATCGAAAAACATCACACAGCCAAGATACATCCTACTCCCATCCCTTTAAAAATTAAATTAACCAAAAAAGGTAATGCTTGGGATAAGTCTTTATCCACCAAATTATTAACACAACTATATTAAGAAAAGCAAATCTCATAGGCATATCTACAAACTTCCTTTCACAACTAAAGCAAATAAATATTTTTCTCAATATCTTTGAGCATTAGAGCATGCAGTGAATAATATAAAAAATTAGAATATAATTTACGTAAGAATAGATGAAAAGTATTGATTTTATCCTCAATTACAAACTTTAACCAAGTGAGCTTATATATTTTCAATTTTAATTTACAATATTATATCATACGTGTAACATCATTACACATACTGATAAAATAAAATACAAAATTACATAATAGTTTATGAAGATCAATCTTTCTTGATTTCTCTATACCTCTCACCACTTGTGAGACAAAATATTAGATACATTGGCAATGGCATACCAAAATTTGGGCCCATTTCGTTACCCAAATGTGAGAGAACAAATTGATGGAAAAAGTCCACTTTCGGGTGCACTATTCCTCTTTTGCATCTTCTTCTTCACCTCTTTGTTTGTATACTTTCTATACATATGCTCCCGCTGCCGCCGCCGCCCCGACGGCGCCGGCGCGCCGGCGGCGGGGCTTGATCCCGCCACCATCAGCTCGATGCCGGTCTCCGCCATCGGCTCGAAGCCGAGCCCAGGAGGCGAGTGCGCTATTTGCTTGGGCATTTTTGTGGAGGGTGATAAGGTCAAGGTTTTGCCGCTCTGCCGCCATGGCTTCCACTCGGACTGTGTCGATGAGTGGCTCAGGACTCGCTCGAGTTGCCCCCTTTGTAGAGGCTGTGTGCTCCCAGTTAACTCACTGAGTCGCGAGCTTCGCTCGGGTGCACGTTGATTTTGTACTAGCACTAAAGATTTTTAGTACTGTTTCCGTAAATAAATCAAATAATTAGTTGCAATTTTTGGTGTACTTTGAGATGGCTTTTTGTTAATTTACTTGCATTTAATTATATTAAATCAAGTCACTAGCTTACTTTTAGAAACTCTTCATTTATTTCAGAGTAGAGAAATTTTAGATAAACATAGTTATGGGTACTTAGATTGGATGTGAATCAAATCTCTAGTTTAGTTTGAAAATTTGCAATACAGTTGTAATTAACTTGTGATTAATCACAAAAAACTTTTAATAAATAGACTTTTGGATGTGATTACAAAATGGTGAAATGATCTTTTTTGGATTTAAGGAAGTATTATTTCATTTTATTTTATCTAAATATACTATAAATATATTATAAATTATTAAATTTACAGGTGGCATGGGTTGATGGACACTTGTATAGAAAATGGGATTCAATTTGTAAAAGAATTTCAATATATATACCCTCAAATAGTGAAAACTTGCTCTATGTAGATGATTCCAGGTGTAAGTAATAATTCATCTTTACTTGTATAAATATTAATTATGATTTTGTAACAGAAAGTCGTGATACACTAGTGAAGTGATGTCATTAGCTTTTTATTTATTATATAATCCAAATATTTGATTCCACTTAACTAATTTTGGGAAGATTTTTTTATTCTTTTCATCATTTAGAAAGAAAATTTAAAATTTAAATGTGATCATAGCTATTTCACATTTAACGTTGATATTCAATTTTTAATCATCAGAAAAGAGTTCATACTATTAAACATATTACATAGGGAAACGAGATTAGTTGGAGCTTTCATAATCTCCAATGATTATAAAGTACAAACTTCTTGTTTATTGCACTGTGACAAATAAATTTTAACGAGTATTCAAATTGAGCTAGATGTGTATTGTCATGAACTAAATCATGTCATGTTTCGCTACTTCATACACACTACAAATATGCTACGACACTTGTGAAAGCCTAGATTCAAATCTAACCCCTTCATTCATAGGAAAAAAAAATTAATAAGTATTTCAATTAGTGATGAATCTGAAATAGCCCAACAGGCCCAATGACAAACAATTTTGTTAAATCGTAACGGATTTTGTATAAGCCCAATAACTCACTAAAAGAATGGTTTATTTTTGTGCCAAACAGATATGCAAATGCCCAATAGCCCAATAGTTATATACAAAGTTACAAACGTCGATACACGTGTCAACTTTTTTGTTTTGTTAAAAAGTATAAAAATCAATATAAGCAACTCTTCTAAGAAAAGTTCAAGTTATTGAATAGGAATGAAATTCGAGCACAGTGTAAGAACAAAATTCTACATCGGACGCTATCGCATCATCGTTTTCTGCTTGTGTCTCATCTACAAGGTTTAATTCTTCATTGCATTCCCAAATCTGTGCTATTGTTGAATTTTGATGCTCCTTTATTCTATCTGAATTTTAAAGTCTCCATTTTGCTTGGGATTTTGATTTTTGTTGAAACTTTTTCTGTTTTTGAGATATACTGGGCAATGCACAGAACGTGTTCGATAGAATTACTCAATGACATGGGTGATAATTGGCAAAACATTTCTTTCTGTGCGTATTCAAAAGCAATGAATTCAGCTTACATAAACATCTGAAATAATCCCTGCTCTATCTAATGCATATTTCTAGCTGTGAATCTATACAAAGTGAAGAAAATTTGAGAAGAAAGAAAAGATGCAAAAGTATTAGTGATATACGACTAGTAAAGAAGATGATGATGATGTAGGGGAAGATGAGAATGTGGGTGGTGAATAATGGCATGTACATTTCGAATTGTGAACGGCTGTCTTTATTTGAATGTCCAGTTTTGTGCAAAATATACAGTACCTTCCACCTGGTAATTCATCTCCTGTATCTTCTTCTTCATCATCGTCCTCATCATCATCTGTCATCTCATTTTCAATGTTTTCTATCGCCTCAACCTTCGCATCGTACCTGACATAACTGAACCCATATCTAGGAAATATCAGCTTCAGAAATTGATCCAGTTGTGCGTCACATTGCTCCCTCCACTGCCTGCAGAATACCAGAGGAGCAAGAATTAATGCTGCTCCAACCCCATATCCCAAACCAGTGAATATGAATTGCCAATTAAACTCTGTCTTGCTGAATCCTGGTATTGACTCCCCTGCTGAATCATTAGAGTCACAGCTTTTGTTCAAAGGAAATCCACATAGTCCTGAGTTTTGTGCAAAGCTATCCTCTGAGAATGTTTGAAACTGGGTACCACTTGGGATTCTTCCGACTAGCTTATTGTATGATAAATTCAAGACAGAAAGGAATGTAAGACTTGTTAGGTCTTCTGGTATTTCCCCTGTTAGTTGGTTTGACGAAAGGTCCAATGATCCTAGCTCACTCAAATTCCCTATTGATTTTGGAATTGTGCCTGTGAAAGCATTGTGTGATAGGTTGAGAACGTAAAGTGCACTGAGAACTCCAACTGTTTCAGGTATCACTCCACTAAAATTGTTGCAAGATAAGTCGATAGCCGTGAAGACAGTCAAAATCTTGACAAGCTCCATTTCCAGTCCTTTGATGGTAACTGTCACTGCATCTTGATAGTAAAGGTTACTCAGATTCAGAAAATTGAAGCGTATATGGCTGCCTCCAACTTGTGTATCACTTTGTTGCACCATCCCTTTCCAACTTTGCATGCATTTTGGATGTAGTTCGCCATTGAAGTTGTTGGAAGCAATATCAATGATTTGAAGATTTAGCCAGCTCCCATTGATCCTAGAACAGGTGAGATCCCCATGGAATTTGTTGTTGCGCAGAACAAGAACACGCAGGCTGGAAGAATTTTTCAGACTGCATGGGAATGTATCATTGATCTTGTTGTTTCCAGCATTCATGACTTCTAAAGATTTGCAATTGGCCAAGGATGCTGGGAATTTCCCTTCTAGATTGTTATTGCTGAGGTCCAAAGTTTTGAGACTACAGTTCACAGAAATTGTATCTGGTATATTGCCACTCAAATTGTTTCTCCTCAGATTCAACACTCCAAGACTAGAGATATTTCCTACTAGGCATGGTGGTATAGCACCACTCAGGTTATTGACAGACAAGTCAAGAACTTGAAGGTACATTGCATCGCAAAAAGATGTAGGAATCATTCCAATAAGGCTATTGTTTGAAAGAGATAAAAACGTAAGATAGAAAGCGGAGTCGACAATGTCTACTGGAATGGGCTGTTCAAACCTATTGCTCGAGTAATCCACATAGATAGCCGATTTTGGTAGCATTGGAAATTCACCACTGAGTCTGTTTGAGTGTAGATCTAATGCACCAAGAAAAGGAGACATGTTGAAAGGCTTTTGAAGATCTACCAGGAAATTATGAGAAAGATTCAAATGTAAGAGTGTTCCATCTCCGATAGTCCAAATCCAACTAGGTATTTCTCCATCGATATAGTTTATTGAGAGGTCCAGAAAAATCAGTTTGGATTGATTTGCCAGGTTAGGAAAGCTGTGCAAGTTGCAAGAGGCCAGATTTAACCTGGTTAGCTGGGGAAATTGGGATGAACTTGAATTGCTGCTGCTTGTAACAACTGACAACTTGTTGTATCCAATCTCCAGTCTTGCAAGGTTATGAAGCCTTTCAATCATTTCCAGCTTCACGGTGCCATTGAAGAAGTTTGAAGAAAGAGAGAGAACATTGAGCTGTTCAAGTTTGAAGAAAGACTCCGGAATAGAACCTTCGAGCCTGTTACTGCTCAAATCTAATGTATCCAGATTAGAAGGATTTGAAGGGGAGAAATCATCAATCTGGCCACTAAATCTGTTGTTGGAAAGCAGAAGTTTCTTCAGTGAAGGTAGCCAAAAGAAAGACTGGGGAATGCTCCCATTGAGAAAATTGTTTGCTAAATTTATATTAACAAGACTGGGGAGGCCATCAAAATGCATGGAAGACAGAGAACCTGTGAGAAAATTACTGCTGAGGTCTAAATAAGTAAGCTTCTTAGACATGGGAAAAGGTGGTATGGATCCGGTGAAGTGGTTATACGAGAAATCCATGTACTCAAGTTCTGTTAGATTGGCTATGGAAAATGGAATAATTCCAGTGAAGTTGCAATTAGAAAGCTCTATCTTGGACAACATTCGAAGATTGCTAATGGAATCAGGCAATGAACCCGAGAAGTTAGTGTAGCTAAGCACCATTGTCCTAAAAGAACTACTCAATCGAAAGCTGGGTATGATACCAGTGAGTAACCTATTGTTGGACAAATCTAGAGTCTGTAGAGTAGATACCTGAAAGACCTTTTCTGGAAAGGGACCTTGCAGAAAGCAATTGCTGAGAATCAGGGTCGTCAAATTTGAGAAATCTCCGAAGAAGTTGGGTACTGTTGTTGACATAATGTTCCCTTCTAGACGTAGAACTTCCAATGAATGAAGTTTTGAAAGCGAAGAATCTAGAGGGCCTGATAGACCACAATAACGCAAGCTCAAGGTCGTTAAATTGGGTAAAGAAGATGACAATGCTTGGCACCAGTCACTTGTTTGAGCTGAAATATTCACATAATCAAGATGAAGTTCTCTAAGACCAGCAAGATTCTGAACAAGCATCTGCAAATTCGGATTCTCAAGTTTCAGAGGCTCATTGCCCTGAAACAAGGAGGAGAGATCAAGACTAACCAAGCTCTTCATAGTCGAAACTTCAATGGGAACTTGTCCACCAAAACCAGCATTTGACAAATTCAGGTATTCCAAATTGGTAAGATTTTGAAGCCCCTTTGGAATCTGAGTACCATTAAAGTTGTTGAAAGCCAAATTCAGCTTTCCCAGTTGTTGAAGGGCGAAAAGACCGGTCGAGTTCTCGATCCCACCGGAAATCATCTCGTTCTCCAGGTTCAAACTGATCACATATCCTGAGGCATTACAACCAACCCCATTCCATTTGCAGCAGTCAACACTCTGGCTCCAATTCACCAGCTTTGTAGAGAACCCCTCATCGAACTCAAGGCCATTCTTCAACTGCAACAGCAACGATCTTTGTTGGTCGAGGCATTGACCGGAAACCCGAACAAGGTACAAGATTTGGAACAAGGATATCAAAAGAAGCCATGAAAAAACTGGGGTTGTCATTGGACTGAGTTACAACTAACAAGTGAATAGGCTGTGAAACTATAATCCATCAACTGATATTTTTCAATTGAAAGCCGAGTCGAAAAGCTTTGGATTAAGTTGTGGGGAGACTTGAGAAGGAGAAAAGGATGGAGAAATGTATGAGAGATGAATAGGTTGGATGGTCAGAGATGGAGCATTGAAGGTAAAAATATGTTAACTACGTGTTTTGTGAGTGTTGTGAATTGAGATTATTCAACGCGCTTAGTGTCGGCCCCCACATTAATTTATAGCTTTGGATTGACTTTAGAGCTGCTCTTTTTTTTATGTCACATACTAGCAAACAAATGCTTGGACCATTTGTTTTGAATTGATGACATTCACACATGTAATTTTCATTATCTTCTTCTTCTTCTTATAATATATATATACAAGAGAGAGAGAGAGGGTGGGGTAGCAATGGAACAAAGGTTAGTGGGATTGGCTTCATTCCCTACTTTCTCTCTCTTAAACTTTATTGACCAATCATATTTGCAAACAAAGTGCGAAAATCAAAATGGATTCTCCTTTGAAAAGAAAAAAAAGTTTTAGTTATATTGATATTATCACCGTCCCACAAAGAGAGATCTGGTTATTATTTTTATTTGTTCTATAAGAATAGACTTGTTACTATATTAATGTTTTCTAATTTTCAATCCCATATGTATTTTTAATAAATTTATGTTGATATTACCCCACTTCAACTTCCTATATTACTATTTGAAAAAAATGTTTTATTGAATATGTGTCTCAATTTATGAAACTCAAGGGTATAAATAGAACATCAAATATTTTAACTATATAAATTATATGTTCTTAATTGTTAATTTATGTGAAAATAATTATAAGTTTATCTTTATGGGGCGGAGGGAGTAATAAATTATAAGTATAGTGATAATATTATTTAAAATAATATTATATGAGACTTTGAAATTATTTGAATCAATTTGAAGGGCAGTGGGTATTATGATCGAGAAGTTTCGTTATCTAAATAATAAGTAAAATTGTGATTTGCACGTCTCTATTGAATTTGCAATTAGTAACCACCACTTTTCAATTGATTGATTAATAAATATAAAAAAATGAAGAGGGCACGAGTTGTTATTTTGGTGCTTAATATAAATTTGGTGAGGTTACCTAACGTTGAAAGTTGACCTCAATATATAATATAATTTTATTGTTTTGTTAAAATAATCACAGTTCATAAAGCAGTAGCATTTGTAGTCTTCACAATTGGGAGCATTAAGAACCTTCCTTTAGTTTTAATCAATAATCCTAAATATAGCCTCTATTTCAGTGCAAATATGATCAGTCTTTGGTCACTTAATATAATTTGATTCATTTTATCAGACATTTTAAGATTGTCAATAAAATCTTTATTTTTATTTTTATCTCTATCTCACTATTTCACACATATAATTACACATATTAAATAAAATTCTCAACCTTCATTACAAAATGACTGAAGTTTCATTTTTAATGAGTCTTGCAAAAATAGTGTCTTGGTAGAGACAATTGAGCCAAGTTTCTCTGATATTTTGTGGAAATTTCACTACTTTTCTGCACTTTTGTCGGTTCTTTTCCCACTCCATAACCAAAAAATAAAAAATAAACACCATACCTTTTCTTGCGTGAAAGAAGTGGGTCAAATTTTCTCATTCAAATGAGTGTTTTTTTTTTTTTTGGATCAATGATCCACTTTCCATTTGCAAGGGATCATGCTACACGTTTATTTCAGTTAATTAAACAGGGTTCAGTGAAGAAAATACTAACAATGGTTAAGAAATATTTTCCATTTTTGTTAAGAAAATACTCCACTAACAATAGTTAAGAAATAGTCAAAAACAAAAATAGAAAAATAGGTATTTTTATCATATATGTTTGCCACTTGTTTCAGTGGTTTGATTTATCTTATGAATGAAATAGCCCTATAATTTAAAAAACTCAGGTCTTATGGCCTCCTATTGCAAGTTGCATGCACAATAATTAATTAAAATTGCAACTTTTCTTCAAAAAAACAAAAATGTCAATGTTTGGAAGAAAGATAGCTTTATTCTTCTTTTATTTTATCTTAAAAAATTGAATTACTAATTGTCTCATATATAAAAGCATGATTAATCAATGAAATTGTTAAATAATTAGTTTTCAAGTACACTTCATATAAGATTTCAACACAAATATTTTTATATTTTAATTACTAATTACTTTACTAAATTATTTTTAAAAATTATAATTCAATCCCTTAAGTAAGTATTTTAAAGTAATATGCTGAATTTAGGTGGAAGGAGAAAAACAAATTTATTTCTATATTTTCTATGCAATGTAGCTAAGGAGAATAAATAGAAATGACAGCTACACAGGTACGACTACAGTGTCACAAAAATGTTAAAATTTAGATTACTATTTCATCAATACATAAATTGAATGATTGAAACCAAAAAATGTGAAACATATCTGAAGAAATGACCAATTTTCCCTACAAGACTAGCGTGAAGTTTGTGAATTGCAAATAGCCATTGAGATCAACTTATGAAATTAAATATGTCTAAATTGTATAAGTAGTAAAGTTCTATCTCACAAAATTATATATATAAGTGTAATAATTTTATACAAGTGTTTACTTTAAAAAAATAGTTCTTATCGACTATAAACTTACATCAAGCAAGTAGCTGTAGTACTAGTACCTCTAAAAAGGTATTTCTAGTTCCAAATTATAGTTTTTTTTAAATAAATTGAACATCAAAGACAAATTTTATTCGTAGAACACTAGTTACAAATAAGCAAATAAATTAACAATCTCCTCATGCTCTTCTTTGTTCTTCCTCTCCAATCTCCTTATTCAATCTTAAGCTGAAAATAAATTAATCTCTTATTAATCATATAATGCAATTACCATTATTTAACAATGAGTGATGGAAATAAAATATTCTATTCTGTGAAATATTAAAACTTTGGGGAGCATAGTTAGAAACTTAGAACTTTCCAATAAGTCAACCATTCATAGAAAAAAAATAAGGTGTAGTGAGTAAAAAATATTAAAAATATCTAAAATATAGATTATAATTTGAAGAAGAATAGGAGCCATTGAAAGAGTTGATCAGTTTTTCTCATCGCTCACAAAGATTATCAAATTCCAAAAGAAATAATAAACTCATACAAAATTGCCATCTTAACACAGATATTTAATTCAACAAAATAAGCAAAAAAATATATTAATTTTATAATTCAAAAATAGTATTCATTCCGTTGAAAGAGTGTTAATGTGTACGCTTACATGTAAAAAAAAAGGTTTAAAGTTGGTAATTTTGTGTGTGCATTTTTTTTTTCTACAATTAAGCATTAAATCAAAACAATAAAGAGAAACAATATGAATATTGGATTTTGAATACATCCAACAAAAACACAAGTGCAAAGATTAAATCAAGCAAACCAATATGATAATATCATTAACGTTGCCTAAAGTCTCCCCTCTAGGCAACCACAATTGCCACTAAAACGTTATTGATGTGATTGCGTCGCATCAACTTGTTTTCACAAGCAAGCTACCCGAGTTTTAAACGGAAGTAATCGGTAGAGCCGATTACTGGCCGCAACTCTCTTTATATTCACTATGAAGCCCCGTGACAGGTGCGTCATTTAATAAAAAATATATTTTTTGGAGCCAATTTTATTAATTATTTAAAGAAAAATACTTTGAATATCAAACAGTCATAGGATTTCAAAGATTGGGGATTTTTGGGAGCTACCAAATTTGGAGAAATCACAAACCAAATCGTTTTTGTATAGACTTGCAAAATGTCGGCGGTGAATGTATGGCTACTTTATGGCATTGTTAACAGATAATTGGAGGAGATGGTGAATCATAATTCAAACGGAGATGAAATGAGAGGGATCAACGGGTGGTGGTGGTCTGTGCGTCGACGTGACTGCGGCGTTTCTGGCGGCGGCGAGGAAATGAAGGTAAAGTTTCGATGCCTCCTCTCTTTGTTTTCAAATTAGATGTATATAAAATATTTGAATTGGAGAATAAACAATAAAGAAATTCAAATTTGTATACCAGAAGAGATTTAGTGAATGAAATGATTATCGTACCTGAGGTTACTGAATCAATGTTAGCGGAGGATGAGGTCCAGAAATCTATCCATTGTATCGTTGAAATGTTGCCTCCAATTGTCGCAGAAGACAAGAGAAGCAAAAAACAACGTTACTCCAACCACATATCCCCAACCGGCGAATACGAATTTCAAATCGAAATCTCTCTTATTCAAGCTTGGTGCTGCCTTCTCCTCTGGTCCATTGGAGTCACAGCTTATGTTCAGAGGAAATCCGCATAGCCCTGAGTTTCGTGCGTAGCTTTCTTCCGAAAAGGTTTGTAATTGGGAGCCACTTGGGATTCTTCCGACTAGCTTATTGGAGGATAAATTCAAGACAGAAAGGAATGTAAGACTTTCAAGATCTTCTGGTATTTCCCCTGTTAGCTGGTTTGTCGAGAGATCCAGTGATCCAAGTTGACTCAAATTCCCTATTGAGTTTGGAATTGTGCCTGTGAAAGCATTGTGTGATAGGTTGAGGACATACAGTGAGCTGAGTTGTCCAATTGTTTCGGGTATCTCCCCAGTAAAATTGTTGCAAGAGAAATCGATGGCTGTAAAGACTGTCAAAATCTTGACGAGCTCCATCTCTAAGCCTTTAATGGTAACCGTCACAATATCCTGGTAATGCATGTCACTCAGATTCAGAAAATTGAATCTGAGGGTCCTAAGCTCTGCATCATTGTCTAGCACCATTCCTCTCAAACTTGAGATGCTTTTTGGATAGAGTTTGCCGCTGAAGCTGTTGTAAGCTATATCAACGATTTGAATGTTTGGCCAGCTGTTATTGACCCCAAAACATTCGAGATGTCCATGAAATTTGTTGTTGCGCAGGATAAGAACACGCAAGCTGGAAGAAATTTACAGATTGCATGGGAATGTATCTTCAATTTTGTTGTTTCCGACATTCATGACTTCTAAAGATTTGCAATTGGCCAAGGATGGTGGGAATTTTCCTTCTAGGTTGTTATTGCTGAGGTCCAAAGTTTGGAGACTACAGTTCATAGAAATCGTATCTGGTATATCACCACTCAAATTGTTTCTCCTTAGATTCAACACTCCAAGACCAGACATATTTCCTACTAGGCATGGTGGTATACCACCACTCAGGTTATTGACAGACAAGTCAAGAACTTGAAGGTACGTTGCATCGCAAAAAGATGTAGGAATCTTTCCAAAAAGGCTATTGTTTGCAAGAGATAAAAACGTGAGATGGAAAGTGGAGTCGACAATGTTAACTGGAATGGGCTGATCAAAGTTATTGCTCGAGTAATCCACATAGATAGCCACTGTTGAGAGCATTGGAAACTCTCTATTCAGTCTGTTTGAGTGTAGATCCAATACACCAAGATTATCAGACACATTGGCGGGCTTTTGAAGATCTACCAGAAGATTATGAGAAAGATTCAAATGTGTGAGTAATCCACTTCCAATATTCCAAACCCAGTTAGGTATTTCTCCCTTGATATAGTTTATTGAGAGGTCCAGAAAAATTAGTTTGGGTTGGTTTGCCAGATTAGGAAATTTGTACAAGTTGCAAGAAGCTAAATTCAACCTGGTTAACTGGGGAAATTGGGACGAACTTGAACTGCTACTGCTTGTATCAACTGACAAGTTGTTGTACCCAATCTCCAGTCTTGCAAGGTTATGAAGCCTTTCAATCATTTCCAGCTTTATGGTGCCATTGAAGGAGTTTGAAGAAAGAGAGAGAACATTGAGCTGTTCAAGTTTGAAGAAAGACTCTGGAATAGAACCTTGGAGTCGGTTACTGCTCAAATCTAATGTATCCAGGTTAGAAGGATTTGAAGGGGAGAAATCATCAATCTGGCCACTAAATTTGTTGTTGGAAAGCACAAGTTTCTCCAGTGAAGGTAGCTGAAAGAAAGACTGAGGAATGCTCCCACTGAGAAAATTGTTTGCTAAATTTAAATTAGCAAGACTGGGGAGGCCATCAAAATGCATGGAAGACAGCGAACCTGTTAGTGAATTACTGCTGAGGTCTAAATAAGTAAGTTTCTTGGACATGAGAAAAGGTGGTATTGAACCAGTGAAGTGGCTATAGGAGAAATCCATGTATTTAAGTTCTGTTAGATTGGCTATGGAGGATGGAATAGTTCCAACGAAGTTGCAGTTAGAAATGTCTATCTTGGACAACATTCGTAGATTGCTAATGGAATCAGGCAATGAACCAGAGAAGTTAGTGTAGCTAAGCACCATTGTCCTAAAAGAACTGCTCAAAGGAAAGGTGAGTATGGTACCAGTGAGTAACCTATTAATGGACAAATCTAAAGTCTGTAGAGTAGATACCTGAAAGACCTTTTCTGGAAAGGGACCTTGCAGAAAGCAATATGGGAGAAGCAGGGTTGTTAAGTTTGAGAAATTTGAAAAGAAGTCCGGAACTGTAGTTGACAAATTGTTCCCTTCGAGGCTGAGAATTTCCAACGAATGAATCTGGGAAAGTGAAGAATCCAGAGGGCCTGATAGACTGCAATAACGCAAGCTCAAGGTCGTTAAATTGGGTAAAGAAGATGACAATGCTTGGCACCAGTCACTTCTTTGAGCTGAAATATTCACATAATCAAGATGAAGTTCTCTAAGACCAGCAAGATTCTGAACAAGCATCTGCAAATTCGGATTCTGAAGTTTCAGAGGCTCATTGCCCTGAAACAAGGAGGAGAGATCAAGACTAACCAAGCTCTTCATCATCGAAACTTCAATGGGAACTTGTCCACCAAAACCAGCATTTGACAAATTCAGGTATGCCAAATTGGTGAGATTTTGAATCCCCTTTGGAATCTGACTACCATCAAATTTGTTGTAAGCCAAATTCAGCTTTCCCAGATGTTGAAGGCTGAAAAGACCGGTGGAGCTCTCGATCCCACTGGAAATCGTCTCGTTCTCCAGGTCCAGACCGATCACATATCCTGAGGTATCACAACCAACCCCATTCCATTTGCAGCAGTCAACACTCTGGCTCCAATTCACCAGCTTTGTAGAGAACTCCTCATCGAACTCAAGGCTGTTCTTCAACTGCAACAGCAACGATCTTTGTTGGTCGAGGCATTGACTGGAAACTCGAACAAGGTACAAGAAATGGAACAAGGATATCAAAAGAAGGCATGAAAAGATATGAATTCTCATTGGACTGAGTTGCAAGAAAAAACCATAAAACCTATTAAGTGAAAGAGGTTGTGAAAATATAATCCATCAACTAAACATTTAGTAGCCTTTTAATTCAAAGCCAACTCAATAAACTTTCGATTTTGACTTGCGGGAGACTTGAGGGACTCTGATGAAGATAGTGTTCAATGGCCCCTCTATTTTCATTATTTTATAGTTTTCAGTTGAATTTGCTGCTGCGATTTAATGTGTCATAGAAATCAAACAAGGACTTGGACCATTTACTTTTAATTGGTGACACTTCTAAGTAAAAATTCCTGTTTCTTGTATAGTTGTATTTGTGTGTACATATACATAATATGAAATAATGAATATACATGAATTTTCTTATAACTTTATGTAAAATTTGCATAAATTAGAATATTGTGATGAAATTACATTTTCTTAAAACATAATTAAAGTACAAAGCCATGAAATTCTTTTTTTTTCTTTTGTTTTGTTTTTTCAATATAGCCATATACATACATAATATATATATATATATATATATATATAATTTAGCTCTATATTATGTGTATGTATATAACTTTAAAATAACACAAATATCAAGTTCCACCTAGATTAATTGTAAACGAATAAACCACAAACGAACAAGAGTTGATCATGTTCATTTGTTTATCATAAAACGGTTGTTCAATATTCATTTACTTAATACAACAATGCTCACAAACATTAACATACAGTTTTTTTTTATTAATTGTTCATAAAGAAAAAAATTAATGTAAATGTTAAAAATACATGTTCATGATCAATCAATTAAAAATAAATAATAAATATAAATACTAATGAATTATATTAAAAGACATAAAAAATAGATGAGTTAATTTTTCAACACGAGTATTGAAATAATAATAAATAGATAAATATATAGTTGAGAAATAAGGTGTGAATAATAAATGGATAATTAACAAACACTAAATAAATATGTTTCCGAACATGTCCATGATTATAAACGAACACGTTTAAACATAAACAAACTCTATCCAAATTTAGTTGTGTTCATAAAATTCTTTCATTTAAAGGATTAATTCCACTCTATCCATATGAGTATTACTATAACATCACAAAATTCTTTCATTTAAAGCACTAGTTTCTCATACTCATGTGCTTGTTCCCTTGACACAAGTGTGGGTATTTTTAACTTTTTCAAAGTGTGACATGTTAAAATCTAGATGGACTTATTGGGGTTCAATATACAGACAACAAAAACTCCAAATATAGATCAGCACAAATTAATTGATACTGGAATAAAATTGAAAACAAAAGGCTCGTTTCAACCAAGATTTTAAATACAAAACCTTATAAGGATTTTAAAGAACAACTCGAGCTCCACAACTAAAAAAAGGATGATCAACTCAAAAACATGTAATTATCAAAAAGAATACAGCATCAGCAATAATCATCTTTATCTATTGGCTTCTTGTTCAAAATTTGACATACAACACTCTAAAAATGTTTTTTTTCAAAAAACTCTCACTCAAACAAGTCACAAGGAATCCAAAATTATATCTCAGGCCCCAATAGACACAAATTCAGAACTCACATGTCACTAGAAATCAAAATTCATATTGTCCGATTCTTCAACAGAGTAAACATCAACTATGTTAGTGTTATTTTAACACTAATTAATTTTGCCTTTTCTTTGGTATTTTATTACCATATTTAATTTTAATATATTAATATATTTAATAGTATATTTTATACTATAAGATATTTAATATATTTGTTTGATTTGGTTGTTGAGATTTTGTAGGAAACTTAATCTTAGAAGGAAAAGATTTGAAGAAGTCTTTAACGTTAATTTAAGTTCCTACATATTAGGAGATTTGTTTCTTGCTCTCTTACTCTCTTTTGCAGATTTAATCACGTGGAATTTATCAAGAGAGAAACAAATCAAAGACGTGTCAAACACAAGAGAAAAGACGTGCAAGAAGAAAGAATGGAGAAAGTGGATCAATTCCATAAAGAAGGAGAAAGAAGAGAAGTGGAAAGGTGGAGAAGATGGAATCATGGAGAGTGTTGAAGATGGATGAAGATCATGAATCATGGAGAACATGGATCATGGAGAAGGTGGAGGATGATGATCATGGATAGATCATGGAGAAGAAGCACGATTTGCTGGGTCTATAAATAGCATACTCCAGACTGCAGATCAGTGTGCACTTTCCAGAGAAATCCAAGAGCAAAACAAGAGCATAGTGAGAGAGAATTAAGGACAGTTTCAAAGCAACAGAGTGTTGGAACATCTGTGACAACATTCTGTTTAATAGAGTCTTTCATTTGATAGATTCTAAGTTTGTTGTTTTGTAAACCCTATAGAGGGTTTTAACATTCTTTGAGAGTCGGGAGATAATCTTAAAGTGTTTGAGAGTTTTCAAAGAGATTCTTTCAAAAGATCTCTTTGTGATTGTTTTTGTAAATTACTCTTGTAGTAATAAAGAGTTTTGCCCTGCTGGCATTTCTACGAATATCTTTAAATACTTGTGGATAAATTCTCTGTCCTTATTCGTTTTTATATTCTGCTACATATTCTGATTTTTACTAAGTGTATGAATGTGTTGGTAAATGTTGTGACATTTGGAACAACATTATCAATCTGTTCATTTTGATTTTAAGTCTTGATTTTAATTCTTGCAGGTAATTCTAAGGCACCAATCATTTCAAACTATTTCATCGAAAGACAATATTATTAGATTCAGAAAACACAGTTTCACAAGCATACTCAAACAACTATATTATAACATGATGAATTGTTTATCATACCTGAGGTTACTGAATCAATGCCCGTGGAGGATGAGGTCCAGAAATTTATCCATTTTATTGTTGAACTGTTCCCTCCAATTGTCGCAGAACACAAGAGAAGCAAAAAATAATGTTACTCCAACCACATATCCCCACCCGGCGAATACAAATTTCAAATCAATATGTGTCTTGTTCAAGCTTGATGCTGGCTTTTCCTCTGGTCCATTAGAGTCACAGCTTGTGTTTAGAGGAAATCCGCAGAGCCCTGAGTTTCGTGCATAGCTTTCTTCCGAAAAGGTTTGTAATTGGGAGCCACCTGGGATTCTTCCAACTAGCTTATTGCAGGATAAATTCAAGACAGAAAGGAATGTAAGACTTGCAAGGTCTTTTGGTATTTCCCCTGTTAGCTGGTTTGTTGAAAGATCCAGTGATCCAAGCTAACTCAGATTCCCTATTGAGTTTGGAATTGTGCCTGTGAAAGCATTGTGTGATAGGTTGAGGATATACAGTGGACTGAGTTCTCCAAGTATTTCGGGTATCTCCCCAGTAAAATTGTTGCAAGAGAAATCTATGGCTGTAAAGACTGTCAAAATCTTGACAAGCTCCAATTCTAGCCCTTTGATGGTATCTGTCACTGCAACCTGGTAGTAGAGATTACTCAGATTCAGAAAATTGAAGACTCGGTGGTTTCCCCTAAACTGTGTATCACTGTGTAGCACCATTCCTCTCAAACTTCCGATGCTTCTTGGATATAGTCTGCCGCTGAAGTTGTTGTAAGCTATATCAACGATTTGAACGTCTGGCCAGCTGTTATGGACCCCAGAACATCCAAGATGTACGTAAAATTTGTTGTTGCGCAGGTTAAGAACACGCAAGCTGGAAGAATTTTTCAGACTACATGGGAATGCATCATTGATCTTGTTGTTTCCAACATTCATGACTTCTAAAATTTTGCAGTTGACCAAGGATAGTGGGAATTTTCCTTCTAGGTTGTTATTGCTGAGGTCCAAAGTTTTGAGACTGCAGTCCATAGTAATTGTATCTAGTATATAACCACTCAAATTGTTTCTCCTGAGATTCAGCACTCCAAGACTGGAAATATTTCCTACTAGGCATGATGGTATACAGACAAGTCAAGAACTTGAAGGTACATTGCATCGCAAAAAGATGTAGGAATCGTTCCTATTGTTTGCAAGAGATAAAAACATAAGATAGAAATTGGAGTTGACAATGTTAACTGGAATGGGCCGTTCAAAGTTCTTGCTCGAGTAATCCACATAGATAGCCGATGTTGGGATTGGAAACTCACCACTGAGACTGTTTGAGTGTAGATCTAATGCACCAAGAAAAGGAGACCTGTTGACAGGCTTCACTGAGCCATTGAAGAAGTTTGAAGAAAGACTCTGGAATAGAACCTTTGAGCTGGTTACTGCTCAAATCTATTGTGCGCAGATTACAAGGATTTGTAACGGAGAAACCATAAATCTGACCACTAAACTTGTTGTTGGAAAGCTGAAGGTACGAAAGAAAGACCCCATTGAGATTATTGTATCCTAAATTTATATAAGCAAAAAAGACAAGATATTTCAGCTCAGAATTTAACATACAAGTGAGAATACAATGTGGAATAACAGAATCATCAACTCAAAAGACACTCAAATCGACCAAAGCTCATTCAAAAACTAAATTAATCAATGGAATTATTAAATAATTAGTTTTCAAGTACACTTCAAAACTAAAACATTTTTCTAAATTTTAATATACTAATTTATTTACCTTTATTCTTTTTAAATGTTATAATTCAATCCCTTAAAGAAGTATTTTAAATTATTATGCTGAAATTTAGTTTGTGAATTACAACAACCAGCTAGTATAACTTTGGAAAATATCTTTGAGTTGTAAATAATGAAATTTTATCTCACAAAATTATATTCGTGAGACAATTTCATATGAGTGTTTGTGTTATATAAAATATTCTTACCGACTATAAACTTATAAGAAAAAACAAACATCAAGGAAGTATTTATACATATAGTACCTCAAAAAGTTATTTATAATTTTAAGATATAGTTTTTTCTAAATATATTGAACATTAAAAAGATAAATTTTATTCATAGAAAACTAGTTACATATAAGCAAATAATATGCCAATCTCCTCATGCTCTTCTTTTATCTTCATCTTCAATCTCCTTATGCTCTTCATATTCCATCATATGCTGAAAATGAATTACTATTTAAATCATATAATGCAGTTACCATTAATTAACAATGAGTGATGGAGACGAAATTATTCTATGCTATGAAGTATTAAATTTGAGGAGCGTAATTAGAATTTTCCGATGTGTTAACCATTCATTAAAAAAATAAAAACATGTGTGGTGAGTAAAAGATATTAAAAATATATATAAAGGTGGGGTATCGAATTTTAATTATCAAAATTTGCACCTTTACAAATGTAAGGTAGCATAAAGCTCATGATAAAAATATTAAAAATGTCTAATATATACATTATAAGTTCAAAAATGTATGAGAAGAATTAGCACCATTGAAAGAGTGGATCCAATCCTCATTGCTCACAGTGGACATCTACAAACTTCCAAAAGAAAATGATAAACTCATACAAAATTGCGATCTTAACACTATATTTAATTCAACAAAATAAGCAAAAAAATATCATAATTTTGTAATTCATAATGGTATTCATTCTGATAAAACATTGTCAATGTGTGCGGTTAATTTTTACATGTACATGTGAAAATTAGTTGGAACGATTGAAAATCATTCATGAATCATGAGAGAATATACGATGATCCCAATTGTAAAGTTAGGTTAAATATGTTATTTATTAAAAAACGAAAAAACAAAACGTGTAAAGTTTGTGAAAATTGCGTAAGTCTGTAATTTTTTTTTTCTATTTACAATTAAGTAGTAAATCAAAACCATACTAACAAAAAAATATGAATATTGGATTTGAATACATCCAACAAAAACACAAGGGACAAATGTATAGATTAAATCATAATGTTAAAGTCAATAGATAACAAATCAGATTAACAACAGATGTATATACTAAGACCACAACAAAGCTATATTAAAACAGACAAATATCATAAACGAAAAAAATTAATTCAAACTAATTTTGATAATTATTTAAATCAAATAAATATCATTAACGAAAAAGTTCATTAAAAATAATTTTTAGTGGAAATAGACTTTGTATCCTTTTTGCAAACCAAAAAATGAAAAATACCCACTTAATAAGAAAACATGTTTTTTTTACCCAAAATAAGGATAAAAAGTCATAAATGCTCTTACCCCATGCATTTAATCATTTCACCCACCACAATTCAATTTACTTATTTCATCTCAAGAACACATATCAATTCATATTTTAGATAAAATCCATCTCTTAAAATGCAAGTAATGTAGTGATTTTCATCTCTTAAGGTGCTCAAAAGAGATAAGATGATCATTATTTTCAAATGTAGTATATTGTATTTGATAAATTTTGAATGTAGATAAATATTTCTGCATATAAATTCAATTTTAAAAAACAAAAAAAATCGTGAGAAAGTGATTTTTTTTACCAGACATAGATCACGAAGGTGTTTAGCTTCGTGATCTGTTCAATGAAGGATAAAATAGATCACGAAGCTAAACACCCTCGTGATCTATGTTTAGCTTCGTGATCTTCAAGGAGCTTCGTGATTTATTTTATCCTTCATTGAATAGATCATGAAGCTAAACATAGATCACGAGGGTGTTTAGCTTCGTGATCTATTTTTAGGAAAATTTTGGATATAAGGGCAGTTGAGTAATTTTGCTTTCATTTTGGGTAGAAAACTTGTTTTATTATTGAGTGAATATTTTTCATTTTATATGGTGTATATTGGGTAGAAATAGTCTCCGCCCCTAATTTTTAATTATTTAAGAAAAATACATTGATACTATAAATAATTTTCTCTCACCTTGATTCAAACAATTATATGATGAAAGATTGGGGAGGCAATGAAGGTGAAGTTTCGATGTCTCTTCTCTTTGTTTACAAATGAGATGTATATGCATATTGGAATTGGAATAAAGTAATTCAAATTTGTATAACAGAAGAGATTTAGTGAATGAATTGTTTATTATACCTGAGGTTACTGAATCAATGTCCGGGGAGGATGAGGTCCAGAAATTTATCCATTTTATCGTTGAAATGTGTTCTCCAATTGTCGCAGAAGACAAGAGAAGTAAAAAACGATGTCACTCCAACCACATATCCCCAAGCGGCGAATACGAATTTCAAATCGAAATCTTTCTTATTGAAGCTTGGTGCTGGCTCTCCCTCTGCTCCATTGGAGTCACAGCTTATGCTCAGAGGAAATCCACATAGACCGGAGTTTCCAGCAAAGCTTTCTTCCGAAAAGGTTTGAAATTGGGAGCCACTTGGGATTCTTCCGACTAGCTTATTGTAGGATATATTCAAGAAAGAAAGGAATGTAAGACTAGCAAGGTCTTTTGGAATTTCCCCTGTTAGCTGGTTTGTCGAGAGATCAAGTGATCCAAGCTCACTCAAATTCCCTATTGAGTTTGGAATTGTGCCTGTGAAAGCATTGTGTGATAGGTTGAGGATATACAGTGAACTGAGTCCTCCAATTGCTTCGGGTATCTCCCCAGTAAAATTGTTGCAAGAGAAATCTATGGCAGTAAAGACTGTCAAAATCTTGACAAGCTCCATTTCTAGTCCTTTGATGGTAACTGTCACTGCATCCTGGTAGTAGTGATTACTCAGATTCAGGAAATTGAAGTGTATATGGTCGCCTCCAACTTGTGTATCACTGTGTTGCACCATTCCTCTCAAACTTGCGATGCTTGTTGGATATAGTTTGCCGCTGAAGTTATTGTAAGCTATATCAATGATTTGAATGTTTGGCCAGCTGTTATGAACTCCAGAACATCCGAGATAACCGTGAAATTTGTTGTTGCGCAGGATAAGAACACGCAAGCTGGACGAATTTTTCAGACCGCATGGGAATGTATCTTCAATTTTGTTGTTTCCAACATTCATGACTTCTAAAGATTTGCAGTTGGCCAAGGATGGTGGGAATTTTCCTTCTAGGTTGTTATTGCTGAGGTCCAAAGTTTTGAGACTACAGTTCACAGAAATTGTATCTGGTATATCACCACTCAAATTGTTTCTCCTCAGATTCAACACTCCAAGACTAGAACTATTTCCTACTAGGCATGGTGGTATAGCACCACTCAGGTAATTGACAGACAAGTCAAGAACTTGAAGGTACATTGCATTACAAAAAGATGTAGGAATCGTTCCAATAAGGCTATTGTTTGAAAGAGATAAAAACGTAAGATAGAAAGTGGAGTCGGCAATGTTTACTGGAATGGGCTGTTCAAAACTATTGCTCGAGTAATCCACATAGATAGCCGATTTTGGGAGCATTGGAAATTCACCTCTGAGTCTGTTTGAGTGAAGATCTAATGCACTAAGAAAAGGAGACATGCTGACAGGCTTTTGAAGATCTACCAGGAGATTATGAGAAAGATTCAAATGTGTGAGTGATCCACCTCCGATATTCCAAATCCAACTAGGTATTTCTCCCTTGATATAGTTTATCGAGAGGTCCAGAAAAATGATCTTGGACTGGCTTGCCAGATTAGGAAAGTTGTACAAGTTGCAAGAAGCTAGATTCAACCTGGTTAGCTGGGGAAATTGGGACGAACTTGAATTGCTGCTGCTTGTGTCGACTGACAAGTTGTTGTACCCAATCTCCAGTCTTGCAAGGTTTTGAAGCCTTTCAATCATTTCCAGCTTCACGGTGCCATTGAAGAAGTTTGAAGAAAGAGAGAGAACATTGAGCTGTTCAAGTTTGAAGAAAGACTCCGGAATAGAACCTTCGAGCCTGTTACTGCTCAAATCTAATGTATCCAGATTAGAAGGATTTGAAGGGGAGAAATCATCAATCTGGCCACTAAATCTGTTGTTGGAAAGCTCAAGTTTCTCCAGTGAAGGTAGCCAAAAGAAAGACTGGGGAATGCTCCCATTGAGAAAATTGTTTGCTAAATTTATATTAACAAGACTGGGGAGGCCATCAAAATGCATGGAAGACAGCGAACCTGTGAGAAAATTACTGCTGAGGTCTAAATAAGTAAGCTTCTTAGACATGGGAAAAGGTGGTATTGATCCGGTGAAGTGGTTATACGAGAAATCCATGTACTCAAGTTCTGTTAGATTGGCTATGGAGAGTGGAATAGTTCCAGTGAAGTTGCAATTAGAAAGCTCTATCTTGGACAACATTCGAAGATTGCCAATGGAATCAGGCAATGAACCCGAGAAGTTAGTGAAGCTAAGCATCATTGTCCTAAAAGAACTCCTCAAAGGAAAGGTGGGTATGGTACCAGTGAGTAACCTATTAATGGACAAATCTAAAGTCTGTAGAGTAGATACCTGAAAGACCTTTTCTGGAAAGGGACCTTGCAGAAAGCAATTGCTGAGAATCAGGGTCGTCAAATTTGAGAAATCTCCGAAGAAGTTGGGTACTGTTGTTGACATAATGTTCCCTTCTAGACGTAGAACTTCCAATGAATGAAGCTTTGAAAGCGAAGAATCTAGAGGGCCTGATAGACCACAATAACGCAAGCTCAAGGTCGTTAAATTGGGTAAAGAAGACGACAATGCTTGGCACCAGTCACTTCTTTGAGCTGAAATATCCACATAATCAAGATGAAGTTCTCTAAGACCAGCAAGATTCTTAACAAGCATCTGCAAATTTGGATTCTCAAGTTTCAGAGGCTCTATTTCCCAAAACAAGGAGGAGAGGTCGAGACTAACCAAGCACTTCAAAGTCGAAACTTCAATTGGTACCTGTCCACCAAAACCAGCATTTGACAAATTCAGGTATGCCAAATTGGCAAGATTCTGGAGCCCCTTTGGAATCTGAGTACCATTAAAGTTGTTGAAAGCCAAATTCAGCTTTCCGAGATGTTGAAGGCCGAAAAGGCCGGTCGAATTCTCGATCCCACCGGAAATCGTCTCGTTCTCCAGGTCCAAACTGATCACATATCCTGAGGTATCACAATCTACCCCATTCCATTTGCAGCAGTCAACACTCTGGCTCCAATTCACCAGCTTTGTAGAGAACCCCTCATCGAACTCAAGGCTGTTCTTCAACTGCAACAGCAACGATCTTTGTTGGTCGAGGCATTGACTGGAAACTTGAACAAGGTACAAGAAATGGAACAAGGATATCAAAAGAAGGCATGAAAAGATATGAATTCTCATTGGACTGAGTTGCAAGAAAAAACCATAAAACCTATGAAGTGAAAGAGGTTGTGAAAATATAATCCATCAACTAAACATTTAGTAGCCTTTTAATTCAAAGCCCTCAATAAACTTTCGATTTTGACTTGCGGGAGACTTGAGGGGACTCTGATGTATGCAGGAATATATAACGCGTAATATTGGCCCCTCTATTTTCATTATTTATAGTTTTCAAGGACTTGGACCATTTACTTTGAATTGGTGACACTTGCGAGTAAAATTTTCTTGTTACTTGTATAGTTGTATTTGTGTGTACTGTGTACATATACATAAGATAAAATAATGAATATGCATGAATTTTTTTATGACTTCATGTTAAAAATTGCATAAATTAGAATATTGTGATGAAATTACAATTTTTTAAAGTTCAAGTATGAACTATAAAAATTAAAAAATCATAATTAAATTACAAAACCATGAAATTCCATGTTTTTGTTTTGTTTTTTGTTTTAATTATAATATATTGTGTGTCAGTGTGTGTATAACTTTAAATTAACACAAATATCAGTTCCACCTAGAATTGTATACGAGTTTAGCATAAACGAATCAGAGTCGTTCATGTTCATCTCTTTATTATAAAATAGTTGATCATATTCATTTATTTAAAGGTTAATTCAATTTGCTATTATATTTTTTTTTCAGTGGGTGTCTAAACTCAAAAAGATTTCTAATCCTAGCCATTCTTTTCAAAAAAATTCGATTGCGATCCAAAACTTAATTTTTGACATATTTGCCGGCCAAAATTCAACTGAAAATTTGAAAATGCAATTCACCTACAAATATCAGTCAAAAACGCATGATTCATATGCCAAAATGACCCTTATTCGGAACCAAATTATAATCCCAAATCAATTTCATGATTCATATGACTCTTATTCGAAACCAAATTATAATCCCAAATCAATTTCATGATTCTCATTTAATTGTTCACGAATCAAACAAAAATCATTTTAGGACTTTGATCATTTTTTTTGTTCAATTAAAGTTTAAATCAAACAAGAATCGTTAAATCAACTTAGGTTTATAATTTGACTTCGAAGGAAGATCATTTTGACACGTGAATCATGAATTTTTGACTAACGATGTGATTTGTATTTTTGAGTTTTTCGGCGAATTTTGGCTTCAAAATATGTGCTTGGGGTAGCAACTGTAAAAATCTAAAGAGAAAGTGATGGAAATTATTTTTAAGTTCAGATATAGAAAAAAGTGCAATAGTTCAAATAGCAAATTAAAATTAACCCTTCATTTAATACAAAGATGCACACAAACATTAACATACATTTTTTTTAATGAGTTAGAAAGAGGATATTCGAATCCTTATCATCACAATCTACACAAATTTAAAGGTGTAATATCACTTAAGCTTTTAAACTTATGGTCATGCAATTTTTATAGTAATTGTTCATAAAGAAAAAATAATAATAATGTAAAAGTTATACATGTTCATGATCAATCAATTAATATTAATAATAAGACAAAACTAATGAAAAATATTAAAATTAAAAGATATTAAAAATAAATAAGTTAGTTTTACAATATATGAGTAATAACAAATAGATATCTATACAGCTGAAAAATAAGGTGTGAATAACAAATGAATATTTAACAGACACTAGATAAATATAACATGTTTGAGAACATATTCATGATTATAAATGAACAAGTTCAAGCATAGACAAACCCCATCCAAAATTGTTCACGTTCATCAAACTCTTTCATTCAGTGGAATCAATCCATGTTGATATTACTTTAACATCACGAAGCTTACTAATTTCACCTATTCATGTGAGTATTACCCCAAACAAAGGATGTGCATTTTTTATTTTTTCAGAGTGTAAAAAGATGTTAAAACAAAAAGTCTACAAACCCTACCGAGAAATCAAGATCTAGAAAGTGCATTAGGCCAATCTACGTACAGCAAAAGCTCCAAAGAAGATCAACAGAAATTAATTGATACTGAAGAATGAAAGCAAAAGGCTCGTTTCAACCCAGATTTTAACATACCACCATGTGGAATTAAAAGACAATCAATTCAAAACAAGAAATTATCAAGAAGAATACAGCATTACGAATAATCATCTCAACTTCTTGTTCAAAACAGAAGAGATCTTAACCTTGTTCAATTTAATTCCAACTCATTTATCAGGAGTCACGAAACCTGATACTAGTCCTCAACTAAAGTTTGCTTAAGCTAGATCAATGTTATTACTACTCAATTTCCATTTCAACAAATAATACAACTAGTTAAGCAAAGCACCATGTGGGATAAAAACAGAGAGAATTCAACATTTTATTCAGATGAAATTTAGCTACGAGGCATTAGGTTCAGCATCATCTGGAAACAGCTAAAATCTAACATGGTATGTATTTTGAAAACTATTTACTGACAAGTCAAAAGCAATCCAGGATCATATTTCGGGGGAAAACTATTTACTCCCAAGTCACAAGCAATCAAGGATCATATTTCAGTGGCCAATAGAGAAATTAAGAACTCACTAATCACTAGAAATCAAAATTCATATTGCCCGATACTATATCAGAGCAAACACTTCTGCTAATTCATTAAAAAAATTCAGAACACAAAGTTTCACAAGCATACTCAAACAACTACATTATAACATTACGAATTGCATGTCCTATGTATATAACTGTATATTTCGACTAAAATCTGGATATGTTTCATCAACAAATAACATAATTACACCAAATAGCTGCTCTCAAGTTAAAAAACGCAAGCAAAACCAACAGTAAGAATATATATATATATATATATATATATATATATATATATATATATCAAAAACACAAATATATAAGCACAATCATAATGAGATAATGAAAAAGGCATATATGAATTTTGGTTGTGACTACACACGGAAAGACGGATACTGACGAAAATCCCGATTGATTAAATAGTCGATCTAAGAAATGTAGTTCAAAAGAGTATCAATAACGAACTATTACATATCAAAATTCACGAAAAAAGAAAACAGGATAAAGAAAGCGGGAACCCTAGATCTGCGACGCCGGAAATAGGGGGGACTACTTGGATCGCTGCCTCATCTTTCGGCGCTTCCTCTTCAACCTCCTCATACGCTTCTTCTTCCACTGTAAGAAGAAAACGGATTAATTGTAAATAATAGCAATGAAATTACAATTGATTAAGAATGGATGATTGAAAGAATAAAGTATTTACCTTGGCTCTCATCGCGGACAGAGAACTTTGATCAAGGAAGGCCTCGCTTTTCTGAACTGTAGGAATGAAATCGGAGACGGAAGTGGTGGTGACAATGAACAAAACCCTAGGGTTTGCTAGTGTATATATAGCAGTGCTTTCCCTTTGGTTAATGGGCCGTTCGATACCTGGGCTGCCCAATGGAAAAATGTCCGCATAGCATTATAATGTTCGATGAAGTCTCACTAAAATTTAGAGATTAGAGGTCTGAATTAAAATTGAATGAATTCTAATAAATAAACAAATAAACAAGTAAGCAAACGCAAAAAACAATAACAAAAAGTATTTTTTGTTTGATTTCAAATCAATCAGGCTAGGATAAGCTTTCAGTTGAGTTTAAACAAAAAGTGTTGTTTTTTTTACTTATCAAGTTTAAATTTGACTGAACTTAATATTATAGCAACAAGAAAAAAAAATATTGAGATTATTCATTTTTTGGTGTAATTATCATTTGAATTCGAGCATCAAATGATTTTGGTGAAATTGCTAACTTGTTCCAGCATTTTTTGTTTTATCTGATAGTTTTTTTTTTTTTTGTTTTTTTTATGTAACAAATATGTCATTTGGTCATATTTTAAATTAAGTTTTGTCATATGACAAATGGAAAGTCAAAGTATGTTAACTTTTTTATTTTTAGCAAACTCATCGAAATTCCTTTAAAAAGAATAGTGTTGGCACATCCATTCAAATGTACATATAAACTAATAAAAAATTACAAAACCTAGTATCAAATATTTTTTGAAAAATTATATTCTTCATAATAATAATAATAATAATCTTAAAGTCTATTGTAATATAATATGTTAATATTATTAATTAAATTTTTTATAGGAAAACATATAAATAAATAATAAATACATATAATTATATAAACTTAAATAATCATATACATTTAAGCAAATACCAAATTTAAACCCAGCCTTTTAATAAAAGTTAAGAAATTATCTCTGAACTCAAGGTGAAATAAATTGGGTATGTCATGTAACATCCAAATGAAATGGATGGTTTTATCTGGAGGAACCATTGGCATGAATCTCACCCACTAAACAAAATTGAAGTCTCAAAGCAACAGCTAACAATAATCTTACATTATAAAGACCAATTATTCCTAGCAACACTCAACACAATAGATACACCACTTGAAGTAGGAGTAGCATAAACATGAACAAAATAGCAACAAGAAATTGGTTTCATTTGCAGCTTCAACTCAACCTACTGAGGGTTGGGAGGGCGGCTATTAGCTGCAGAGACTCTCGAGCCCCATTCGAGAAGTTCTTTGCTCGTATCGTCCTTGTGAACTATCACTTCTATGAAACACAAGCAGTCGTTCTTGTCCCCCGTTGCAGTAGCAATTGCTTCAATAAGTTCTTGCTCACATCGGACCTAAAAGCAACCCAGAGAATGAGTTAAAACAGATCAATTTGGTTTATGGGTTATAATCCAATTCAGAGGTACTTGACTATATCACTCACCTTTGTAGTCCAGCATTTGCCTTCACCATTGCAGATTGCATCAACCAAGGCAGTGTAGTTCCAATTCTTGATTACATTATAAGGCCCATCATGGATCTCCACTTCAATGGTGTATCCACCATTGTTTATCAGGAAGATGATCACATTCTGCCTGCATCGAAGCATTGTTGACACATCCTGAGTCGTCACCTACAGCCATAGATAATACTATTACTATTTATCTCTGCCAATGAATGAATCATACCTCAACATTGTATTCATTTGAAAACTATATATTAGCCTTGAGTTACAAAGGGGCAAATGTGAGATATTATATTATACCTGAAAGCTACCATCGCCAATGCAGGCAATGACTCGTTTCTCTGGCACGGCCTGAGCATAACCTAAAGTCGCACCAACAGACCAGCCAATCGAACCATATTGCATCTGGAACTCATACCTGCAACCCGAAATTCCCATTAAACAGAGTCAAAATTGCACCAAGTAAAGAACTGCATTAGATAATTTTGTTAGTACTCACCCACATCCAGCTGGTAATTTCAGTTTCTGGCAATTAAACCATGAGTCCCCAGTCTCGGCAATGACAGCCGTCTCTCTCGACAACATCTTCTGTATATGCTGAAACAGAACATTAACCCTCAATGCCTCAGTAGGCTCAGATTTCAGAGGAAACCCTTCAGGCACATAAATCCTACTGTAATTCTCATAAGCAGTCGTGTTATGCTGGATCCGTTTCGCAAGAGCATTCAAGAAATCCTTCATTAGAACACACCCAAATGTCGGCCCATTGCCAACAATGACACGATCAGGCTGGACGATGATTGCTTTCTCTTTCTTGAGAAGGAGAGAGTATCCCACTGAACTGTAGTCATTGAATATGGGTCCAGCAAAGAGATAAGCATCAGCTGATTCGACGATTTCAGAACAGAATGAAGTGCTCACTGCACCCCAGTAGGTACCGATGAAATGGGGGTGGTGCTCTGGGACTAGTCCTTTAGCCGATGGCATAACTGCAACGGCATAACCAGAAGCATCCGCCAATTCAACGAACGTATTGCAGGATTTTGCAACGCGCAATTTTGGTCCTCCCACCATCACTGGCTTCACAGCTTTGCTCAAGAATTCGACAGTCGCTTCGACTGCTGCTGCTAGGCCCAATTTATTGCTCAATCTACAGTATATCATTACTATAATCAATAATCATCAAAATAAACTCTCTGATATTTATCAAGAAATTCACCTTAAATCCTGAATTGAAAAAAAAAAAAAAGGCAGAAAATGGAAGCTTGCTTTGGGGAGAGTGAAAATGGCACAGGTTCACGGCTAAACGATGGATGTGGAATCGCCGGCAGGTTGCAGCTAACGCTAATATACACCGGCTTACTCTCTTTCAACGCCGTTGAAATCGCAGTGTCTATCAACTCATGTGATTCCTCCAAATTATTCACCACAGCCTAAAATCAACCAAAAAAAAAAAAGTAAATCAACACAGTAAAAACAACAATGAAATTTTCCAGAATTGAATTTGATTGTGAAATTAACAAATGCACGCACAAATCGCACCTGATAGCAAGTAACAGTTTGGAAGCAACGAAGCTCCTGGCTAAAATCAGGTAACCCGATAGTATGATGGAGGATCCGGTTAGTACCATAGTCATTCGAGTTCGGACCTCCGACAATACAAATCACCGGAAGATTCTCACTGTACGCGCCGGCGATCGCGTTGAGAACGCTCAATCCTCCAACAGTAAACGTCACGACGCAAGCGCCGACGCCTCGAGCCCTAGCGTATCCATCGGCGGCGTACCCTGCATTGAGCTCATTGCAGCAGCCGACCAAATTAAGCCCTGGCTCGGCTATAAGATGGTCGAGCAGCGTCAAATTGAAGTCGCCGGGAACAGAGAAGACGTCGTTGACGCCGATCTGCACTAGCCGGCGCGCCAGGTGGCGACCGAGCGTCGCCTCGGCTGAGCTGAATGGAACGGCGGACGGTTGGACGGTGGAAACGACGCCGTTGGAAGGGAGGCAGCCAACGCCGTTACAGGTAGCGGCCTTGTAAGTATCCAAGGAACCTATCTTCAATTCCATTGAATCGAAACTAGAAAGAGAGGAAATGTGATTGAATTAGCAGAAGAGATTGATTTTGAGTGAGATGAGAGAGAGAAGCAGAGGAGCAATTTATAGTAGCGGGAATGGAGAAGAAGCTTCAAACAAGGGGCGGTTTACTCAGAATCAGAGAATTTCAAAGCTTGTGGACTCGTGTCTTGTTTTTGTATCTTGGTTTTTTTAGTCCCATATTTTATTATATTATATGCATGTTTTTTTATGTCATGCTTCATTATATTTAATAGCATATGACGATATGTTAATTAATTTATCATTTGATATATCTGATTTGTGGTCACTATTTCGAAATAAGGGATCAAACATAGAATTAAATCAAGATTTCATATGGATATTTTAGGGAAAAAAAATACATTAAATATTGGATCCAAATATATATAAAACTTTCTTAATCTGCTTGGACTAAATAATGTTGCTTGGAAAGAAAGAAAAAAAGAAAAAAATAAATAAAAGATGGTTTCATATCATTTAAATAAGGATTATTCATATTCGACCTCTTATATATTTACATTTGGAATTAGATTTGGTGCATTCGCAAAGATATCATTTACGTATTATTTTTATTCAAAAATATAATTCATATTTGTGGTTATTGTCATGCATGACTATACGAGACTATAAGTTATATGCATGCTTCGTTATATTTAATAGTATATGACAATATGCTAATTAAATTATCATTTGATATATTTGATTTGTTGTCATTATTTTGAAATGAGGGATCAAACATAGAATTTAATCAAGATTTCGTATGGATATTTTAGGAAAAAAAATTACATTGGATCCAAAAAATATTAAACTTAATTAATCTACTTGGACTAAATAATGTAGCTTGGAAAGAAAGAAAAAGAGCAATATAATCACATGTGTAATGATGATTTCATATCATTTAAATAAGGATAATAGATATTACTGATTTTGTAAATAAAAATCTTTAGTGAATCATTCATATTCGACCTCTTATATTTACATTTGGAATTAGATTTGGGACATTCACAACATTTTAATATGGTACATGAGGAAAAAAAAATTCATTATTTTTCTTTAAAAATATTATTCATAGTCGTGACTCGTGAGTATAATATACATGACCATGCGAGACTATGAGTTACGTTTTTTTAATAAATTTAATGTTTGAAAGATGACTTTTTATCCAAGTATTATATCAATAAACATTTTATGCAGTTCTCCCATTAGATTTGTAATATATATGATTATGGTATATTTGTTGCCAATTAAAAATACAAACCTGAAATGGTTTTCTCTCTACTTTTTTAAACCATTTTCAGTCGCAACCATCTTTTATACACACACACACACACTACAAATCAGATTTTTAAAATGAAACCAAAATATAAGTTGTTGGAAATTATAATTGAATGATAAATAATTATACATGTGGGCTTTGAACAGGGAAGGAAAATGCAACTTCTATTATTCTTGTTCCATGAATATTCTGCACCTAAATATTGTACGCTTGGAGTGCAAATGCCAATTTTATGTTTCCTGTTTACTATTCCTCAAGAAAATTAAGTTTGACTGTACCAAATTTTGTTTTTTTTCCCCCGAAAATACAAAATTATATTGGAATAAGCGAAATTAAAATGTCTTACCCACAAAATACAAACTAAATTTAGCGATTCTGAAATTCAAATTATTATTATACTCTAGCTGAAGTATGTGAGTATGTTTAATCAATCTGTTTATATTGACTATCAAGTTATTGATTACACAAAACAAAAAAAACTAAAAAAACAATAAAAGATCATTAGAATGACATCGTTTTGTTTTGTTACTTCAAATTTGCGCAATCGATAGATTAGAAAGTACTTATTTTGTTAGCATTTTTATTAATTTTATTTCAATTTCATTTGACTGAAGACGTAACAACTAGTCAACATGTATATATTGACCAGACATATTTTACAACTTTTTATTAGAAAAACGACTATACATCAAATTGTTAAATATTTTATCTCGAAAATTACTCTGTTAATTTTAATTTAAAATTTACAATTTTATAAAAAATGTCAATTTAATGCAATTAAGCAAATTGAAATAGGTGGAGCCTGGTGACTAAAACCAGCTGCTTCTCAATTCAATAGCCTTAGAAACAAACAGATCTGAGTCCAGAAGCTTCTCATTTTAATTTTTTTCCTTTCTAATTTAAAATTTTATACCCAAACGACGACGTTAGTTAGTTAACAAGGAAAAAAAGTGGTAAAACCTTGAGCTCAAGTGGGTTTAAGCGTAGGCTGAATTGGGGTAGGAATGCGGGGCCCGCATTTGCATGCAAAAGTACGATGATTCGGTGCACACCTGTCTGTGTCGGTTGCCTGCACTTAGTCCACCAATGATTGGCAGATACACAACAGAAAAAATAAATCGAAAACTCTATTATTGATGGGTTAATGAAAAACCCTAACATTTAAAAAAAAAAAAAAAACACCCTAACGTACAAAACCAACTGGCGGAGCACTTCACCATCCACCTCGATTTTTTTTTTTTTTTTTTTTTGAGGTATTGTCTTAATTTCCAATATATCACCCAATTTCTTCTAGGTCAGTAATTTAATTTCATCTGGGTCCCGTTTTGTTATTTAATTATTTCATCATTTAGTCCCATCTAATTGAGTTTAAATTTATTATAACTTGATTTTGATAAACATGTGTTTTAGTTTTCTTGCAAATTTCAAATTACTAATCAAGAATAATTAAAACACTATAATAACTATAATAGATATAGAAGCTATATATAAAAAAACAATCAGCCACATTTTACATTCATCATTTTCCAACTAAAATCAACATTTGTATCTTTCTTGTATTATCATATACACTATCTCGACCAACAAAATGTGAGACTCTCGAGAGATATCTCACCAAAAGATACATATATATTTTAGATGAGCTTTTTAGGATATCAAAGTGACATTTTTTATTAGGCCTCAGATGCCAAAACTATCATAATTAATATAAAGTGGTCATTTTCTACCACCTAAGATAAGGAAATGTCCAAAATATATAAAAGTAAAAAATATCTCCACTTTATTTCATTTGATGAGACATTTATAGACCACCTATCCATGTCCAGTTAAAAATAATGGCTCACTCATTGACAAACACAATTTTCATGTAATCTTATATGAGTAAGTCTCCTGCGAGACCGTCTCACAATTTTTTATTGCATTATATGAGATGGGTCAACCCACAACTTAATCACTCACAACCCAAACAATACAATTCACATGTTATTTGTGGGTGATGGGCTCCGTCTCACGGTAACTATCCGTGAGACCGTCTCATATGAGTTTTTGTGATCTTATATTTCACAGGTTACACGAAAATTGATCAATTTTTGTGTAACTATAAAAAACACAAGATTACACAAAAATTGTGTTTGAATGCGATATTTTTTTATTTTATAGTAAAAAATGTTAGAAAGAATAAATAAATTATATCTTATGGTGGAAAAGGTGTTCACTTATATATTTTGTGGTACGGTTGGCCATTACTCCTTTCAATTATGTTATACGTGAAAAATGTATGAATGTTTTTCTAGGGTTCTGTGCCACTTCCCTTCTAATCATTGTACACGGGAGGGGTAATTTATTTTCAAAATCACAAGGAATACGAATTTGTAGTCATTATTTAAAAAAAAAAAATGTAATCCCTCATTTCATTTAACTGCAAGTCACATGTGCAATATATAATAAGAATATTGCATACAAAATACTTATAAAATTAACTAAACAACAAAATCAAGGAAATTGGTCCACTATTAGAGCACCCACAATGCATACTCTTTTTGGATTTGGATCCCACTTAAATGGATTTGGTGTATTGTGTGTAGGATGGAGTCCATGGTGGAGGAGAGAGAAGGTTTTGGATCTAAAAAGGCAAAAAAAAAAAAAAAATTTGGAGCCAGCGCGTGAGTGAAGGGACCCGACAGCTGAGTCCCAGTTTGGCAGGAAGATTATTTAATTTTATTTTATTTTTTTCTTTTTTTCTATTTCTTATTTTTGAAACCAATTATATCTTCTAATCCACTAATATTATCTTTATCCACTAATTATCTTATAATCCACTAATTATCCTATGGAGATTATGAAAGTTATTTTGTATTAATTTTTTTTGTTCATTCTTTATTTAATATAAATTTGCCAATTAATCCTAGTATTTTTTTTAATTAAGGTAATAAAAGCAAATCATGACTTTTATTATTTTTTTATTCTCTTTCCATTAATTATCAAGATTGCCTATAATTTGTATTTTTTTTATTCAACTTTGTATGAATTTTATTCAACCTATAAAATTTGTACATTTTAAAAATATTTTTTAACCACAATATAAAAATAGGATTTCAAAAAAATTGAAACTCAAATTATAACATAAATTTTAAGTATATCCCAAAAGCAAGATTATATTACACATTGGATTCCAACTTTATGAAAGGTTCAATTATACTTTTAACTTGTAGTAGCATTGTGTTGTCAATTCAATATTTTTTAACATTTAATAGCATTGTGTTGTCAATTCAATATTTTCTAACATTTAATCAAATAGTGTTGTCAATTCTTTGCAAAAGTTGAATTGAATTTCAATATGTTACCAACATTTTTGTATTCAAAATTTTAATGATCCCACATTTTTGTATCTATAAATAAACCATGACTTTTACAAGAAAATATACTTCTCCACATCCCTTCTCTACTTTGTCTTATACACTTTCCTTTTCAATTTGTAGTACTTGCCTTATTGAAATTTTTGCAGAAATGAATGCAAATACTAGGAAAATGTTACAAGATTTCTTAGATTCTCAAAATGTGGAGGATGCAAATGATACTCCCCAAAATTCTCAAACCCCACAAAATCTTCCATATTCTCAAATCAATTTTTCCGGTTTACCCCAAAATTTTTCATTCCCTCAGCATTATTCTCAAAATTTGCCGGGTGTTGGAAGTATGATGAATTATACAAGCAATTCTCCCCAAGTGCCATTTATACCGGAGTTTTGGAGGGGACATGGATATTTTAATCCAAGTGCAACAAGTCAGCCTTTAAGGCCTGAAATGAAAACAAAACCGATCACACCATGTTATGTCCTGGAAACTCAATTTTCTGATCGGGATTCAACACACAACGAGGATACTATCGATAAATCAAAGACCGGTGTTGAAGTTCGTCGAAAGCGTCCAAATTGGAGCAGGGACGAGGATGTGCTCCTAGTGAAATATTTGGTGACAGTCAGCGATGATCCAATCACCGGTAATGATCAAAAGGCGACGGCATATTGGGTACGTATTGCTCAATATTATAATGAAAATAAGTCCAATGAATTTATCTATCGAGCACACACTGTGTTAAGATCACATTGGCATAATATGATTCGTCTGAAAGTGAATCGTTTCAATACCGACTATAATCAAATATATAGTTCGCATCGAAGCGGTCACAGTGATGAAGACATTTTGCGTCTCGCCTATTAAAAGTATCGTGATGAAAATAATGGTGTTGCGTTTAATTTGGAGCACGTGTGGAGGATCATGAAAGATCGACCACAATTTACTCCACAATCCTCTGGTCATTATGTTGGTACAAAGAAGACGAGAACTGACTCTTCCAGAGCAAGCAAGAATTCGTCCAATCAAGACACCCATATTGATTTGGGATCAAATGAAGATGAGGTCCGTCCAATCGGTTAGAAGACAACAAAACGAAAAGGAAAGGGGAAGAGTCATGCAACAACATATGTCATCCATGAATTAAAAACGGAGTACACCAAGATGGTGGATGAATTATCGTCATTTACCACTGTGAGAAAACAAGACGTGGAAAATGAAAGTAAGAAAATTCGCATGAGGGAGTATAAGATTCTTGTTAAAGACACAAGTCATTACACCCCCGAACAACTTTTCTACCATCAACAAATTTGTGAGGAAATCAAAGCCAAGTGGCGTGGCTAAATATATTTACTCTATGATTTTGTCAATTTGTATTTTGTATTATGCATTTTCAATTGGTTTGTTTCAATTTGTATTTTCTATTATGCATTTTCAATTGATTTTCTCTAATCCGTATCACGTATTATGCATTTTCAATTGGTTTGTTTCAATTTGTATTTTCTATTATGCATTTTCAATTAGTTTCAGTGTGAGGAAAATGTAATATGTTTCTAAATATTACTGATTTAGTATTAATTCATTTCAAGTCAATGGATATTATAAGAACTTCATAAAAATCCTCACATGCACTCTGTAAAAATTGTCTCTCACATGCACTCTGTAAAAGCTGATCACACCATTATTACATGAGTCACAGTATCAAGATTATGCAACAATAAATACAAGAGACTCTATTCACACTTTCACATTCGCAATACAACACAACACAAGTTTGCAAAATGTCCACATATTCTAACAACTCAGATTCTAGTGATTCAAGTGATGTGGAAGCTGATTCACGAGCTAATGATCAAGAGATGGAATTGATTTCAAGGATAGTTCGACGAAGCAATGAAATCCTTCAAATATGTGTACAAGAAAATGAGATACGACAAAGAAGAAGGTATATTAGACGGGATCGTGAAGCCGGACATGAAAGGTTAGTCAATGATTATTTCTCTGAGGTCCCTGTGTATCACGAAAATCTGTTTCGTAGACGATTCCGAATGCGAAGAGAATTATTCATTCACATCGTGAATGCACTAGAAAATCACTCAACATTTTTTTCAATCAAGAACTGATGCTGTGGGAAGAGTCAGTTTATCACCATTGCAGAAATGCACAGCTGCTATTCGTCAATTGACGTATGGAGTTCCAGCGGACTACCTCGATGAGTACTTACGAATGGGTGAGTCAACCTCTATCAAGTGTCGTTTCAGTTTCTGTCAGGTTGTTAATCAAATTTTTGGTGATCAATACTTGAGAAGGCCAACTGTTGACGATACACATCATCTTCTCCAAATGCATGAGGAGAGACATGGCTTCCCAAGTATGTTGGGAAGTCTTGATTGTATGCATTGGGAGTGGAAAAATTGTCCAGTTGCTTGGAAAAGCCAAATTTCAAGAGGACACGAGTCTCCTACAATTATCCTTGAAGCAGTCGCATCTCAAGATCTATGGATATGACATGCATTTTTTGGTGTTGCAGGCTCACGCAATGATATTAATGTGTTGTATGAATCACCTTTGTTCAACAATGTGCTGCAAGGAAATGCACCGGAGGTTAATTTTACGGTGAATAACACAACTTATACGAAGGGGTATTATTTAACAGATGGAATCTATCTAGAATGGGCTACTTTCATTAAAACATTTCCATGTCCAGAGGATCCTAAGAGAAGATTGTTCAAAGAAAAACAAGAGGTTGCAAGAAAAGATGTTGAACGAGCATTTGGGGTGCTTCAAGCTCGATGGGCAATTGTGAGAGGTCCAATACGATTTTGGTATAGGAAAAAACTGAAAGAAATCATGTTGACTTGTGTTATTTTACATAACATGATTGTTGAAGACAAGGGAAATATGGTTACAAATTGGTACAATGACGAAGGTGATAATCCCGCACAACACAATCAAGGCCCAACTCGAGAATTTCAAGAATTTCTCCAAATTAATATGGAGATACGTGATACTCAAGTGCATCACCAACTTCGTGCAGACTTAGTTGAGCATATTTGGGAACACTTTGATGTCTCGATGTAGAATTAAAATGTTTAATTTGTATCCGTTCGATTATCATACCTTTAATTTTATGTTTTTATGTACTTTTTTTTCAGTATTTATGAAAATGAAATAAATTTGTTTAAATATTTTATTTTAATATTATAACTTTATTTACTTAAAATATATTTAAATTAATTTGTGGTATCAAAAATAGAAAATTTAAATTAAATCAAATATATAAATTAGGAGAGAGAAGATTGAGTGGAGATGGGACCCATAAAATAGTGAATTTGGATTTAATGAATTGTGGATGTGGATTTAAATTGATGAAATGTTGACGTGGAGAAAAGAGAATCCACTTTTTGATTAAATGAATTGTATTTTGGATGGATGGGTTGAAGATGCTCTTAGAATTGGTCTAAATAAAACTTGATTTTTGGGTTCACTATTACTACCTAGACAGTAGTCACGTTACCAAAGTTCGGTATTGTTGGTAAAAAGGTATCTAGACCTATCTGTCTTTGGGTTGGGTTGGAACGGATGGATGGGGCCTTTATTATGTTTTGCGTTGGGTTGGGTGTGGGTCTAGTTTTAGTCTGTGTTTTGGGTTGGAATGGATGGAATGGGCCTTTAAGATGTTTTGGGTTGGGCTGTCTTAGTGTATTTTGGGTTGGAAAGGCTTCAAACTGGATCCTGTTGGATTGAAAATGTGTCCAATAAAGGGTACAAATCTAAGAATATATATTTGAATCATCTAAGATTTTACATTAAAACCTAATAGTTAAACTTTTGTATTATATTTTAGGTTTACTAATCTTTTATACCACAAAATCAAATAAAATTAATTTTTTTATTACAATATAATTTTGTTATTTTTCTACTATAATATGGATGAAAAACCTACTCACATATGTATGATGTAGGATTGTAGATTGATGTGATGAGAGATGTTATTTATGTCTATTGTAGTGTCAAAAAAAAGTAGGGTTAATTGTCGGAAAAATCACGAACATTACTTAATTTGTAATTTTAACTATTTTTTTTTTGAATATAATCAAATATAACATGAACTTTAATATCTTTTGCAATTTTAACCAATTGTCAGATTTTGGATATATTTATTTTGGAAATAACTCCCATAATTTTCAAAATAACTATAATTTTATATGTTAAGCCATTGTTCTATTTTGAAACAGTGGGAGTATTTTCAAAATAAACATACCTGAAATCTGACTGTTAAAATTGCAAAAAATATGAAAATTCATGTTATATTTGATGATATTTAAAAAATTGGTTAAAATCATAAATTAAATAAAGTTCATTTTTTTTTTTTGATAATTAACCAAATTTTTTTTATCTATTATAATAGGAAAGTAATTTACTTTCATAATTTTGTAGAAAATGAATATTATCCTTATATCTAGTGGGTTCCATGAGTAAAATACCTATTATTTATATTATAACTAAGCAAAGACTCTTGGAGCACATTAGGCGGCTAGAGAATGGGTCAAAACCTGGAAAATTGTAAGAAGCTGAGCTGTAGCCAATTAGAATTTGTTTTGTGATTTTAGTCTTTACATAAAACGCGTTTTGTCAATGGTCAACCAATTAAACTTACAATTCATCAACAGTCATTGAAGTATATGCTAATATAGCAAGTGCATTTTTCTCCACTATGCAATATCTTCTATTACATCTTCGTGTGTGTATATATATGCACACACTAGTGTAAGATCCGTGTATTACACGAGTATTTTCAATGCTAATTAAAAAAATTGAAAATTATTATTTTTAAATAAACTTTATAAGTATATGTTTAACTTTATTATTTCGTAGCTAGTCTTATAATAATTTCAATTAAATTTTCAAGTATATAATACTTATATTTATGAACTTTTATTAAATTATTATAACATTATAGTTAGTAATACATTTATCTATAATATTATAACAAACAATTGATATAATTTCTTGAAAGAAAATTATAATTGGAATCGCTACTAAAACTCAATCAAGGTAAGTAAATAAAAATATTATTAAAGTAAATCAAAATTTTCTTCATATATTATTACAAACTTTGGAAAACCTCCTCATAACTGAAGGATTATTGAATTTGGGAACAAATCACATTCGAATAACTCGAATCTTAATTTTGAAGATCTCCTTAGATGGGTCAATATCTGCTAGAGGAAGATATTCTTGTTCCATTTTCCTACACACTATTCAAAGGAAAAAAAATTGATTCAATGAAAAATTAGAGTAAGTTGTTGTGACATAATTTCAATGGTGAATTTATTTAAATATATATCTTCAAAATTTGTAGCAATTATCATTAATCTTTAATTTAATTTGTATGTGAATTAAACTTAATTTTTGCGAAACATTTCAATTATCTACCTTGAAATTGCAAAATGGTGTTCATATCACAAATGAATTACCTTTACTTTAATTTACCACAATGTTTTGCACAAAACCTTTCAATCATCATTCATTAAGTCAACTTCTAAATTATAAAATGTTTTCCAATTTTTTGTTGCATACGTTACAAATTTTATTTGTAATTATAATTATTAATTTTTTTTTTCAATCATCATTCAAGTCCTACTATATTAAATTTTTTAATGTTTAATACATTACATTACAATTGTTTGCATCTATTATTATTTGCTTTTTTTTTTCAATTATAATTATCTCTTTAAATTGTTAATTTAATTAGAATAAATAAAAAATATTAATTGAATTAAGTGAATTAACCAGAGGGCGACATGTGTCCCTTTTGGTTATTCTTTTAATATAAAAAAAATAAAAAATATAAAAGATTAGTTTTTTTTTTCAATCATCATTCAAGTCCTACTATATTTAAATTTTTAATGTTTAATACGTTATATTACAATTGTTTGCATCGATTATTATTTGTTTATTTCCTTTTCAATTATAATTATCTCTTTAAATTGTTAATTTAATTAGAATAAATGAAAAATATTAATTGAATTAAGTGAATTAATCAGGACATGTATCCCTTTTAGTTATTCCTTTAGTATATATATATATATATATATATATATATATATATATATATATATTTTGTATTCCCTTGATATCTGAATTTATGTTTTACTATATCTATATTTTATAATACATAAACTAATAATATAATATACTATATACATTATATTTACCAATAAGATATGCATAAAAAGTTCAAATCCCGATAAATACGGTAGTTTATTAAATCCGTCAAACAAGACTCGTTTAATGTGGTTTATTTCTTTTGTGTGCTTTACAAATTATTACACTAAAACGAGGTTAACACTGTGCACATCAAACAGTGGCGGATGCATATAGTACCATGCATACCCTCATTTTTGCAAAAAAATTCATTATATATATATATATATATATATATATATATATATATTAGTGGTTTATATTTTACACACCATAATTATATATGTTTTAGAATTTAAAAAATATATAACTTTACGCTGATACTTTTAATTCTTTTTTAAGGACTTATTTTCCAATTTTGAATTGTATGATATATATATATATATATATATATATATTTATTTTATTTCTATAAGATCTTGTATTACACTTGATGTTACATCTCATAGTCAAAACTAATTACCACAGATCACGTGTATATATCCTATGACATCACTATATATCCTATGACATCACTAATTACCACGTGACGTGTATTAAATATCATGAAATATGAGATGTAACACCAAATATGATAAAAGATCCGAATCATTTTTTTTTTTTTAATATTTCTTATAATTGTGAATACCCTATTTATTATTTCTAGATTTGCCAGTGACATCAAATATACATAAAATCAAATATATGATAGCAAAAAATTATTAGTAAGCCTTTTTTTTTTAATAGAAAAACGCACCAAAACCTCACATAATTCACACTTCATAAGATGTTAAATTTGTAGGATTTGACATTTGCATTCATGCATGCTCAACGCCTGTTTCTTTCACCTCCTTAAAGTCAAGCATACATTGTCCTTTATTGAGATAGTAGTATACACAAAATCAATTAAAACAACACAATAATTCAAACTTATTTGGAGTTTTCTTGATTTCTTTTTTTTAATAATCGACTTTTTTATTTATATATCAAATTTAACTCAAAAAAGCCATTAGCAATAAATTTCGAGTCAAAAATCGAATATTTGATTTCATTTCAACCACCCGAATCATGGACAAGGAGAGTTACAAGAATGAGGAAAAACCACATGGTCAACTTGTTCTTGTTAAATGGAAAATACCCACTAAGACACCATTTTCTTGAAATTCTGATGTATTTATTCACAAAACAATATTACACGACGACTTATTTACACACAAATAAATCAATAAAAAAAGAAGTCAACACTTAAATAACAAACCCCAATCACTGACTTTAAGCTTATATACAGATCAATGAACAAAAATCACATCTTTGCAAATGATCTCTTCTCAGTTGACATTCCATTAATGATGGCTTCAACCTCATCTCTCTCTCTCCTCTTCCTATGGCTTCTGCCATTGTCATTAGCCAGCACAAGCAGCAATCTCATCACTGAAGCTTCCACCATTGCAAAGCCCAATTGCCCCACCAAATGTGGCAACTTGACAGTGCCATATCCCTTCGGCATTGGCCTCGGATCACGCTGCTCGTTGGACCCCTCGTTCGACATCATCTGCAACACTTCTTTCAACCCTCCGAGGCCCTTTAGCCCGAATGTCAACATGGAGATCACATACATCTCAGATGACAGAGTTCTGATCAAGAACAAGGTGGCTGCAAACTGCTACAACAGCTTAGGCAATCTAACTTTCAGAAACCAAGCACTGATCAACCTTTCGTCGACCCCTTTCTCCTTCTCCGATGCAAACAAGCTGATCGTGGTTGGATGTGATGATTTCATACTGATGAGGGGCAAGTTGGGGCGCAACTTCATTGGTGGGGCTGTTTCAGTGTGCAAAAGCAGGGATGATTTGATTGAAGGGCAGTGTTCTGGAATTGGATGTGCACAAACTGCTATACCTAAAGGGTTTAGGAGCTTTAACTCCAGCCTTGACTCTCTTGATGACCATGTAAACATATACTCGTTTTCGGCTTGTGGGTATGGTTTTCTTGGAGATCCTGAGAGGTTCACATTCAGTGTATCTGATTTCAACGATACGGGCTTTCTAAACAGGACTACTGAGACTGTGCCTGTGGTTCTTGATTGGGCTATTGGTAATCAGACTTGTAGTGAAGCTGAGAAGTCCAGTGACTTTGCTTGTCTTGGAAATAGCTTCTGTGTTGATTCCGATACGGGTTTAAAAGGTTATCGTTGTAGCTGCTTGAAAGGGTATGAGGGGAATCCGTATATTAGTCCAGGGTGCACAGGTACTTAGTTTTTTTTTAGCTGTTTTGATTTAGATTAATCTGTTTTTCTTGTTAGTGAATGAATGATAAAAGGGGTGAGCTTTCTTTAACTTGCAGATATCAATGAATGTGGAAAGAATCCGTGTGACGAAAATGGGATATGTACAAATATTCCAGGGGGTTTCAAGTGTACTTGCAAGAAGGGATATTCTGGAGATGGGGCGAAAAATGGGAAAGGCTGCATTGCTAAGAACTCTGCATTTCCAGTTGCCAAGTTTTCATTAGGTATGTTTGCTTTTCTTGATATGATTAGCCTTCTTGAAGAGTTCTTTAACTTGGGTTGATTTTGTACTAATGCAAATAGATAAAATTTGCAGGTATTAGCTTTGGCTTCTTAACCTTAATAATAGGTCTCATAGTACTCTTCTTTGGTATAAGAAAAAGAAAGCTCATAAAACAAAGAGAAAAGTACTTCCACAAAAATGGTGGCCATCTTTTGAAGCAGCAGATTTCTTCGAACGAAAGCAGTGTGAAATCAACCAAGATTTTCACAGCTGAAGAGCTCGAAAAGGCCACCAACAACTACGCAGAAGAACGAATACTTGGCAAGGGTGGGTACGGTACAGTCTATAAAGGCATCCTCCACGACCAACAAGTTGTTGCAATTAAAAAGTCCAGGATAATGGACGAATCCCAAATAGAGCAGTTCATCAATGAGGTGATCATCTTGACCCAAGTCAACCACCGCAACGTTGTCAAAATCCTGGGCTGTTGTCTGGAAACCGAAGTCCCTTTACTCGTCTATGAATACGTCTCAAACGGAACCCTCTTTCACCACATTCATAACAGCATCGGAATGCCATGGTTCTCTTGGGACAACCGTTTAAGAATCGCCATAGAAGCAGCTGGAGCTCTGTCATATCTCCACTCAGCAGCTGCCATGCCTATCATCCACAGAGACGTGAAGTCACCAAACATACTATTAGACGAATACTATACTGCCAAGATTTCAGATTTCGGGACATCAAGATTGGTCCCCATTGATCAAACAATGGTGTCCACTTTAGTCCAGGGGACACTGGGCTATCTGGACCCAGAGTATTTCCACACGAGCCAGTTAACAGAAAAGAGCGACGTCTATAGCTTTGGGGTCGTCCTGGCAGAGCTGATGACGGGCAGGAAGCCTCTTTCAAACACGAAGGGCGATGAAGACAAGAGTTTAATTACTGTCTTCGTCATGGCATTGAAGGAGGATCGTTTGTTTCAGATTCTTGATCCGCGCGTGCTTAGAGAAGGAAGTATAAACCAAATCCAGACGATTGGTGAGCTGGTGAAGAGGTGTGTGAAGATGAATGGAGATGAGAGGCCGACGATGAAGGAGGTGGTGATGGAGCTTGAAGGTTTGAGGAAGCTGAGTAAGCATCCTTGGACTGAACAGGAAGTCGAAGAGGAAAGTGTGGCTTTGATGAATGAGCAGACTGATCTGTATGCTCCATTGAGTTCGGGGTTTAGTTTGGACAGCAACCAGGTTCATCCTATGAATCAGCCTCGTTGAACCAGGATGAATGATAATGATGATGATGATGATGAGAGTGTCTTCAATTAACTCTGTCATTTATGTTGTTCTCTGTATTGTGTTTGTGACTCTTTCATCAGACCTTATTCACAGCTTCATTACAGTTTGTGTGTAACTGTCTTTCTGTATTTCTGGTTTTTCTTTTGATTCAAAGCAAGTTTATGTCTACATGAAAACAGAAGCCCTGTAAGGTTTATATCTCTGTATAAGCAAATGTCATTCTAGTCCAAATCTTATGAGACCATCATTTCCCAAACCAAATGAGTCCTATGTGTTTGAGGTTTTAAGATTTTAAGTAGGTCCATCCTACTGGAAAAAATAAATTAATAATAATAAATTAAAAATTGCAATCAAATCAAGGATTTTTTGAATTTAGCATAAAAAGTTATAATGTTTTCGAAAATTGTAATTTAATCATGACATTTTATTATTAAAAAAAATCATAATTTAACTCACAATTCACAATTATACTATCCAACTATCTAAATTCATTTGTCAAGTAAAATAGTTGTGTTAGACACCATGTCTAAGCCACATAAATTTGAAAAATTAATTAAAACTCTGATTTCCATGATCAAACCAATGTTATTTTGGATGAATTTTAATTACAAAAATTGGGTTTAATTTAAATTCATAAGACGATATTTGATGCAAATTAAAGTTTTAGTTTTAGTTTTTTAGTTATTTGACTTTTATGAGTGGCATATAACGTTTCTAATAATGGGTCTAAATCGATGAAAAATGTGACTGTGATTAGGATTGCAATATCTCGTTAAAGTTTTGAAATTCTTTTACTATATTTGAAGGGTAAGGGTTAAAATACAATTTTTGAAAGAAAAAAAAAACGTTTTTTTTATTAAATTCAAAAAATCAAGATTAGATTGTAATTTTTAAAAGATGGTTAGATTTTTTGTTTTGTTTTGTTTTTGTTTTTTTTTAAGTCTTTTAACTATAATTTTATTTAGCCAACAACTTCTATTATGTAGATTATTCTTTGTAAAAGTTGTCATGTAGAACAAGAAAACCCAATGTAGAAACTTCAAGTTCTTCAAGTCTTTATTTTATTTTTATATATAAATTCAAGAACTAAAATAGAATCCCATGTACAAATGTCTAATCGGAAGATACAAGAAGGAAATCACACACACTTAACAAATTAAACAACAAACTTGAATCACACAAAATCACATAACTAAACAACATAAGATTTACGTAGCACAAAGTACAGCAGCAATGAGAGATCAACCACTAAGATCAACACAATCTCCCACATACACTCACTCATGAATCAACCAAGTGCACAACTTTCTAATACCATATATACTTCACTCCACAAGGAGTTTCAAGAATTTAAAACTATATCTCTCTAGATGGCATGTAGACGAGTAGATCTAATATATGGACACACAACCAACCGCCATATCCAATCCGCATGAGCTGAAAGAAAACTGCTTACCGGAAACTGTTTTCCAAAGCTTGCAGTCTAAAAATCCACTTCATAACTGTTTTAACTGAATTTTGAAAGCCTCCCTAGAAACACGATTTTAAGTGAAAAAACGACTTCAATTTGGACTGCGTGCTGAAACCATGTTGCAGAATATGATTATAATTCTTTACTGAACTCTGAACTAGTTTTCATCTCAAACATGTCTGCCAATCCAGATAGCTCATGACCAAACAAGGCCTGATTTTTATTATATTTTCTTAGCCCTTCAACTTCCATTGCTACTTCTTTCATTGTTGGCCTGTCCTCCCCTTTTAAGGTTAGACAACTCCTCACTAGATCACCCATCGCTTCTAATTGCCCCACACTCCCTTCCATTACGATACGAGGCTCAAGAATCTGAAACAATCTGTTTTCTTTGATAGATGTGATGAAATATGTTGCCAGGTTTGTATCTTCCTCGTACCTTGTTGGCGAAAGAGGCTTCTTCCCCGTCATAAGCTCAGCAAGAACCACTCCAAAGCTGTATACGTCGCTTTTCTCAGTCAATTGGCTTGTCTGGAAATACTCTGGATCCAAATAGCCTAAGGTCCCTTGTACAAGTGTTGTCACTTGAGTTTGATCCAATTTGACCAATCTTGATGCTCCAAAATCCGATATTTTTGCAGTATACGAATCATCTAATAGTATATTGCTCGACTTGACATCTCTATGGATGACAGGCATTGAAGCTGCAGAGAAAAGATAGGCAAGTGCACCTGCAGATTCAGCTGCAATTCTCAATCGATCATTCCAAGAGAACCAGCTCGCTTCACTACTGTTATGGATATGGTGATAGAGTGTTCCATTTGAGATGAACTCGTAAACGAGTAAAGGCATTTCACTCTCCAGACAACATCCTAGGAGCTTGACAACGTTTCTATGGTTAACCTGTGTAAGAATGATGACCTCGTTGATGAACTGTTCGATCTGGCTCTGATCCATAATTCTTGACTTTTTAATGGCTACAACGCGTTGATCTGGTAAAATCCCTTTGTAGACAGTGCCATAGCCGCCACTTCCAAGAATACGATCTTCAGCATATTTATTGGTGGCTTTGTCAAGCTCTTCAGCAGAGAAAATCTTGGTAGATTCCGATCCATTTTCATTAAAACAAGTTTGCTGCTTTAGAAGGAGGCCTCCATTTCGTAGGAAGAATTGTTCTCTCATTCTTGCAAGCTTCCTTTTCTTGATGCCAAAATATAGCCATGTGATAACCATAAACGTCGAAAGCAAGCCTACACTGAAACCTGGAACATCAAGTTATAACATTTGTCTCTGAATTACTATTCACATTAATAATGCAATGCATTTAAGAAGAAGAAGCTATTTATTACCAACGGAGAACTTGATGACTGGAAATTGGGAGTTCATAGCAATGCAACCACGACCATCTCTTTTGCCATCACCATCATATCCATCTTCACAAGAGCAGCTATAGCTACCAAATGTGTTTGAGCAAATTCCATGTTCAGCACATGGATTTCCCTTGCATTCGTCAATATCTGTCAAGAACACAACCAAATGAAGTCTAATCCAATTTTCTTATATGCATCCTTGTATTATTTCGCTGTTAATACGAGTACTTGCCCTGATTCATAAATTTTATCAAAATAATAATATTATGTAATAATTATATTGAATTATATTTAAGATATTACTTCTATGTAAAAGGAACATAAATTAATTTAAGATTTAATTAAATATTTAAGATGTACTAAAAAATATGTTGGGGATATGGTTGATTAAATACTACACTAAATTAAGAGTATCAAATGTTAAATAATAGTATAAATGTGTAACTAAATAAATTGTTACTTATTCACATCAAATCATCAATCACAACTTCTCTATTTTTCTCCGTAGTAAATGTTAAAGCATAATCTTTATCTTTATTAATGTTAATAATATCAATATAATATTAAGTACAATATAAAAATTATGATTATTCTTATATAAAAGTAAAATCGTGTCCGAAGATAGCAAGTAGAAAATTTCCCGACCCTACTATTGCAATTCCATGAAAATTATCTTTTTTTAGTTCATAAAAATCCTTAAAATATGTATGTTTATTTTCAAAACTCTTAAAGTTATTTTAAGCATCTAAAAAAGAAAAATCTAAAATTTATTTTGATAGATTAAAAATTAAAAAATATTTTTTATATAATCAAAATATTATTAAAATTTTTTAAAACTAATTTATAATTTGATAATTATTTCAAAAAAAAAACCTAGAAATTATTTTAATAAATCTAAACTATTTTTAAAAATCAGTAAGTTATTTGAGAACTCTAAAAGTTAATTTTGAAATTCTAAAAATTATAGTAAAATCTTAGAAATATTTGAAAATCTAAAAAATAATATCTAAAATCTTAAATTAATTTAAAAAATGCAAAAATATGGTTGGTGGCAAAAAAATGAGAAATTTTTGAAAATTTTTGAAAATAATTTGTTACTCTAATTCTTTTTTTTTTTTTTTTTTTTTTGGTGGAGGTGGACCCTCCAACAACTTTTAGTTGGACGAGGAAGAATGAAACTGTTTTTTTTTTTGTCCTTCTCAAACTAATTATTAGAAAGGTATTTGATTTACTAAATAATTTTAGATTTTTGAAAATAGTAATCATATTTTTAAGTTAAATTTGAGATTTTTTTTTTCATTTTTACAAATAATATTTTGATTATTTAAAAAGAAGTTTTTCATTTATATTTTGTATTAGATTATAAGTTTTATATTACATTTAAATTATCTTCAGATTTTTTTGAATTTTTTGATTCAAATGAAAAAATTCAAAAAATATAGTTATTATACATCGGAAAAATCATGTCACATCCAACTTTGACCTCCATAAATTCCCTTTGATAATTTAATCATTAATGAAAAGTTGTAAAATTGAAGGATATTTTCATAATTATGGTCTATGAAAGACATTTCTAATCAAATTTCTGTTTTTCATGTGGAAAAAGAATGTTAATCTTAAAGAGCAAAACTAAAGCAAACTGCAAACCTGAGCAGCCTGGATTTAGATACGGATTGCCTTCAAACCCTTCCAAGCAACTACATCTATATCCACCAAGCCCTGTATTCGAATCAACACACTCACTATATTCTCTGCAAATATAATCCTCTGTTTTCTTGGCCACATCACAGCTTCCATTTCCGATCGCCCAATCAAGCACCACCGGCACATTCTCCGTCGTTCGATTCTGAAATTCCAGGTCATGTAAATCGGAACTACGGACCTGGAATCTGGCCTGATCTCCGATAAATGCATAGCTACAGGGATTAAAACCATGGACTAGTGTGTGATTGAAAGCACTAAAAATGAATCCTTCGTAAAACTTCTGCCCTTTTGGTATTTGTGTTTGGCAGCACCCGATTCCCTTACAGGACCCGTCGACTATACTTATGTTGTGCATACAAAACATAGCACAGCCACCGGCGATATCATCGCCACCAACGAGCATCGCCGCATTATCACAGCCCACCGCCGTGAACACATTGGAATCTGAAAAGCAGTAGGGAGTGAAGCTCAGGTCGATGCTTATATTGTTCTGTCGGGTGATGCTGCCGGTGGATGAGTAGCATGTGGTGGCAACCTGGTTCTTGATTCTGACATGATCGTCTGATATTTCGGCTATCTCCAGGTTTCCTGTCGGGATGAAAAGCTTGGGTGTGGTGGAGTCGTCGCAGGTGAGGTCGAATAATGGGTTAATGGAGCAGACAGAGTCGATCCCGATTCCAAACGGGTATGGAACTGTTAGGTTTCCACACTTTGTTAGGCAGCCTGGTTTTCCGGTGGTGGCAGCCTCCGTGAAAGATTTTCGTGGGGTGGTGGTGGTGGTGGTGGTGGCGGCGGCGCAGTTGGGAGGAGTGTAGTTATTAGCCAGTCCTAGTGAAAGATGTAAGAAAATCAAGATAGTAAAACATTGATGCAGCTTCATTTTTCCAGGTTTTCAGGAAGTTAAAAAGGCTCAGGGCCTGTTTTAAAAATATTTGCAAAACATATCATACTCAGCACTAAATTTATAGATGACACAGTTACCATTGTTAAACGTTAATGGAGTTAAATATTGCAAGAAATTCATTAATTAGTTAACTTCAAGACGCTTCCTGGCTTCAGAACTCCTGCTAGCTTCATGAAATTGCCAGGAAATATATTGTATGTAACATATAATATCTCTTAGTATTATAAAAATATATGGATGTTTAAATTTGAGTTATCTTATTGAAGTATTGAAAATTATTATTTAAGGTGATTATTGTAATCTGGATGAGATTATTTGATCATTATTGTAATTTGCTTTTGGCATAGAGTAAACGCTTGAGGTCCAACGGCATACTAAGTTTTTTATGATGCATTTTAAATACTTTAAGGATAACGTTGTTTTTTTCTATAGAAATTAGACTTTGTAATGAAGCATCAATTAGAATGTGTTTTTCTATCGCGCTCAACAAAAAATGAAAAATAAAAGACAAAAGATTGAATGTAGTAGTTGAAGCTATATAAATGAAAACACTACAACTGCGTAAGAGTAATAGAGATAGAAACAACAGTAGTGTAAGAAAATAAAAGAAGACAGAAACACAACTAATATTTTCCAAGTTAAAATTAATAAATATTTTGAAGTAAGAAATAAAAACTGGCCGGAGGTACTAATTTTAAATAAATAAATAAAATTACCCACTTTTTTAAAAGTAAAATGTAACACTTAGAATCAGTTTTGAAAAAATAGTAAGCAATGCTTTCTAAAAAAATGTATTCCTGGGATTAATTAAAAAAAAACATATTGATTGGTCCATCGACTATATTCACCTGCGGACTCATCGATTAATCCATTTTGATTGACATGTTGACCTTATTAACTATACATTATGAATTCTGTTTCACAGGAATTTTTACACAAAATGTAAACTAAAATGTGGAACATCAATTGTGTCGTAAGTAATGATCTAATTCTTCATATCATATATTAAAATACTCATGGTTATTTGACTATCGATAAATTATTTACTAGAAAATAATTTCACACTGAAAAGAGGATATCGCATTTGAGTTAATTTCAACCGAAATAATGGGATTTATTTTATGTATATATTAAGATATATAGAGACTGATTATGATGTAGAAAACCACAGCTGATTCAACTATTGTTTCTACAATATATGCCTTGCCATATTCAAATATTAAACTCGTTGACTATGACTAGAGTGTTCGTCAAGTAATGTATTGGATTTTGACATTTGTTATAAAAGATTAACAAGATTTGAGCATTTGCAAATTAGTAAATTGGATTCTCTACTACTATCAAAGAAAATTCTTTGTACAGGATACATTAATGTAGTTTCGCATGATATTATCAATGTATAATAATCATGTAAGTTTGACAAAATACGTACTTTGAACAGTTCTTAGATACAAGTACTATTTAATCGTTGTAAAAGAGACATCATTTCGTAGAAGTTCTCTTAATATGAAGTCACTTAGTCATCGATTATTATTTAATAGTAAAGTATATATTTTGATTTTGTTGGTCATCACCAGTATTTACTCTTCATATTGTCCGAATTGTTGTTAACATTTAACATGCTGATCGCGTTGTCGCAACACGATAAAATTAATTATTTTTCTTCCTAACCTAATCAACTAGTAGCTAGGGCAAGTCGGAGTCAATCCCACGAGGAGTGATGATTAAACTATGTCACCTATATTCAATTCAATCAAATAACAAATCGCCAAAACTTCTGTGCCCCGGGGACACAAATCTTAGATCCGTGTTCCCAACCTGATCCGACCTGGTTGGCTCAGAAAACGGGTCCATGCGCTTCCCACGCGCCCACACGCGCACCCCACGCGCCTTGAACGCGCACCTTGAAGGTATTCATGGACAAGGTATCCACAGGTATACCTTTAAGGTATCACATGGATACCTTCAATACCTGTGCGCACTTTCACACGCCGCACGCGCACACCGCGCGTCCATGCACCCACGCTGCGCGTGCACTTCACGCTCATGCACCCACGCCGCGCGTGCACCTCACAAACCGTGCGTCCACACCATGGATACTTCGAAGGTATTCCATGGATACCTTCGAGGTATATATATGGATACCTGAAAGGTATTCCATGGGTACTTGAAAGTATACATGTGGATACATGTGATGTTTGAAAAAAGGTATTTCATAGATACCTTGAAGGTATACATGCGGATACAAAAGGTATTTCATAGATACCATCAAGTTATACATGTGATACCTGAAAGATATTCAATGGATACCTTCCTTGTGGATACCATGAGCCCACGCCATGGATACCTGCGCGTGCCCATGCGCCCACATCGGGCGCGCACCTCACAAGCTGCGCGCCCACGCCGTGCGCACCTTCATCTAAAATAGGTGTGATACCTTGATGGTATACATGTGATACCTTAAAGGTATACATGTGATACCTTTTTTGTATACATGAAAAAAAAAATCTGAGCGAAAAAAAAATTAAAAATTAATGTGGGGCCCACGGGATGGACTGGGAGCACGGATTTAGATCCGTGCCCCAGGGGCACAAGAGAACAACTCATAACAAATTATGGAAATTTTTGAGATTGATTAACTATCACTAAATTACTAATAACCTAGAAAGTAAATTAAACAAGAAATCAATATATGCAAATATTCCAATTTGTTAGTTCAATTATCCCCCGATATCAATTATTCCCTAATCAATGTATTATCCCCCCTCACAAATTATCATGGAATTATCACTCTAGTCTAATAACAAGTTCTGTTAAACCGAATCGTCTTTTAAGATTAGTTAAATTATAATACACTCGCTAATTAACCCTATTTAATTGGATAACCTAGGATACACTTTCTAGATTTAATTCATCAAATGCATTAATCACCAAGACGATAAGATGAACTAGACTCCGAATACACAAGCTCGATTCGATAATCTAGGATTATGCTATCTTAGAGATGCACGACCTCTAGTTTACCACTTATGAAAATTAAACCACAACGATTCATGATTTACGATTCTAGCAATCAATTATCAAACACTTAACCTAGGTGATCAAGCTAAATCAAGCATCAATAATTGAGAACATCATATACAGATAATGTAATCAATTTCAATCAAACATCGAGAAGGGAATACAGGATTAATTAGAAAACAATTAGATATACGGGTTCAAACATCCCTACTAACCGAAATTGAAAAATTAGCCGAGCATCTTTGAAATTGAATCCACAAAAGTTGTCGAAAAATCCATTGTAAAATTGATCTCCAAAATAAAATATATAAAATACTAATCCTAACTCTATCTCTCTCTAAATTCTCTCTCTAAAATCTTGCATTTTCTCTCCAGAAATCTAATCTACGTGAACTCTCTTTCTCAATTCTCTCGATTGAGTGTACGTCTCCTTGCTTGGGCAGAAAGTTAAAATATAAATAGGGTGTCTTGGTTGGAGGCGTGACACCTTGCCCTCAATACTAGAATGGGCCCTTTTTTTATTCTCCAACTAAAGCCCAATTGCATACTTTGACACTTGATTAAATGGACTCGGGCCCACTCAAATCCTTTCTTCAACTTTACTTTGGCCTCTTAAATTAAGAATGACCCAATTAACTCCACGTTTTATTGCACTCGTCTTTTTTGACTTAAAAATTCTCCAATTCTCCTAAAATAATCAAGAAAATAATATATGCAACAATTGGAGACATAAATCATGTATATGTAGGAAAATAGTGCATTCAAACAAATAAACGATCATAAAATCTCACATTAATTACCAGTAAATTGCACATATTTTCCACATATCACACGCTAATTATGTATGAAAATATGTATGATGTATTTGAAAATGACTTAAAATAATAGATGGAGATAGTTGAAGCAAGAGTTAACTTTTTTCCGTAAAATAAAATTGTTCTATTGTTTTACTGTTTACAGTAAACGTCTCTAAAATTCAACGACTTACTAACTTTAGGATTGCAACGCAATGAATCCAAGAGGGGACCACAATTACAAAAATGCTAAGAATGCAAATCGTAGTGGAGTGAGCGAAATGATTGAATATGAGGTCTATTTATAGAAGTTGAAGATGTGTGGTGTCTTTTCATAATTAGACACCATTTGGTATGAAATAGTGTGTCTCACAATTGGTTCGGATTGGTTGCATCCCTCTCGTTTAGATTACATTAATTTAATTCAAACTAACACATTTTCAAACTTTCACATATTTTTAATTTATTTTAAATTGTCAGTTTCAAATATTAGTTCCTTTGAAAAAATAAATACTCTAAATTTATCTACTTGAAACGTTGATTTCAATTATGCAACTCGTTTTCGTTTTAATCAAATAAAACACCATGTAAAAATTAATCAAACATTGGCGAACACTAACTTTTCCAAACAAATTTCCAACACAAGAATAGTTTGTTTTTATTTCAGCACAAGAACTCCTTATTTTCTTTCACTTGGCTCTTTCTGTATTTCGTTTTTTCTTTTAGTTCAAAGCAAGTTTGTCTCCATGAAAACAGAAACCTGTAAGCTTTATATCTTCAGCAATATTGTCATTTGTATAAGACTATAAGCCAATGTCATTCTAGTCCAAATCTACTGGTAAAAGTTCAGATTAAGCTGAAAATGTGTTTGAGGTGGACTTTAAGATCTTAACTAAGCAAATATAGAAACTGCAAAGTTCTTCAAGTCTTAAAAAAATGTATATAAATCCAAATGCTAAAATAGAATCCACTCCAAAGAAATAACTAGGATTTGGATTTTGTGCTCAAATTACTGAATTCAGAACTGGTGTTCAATTCAAACATGTCAGCCAATCCAGATAGCTCATGACCAAACAAGGCCTGCTTTTTATTATATCTTCTTAGCCCTTCAACTTCCATTGCTACTTCTTTCATTGTTGGCCTTTCCTCCCCTTTTAAGTTTAGACATCTCCTCACTAGATCACCCATCGCTTCTAACTGCCCCACACTCCCTTCTATTACGATACGAGCCTCTAGAATCTGAAACAACCTGTTTTCTTTGATAGCCGTAATAAAGTATGTGGCTAGATTTCTATCTTCATCGTACCTTGTTGGCGAAAGAGGCTTCTTCCCCGTCATAAGCTCCGCAAGAACTACTCCAAAGCTATAAACGTCGCTTTTCTCAGTCAATTGGCTCGTCTGGAAATACTCAGGGTCCAAATATCCTAAAGTCCCTTGTACTAGTGTTGTCACTTGAGTTTGATCCAATTTGACCAATCGTGATGCTCCAAAATCCGATATTTTTGCAGTATAAGAATCGTCTAACAGTATATTGCTCGACTTGACATCTCTATGGATAACAGGCATTGAAGCTGCAGAGAAAAGATAGGCAAGTGCACCTGCAGATTCAGCTGCAATTCTCAACCGATCATTCCAAGAAAACCAGCTCGCTTCGCTGCTGTTTTGGATATGGTGATAGAGTGTTCCATTTGAGATGAACTCGTAGACGAGTAAAGGCATTTCACTCTCTAGACAGCATCCTAAGAGCTTGACAACGTTTCTATGGTTAACCTGTGTAAGAATGATGACCTCATTGATGAACTGTTCGATCTGGCTCTGATCCATTGTTCTCGACTTTTTAATAGCTACTACGCGTTGATATGGTAAAATCCCTTTGTAGACTATTCCATAACCTCCTCTTCCAAGAATACGATCTCCAGCGTAATTATTAGTGGCCTTCTTAAGCTCTTGAGCAGAAAAAATCTTAGTAGATTCTGATCCATTTTTGTTAAAAGAAGTTTGTTGGTATAGAAGGAGCCCTCCGTTTTGTAGGAAGAATTGTTCTCTCATTCTTGCAAGCTTTCTCTTCTTGATAACAAAATATAGCCATGTGAGACCAATAAATAACGAAAGCAAGCCTACACTGAAACCTGGAACATAACATTTGTCTCTGAATTAGAATTCACGTAGAAAATGCAATGCATTTAAGAAGAAGAAGATATTTGTTACCAACGGAGAACTTGATGACTGGAAATTGGGAGTTCATAGCAATGCAACCAAGACCATCTCTTTTGCCATCACCATCATATCCATCTTCACAAGAGCAGCTATAGCTACCAAATGTATTAGAGCAAATTCCATGTGCAGCACATGGATTTTCCTTGCATTCATCAATATCTGCCAACAACACAACCAAACTAAGCTAATCCAATTTTCTATGTAGTGATAATCCGTGTATAAGTGTATTATTTTGCTATACTATACTAACAGCTAAGTTGTGGTTTGCACGTGATTCATAAATTATATATATTGAGTTATATTACTTTATTTTCATCTAGTATTTAATTGAAATATTTTAGATATATTAAAAAGTATATTGCATACTATTGATTAAATGCAATATCTAGGTACTAAATTCAACAAGAGTATAAAAAAAACTGAATAATCTCATAAATGTGTAACTGAATAAATCTGTATACGAACCCGATGTCACATTAATCATAACTTTTCTAAAATATTTCGTAGTATATGCTAAAACCTAATTAATTTTTATAGTTATCTTTATTAATAATATATTAATATAATTATTATTATTATAAAAATTATATTTTTATATATAAAAGTAAAATTGTGTTCGAAAATAGCAAGGAAAAGTTTTTCCAGCTCAATGACCCCTTCAAAGCAATTCCATGGATATGGAATACCTTTAGTCAATAACAATCTTTGAAAAATATATTTTTGGTAAGATGGGTAAGATATGATAAGAAATGAGATTCTGTTGGATCGTTTTATCTGACTTTTTATACGTGTTGACCGAATAAGTTTTCATGTACACATTTAATAATGCCTGAAACACACAAATTAATCACTACTGCCAATTATATTCAGGCTTAAATGACTAAAATTTGTGGGATTTTAGTCTAAATTCAGGACAATCTAAAAAATGCAAAACTATTACTCAATTTTGCCACACTTCTATAGTTACAAGAATTTACATTTTTTGTTATGGAAAATTAATTTTTAATCTTAATTAACAGCAAAGTTAAAAACAAACCTGTGCAGCCTGGATTCAGATACGGATTGCCTTCAAACCCATCCAAGCAACTGCATCTATATCCACCAAGCCCTGTATTGGAATCAACACACTCACTATATTCTCTGCAACTATAATCACCTGTTTTCTTGGCCCCATCACAGCTTCCATTTCCGATCGCCCAATCAAGCACCACAGGCACATTCTCCGTCGTTCGATTCTGAAACTCCGGGTCCTGCAAATCGGAGCCACGGACGTGGAATCGGGCCTGGTCCCCGATAAATGCATAGCCACAGGGATTGAAACTATGGACTAATGTGTGATTGAAAGCACTGACAATAGCAGCCTCGAAAACCTGCTGCCCTTTCGATATCTGCGTCTGGCAGCACCCTATTCCCTTACAGGCCCCGTCGACTATACTAATGTTGTCCGTACAGAATACTGTGCAGCCGCTGCTGATATTTCTACCGCCCATGAGCAGCGCCACGTCATCGCAGCCGACCACGGTGAACATGTTGGAGTCGGAGAAGCTGTAGGGGGTGGAGGTGAGGTCGATGGTCATGTTGTCGCGGCGGGTGAGGTTGCCGGAGGCTGAGTAGCATGTGGCGGCGACCTGTTTCTTGATTCCTATGTGATTGTCTGATATTTCGACGATCTCCAGGTTTCGTGTCGGGATGAAGAGCTTGGAGTCGTCGCAGGTGACGTCGAATGATGGGTTGATGGAGCAGCCAGAGTTGATCCCGATTCCGAACGGGTATGGAACTGTTAGGTTTCCACACGTTGTTCGGCAGCCTGGTTTTCCGGTGGTGGCAGCCTCCGTGAAGGGTTTTCCTGTGGCGGAGGTGGTGGTGGTGGTGGTGGAGTTGGGAGGAGGGGGGTTTTGAGCTAGGTTTAGTGAAATATGTAAGAAAATCAAGATTGTAGAATATTGATGCACCTTCATTTTTGCAGTTCTTGAGGAATTTTGTAAAACTTGATATACTTCTAACTAGCTGTATATATTCTTAATGTAGATCTGGTTACAGAGCTGGTTGGTTATAGCATATGAAACTTAATGGATAACAGAGTTGCCAATGTTGAAGCTGGTTAATGGAGTTGAATATTAGGAAGCTAACTAGCCAAGTGTAAAACCTTCAAACAATGGGATCTCTGTTCAATATTTTGTTGAAATGTCTTCATGATAGCTCTGATGATATTATTTAGGAGGATTTGACTTTGACCTTAATTAAAGTAAACTATCTTGGTAAACGGATTGTTCACTATTGAATATACATGGTTGATTCACTATTGATTATTCATTTACTACAATTTAATTTTAACTTGAAAAGGTGAGATCACAGTTGTATTAGTTTCAACCGAAATTATGGGATTAATATTAGTATAATGTTAGGATATAGAGTACTAATTAAGATATAGAGATACCACAGCTAATTCAATAATAGTATTTTAACCATTGATGCCTCGTCGTTTTCAATATTTATAAACTCGTTGACTCTAACTTAAATGTTTGTCAAGTAACGAATTCCATTTTGACATCTATAATGCAAGAGTGCCAATATTTCATATGCAATTAGTAAATTTATTCTAATATACTCTTATGGAAGATTTTGTTTTCTTTTTTTTAATTTTTATTGGCAAAATACAATTAGGTTGTGTTTGGATAAAATGATTTGAAATTTAAAATTTTAAATGATCAAATGAATTTTAAAATCACTCAAGTTATGATGGATTTGAAATACATCCAAATTACTTAAAAATTAGTTTAAAATGAAAGTGAATGATTTCAAATCCATATCTAACCAAACACGACCGGTAAATTTGCTACAATGAATTTTAAATATTTCCTCAAATTTACAAATCCAAATGGACCTAATGTGTCATAATTGATGGGTTTGTGTTAAAATAAAAGAAACGTTTGTCCCAAATCAATTTGTGAATGAAGGGGATGAGGTTTCTCAAGACTTTTTAAGTAGTCTATGTGTCTGTGTTTTAAGTACTTCAATCAATACATTTTAGTCTTGTTTTTTTACTATAGTTAAATTTCTTTCTTACTTTTTCTTTTAGAGTGTTGTGAGAAATGTGAGAGTCATTCAAAAACTTTTAAGAGTGTCTGAGTGTGTGATTGTAATAATTTTTCACATAGTAATATTCTTTTGCTGGGGCGTTTATCTTTTTCTATGGTTTTGGAGTTTTCCACTTAAATTCTTGTGTTGTGGATTATTGTTTTTGTTTCTTTATTTTAATTCTCGTTTATTCCATTTTATTCAACAGTTATTTGTATTTATTTTATCACCATAATTACCCTTGATTTTTGTCGTCTACTTATGCTTAATTGATAGATTTTATTATTCATATGTATAAGAATTGACTTGTGGATTTTAAAGTAAATTGAACTTAAAAAAATAAATTTTGGACCTTAATTGTGAAAGTTGGTTTCAAATGGGCTTTATAAAAAAAGTATCAATTGGACTCAGTTGATTTGCTAGTGAAAGAAGTTTGATCTCAACTGAACTCTTATTTCTATAATAAACATCTTTTTCAATATCTTTTGTTCCTCTAATAGATAATGTTTATGATATTTTTTATGAAATGGATTTAGTTGTCAGTTTTATTAGGAGTAGAAAACCTAGTTTTAGAGATATTATATAATCGCGATACCAATACAATACGCTATCTCTCTCCTCTCTTTCTCTCTACCTATCACTCAACCGATACAACAAGAAGGATGTCGTCGTCGGCGTGGGAAAACGGCAGCAAGAAGATCACTCTGCGCAGTTCCGATGGCAAGATTTTCGAGGTGGACGAGTCGGTGGCTGCGGAGTCACAGACGATGAAGAATATGATCGAAGATGATTGCGTCGACGACATCATCCCTCTCTCCATCATCACCGGCAAAATCCTCGCGAAAGTCATTCAGTACTGCAAGCGCCACGTGGATGCAGCCGCTTCCGATGAGGAGCTCAAGGTTTTCGACGCCGATTTCGTGAAAGTTGACCATGCCACGCTGTTTGACCTTATTTCGGCTGCTGATTACCTGAATATCCAGACACTCCTTCATCTGACGTGTCAAACTGCTACTGATATGATCAAAGGAAAAACCCCAGAGGAGATTAGAAAGACGTTCAACATCGAGAATGACTTCACGCCTGAAGAGAAAGAGGAGTTGCGAAGAGAGGTTGAATCAATGGGCTTTTGAGTAGAGCTATTTGCAATTTGCATATCTCTCTCCTTTTCCCAGTTTGTTAGCTTATAAGGTTTAATTCTACTTTGTTTTTAATTTGATGTTTTATTTTATTTCAAGTATCTTTTTGATTCATGATTTTATTATATAAAGTGAAATGTTATTTTGGATTGATCTGACAATTCAGTTTGAATTATATTTTACTACTGCTATCAATGAATTTTGTGTTATACTTTGTCTTATTATATAATCATCTAGAAAAGAATTGTGGTTTAGTGGCAAGTTATACCTTGTTTCATGTATGATCACCTAATTGAATTTACGAGACAAACAGAACTATAGACTTGGTAATTTCACCTTCTGAAGTTAGGTTAAATTGTTTTCACAAGAGATTAATGCGGTTGTTACTTAATTTGAAACGTGTGCCAATTAATTGATAATTAGTTTTGATTGAATGTTGAATGATATTTGTAGCCATGAACTGATAATTAATTTTGATTGAATGTTGAATGATATTTGTAGCCATGAACTGATAATTAATTTTGATTGAATGTTAAATGATATTTGTAGTCATCATGAGTAATGCAATTGAATGTTGGTATCTCAGAATCGGAATTTCAATCGAAGTTTCATAAGATTATTTATTTCTCCTCTTCTTTCTCCTATTTATTGTGAGTTCATTCTTATTTTTATTATTCAATTGATTAGTTTTGTTTTAGTTGAGATAATCAAGATTCCCCCTATTTATATTTGGTCCGAATCGAACAATTTGTAGAGGAAAAATCGTGCATCACATGTGTATATATATTAGGTAGCTTTGGATGATACACAAAATGAAACTATGTAGTTAAATCCCTGTCATTCAATTTCTCTCCATTGTTATTGCAGTTTCTGACTGAAATTCTCTTCGCATGTAATTTGAGAGATATAAGCCCTGTAATCTTTATATCTGTTCAATTGTCTTTTATATAAGCGAATGCCAATCTAGTTCTAATTTAGTCCTATTGGGCCAAGGCCTTTTGGTGAAATCCCCTCGTACTGAACTCAGTCCACATCAGGAAGAGCTCTTTGCAGACTTCAAGAATCCCTCTGCTTCCTTTTCCACGATTAGGCAGAGTTGCTATATTCTCTTCTTGGGCTGATTCCTTGATGTCAAAGGAGTTGGGCCTCAAGCCCAACCTAGGAATATCTACATCATAATGGATATTGAGAGGTTGATACTAGGTGCAAAGTTCGATTGGAAAATCTTTGGTCCATTTAATGGCTCCTCGGTTTTCATAGACTTGAACTTCAACAAAAAATGAAGAAAAATGATACACGATTATATGCTGAGATTAACCAATTGGGAATATATCGAGTGTAGTATCAATTATCTCTCTATTATTATTGTCAAACTACATATACTTTCATTTATACAGTCCATTTTTTTAAAACGCCAATAATAACCCTCAGAGCAAAGATCTAACGAGGATTTGGACTATAAATGCTATCTTGCACTGGATATGATCCTGTACTGAACTCATAATCAGGACCTACATTTATTGTATACAAATCTGATGGCAATCCAGATTGTTGATCACCTAAAAGAGCCTCATTTTCTTCCATATTTTCTTCTGGAATCCATGGATATTTAGTATATTTTCTCAGTCCTTCCAACTCCATTGCAACTTCTTTCATCGTTGGTCGATCTTCACTCTTCAAGTTGAGGCATCTCTTCACAAGAACACCAATCGCCTGCAACTGCTCGAAACTGCCTTCTCTTAAAACCCGAGGCTCAAGAATCTGAAACAATCTGTTTTCTTTGAAAGATGTAATGAAATATGTGGCCAGGTTTCTCTGTTCCTCAGATTTTGTCGGTGCAAGAGGTTTATGCCCCGTCATAAGCTCAGCTAGAACTACTCCAAAGCTATAAACATCGCTTTTCTCTGTCAACTGGCCCGTCTGGAAATACTCTGGGTCCAAATAGCCTAAGGTCCCCTGCACAAGTGTTGTCACTTGAGTTTGATCCAATGGGACCAATCTTGATGCTCCAAAATCCGATATTTTTGCAGTAAACGAATCGTCTAAGAGTATATTGCTTGACTTGACATCTCTATGGATAACAGGCATTGAAGCTGCAGAATGGAGATAGGCAAGTGCACCTGCAGCCTCGGTAGCAATTCTCAACCGATCTTTCCAAGAAAACCAGCTCGTTTCGCTGTTGTTATGGATATGATGAAAGAGAGTTCCGTTTGAGATGAACTCGTAGACGAGTACAGGGACTTCACTCTCCAGACAGCATCCTAGGAGCTTTACAACGTTTCTATGGTTAACCTGTGTGAGAATGATGACTTCATTGATGAACGGTTCGATCTGGCTCTGGTCCATTGTTCTCGACTTTTTAATGGCTACTACGCGTTGATCTGGTAAAATTCCTCTGTAGACAGTGCCATAACCACCACTTCCAAGAATGCGATCTTCTGCGTAGTTATTGGTGGCCTTGTGGAGCTCCATAGCAGAGAAGATCTTGGTGGATTCGACTCCATTTTCGTTGAGAGAAGTTTGCTGCTTTAGAAGGAGCCCTCCATTTTGTAGGAAGAGTTTTTCTCTCATCCTTGAAAGCTTTCTTTTCTTGATGCCAAAGTATAGCCATGTGATCCCAATGAATATCGAAAGCAAGCAGACACTTAAAACTGGTGGAATCGTTGATCCATTCAAAAGATTATAAAAAATTCAAGATTCAGGATTTCAACAGAGTAAGTAATCTGGTAAGAAGATGGAAGAAGATATTAATTACCAATGGAGAACTTGATGACTGGGAATTGAGAGTTGGCAGCAATGCAACCACGGTCCTCTTTTCTGGCATCAACATCGTATCCTTTTTTGCAAGAGCAGGTATAGCTACCAAGAGTATTTGTGCAAATTCCATGTTCACCACATGGATTTCTCTCACATTCATCAATATCTACAAAAATAAAAAAAATTTAAAAAAAAAAGCATTAAGGGCTAATTGGTAATATGGGCTAGTTACTTATATAAAAAAAAAAAGCCTATATACTAATTTGAACAGTCTTGACTAATTAAAAGATTAAACAGTCTCCAAAAATATATTTGTCATAAATAACCACATGATTTGACCGGGATATAATGGTCTCACAACTTTGACAATTTTCAGAATTAGTTCCATAACCATTTAGTCTCATAATTTAAATAATTAATTGATTTTAATCATTTTTCATTGGAAATTTCAATTTTCGCTGGAAAAAAAATATGCGTGACATAAAAATCGGTATTTTCTAGCGAGTAAATTTGACTTTTTGGAAATTGAAATTTCCAATCAAAAAAAAACAAAATCAAGCAATTATTTAAATTATGGGACTAAACTGAATGAGCATATATAATTGTGGGACAAACTACGAAAAATGCCAAAATTATGAGATTACGTAAGATTCTATCCCTGATTTGACTGAAGCTCCGGTTCAAACTTCATGAAAAATTTGGCGTTGAAGCTCAAACTCTAAATTTTGAATGATGTAGCAAAGCTCGAGATAATAACGTAGTATATGGACAACATTCATTACGGATAATTCAGCATTTTTATTTGCCAAACTAGTATAAGTCAAGTAACTTGGATGGGACCAAAAAAAGCATATCTTACGAAAAAATAGGTTATCTTATGAAAAACATATCTAAGTAATTCATTTTATCATAATTTTTGCCCCAGGCCCCATATATTTTACTTTCTTATCCTTCTATACTCAAATTCCACAATTTCACCCAATTTTGTCATATGCAGTGCACGTAATCGTAGTAATTTGATGATTTCCAATCTCAGACGAAAACGTAAGTAATCTTACTAAAATGCCATTGAAATATTTATAAATAAAAAAACCTCAAAATTTTAACATAACATGTAATCTTGATTCACGAAAAACATTGAAATCATTAAATTGTTGCAATCATGTGCTCTACATGTGACAACTTGTGAAATTTAATTTGTGGGTTCATACACTAAATTTGCCTTCTTGTCTTTTTTCAAACTAATTAATTCAAATTTAGAAACAGCAAAACGTACAGAAAACTAACCAGTACAGCCAGGACTTAGATAAGGATTCCCTTCATACCCTTCAGTGCAATTACATCTATACCCTCCAATCCCCGTATTCGAATCAACACAATCACTGTGTTCTCTGCAACCAAAATCATCAGATTTCATAGCCTCATCACAGCTTCCATAACCAATGGCCCAATCAACCGCTATAGGCACATTCTCCACCGTCCGATTCTGAAAATTCGCATCCAGAAAATCCGACTGTCGAAACTGAAACCCCCCTCTAACTTGATCAGCAAGAAACGCATAGCCACAGGGATCAAACCCCAAAACCCTAGTATGATTATTCAGGCTCTGAAGCTTCGACTCGATCGCCTTGATCCCTTTCGGCATTGGAGTTTGACAGCATCCGATCCCCGAGCACAATCCGTCGGTGAGATTCGTGCTCTCCGAACACACCGACAAACAGCCGCTGCTGAAATCGCCGCCGTCCAGCACCGCCAGGTCGTCGCAGCCGACCACCGTGAACTTGTTGGAGTCGGAGAAGCTGTACGGCGTGGAGGTTAGGTCGATGGATATGGTGTTGCTTCTGGAAATTTCGCCGGACTCGGAGTAGCAGGTGGCGGCGACGGAGTTCTTCAGTCTCAGCTGGTCGTCGGTTATGTCGGTGATCTCGAGGTTTGTGGCGCGGATGAAGAGCTTTCCCGGCGTGGAGGAGTGGTTGCAGTTTGTGTCGAAGGATGGGTGGAAGGAGCAGCCGGAGTTTATTCCGATGCCGAATGGATATGGAACTGTTAGTTCTCCGCACTTGGTTTGGCAGTTGGGTTTGGCGGTGGTGGCGGCGTCGGCGAAGGATTTTCGTTTCTCCGGCGGCGGAGGCGGCGGCGGTTGACGGCGAGGGTGATCGGCTAGTGCTAGTGAAAGGTGAAATAAAATTAAGATTACAGAATGATGATGCTTCATTTTTTTCGGGTTTCATGAGCTTCAGGAAATTATCAGTGGTAATATATATATATATATATATATGACCTGCATGTGTTGCGTGTGCATTTTTTTCTTTCAGAAACTTCCATAGTTTTAATTGCAATAAGAATGTTCAAATTCAATAATAAAATAAAATTATGAATATAACTTTATTTTAGGTGGGTCCATGTTAGCAAAAAAATTATATTGAAATCGTAGAAATAAAATCATGCAGCAATGCAACTGTGTCAGAAATTGTCGATTTGAATGGTAAAGTAAATGTATAATCATTAAAGTAGTTTAATAATATAAGGAATTAAAAGATACAAAAGATTAAATATAATTAAAATTAACATTTTTTTCTTTAATAAAATATGTTCGAACCACTCCTATGGAATCATTTAAGAGAAGAGAGGAGAAGTAGTTTTTGTCCAAAACATATTTTTTTATTATTAAATCACTTTTATTTGGAATCTGTTATGATAGTTTTTTCTTATCCTTGTTTGGCTAACTGGTCTGGTCCCATTTTCAATACCAATTTCACGAAACTCATACTAAATAATTTGTCATTGACATATATATGTTTTCTTAATTTCCTTTGTAATACCTCAAATGAGTATTTATTAGTGTGGGGCATTGACTGTTAATTAAGAGACATTTTGCTACTTTTCTATAATTTTTATATGGTTATTATTCTTTGTTTTATGTGAACGTTGTTGATATATTGAAGGGATGATAAGGTGGGGCCTGGACGACGACTTCTGTTTAGGTCATTAGTAGGGTCTTTGGCTTTCCTTTGGTTGTCCACTTTGAAATTTCTTTTTAAAATAGGGGAAAATTATTTTCTCATAGTCTTGGTTTAAAAATTTAATATTATTTTACATTTTGATAATCATTAATTTAATTATTCGACTTTAGCATCAAATTATCATACAGAGCTTTACCTGAATAAAATTCATATATAATTTTACTTTTTTGGAACTTTAGTTTCTACGATTTCATATTCTTCAAAAATTATAACAAGAATTCAGTTGTTGAAAATTAGTATAATAGCATAAGTATATTATTGGGATATTTCCGTTAGGTTTTGATGAGACAATGTAACTTTGGATAGGAAATTAGAGTACCCATTTTTCACGTGGTTTTTAGCTTTATAAGTTTATCTTTCTAAATCTTGTTTTGTAAAAATATATATCAGAAAGATAGAGGATACTGATGGTAGCATGGAGATGAAGATGTTTCAAAGATTGATTTTCAGTAAGGAAAGTCAATAAACTGAAGAAGAAACCAGAATCAGTAAGCTGGATCAGTAAGAAGCAAACAGATAGCATTAAAAGAATCTGGAAGTTGACTGCAGGATTCTGGAACTGGAAGCTGACTGTAGGATTCTAGAACAGGAAGTTGTTCAGATCAGAAACCTGGCGCAGACCAAAAAGCAGCTACTGCAACCTGAGCTGCAAGCTGTAAGTTCTTCTATCTTATTCATTGCAGTACGAGGTATATATTGAATGCAGTACGAGGATTCGATATTGTCTAAGTTACCAGTAGATAGAAGTTAGCGTCGAGTCAATGAGGTAATGCCACCTGAACCGCAGCTCTACAAAAACGTTGTAGCCGAAGTATAACACCATTAATGCGGATCAAAGTAGCACATGACCTACATCCTAAATTTTCCAGACGCATTTAATGTAAAGATTATGAAGATCAATTTGAATTTCTACAAGGACAATGTCTTCTCTTCAACGGGCATTTTCCGGCAGTATATATAGAAGGTTTATGCGACTGTGAAGACTACTAAACAACTGATTATTTTCTTAAGTTATCAAACTCTCAAGCTATTCTCAAGTTTTCTAAGTTCAGTCACTCAACCTTCAGAAGCAGTCGATTCAAGCATTAGAGCTTTCAAGTTCAAGGTTGTCTTTGAGTTGCACCAGTTGAAGAAACTCTATATACTTTTAACCATTTGTTTTGTGCTAGGTTGTTTTAGTTTGGTGTCCTTAGTTGGAAGGATTAGATCCTCGCTAAGTGTTCTTGTGTAGGCTTATAACTCTGTGTGAGTTTTGTACCATGTGTGGATATTGCCTAGGAATCTTGTGATTCTAGTAGGTTAAATTTGATAGGAAGAGGTTTGTAAAGTTGAGTCTTGTAAAGCAAATTGACCTAACAAAGTTCCTCCTGTATGAATGAGTAGAGTGGACGTAGAATGATTACACCACCTTCGAACCTCTATAAACCCTTGTGTGTTTATTGTTTTTGATTATTTGCTGCATTGCATTATTTTGTATATCTATCCTGCTGCATTTATCATAAGCATACTGTTAAAAGGATTGTGACAAAATCATATTTGTAAAAAGAAAACGTTTTTCAAAAGAAATTATATCTTTGTTATTCCGCTGCATACTGTGATAACCGAGACAGTAAACTGAATCAACATTCTGTCAGCTTACTGAATCGAGAGGTTACTGCATTCTCTGTAGAATCAGTAACCTATTTACAAATCTCGATTACTGCATTTTCTTTAGAAAAAGTAACCTATTTACAGAAAAGTTTTAAAACGCAAAATTTTGGTAGAGATTCATTTACCCCTCTGAACCTTTGACCACTTGGGACCAAATTTTGCATTATATTTAAATCCAAACACCTTAAATTCTATTATATATATATATATATATATATATTTGGTATAACATTGGGATATCTCTCTCTAAACAAAAAATTAGGACCACTAAAATTAACCGTACAAGGGTCAGGATTGCCGGCCAGAGTATTAAAATCAAAATTTATCAATTTATATGTTAAAAACGAAAATAGAAAACCAATTATTAATGGCATTAATTTAGATGGTTATACATTCCTCTCAAAAAAAAAAAAAAACCATTACTTTCCACTTGACTGAGGTCACTCTCAGGCAGCTATTCCTGAGTCAACCCATTGGGAAATATGTACCATTTTTTAACATTAAATTGTAATAGAAAGACTAATTGATGTATTCTCATTTTTTAAGAACAAATCCAACTTATTATCTCAACAATAAGATTTTTTTTTTCTCGTTAGCTTAGGTATCAATGGTTCAGAACTAAAAAGCATAGGGATTAAATTTGAAATATTAACAACAAAATATGCTTATAAATTATAATAAGAAAAAAAAAACATTTTCCAATATAAATAATAAAAAAAACATATTTTATTATAAAAACATTTCACGATTTTAAGTAACTAAACATCACTAAGCTAACAAAAAATGGAATTGCAAAGACATGTAATTGTTTATATTAGTCATAAAAATCTTAAATAAATCAAGTTCTAAAAATAGAATACCATGTACAACAAGCATCTGTGTTTTTGTTAGCTATATATTTAACGAGGATTTGGATAAATCATAGAATCATTCAAACTATCTTGCACGGGATAGGGTCCTGTACTATACTCATGAGGACCTAAATCAATTGCATACAAGTCTATTGCCAATGCAGATTCATGTTGATGATCACCTAAAAGAACCTCATTTTCTTCCATGTTTTCTTGTTGATTCCATGGATGCTTTGTAAATCTTCTCAATCCTTCCAACTCCATTGCAACTTCTTTCATCGTGGGTCGATCTTCACTCTTCAAGTTGAGGCATCTCTTCACTAGACCACCAATCGCTTGCAACTGCTCGAAACTGCCTTCTCTTAAAACCCGAGGCTCAAGAATCTGAAACAATCTGTTTTCTTTGAAAGATGTGATGAAATACGTAGCCAGGTTTCTTTCTTCCTCGGACTTTGTTGGCGAAAGAGGCTTCTTCCCTGTGACAAGCTCGGCAAGAACCACTCCAAAGCTGTAAACGTCGCTTTTCTCAGTCAACTGGCTCGTCTGGAAATACTCTGGATCCAAATAGCCTAAGGTCCCTTGTACAAGTGTTGTCACTTGAGTTTGATCCAATGGGACCAATCTTGATGCTCCAAAATCCGATATTTTTGCAGTATACAAATCGTCTAACAGTATATTACTCGACTTGACATCTCTATGGATAACAGGCATTGAAGCTGCGGAATGGAGATACGCAAGTGCACCTGCAGCCTCAGTAGCGATTCTCAACCGATCTTTCCAAGAAAACCAGCTCGTTTCGCTGTTGTTATGGATATGGTGAAATAGTGTTCCGTTTGAGATAAACTCGTAGACGAGTAAAGGGACTTCACTCTCCAGACAGCATCCTAGGAGCTTTACAACGTTTCTATGGTTAACCTGTGTGAGAATGATGACTTCATTGATGAACTGTTCGATCTGGCTCTGGTCCATTGTTCTCGACTTTTTAATGGCTACTACGCGTTGATCTGGTAAAATTCCTCTGTAGACTGTTCCATAACCTCCTCTGCCAAGAATACGATCTTCAGCGTAGTTATTTGTGGCCTTATTAAGCTCTTCAGAAGAGAAGATCATGGTGGATTCAACTCCATTTTCATTAAGGCAAGTTTGCTGCTTTAGAAGGAGTCCTCCGTTTTGGTTGAAGAATTGTTGTCTCATTTTTGCAACCTTCCTTTTCTTGATGCCAAAATATAGCCATGTGATACCGATGAACAATGAAAGCAAGCCTACACTGAAACCTGGAATATCGACTCAAATCAGCCCATGTATATATAATAAACACCTCATCTTAAGACCTTAATTAGGCTCATAAAATGAAGGAGAAATCTGTAAACTTAGTACACTATATCATTTGGTCATTCATCACTATCTTTTAAATTTGGGTGATTTTAGGACAATTAACCCAAAATTCCACTATTTCGGACCTAAATTGCATGTGTATTGCATGTATCTCTCTAAACTCAAGATATTTTAAATTTGAATTTATTCTCGCTCAAATCAAGTTTGAATCAAATTGATTTCGATAAATTGATTTGGAGTTTGGTTAGGGCTTGAAGAAATGAGTCTTTTGACGTAGAAAACATAAAATTTGGTTAAGTTTTGAGAAAGCACCGCCATAACCATCATCTCACTATTGCCTCGAGCTCTACCATCGGAATCTGCCATAACCACCTTCAAAATCACCTAAAATTTGATATTTCTCAAAACTGAACCAAAATATACGTCTTATATGACAAAACACTCATCTCCTCAAGTCATAACAAAGCCCCTAGTCAATTTAACGAACTCAATTCGATTCAAATTCAATTTGAATGAGAATCGATTTAAATTTTCGAAAAACCTTGATTTGGAGAAGCACATGTATTGCACATGCAATTTAGGCCTGATTTTTTGAAAATTCAAAGTAATTATTCTATAATCGTCCTGATTAAAAATATAGTGTCCGCACTCAAAAAAAAAAGTGTCCCTATATAATGAATGGATAAAAGATATTGTCCTAAAAATTTGCAATTTTCCCTTTAAAAAAAAAAAAAATTCCGACATATATGTGTCTTCGAAAGAAGAAGAAGACAATTACCTACTGAGAACTTTATAACAGGGAATTGAGAATTCACTGCAATGCAACCACGGCCATTTTTTCTGCCATCACCATCATAACCATCTCCACAAGAGCAGCTATAACTGCCAAGGCTATTACTGCAAATTCCATGTTCACTACATGGATCTCTCTTACATTCATCAATATCTGTCAAAAACAAACAATTTAATACCAATCCAGTTTCCTTTTATTCAATGTAAACTACTTCAAAACTGAAAAGTACTAACCAGTGCAGCCAGGACTTAGATAAGGATTTCCTTCATACCCTTCGGAGCAATTACACCTGTACCCTCCAATCCCCGTCTCCGAATCAACACAATCACTATGTTCTCTACAAGCAAAATCATCCGATCTCTTCGCCTCGTCGCAAGTTCCATTACCAATGGCCCAATCAAGCACGACAGGCACATTCTGCTTCGTCCGATTCTGAAAATTCACATCCTGGAAATCAGTGCTACGAAACCGAAACCTGTCACTGTCCCCGATAAACGCATAGCCACAGGGATCAAAGCTGAAAACTTGTGTATGATTGCTCGTGCTTCCAAGAGCCGACCTGAAAAACTTCAACCCTTTCGGTATCTGCGTTTGGCAACACCCCACTCCGGTGCAGAACCCGTCGATCAAATCTCTGCTATCCGAACACATCGACAAACACCCGCTGGTGAAATTCCTCGGAGTTATTCCGACAAGAATCGCCAGGTCATCGCACCCGACCACCGTGAACCGGTTCGAGTCGGAGAAGCTGTACGGAGTGGAGGTCAAGTTGATGGATATGACATCCTGTCGGGTGATGTTGCCTGATTCGGTGTAGCAATTTGCTGCCACCAAGTTCTTGATCCTCACCTGGTCGTCGGTTATTTCGACTATTTCCAGGTTTCCGGTGCGGATTAAAGGCTTGGGCGGCGACGAGGTGGTGTCGCAGTTTACGTCGAATAATGGGTCGATGGAGCAGCCGGAGTTGGTTCCGATGCCGAAAGGGTACGGAATTGTCAGGTCACCGCATTTGGCTTGGCAGCCGGGCTTTGCTGTGGTGGCAGCTTCGGCAAAAGTTTTTCCGGCGGTGGTGGCGGCGGTGGCGGGGGAGGGTGTATCTGGACGGGGGTGGTTAGCCAGTGCTAGATATAGGTGTAAGAAAATCATGATTTCCAATAGCTGTAGCTTCATTTTTTTTGTAATGTTTTTTTGAAGAAATTGATGAACAGGGCTAATACTATGTTTGAAATGTATGGCCTTCATGTATATAGTATTTTACGGCGTAATAATTAATATTGCTTGGTTGATTATTGATTCAGTCCATGTCTGAATAATGTAGTAGTAAAATAATTTGTGTGACAGAAAGTGTCAAAGTTTGAATATATGGAGTTATGTGGTATTAGGTAGGTTTGAGGATGACTTGGTTCATCACAAACTTGTCGCATTTGTTCATTTTCTTAAAAAAATGAAACGCGTGTTTTTAGATCTTTCTGTTAATTGTGTGATTACTCACATATAGCTAATTTTGACTAGTGTTCTATTAATTGGTCAAAGCACTTGAAAAATTAACACATTATAAAATATCACAAACATTTTTTTAATTAAATTATCACACCACGAGGTAAAAAAGTCGGGGAAGACTGCAAATTTAATCACAATGATAATTTCTGGTCATTCATTTTTAGAAGCACCTATTTTTCTGTTTTCATGTTTAGAAATTAGGACAAATTCTTTAATTTGAGCAAATTTAATATATTAGCTTGAAATTTCAAATTTCGAACTAAATCACATTTGGTGTGCATGTAAATTAAAGATGGCATGACTAATTACATATAACTTGAATTAAAAATAATAAAATATAAGAAGAAACATTAAATTTGAATAGAGGATCTATTATGATCACGGAGGAGACGGAGTTTGTGAAGTTGGGTAAAGAAGAGAACACTGGTGGAGAAAAGAGAGAGAAACGGGTTTTGGAGGAAGAAGTGGGAAGTGAGACTTCTCAGTCTTGTTTGAAGAATTGATCTGCATAAAATTAACTCTCAATTCTCTCCCCTAATACTCTCTCTCTCTAACTTCTATCTCTCCTAATACATATTCATCTTCTTCTCATGAAACTCAATTACATACCAAGAAAAATCCCAAAAAATATGTTACAATTAATTAATTAAATCCAATCACAACAGGATCCAATTCGGTGATGTGATCCTCTCCAATTTTATGTTTTTCATAAATTCCATTTGATTCTCACTCAAATCAAGTTTGAATTGGATTGAATCCGATAAACTAATTAGGGGTTTTGCTTGACTAGAGGAGAGAAGTGTTTTGACAAGTTGAAATCATTTTTGGTCCCACAACTATGGTTCTTCCAATTTTGATCCTATAATTATCACGATTTTCAATTTAGTCCCAAAATTTTATAATTTGTCTGATTTCAATCCAATTTTATCTGCAAAATTTGGAATGTTTTCGAAAAATGTCACATGTCAAATTCTTATTAGGATTTTGTTTTTGGCATTCCACCAATAAGAATTTAACACATAAAATTTTCTGACGAAATTTGTCAAAATTGAACAGAAGTCGAACAAATTCTTAAATTATGAGACTAAATTAAAAACTATGATGATTATGGAATAAAAATTGATAGACATCATAGTTATGAGACCAAAAATGATTTTAACCTTATTTTGACATACAGACATAGAAGACATAAATTTTTTGTTAAGTTTTGAGAAGATCAATTTTTGGATGAGCTTTAAGAATAATTATGGTGGATTTCAATAGAGTCAGCGGTTATGACGAATTTTTCTCAAAACTTGACAAAATGTATGTTTCATACACCAAAACTTAACCAAAATGTATGTTTCATTTACCAAAACACTTCTCTCCTCAAGCTATAACATAATCTCAAATCAATTTTACCGATTTGAGTTAAATTTAAACTGCTCTAGATATTTGAGCGAGAAACGAATGAATTCTTCAAATTCGTTCCTTACTTATTTGATTTTGCATGCATTTCTTCAAATTGGTTGATGATTTTTTATCCTAGAGTATCAAGAATATTTTCAGAAAATTCAATTACATCAACATCACCACCTCTATACAAGAATCTACCACACAATGCAAACTTGCCCAAATATCGATTCCCCTCAAAACATCACGTAAATATATGTTTCCTACATCAGAACACTTCTCTCCCCAATTCATAGCAAAACCACAAATCAATTTATTTTTTCATTAATTCGAGTTTCATTACTCGTCTCGGATTATTTTCTCTCTGGATCAAAGAAACAAAGACTCGTCTAAAACTACATTAATGAATCTTTCATTTCTGAAACAGACTAGATGTTTCCACCAAACTGATTAACCACGATTTGCTCCACACTTGCGTTAATAAACTTGAATCTCATACCAAAATGTCCTAAAACAGGAAAATCATCCAAAAGCTAGCTTGTCAATTTTAAATTCGATTCTAGAATTTGACAGTGCGCGCAAAAATACATGCATCCGTGGCATCCATGCTGAGTAAGCAACCGCGTGTCTGCACGAACTCTCCTCTTTAATAATCTTCAGCCACGTCTGCATTCACATGCACGTGTCATCCTCTCCTCATTCCTCTTCTGCTACATGCAAGCCAATTATACCACTATATATAAATATACCCATACATGCACACCTCCTTAATTACTCAACACACATACATAATATATTAAGAAAGTGATCTAGAGAGATAGAGAAATGGCATCGGAACAAGAACGAACAAAGCTGGACGCCAGGGCAAAACAAGGTGAGACGGTGGTTCCCGGCGGCACCGGCGGCAAGAGCCTTGAAGCCCAGGAGCACCTTGCTGAAGGTATTTTCACTTATATATATATATATATATATATATATATATATATATATATATATATATCCATCTTCGTATAGTCGTATCATGTTTATAATATATTTATATCTAAATAAATGATTTTGTAGAGAACTTTTACATGATATAGATGTATCGTGTATATGATATGAATCTGTCGTATATATATGTATTTGACTTTCTTTGTATCTAAAATACAATTTAGATATTCCATCCTATAAAATAGGAAAAGTCCCTATTCTTGTGTAAAAGGGATAAAGAGAGTTTTAACCTAAAGAGTAGAATTTTGAGTAAAAAATGATTTAAATTGGATATGTTTTTTAATTACAGCTCTAAAATTAATGATCTTAGTCGGCAAGACTAAAAATGAAATTTTTTCTTTTCACTTAATCAACTATCCACAGTAAACAGAGTTTGTGAAAATTGATTTGATGATCGAAAATTAACAGGATTAAAATCGAACGTCTCTAGGACGGGATAAAAATGAAATTTATCCTTTCACTTAATCAACTATTCACAGTAAACATGAATTTGTGAAAATTGATTTAGTCGAAGGATAATAGGCTTCATCTCACAAAATATGTTTATGAAACAGTCTGATACAAATTTTTGTTTACACTAACAAGAATTTATATAACGATCTTGTAAGTATGGGCAGGGAGGAGTCGGGGCGGGCAGACCCGAAAGGACCAGCTGGGGACAGAAGGGTACCAGGAGATAGGGAGTCGGGGCGGGCAGACCCGAAAGGAGCAACTGGGCAGAGAGGGGTATCAAGAGATGGGTCGAAAAGGCGGGCTGAGCACCATGGATAAGTCCGGTGGAGAACGTGCTGCTGAAGAAGGGATTCAGATTGATGAATACAAGTTCAAAACTTCCAACACTTAAGATTAATATAAATGATCGATGATCTTAATTATCTATGTATTTTATGTCATATGTTAATTTGGTGCTACTAGTAAATTATGTTTAGGTTTTATGTATTTTGTTGTTTATGATGTCTGTTTTTCTTTTTCTTTTCTCATATTTCAATTGTGTGCATGAATTTTTGATGAATTTTTGATTGGATTGGGTACTAGGACTAGACTCGATTTTAAAGAGTAACGTAGAGAATAAATACATAAATATATAATATAACTAACAGTTTTCAAATTGAATTTAATTTAATAATACTCCTTTTATTTCATATTATTTGTTTTTTTTCTGTTAATTGTTTTTTGTTTGTCTGGAGTTTCTGTCATAAATTAAGGAATATAAGATTTTGGATTAATATATTTTTAAATAATATTTATTTTTTCCATTCATTTTAAAATTAAATTTATTGTTTCTTTCTTTATTAATTATTTTATTATAACTTTGCTAATTTAATATATATTTAAAATTTTCAACTTTCATTCTACAAATTATGTGAATAAATTATAAGAATTAAATAGGTAAGTTTAAAATTAAGAAAGATCGAGTAAAATTGAAAAAATAGTGATAAAATAACTGAAAAGATAATTAATATAAAATAAATTTGTGATTCTAAAAAGACAATTAATATGAAATAGAAGGGTAATAAATTAGAGTTATCAACCTAAACAGGACAATAGGAAAATTATGAACATTGCATAAAATAAATCCTAAATATTTTGAACTTTTCGGAGCCAACAGCACTAATTGGGCCTAAAGTATTAGTTCGTACCTCTTTCTAGCTACCATTTTAATATGCTTGGGTTACTGGAATTATTTAGTATAATTCGGCCAATTAACCTTTTATCATTTTATTTTATCAAAGACTTTTAAACCAAAAAAAAAAAAAACCAACATATGAATATCAATTTTTTTTTTTTTTTTACTATACATACCTTTAATACTTTTTTTAGGGAGGGGACTGAGTTTAGGTACCTCCTACACTATAAGTTCGTAGGGATTCAAATTATTGGAGAATATAAATAAAATTATACCAAGAAATCTTAAAAAGAGGTAACGACTAATGAATACATAGTATTGTTATAAATCATGATCTTCAAGCATCAAGCAACTAACAGTAATTCCAGTCCTCTTGGAATTGGATTCCTACATCCACAAATCAAATTCTCTTTGCATCTCCATATTTGTTACAATTGCCAACAATTAATTCCAAAATACCTGCAAGATTTATGCGATTCTTGCCCATAAAATGCTGCCTAGCTAGTTTGGCAAATATATACAAACTATTAGAATAAGATATAATCTAATCGAACTATTCGATACCATTTATGGCAATCTTTATAATTTAATGTCTGTCAATGTCAACTTTATTTCATCCTATAATTATATAGGATGAGAGAAGTAAAATAAAATAGGTTGAAATACATGATTATATAATATGGAATAGATGTGAGAAAGTTCACATTATAAGAATCATATAACTTTATTAATTATCATATCAATATTTAATACATTGAGTTATTTTGCTCGAATACTTGAGATTGATATTGTACTTGATTGCCGAAAGTTTTAGGTTAGTTCGATTTTGATTAAATAATTATAATAAATAAAAAATTGAAGATCTATGCTCAAGTTCAATAAGAGAAAGATATTAGTATTATAGAAAGATAATGACAAGACAAACTATCGATTGAGTTCAACTCGTACATATCGGGAAAAAAAGTCAATTGAATTGATAATCAAAACAAGGTGATTTAATTTGAAGATTGCCAGTGTGTGTATATATAATAAATATATAAATATATATATATATATATATATATATATATATATCAAAGTGTAAATTAATTTACAATCGTTGCCCATAGGCTACGACATATGATGCCAAGTTTAGAAGTTTTTGTTTTCCTTTTATTTTGCATTAATAATACAAATTTAATTTGGCCCGAAGGTAGTATTATTTTGTGAGAATCTATCATCCAAATTTATCACCTGATACAAACTATTTGTTTGGCCAAGAATCATAATCTTCGTCAGCATGAACTAATTCTTTTTGGGGAATTAATCCTAAAATAGGGCCAACTCTTCTTATCTTTAATTTGGAAAAGAATTAGAACATTCGGGCCATATGACTTCCATGAGCTTTATAGCTCAATAATATCACCTTTATAAAGGTATATGCAGATCATATTGATCATAGTTCGAATATAAATTATTCAAATTTTCTATTTTTTATGATTTTTCGCACCCACTCTTCCAACTCTTAAAAAAAAAAAAAAGGACATATCAACCGGCTTTAGATTGTTATTGATTCATAATGACGAGTTCTTATATAAAATGATCTTCTGTATCTCATTCCACAATAATAAGGTCCATAGTGCAATTAAATTGATCAATAAATACAGGTCAGCATAATGAATAATGATTACTTTCAACAGTACTGCTAAACCTCCTTCTATTAAAGGAGATTAAGAGAGTATTAGGCTAAAGTTAAGATGAGTTTATAAGTTTAAAATTAAAATAGAATCCATTTTATCATAGAATAAAATGTGAGAACCTGATAATTAAGTTATGATTAAATTAAAAAGATAAAAAGCACTCTATCGTAATGCTTATTTTAGTCTTATTTTGTCAAACTACTGTTACTAGCATCTTACATCATCTTATTTAATCATCTTATTGTCATGTAATAACATATGACTTGTAAATATAAATAAAAAATAATGTTAGTTTATATTCGATATGGGATACAAATTAAATATTTGTGAAAATTAAATTTCCATATTTGCATATTCGACTAAATTAATTCACAAAATCATGATACTCCAACGATCAACATTATTAGAGGTTTATGTTTATTATCTGTCATAAAAAAAAATAAAAAAATAAAAACTATTGCATAATTTTTATTGTATTACTGCTAATGAAACGAACTAGTACAAAAACGTAATACACGTGAAACTACACTAAGAGCACATTTGCCACGACAAACTTTAGAAATTAGGTAAAAACTACAAGATAAAATTAAAATATTTACACAATTTTTATCTTGCAAAATCCATGACTCACAAATCGTTAACGTTAAATAATTATCATAAAAATAATACTACAAGTAGATAAGCCGGGGCCAGATTTTATTGTCTTTTTTTGCTTTTCAGTAAAGCGCATACTTTCTGATAATAAATAAATAACTAAACAATGAATAAAATAGTACATTTTAAACATAATCAAATCATTAAGTGGGAAACAACTCATTGTTGATTGTACAAGTATTTATATGTTTTTGGGATTGTATGACTATGTACTATTACAGGAATTTCGTGAAAAGGAAAACGAAAGCTAAATAAAGAAGCAACCAAACCAATTGCGTTTGAAATTTAAAATTAAAAAAAAAAAAAAAAAGCAAATAGTTTTACAGTTATAATATATATTCACAAAACTTCATATTTGACTGTTTAACAGATATAGATCTGTGATAAAGAATCTGCTATTACAAAGTATGTGCAAAACACACTCATTTCTACCTGCAATCTCAATAAATTATATCCGTAAAATGATCTATTATGAGTTCCATTTTCAAAGTTTTGTCATAATTAAGACCTTGGTTAGTAAAATCTCAGGAAAATGCTTATGCTTATGCTCTTCACTAATTATAAAAAATAACTAAATAATCTATAATTTATAATAATAGATATAACTAGTTATTTTTCACAGGTACAATTGAAGGTGTGCAGATTCAATGAACTTGGTCAAATTGAGATATGTATCTAATGTCTACAATAAATATCACTCGTTATGATGTGGGAATAAATTAAATTATTTATATGAAATAAAAAATAATTTGATGGTTTTGAGGAAGCAAGAGAACAGAATCTTAAAGAAGCATATCTAATATAATTATTTTATTTTATTGTTAGAATTGTAAAATTGTAACACATATATAAAAGCATATGTGGCACATATTCTTTATTTCCTCCCAATAGTTGAAAAATGGGATGGATGATAACGTGCTACCTCCCCCACTATTAGACAGTGACATCGCATTTGGGCATCTCATGATTAGACTCAATATCCTCACTAAATAAACATTTTTTTTTTGTGTGTGTTAAATGAACTAAAATGAAACTTGTAATTTGACCAAATATTACCATTTTTCAGTATCCAAATAGTACCCTTAGATTTATCATCATGAATTTTAAATCTCTTTTTAAACCCACCAATTTAAATGGATCATATGATTATTATCTTATTGGTTGGTAACATTTCAAGGATGACTATTCAAAGAGATGTTTTGATATAATAAAACTTTCAAATTTAGTGAAATTAAGCATGTAATGATCTTTAATTGTTTTTAATTTCTGGAAACCGTAATTTTGTTTGTTAACCAATTTTTCAGCGAAAATATATTTCATTTTTCAAGTCTTATGTTAGCGTCCAAATGCTCTACGTTTTATAATTAAGGCTCATCCTTTCTCTTTGAAAAAAATGATTAAATATAAACTGTGAATAAAAAGTTATTGCCATTTTTAAATTATTTGCAATCATGCATAGCCAAATAATTATTTGTATTCAATACCACATTATATTTAGTGGGGGCTTACATGTCATCTTAAGAAATTTATGATTTGTAAACACAATATCTAGTTCCACTATCACCAACTTCAATCATATTAAATACATAACAAACTCTAGCTTTTCTTTTTCCCTCTAATTGGCTATGTAGATATTAACAATTGTTTCTCTTATCAAAATTTCTGCATTTGTTCGGCTGTTCCTTCTTATCATATTCTTTTAACAGTTATTAACCAACAAGGAATTTACTGATATGTTTGCTCTAACAAAATGATATATCACTACAACAACAATGAGTATTTTTTACAACAACAAAAATCTATTTTTGTGACAATATATTACCGCAAAAAAAAAAAATTTAATTGATAATAAGTTGTCAATTTATATTAGCATAAAAAGATTATTTGCGAAAAGACTTTTGAGATAATAACTTAGCGACAAAATTTGTCGCATAATGTTTTTGCGACAATTATCAAAGTTTTTAGGAGAACAAAATGCATGTTGTTGTTAATAAGTTTTTTTTTTTTTTTATATTGCGTCATAACACTTACATATAAAAGAATCAAAAAAATCCAAAACTTGCATCATAAATATAGGGACAAGTGATACCTCAGCAGCTGAAACAGATTAGGCCATCTTTCCTTCTCCATGAATATTATCATTATATTATAGTAGTCACAGCTGTATAAATTTGTCCTCTTGATAGTTCATGATATTTTGGGGATTAAATAAATATGCATGTGCTTATTTTTCTATTAATAGACCTAAATATCCATCCTTACATACAGAAAGAAATATTCTTGTGAATTTCATTAGAACTATATCTGGATGTCAACGAGGCAAAGTTGGATAAGTGGGTCATGGAACTGTTAGATATATTGACTATATTATATTTTAGAAAACAATAATGTATACTTTGAACATTGATTTTATTTATACAAATATGTATAAATTAATTAAAAAAATATGACTCTTGTGAGATTGTCTAGTAAATCCAATTCTGTGAGAGGATCTCATATTTATAGTAAAAATAAATCTAATATATTATTGGGTGAATTATTGGAGGCCACTTCACTAGGATTTGAGCTATCAATTCCCCTTTTTATTTCCTCCCATTTTGTTTTGCTGAAATTGGGAATATATGTAGTTTGTGTGCTATGCAACAAAAATCAGCAAATCAATTGAAACTTGAACATGTGCTCTTCTTCTCAGCACATATCATATTCAAATGGATAAGGAAAATGACCTTATAAATCATAAATCCCATTTTAATGAGACTTGAATTTGAAGGTCCAAACATAAAAGTTTAATCATAGAAACTTATATTAGATTGTCTTTTATATATATATATATATATATATATAATATATATATATAAATTCGTGAATTAAAATCTCACCACACTACAATGAACTCATTTCACAAGTTAATATAACCAGACACATCAGTTACTGAAGTATGACGATTGATGATTGTCAACCAAATATTAATTTTGTTGCTTTATAGACCATTGTACTACATTCATTGAGGATATTTTAGGATTTAATCAGGCAATAAATATAAGTTTGAGAATCTTTAAATTGGAGGTTGTAGACTTGTGGTTGAATGTGTTGTAACAAATTTCAAAATATTGTTTGAAACTTGTAATTTATAGTCTCTTTCTGTTTCAGTTGTTGTCATAAAATCATGACGAGTAAATCATGTATGTACCAAATAATATAGAAGATTGAAACTTTTTTGAAATATTGTATTCTTTTCCATAATTAAAATAACAAAACTCGAATATTGGACCGTACTCTTCCATAGGTAGTAGTCAAGCAAAGACAGACAAGTTTTAGAAAAAAGTAAATAAAACACTTTTCATATTACAACGAATAGATTGAGACTTTTTTTTCGTACCTCATTACTTACTATAAATTATTTTAGACTACTTATAAGTAGTTTTAAATGAAATGAGAATGTGAATATGGATAAAGTAAAGACTAAGGAATGAATTCCATTCCTCCATTTAGAAGGGTAAACATTCACTTGTTACATAGGATATCCATGGCACGAATAGATTCACGTAGACGAAATTAATTATTAATTTTACTCAAAAACAATCCAACAAATATGACATGTATATGAGTGAAATTCAATGTAATTTCCCAAAACCACCACCAATTCATAACTTGATCAACTACATTACAACATATAAAAAGTTCTATGAATAAAATTGCAAAAAATAATTTATATGAGACTCAAATTATAAAGGCTTAGATCATCTCCAACATTATATGTTAGTTTACTGTAAATTTCGCACTATTTTAATGTCAAAAATGTCACCATCTCCAGAAGTTTTCGCTACCTTTTGCACTTAAAAAAAATATTTCATAATATTTCTTATTATTATTTTCTTGATTTATTTATTTGTCATATATTTACTAATATATATATATATACATATATATATATATAATTATTGTTAATTAATCAAATTTCCAAGAACACATTAAGGTATGTCATACAACATGCAACTTATCGGTATCAATATCGATATGTATATCAGTTGGATTACAATATAAAATATCATATATTGACATCAATATCGGTTGGGTTGTGATATCCAAAAGTGATATCTATATATTTTATATATATAAATATCAGTTGGGTTGTGTAGTATTTTAAATTTTATGGAACGTTTAAATAATCATAAATTTTATTATTATTTAAATAACATATCATATTATTTAATATTTTAATTTTAAATAAATTAATTATGATATAAATAAATTTACAACTTTTGATAACACTAAAAAAAAAAAGGACAAATGAGATATAAAAGAAGAAATAAAAGAATATGATTTAAAAGAAAAAGAAAATAAAAAGGAAATAGGATTTATGCTAAACCCTAGTGTAGTAGTATCGAGCTCTGGAGATACTGTTACTTTTTACGAATTCTCGTACAATTCCAGCAAAATCATCAATTTTAAGATTGTTATACTCGGTCAGTAAATCCCTACTGATAAGCCATTTAGGCTACTGATAAGGCTACTGGCCACCGATTAAATTATACTACTGATAAACCATTCAGGCTACTGATAATGCTACTGGCCATAAATTAAATTATATTATTTAGGCTACTGGCCACCGATTAAATTATACTACTGATAAGCCATTTAGGCTACTGATAAGGCTACTGGCCACCGATTAAATTATACTACTGATAAGCCATTTAGGCTACTGATAAGGCTACTGGCCACCGATTAAATTATACTATTGATAAGTCATTTAAGCTACTAATAAAGCTACTGGCCATCAATTAAATTATATTATTTAGGCTACTGGCCACCGATTAAATTATACTACTGATAAGCCATTTAGGCTACTGATAAGGCTGCTGGTCACCGATTAAATTATACTACTGATAAGCCATTTAGGCTACTGATAAAGCTACTGGCCATCAATTAAATTATATTATTTAGGCTACTGGCCACCGATTAAATTATACTACTGATAAGCCATTTAGGCTACTGATAAGGCAATTGGCCATCGATTTCGCCTTTTTTGCTACTGGCATTAAACACACATGATCGGTCAGAGACGTTTTCAGATCAATAAAACAATTGAAGGATAATGATCAAAGGGATAAAGCTTGAAGAATAACACCTATGAAGACAGATGTCAAGCCTACAATGACACGGTTGTTACCTACTACTTCATGCAGCAGTACATTTGTAACTAGACTCACCACTTGTATAAGCTATTACAGTAGCTATAATGATAGCTTTTACTATTTTTAGATTAAAACTCCACTATAAAAGGGAGAGTTACTGCCCAAAAAGGGTCATCGAGCAATAAAAACAACTTCTTTTTACCTCTCTTATTCATAGCATAATCGGTCACCAAGTAACCTCAATACTCATCCACTGTTTTCAATTGCTAATCGGTCGGTGCAAATAATTAACCCCGCATAATTACTCACAAACTATCAAGTTTATTTAGAAGTTGATCTTTTGCATCAACAAATTGGCGCTAGAAGGAGGGGGGAAGTCTACAGCATATCAAACATGTCTCGACCTACTGATGATATTCCAAGGAGTCCAACAAGCTCAACCGATAACCATAATCAAGATAATCATAGTCGAAATAAGGACCAAACACAAATCAATCAAGTCCCGACAGAAATGGTCGTAGAACATCTTACCCAAGCCCCTGAGCTATGAGCGGTACTGACTTCTATATGCAGGCAGCAGTTAGAGGCTGCAAAACGGATCAATCGGGAGGAACCGGAAGTAGACTCACATATGGAAACTAATAGACGTGGAAGACCAGAACATCCAATCCAAAGTCAAGTGGTGGAGAGCCCTCACCCATCCTTGAGAATGACACACCATCGAAGAACGCACTCTCGAACTGCCAGTGTGTTTAACCGACTAGGAGCAACTGCTAATCCACCACATCAGCCTAAACGTGAACACTTACCTGATACAACATCTCGGTCAGCTAGACGAAAGATGGACCGAGAACCAATACCAGCACCACAAGCTCCCCCTCGTGGAAACATCCTAACAAATTGAGCTAATCAAGGGTCGGGTCTCGCTCATGACCTGGTAGAAATTCAACGTCTACGGGATCGCATTACAGAGTTGGAAAGTAGACAACGTCATGCCCCTAACCTAGGGGAGAACTCCTTGGAAAAGGTATCTCCCTTTTCTCTTCAAATATTATCTGAACCATTACCGAATAAAATGAAGTTACTACAAATCGGACTCTATAATGGGGAGACCGATCCTATTTCACACCTAGATAAATATTTATCTTGGATGGAGCTCCAGGGAGCAACCAATGCGATTTTGTGTCGAGCTTTTCCTATGACCTTAGGTGACCAAGCCCACCGATGGTACAGAATATTGCCAAAACACTCAATCCATTCATGGGAAGAACTTTCTTCACTTTTTTCGGCTCAATTTATGGGATCCAAAATTAGGACAGTACCCAAAGAAAGGCTAGTTGCTATAAAAAAAACAAAGATAAATCATTAAGGGAATATTTGGATCGATTTAACAAACAAATAATGGAGATGGAGAAGATATCAGACGATGATATTTTGATGGCGGTAATCTCGAGGCTACGTCCACAAAGTCGGTTTTGGTGGTCTATCCATGAGCAGGGGCCTCAAACTTACCAAGATTTCTTAGTAAGAGCAGAAAGACATATTTGTGCAGAGGAGGTGGTGAATTCTCAGCATGATAGTCAGATAGATAGAGTAAGGGGAGCTCAAGGTCGAAGAGAGACAATAAAAGAGTCGACCGAGGAGAAGTCAAGTCGGTCAGGGGCCGCTTTCAAGCCATTTGATACCACTCAAGAACAATATGTTAAGAGTATATTGACACTCAAACCGAAAGAGGTATATGAACAAGTAAAAGAGATGGGAATTCTCCCTCCAGTAAGACCTTTGATGAAAAATCCTACTGAGTTGGATCACAGTAGGTACTGCAGATACCATCGATCAGTAGGTCATAACACTGATGAGTGTCGTGAGCTACTAAGAGCTTTTTTTCGTTTGATTGAGAAAGGTAACCTGAAAAGATTTATGAAGAAACCTCCGACCGAAGAGAAGCTGATTGAAGGACCACAACAACAAGGTGAACAAGACTGACCATCGGTACCAGAACGCCCCATGCCGGAGATTTTTTCGATAGTCAACATGAACGATTCGTCACTCGGGGTTTCTAATCAGAAAAAGAAACAACGGATACGAGAAGCTACCAACGCTTATCAGCGATGCTTTATGATGTCCTCCGGATTGGGATCAAATACCACATCGGGTACAATGCATTATAATGATTTAGAGGCAGCTGTAGGGATCATTCATCCTCATAATGATCCATTGATAGTCACTCTCGAAATTTTAAGGACCCCAGTACATAGGATAATGATTGATACCGGGAGTTATGCAAATATCATGTATTATGATGTTTATCGGCAACTAAGCGCAAACACTTTACCAGTCCGAAAGTGCAATGATGTGATAACCGGATTTGGTGGGTGTTGAACAGTACCTTTAGGAGTAATTGATTTACCAATTGAATTCGGAGATGGTGAAATTAAGAAGATAATCATTACATAATTTGTGATAGTAGAAGCAGACTCAGCACCCAACTACAATGTAATTCTAGGAAGACCGGCACTCTATCGGCTCCATGCTTCAGTATCTATGTATCATTATTGTTTAAAGTTTCCGACTCCATTCGGAGAAGGGATTGTTCGGGGAAATCAACGTGAAGCGATGGAATGTCAACATTTACTCAAACCCAGGGAGATATATTTAATGGAGAATGAAGACCCAGGACATATAGCTGACCGAGTAGGTCAAGAAAATTTCGAAGAAGAACAAAACCACCAAGAAGAACTCTTAGTACTTGGACATATTGAGGTATAGGAGACTCTGGATCCACGAAAGGATGATAGAAAGAAGCGAGCAGAGCCTGTAGAGGAGATAGATATAATAGTCATGGATGATACAGTACCTGAAAGTGAACTTAGAATCGGTCAAAATTTACAAGAACCCATTCTAGGTGAACTCATGGATTTTTTACGAGCTAATTTGGATGTATTTGCTTGGACCCACTCCGATATGATTGAGATTGACTCAGAAAAAGCATGTCACCGATTGAGTATTGATCCCAAAGTTAAACCAGTAGCTCAAAAAAAAAAGAAATTGGGCCCTGAAAGGTATGAAGCTTTAAACTTAGAGGTTTTAAAACTACTGGGAAATGGATTCATAAGAAAAGCAAGGTACCCCAAATGGGTGGCTAATCCCGTGTTGGTTCGTAAACCGAATGGGGCTTGGAGACTTTGTATTGACTTTACTGATCTTAATAAAGCATGTCCAAAGGATAACTACCCATTACCACGCATACATCAGATGGTGGATGTCACCGCTGGACATGAGCTAATGAGTTTTATGGATGCTTACTCTGGATATAATCAGATTCCAATGCATCCAGACGATGAGGAGAACACTGTCTTTATGATCGATCGAGGACTTTACTGTTATCGAATGATGCCCTTCGGCTTAAAGAATGCAGGCGCAATATATCAAAGGTTAGTCAATAAAATATTTGCAAAACAACTCGGTCACACAATGGAAGTATATGTCGACGATATGTTGGTCAAAAGTTTGAAGGCACGTGATCATATCACACACTTAGTCGAAATGTTTGGAATATTGAGGGAATGTAAGATGAAGTTGAATCCAAAGAAGTGTGTTTTTGGTGTTGGCTCGGGAAAATTTCTCGGTTACATGGTCAGTCAAAGAGGCATAGAAGTCAATCCTGCCAAGATAACTGCAATCATGAACTTACACCCACCGACTAAGCCCAAACAAGTACAGAGTCTTACCGGCCGAGTAGCAGCCCTTAGTCAGTTTATCTCTCGATCCACCGACAGATGTAAGCCCTTCTTTGACACTATCAAGAAAAATAAGAATTTTCAATGGAATAAGGAATGTCAGAGTGCTTTTGAGAAATTGAAAGAATTTTTAGCACATCCTCCTGTCATGGCAAAACCTTTGCCAAATGAAGTTCTCTACTTATACTTGGCGATTTCAAATTGGGCAATTAGTGTTGTTCTTATTCGGCATGATGGACACATACAACATCCTGTATATTATGTGAGTCAAGTCTTGCATAATGCTGAAATAAAATACCCACCGATGGATAAGTTAGCATATGCCCTGATTATGTTAGCTCGAAAACTTCGACCTTACTTTCTTGGTCACCGAATAGAGGTTCTGACTAACTACCCCTTGAGACAAGCTCTACAACGACCCGATGCATCAGGGCGAATGTTAAAGTGGTCGGTGGAATTTGGTCAATACGATATCTCTTACACACCAAGAACGACAATCAAAGGTCAAGCTGTAGCTGACTTCATTGTGGAATTTTCACCACCGGTTGAGTTGCAACGTGAGTTGACAGTGCCTTGGAGACTCTTTGTTGATGGATCTTCATCTGCAGAAGGGGTCGGTGCTGGTATAGTACTACTCGGTCCTGGTCAACAGTGCTACTGCACAGCACTAAAATTGGAATTTTCTGCAAGCAACAATGAAGCTGAGTATGAAGTTGTATTAGTAGGACTACAAATGGCGAAATCCCTGGGAGTAACCAATGTCACTCTACATAGCGACTCTCAATTGGTTATAAGTCAGATTAGAGGTGCATGTGTTGCCAAAGATGAAAAGATGGTACGATATCTTAGCCAGGTTAAAAAGAGAATGGAGGAGCTACAGGTCCAAGTAGAACAAGTACCCAGAACTGAAAATGCTCAAGCTGATGTCTTGGCTCGATTGGCATCAGGGGCCGGAATAGCCAACTTAACAACAATTGAAGTCGGTCGGCAAGTGACGCCTTCAATTGTGATCGATTGCAACATGATGGAGATAGACGAGAAATCAAGCTGGATGAGTCAGATTAAAAATTATCTGCAGAGAGAAGAAGTCCCCGATAACCCCATCCAAGCCCGTCAGCTTCGTATTAGAGCTGCAAGATACACCTTAGTAGGAGGTGTACTTTACAAAAAAGGATTTTCACTACCACTACTGCGATGTCTTGATGAAGAGGAGACTCAGTATGTTATGAGAGAAATCCATGAATGAATCTGCGGCAATCACTCGGGGGGCCAAGCCTTAGCATTTAAAATCATCCGTCAGGGATATTTTTGGCCAAACTTAAAGAAGGATGCAATCGAATTTGCTCGAAAATGTGAAAAATGTCAGCGTTTTGCACCATCGAATAGATTTCCATCCCATGACTTAACTGCGGTGATAAGTCCATGGCCTTTTGCGAAATTGGGGATTGATCTAATCGGACCACTACCTACTGGGAAAGGTGGAGTTAAGTATGTCATTGTCGCAGTCGATTACTTCACGAAATGGGTAGAAGCTGAACCTCTAGCTAAGATTACTGAAAACAAGATAGTAGATTTCGTATGGAAGTCGATAATATGTCGATTCGGAGTACCACACTCTATCGTGACCGATAATGCCAAACAATTTGATAACACCGAGTTTAAAGAATTTTGTGCTGGGCTACATATTTGAAATCATTTTTCTACACCATACCATCCGCAGTCCAATGGTCAAGTTGAAGTAGTCAATAAAATTCTCAAGTACACATTGAAGACTCGGTTAGAAGAATCAAAAGGGTGTTGGCCCGAAGAGCTACCAGGAGCACTCTGGTCTTATCGGACTACTTATCGAACAGCTACTGGGGAAACTCCTTTTTCATTGGCCTTTGGGACGGAAGCTATTATCCCTGTAGAAATTGGAATCCCATCGTACCGAGTTGTGAATTATAATGAGCATCAAAGTGACGAAAATCATAAAACAGAGCTGGACTTAGTGGAGGAAAAGAGAAAGGATGCTGGCCTATGGAATGCAATATTGAAACAAAGAAATGCACGTTATTTCAATCGTCAGGTATGGAGTAGAAGGTTCCAAGTTGGAGACTTGGTGCTAAAAAAGATACAAGACCAAAATTTGGCACCACTCAAACCGACTTGGGAGGGCCCTTTTAAGGTGGTACGAATTTTACCCAACGGAGCTTATGAGTTAGAAACCATGGAGGAGAGAAAATTAAGGCATCCATGGAATGTACAACATCTCAAAAAATACTATCAGTAGGTACTTAGTTTTTTAAGACTTTCTTTTTCTTTTGTTGGTCTTGTTTTCTCTTTTGTCGGTCATCCTAAACCTTATGTAAATTTTGCTTGTTAAATAAAGTATGTTGTTGTCTCCTTATCTAGCTACTGATTCAAAAAAAAAATTAGCATTAAAGTTCAAAGTACGAGAATGTCTTACATAAGAGAAAATCAGTTCAGAATGAGGAAATAAGTTCTTACAAAACAAAAACAAAATATAATCTAAGTCTCGGCAGCATCTTCCCCAGTAGCCTCCTGCTGACCGACAAGCTCCACATCAGACCGACCGACAACATCAGCAGCCTTCGCCTCCTCCTCCGTACCAAAATCCGGTACCCAAGAGAGATTTTTTTTCTCAATAAAAGCCAGTAGCTCGGCCTTCAAAGACTCAACACCAACACTTTGATCTTTCACCATACTTTTGATGATATCTTCCTTGGCCAGCACATAAGCTAAGTTGTAATCAGCAACATACTCCGAAGAAGCCTTAAAATTCTCCACTGCCTTCTCGGTGATCTCATCTTTCACTTGGGCTACCTCTTCAGCAACTTTTTCCTCGAGAGAACTCTTAAGTGTTTCAATCGCTTTCTCCTTCTCAGTTAAAGTCTTCTCCGCCGCGTTTGCCCTCTTTCTTGCCTCTCTCTCGGCTTTCTCAGAATCCTTCAGTCGTTGCCTTAACTCTGCTGAAACCCCATTTTCTGCCTCATAGTCGGTCTTCAAAGAACCAAGCTGGTTACCCATTATCAGATATTCATTCTCCATCTTCACCATGTCAGCCCTCGCCTTCACAAGGAAATCCAGGCACCGACCACCCATAACCATGGCCGAAGTGATTTGCTCAGAAGTAGTCATGGATCCAGCATACTTCTCCATCTTCGGGGTCCAAGATCGAAGTGGGATTTCACTTGTCTCTCGAACATCCTGAGGAAAATCTTCCAAATTGTTTGATGCTGGGGTAACCACCGAGCAGTAGTCTCGATAGAAAGTTGGTTTTTTTCCCTTTTCCATTTGAGCCGACCGACTAGGATCCAAGTCAAAGAAGAGACCACTCTCATCGGTTGGTAACCTCCTAAAGGGAGCAGCTACAGGACGCGGGGCGTGATGCAATGACAACACAGTTGATTGAGAGGGGGGATTAGTAGATACCCGCTGCCTTTTCTCGTGGGCTGCTCTCCCGGCTGCTAGGGTAGGTGCTGAATAAGGCCTCTTTGGTGCTGCAGGAGCCTTTCCCTTCTTCCTGGACATATGTTCGAGGATATCATCTTGCTCCATGAATTGCAAAGGTTTTTTCCTATATTCAACTACAAATCAAGTATATATTCATTCAGTAGTCTTAAAAACATGTTTTAGATAAATAGTAGCAAGTAAAATTGCTAAAGATTACCAAAAATTGGAGGCGTAAGTTCCTCGTCGGGATTATAGGTGCTAAGTCCGGCCTCGAATAGTGCTCTCTCGGTCACTAGATATAAAAAATTCTTCTGGGTAGCAGGAAATCGATCGACCTGAGCTATTCGGTCGATAAAGATCTCGGAAATCTCGTTCTCGGAGGGTTCAATTAGGCCTACAAAAAGAAAAATTATTAAGGATATTAGAACACTAAAAAATAAAGTAATTTTAGGGAAAACACTTACGGCACTCGGAAGCATAAGTTGCTCGAGGGCAAATAGACATTCCATCTCTTTCAAAATTCGGTGTCGACCAATTCCCACCAACAAAAAACCACCTTTCACGCCAATTTTTAACACTATCGGCTACCCCAGTCAAAAACCTACTCCCATTCCTCCTGGCTAAGTAAAACCACCCCGAATTTACTCCATCAGCTCTAACTTGGAATAAATAAGACATCTCAGTAGGTGTAGGAATACTCCAACCCTCCCGGTGAAACAGTAGTATGGTCCCAATAAGAAGTGGGCAATCCCCCACTCAAAAAGGTATTCGGTGATAATCCTAGGTAAGGGAAATCTAAGGCCAGAATATAGCATCCGATAATGAACACTAATACAACCGACAGGAGGCCTATCTATAGACTCACCAACTTCAGGTAAAAATAAAATAACATCACCTGGAATACGATATGTACGCCTATATGCATCTAACCTTTCAAAATCAGTATCACTACGAATTCGGCCGGCTAAAAATTCTGTTGCCGAATAGGTACTTGGAGGTGGTCTAGCCCAAATTTTTTCTATTTCCCCTCTATCGGTCTGAGATACCTCATTAGAGTCTCTAGTCACCCTTAATGGTTCGACCGATATCGTACGAGACTCTCCCTCACCCTCTCCGTCACTATCAAATTGAAATTCATATTCTCTCAGTACACTACTTGTACTTCGTGAATCTTCTCCACTCATTATCACTATGAATATATACACTACAAGATAAAGAGAAACCGATTAAAGAAAAAAGATGGTGACCAATAGCGTACCTTACTTGGTGACCGTTTAGCTCTCTTTAAAAAGTTTTTTAGGAATTTTTAAAGGGTGCTGATAGAGAATGAAGAGAAAACCACTATTTATAGGGAGAAGTTTCTTGAAAAGTGGGCAGCCTAAAATTTTCGCCTATGATACCCCTAATTTTCGCAGGCAAAAAAAAAATCAAAAATTCAATTCGAAATATAAAGGTGACCGATAGATTTTTGGATCCATTTCTTGGTTATTACCAAGAACCGAATCCAAGAGGCCATTGTTATACTCGGTCAGTAAATCCCTACTGATAAGCCATTTAGGCTACTGATAAGACTACTGGCCAACGATTAAATTATACTACTGATAAGCCATTCAGGCTACTGATAAGGCTACTGGCCATAAATTAAATTATATTATTTAGGCTACTGGCCACCGATTAAATTATACTACTGATAAGCCATTTAGGCTACTGATAAGGCTACTGGCCACCGATTAAATTATACTACTGATAAGCCATTTAGGCTACTGATAAGGCTACTGGCCACCGATTAAATTATACTATTGATAAGTCATTTAAGCAACTGATAAAGCTACTGACCATCAATTAAATTATATTATTTAGGCTACTAGCCACCGATTAAATTATACTACTGATAAGCCATTTAGGCTACTGATAAGGCTGCTGGTCACCGATTAAATTATACTACTGATAAGCCATTTAGGCTACTGATAAAGCTACTGGCCATCAATTAAATTATATTATTTAGGCTACTGGCCACCGATTAAATTATACTACTGATAAGCCATTTAGGCTACTGATAAGGCAATTGGCCATCGATTTCGCCTTTTTTGCTACTGGCATTAAACACACATGATCGGTCAGAGACGTTTTCAGATCAATAAAACAATTGAAGGATAATGATCAAAGGGATAAAGCTTGAAGAATAACACCTATGAAGACAGATGTCAAGCCTACAATGACACGGTTGTTACCTACTACTTCATGCAGCAGTACATCTGTAACTAGACTCACCACTTGTATAAGCTATTACAGTAGCTATAATGATAGTTTTTACTATTTTTAGATTAAAACTCCACTATAAAATGGAGAGTTACTGCCCAAGAAAGGGACATCGAGCAATAAAAACAACTTCTTTTTACCTCTCTTATTCATAGCATAATCGGTCACCAAGTAGCCTCAATACTCATCCACTGTTTTCAATTGCTAATCGGTCGGTGTAAATAATTAACCCTGCATAATTACTCACAAACAATCAAGTTTATTTGGAAGTTGATCCTTTGCATCAACAAAGATTAAAATAGCAAAATTTAAAATAAATCAAACTTAATTAAGAAATCTTAAAAAAAAACTTAATTAAGAAAAGTGATTTATATAAATTTGAAATTGTCGAAACCTGATAATTACTTGACTTTGGCACTTTTTTTCGGATTTTTATTTAAAAACACGAATCCTTATCAGCTTATCTTATTCAATGCAGAAAGTCCGACTCTTTTCTTATCAAACATTTTTTTTATTTTTTTTTAACCTAGTTTGCAACATGTCACAATAAGGTTCGTCTTTTTCTCAACCGTAGAGTATAGTAAAGAATATTAGATTTTGATGGCGACTTATTCTTTTACTGCATAAGTGCATATAAATAATTTATTTAATTTTGGTGCGGTGCGTGCAGTGAGATTTTGCCAGGAGTAATATCTTCGCACCGTCGCGGATTTCGGGATTTTGTTACTCATTTTATTTAATTAGAATATTGATATATTTACCATCAGTAATTTAATTTCATGCTGTTTGGCTTTTCTTTCTACCTATTTTTGGAAATTGAGAAATTAATATTATTTGGTGGTGACTGGAGAGTGGAGAGTGACTGTGATGTTGAGCAGTTGGGGGCCCACACACCTGTGGCTAATGTGATCCATAATGTTGGAAAGTGAAGTTTATTATTTTGTTTATTGGGTGTGTGCCCTTTCATTATCACTTTGTCCCATTTTTTTGACCCCTCTCTATCTCTCTCTCTCTCTCAATTTTTTAGAGAGATGATAAATTTAACCTTTTCTTTTAAAGAAAAACACACAATTTTTTGGTTGTCGGCACTTTCAATTTTTTTTTCTTCTCTCTTTGAAAAACATTTCTCTTTACCTTTTAACCTCATACATTTTTTTTTTAACCCTTTCTTAACAAGTAAATGGGAAAGTTATACAGTGTAAAAATCAAATTAGTAAAAGTATAGGGTTAAAAAATAGAATATAAAGTGTTGAGTGCAACTACTAAGAAAACAGAAGTACAAGTTATGGGGGTGTAAAACCCAAATTAATATAATTACATGGGTAAAATAGAAAATAGAAAAAGTATGGAAGAACTAATCAAAATAAGTCTATGATGCAAATTATAGTATAATGTTAAAGGACAAAACTTGAAATGTGGGGAAAATAGACAATACTGTTGAGAGAAGGAATGAAAGTGATTCAAAAAGAAAACCCTGATATACAAATTATAGTGATAATTGTATTTATACTTTACGTATAAAAGGGTAGGACTATCATTTTATCAAATCCTAGCTAAATCGGTATATGATCAATGGGCCACATGTTCCCTCACACTCATGATGAGACTCAGGGTTAAACTCAATTGTGAAGCCCAAGTGAAAGAAAATCAGACTTTTTGAGTTTGGAGATGTGGTTTTTTAGTTTTTTGATAATTAAGTAATGACATCTCTAATATTTTGGAGGTGTTTTGGATGTGATTTCTCTGAAAAAATTAAAAAAAAATGGTTATTGTCGATTTTCTACTCAATTTGTGACGTTTGACAAAAAATAATGTTTAATATTCAGAAATTTAGCTAAGATTGCAATGAAATTTCTTAACTTTTCAAAAATATTTTATATTTCATTGAAAGAATGAGATATTTTATATTATATAATTCATAAGTAACTCATTTAAAGATTTCTTTTAGAAAAAATTACTTAACACGCTTGAAAAATTTATAAATGTTGTACCATCCAATTTAATCAAGTTGAACCGTAGAATCAAGTCTCGAACCAATGCAATTTGAAATGACAAGGGGGGTCGAACCAAAGAGAGTCGATCAATTAGGTTCAACCTGTCAGAAAATCGGATCTTGTAAGATATTGAATCGATTGTCGTCCAGGGTTCTTAATTGGGAGCGGCGAGCTCTGATGTGGGTGGCTTACTCAGGTCCTCTCGGTTAGGAAACATGAAACATTCATCCGAGTAAATAAAAAATCTCGCCATAAGTGGATATGGTATAATATTATGTACTATAGTATTTGAGAAGGACTGGTGTGTCTAGGTGTACACAGTACCCCCGACTAAGACTCTAATACCTTTAAATAATATGATTAATACATTTAATAATACTTCAATAGTAATATTTTTCTCTAAACATATATTTCAGTTATACAATTAATACCTTATAAGTAAGCAATAATACTTTATGAATATACAACTAATATCTTTCACTACATTTATTATAGTTATACAAGTAATGCATTATGAGTAAACAATCAATACATTATGAATATATAACTAATACCTTATACTGAAACAAGTAAAATTACATGTAATAACATACAACTAATACCTTCGGAATAATTCGGAATTTGAATTTTTATTTCTTGCTTTTCAAGATTCTAATAATAGGATAAAATCATAAGATTGTGTGTGATTTAATATATCGGAATCTTAGAAGGTTAGACTCTCTTTCTTACTTTTCAAAATCATATATATATATATATCATAGATATCTTATTTAACTGTTATTCTTATCAAGATAGTCCAACAAACTTAATTATAATATAATAAGTTCATCATAGAGAGTCAGAGATACAAAAAAAGATCTAATCAGACTCAATTAAAGTCATTGTATTCAAACAACTATTATACAACAATAAAATAGCTCAAAAATTCATGTGAGACGATCTTATAGGTAATTAGATAGATCAATCGAATTGGATTGAAGTTGACCCATATCATGTAATAAAATTCATATCAAAATAGACTCACTCATAAAATAGATACATATCAATTCACAAAATAGAAATTTCTTTTTAAAATTAAATTTAAATTATTGATAATTTAAATTTTGATCTTACACAATTATATATATATATATATATGAAACGATCTGATATAAATTCTTACGTCACCCTCGAAATTCCATTAAGCTCGAAATCCATGCTATATAATTCATGCGTGTGGGGGCAAAAAAGTGATTTCCTTTTACCTCAAGAAAAGGTTTGGAAGGAAATACCAAAAAAAAAAAAAAAAAAAAAAAAAAAAACGCACAAAAAGTCTATATATATTTTATTTATTAAAAAAAAATTAAAACGCATAAACGAATCTTAATGTGCTGTGCTCTTCCTCCGGTTCTTTCAATACCGCCTATAAATAGCGTCACCTCTCCCTTCCCCCTCTTCTCTCCTGATAAAAGAACAAAAACAGCCTTCACTGCAACCAGTTGTAGGGTTTTACAATTCTCTATCTACCATAAACACGCTAACTCTGTGTATATACAGTTGAGCCTACGTAGTGTTGTCTATATTTCTTCCAATACACAGAGCAATGGACACTTATTCGCTGCATCTAGCAATGGCGGCGCTTTTCGGAGCCTCCTTCGTGGCGGTCTCGGCATACTATATGCACCGGAAAACCCTAAACCAGCTGCTCGAGTTCGCCAAGGCGATAGAGAGGGATAAAGACGACTTAGCGGCGGAAGACGTCGGCGGCGATGCGGCTGAGCAGCTTAAGAAGTATCCCTCGCGGAGGCGTAGGAAGGGGAACGGAGGATACAACCGCCGCGGCTCTGCGTCGTTGCCGGATGTGACGTCGTTCGCCGGCGGCGGCGGCGTAGGGGAGGTGGAGGAGAAGAGGAATGGTCTGGTGCATGTGGATTCTATTCCGGCGGGGTTGCCCAGGCTTCACACGCTTCCTGAAGGTAGGCGAATGCCGGATTTTTCGCCGGAGTGACCCGAGATTTTATTTTGTTTTTGATAACTAGAAGATGTATTTGTTAATATATGTTTGTTATCATACTGCTGTAAATTGCCTGGGACTTCACAAATTGCAAAAGCTTATAGAAGCAGTAAATGAGCTTCATAGCATCATTTTATCTGTTTGGGTGAGGAGGGGAGTCGGTTGGGATATCAATATCTGGAGGACTATGGCCTATTAATACCTAAGTTTGATTTCGACTAATTTATAATCCTATTGGGCTAGTTAGATTGAAATATAATTCCTATGTTCAATATCAGCGATAGTGAGTTGTATTTCAAGCTGTTTTCTGATATCAGTGATATTATTTAGTAGCTGAGTTCATGTGTGTGTGCCACCATCCATATATCATTTCCTTTATCAGCTATGAACTCTGGCATCACAATACGTTCTTTCTTTTCAATTTCACAGTTTATTGTGAAATTTTTTTATCCCTGAGAGAAATTATTAGCCAGCTGCTTGGACCTAATACCTGTTATTATGACTAAATTGTCATTTGAAATATACTTGTTGGAATTATCACAGCTAAATTTGTGACACTAACATGATTTCTTTATTCATTTCTGTGTTTAGCATGAGCTAAATGTTATTAATGATTTTACTCAATTCTTTTCCAAGAAATTGAGATTGCTAATATTTGCCTTTTCTTACATCATAACAGGCTGAAAGGAGAAATTGAACTATATCGTGAGTTGGGATAGGGAAGACAATGTATAAGACACCCTATCTGTAGATAACTTGTAATTCACAAGATCATACCCTGCATATATTTTTCAACTGATCATTTTTGTATGTTTTTATGACCTAACATTTGAGTTTGGTTCCATTGAGGAAATATATTTTCTGAGGACTTAGATGTATGTCCAAATTTTTTTGCCAATATATGAGGTGGGTTAGTTGGTGATGATTTCTTATTTGGCTTCTGTACTGCTGTGGTATATTTTGCTTGCATGCCATTACATGTAATGATATCGGTACTCAGGTTAACCATCTCTCAGGAGGCAACACAAGAAGACAAAAATGATGCCATATCCAAAACTTTGAACAAATAAGAAACATGATTTTGGGAGACAATAGTGTTTAGCTTTTCTATGTGTAATATTATACTAATCAGCTTTGCTATTTATACTGAGATACTGAGGCAAGTAGATAAATTACTGAAAATGTTTTACCCCAAGAAATTAAATGAATGAAATACTGTGTTTATCATGTTTGCCCTTTAGGTAAATTTAGCTCAGAAAACTCGCATTTTGATGACAGAATACTCTCTGCTGGCCATAAATCAGACTGCAGAGAGTTTTATAATATTTATCCTTGTGTATTTGATCCTCAAATATGTCTCAGTTTGACAGTAACTACTTATTTGTTTCAGGAAAATCTGGTAATTTGAGTTCAACACCCCGAGCGGCTCATCTTCTTCGGCCTACTTCTCCTAAATCACCTGTTGCTAGTGCAAGTGCATTTGAAAGTGTAGAAGGTTCAGATGATGAAGATAATATGACAGATAGTGCTAAGCTAGACACATCTTATCTTCACACTAATGGAAATGCGGTGAGTAGAGATTATATATAGAAAATGCTTCCTTAGGTTTATCTTTTATGCATACCTAGTCCTCTCACTTGCAATTATGAACATGCAAACTTATTCAGATGTTTGTTATTTGTATTCCAAATGGAGTATGCCATTCTTTCCTAATTTTTTTAAATTAGGTAGGTATAGTTAGGTTATTGTACACAAAAATCTGATTGTGTAAGCATGTTTCAGAATTTACCTGATCATATAACTGCAAATGGGGAACAACTGTCCATGGCGGCAACACCAAGTATGATTCGCTCGCATAGTGTATCTGGTGACCTGCATGGTGTTCAACCTGATCCTGTAGCTGCTGATATTTTAAGGAAAGAACCAGAGCACGAGACTTTTGTGCGATTGAGAATCTCACCCACTGGTATTTCTCTCATTGCCATTTGTTGTGAATGCAGTTTCTACGGCTGATTAAGTCTCCATGCATGCCCTTTAGGTATAATGACATTTCTTGAAAGGGAAACCATTAATCAGCTGTATCTAGAAATGCTGTTAGTTACTCTGCTATCTCTGCATCTGAGGATGGTTCCCCTCCTTTTGTCCTGTTATTTTTACCTATATGTTGGGTATCTTTCGAACATTTTTAATTTTCAAAATTAAAACTTGCACATTGCATTTTGTCTTGCATATATTTCTGTATTAGCAATTCTGATGTTCACCTTTTTTTCACATGATTGCTGGTAGAGATTCCATCTCCGGATGAAGCAGAGGAGTACCGTGCACTGCAAGATTGCCTTGAATTGCGGAAAAGTTATGTTTTTAAAGAAGCTGTTTCTCCATGGGAAAAAGACATTATGTATGATCCTAGTACTCCAAAGCCAATCCAGAATCCATTTGATATTACTCCACAGGGAAAGTCAGATGTAAGTCTCTTCAGTAAATTAATGTATTTATCTCTTGCTTTTTTTGCTTGATCTTGTCTATTCAAAATTTTGTGGCATTTTTGTTATTGAATCATTAATAGGCTATTTACTATCAGTGTTTTGATGATTAAATTCAAATCCCTGCAGCACTATTTTCAGATGGAAGATGGAGTTGTTCATGTTTATGCAAATAAAGATTGTAAGATATTTTCCCATAATTAGGATACCTTCTGAAATGGATTTCCTCTTTCTAATTGTAGTTCGTTCTCTTTCTCCAGCAAAAGAGAAACTTTTTCCCATAGCTGATGCTACAACTTTTTTCACTGATCTGCATCATATCCTTAAGGTTATAGCAGCTGGGAATATTCGAACTCTATGTCACCACAGGCTAGGTCTTCTGGAACAGGTTGATTTACCCTTCTCATCATAAATAATGCATTACAGATAATTGAGTTTGAAATAAAAAAGTTAATCTAGTACTAATGGTGTGTGTGGGGCCCCAGAAATTCAACCTTCATCTGATGCTTAATGCGGATAGGGAGTTCCTGGCTCAGAAAAGTGCACCGCATCGAGATTTTTATAATGTCAGGAAAGTTGACACACATGTTCATCACTCAGCTTGCATGAACCAGAAACATCTTCTAAGATTTATAAAATCAAAGTTGAGGAAGGAACCGGATGAGGTAATGCTTTCATTTTTGATGTTTTCATTTGACATTTTATGTTCTGCTCTTGATATTCTGAGTTCCTTGATGTTACATGGAGGGGGGGGGGTTGAAAATCAAATACAACACCGCTTTTTCATAGACTACCGATAGAAATGATTGTAGACTATAACACAAGCAGTTTTTTCCTCATCTTCAGGTTGTTATATTCCGAGATGGGACTTACCTCACCCTGAAAGAGGTGTTCGAAAGCTTGGATTTAACAGGGTAGGAATACTTTGTAAGGACTGTAAGTCCAGGAAAAGATAAACGAATTGAGAACATATTGTTGTTTTTCATGGTCAAATGACCCAATTCTTTATTCTTTGTAATTATTTTCACCATTCTCTCCACAATTTCTTTGCTATTTATTTTATACTGAAGCTGATGAATATCTGCTTGAATTTTTTTGACAGATACGATCTGAATGTTGACCTACTAGATGTTCATGCTGACAAAAGCACCTTCCATCGATTTGACAAGTTCAATTTGAAGTATAATCCCTGTGGTCAGAGTAGATTGAGAGAGATATTTCTGAAGCAGGACAATCTTATACAGGGTACATTCTGTGATTTCTTCTCTGCGGCAGTCTTGAAATTTAACACCAAAAATGATGTGATTTTCAAGTATTTTTGTTATAAAATCACACATCTGCTCTTAGTCAACCTATTTTAAAAAGTGGTTATGCGATCATCTCACAGTGCCCCTTATTCTGGTTAAAACCACAGCCACTAGAGCATGTTTATTCAATATGATAACATGCTTTCTGCTTACTGACATCTGGTTTATTTGCGGTGTTTCTAACAGGTCGTTTCCTTGCCGAATTGACTAAGCAAGTCTTTACAGATCTGTCCTCAAGTAAATATCAAGTGGGTACCGGATAACCTATTGTTGCATTTATTTTCCGTTGGAAATATATTATATATATTAAGCCACAAATCTTATTAATTTAACTTCCATTGGACATTTAATTTATATGAAGCCATATCAAGTGGGAGTTAGGTGGGATTGTGGTAGACTTGCGGCTATATGATTTTCCAATTGTCATGTTCTTGTTCAAAGTAATGTTTTGTAATTACATGCTTCCATTGGTAACTTCTGTTATTTGTTTCCTCTCTAATGATTTTCTATCCATACGCTAATGTAAAACAAACACCGGCAAATACATATCTGAAATGGTTGTTAATCTTGTCTGTTCTTCTTAATTATGAGGAAGCTGTTGTATGTGCATAAAGTTTACAAATATATAGTGCCTAAATTGATTGCATGTAATATATGCTACAGGGGATGTGCTTGCAAATTTTGCCAAATTCAATTTGTTTGCTTGAATCTTTGAATTTGGTTTATGAGGCTGTTGTCTTGCTCTTGTGCAGATGGCTGAATACCGAATATCAATTTATGGCAGAAAGATGAGTGAGTGGGACCAGCTTGCAAGTTGGATAGTTAATAATGACTTGTATGCTGAGAATGTTGTATGGCTGATTCAGGTAAAAAAGATGGACTATATTTTAGTCACACTATAATATAGGAGCGGGTTATATTGTTCCAGTGTGGTGGTATGGTTGTCGGGTTGTTTCATGATTTTTACATAAAAAGTTGGCACTTTTTTTTTCCCTTCTATTTTGGTACTCGTAGCATCGAAAAATTGCTAACAAATTGTGGCATGCTTTTTTTTTTTGAACTATTATATTGTAAATGTCAAGCTGTTGGAAAGGTCCCAGGACACTAACCTCAAGGATTCTAATCAATTTGACATTATATTGAAGTATCTTAGTGAGTTGTACTTGGAGTCCAAGATTTCTTGAATACTACCATCTTAGCCCGCACTGTGGTATAAATCTAATCCATCAATAAAGGCTCTACTCTTACCGTGAGGAGTTGAGATGAGAAAATTAGGGGTGGCAATTTCCCCATAGGGAACTATCCTAGTTGGGTACCAATGTTAATAGGGCGGGAAATCCCCAGTCAAATCGGGGAATGGGGTAGGGACGGTGAATCCCCTTTTAAAAATTACGGGGATGGTATTTATGCTCTCCACCCAATCCCCGACCCTGAAACCGGCCCAATTTATATGAAACGGTGATTCCCCGTTCCGCGTTTAATATTATTTATTAATATATATTTTAAGTAAATGTACCAAAACATCCAAAATTTTCCATAAGTACTCTAAGTCTTCACTCCTCACGGCTCCTTTCCAATTAATTAATAATTTAATATCTAAAATTGCAAATTGAAATTGAATTTTGAATCAACTCAAAATAGTCAAACTTGTTAGATTATGTTGTAACTTATTATATTGTGTTGTCATTTTGATTACGTATTTCATATTTTTGTTTTAAAGACTAAATTTATGATTTCATAATATTTGATGTTATGTTGGATCGATATTGTTTATGAGTTGTTTTAATTGTTTTGATATTTATTTTATTGAAAATTATTTTAGAAAAAAAATAAATTTTAACTTGTAGAAAATTAAATTTGGAGAACTCGAATCCTCTGCGGGAAATCCGTTCCCTGAACGGTGAATCCCCATCGCCGTACCAAATTCGCAAAACGGTGATGGTAGCGGGGATGGTATTTGATATGACAATTTGGTATGGTGATGATATTGCCAATACCATCCCCGAACCCACCCATTGCCACCCCTAGAGAAAATGCACGTATGGATTTTCATAGCTATCATAAAAGGTGGCTCTTGTTTGACAAGATCACATAATTGTCAGATTTTATAATTGATGTGTAGATTCTTCTTCTCCCAAGTGGATCTGCTGTTATTCAGATAGCTAATCATGTATCATCAGGCTTAATAGCTAGTAGCTAGTGAAGTAAAAATCTGTTATTATGAACTTCCAGTTTTTTGGTTCTTCCAGCTAGGTATTATGCATTATGGACTTGAGAATATTGATCTTAGTGTCAAATAAAATAGGTTGAATGTGGCATGATATTGAACTCTCGTGTTAAAATTTTGACATTAATACCATCTTTGTATTGAGAAAATATTGTAATTCTGAAGAAGTCTGACTTGTTATAGTAGCCCTTTTGAATTTTTTATTCCACACGAGCTTTATGTGCATATTTATGTGTGTTTATTTGTGTCATATATCTGAATGATCTCATTCTTATTGTGGAAATCTATCATCTAGCTTCCAAGACTCTACAATATATACAAGGAGATGGGAATCGTGACCTCATTTCAGAACATCCTTGATAACATCTTTCTACCTCTATTTGAGGTGACTGTCGACCCGGATTCACATCCACAATTACATGTCTTCTTAAAGCAGGTGTGTCATCTCTGAACTCATAACCATTTTAATGCCAATAAATGAACCTAACTGAGGTTCTCAAGCCAATATTCCATGATCAACAATTATTCACTTATTAACCGATTTTAATGCTTTTAGACCATGTTCTGGTAAATGTTTCTAAGGTGCATCATACTGTTAAAGCTTATGTATCTAAAGTTGAAAATTAGAGTATCATCCTTGTCTTTTCATCTTGGACTTTTTTTTTGAACTACTATTATCATTATGCTTAACAGGTTGTTGGATTGGATCTTGTGGATGATGAAAGCAAGCCTGAAAGGCGGCCTACTAAACACATGCCCACGCCGTCTCAGTGGACCAATATATTTAACCCTGCATTTTCATACTATGCATACTATTGCTATGCTAACCTCTACACTCTGAACAAGGTGTGCATCTCTGTAGCATTTTGTTCCTCTATTTAGGAGCCTAAAGGTCTTTCTGGCAATGGAAGACACACTGTTCAGATCTCTTTTAAATGTTAGCATGCATACTATTTGTCTCTCTGTTGTGGTAGTTTCTTTTCTTTGCACTTCTGTTGGGAAGTAGATGGTGCAACTCCTTTTGAGAACTGAGTCCAAATTCCCAAAAAAGTTTTTCGTTGATTTTCATTTAGCTGCATATGATTAAACATGAAATAAATGGATGCCTCATTGTTATGAATCTTTATTTTGTATGGCATAGTACCAGCTTGAAATTTACCTGAAGAACTGTTGACATATAACATTAACTTTTCCTAGGGTCAAGATAAATGGTTTTCCCTCAAATTTTTTGAACCATCTCTCTTTAAGAAAATTTGTTTATGCTTGATTGGGTCTTTGCATTATTCAGTTGTCGATTGTCTATTCTGTATATACCAAACTAAAGTATTCAATTGTATATTTTCAGCTTCGTGAGTCAAAAGGTATGACAACCATTAAGTTCCGGCCCCATTCTGGAGAGGTGAGTGATCAAGTTCGATGCATCATTTTCCTACTCTGCATTTTGTAAATTGTTTCTAAGGTAATGTGATTTGATCAGGCTGGTGACATAGACCATCTTGCAGCAACATTTCTCACGGCTCATAACATAGCACATGGAATTAATCTTAGAAAGTCTCCTGTTCTTCAATATTTGTACTACCTAGCCCAGGCAAGTAATCGAAAATAAGTTTTTGCTTATTTATATTTTAATTTCCAATGTCTGATCTGGCTTGTGAATTCAGATTGGTCTGGCTATGTCTCCTTTGAGCAACAACTCTTTATTCTTGGACTACCACCGCAATCCTTTTCCAATTTTTTTCCTTCGTGGCCTCAATGTATCCCTCTCAACTGATGATCCATTACAAATTCACTTAACAAAAGAGCCCTTGGTTGAAGAATACAGTATAGCTGCTTCAGTGAGTTTGCACAAATCTAGTTTTCCCTCCATCCTTTAGGGATACTTGAACTATTGAAACACTTACAGGTTCCTTACTCTTATTATAGGTGTGGAAGTTAAGTTCATGCGATTTATGTGAGATTGCTCGTAACTCGGTGTATCAATCTGGTTTTTCGCATGCTCTAAAGGTATGCAGTATTTTCAGGAGTTATGCTCAAAAAAATTATTTTCTGGAGTTATCATCATTTCATGGTGTTAGGAATTAATTCAAGGCTTTAATTTACATTGACTTTCTCATACAAGAAATGTCGTGATATGAATCTAAACCAGATGTGGGTAGATATGTGCAGGAGTCAGATTGCATACTAGGACTGACCATATGTATAGCTGCATTCCAATTTATTTGGAGAGAAAATGGGAAACAAAACTGAGATATATTATTCAATGATGATGCACGAGAAACTATTCCCGATGCAGTGCATGAAATTGATCCAAATCCCTTTCAAGATCATATCTCATACCTGTGCCCAAATCTTTGTTTTGATGGATTAATTCATAATTGAATTGAGCTTGCGGTTTGGTCTTAATTATTGCATTTATCTCGGGGTTACTACGTAAGATATGAACGTGCATAAGAAGAAAGCTTTAATTAAACATGTTTAGAACTATTATTATGTGGATCATTTGTTTCTGTAAAGGCACTAATCTTTATTTTCAAGATGTACCAATAAATTTCCAAAGGGCAAACTAATTTTTGGCTTCTCTGATTGTTTGGGCCATTAACTTTGGTGCAGGCTCACTGGATTGGTGAGGAATACTACAAGCATGGACCGGATGGCAATGACATTCGGAAGACAAATGTACCTCATATAAGGCTCGAATTTCGTGATATGGTATGTGCTTAAATCCTGTTTGGATCCCCCTACTTATATTTTTCTCAAGTCAGTCAAGTCTTGAAGTTTCACACACCATTTATGTTGCTCCTGTAGATATGGAGAGAGGAAATGCAACAAGTTTACCTGGGAAAGGCAAACTTTCCCAATTTCATTGTCCCATGACGTGCTTGGCTAATCTGCACTCAATGCATCATCAATTACTTGATCCAAAGGTAACTGAGTACTTGCATCTCGATTAGTATTTAGTAGTAGGTATAAATTGAGCTACTCAGACTTTTAAGTCAATGCTTATCAGTGATCACTGCTAGCCTGGACAATCAACCTTGCTAATCAAGCTTGAATAATACTCCCTCCGTCTCAAATTAATTGTCAGTTTAGCATTTGAGATTTGTTCCAAAATATGTCATTATAGGAATCCAAGAAACATTTTCCTCAATTCTTCCAAAATTGCCCCAATTATTCTTCCTTATTAAATGCTTTATTATCTCAAAGTGAATATAAAAACTATATTCATTTGGAAATATAAAAAGGAAGAAAAAAAGTTATGAGTAGATTGATCATTTTGTAGGTCTCCTTAATTTGTGCGAAAAATGCTAAAACGTCAATTAATTTGGGACGGAGGGAGTAGTCAACTTACCAAAAAAACTTTACCAAATTTATTTAACAATATCAAGATACTCAATTGATTTCATTTCAGGGTGAAGTATTCACCTACCCACCATTGACACAACTTAGCCTCTCATTGTTATGGCAAGCTAGTTAATTAACCACAACAACATTAATTCTCCTCATGCCACACCAACATAGGTAAATTAAACTGTTTCCACTGTGGGTAGATAGATAAGAGCATTTCTGTCGGGTTGATTAATGTTCATTGAAGAGAGACTTAAATTTCGAAATGTTGCTGGACTTATCACTGTGTTCCGAACCCAACTCCTAGATCGTGTTCTTGTTTTTAGTCCCATCTGCAACTTGACAATAATTGCTTTCTGCTGGTGGTTTCAGGACTAGCAACTTAGATTATTACTTGCTTACAGTCATTACATGACATATGAGACGAGCTTTGTTATGACCAGACAAGCATAAAGTTGGGCTATGTAGGCAAGTTGCGTGATGGAACGAGGATATCCAATAACAGTGAGTTTGGTTTTGAATCTATGGATGCTGGACAAGAGTAGCATATGGATCCAAAAACAATCGAAAGCCACAGTAGAAGATCAACTTCGTCTCGTGATATATATTGTTTCAGTATAATATATTTATAAATATATATATATATATATATATATATATATATATATATATATATTAGTTAAGTGGTGTCTACTAATCAGCTGATGCTTAGTAGCATCAAGTGCTTGTGTAAGATTGTTATTGCACTATACTTGACAAATAAAAGAAGACAAGGAAAAAAAGAATCTTGAAATGAATAATTACTTTCCCATGTTCCTATGCTGAATCACCAGTTTGAAAGTTAAAATTATAATGCAAAAATGGCTCATACTCAATATCACCAGTTAAAAAAAAGCAATTGGTAATTAATAGGGCTTAGGGCTCGCCTCCCATGTCGATGTTTTGTTAAGTTGGTTAGATTCGAAATATTTGATGTTTTGAGAGAATGGAATTGGCGTATATGAAAACACATTAAAACAAACAGATTTTTGTTGAAAAATAAAAATTGAAAATGACAAAACCTTCGTTCATGTCTTTTTCTCGAAGCATGACATTGTACTTTCCATTTTTTTTTTTTTTTTGGGTTGGGACTATCCACATCCCAAGAATTTCCAAGCACGTCCCAACTTTTTTGATTATTTAATTAAAAAATAATTATCTTTCAGTTTTGCCCTTAAATTTTTATTAAAAAAAAGGAGACTATAGTGTGTTCGACCATCAAAGTTGAACGTGCTTGCGGCATGTCAAGCCCTGGTAAGGTTCTTCGCTTTGCATCGAATTAAACCACATGCTCCACCGCTTGTGCGGGCTCCCGTCACATTAGAGATTATGCAGGATTATACACGAAAGATCCTTTTTTGGCCCTCTCTTTAGCCCTATGTCTCTTATCCCTAAGAGGTCTTCCTCCACTAGCAAGTTTTTTCGGAAAACTCAAGTTTCTTTTGGGTCCCAATTCCAATAGCATCCCCATGCTTCATTAGCCCACACTGCTCCAGAAAGAATTCCTATGGTTAAAAAGATAAATCAAATATCATCATACTAATGTGCATTATTAGCCACTCGGATTGAAGAGCAGGTACTAATATTGTAGATTCGCGTATTTGAGTTAAAAGCCCTGAAGTAGCAAAGCCTTGGGAAAAAATACCACCAAAGTTGAACGCACTATAGCGTGTTCGACACCTGATGATCGAACACAAATGTATCAGTTCTGATGGTTCCGTTCAACTTTGGTGGTCGAACATGCTATAGCACGTTCAACTTTGATGGTCGAACACATCTCTGTGTGTACAACCAAGCAGGGTCGAACGGAGCCATCAGATTCTATATATTTTTTTACATTTTTACACGATTTTTACATGATATTAAGAGTATTTTTACATATTTAGTTAATCCATGATATGATTTTTATTAATTGTTGTGTTATTACTTAAAAAATCTAAGGAAGAAATATGAAAGGAAAAAAAAAAAACACAGGGAGAGGAAGGAAAGAATGGGAGAGTTTTCAAATTTTTTTTTTACATTTATAGGAATAAAATTGGATTTTTATTATTTTTTAATTTATTTAATTGAAAAATAAAAAAATTGGGGTGTGCTTAGTAAAGCTTGGGGGTGTGAATAGTCCCACCCTTTTTTTTTAAAAAAAAATGTTTAAAAGCATCTTAACATGATTTTTTTAACATGATGTTGGATTGAAAATTGAAATTAAAAATGATTTTTTTGCTACCTGACATGATGCTTGATGGAAATCAGGGCATAATTTGTTCTTGAAGATTATATCACTAACCCCCCCCAAACCAAAAACATCTATATTAAAAGACATAAGAATAGTCAGTATATGCGCACCCATTATATTTGTATCAGTAGATATAAATAAGCCCACACAAACTCCATATCCTGAAATCATCCAGGCTGAAAATCTTCCAAAGCTATTAGCTCAAATTGCGTAAGAATTGCCTCATCGCCAAACTTGTAATTTTAATTCGAACACTTTTTGGCATTCTAGTGAATACATTTTGCCAATTTATTTATCAAAATTGTTGGCTCTCATGGAAGATATCTTTGACAGATGCAGCGCAAAATGTAGACTGAAACTCCGAGTTTTTCTGTAAAGAACAAATGCAATGTAGTTATGCCTTCAGTTTTTTGTGCTGCTTTATCTCCTGAATTACTCCATCAGCAAGTGAAGTATCATCTAAATTCTTCCCAAAGAACTTCACAAATTCCATATTCGGATCCATCAGGTACCTGCAGTGATGTTGTTAGAGAAATAATATTTTTTGATCTTATTCAATAGAGAATCATTGACAATGAGTTCCATCATTTGTCGAGCTTCTATATCCGTCTATTACACCAAAAAAGGAGACATGCAAATCCATGATATAATTTCAACAGTGAATCTTCGCATGACAAGATACAATGTACAAATTAGAGAGTGACAGTACTACCTTCCTGAATATTTATGTGAACCTATGATAATATAAGACAACTTAAAATGGCTAACGAAATGATGGTCTAGTAAATGCTACACCTTCATCAAGTGCAGTGTCCAACCTCCATTTATACGTAATGTGAATGTTTGAGCGATTGTATGTATGGATGCTACATTAATTCACTAACACACCAGGTGTAACATCAACATAACCTAGTGATTATCGATATGCACAGCCCGTTGATAACCCCCCCCCCCCCCCAAATCGCCATTTATAAGCATGCTTCATCTAACATCTTGAATACAAAGGTTTTCTAAATACAATAACCCAAATGGAATTTCCAGGCTAAATCTTCCAGCTGTAGCAAAACTGTATAGTTCTTTCATGTATCATCCAGCTTTTATATACTGTAGATTTTTAACTCATGTCCGTAGAAATTTGCACCTCATTGACAAATCAAGGGAAAACTAACAGAGTATCACCTAATGGCTTTCCAGGACAATCACTTATTATTCCTCAGGAATCAAGAAAAGTTGCAAGACTTGGAAGGGTCTCCCCAAACCAAATCCAAAAAGACTCTTGACATGCAATGGTTATACAGCACAATTAAGATGGCTAATAGTTAGGATGAGTGTATATTAGGCCTGAATTAAGTGGCGAAGCATACTCACATGACTATGGAGTGATCAACAAGATAGTCTGAACCTTCTTCTTCCGTCTTCATATAGTACACACGATAAGCACGTGCAGTCTTCTTGATTTCATCTGGGGATCCAGTGAGGCCAACTAACTTTGGGTGGAACTCTGCATGGTGAAAGGCAATGACAATTAATTCAGGAAAGAAACACAGAAATGTCTCAGTTGGCATTATTCTAGATTTCCCTTTATCTCATGAGAAAATCTACCTTTGACATACTCGTGAACTTGTTCGACAGTATCTCTATCTGGATCAACTGAAATGAAGATTGGTACTACTTCTATTCCAGACTTTGCTGCTGCAAAATATAGAAAAATAGTGAACCTGGTACGCTAGCATATTTATGCAAAACATACAAGACTGGTTTGAGGGGGTTGGATGTTCGCATCCAGAAATATAATAGTTAACTCACTTATTTTATCAATTGCTGATGCCAGCTTTTGTAGCTCATCCGGGCATATATCAGGGCAGTGGGTGAATCCAAAATAAATCAAGTTCCATTTTCCCAAAAAATCCTTATCAGAAACTGCTTTCCCATTATGGTCAATAAGGTTAAATGGACCCCCAATAGCTGCTTTACCAACAGAAGGTCCCTGCTTTACTGTGTTTGAAGCATTATTTATCCCTGCAAGCCATTGCATGTGAAACTCTATCTCAAGTCATACACGGTGATTATGGAAATATGAGGGAGGGAGGGAGGGAGGGAAGGGGGGGGGAGGGAGAGAGAGAGAGAGAGAGAGAGAGAGAGAGAGAGAGAGAGAGAGAGAGAGAGACCCAGCTATATAATTCAATTAGAACAATAGATGCAGATGAATACAACTAGCAAAGCTTGAGAAAGGTTCTCTCGATCAGCATGCAACAAAACAAAATGGCAATCTCCATAAATAAAGAGTATATAAAGTTCATAGCATTAAACCAGTACATAATATGGTGCAGACTAAATGGATGATTACCCTCATTTTATTTTTATCTTGGTAACAAGAGTGACGTAGGTGAGAGTAATAGTTTGACTAACTCCCAGGCTACCTAAAACTAGGTTTTCGAAATGTCTATCAATAGTAGAAACAGTTTCCACTTGACCACAAGGAAGCATGCATTTTCAGGTACTAATGAACTGTTAACAAGAATATGGCAACTTAATTTCTTCGCATCATTATAAATAAACCGGGGACACGTCTACTTGAAGTCATGCTGTAAAAGAATATTTTTAGATAGCATAAACTTTTATCCTCTGAACAACAAAGAGAACAAATTCAATATATCCTAGTCACATAAAAGCAGCTAACCTTCAGACCTACATGAAATTTGGAAAAAATTCCAAAACCATCAATTGGATCATCAAATCCAAGAAATGAAATGTATTCATGCATTAACTTTTTCCATCAAAAAATAACTACCAACTCACCATAAAGGAGAAATGAAATATATTCATGCATTAACGTTTTCATCAAAATACAACTACCAACTCACCATAAATGTCTAACCTTCAATATGCCGCCTCTTTACACTGTCATAGTAGTAGACCAATCCCGCTCCAGTACAAAGAAGCAAAAAGAAGCTCATCCATGAAACAGGCTACACCCAGAAAAGACACCAACTTTTATCAAAGAAAAAAATTAGTATGAAAAGGTTTACTTTCTTTTAGCATTCAGTAGAATGTCGTAAGGAAGACATAGTAGAATTCAAATATTAACCAAAAAGAAAAAAAGGAAAATTGCTTCGAAAATTACAACAATTGGCAAAAGAGAAATAGTGCGATATCTTTGCAAACTAAACACGAATAATTTGAATCAAAAGACAATTGCCAAATATATGCGCAACAACAGCAACACGGGTTGAAGCTTAAATATAATCTTTTTGACAAAAATAAAAAAATAAAAAAAAAATGGAAGAAAGGAAATACCCCTCCCCGAACAGGCTTTCCTTGCTGATGAGTATTCTGCGATCCGCCTGAATTCTGCCCTCCATCATTCTTACTTCCATTGTTGCCCTCAGCCGACCCAGTAGACGGCGTCGCATCCACATTTGAACTCGACGATTGATTAACAGGTGGATTATTTGTAGGCGTGCAACAAAACCGACGATTCATCGAAAAAACACGCATCAACTTGTACTGATTGTGAGCGAGATTTTCAGGCGAGAGTAAAGCAAGAGGTGAATTGGGAAGGGATTCGTCGAGGAGACTGCGGAATTTTGAGGAATGGATTCGAGAATTGAAGGAGTAGCAGATATGACGGATGCTCGAGTTTCGCAAAAATGCAGACGCCATTGTCAAATCTAAAGCTTCTGCAAATTTGGGAATTTTAAAACCCTAACGCTGAGGTTTATGTCGTATTGTCGTGAGACTGAGGGGCCGCTTGGCATGACCGTGAGGAATGAGAAAATGAACGGTAATTATAGCAGTGAGGAATGAAATGAATAGGTTTTTTAAATTTACGTTGTTTGGTTTATCAAAATTCTTTAGGAATAGAATCAACTTAATAATAATAATAATAATTTATAATAATAATTATTATTATTAATTTATTATTATTATTATTATTAATAATAATATTATTATTATTAGTATTATTATTAATTTTATTATAATTATTATACTATTAGTATTATGCTAATACTAATACTATTATTATTATTATTAGTATTATTATCAATTTTATTATTATTATTATTAGCATTATTTAAATTTGTGTTGTTTGGTTTACCAAAATTCTTTAGGAATAGAATCAACTTTATTATTATTATTATTATTATTATTTGTATTATCATCATCATTATTAGTATTATTATTATTATTAATATTATTATTATTTGTATTATTATCATTATTATTATTAGTAGTAGTATTAATATTAATATTATTATTATTATTATTATTATTATTATTATTATTATTTTAGAAAATAAAATTGTGGAATGAAAGTCATTCCTTAGGAAAACCTAAGGAATGACTTTCACACCTTTTCACCCCTTTAATTCCTTAGTAAATGAATCCAAAGGTGTGTACCAAACACTCATTTTCCATTTCATTTCCATTGCTTAGTATGAAAGTGTCCAACCAAGCATGCCCTGAGAGTTGTAGCTTCAAGAAAATACAAGTAGGGCCGGTCTATCCACACTCAAATCTTTACTTAACACACTTCAATTCTATTAGTTTTTAATTCAAAAAAATACAAAATAATTAAATTCCCATATTATCCTTTAAAATTAAAAAAAAAAACACACACACACACCATCCCCATCCCATTCCCTCCCGTCCACTGTTCTCTCTCTTTCTTTCTTCCTTTTTTTTTTTTCTATCATTTTCTTCATCAATATTTTAATACAACAATATAATGAAAATCATTTCATGGACCAACTAAATACGTAAAAATCATGTTAAAAATCGATAAAACAAAACAACTCTATTCGACTCTGGTAGGCCGAACACATAGGGTTGTGTTCGGCCACCGGAAGTTAAACATATAGAGGTGTGTTTGACCATTCGATGTTGAACACTCGATAAAAAAAAAAAAAAACAGTTCCGTTCGACTTTGGTAGGCCAAACACATAGAGGTGTGTTCGGTCACCAAACATCGAACATGTAATATACGTGTTCGATGCCGGGGTGATCGAACACACCTCTATGTGTTCGGCCTACCAGGGTCGAACGGAACTTTTTTTTTTTAATTAATTTTTTTACTTTTTTATACAATTTTTAGATTATATTCATGTATTTAGTCAATTTATAAAATGATTTTTAGTGTATTATTTGTTACTTCTTAAAATTTCAAGACGAAAAGAGAAAAAAAAAGAAAAAGAAGAGGTTGGGCGTGCTTGACGGGAGAGAGGGGGAAGGTGAGAAATTTTCAATTTTTTTTTGAAATTTTCAAGGGTAAAATAGGAAATAAAATATTTTTGTATTTTTTTAATTAAAACATAAAAATTGTGAGGTGTGTAAAGTAAAAAGCGGAGTGTGGATAGCCCGGCCCATACAAGTAATGACACCCCTTAATATCTTTTTATTTAATTTTTTTTAGTCAATACACTCTTCGATTTCCTATTATACCCCTTCCTACCCTCATGGCTCATACACACGGACTGCAAGCAGAGCGGCGGCGGCGGCGGCTTGGTGTTGATTGCCTGCCCCATATATGAATGAGTAACTATATGAATTGTACCTTCATCTCTTGTTTAAATATATGGTAATTATACACTTTCTTTTTCTTTTTCTTTTTTGATAGATTATACACATTTTTTATATTTCTTATGCAAAAGTCAAAATTTTGAAATGATTATATAGTCTCTTCTAGAAAGACCGTAATTTTATTTTTTTTAATGTAGTATACTGAGATTACTTCAAATAAGAATACAACGGCTTAAATAAAGTGAAAAACATTGATTTAAAGAAGACTTTAATTATGCTGAAACGCTATTTAAGTGAAAAACCTTATATTAGTTTCAGATATTTGAATGGGTTGATTATATGAGGATACTGTTGATCAAATCTGAAACAAGTTTGATTTATAATAAATAAATAAATAGTACATATGTATCTTTTTTTTTTTTTTTTTATAATAATCCGTCAGTATAAATTAGCAACATAAAACACAATTCATGAGCTCAATCAAACTTATAAATCACATCCCATATTTAGAGAGAGGGGTGAGAAGAAAGGTTTGTTAACACAAAGCCCAATCCTTAATGAAATATATCACTAAATTTAATAACGAAGTTGCATAACTAAATTACCTTTGGACTAATGGGTAAAGGAACATATATTGTTGTCTGAAATTTAAGGATCTCCACATTTTTTCCAGATATAAATCGTAAACAAGTCTCGCAGAAAACACATCGAATTTAATATTCACTAAGAATGTATAAACAACACACAACATAAATGTGACTGTAAATGATTATTATCTCATCGGGTGAAACATGCAGCAACTATAAAGAAAAAACACAAGGTAAGGACTTCTCCCAAATGGGTAAACCATTGACTCCCAAGTCAAGTAAATTAGCTGGGAAACCTTCAATCCCTGTTGTTTTATTAGCATGCTACATAATTCAACACCGCATGTTGTTCTTAGGGTACCAAAATATAACTTAAAACCCTCATCCTTCAGATGAGACGGAGCTTCATCATCATGCAATAAAACGAACAGTCAAAGACACTGTACAATAACTCTTATCTCATGCCAGTATATCATCAATGAGCAATCGGCCATATCACTGGTTCTTGAATGACTGCAAGAACGTAAAGGTTCCTTCGATTAAATATTTTACAAAAGAATGAATCCTAATACATAACAAGTTTGTTATATATTATGTTAATTAGAAAATGAAAATGCATTACATTCTAAAAACCAACCTCAAAATTCTTGGATACCTCCTTCACTTGCTCGGCCAGTTCTTTCTTCTTCTGAGCAGCTGCATAAAATAACACAAAGATGGATTAAATGACACCAACACGACATTTTCTTTGATGTGGAAAAAATATGAAATTGATAGCAACACAAACATAAAAATGAATATACCAAGATCAGATAATTCATCCATCTTCCTTGATGACCTCACTGCAAACCTCTGAAATTTTGGACTGCCAACATAGGATATGATATGATACATTAGAGAACAATCACTCACCAATAATTACCCCACATCTTCGACATAATATAAGATGAAAGGTGTGTTCAACATTAAATTTCGATTATTTTGACAAATTATGAGTTAAGCACTTCTAAAGAAAATCAATATGAGAATAACACCTTATAAGCAGATAATAAATTATTAATTCAGAACATATACTACCCAGAAACTCAAATATGTGCATATTGCCCACAATGCAACAAGAGTGAAAGCAACAAAATTTATGTGTCAAGCCATAAACAAGGTAGCCAAGGAGATAGTGTTAGGAAAGGTGGCAAAGATCCTAGAATGGCAATGACGAAGCTGATTAGTAGGTGGCTGCCTGTGGACAAGGCAACCTCTAGGTCTCTTTCTTTGCAAGTAGAATTGCAAGGTAAATAAGGATGGACATATGGGTGGATACTGAACAACAAATGGAGCAGGATACAATATGTATAAGATATACAAATTCTTGCATATTCAAACCATGATGACAAGTGGCCCAAACACAGTAGACACTTGTCAAACAATGCAAGTGGCTTATATGATTAGGATTTCCTCCTTTAGCACACTTATCTAAGAGAATTACAATAGCAGCAACAATCTAAGTCTTAATCCCACTACAAGGGGTTGGCTATATAGATCATATGCCATCACGCAAGTTGAAGCACATGTTCTCATTCATTTTAAGTATAACATATATTTTTCAAAAGATCCCTTCCAAGTCTTTTAGGTCTTCCTCTTCACCTTTTAATCTAACTTAATGAATTTCTACTACACATGTGACGTACTGGGCATCAAAAGATCTCCCATGTACACATGTCCGAACCATCTTAAGCATGTTTTTCAGATTTTTTCTTCTATCCCGACTCCTATACTTCCTTTCTGGAGAATTCATGTCATATTTTTAGTTTATCTAAAGGCAATAACATTTTTGTATCATTATTCATGCTTATCTGGATAAGTGATAAGGTTAGGATTTCTCTATCTTTTCACATTCCTGCCTAAACTAATACATCATTTTCTTTTGGGTGAGGGAAAAAATACATGTTTAAAACATCAGTTTCTAGTTCATCGAGAACCTTATACTTGGGAGCAATATGGGAATACAGCCAAAATTTGTAATCCCAGCATTTTCAGGGACTGAATGTCTTGTGCATATCCACAGGCTTCTCCAAGTACTGCTTAGTACTGAGTATGTTGGTACTTTTAACAACTCTAGCTTGAGTAAAATACACATAAAGAGAGGCTTACAGGCAAACTACCCATTAATTATGTACATATGCTACCCTTAAATTAATGGCTTTTGCTAACAAGGTTCACTCTTCTTGTCAAGCCACTATTCGTTGCTCAGTTATAACAATAACATCCATAACCATATCATCAGATAACTCATTGTTTTATTCCACATAATAAAGAGTGAGATGATATTATGATATGGGAGGCATTATTTGAAACTGGTAGTCAATGAAGCAATGGTAGCTCAACGTTGGAATAGGGAAGAAACACATATATTTGCAAATATCATCATTAAACCACAATTCTCTTCATAAAACAAAGTCAATAATAAATCCATCAAAAGATCAATCTGATCAACCATGTTACTAAGTCCTGCGGTCGTCTCCACAATCATTACAGGCATACAAGAAGTCTAACAGGCTCCCATTTTAATTTTTGTGTAAAAGGAAAATGCAAGCACACCCCAAAAAGAAGCAACAAGAATAATTTCAAGCAGAACACAAACCAAAACCTAGAAAAAAATTATAAGGACAAATTGAAACTTCTAAGAGAAAATTTCAGATGAAAAAGCTCTAAAAAGACAAGCTTTAACAGCCAAACGCATCAAAAATAAACAGCAATTGAAATGAAATGAAAGAAAAAACAGGATGTGCCTCAGACCGATAAAATTAAATTAACAAAGCGATCATCTTCGCAATCATTACAAGCCAACAGAAATCATCATCGGCAAAGATTCCATCGCAAACACGCAATTCGTCACCATATCCAATAACTTTTAGCTTCAGATTTGTTGATCAACAACAATAATTATCTCCGAAGTAAAAATTGACGCAAACAAAACAATAAAAAAGGGATGAAATCAAATTACCTATTGGCAAGTCCATTTACGATAATCTCGTTCGCGACATATGAAAGTACCCTGTGAATAAAGTTTCCACCTCCAGCCATTCTTCAAAAAAAGGAAGAGATCTCTATGAATCTTACAGAAATTATATGTAAGAAATAAAATTTGATGGAATCAGATAACTGCTACCTGAAAAGGAGCCCTGGAAAAAGAAACCCTAATTCTAGATTCTTCTATTGGAGGCAGTCGAGAGAGGGAGTTCACGAATAAGCTTGAATTTCGTGCTTCGACAACCAATCTTCCACAAGTTGAGTATATATAGGTAAGTAAAGTGGGCTGATGGGCCGGTTTTACGATAAGAATTAAATTTGGGTTGGGCCCCACAACTTACTTTACACGTCGTTAACTAAACATCATTAATACATAAATATATTTTAACGGAGAGGTAGACGGAAAAGGAGCGGCGTGCTAGAGTTGAAGAGAGGAGCGAACGGTGGCAGAAAGCGGACGTGGCAGAAAGCGGACGTGGAGATTGTGGCGAAAGAGACGGCGAACTTCGCGGCGGCGCCGGTGGATGTTGGAGTTACAGGGTTTCCGTTTGCAATCCTCTGTGTGTATATATATATACAGGAGTTTAACTTGGTCGACTTAATACATTACAATTGGGCTTTGATAGTAAGTGGGCTTCTTAATTGGGTCTTTATGAGTAATGGAGGCAATAAAATAAATATTTACATTTTAAAGGCCTAAATACTAAGTATAGACAATCACATATTTTTAGTACGATCAAAACAGTGAATATAATTGAAAAGAAATATATGATAAATTTTCAATATACGTGCAAAAAGTAAAAAAAATGTATTTTAAATTATCTAAAAATGTTTAACGGTAAAACTAATAGTTATAATACAAAATATGAAAGTTATGTTAGAAATTTTTTAATCATATTGAAATTTATTAATATAAATGTTAATAGCATTATATATTTATTTTAAGATAATGTAGCATTACATAATGTTATTATAATTTTATAATTATATATCTTATATAACAAAATGTGCAACGTACGGATACACTATTAATTTTTTTTAAACACATCCCATCACATAAATTTATATCCGTTACATATATAACATTTAATCAAGTAAAAAATATCATATAATATATAAAACTGCACTACTAATTACAACCCAATCACAAAACCTAAATTTCTTTGCTCCAATTCACAAACCTAAATTCCATAATTTCAATTCACAAATCTAGATTAAATTTGACCTATGTTATGTTTAAATTATTCTAAAGTTGTCAAGGAATCATAAATAAGAAGTTTTCGTATGAAAAATATAGGAGAATATAAGAAGCAAGGAGAAAAAAACGTGATTTTTTATTGTTAATAAGGGAGTTATATTCGACCCTAACTCAATGTGAGGGTTACAACCTATGAGTGAACACAACTTAACATGTTTGACTGTTTGTCCAATATTTTGTTGTTTGTTCAGCTAGTACATGTAAAATAGAATGTAATATGTTCCATATGTATTGATCGATCATGTTTTGACGATTTTTTTGGGAAAAAAAAAATCTGAATTTTCATATATAGCCCTCACTATTAAAAAAAAAAAAAACCCTAACATTATAACTTACATTGTTCATTTAAAATATTCTTTGTTGCTCCATATTATTTTTTGATTCAAGAGGGTCTTCTTAGCTACAATTGTATTAGAGAGTGAGAAAGAAAAAGATGTGTTAAGTGGGGTCAATTGAGGTGTATTTGGAATGTGTATTATTTAATTAGTTTTGTTTCTTATAAATTAGTATAATTATCTTTGATTATATAATTATATGTTTCCATTAAAAATAATGGTGTGTGCATAGGCGTCCTAAATTTTAGATTTTGTCATCTAATTGGGGTTTGATTGGTCTAGGCATCGCATGAATTTATACTATATTTCAGGCGAGAGTAACGGAAGAGGTGAATTAACACTCATCTTTTTTTTTTTTTTTTAATACTATAAAACTGAAAAAGAAAAAAAAAAAAAAAAAGGCATCATTCACATATTGTTGCAGAAATGACACAAGAAAAATGAAAATGCAAAAATTATCGATTTTCACTACAAGTACAACAAATGCGCGTAAAGAATTCGATTCCATGTATCAGGAACTCCAGGCAAGCACCAGTGTATGCAATCGGCGTAGTGCAATGGATCTTTCTTCTCTTCTTCTGTCAACAGATTTCCCCCCGACTCAGTGTAAATCGACGAGTGAGCGTCGACTCGGTACTCTGATAACTGAGTTATGTTTATCACTGTAACCGGAGTTTTCATTCTTCCGACGACATCGGCGACTACGTGCATTATTCGCTTGTCGGAGCCGGTTCCCCAGTGTCGTTTGTTCTTGACTGGTGTCGTTTCGTTGAAGCATTTGATGCCTTTTTCATTCCCCCAATCTGCGCTCCTGGTGTTTGACAAAATGCGTCAAGGTAAAGTTTATTAAATGTGAGATTCTAATCTTCAATTACAACATTGTGATGAGGATATGTTTACAATTAAAGATAAAATTTTGGAATAATTGTATGATTTAAGTCTTAATTATAAAGTTGATGACAGATCACAATTCACAAGAGAGTATTTGTATTCGTTATTTACAAAGTTAGAGGTGTATTTTATACATGGATCAAACCTCATAGGTGTTTTTGTTATTCAACCTATTTAATGACTTGTCATTGTAGTACTTCAGTTTCTATAAAATTGATTTAGAAGTGATTAAATGTATTGAAACCTCATAAGTGCTCATTGTAAAACAAAGAGAGAACAATGCAAGTGTTTGTCATTTTTAGCATTTTATACAGGTCTGATTGAATTGAAGTTATGTCTAGCAGTTTGTTTTGTTTTTCTCTCTCCTTAATTATCTCTTATAATCGTAAATTAGTTAGATGTTATGCTTGATCTTGATGAAGGGAAAGACTGACCTCTGGTGAGTAGGAGACATTGTAGTGAAGAACACTTTTGTCTTGTTAGGATCGACGTTTGAATCCACCCAATTTGCCCATGTTTTGAGTCCTAGGGTGTAAGAAACAGGGGCATCCAGTTCGTGATATCCTTCTTCACCATTTGGAAATGAACCCCACCTGCAGTTTATTGAGCTTGTAAGAATTGTAACAATGTAATGTATCTGTACTTGGTAAAAATTCGAGATATTTACAGTGATTTGATCTTCAGGCCGCTCATCCACCAAACGTAAGTGTTGAACATGAGAATATCCAATCCTATCCAGTGTTTGGCATGCTTAGCTACTGAATCAACTTTCAGGATTCTCTTCCTAGGGTCTGCTATTATATGAAGATCTGAGTTTGATTCAACTAGGAATGGGGCCCAATAGAACTCAATTGACACGTTGTATTCCTAATGAAATAGGAAAAAGAGATGGTAAATTGTGGGTTATATGCATGATTCATAAGACGAGTGATTGTTAAAGTGATGTTGATCTATATGTACCTTGGCTCTGAAGACATTGTGAACACGTCCTCGTTTCATGGATTTCTCTCTTTCTGGTATTACAGATTCAACGAGGCAAACTAAGGATTGCCATTGTCCTCTCTGCAATGAATCCCCTATGAACATCATCCTCTTCCCTTGAAGTTTTTGCAGCACAGTTTTAGGATTAAACCTGGACTAGTAAGTTATAAGGTCAGTAAAAGAATGCTGTATTTCAATGCTTTTAGTTTGATTACAGCTTCTACTAATGGGATTAATCTTACCTAGGCAATATGCAATCATCGGGCTCCCATTCCCAGCGTTGGTAGTCAAGATCCCGCTTTCCATTCTTAACACAAGAAACCTGCCTGTCCAAATACGGACATGTCCTGTCTGTATACAAAGGCTTAATCGTACGATTGAACACCCATTTTCCTTGATTAAGTGTGCACTCCTCAGGATGAAACTCAAACCGATCATCTGCTACATATTTGAATTCTGTATTGTTCTTATCTGTCAAACATTAAAAACTAACAATGTCATCAAAATCTTTGACATTTTTTATATGAAATTATCTCAAGAACTAATTGTGTGTATACCTTTGACAGGTTTCTTGGCAGCGTATCTTTTACCACAGGGCTTAAACCTAAAGATGGCGCCTGAAGAAAAGAAACTGATTCTTTCGGTGAACAAAAGTGCCATAAAGGCCAAACCGCAGATTATGGAGGTGATTATCGGAAGAGGTAGCTTTCCTCTTGGGGTCTTTGGCAGTATGCCCATTAGAAAAGTTAGATTAAGAATATGAAGTAGAAAATAGATGAAAAAAGCAACTGATGAAATGGAGGTGGCAGTGCTAATTCAGCAGAATGATTATAACCTTAATGAAAACAAGTATGGAGATTATATCATGGGGTTTTGAGTAGGAGTGAAGATAAAGCAATGCATGATTTAACCATACTTTCTCTTCTTTATTGCAAGCTCAACATCTTGGGCTCCTTGTGTTCTTACTTCTTACATAAAAAAAGAAGTTACACGGTTAGATAAATAAATAACCTTTAGGATTAAATGCAAAAATCAATCTAAAGTTCTGAAGTTTATTTGATTGAACTTTTCCGACCATTTTTCTGGTATATGATTTAATTTTTTCACTTTGCAATCTAAACCTTGTATTTTTTATTTTTTATTTTTAATCTAATTGCAACCTCTGATTTAGGATACATTTGAAATTTTTCAGAACTTAAGGTTGCAATTGGATACAAAACAAAATTTAGGTTGCAAAGTGAAAAAATTAAATCAAGTGTGAGTTACATAATTTCCATTTTACTGGAAAAATGGTCTAAAACGGGTTGATTTTGACATTTAATCCTAACCTATATTAGTATGATATTGTCTATTCTGAGCTTAATCTCCCATGGTTAAGATACTCTTTCAGATTACTTCTTTTTGTTGGGATTATTTGAAATCAAGTAAATAACCTATCGAAATCAACTCGTTCTTCACCATGTCGGCCAGAATAAGTCTACGAAAGCTTACCATTTTTAGTATCAAGAAATCCTCAATTTAAATTTAAGAATTTCACCATGTCACAATTAAAAAGACATTGTCCGCTTTTCAAGTCTATATCTTCGTTGAGCTTTACTCAAAGCACCTAAATAACAACGAAAATGTGATCATTATCTATATAATTCACATCATTAACTCATGCTTAAATTGTCTGCACATAGGTGGTCCACCATCCAAGAATCACTGATGTAGAATTGACATTCCACTTTAGTGAGGAAATCATTAGGTGGGATTTTTTTTTTTTCCAATTTCAATAGAGTAGAAATAGCCAATCCTTCTTACAGTTAACATAAAACAGTTTAAAAAGTTCACCTCAGCTTTTCATGCTTGCAAATCAACAATTCCAGGATAATGTAACACATCCTTTGCTAGCTAATGTTATCTCTACTGAGTTTATACTTTTTTTTTTTTTTTACTAAAACTTCAAGTAACTAACAAGTAATCTTAGGTATGTAAGTTTGATTTTTTTTTTTAAAATCAAATATATTGGAGGATTTCTTATAAGTTATCAAACATCATTAATATTTTTTTTCCAAACAGCTTATAAGTTGTAAACACTCTCCTAACAATAATTTAATTTGAAAACAAATATGGAAACTGTTAAAACTACAAAATCTTGAATGGACAGCTCAACTTCTACAGGAAATTTTTGCTGTTGGATGTGAAATAGTGAAAAGAAGCTGAGAAATCATTTATCATTAAGACAGCAGCTGCAGTGTTATCTAAGTTTAGTTCTGCATTATGAAGGTTTAAGACTACTAGTTTGTTACCCATAAAATATACTTTTATACATATGATTGTGGACTTCATATCAGCATCCACTTGACATGTTACATATTCAAACTAATTAGATAAAGAGACATCAATTTCTGCAGTCCTAATTCTTTTTTTGGACTACCCTATATATATATATATATATATATATATATATATATCAGTGTTCTAAAATGCGCTCTAGGCGCCGCCCAGGCGCTATGCGCCCCAAGCCCGAACCGAATTCGATTAATTCATTGAGAAAATCGCCCGGGTGCATAATCGGCGCGTTTTCACCGCCTTGGCCGCCTAGGCACCGCATAGCCGCATTGAATGATTTTTTTTTTCATTTTTCCCAAATCTCAAAACGACGTAGTTTAATGTTGAAAAGAAAACCCTAATTCAAAATTTCTTCTAAATCACGTTTTTTGCTCTCCTGAGTCCGTTCTTCTCATAATATAGTTATGAATTAGAACTTTCTTCCACTTATATAGTTATATTATGTATTGTTATTCACTTATTTTGATGATATATGAGAGTTTGAGACTATGAAAGTTTGAAGTTTGGATGTTATATTTTAATTTTGGTTGTTGTGTTTAACTTTAAAATGATTTAATAGATTAATATGTTGTTTCAATTACTAAGGTGTGTATTTTTTTTAAATTTTATTATTAAATTGATTTATCTAATAGGGGGTGCCTAGGCGTCCTAGGCGCTAGGCGCCAGCTTGGCGCCCGACTGGCGCCTAGCGAACTTTAGAACACTGATATATATATATATATATATATATATATATATATATATATATATATATATATATATATATATATTGCACTTCAAAATCTGTTAACAGAAAATTAAATCCTTCTTCCATTCGAAATTTCACCTTTTGCATTTTGAGAAGAATACTCTTGTCAATCAATTGTTCAATCTCTTTTGATATGTTGACCAAACATATCCATAAAAGAAATGGAAAAATTAATTATATAGAGTATATATATATATATATATATATATATATATGAAAGAAACAATAAAAATTAATTTACTAAGAATCATGTAAATTATACAGAAGTGAAAAAGTTAATTATATAGACTGCTGTTAGTGTATGCTTATGTAGAATTAAGCAGTCTAAAACACACAGAACCTTAATGCAAGAAAATAAGGATGTTAAATGACCATAACAATTAGAACTGGAAATAACTATCGAAAAACACAAAACTATTATTCCATAAATACATAACTCGAAAAAAATAAAGTTATTTCACTCTAAAAAAACATAATTCAAAACTTGAAAAATAAAAGTTATTTCACTCAAATAAAGAACTCGAAACTCTAAAAAATGAAGTTATTTCACTACAAACACAGAACTCGAAAAATTAACCTGACTGAGAATAAAACTGTGAAAATAAAATAACACAACTTTTGTTCCACAAACACAGAAAAAATGAATTGTTCTAGTTCTTTTAATTTTTTACCTACAAATACAATATCATAACTCTGTTAGTGTGTGTGTTAGTGAATACTTATGTAGAATTAAGCAGTCTAAGACATCCGAACACAGAACACGAAAAAAATAAAGTTATTTCACTGCAAAAACAGAACTTGAAACTCAAAAAAATAAAGCTATTTCACTTCAAACACAGAACTCGAACAACTAATGAGACCGAAATTAAAATTGAAGTAACACAAAACTATTATTATCACAAACACAGAAAAATGAATTGTTATGACATTCTAGTTCTTTTAATTTTTTTCCCACAAATACAATATCATAAGATCAAAAAGATTTATGGAAAAAAGTAGAAAGATTTATCCATAAAATGAGATCATAGTTGATTTTGAATTTAATGTAGTGTGGGTGTGGATTTAAATTCATAGAAAGTAGATGTAGATTTTGAAATTGATGAAGTGTGGGTGTTGATTTAAATTAATAAAATGTTGATGTGGAGAAGAGAGTGTGTTGTTTGAGATTAAATGGACTCTATTTTAGATTAAAGTGCGATTGATTGTATGAAAAAACTCGCGTGCAACCGTGACACCTACGACGGGATCGCGCACGGCCATGCCCCAGGCACAGTTGATTGTACGTCCCGTACGATGGGACTGCGCACGGCTGTGCCCCCGGTATTGTCGACCGTGTGCCACAACAGTGTACAAATATGTCATTTTCGGCTTTAAGTATGTGATTCTCAACTCTAAGTATGTGATTTTTTTTTAGCGCACGGCCGTGCTGTGGGCACAACGCGACAATACACTGCATGTGTAGCACATGGTATCGGGCACGGTCGATAGTGCGCCACACAAGTATGTGATTTTTAGCTCTAAGTATATCTTTTAGGGCTATAAGTATGTGTTTTTTTTGTTATGGCGCACGGTCAACTGTGCCGTAGGACGCGACCGTGCACGGTCTCGTCGCACGGTGCGACAGTTGCAAGTGAGACCGACTCTTGATTGTATTGTGTGTTGTCTGCAAAGTTTTTTTTGTTGTGACATACGGTCAATCATGTCCCAGGATGCGACCGTGTACTGTCCCGTCGCACTGTGCGACGGTTGCACGTGAGACCAACTTTTGATTGTATTGTGTGTTGTCTGCAAAGTATACGAAAACTCTAACTTATCTATCTATATATATATATATATAATAACAGAAGTCACTTGATAACCGCTACTTAATTTTTATTTTTTTTTCAAATGTATTTTATAAAAAGAAAACAGTCCCCGCTCACTTGATAACTGCTGCTTTGTTGGGGTGTGATGTGTGGGTAAGTACTATCAAATGAATCTTGAAGAATTTTCCTTTCATCTGTACTATTAGATTTTCAGTTGCAGTCACAATGTGTTTCAACGACAATCTCTCTCCAATCTCTTTATTCATCACATTGATTCTTTATTTTTTTTATATCTATTTTCTTCTCTATTTTGTCGGTAAGTACTACCAAATTTTAAGTTTCAACAACAATCTCTCTCTTCAATCTCTTTCTTCATCACACCGATTCTTTATTTTTTTATATCTATTTTCTTCTCTTATTTTTTTGGCTGGAGTTTGTAGGTGAGTACTATCAGATTTTGCAATCAGCAGTTTCGATGACAATTTCTCTCTCGATCACATTGATTTTTTATTTTTATTATTTTTTCTTTTTTCTTTTTGTTGGAGCGTGATTGTGGATGAGTACTATCAGATTTCCAATAGAACATATTTTGATGGATCTCTCAATCACATTGATTTTTTTCTCTATTTTTTGTTGGAATGTGATTGTAGGAACTGATGGATGTGCACCATCAGATTTTCAATTGTAGTAATATCAATTTCGACGGATCTCTTGATCATATTGATTTTTTTTCTTTGTTTTCTGGGAACTACTCATGTTATCAGATTAATACAATTAGTCTATTCAATTTATCGAAGATATATAAGAGTTATCTGAGTTGAATTGTATTAAATGATTATATTGATATAATTAGTGATATATTTAATCTACTCAGTTTATCGAAGATATATTGGAGTTATCTGAGTTGAGTTTATAGATTAATATTTAAACTCAATTTATTTGTTAATTGTCATAAAATAATTATGCAATATTCAAGTGATTTGACTCGAGTTTATGAAATATTTATAGACATACATTATATTGATTGAGCTTTCCTTTTCTAAATCATTTGAGTTGAGTCATTAGACTGATATAATTAGTTTCTTATATGATATAATTAATTTTTGAAGTTATTAGATTGATATAATTAATTTTTTTTTGTTTATCGACATTAGTTTCTTATATGATATAATTAATTTTTGAAAGTTATCAGATTGATATAATTAATTTTTTTTTGTTTATTGACATTTGGTTTGTATTATATTCTTGAGTCATTTATAATTGTGATTACATATATTGAAGTCATTTGAGTTGAGTTTATGAAAATTTCTTTATGTATTATATTCTTGAAGTTACCGGATTGCTATAATAAGTTTCTTTTCTTTATCGACATTTGGTTTGTATTACATTCTTGAGTCATTTATAATTTTGATTATATATATTGAAGCCAGTTTCTTTTCTTTATCGACATTTGGTTTGTATTACATTCTTAAGTCATTTATAATTTTGATTACATATATTGAAGCCTATGTTGAGTTTATGAAATATATATATATATATATTTTGACTAATTTGACTTACGATTATTGAATATTTAGACGCAATTTATACGCAATTCATTTTTAAAATGATTGATATAATCTATATATATATAGGTATATAATAGCAGAAGACATTCCAAATATGGTAACCAAACTTTTTTCATGTTAATTTTTTCTTACTAAAAATAAAAAACTAATATTTCTTTTAATGTAATTTTTTTAAATAATGAGAAAAAAGCTTCTTTAAAAAAATTGTTCCTTTTTTAAACAGAGAGTATCTTATCTATACTTATATTAAAGTAGGAAAGTTGACAAAAATTACAAGATTGCCGCTTTCCCGCCTAAAAATGTCATGTCAATAAAAAAAAATTATAAATCTTACTTGATAAACTATCATTTAATAATAATAAAAAAATATGTTGGGATATTTCTATATAGGTTTTGATGAGACAATGTAATATTAGATGAACTTTTAGAGTACCTATATTCCACATGTTATAAGTGGATTTTCATTTGCCTATCAAATCTTTCAAGATGTATTTTTAAGAAGTCTATAGTACCAGAAAGATAGGTAGAACTCTGTTAGCAGGACTCTGGACTTTGAATTTTTAAGAAAGTATTGAAGATAGTCAGTAAAGTTAGTCAAAGCCAGAAACAGGAAGCAGACAACAGGATTCAGAAACAGGAAACTGATCAGAAGACAGGAAGCATATCGGAAATGATACGCAAGTCAGGAAGCTGATTAAAGTATTCAAGAACAGAAAGCTGATCAGGAACAGAATCCTGAAGCACAACTAGGTGACTACTGCAAACAGAATAACAGACAGTAAGTCCTAATCTACTTAATACAGTACGAGGAAAACACTGGAAACAATACGAGGATTGAATCTTGATTAGTTACTAGTAGATAGAAGTTTGTGAAGAGCCACTGACAAACTGCCACGTGGAAAGCGGCTCTGCAAAGTACTGTATCTAAAGTAAGACACCATTAATGCGGATTCAGAGTAGGATGTGCTATGAAGCTCTGATCTTTCACACCGCATTAATTATGTAGATTTGAAGATCTTTTTGAATTGCAACTTGGATCATGTCTCTCTTCAACGGGTATTTTCCAGACACCTATAAGTAGAAGGTGTGACTGATTGAAGAAAAGTGCTGGACAGAGTCAAGAGGAAACTCATATACTTTCCAAAGCTTCTCAAAGCTTTCACATGTTCAGCCACTCAACCTTCTTGGAGCAATCTACAACAGCAATAGAGCTTTCAAAGATCAAGACTGCTTCCCTCCAGTTGAAGAATCATATACTTTTAACCACTGTGCTGTGTGTGCTAGGTTGTTTTATTTGGTGTACTTAGTTGATAGGATTATATCCTTGCTAAGTTTGATTAGTCTTGTGTAGGCTAGATTTCCCTATGTGGGAGTGTGTTTACCCTGTGTGGGTTTAGACCTAGGAATCTGGGATTCTTGTAGGTATAACTTGTTTTGGAAGAGGTTTGTAAAGACGAGTCTTGTCAATCAAACTGACCATAACGAAGTTCCTCTTCAAAGAAGGAGTAGAGTGGACGTAGAAAGATTACACCACCTTCAAATCACTATAAGCCATACGTGTTCTCTGCTTATTTTAATTGTTGTATTGCTTTACTTGCATATCTATTTTGTTGCATCTCTTATAAGCATACTGTTAAAACGCGTGTTGCAAAATCATACTCGGAAAAAAAAACTGGTTTTCATCATAAACTCTATCAAGTTTATTCCGCTGCGTTGCATTCTGATACCGGGACAGTAACCTAATTCAGCCAAGGGCCAGGTTGCTGACTCGAGACAGGATACTGTTCTCCAAGTGAGACAGAAACCTATTATTCAGTTATATATTTTTGAAAAGTTTGAAAAATCGATAAAGGTTCATTCACCCCCTCTGAACCTCTGACCACTTGGGACCCAACAAAATATCTTACTTGATAAGCTATTCTTTAATACATAAATAAAAAAGATTAATCTTACTCTAGAAGCTATTCTATAATCTATATAAAGTTAAGAGATGAAGAGAGAGTTACAATGATTTCTCAAATTTATGTAAAACTATAATCTATATAAAGTTAAGAGATGAAGAGAGAGTTACAATGATTTCTCAAATTTATGTAAAACTATAATCTATATAAAGTTAAGAAATGACGAGAAAGTTATATTGATTTCTCAAATTTATGTAAAACTAAAAAATGAAGAAAAATATAGTGATTTCTCAACAAAAGATAGATGCATAGAGAATGAAAAAGAAAAAATAAGATATACAAAGAATGAAAAACAAAAAAAACAAGATATACAAAGAATGAAGAAAAAAAATAAGAAAAAACAATAAATATAATTATTTCTCAAATCTATATAAAACTAAAAAAAATGAAAGAATATAAGATTTGCTAAACATTCAAAGATATAAAAATTCTTCCCGATCTTATTGTCTAAAGAAAATAAGAATAATAAAAAATCGTAATTATTATGATTTCTCAAATCTATATAAAGCTAAAAAAATAAAAGATTACAAGATTTGCTAAACATTCAAAGGTACAAAAAGTTCTTTCAAATCTTATTATCTCATATCTTCATTTAAGGAGATTCCACCAAATTATCTTTGTACACTAAACATAAATTGAACAAATAATTTTGTGAGAGAGACATGAAAAAATGACGTAAGAAAACTTCAAATCTTATTATCTCATATCTTCATCTAAAGAGATCCCACCAAATTATCTTTATACACTAAACACAAATTGAACAAATAATTTTGTGAGAGAGACATGAAGAAATGACGTAAGAAAACTATATATGATGATTCAAGTATGAAAGTGAATATACAAATTATAACAAATATAAAATGAAAGATTAATTATTATGATTGAAGGAAATATTATTGTATATAATAATTTCAATTTGACGGAAATATAAATCAACAAATAAAATAAATATGTTAAAAAATAAAATTAACAATTACAATTATTAAAGTTATATGATAATTCGTGCAACACACATGAATAATATGAAAAATCATTTGTATATGGTACATGTTTTAAATTAAAATAATAAAAGATGTTATAAATAATCTGTTAGTTTATACAACTTCATTATATTATTACAAATTATTAAATATTAATATAATAAATAATAAACCGCGCATCGCGCGGGTGGACTGCTAGTTATTACGAAGCGGCACGATTGCATAAGGTGGCACGATTGCATAAGGTTTAACATTGCGCCGCCAGAAAATTCTAAACTCTAAAAGAGAAAATAATTGCGCCAGAAAATTCTAAACTATGGATGAGGTAATAAAAGAGAAAATAATTTATATTTAACGTTGCGTCGCCAGAAAATTCTAAACTATGGATGACGTAATAAAAGAGAAAATGATATGATTTATATTTGCATAAGGTTTAACGTTGCGCTAGAAAATTCTAAACTATGTATGACGTAATAAAAGAGAAAATGATTTATATTTAGGAGGTAGTTTGGACGTTTTATTTAGAGTTTAGGGTTTAGGATTTCATGTTAAATTTTTCTTACTATTATATTTAGGAGGTGGTTTGAAAGTTTTATTTAGAATTTAGGGTTTAGGATTTCATGTTAAATTTTTCTTACTAAAAATAGAAAGTTGATATTTTTTTAAATGTAATTTTTTTAAAATAATGAGAAAAAACGCTTCTTTAAAAAAATTGTTCCTTTTTTATATATTATATATATTATATTTAATGTGTTCTCTAATTTGATTTTTTTCCATTACATTTTCGGTAATATAATTCATCATGTGAAATATTATTAGAACCGTGCATGGTACATCGGATGTTCTAGTATTAGTAATTGTGGAAGGAATGTTGGTTGATTAAATATCTATTTATACTAGTCAATCTTCTTGATGGATGGTGGTGATTTATTTGATTTAAGGGTGGAGATAAGCTCTCTAAAACTCTGCACAAATTTCTACCTTCTAAGAATCTTCTAGTCTAGTTCTAAAGGACCATCCACACTTCCTTCACATTATATGAGTTCTAGTCTAGTCTACATGAATTCTCAAATTTCTATGTACAAGGCCACCATTTTCTTTACAAGGTCATTATTTAGTGGGCTAACTATTTAGACTATGAAATATGAATTTGGATATGGGTCAACTTTCTGGCCCAACCAACATATCCAAAATTCGGCCCAAGTCTTTCCAAGTGCACGACAAGATGCTCTAATGGTTTAAGGGAAAAAGAAAAAAGAATCGCTTGTCACTAGTAACGGTTTTAGCACAAACCTGAGAAGCAGAAACAAGATAGAAACGCTACATTTAATCCTCATTATCATCAGTTGCTTCGTACTGTAATCAAGCTCAAACTAAATCAATGGCGGCATTCAACCTTTCATCTTCAACACACTGCCAATCTTCTCTTCGAATATTCTCCAATTTCTCTCCTTCCCGAAATACCCTCACTATTTCCTTCTATTCCCTTCCGAAGCCTCATCTTCTGTTTCCATCTACAACTCTTAAACACAAACCCGGCCAGAAAAATTGCCGTCACAGCGTCGTCGTTTCGGCGCTGAAGAAGCTGTCCGAGACTGATTTAGTGGCCGTTTCGCCGGAAAACGACGGCGTAATCCCTCCAGATTCCGGCGTGTACGCCGTTTACGACAGCAGCGGCGACCTTCAATTCGTCGGGATAACGAGGAATCTCGCCGCCAGTGTTCTCACCCACAAGAACTCCGTGCCCGAGCTTTGTTCCTCTGTGAAGGTATCATGTTTTTAGTCATTGATTCGTGAACAGCTTCCCAATTTTGTTAGCAACGGATCATAAATTTCCAAAACCAAGTGCGCAATTTGTTGTGAATTTATCGTTGAATATACGAAATTTCATTGGCCAATAAGTAGCTACAAGAAAGAGAAAAACCTAGCTACTGAAGATTTGTTTTGAATTGAAATTTTAGAAGCTGGAGTTGGCTAGGGATTGATGCGTAAAAAGCTGATTTTAGCTCGATTTGTTCTAATATTTGTCAAATTGAGCAGGAAAAGTTGAATAGTTTATGTTTTCGTTTAGCATCTGTTGCAAGTTTTATTTTTGATTGAATAAGCTATAAAATGGTAGAATATGTTTTGAAGTACTCAATCAACTCATGTTCGACTAGATTTTGGCTTTAATCGAAAATCCTATTAATAATCAAATCAAGCCAATATACTGTTTCAAGATTGATATTAGATGAAACAAACTGTAAAAACCTGAAGAGTTTGTTTTTTTCCGTGAGTTTGAATTTAGATCATCATTTATAGCGTGGCTGCATCCTAAATAAATGTTGGTCCCAATTCCTGCAATAGAATTGGAGTTGAAATTAAGAAACTAGCAGCCTATCTGTCTTGAAATTATGCCAATATTAGATCCTAACAAATCCCAAGTTTTCAGAGCATTACACAGTGGAAACAGGATAAGCGAGTGTTTGTCAAATTGTATAATTCAATTAAAAATTGAACAGTGTGGGATAGTCATGGAAAAAGCATGATAGGTAGTTTGTGGATTGGTAGATGCAACTTTTAAGCTGCACTTGAAGTGTTTGCATGTAGTTTATGCTAAATCCTTTTAGGATTGTAACATAATGCTTGGTGCATATGATCAGCATTTATTTTGTGACATTTTCTTGAAAGGAATGCAGTATTGTTTTGTTGTGGTTAGTCTGTGAAAGATAAAGTGCGCACATTTAGATGTGGGGATACATTTTTGTTTGAGTGTATAATTCAGGTTACCATGCCATGCCATGGGGCCCTTAATCAGATCAAAGCCACCGGCTTGTAATGGCATCCGTTTCCTTTGACATAGCATAGTTAAATAACTATGGAGACCAAGATCAAGTATGCCTAAGCATGTATAGATAATTATCTGATTCAATTGTATGTGTGTGTGTTTCTTGATGGGAGTTCTGGGTGTGACGTACAAATAGGATGCCTTGTTAAGTGATGTATGATCAATCAATAGCCACATTTAGATTCATTGAGTTGAATTTTTGGAAATAGTTCATCAGTTTTGATACTTTTCGTGGTTATCATTTGCCTTGTGTAGGTTGGGGTGGTAGAGGACCCCAACAAAACTGCTTTAACCGAAGCATGGAAATCATGGTTGCAAGAACACATATCAGCCACTGGTAAGGTTCCCCCAGGCAACGAACCAGGAAACTCAACGTGGGTAAAGAAGGCTCCTACAAAGAAGTCCGATCTGAGGCTAACACCAGGCCGCCACGTTAAATTGTCAGTGCAGTTAGAGGATCTCATCGACAAGCTAGTTAAAGAGAACAAAGTCGTGGCCTTCATCAAGGGATCGAGAAGCGCCCCATTATGTGGATTCTCACAAAGGGTCGTAGGGATTCTTGAAACTCAAGGTGTAGATTACGAAAGCGTAGACGTGCTCGATGAGGAGTACAACTACGGATTGAGGGAGACGTTGAAGAAGTACAGTAACTGGCCCACCTTTCCCCAGATTTTCATCAATGGTGAATTGGTGGGTGGGTGTGATATACTGACCTCCATGTATGAGAACGGTGAGCTTGATGATCTCTTTAAACAGTAGATGGCTTCAGTCTGCTTATGATTCATGTTGCAACCTTTAATTTTAATTTTATTCTTGAAATTTTAGAATTTGTGTTCATGTGCACTCAAATACATGACCTTGTGGAAGGATGATAAAAAATTGGAGTTCAATTCTGTATATAATTTTTGAAGTAATCAATTTCTACCAAATAATGGTGAAAATTTAGGATAATAAATTACTATATTTTAATGAATAAAATATAATTGAATATGCATTTCAGAATGGTGTGTTTAGGTTTATGAAATAATGAATTTTATTGAATCCTCTTTTAGATTTGTAGTTTTGTGGAAAACAAAAAAAACTGGTTTTTATTATTCATTGAAAAAACACACACACACACACATATATATATTTGCATTTTATGCTTAAATTAAATATTTGTATTAAAATATTATTATAATAATTATTATTAATAAAAAATTATCTAACTAATTTCTCTTGTATACGAATCTGGGTAGAGAGAGAAACCAGCCTTCTTTCGGATCTTTCCTAATCGGATTTGGAGTCCTTTCTGATCAAGAATTGATCACCTTCTAACATTATTATAAATACCCCAAAATTAAATTACAACATTTTTCATATTCACTTTTTCTCTTTGATTTACATTCCACTTTCTTTTTCTCTTTCATTCGTCTTGCCAAAAAACATTGACATGGATTATTATACTAATCTAGATTATGATGATTATCATCGCCGAGTGTGTGAACCCATTTTAACCAAAACTACAACCAGATTGTCTCTTTTACCCCAAAATAGCATCAAATTCCACTTCGTGGTGGAGCTAAAACGATTCAAGGTGGTTCAAAACATGGATGGAACTACTCAACATATGGAACAGGTACTTCCTTCTTTGACAATAGATACCTCCGCGAAATTATTGTTCGACAACTCCACGACAATGTTAGAAATTCGAGAATCCCTGTCAGGGGCTCTCGAAGAACTGCCATTGTCGGAAGAAGAATGTAATGAAGCGATCCAACATGCATGCGATGCAGCATGGGAATCTGTTAGGACCCTTCGAAATGGTTACGTCAATATCAATCTTGAATTCAAGCTGCTTCTAGAACATGATTATGTAATTTATTCAGCATCGAGTACTGATGAACATTATCCTATGTTGAACAAGTACAATGCTGCTTCGAAGAACACTGATGATCAAGATAATTGTAGCATCTGCTTGGATGATTTGTTCAAACATAGTGGTGATCAAGATGTGATGTGTACGCCCTGTGATCATGTTTTTCATGGACATTGCATCAAGAATTGGTTGAGAAATCGTTCTTCTTGCCCACTTTGCCGATTTGAGATGGGTTGTTTTCAAGATTTTTTTTTTTTTTTAAAGTAGTTTAGGATTTTTCAACTGGAGATTGGAAACTTCTTTTGATGTCTATGAACACACACACACACACACACATATATATATATATATATAAATAGTCAAATATTATTGACTAATCACTGCCATGTTGAATTATATATTAAATATTATTTTGGTTGATTTTAAGGATTAATTAAATACAATTTCTAATTTTAAAAATCAAATTAATTGATATTTTTATGCATATATTTTGCTGGCCCTACAGTAAAACTCTGTATGCATCAAAATCCTTATTAAAGTAGATATATATTTAATTTGATAATTATCACAAAGATATAGATATGATCAAAATGAGGAGGACCAATCAAATTGTTCCACCCAGCTCTCATGTCTATTAGAATTCTCCATCCATAAACTTGTGAAGTATGAGAACTCTTCATCCATCATTCTACACAACAATTCAATTGAAGAATTGAAGAGTTAAAGCAAATTCTCTGAAATGTGTTCTTCTCGAATCGAATCTTTTTTCAGGTTAAATTCAAATTTGAAGAAGATTTGATCCAAAACTCAATTCCAAATTTCAATTTCAGTTGGAGAGGAGAATCATAGGATAAAGATATTGTAACCCAAACGTTTCATTCGATTTTGAATAAATATAGTTTGTGCATTTTTTTGTGTTTAATTATTTAATACACAAAATTAATTGTTACACATTTAACTAGATCTTAATTTGAATTTTAAAATTTGCTTTCTTGTTTGTTTGTTTTTTTTTTTTTTTTTAAACTTTGTTTTGGCAATGGGACGGGGTACAATCCCCGTCTCCATCCCCACTAGTGTACCGAGGAGAAATTTTCCCCCATTCCTCACCCCACGAGGATCTCCAAAATATGATGGTTTATTTTTTCAAAATTCAAGATATATAAAATATATTTTTCTATTATAATTCCATAAAATGATTAATTTATCCTTATAGATATTTTTTGACAATTCACTAAAATTGTGGTATAAATAAGAAAAAATTATATTATGTAATGAAAAAATATTCTTTATTTAATTTAGTTGTATTTGAACACATTTTACCAAATATTAATACCCTCACACACCTCTATGATACCTGTGATTTAATAAAGGGTATACTTGCAAATTACTGATAGTTTTGACACTATTCGCTATATAAATCGAACGGCTGGATCTCACTATCTAGGCCCCTTATCCACGGTTCTTAATCGTTCACTCACAAGACACGGATCTTCATTTTCAGCCGTCGATAATAATTCTAATCCAACGGCAAAAGAACCCCAGCGAGCACGTATATAGAGAAGCTCTACTATCCTCCCACGAAAGCATCACCCTCATTTCAAATCTCAGAAATCCTCACAGAAAAGAGAAAAAATGTCAGGGAGAGGAAAGGGCGGAAAAGGGCTGGGAAAGGGCGGCGCCAAGCGCCACCGTAAGGTGTTAAGAGACAACATCCAGGGCATCACCAAGCCGGCTATTCGGCGTCTGGCTCGGCGCGGCGGCGTCAAGCGCATCAGCGGTCTCATCTACGAGGAGACACGTGGCGTCCTCAAGATCTTCCTTGAGAACGTCATCCGCGACGCCGTTACCTACACTGAGCACGCTCGCCGGAAGACCGTGACGGCGATGGACGTCGTTTATGCTCTGAAGAGGCAGGGCCGTACTCTTTACGGCTTTGGTGGTTGAGTTATTGGGATTGGGTTTTGTTAGATGTGTAATTAGGGTTCCTATTGTGTTCTAATTTGGTTATATAATCTGTTTTAGGTCCTTGTATGCCTTAATTTCCTCGATGAAATTCAAATCGAAAATATTAAATGTATATTTCAGCTTTAATTGCGTAATCTTTTGGGCTTCTCTCCCTAGTAGTTTGTAGAACATTATAAATGAGTTCAATTATTTTTTTTAATTATTCTTTAGAAAGTTATTAATGATTTTTATATTGGTACAAGGTTTTAGTGCATCTTTAAAAAAAAAAAAAGAAAATTATGGGCAACTATTTGCACTATATGCTCTGTTTAATTTATTTTTGATAATCAAATATTATTATAATTTTTCTATTTGTCATAAATATTAGGCATAATTGCAAAAAAAAAAAAAAAAAATCATCCATTTTAAAAATTACAAAAAAAAGATTTCTTACTTTCAATAATTGTAAAAAAAATTATGATTTTTATTAAGTATTATAATTTAGATCATATTTATATTTTTTTTTTGGTGATCGAGTTTATATGTTTGACAAACATGCTACATTATTCCCGATAAAAATAAATTTAAAAATAAAATTACAAAATAAAATTATCATCTTTTTAAAATTGCATTTTAATTCTAACTTTTAATATAAATAGCAAAAAACCTTAATCCTATACTATGACAAATCAATTAATCAATCTACTAAAATTAAGGAATGGCAAAATTTGCCAAAATTTTGCTATAGCTTTTCCTTAAGCCACCTCTCCACAGAAACTATGACAATGTTTAACGTCTTGCCCGTCCCACAATCAATCTTCCTCCTCAAACACTTAGAGGATCATTCCATTTCAGCCATGGATACAAATCCACAATGCTGACAAGGGTTTCAGCTTTTTTATTTTTTCTTTCTTTTTAAATCCACAAGTAATTAATTGTTTTAATTTTTTAAATTCCATATACTTGATGATTAGGATATAAAATTACATATGTATTGATGAGTGGAATTGACTTATAAATTTTGGACTCCACGTCAGTAATTGAAGTTTGAAAAATCCACTCATGTCCCGAATTGAAACATGTGTTAAATTGGACATTTATGGTGTTACAGTCAAACATTCATATTGTAATTGAAATAATACCCTAAGTTCGTGTTTTTTTTATGTAATTAACCCAAAATAATTTATCTAATCAAAATGACGTCGTTTCAAGTATATGTTAATTTGAACATCTTTATTTAATTTGACGATAAATAGACCGAATATCTTAAAAAAAAAAAAAATCCTATTCTTGAATATGATTGATAATAAATAAATCTTTTGAACATCTTTCTTTAAATTAACGATAAATAAATCATGTATTTTATAAAAAATTATATCCTTAACATGAAGGATATGATTTTTTTTAAGGTTAATTTCATTTCCCAATATGTACTACGTATATTTTTTAATTTTACATCCTAACTTTTTTTTTTTTTTTTCTCTAATCACAACCTATATTATATATTATGTTCACTTTCGCAACATCTGGCTAGTATTTTCTGGCGAAACATGGTCGAGGTTCAATGCCAACTAAGAGTTATTTTCGTCATTTTTAGGTCATTAATTAATTTCCCCTCCAAAAATTGAATTTAGCCCTAATTTTCCCCCATTTCATTTGAAAATTGTTTGAGCAAATGAAGATTAATGGTGAGGTTCAAACAAAAATAAGATCTCTTTAACATTGAAAATTGTTGATGAAAATTGAATTTACTCATTTAAAGTGTAAATGACGTAAATAACCCTCAATTATTGAAAAATGAGAATAAATTTGCAATTTTTTTGAAAAAGTGATGTTTTTTTTTTTTAACAATTACGCCTAAATATTATTATTAATTTTTGTCATAAAATATTATCTGTATTGTCAAAAAAATAAAATAAGAAAAATACTCCATTATCTAATTAATTTCTCTTGTTTTCATAATCGATGAAAATTTCGATTTTTGATGGAAATATCGGTATCTTAATTTTAAAAAAATATCGATGGAAATTATATTTCATGATATTTTTCCATATTTACCAATATTTTCATGAGGTTCCGTTTTACCAATTTTCCTATAATTTATACTATGAAACCACCAATATCGAAATTAGTACCGATATTTATCGATATTTCGCGGATATTTATCGATATTTTTCGATATTTCACCTATTTTCTTATAATTTGTACCATGAAACCACCAATATCGAAATTAGTACCGATATATATCGATATTTCGCGGATATTTATCGATATTTTTCGATATTTCACCTATTTTCCTACCATTTGTAGGATAAAGCCACCAATTTTTATATTTATCAATATTTTACTGATATTTTAACAAAATTTCTCATTTCTTTACGGATTATGTGAAAAAATAAAAATATCGGTGATATATCCTTACAGACTGTTTTTATGTTTTCATCCTTACCTAACTCTGGTTAGAGAAAGAAACCAGACCTCTTTCCTAATCATACACGGATTAGGAGTCCTTTCCGATCAAGAATTGATCACATTATTATAAATACCCCATATTAATTTACAATATATTTCATACTCACCCCTATTTGATTTACATTCAACTTTCTTTCATTCTCTTTCGTCTTTTTCCGACATGGATTATTATAATTCTTCAAAGTTTGACCGTCGAGTGTTTAAACTCAGTTCAACCAAAACCGAAATCAGACCCTCTCTTTTACCCCAAAATTGCATGAAATTCGACTTCTTGGTGGAGCTAAAACTATTCATCAATGGAACCTCCACTCAACCTATGGAACAATGGGCTTCGTCGGCGACATATACCTCCTCAGAACTATTGTTCGACAATTCCATGACAATGTCAGAGATACGAGAGTCCTATCTGGGCCTCTTGTATCTCTGCTTTTGTTGGAACAAGAACACCGTCGATTGATCCAATATGCATGTGATGCAGCACGGGAATCTGTCAGGGGACTCGAGAAAGGCTTTGTCAATGTCAATCTTGAATTCAAGCTGCTTCTTGAACATCATTATGTATCTCATGAGCACTATCCTATGCTGAAGAAGTACGATGTTGGTGCTGCTTCCAAGAACAGTGATCAAGAGAGTTGTAGCATCTGCTTGAATGATTTGTTCAGACATGGTGGTGATGAAGAAGTGATGTGTACGCCATGTGATCATGTTTTCCATGGAGTTTGCATCAAGAATTGGTTGAGAAATCGTTCTTCTTGCCCACTTTGTCGATGTGAGATGGGCACCACTTAGATTGTATTCAAGATTTGTTTGTTGGAAACTTCTTTTCATGTTTATGAACTTAATTAGAGCTTTTAAATTTGAAATTTCCTTTCAGTTTGTTTTTGTTGTTTTTATTTTTCTTTTTCTTTTTTGAAATCAAGAAATCTGAAATTATTTTATGAGAGTGTGATGAAGGATTTAATTAATAGTTATTATTTGACTATTTAGGTTAGGCTTGTAAAACAAGGTTGGGTTCGGTTATATATATTATTCAAAGTTGGTTCAGAAAAGAAATCAAGCGCGATCCCTTTGTATCAAAAGATTCAAAACCACCGTCTTTTTACTTGTATTAAAATTATGTAATTTTGAATAAACAAAAAATTCTCAAATTTTCAAATTAACATCTGATGTGATACAAATTAAGGTGATCGTGTTTTTGGGTGCATGTGATTTGAATTGCTCTAAGTCAAGGATTGAAAAAATCTTGATTTTTTGTTTTTCGGACTTTTGAGATAATATATTGAAATGAGTTGGTCTCTTGTGAGACCGTTTCACGGATCCCCTTCCGTGAGACGGATCTATTTGATCCACTATCTAGCCCAACCAAACCCACCACAATACTAGCCCACAACAACACTAACCCATGGCCCAGTCCAAAATAATACCAACCTACAGTGAAGTAATTTAGTTTCTGTTAAGAAAAGTGTAGCAAAACTATGGCAGAGGACTCAATCATAACTATGGATGAACAAATTAGATACAGAAAGCCCAGAAACCCAGAAACAGATTCGAATTCGAATCGCTCCAAAACCACAATTTCACCAATCCTCCTATCCTCGAGCCCATCCACCGAAACCCCCACCTCAAAGAAGAAGAAGAAGAACTTCACTTCCTCAACATTCAGAGGACTCGGTTGTGGGTTGAAGTAGAAAAATCATGATTTTGGTGTGGATGATGAAGGATGTTTCAAATGTACAATGGATACAGAGATTTACAAGTTTTCTTTCCACATTTTAAGATCCATTATTTATTTTATTTTTGATCAATTTTAAGGTCCATTATTAATAAACACAGGTTACATTTTGAATAGAGAAATCTGGCCAACATATCTTGTCTATGAAATGCAAACTCAGTGCAATATAATTGTCCAAGTGCAATATAACTTTTAATTTAACAGTCAATAATTTTAACATCAAAATTTTATTAACATCAAAATTTTATCAAAGCAGTAATTTAATATGGACAAATAAAAAATCACATTAATTAAGCTCAAGTGAGCTCACTTCACTTGGACAAATATCATTTTATTTTATTTTATTATTATTATTTTTTTGTATTGAAGAGTTAACTTAAAATGCTACAACTTTCATAAAGAATATAAAGTCAAATTTGGATTGAAAAATAAGATACAAAAAACGCATATTTATAGTTGTAAAATACATACTTATAGTTGTAAAACGCATACTTATACTTAAATTTGGTGAGAAAATAAAAATAACATTAATTAAGTTCACTTCACTTGCACAAAAATCATTTCATTTTTTTGGTGTGGTATTGGAGAGCTAACTTAAAGAGCTACAACTTTCATGAAAAATACGAAATCAAATTCAAATGGAAAAGTAAAATACAAAAAATGCATACTTATAGCTATAAAACACATACGTATAGTTCTAAAACACATACTTATACAAACTTATGTATTTATATGTTTATTGAATCATGTGGTTGTAACTTATAGTTGTACAACACTTACTATAGTTGTAAAACGAATATTAATATAATATTTGAACATAAACAGACAAACTAATTCACTAAAACAAACTCATACTTATAGTTTTAAAACAAATACTTATAGTTGTAAAACATATACTTATGCTTAAATTCAGTGAGAAAATAAAAATAACATTAATTCAGTTCATTTCACTTCAACAAATATCATTTTAGTTTTTTTATTGGAGAGCTAATTTAAAGTGCTACAACTTTCATGAAGAATACAAAGTCAAATTCAGATGGAAAAATAATACAAAAAATATATACTTATAGTTGTAAAACACATACTTATAGCTGTAAAACACATACTTATACTTAAATTTGGTGAAAAATTAAATATTAATATTAATAAAATTCACTTCACTTGAAAAAATATCAATTTATTTTTTTTGGTGGTATTGGAGAACTAATTTAAAGAGCTATAACTTTCATGAAAAACACGAAGCCAAATTCAAATGGAAAAATAAAATACAAAAAACACATACTTATAGTTGTAAAACACATACATATAATTATAAAACACATACTTGTAGAAACTTATGTATTTATATGTATTAAATAGTGTAGTTGTAACTTATAGTTATCAAACACATATTTATAGTTGTAAACCGTATATTAATATAATATTGAACATAAACGGACAAACTAATTCACTATAAAAAATGCATACCTATAGTTGTAAAATGAATACTTATAGTTGTAAGACACATACTTATACTTAAGTTCGGTGACAAAATAAAAATAACATTAATTAAATTCATTTCACTTGGATAAATATCATTATAATTTAATTTAATTTAATTTAATTTTATTTTTTTGCTATTGGAGAGCTAATTTAAAGTGCTACAACTTGTATGAATTACAAAGTCAAATTGGCCCGGATGGAAAAATAAAATACAAAAACCACATTCTTATAATTGTAAAATACATATTTATAGTTGTAAAACACATACTTATACTTAAATACTATGAGAAAAAAGTATATTATATATTATCAATTTTCACATCATTATATATTTAAAATTTTCAATCCTGTATACATAAAAAAACAAAATGAAAAAAAAAAAAATCAGCCAAATATATTTAAAATATTAAACATAACTAACATTTTATCAAGAAAATCTTATTTGAAATTTTCATTCCACTGTACATCAAAAATAAACTAAAAAATCAATACAATATACAAATAAAACTTATTTAACTATTCAATCAAAACTTGACATTTCGAAAAAAATTAAAAAGAAGGTGGTTATTTATAATTAATTACATAGAGGAAAGTTTCATTTTATCGATCAATGCATGTCTCCTAATTTAAATTTTCTCTCATTTATATACTAAAATCAAATATATTGGGAAGAAAACAGCTGATGAATAATACAATAATTGGAACCGATTAAGCTTTTAATCATATGACTTATAAAGAAATTAATTTGATATTATGAAATGGAAAAACTATAACCTTCAATTAGAACTCAATGTTTACGTTAGTTTTCTGAATCAGTTTATCAAAGATCGAGGAATTATTTAAGTAAAGGAATTTAAAAAAAATAAGGATAGTTGTGGAATCTTTTATGAAGAAATCCAAAATTAATGAGAATGAAAATGATTCTATGTATTGGACTAAAAGGCCTACAATTTTCTCTAGTGTGTACATAACACACACACAAAAAAAAAGAGCAAATTGTATGACACAATGCGACGCGATTTTTGTGGCAATGAATTCTATTAGATAATGAATTCAATAAGACTTCATGTGCGGCAATGTGGTTGGTGGGCTTGGATTTGAATGATTGAGATTTTTCATGAATTGGGGGGGAGAATACATTAGTTGGGCTGGATTTGAGATTGGATGAGTCATGGGAGAAGGGTTGGGCCGGATCATGGGCTTGCAAGTCAGGCCAAAAGATCCATCTCACGGAAGGGGATCCGTGTGACGATCTCACATGAGTTTTTGCGTATTGAAATTGGGTTGGATTCATTTTAGGTAGAATTTTAGAAAATTATTTGTATATATTGGTTAAATTGTTGAATAAATAGAAGGGAATACAGAATAATATTGTTATTTGATAAAAAAAAAAAAGTGAAATTTCATTTTAAAATTTCTAGAAAAAATTGAATGGTAAATATTGAGACAGATTACAAATTATGTATTAGATAATATTTCATCTTGCATATTGAATCTTAAAATTTCATGTAAGACCGAAATTAACCATATTGAATAAGTTGACCCATTTTGTTGATGCTTATGAACTCTATCTTACATAAAATCTCACGTGAGACCGTCTTACGAAGGCCTACTCCAAATGATGAGTCATTTATGGTATAAAACTAATCTTATATTAATTGTGGTAATTTTGGCCACCAAAACTCTATTATATTTACTAGTTATGTTCGCGTTTAATTGTATGTTTATTAATTTGTTGAAAATTATAAAATGAGTCCAATTTTATTTTTAATTAATTTGTAGAAAATTATAAATGAGTTTTATACAATGTACAAGATGTTATTGTAACATTTTTCTAAAAAAAAATTCGTGGGAAACTATTTGCACTTTATGCTTTAATTAATTTTTTTTTATCATAAAATAATATTATTAACTTTTTTTTTGGGTCATAAATATTATTATTAATTTTTTTGTCTTAAAATATTAGTATTATTAATAAAATATTATCTAATTAATTTCTCTTGTTATCCTAACCTGGTTAGACTTCTTTCCTAACCATATACGGATTAGAAGTCCCTTTCTGATCAAGAATTGATCACATTATTATAAATACCCCAAATTAAATTACAACACATTTCATATTTCACATTCACTTATTCTCTTTGATCTACAATCCACTTTCTCTTTCTTTCGTCTTTCCAAGAAACAGTGAGATGTCGTGTGATTGTTATCACCGAGTGTTTGAACCCAGTTTAACCAATACTGCAATCAGAAGGTCTCTTTTACCCCAAAACAGCATCAAATTCCACTTCTCGGTGGAGCTAAAAATATTCAACGTGATTCAAAACATGGATGGAACTACTGAACCTATGGAACAATTTGCTTCGTCGGGGACATATACCTCCGCAGAACTATTGTTCGACAATTCCACAATAATTTCAGAGATACGAGAGTCCCTATCTGGGCCTCTCATATCTCTGCTTTTGTTGGAACAAGAACACAGTCGATTGATCCAATATGTATGTGATGCAGCACGGGAATCTGTCAGGGGACTCGAGAAAGGCTATGTCAATGTCAATCTTGAATTCAAGCTGCTTTTAGAACATGATCATGTATTTCATGAACGTTGTTATCCTATGCTGAAGAAGTACGATGTTGGTGCTGCTTCCAAAAGCAGTGATCAAGAGAGTTGTAGCATCTGCTTGGATGATTTGTTCAGACATGGTGGTGATGAAGAAGTGATGTGCACGCCCTGTGATCATGTTTTCCATGGAGATTGCATCAAGAAATGGTTGGATAAACGTTCTTCTTGCCCACTTTGTCGATTTGAGATGGACACTACTTAGATTGTTTTCAAGATTTGTTTATTGGAAACTTCTTGTGATGTTTATATGAACATAATTAGATCTTAATTTGAAATCTGCTTTGATCAATTTGTTTATTGTTTTTTGTTATTTACTTTTTTTTTTTTTTTTAAATCAAGACATCTAAATAATTATATGAAAGTGTGGATGAAGGATTGGAATAATATTATTATTTCACCATTTAGGTTAGGCTAGCTTGTAAAACAAGGTTGGGTTATGTTCAAATATTCAAAGTTAATTGAGATTATAAGAACGGATCGGATACTCTATATCAAAATATTTGTTCCATTTGTATACCACATCAAAATAACATAATTTTGAACAAATAAAATTGCTTAATTTAACTGTTAATTATAACCATTATTATTTTTAACATTTATATAATATCATGAGATTTTGATGTGATATATTGATGAGAATGAGATGGCCGTTTGAGTACATATGATCTAAATTAATTGCTATATGAGCAAGGATTAAAATATCTCGAATTTTTGCTTTCCGATTTTTTTGAGATAATACATTGAAATTGGCCTGGGTGGATTCATTAGGTAGAATTTTGGTAATTTTTTTGTATATATTGGTTAAACTCAGAGTAAATAGTAGGGAAAATAGAAACTTTCATTAATTATATGTTTATATATTATCGTAAATTTGATGTATTCAAATTTGATTTATAAAAATTAGATATATGAAACAAAATAAGTAATAGTTATAAACTATATAAGCACTTAGCTGATAAATGCATAACAAGTGTATTCATATTGTATTGCAATTTATAATCATTTTTTCTAACAAATCCATCCATGAATAGCAACAAGTATAAATTCTCAATGTGAATCTAATCTCAATGATGTTTTGTAAAGAATAATCTAATGTCAAAATATTGTGTTGTATGATAATTTTAAAATTTGGAATTTAAATATTCAAATATTTTGACTTATATTGTTACAATGAAATATAAATTATGTAAAATTTTATTATTATGAATAATTTAATTTTATATATGAATTTTGAATGTTTGTATATTTTAATTCAAAATTTTATATTTAAAATATAAATATAATTTTTTTATTAATAACCGTAAGGTTAGAGTTAGGTTCAAAATATTAGAAGTTCTTTTAAGTTGACTTGTTTAACCTGAAACCTGGCGAAATTGTTATGGTCAAGCCTTTTAATTTCTCTAGTTAGTTCTTAATAATTATTGTTAATTCATTAGTATTTTAAAGTAAATCTATGTATATAATACAAATTTTCTAATATTTAATGTTAAATTTCTGATTTTTGTTATTTCTTTTCCAAAATTTTACTGATATTTAAATTGACATTTTTACCAATATTTTCTAAATTCTAAATATAGACGTTTCGAACGAAATCAATACGTTTTGAATCTTCAATACTTTTTAAATTCTAAATTTGAATCTTGCTACAAAGTAAACAAGGAAAGGTTGGTAAAAAAACAAAAAAATATTTTGGTCATCTTTGTTAGGGTTGATCACCCAAAATACCAGAGAACACACCAAGAACCAAGCCCAGAAACTGCTTTGAAAAATCCACTAAGAATTGAGGTTGAAATCAGCTTACAAAGATCACGCGAAAATTAGGGTTTTCTGCTAACACTCTAGAACCCTAATCTCTCTCTTATCTCACTGATAACTTGAATACGAATTATCAAATTATAACTGGTAATACATCAATATATACTGGTAATACATCAATATATACTGATCTAAAACCTAAGGGTCCATTTGAATGGGTGAATTTGAGGAGGAACTTGAAATCCATGGTAGTAAATTCATCGATGATATTTGGATGGATGTGGATTTCAAATTCATCCGTATCATTTTGAACTAATTTTGGAGTCATTTTAATGGATTTCAAATGCACTTCAACCTGAGTGGATTTGAAATCCATTTATTTCAAATCCTGGATTTCAAATCACTCTATCCAAACACAATCTAAACTAATTTCAAGAAACTGCTTGAGGATAGCAACGAATTTGGCTTGCAAATCTGTTTCTGCGTGAACTTGCCCTAACTGAATCCCTAGTGCATAACTGAAAAAACAAAAAAAGATCCGGTTCGGACACGAAACTTGCAGACTCTAGTTCGAGGCGATCCAGACCGGTTTTCTTTGATTTATTTCTGGTTCATAGATCACTGAATTATTTCCGAGTTATATCCATTCACAATCTCAAATAAGTTATTTATATGATCTTGAGTTATTTATTATCTCCATAATAAATCTACATGTGTTATTTAATTGTACAAGCTGTATTATACAAGCTATATGATGAAAAAAGTCCATACAATAACCAATGAAGTATGATGAGGTGAAGAAAAATACCCACCACAAATTATGTAAAAGAACTCAAAACAGTAAAAGATTCAAAAATAGATAAAAATGACAAGAGAAATATATTTTTAGATAAAAGTGTTGAATATTCTCCAGCAGTAGTATGAATTTGCGCCTCCTTTTTACAAAATAAGAAAGACTTTACACAAAATAGATATTTATAACTTATTTCTAGGTTAAGGGTAAAAATGACATTTCCCCTCTAAAAACCATATGTAAGTCTACTGAGCCAAGACCCTCGAAAGATAGATTTACACAATATGTGTTTTTCATATATTACAAGGTAACCTTATGATTTTCAATATTTGTATTTTATAGGATTATACGATATGATCATGATACAAAATTGACCTTTTTTTTTTTTTTTTTAAACTTTTTTCACTAGAATAATTTTGTCAATTTTTCTGATTTAGGGTAGAAAAATAATAAATCAACCATTTGTGGTGGAAAAATAATATTTTATATGAAATTTGGTGATTTTGACCACCAAACTCTATTATTATATTTAACTAGTTAAGTTCACGTTCAATTTTACTTTTATTAATTTGTTGAAAATTATAAATAAGTTCAATTTTTTAAAATTAAGTTTTAGAAAATCATAAATGAGCTTTATACAATGTACAACATGTTATTGTAACATTTTTTTGAATTTTTTTTTTTTGAGAAACGCTTTGCACTTTATGCTTTAATTAATTTTATTTATCATAAAATAATATTATTAATAACTTTTTTTGGTCATAAATTTTATTATTAATTTTGTTGTCTTAAAATATTAGTATTACTAATAATATATTATCTAAACAATTTCTCTTGTTATCCTAACCTAGTTAGACTTCTTTCCTAACCACATACGGATTTGGAGTCCTTTCTAATCTAGAATTGATCACACCTTCTACATTATTATAAATACCCCAAATTAAATTACAATACATTTCATATTCACATTTACATCCCACTTTCTTTCATTCGCTTTCCCTTTCGTCTTTCCAAGTAACAGTGAGATGGAGTTTGATTGTTATCACCGAGTCTTCGAACCCCTTTTAACCAATACTACAATCAGAATGTCTCTTTTACCCCAAAACAGCATCAAATTCCACTTCTTGGTGGAGCTTAAACAATTCAACGCGATTCAAAACATGGATGGAACTACTCAACCTATGGAACAACTTGCTTCGTCGTCAACGTATACCTCCGCAAAACTAGTGTTCGACAATTCCACGACAATGTCAGAGATACGAGAGTCCCTATCTGGGCCTCTCGTATCTCTGCCTTTGTCTCAACAAGAACGTACACGATTGATCCGACATGCATGCGACACAGCGAGAGAATCTGTCCGGAGACTCAGGAGCCTTCAGAGTGGTCATGTTAATATCAATCTTGAATTCAAGCTGCTTCTAGAACATGATCATGTATTTCATGAACGTTGTCATCCTATGCTGAAGAAGTACGATGTTGGTGCTGCTTCCAAGAACAGTGATCAAGAGAGTTGTAGCATCTGCTTGGATGGTTTGTGCAGACATGGTGGTGATCAAGAAGTCATGTGTACGCCCTGTGATCATCATGTTTTCCATGGAGATTGCATCAAGAATCGGTTGGATAAAAGTTCTTGCCCACTATGTCGATTTGAGATGGGCACCTCTTAGATATGTTTTCAAAGATGGGCACTTCTTGTGATGTTTATACGAACATAATTAGATCTTAATTTGAAATTTGCTTTGATCAATTTTTTTTATTTTTTATTATTTCCTGTTTTTATTTAATCATGAAATAATTATTATGAAAGTGTGGATGAAGGATTGAAATAATATTATTCCTTCACCATTTAGGTTAGGCTAGCTTGTAAAACAAGGTTGGGTTAGGTATCAATATTCAAAGTTGATTGGGTTTATAAGAACGAGTCGGATACTCTATATCAAAATATTTGTCATTTATGTACCACATCAAATTAAATAACATAATTTTGAATAAATAAAAGTTGCTTAATTTAACTGTTAATTATAACTATTATTATTTTTTATATTTATATAATATCATGAGATTGTGATGTGATACACAGATGAGTTTGTTAGATTTTGTTACTAGGGGAATTTTGTCAACTTTTCCGATATAGGGTAGAAAAGTAACAAATCAATCATTTGTGGTAGAAAAACAATCTTTTATATGAAATTTGGTAATTTTGCCCACCAGACTCTATTATTATATTTAAGTAGTTAAGTTCACGTTCAATTTCATTTTTATTAATTTGTTGAAAATTATAAATAAGTCCAATTTTTTTTTAAAATTAATTTGTTGAAAATCATAAATGAATTTTATACGATGTACAAGATGTTATTGTAACATTTTTTTTTTCTTTTTTTAATTTGTGGGAAACTCTTTGCACTTTATTCTTGAATTAATTTTATTTATCATAAAATAATATTATTATTAACTTTTTTTGTCTTAAAATATTAGTATTTTTAGTGATATATTATCTAAAAAATTTCTCTTGTTATCCTAACCTGGTTAGATTGTTTTCCTAACCATCTACGGATTTGGAGTCCTTTCTAATCTAGAATTGATCACCTTCTACATTATTATAAATACCCCAAATTAAATTACAATACATTTCATATTCACCCCTCTTTGATTTACGTCCCACTTTCTTTCATTCGTTTTCTCTTTCGTCTTTCCAAGAAACAGTGACATGGATTATTATAATTCTTCAGAGTTGGATTGTCATCACCGAGTGTTTGAACCCAGTTTAACCAAAGCCACAATCAGACCCTCTCTTTTACCCCAAAATTGCATGAAATTCCACTTCACGGTGGAGCTAAAAAAATTCATCATAAATGGAAGCACTGAACCTATGGAACAAGTTGCAATACATACCTCTGCGAAACTATTGTTCTACGAGTCCACGACAATGTCAGAGATACGAGAATACCTATATGGGTGTCTCGTATCTCTGCCTTTGTCGGAACAAGAACGTAGTCGAGTGATCCAACATGCATGCGATGCAGCATGGGAATCTGTTAGGAGACTCAAGAAAGGCTATGTCAATATCAATCTTGAATTCAAGCTGCTTCTAGAACATGATTATGTGTATCATGAGCATTATCCCATGTTAAAGAAGTACGATATTGGTGCTGCTTTCAAGAACAGTGATCAAGAGAGTTGTAGCATCTGCTTGGATGATTTGTACAGACATGGCGGTGATGAAGAAGTGATGTGTACGCCCTGTGATCATGTTTTCCATGGAGTTTGCATCAAGAATTGGTTGAGAAATCGTTCTTCTTGCCCACTTTGTCGATGTGAGATGGGCACCACTTAGATTGTATTCAAGATTTGCTTATTGGAAACTTCTTTTCATGTTTATGAACATAATTAAAGCTTATAAATTTGAAATTTCCTTTCAGTTTGTTTTTATTTTTTAATTTTTTTTTTTGAAATCAAGAAATCTGAAATTATTATATTGGATGAAGTGAATTAATAGTTATTACTTCACCATTTAGATTAGGCTTGTAAAACAAAGTTGGGTTACGTCAAATATTCAAAGTTGGGTCAATTGGAGCAGGCCGGATCGTCTGTCAAAATTATTGTTCTATTTGTGAATCACATCAGAACTATATAATTTCGAATAAACAAAAGTTTCTTAAGTTAATTGTTAATTGTAATATTTATTATTTTCAAATTAATATCAAGAGGTTTTGATGTGAACATGGTGAGATAGGACTTTTACGTACGTATGATTCGAATTGCTATAAGAGCAAGGATGGAAAAGATCTTGAATTTTTGCTTTTCCGGTTTTTGATATAATACATTGAAATGGATTCATTTTAGGTAGAATTCTGGTAAATTTTTTGTATATATTGGTTCAACTCAGAGTAAATTGTAGAGAACATAGAAACTTCCATTATTTATATGTCTATAAATTGTCTTAAGTTTGTTAAATTTGATTTATAAGATTAATTAAATATGTGAAAAGTTAAATAATAGTTTAATATTTATAGACTATATAATCACTTAGCCGATAAATACATACAAATAACAAGTGTATTCATATTATATTGAAATTTAAAATCATTTTTTTAACGGTTCCATATCCATGAATTGGAACAAGTATAAATTCTCAATGTCAATCTAATCTCAATGATGCTTTTGTAAAGAATAATTTAATGCCAAAAAATTGTGTTATATGATAATTTTAAAATTTGGAACTTAAATGTTCAAATATTTTGACTTATGTTGTTGCAATGAAATATAAATTATGTTTAATTTTATATATGAATTTTGAAAGTTTATATATTATAAATAAAATTTTTATATTTAAAATATAAATATAATTTTATTTATTAATAGCCCGTATAGCCCTTAGGATTAGAGTAATATTCATAATATTAGAGGCCCTTTTAAGATGTTGGCCCGTTTAACCCGCAACCTACTTGAATTAGAGTGACAATCGAAACCGTTAGAGACAACCCATTTAACATCTCTAGTTAATTCTAAATAATTATTGTCAATTTGTAAGTATTTTAAGTTAAATCTATGTATATAATACATGATTTTCTAATATATAATGTTAAATTTCTGATTTCTGTCATTTTTAATTTTTTTTTACTGATATTGAAATTGATATTTGTATCAACATTTTCCTAAATTCTAAATATAGATGCTTGTAACGAAATCAATACTCTTTGAATCTTCAATACTTTTGAAACCCTAAATTTGAATCTTGCTAAAAAGTAAACAAGGAAAGGTTGGTAAAAAACAAAACAGAAAAATACTTTTATCATCTTAAACAAGTTATTTACAAGATCTTGAGTTATATACTCTCTCCACAATAAATCTACATGACTTAATCTAATTGTACAAGCTAGCATGATGAAAAAATTATAATCAAACTCCACCAAACTCTATTATTATATTTAACTAGTTAATTTCACGTCCAATTTTATTTCTATTAATTTGTTGAAAATTATAAATGAGTCCAATTTTTTTTAAAAAAATTAATTTGTAGAAAATGTGGTTGTAGAGACAGTCTTTTGTTGGACTCCCCTTTTTTTTTTTCATTTTAAGGAATTGGTTAATATTAGTATTATTAATAATCTAATTAATTTCTCTTGTTATCCTAACCTGGTTAGACTTCTTTCCTAACCACATACGAATTAGGAGTCCTTTCAGATCAAGAATTCATCACCTTATTATAAATACCCCAAATTAAATTACAACATTTCATACTCACTTTTTTTCTTTGATTTACAATCCACTTTCTCTTTCTTTCGTCTTTCCAAGTAACAGTGAGATGGAGTTTGATTGTTATCACCGAGTCTTCGAACCCCTTTTAACCAATACTACAATCAGAATGTCTCTTTTACCCCAAAACAGCATCAAATTCGACTTCTTCGTAGAGCTTAAACAATTCAACGCGATTCAATACATAGATGGAACTACTGAACCTATGGAACAACTTGCTTCGTCGTCAACATATACCTTCGTGAAACTAGTGTTCGACAATTCCACGACTATGTTAGAGATACGAGAGTCCCTTTACAGGCGTCTCGTATCTCTACCTTTGTCTCAACAAGAACTTACTCGATTGATCCGACATGCATGCGATGCAGCGAGGGAATCTGTCGGGAGAGTCAAGACCCTTCAGAGTGGTCATGTCAATATCAATCTTGAATTCAAGCTGCTTCTAGAACATGATCATGTATTTCATGAACGTTGTTATCCTATGCTGAAGAAGTACGATGTTGGTGCTGCTTCAAAAAACAGTGATCAAGAGAGTTGTAGCATCTGCTTGGATGATTTGTTCAGACATGGTGGTGATGAAGAAGTGATGTGTACGCCCTGTGATCATGTTTTCCATGGAGATTGCATCAAGAAATGGTTGGATAAACGTTCTTCTTGCCCACTTTGTCGATTTGAGATGGGCACCTCTTAAATTGTTTTCAAGATTTTCTTATTGGAAACTTCTTTTGATGTTTATGAACATAATTGGAGCTTAATTTGAAGTATCTAGTTTTAGTGTGTTTTTGTTTATTATTGTTTCCTTTTTTGAAATCAAGAAATCTGAAATTATTATATGAAAGTGTGTATATGATGGATTGAATTAATAATTGTATACAACATCAAAACTACATAATTATGAATAAATAAAAGTTTCTCAATTTAACTGTTAATTGTAATCATTATTTTTCAAATTAATATCAAGAGGTTTTGTTGTGATTCATGGTTGAGGAAAATGGATCATTTGCTGGTGTCAAAAAACCAGCATGAGGTGCGCAAATCAAATACTCTATACCATATATCTATGTACCACGCGTGTATCACATTCCAAAACATGTTATATTAATTTTCAAATTAAAAGCGATTATAAAAAAAAGAAAAAGAAAAAACATGACAAAAACACGGTGTATATACCCAACACCTCATGCTGGGTATCCATATCCATGGTTGAGATGGGACTTTTGGGTACATAGGATCTAAATAGAACAAGGATTGAAAAATCTCAAATTTTTGCTTTTCGGTTTCTCTAAAGTAATCTATATTGAAATGGGGTGGATTCATTTTTGGAAGAATTTTGGGAATTATTTGTACATATAGGTTAAACTATAGAATAAATAGTATGAAAATGAGAAAAATATTGTTATACGATTAAAAAGAAGTTGGGAATTTCATTTTAATTTTTTTTGAAAAAATTGAATGGTCAATATTAAATTAAATCACAAATTTATGTAACAGTGAGGTATTAATTCTAGGGATATTAAAATGGGTAGTGGCCTGATGGGCCGGCCCATTTTAATAGAAAAAAAAATGAATTTTGAATGTTATTTATATTTTAATTCAAAATTTTATATTTAAAATATAAATATAATTTTTTTAATAGTATTTACAGAGCTAGAGTTAGTTTTACAATATTAGAGGTATGTTTATGTTGACCCGCTTAATTCAAAATTCATTAAGGCTAGCCCGAAATCATTAGGAGCCGTTTATCCCGAAACCATTAGAGACTTGTTTAACATCTCTAGCTAATTCTGAATAATTATTATCAATTTGTTAGTATTTATGTATATTATATTTTCTAAGGCATCTGCATTAGATGTTTTTAGTGAAATATTGATATATTAAAATAATATTTAAAAAGTTAAGAAAATGGAGTAAAACTTTGAGTCAGGTCCGTCACATAACTACATCACACTCTCTCCTAAGAACTAGTTTCTACTGAGAAATTATCACACTGCAATAACATTTTTATTATTTTATATTCTAAAAACACTGTTTATAACAACTACTACAGATGCCTAATATATAATGTTAAATTTCTGATTTTTGTCTTTTTTTTTTCAAATTTTTAGTGATATAAGAATTTATATTTTTACCAATATTTTCATAAATTTTAAATACTGATGTTTCTAAGGAAATCAATAATCTGAATCTTGATAAAAAGTAAACAATGAAATAGGTAGGTAAAAGAAGAAAAATACTTCTGTCATCTTAAACAATTTTTTTACATGATCTTGATTTATATATTCTCTCCACAATAAATCTACATGAGTTATTCTAATTGTGCTATACTGTATTATACAAGCTAGCATGATGAACAAACTCATGATCAAACTCCATACAATTATGACCAAAACTATGATGGGCACATATAATGGAACTTGACTTAAAATTAGTGACCTGGGCTGTGTAGCTTTGATTTTACTTAAAAATATTTTATTTTTATATTTAATTCAGGTAAAATAAACATAAGTGATAACATTTATAATAAAAATTATTTCTCAGTGAATTTTCGTTAGATTATATTGAATTTTCGATAAATTTGTATGAATGTTTAATTATATGAATTGTGTTTGAATTAGTGATATTTAGTTGAATTGGTTATATTTGTCGAATTTTTGTGAATTACATGTTGTTTTATTGCAGAGACGAAGAGTCAAAAACTTGGTAGATTAATGTAGGCTTCGAAACGGTGCCAAATTTTAGTTAGATTTATATGAATATCTAATTCTGTTAAAATATTGATTATAAAGTTGAATTTTTTTTATATTTAGTTGAATTGGTTATATTTGTCTTGTTGTTGGAAATTGTATATTGTTTTATTGCAAAGACAAAGTTGTGCAAGATTCCTTGACCTATGTTGTGCAAGATGATGTGTAATTCAATGGAAAGAAACAATCCCAGCATGTACAAGTCAAGAAATGTTATTATTTCAGAATGACAATTAAGACAACTAATTGAAATTAGTTGCAACTATAATTTATCATAAACTTATTTGGAGGTTAAATAAATCAGAAAATTCAAACCCGCATGTCGCCTCCAGCACTTCCAGTCATTCCATATAAATACTGTCTGAATAGAATCACTAACTAAAACCCTTGGTGAAAGACTCTAAGTCTGTATATTTGTATGCATGGATTTTCTTTCATCCATCAGACAAGTTTTACCTCAACCAAAGACAGATTTGTAATATCATTCAACTCCAGTTCTGAAGTAACATAGCTTCACAGAACATGAACTTCCAGCATGTGATCAAACTTATTCCTTGTGTCACAGCTACACCAATCTTAATTTTCTCCATGTTACTTATGGTAATTTTATACATCAAACGACTCGTTTCCTTACGGTAATTTATGATGCCTAGTTACTTGAGGATAACATGCCATGAAAACTAAGATTAAATGCAATGCTATGCAACATCATTAGTCATAACTAACTGGTGTCGAAGAAAAAAATCAGGCCATAACTAATAATAACTTTTAAGATCTTCAAAGAAAGAAAACTAGCATGTTCAGAAGATTTTCCTCAATGCAGAAAAAGTTCCTGTCTCAATACTAAGACAGTCAGCTCTATTTGCAATCTGTTCCACACTCTGCAATTGACAAGAGTTAGTCCCATAGTTGATATTTTACATCCTGACTATAACTCTGATGATGTTGGTTGGTAACAAACTCAGATGCTTTGCAAAACAAAACTAGAGAAGAGTATTTCCAATCTCTAAAAGAAAGCAAAAGTATTTTCCAAAATATATGAAGCAGACATTCTGAGAAGACATACCTCTTCCCCAGATACATATATAACTCGACCTGGAGTATCTGCACCATTGACCTCCGCTATTAATGCAGCAATCTGGTGCCACGAATTTTACCAGAGAATTATTAAATGTCAAAGCAGAGATCACCTGATTATCACAGTTGGAAAAAAGCTAAACCCCAAACATCAATATATACTCTGTAACAATAGTGTGCTTTTATGAAAACCGAGATTCTGCTGATCATCATGAAAGCCAAGATTCCGCTGCTCTAAGATTATCACGAAAAACGGAAGCACCTCAGAATTCAGTTCTGAAAGTTTCATGAATAACGAAATCAAAATTTACCATGGAAAACAAAAAAACACCATAAAGCTCTTCTTCTTTTGTTCAGATAACAAAATGTGCGCGCCTCTTTAATTAAAATGAATTGCTATTTTCTTTCTTTTATTTATGAAAATGATTTGTAGCCTTATTTTCTACACTCTCTAACTAATACACATATCATTAACCTTAGATATATTTATAGGATATTTATTTTCAATGAATTGCGATTTTCTCTCTTTATTTATGAATGATAAATTTGAGAAACCAAAAGAGGTTTTTGTAAAAATTAATTTTGTTGGTCCCAAGTGGTTAGAGGTTCAGGGGTGAATGAACCTCTATCAAATTTTATGTTTTAAAACTTGTCTGTAAACATGTTGCTAATTCTACAGAGAATGCAGCAACTCTCTCAATTCAGTAAGCTAACAGTATGCTTGTTCAGCTTACTATTTCGGTATTTTCACAATATGCAGCGGAAATAAAAAATAGAGTTTCTTTTGAAAAATAATTTTCTTTTCACAAGTATGATTTTATCAGAATCCTTTTGGCAGTATGAGCAAGATAGATATATGAGATATATAGCAAATAGGTAAAACAGTAAACACAAAGGTTTATAGTGATTCAAAGATGGTGTAATCCTTCTACGTCCACTCTTCTCCTTTACACAGGAGGAACACCACTAGGTCAATTTGCTTTACAAGTTTCAACTTTACAAACTTCTTCCTAACGAGTCAAACCTACTAGAATCAATGAGATTCCTAGGCTATTCCCACATAAGGTACAACACTCACACAGAGTAAACAACTTTACACAAAGACTAACACTTAGTGATGATCTAAATTCTTCCAACTAAGGACACCAACTAAAACAACCTAGCACACAGCAAATAGGTTAAAAAGATATGGTATTCAACTATTGCTTTCGAAGACAGCCTTAAGATCTTCAGAGCTCTAAATCTTGGGTTTGGCTGCTTCTGAAAGTTGAGTGACTAAACTGTAGAAAACTTGTGTTTTGCTTGAGAGTTTGATAGCTTAGAAAATTAGTAGTAAGTTCAGTAGTCTTCTTAATCACTTCACCTTCTATTTATACTTGTAGAGAATGTATCAGTTGAAGAGAAGATACACTCCTTGTAGAAATTCGAAACCTGATCTTCATGATCTTTGCATTTAATGCGCCTGGAGAAACTGGAAAATAGGACATGTCCTACTCTGCTCCATATTAATAGTGTCACTCCTCGGCAACAATGCGTTTACAGGTCCTCGGTCCAGATGACATCACCTTATTGGTCAGTTGCTAACTTCCATCTACCGGTTACTTTGATATTGTAGAAATCTTGTAACTTCCATCTACCGGTAACTTCGATCTACCGGTTACTTTGATATTGTAGAAATCTTGTAACTTCCATCTACCGGTAACTTCGATCTACCGGTTACTTTGATATTGTAGAAATCTTGTAGTGCATTCAATACATCCTCGTACTACAATAAATAAGTTAGAATAACTTAAAGTTTACTGCTCAAGTTGCAGTAACTGCTTACTGTTCTGCGTATGCTTCCTGATCTGCGTTTGCTTACTGATTCTGGAATAGCTTCCTGTTTCCTGAATCCTGCAGACAGCTTCCAATTCTCCTTACTGCTTTCTGTATGCTGCTTACTGATTCAGCTTGTTAATTCTGCTTATTGATCTTTCTTGCTGAAAAACAACATCCAATACTTCTTCACAACCAGAATTTTACTAACATCAGTATCCTCCATCTTTCTAATTTTTACAACTTTTACAAATACAACATAGAAAGATAACATTACAGAACTAAGTTCCACTTAAACAATGTGGAAAAATGGGTACTCTAACTTCCTATATAAAGTTATTTATCTCATCAAAATCCTATCAGAAATATCCTAACATCACCAATTTGGCGACTGGGGCAAAGTTTCGTGAAAATTAATGCCCTCAATCTGTGCGAATCCCTTTGCCACCAAGCATGCTTTGTAACACTCTATCTCGCCATATGGTTCTTACTTAATTTTGTAAACTCATTTTGAGGCAATCGTTTTCTTTCCGAGTGGCAATGGTTCGAGTGTCCATGAGCCATTTTCTTCCAATGTCTTCATCTCCTTTTGCATCACCTCACGCCACTTAACATCCTTAATATAAAAATATTTAAGCTCATCATGTGAAGTGATGGCCGCAAGGAAAGCCCTATGAGTGGTAGAAAATTTATCATATGAGACAAAGTGAGATAAAGGATATACTGTCTGAGGTTCCAGGATTGGTAATGGGTTGTGAATGGTCTATGGACTCTAGCAGTTCTATAACATAAGAATCAAGGTGTTTTGGTTGCCTCTTTGTCCTTTCACTCCTTCGCAAATTTTCATTAATCTCAATGGTATTGGTAGTTTCTTGGGCTGAAAAGGAACCAGTGGCAACATTTGGCCCAAGAGAAGGTGGCTCATCAATGGTTTGATTGGCTTGATTCATTGTTGGGCTAGCTAATTGGTCGGTCAGTGGGGCTTCATATGTGTTTAAATGCCCAAAGTCATCATTGTCTCATTCAGCTTGCCTTTGGTGGACTATATTGTCAAGTTGAGCTTCTGGACTGGTGGTCTTGAATGGGAATACATTTTCAATAAATTTCACATCCCGAGATGATATATTTGTTTGGTTTCCAAATCAAAAACACGGTATCCCTTTTGAGAGTTTGGATATCTGACAAAAACACACGACCTCTCTCTAACACCAAATTTGTCACCCCATTTTCGATTATCTTTAGCATTTACCAAACACCCAAAAATGTGAAGGTGTTCATAAGAAGGTTTTCTTTTAAGTAAAATCTCATATGGAGTTCGATGCTTGAATACTTTTGAAGGTAACCGACTTATAATGTATACAGTAGTTAAGATGCATTCTCCCCAAAATTCTATGGATAATCCTGCTTCAAAACGCAATGCTCTGGCCACCTCTAATATGTGTCGATGTTTTCTTTCTACCACCCCATTTTGTTGTGGTGTGTCAGTGCATGATGTTTCAAGTATAATCCTATGATCAACATAATAATTTAGCATTTTTGTCTTGAAAATAAGTATACAAATGTATGCTTAATAATATATTCATAATGAGTATAAAAAATTTGTACAATTCAAAATAAAAAAAATCTAATTTCAACATACCATTAAAAAAATTATATAATTTTTTTCCAAATGCCTTAAAGTCAGAATTTCTCAATTTACTTTTTGAACAAAAATATAGATCGATTATCTTAAATTCTGTAGGTTAATTTAAAAAGTTGTAAAAATAAGTAAAATAAATTAATACAAAAGGTGTTGTAATTTTGATATAATCATTATCACCATACTTCAAAAGTGACTTTTCGAGAGTGGAAACCTCATCACCATATTCTACCATCTAAAAAAAATCAATAATCAAAATAAATAAACCCTCAACAAATAATATTTAATTTTGAATATGAAAAAAATAAAGAAAATTCATACATTTTCTAGATCGAATTTAACATGCTTAAACTTTGAAAATAGATCGGACTCCTTCATTAACAAAATTTAAGGTTAATAACAAAATAATGAAATTATTAAGTTATAAAGATTAACATGTATCAAAATAAAAGTAGAACATCGATAGGGGTGACAATGGGCGGGTTCGGGGATGGTATTGACAATACTATCCTCATACCAAATTATCATATCAAATATCATCCCCACTACCATCACCGTTTTGGAAATACGGGATGGGGATGAGGATTTACCGCTCGGGGAACAGATTCCTCACGGGGGATTCGGGTTCCCCAAATTTAATTTTCTACAAGTTAAATTTTTTTTAAAAAAATAATTTTCAATAAAATAAATATCAAAACAATTAAAAAAACTCATAAACAATATCAATCCAACTTAGCATCAAATATCTTGAAATCATAAATCTAGTCTTTAAAGCAAAAGTATGAAATACATAATCAAAATGACAACACAATCTAACAAGTTTGATTGTTTTGAGTAGGGGTGGGTAATATACCGAAAATACCGGTGTACCACACTTACCGTACCGAAAATACCGAAAATATCGGTATACCGAAAATTTCGGTAAGGTATGATACCGTACCGGTAAATTTCGGTACGGTAACGGTATGAATTTTTTTTTTCGATATACCGGTATACCGAAATAATTTTCAGTATACCGGTATAAAAATAAATATCAATATTATTTTTTAATAATTCTAATACAAAAGGATGTTCGGTATACCGGTATAAAAATAAATATCAATATTATTTTTAATAATTCTAATACAAAAGGATGTTCGGTATACCGGTATAAAAATAAATATCAATATTATTTTTTAATAATTCTAATACAAAAATCTTTTTCGGTAATACAAAAATCATTTTCGATATGGAACGGTATGCCGGTCCATTCGGTATACCGGTATGGAACGGTATGCCGGTCCATTCCGGTATACCGAAATGACGGTATGGTAACGGTATGAACTTTTCTTATACCGAAATTTCGGTATACCGAAGGTACGGTATATCGAAATTTTCGGTAAGGTAACGGTATGAAATTTCGGTATACCGAAATTTTCGGTACGGTAACGGTATGACGATAAATTTACGGTATACCGTACCGAACCACCCCTAGTTTTGAGTTGATTCAAAATTTCAATTTCAATTTGAAATTTTAGATATTAAATTATTAATTAATTGGAAAGGAGTCGTGAGGAGTGAGGACTTAGAGTACTTATAGAAAAATTTGGATGTTTTGGTATATTTACTAATATATATATATAAATAATATTAAATGGGAAACTGGGAATCACCGTTTCATATAAATTGGACCGATTTCAGGGTCGGGTATTGGGTGGGGAGCATAAATACCATCCCCATACCATCTTCGTAATTTTTAAACGGGAATTCACCGTCTCGCCCCATTCCCCAATTTGACCGGGGAATTCTCGCCCCATTAACATTGGTACCCAACGTGGATGGTTCCCCACGGGAAAATTGTCACCCCCTAAACATCGAGCTTACTTGAGTTTCATTGCAAGACGCATCAAAACGGTGCAATAATCTCAGGGTTTAACATAAACAACAAAGGAACCCCTAAATAATGGTTGATCACCACTTACTAAAACCTTGAATAGAATATGTCTATTAACCAAAGCTTTAACATTAATTGGCACGTTGCATCCACAAATAACTTCAATGTAACGTAAACATATTTTATACATATATAATTTTATATCCTGTATTTAAACTCGGCGTAATATTATTAAAATGAACAGTGAATCGTTCTTTTAAAACATTAGTTTGCTAATTACCTAAAATACGTTAATGATATGTTATAGAAAGATATCAAACCATAAACATGTGCAGATCTACATATGTATCAAAATACAAAATCTTTATATAAAAATAATGTATGTATATACCAAAATATCATGTATTTATATGAAATATAATTAGAAAAAATTTAATGTGAATGCGTATTGCAATAATTTCATATAGTTTATTCATTTAATTATTGATATATTTGCAAACTCAAATAGGTATATATGATATACTCTACATTTATATGTGTGTGTATATATATATTAATTATATTATTATTATATTATGATCAATAATATTGGTTTTGAAAGAGATAGCTTGTAAATTAGCATTACGTTTTGCAAATACTGTTTTAAGTCAAAATTTCTACAATTTAGATATTTTAGATTTCAAACAAATTCATTAGTTTATATAGTTTTAATTCAAAATTAGTTGTAACATAAATAATTATTTGATATCATATTACTCAATTAATTATTGAATAACTAATTGATTTGAAAAACAAACCATAATGAACTTATATGTGTATTCGAAAAAAATAGTTCAAAAGACAAGATATTTAATAGATACGTATACTCTTTTTTTTTTATTATATACATATCAATTAATATTTCTTGTCATATATATCATTAAAAATATTTGTCAGCAAAATTAGATTATTATATACCATATATATATATATATATTACACAAAAGTAATATTTTTAGAAATTTATAATAAACTCAATTAATATCTTAAAACAATAAAATATAAAATTTGATGAAATTTTTATTATTAGGAAATGAACATAGGCGGGAAATTTTTGACATTTCTATTGTCAGGGGTAATTGTTATTATATATATATATTATATATATTTATATATACAGATTATTTCTCCTATATATTTCTCAGTGTTTCAATCATCAATGGATGAAATCTGGAAAGAGGACGAAAAAAGTTGAATTGACAGCTCTACCCCTGGGAAACACCGAGAAGCCTGAGGGTTGTAATAGAGGATAAGGACAGAGAAGTAGAACCTGGAACGCGATTACAACTCCTCCTCGTTCGAAATCGATTGGAGCTCATCGCCGCCGCCGCAGGTTCGCCGCTGATATCTCTCTCTCTCTCTCTCACAGAACACTCTTGTCAATTGACGATTCAGTGCCCTAATTTAATGATTTCAAATTTTACTGCAAAGATCTTATGCAATTTAGGCGAATGCAATTTTATGTGATTTAGGACCTTTATTATCTGATTTTGCTTCTATTGAGAGATTTAGGTATGATTCTGATGAGTAATAGACTAACATATACAATGATCGCTTACTGGTGGAGACTAGGATTGCAGATCTAAGAAGCACGAAAGTTTGTTATCACTAATATTATGCAATTCTTAACATAAAAATTGCTAAGTGTACGCTTGCTATACCTATACAATCTGCCTTTTAGTATTGGGCGACTGGTGAGACGAGTTATATTAGGTATATGGTATCATCTCGTCGGTAGTACATTTGATGAGGCATACAGTATTCACGGTTCATTTCCATCTATGTGTAGATATGTGTGTATCTTTGAATTTTGGATACTATATTTGGTGTAAGTGTAACAACCGTCGAATTTATGTGCATCTCCACATCTACATGTGGAGGTGTGTGCATTTGTGTATTTCTGCCTTTTGGTTAGGGACATTATTCATTGTCCATATCTGGAGATACATGTGAATATGTTTTTGGATGGTGTATACTGCATTGAGTGTATTGATAAACAACTTCACGTGTGATGAGTCTATGTACCACTCCATCACTATCATATATTGTGGTTTACTGTTTCATTTTTTTTTTTGTTGGAACCCTGTTTTGATAATTGTGAACTGATCATTTGATTACATGCAATTGAGGCCAACTTCTTGATGGTCTGTAAATGGTTGCTACAAATATACTGTAGTTTAAGCTTGATAGAGATGATAATTGTATTAGGCTTTTAGTTTTTGATTGAATAGACTTTTAATTACCAATACTACATGTAAATGTAATCATGCTATATTCATTTCTTCTTTCCTGTAATTACAATGTATAGTTCTGCTTCTTCTACTAGGACTACTGGATATTTTATAAAAATGAATATTGATATCAACTTCTTTATTTTCTTTTTTTTTGCAGAGAATAGTCAAGAAAGTGCTCCAGAAGTATGGCTAAGCATCATCCCGATTTGATTATGTGTCGTAAGCAACCAGGAATTGCCATTGGGAGGCTTTGCGAGAAAGACGATGGGAAATGTGTCATCTGTGATTCCTATGTCCGTCCTTGCACACTTGTACGGATATGTGATGAGTGCAACTACGGGTCTTTTCAAGGGCGGTGTGTTATCTGTGGAGGTGTGGGGATCTCAGATGCTTACTACTGCAAGGAGTGTACTCAGCTCGAAAAAGACAGGGATGGGTGTCCAAAGATAGTCAATTTGGGTAGTGCGAAAACTGATCTCTTCTATGAAAGGAAGAAATACGGCTTCAAGAAGAGGTGATGATGCCCACTGATAATGGTTTTTCCTTCCTACTTATAATCCTATTGTGTTTTAAGCATTCTTGATGTAATAGACGATGAGATTTTCGTAATGCTTACTTGCACCATGTGACCATGAAACTTTGCCTTTACTTGCTCTTTCGGTTGAAAATGTATGACATTGAAGTGATAATCATATATTACTACTAAACGGGGGTTGTCTTGGTGAATTTTTTTCTGGATCCATGTCAATGATATGCAGTCTACCTAGCTTTGTCATAGGTAGAAGTAGAACTAAGAGTTTCTTTTTTGAATTTTTTGGTGAATTAGCTAAGCTTCGTTATTCATTGATTATTTGGTATTTGTTGATGGCAATTGGATTGGGATATAGAACTTCATGAACCAAGTGAAAGTTGCTATACAGGATGTAAGTAGGCCAGTTTCCTCTCATCTTCGTGGTTAGACATGCTCACGAAATTTGTTCTGTTTTTTAAGTCCCATTCAATTACAATCATATTATGGTGTACGATCGACTCTGCTTGCTTGATTCAGGTGGCTGGAAACTGGAAACTCCGATAATCTTCTTGCCAACTACTAACATCAACTTATTGTAAGATGTATATATTGGTTCCAAGTCACTGGAAACCTGAGGGAAAAAAAAGGTCCTTAGCAAGAGATCTGATCAAACCTCATATTGATAAATTTGAAACTTGAGTTAGAGTTCCATTTCCAGAGTAATTCACACTCAAGAGAAGCGGTCTCCCTTGCCTTCTAGGAAAACCACAACTGAATCGAACAGAAAAATATTGTGATGTTTGAACATGTGTTTAGGGAGGGATGCACACAAGAAGATATGGTTATATATTGTCATGGGAAAACATCGTACAAACATAAGTATGATTGATACTGTCACCGTTGTTGCTATAAAACTGATACTGTCATCGTTGTTGCTATAATAAAACTTACTGTGTGAAGTGTTACGTAAAATATGAACAAACATCACAAGAACAATATGTATAAGGTGAGATTATGCATAGTCCATAAAATACTAAACACACCCAAGTTTCAAAAAAAAATCAAAGGTATAAAAATTCATTTTTTGGGTATGGTTAATAAACTTGGGGGTGTGGTTAAACCCCATCCGAAAAGAAATATAGAAACTTTGATTTATAAAAAAAAAAAAAAAAGTAAATTTATAGAAACCTTTGAAAAATAAAAAAAAATTCCAAATAAAATTATAGAAACCTCACTTTAAAATAAATAAATAAACAAACATACATCACAATAACAATAACAATATGTATAAGGTGAGATTATATATACTCCATGAAATACTAAACAGACCAAAGTTTTAAAAAAAATCAAAGGTATAAATAATAATTCATTTTTTGGGCATGTTTAATAACTTGGGGTGTGGATAACCCATAAAAGAAAAAATATACAAACCTTGATATATAAAATATAAAAATATAAACTTCAAATAAAATTAGAGAAACCTTAATTTAAAATTTAAAAAAATCCAAAAAAAAGTGGAGATGCGGGGTATCGATCCCCGTACCTCTCGCATGCTAAGCGAGCGCTCTACCATCTGAGCTACATCCCCATTTAGTTTTTTTTTATTTTATTATTTTTTAAATATAATTTTTATAAATCATGCATCAAGTAAGTTCAGTAGTTGGCGTCCAACATCTGGGCGTCCTATTAATTTAAAATTATTTTTCTGAGCTACAGTTAAGTTGTAACTATTAATTCTCACTACGAATATCTGACCACTTTTCGTTTGTTTATACATATTATTCATTAAAGATTAAAATATCATTATCAACAGATGATTACTTGAGTTGATATATTCTAAATTTCAATTGAAATCTTCAACCTCATTTTTCATTTTCATAAAATTTAATCTCAATTGACCAATTAGAATAAAAAAAATCGAAATCTTATTGGTAGAGTTGATTCGAGTTAACCAATTGCTTTCACTAATACATAAATGAATTTAGTCGTTTGTGAGTTATTTTAAATTGAACTCAATAAAAACTCGTTTAAGGATGTTTAATATGATTTGTTAAACGAGATAAACAAGTCTAAACTTAATGATTCTCAAATCGTTAGCTAATGAGAAGACTCGAGAAGACTCATGACATTTTGATTATATATACACACAGATTTACTAATATATTATTTTTACTTATAATATACTCCCTCTGCCTTAAATTAATTGATATTTTAACATTTTTTACACAAATTAAGGAAACCTACAAAATGATCGGTTTACCCATTATTTTTTTTCTTCCTCTTTATATTTCCAATACTCACTTTGAGATAGTAAAACATTTAATAAGGAATAACAAATGGGGCAATTTTGGAAGAATTGAAGAAAATGTTTTTTGAAATCTCATATGACAAATAGTTTGGGACAAATTTGAAATGCTAAAATGACAATTATTTTGGGACGGAGGGAATATAAATATCTAATTATAATTATTTTTTAAATTGAATTATAAAAATTACATATATAATATATATTTTAGAAAATATAATTTATCTTGTTACTTAATTTGATTTTATAGTATTACTTATAATAAATATTTCGATAGATAAAGTTCGTAACCCATGAATTTATTTAAATTAAACTTGAAATCATTTGATAACAAACATGTCAAACTTAAACTATCAATAATTAATATGATTTGATTACATCTCTAATTTTCCACCTACGTCCAAATTAATCACAAACCAACAAGGAAATTCTAAGATTCAGTGATAGGCTCCCTATAATTGCGAAATAATTATTTTCTCATTAGGTGATGAAATATTAGCATAATGAAATATTATCTTGAAATAAATACATCAAGTTTCTCTAAAGAATGCATGATACCATTTCTTTGACTATATGTGTTATCCACATCTAATTAAAGAAAAAGAGTAGTCTTGGTTTAGTGGTCCATGGAGTCACAATTAGAATATTCAATCAGTACTTTTCATCAGGTTCTCAAAAAGGGTGACATAATTTTCTTAAAGTCAAATATATAATAAATTATGATTAGAATTCCCAAAATTATTGAAGCTTAATAATGCTTCAGTTTCGCATGTTTGTCAATTGAACTACATTTGAATCTTGATTTTGAAGAAGTTTGAGTGACTATTTTCTGAAAATCATAATATATCAAAATTTTGGATATATTTTTTTCGCAAATAATAGTATAAAAACTTGAAATCTTGGACTTAGTAAATAATTATAATTATAACTTGGATAGTCGGTGGGCCAGTGGAGTCCAGAGCATTTAAATAAGTGGGTCCACGTGGGAAGGGCATTAGAGATGAGTGTGGACATATGGCCTTTACTCATTGCAAAAGTCAACAAATTGGGGCGCATGTTTTTACTTCACCTCACCATTCCCTTGCACCAATCGTACACTCACATACTATATGCACATTAATTTCTTGTGTTAAATACTACTAGCAAGATACTATTTAAATGTGGTTTATTTAAAGGGTTCCGTGTATTTATTAGCACATTTTATATAAATGATAAGTATCTATCATAATTCATGAAAAAATTGACAATTTTCATTACGATAGAAGTAAAAAAAATCAATTTTTAATTGAAGATTGCGTGATTTTTAAACTTCTTAAGAAAACTGACCTTTTTATTTTTATTGGAATGAATAATTTGTCAACTATCTAAAATAAATTTTGTGATAAAAAGGTAATCTCTTATGCAACTGGTTGAACGTCTCTTCGGCTCTATACAATCAATTGGTTGGGCCATTTCTAGCAAATCTCGGACCTCTTTATTGGCAAAAATGGAAAGAAGTTTGCTATTTGGTTCTAGATTCGCACTATTTGGGTTATATGGAGATGGAGAAGTAAGGTGATTTTTGATAACTCGACGTGAGACATTGGTAATATTGTAGATAAGATTAGAGGTGGACTGTGGAGTTGGTGCTTGGTGAGGAGGTACATCTAACTCAAAATTTTACCTTCAAAATTGGATTCTTTAGCCTGGAAGAATACTTGAGTGCTGATGTGTTTTATACCTAATTGTTGTTCTGATGCTTGTGTCTTGTATCTGTAAATTGTAATATTGTTGTATGAACACTTTTTGTACACATGGGACTCTCCTTTTATTTTGAATCAAAACTTTATTTGTCGGATTAAAAAAAAACATCTCTTATATAAATTGTGGTATATTTAGAGTATTATATGGTAGTTTGTTTGAATTATTTTTCAATAAATAAAACCGAAACATTAACTCAAATTTAAAATCTTTATCAAATAAACAAAATTAAGACTAATCTAACAAGATTCAACTCGATTAATTTATGTTAACACTCGTTCAATTGTGAACACTGATTGACTCTATGGTGGTTGCAAAAAGCAATATGTGACGTGGCTACCAATTTTCTATATGTAGAGTGTGAACTCAAAGACCAAAGTCTTGCCATTTTCATATCATGACAACACCAATTCATTTTTATTCCACATCGATCTCAATCAATATTTCACCTCAATAATTCATCTATTTCCATTTCCATTTCTCTTACCCCCATTCAAATTTCAAACCTCCGTCATAAACTTCACTGAAAAATCATGACTAATTCAGATGAAGCAAGACGTTCAAGAAAATGTTTCTCCGGTGTTTTAAGCCGGCTGCTGTGCTCCGGCAGCCTTCCGACGCATCCTTCCGACCAGTTCATCGAGTCGAGCATCGACAAGTTTGGTGATCTCAAGCATGGAAAATGTTTGCAGTCAGGTGGGAATAATATCAAACAGGTGGAGAGCACAAAAGCTGCATTAACAACTCCAGGGTTGGTAGCAAGATTAATGGGCCTGGAATCGTTTCCCACCACTCCAAGAGAGAGAATATTGAGTGATTTTTTCAGAAGTAAATCTGTGAACTCCATTGATTTTCTCTCTCATCTTGACCCAATAAAGCATGACCAGCATCACCACAGAAGAGTTAGAACCTCAGTCTCGTTTCGTGATCAAGGAATAAATGATGATTTTACGAGTATGATCCAACGCTTAGAACGTGAAGGAAATGGAAAGGAAGAAGATATGCTCATCAGGGAAAGGCCTAGTGTGAGAAATCAGCATCAGTGTGGGAAGAAGGACATGAGGCGAAAAAACAGGGAATATTTCCAGGGTTCTAACAGGCCTGGAAAAAACCTGGAAATGGAGGAAGAAAGAAAATCAGGGCCTGGAAATTCAGCGTCTCAGAAGAAGGATTTCCAGGGAAGAACAAGAGTAAACTTGAAGGAAAGAAGAACAGTTATCAATTGTAAGGAAGAATTGGTAGTATCAAAGTGTGTGAAGAAGAAAAAGGAAAAGGTTTTGGCTCATAAACTGCAATGCAAGAAGAAAATACACCCTCAAGGCAATGTACCAGGTACGAAAATATACTTTTCTTGAATTTTTAAATTTCTCTTAATTGTTAAAAAAATAAAATCATGATGTTTGTTTTAGTTGGCAAGTTAACCAAAATTTGGGATTTAACCAAAAAAAAAACATTTAATTTTACGTTGCAAATCAAATCACCAACAAATATTTTGATGGTAGCATGTTGATTGAACATCTCACTAATTATACTAGCATTTAGTATGACAAATGAGCTGTAAGTAGTGTCAAGCTTATCAGTGTCTGAACATCGAAAATTTGACTGATGATTCGAGTTGTGAATATAATTTAGGTCGGGTCTGTTTTTGAAATCACACTAATTTCTCTAGATAATAATGAGGTGCATAAACTAATTTGAAACTATATTCATCTAAATTGTTATGAGTAATTTCTGATCTAATATGTGGTACTCTGAGTGTATTCTTTATCAAATATTCGTAGAGTGTGGCACCACTACATCAGTTAAACTGTTGTAAACAAGAACACTAAATGCAAAATAAAACATTATTGTTTTTAAAATCGAATTAAAACAATTAATCTGAAGGTAAACTAGCTAATAGCACTGAATTTTGAGTGGTTGAATGATTCAAAGCCTAGTTCGATTTGATCAAATTTATATTAATTTTAAATATTTTCACGTAGACATTTGATTTGATGTTTGATAACTTAATACAATATATATTTGTCGGTAATTAATTATTATCATTTCTCTTTCTTTTTTCGTACATTTTTTATTTGCTAAATCCTAATTGGTTGATCCATATATCAGTAAATCATTAGTACATTACTAGTGCACGACCCATGTAATACACTTCTTTTTTTTTTTAGAATTGTAATTTGAATAAATATATAATAAAGTCTTTCATTTTCAAACAATATATATTAAATTTATGATTGCAGATTTTTGATGGGAAAGTTTGACCAATATGTTCAACCCACCAACCCTCTTTCAATTTTTAAATTTTTTTTTGTATATTTTTTAAATTAAAAGAATCTCTGTCCTGATCCTTTTTTTTTTTTTTTTTTAATTTCTTGCAGAAGAAGGTAGAGGGGTATGTTCAAGAGGTGCACATTCTGATAATGTTGAGGTCAGAGCAATAAATATTACAAGGAAAATGAAGATTAAGGAGAGTTGTTATTACAAAAGATTGGTGGAAGAAATGTGTACACTAGTGACTGAAGAAGATGTAAAAGAGAATTGGATTAATGGGATGGTGTTGCAGTTTGAAGATTTTGAGGAGATATGTCAACAATTTGGACAGGAAATTCTTGAAGTTTTGTTGAAACAAATAGTTGATGAACTTGTGCTACATTTTGGGACTAGCTAGGAATAAGTAATTATATATTAAGTGTACATGACGAATTAATTGTATGCAGTTTTTGTACTCTATTAATGTATTAAGTGGGAGAGAGGCGTTCTATTACACTTTCACATTACATACTTTTATATCAAATTAATCATCACACGTCACGTGTATCAAATGATATCACTAATTAACACGTGACTTGTATTAAATATCAGGAAATACGAGATGTAACATCAAATGTAATAAAAAATCTGGATCCATCGGGTAGTAACTTTGTTACTAATTTTGATTGAAAATCTTTTTTTACCCACCTTTTGAGTTTAAAATATGAAGCATTCTTATTAAACTACGAGCAGAATTCAATGTCAAATAATCTTTTAAGATAATATTTGTCTTTTTCTTCTTCTTCTTGACTACATGTCAATATATACAATACAAGGTTTACATATGTTATAGACAATGTATTAAAAGTTTGTACAGATTGTTGAGGGTGGGAAAATTCGAATCTTTAATTAAATGTTGTGAAATGTAACTGATGCCAGATTAAGCCTCTGACTTAAACCGATGTATTATGAAATTAAATTTTATTTTATACAATATTACATATAATGATGATATCATTTAATTGACAATATATTTCAATTCTCAAATGAAATATGGAAAGTTAATTTAGAACATAAGATTGCAAGTGAAATCATGATACTCAAATTATTCTCAAATGAAATATCGAAAGTTAATTTAGAACATAAGATTGCAATTGAAATCATACTTAAATTACTCGTGCTGACCATAGGTGAAAAAGAGTCAAAAATTGAAATTTCATTTGAATTCAAATATTTGTAATCTTGCTTTGTAATTATCAGGCAAATTGCATAAATCTCTAGGTGGGTGGATGCTTGTCAGTGTTACTGTAATAACGAATAAGATTATTGCATTTTTATTCTTCTTACTACGTAAAGAAAAGTAAAAATTAAGCAGGTTGAAGAATGAACATGGACTATTATCCTGGTATTTGCACCCAAAAAAATATTAAATACATTCATATTTTCAATATATTTGAAATTCATCAATAATCGAAATTAGATTTTTTTTTTTTTTTTTTTTTTTAGGAAATAGTTGTATATTTAACCACTCTTGATTTTAAATAATTGTTGTTTGACATTGTTTTATAAAATTTGATACGAATGATTATGTTTATAAAATTACCATTTTACCCAATATTTAATAAAAATAATCAATGTATTCCACTAAATATAAGCCTAGTACACAAAATTAAAAGAGACAAAGTTGGAAAAAAACTAAAATTTTGTTAACCAAAGAAAAAACCCCTCTCTATATATCTTGTTCGATCTCTCTCATTCTTTTTCTTGTACGAGCGCAGTTTCTATTTTGGGAATAATAGATTGTATTCTCCTTTAAATTTGTGTTTGGAGGGGTTTGAGAAAGAGTTTTAAATTTCTATAAATATGAATTTGAATTTCATTATTTCCATATATCGTTGTAATAAATGATTTAAACGTATAAATGGGTCTAACGTACGTAATAGAAATGTATGCTAGTTAGATACATTTATTAGTTTTTCCTTGTACAAGGTCATTAACTTCTAGGAACTTTTGGTGGATGTGGTTGTTCTTGCGTAAAAATGTTAGATTCATTATATAGTGTACGTACATAAATAAGTAACTTAATTATAGAAAACGAGTAATTGTGTTTGATTCTTTGAGCTAGTGAGTGTACATTCCATGTTAACATATTCTTTTAAGATGATTAAATACTAATCTTATATTTTATTTCTCGAATACACGTCATGTATATAATGATCGATAATGTCATACAGTAACATTTACACGAAGTAGTAATGGAAATGATACTATCTAGAAATTTTAATTTTCAACCAATATAATATCTAGAAAATTGATTTTTTCTCCTCACATTATCAACCTACTATATTATAATTAATTGGTACCAATTGAGTTGCTAATTGACAACAAAATCGTCATTTGACAGGGGATGATCCAACTATGAAAAACATTGATTGAAAGCTAATTGTAAACATCATTTCTTAATTTAACTGCAACACCCCCAACCCATCATTATAGGATTGAGGGCGCCACTTTAACCTTATATGTTCAAATGATTTTGAAAAAGGGATAATAATTTTTCTTTTTGAAAGATTTTCGTAAATAAACTCAGCGGAAGACTTTATTAAACACGAGTACTTTTTTTTTTGTTTTAAAATAAAAAAACTTAGCATGCAAGAAACTAACTCGTGTTCTACCCACATTGGTAAATCAAAACCTCGCCATTCATAAGATGTTTTAAAAGGTTTACTTAAGCCGGAAGTGTCAAAAGGGTCATTAAGCATTTTAACTTCATACATATTAACATATATTAAAAACATATAATATATATGCTTCTAGAGAGGGGCCCGTACAGCTGGCTACACATCCGTTTCGTCGTAAGGGGGTCCTGAACACGTTTAAACATAGCAACATAAGATTTGAGAAATCTTAGTGGATGACGCTTATTAACTGTTACATTAAAGAGATTAACTGATACGCTTAATACGTCATCTCCAAAGTTTGAGGACCTGGTATAAACTCCAACGTCCGAAGACCTGGTATAATCTCCAATGTCTGAAGACCTGGTATAATCTCCAAGGTCCGAAGACTTGGTATAATCTCCAAGGTTCGTCAACCTGGTACTTCACTCGAAAGTGTCATTTCATTTTATCATACTCAACATACGAGTTATTCTAATCAATATAATTTGTAAATAAATGTTACCCACTTTTGACGTTGATTCGAAAGCTGGGATAGCTCCTGAAGTATCCGGTCGCTCATACTGCACTCGGCACGTTCATAAATTCTTAGCCTTTAAATTGTATTTCAATTGTACCAAAATGAGATAATTATATATTCATAATAACCTTACTAAAACGATGGAGATAATTTTTAATCACACAAACTGTAATAATTAACTTAATATGCTCAACATTGATTGAAACGTGTTCTTAAACTAGTATATTTTATAAAATTCACCATAAATTATATAGCTATTGAACCCTTATGAAATTAATAATGTAAACTTCTATCATCATATGTTTAAATATAGTAAATATTTTTGAAAGACTCTAACTAATTAACATTATAAAAAATCATTTTACTAAGGTCTAAAACTGCAGAATTTCAATTTGAAACTAGACCATCTTTGAAAAATCATTATGATTCATACATTACTCCAAATATTACTAAATTTTAACCATATTCTCACAACTTCATGTAAAATAACATACTAAAACAGTTTTGAGAAACTCAAAGTGTACAATTTTATAAAAATAATTTTCTAGGGTCTGAAACTGCATAATTTTAAGGGTAAATTACATAATAGAAGCCAAACTTTGACTACTTTTCCACTTTTTTACCCGAACTTTCAAAGTTTACTGTAAAATAACTCAACTTTGTTTTTTTACCAAACAATAGCTAGAAGTCGCCGTCGGTGGAATATTCTAAAAATATTCCATTCCGAACTTTCAAAAATTACTATAAAATAGCTCAACTTTGTTTTTTTACCAAACAATAGCCAGAAGTCACCGCTGGTGGAATATTCTAAGAAAATCATAAAAAACGGAGGGTATTTATGTCATTTTTAGTGCTCCCTCATTTAGATGACTTACTTAGGATCAAAAGTGGAATTTCAAGTATACAATTAAATTAAATACAAAATACAAATCAAATTAACATTAAATTAACTAACTAGAATCGGCGTCCCCAAAATTCACCCCTAAATCATTTTTTAGAACCCTAGGTGTTGTTCACCTAACTCCACACCAAGAATTTCGCCGCTTGAAGCAAAAAATGTTTGACTTGCTCAGAGTGTCCTCATTCATCGGCATCACCGGGCTAAGCACCAGCGACGGGAAATCGAGAATGCTCGGCGATAAGATCTTGGGCTTTCGGGGTGAGAAGCCCGAATTCTGCAAAAGGCCCGGGATTAAGGTGTTGATCATGAGCCCGTTCTTGAGACTATGTCTTCACTCGTAGTTAGTTAATTTAGTTAGTTAGTTAATTTAATGTTAATTTGATTTGTATTTTTTATTTAATTTAATTGTATACTTGAAATTCCACTTTTGACCCTAAGTAAATCATCTATCTGAGGGAGCACTAAAGATGACATAAATACCCTCCATTTTTTATCATTTTCTTAGAATATTCCACCGACGGTGACTTCTGACTATTGTTTGGTAAAAAAAATAAAGTTGAGCTATTTTACAGTAATTTTTGAAAGTTCTGGACGAAATATTCTTAGAATATTCCACCGGTGGCGACTTCTGGCTATTGTTTGGTAAAAAAGCAAAATTGAGCTATTTTAAAGTTAACTTTGAAAGTTCAGGTAAAAAAGTGGAAAAATGGTCAAAATTTGGCTTCTATTATGTAATTTACCCTAATTTTAACTCGAAATTGGACCATCTTTGAAAAATCATTATAATTCATACATTATTTTAAATATTACCAAATTTTAACCATATTCTCATAACGTCATGTAGAATAACATACTAAAACAGTTTTGAGAAATTTAAAGTATACGATTTTATAAAAATAATTTTCTAGGGTCTGAAACTGCATAATTTTAACTCAAAATTGGACCATCTTTGAAAAATCATTATAATTCATACATTACTCCAAATATTACCAAATTTTAACCATATGCTCACAACTTCATGTAAAATAATTTACTAAAACAGTTTTGAGAAACTCAAGGTGTACGATTTTATAAAAATAATTTTCTAGGGTCTAAAACTGCATAAATCCAACTCGAACTGGACTATCTTTGAAAAATCATCATAATTCATAGACTACTCCAAATATTACCAAATTTTAACCATAAACTCAACACTTCATGTAGTATAACATACCAAAACATATTAGAAAAATCCTGTTGGGATATTGGAATTGTTATCTTGATAAGACAAAACACTAGCACAATAAGACAAGAACAGTTTGCTTAAGGTATTGATGCCTAGTTTCCACATCACATGATCAAGGAAAGATCATGTAATGATTTTCCAAGAGACAAGGAAAACCAACCTTAGAAGAAGTAAGAACACTTCTAAGGGTTAGCATGTTGTAGGGAACATCAAGCTAGAAGAAGTATTCTTAGTAGAAAGGAGTTAGGATACTGGAGGAAGTTGTCAGCAGGCTATGAGAAAGTTGTTCTGAAAGGAGAATTCATAAAGCAAGTAAGCTGCTGCAAGAAACCGACAAGAGCTGCAAGAACCCATACTTGCAGCAGAGGTTGTCGAGGTTACAGGATCAATTGAAGACGAGGTCTTTTCTGAAGACCTCAGGCGAGGCTGTTGTTCTGACAACACTTTCTGAGGATAAGAAGACCTCTGAAGGGGCAACTGTTGAGACAGTACCCTTAGAGGATGTTCGAGGAGAAGCTGAGGTAACCGCTAAACAGCTAGAGACACCTCATGAGGAGGTTGATGCTGCTGCTGCACGCTCACAAGAACCTATCCAGGTTACAGCAGCAGAGGTTACTGAGGAAGCTGCTACAAGAAAGCATATACAACAACACTGCAAGAAGACAATTACAGCATTGCAGCAAAGTAAGTAAAAACGGCATGCAACATGCTGCAAGAAGAAGATACAGGAGCACTGCAAGAAAGGATACAACAGTACTGTATGAAGATACTGCAAGAAGGTCTAAGTTACAGCAGCGCTGTAAAGAACTAACAGCTGCAAGCAGACCTAGGATACAGCGCCAATGACAAACAGTCAACTGAAGAAGTATCCTGCAATCCAAGGAAGGATAAATGAAGTACGAGGATTGGAGATCCAAGCAAGATTAAATAGAGTCGTTTGAGAAAAGACCAAAGTTGCAGACATGGAGCCAATGCCGAGACGCCACATGGACTGACGCACTGGCAGAAAGCTGCGAGCCGCAATCACCGCATTAAATGCTCCGGAGAGAAAAGTCAAGTCGCATTAAATGCAAGACATGCCTTTAGTCAAGAAGCTCAGATGTATTTAATGCGACCACAAAGAAGATCTTGGAGATCAGAGCTTGATTTCAAAGAAGGAGAAGTATCTCTCTTCAACGGATACTTCCCAACGGATAAAAACTCTCAAAATCTATAAATAGAAGGTGTGGCTTATTGAAGAGATTGCTAAACAGAGTCGAGAGGAAACTCACATATCATCCAAAGCTTTTTAGTTTTCACATGTTCAGCCACTCAACCTTCTAGGAGCAGGTCAACAACGACAAATGAGCTTTCAGAGACCAAGACTGCTCCTCACCAGTTGAAGATCTTTATTTTCTTTTTAACCTTGAAGTTGTGTGCGTAGGTTGTTTTAGGTGTCATACAGTTGATAGGAAAGATCCTTGCTGTATGTATAGTTGTCTAAGTGTTAGGCAACTTCCCTATGTGGGAGTGTGGAACCCTGTGTGGGTGTGTGGAACCCTATGTGGGTTAGTCTTTAGAGTTTGCAGTTGTTGTGTGGACGCTGGACTCTAGTAGGTGGTTAGCTTTGTAAGTTGATAGATTGTTAGGGAGTGTCCTGTAATTCAATCTTGCTTAACAAAGTTCCAGCTCGAGGTAGCAGTAGAGTGAACGTAGAAGGCTTACACCACTTTCGAACCACTATAAGCCATAAGTGTTTTATTGCTTTCTTATCTGCGTTTTATCCTTCATATATCTTTGTCATTTGCATAAAACATTTTGAAAAAGATCATATTTGAGAAAACTAGCCAGCCTTGTGTCTTAAAAGCTTTATTTTTCCGATGCGTATAAAACTCAAGTTACAGCGTGCAGCACTGCATCCTAGTGTTGTAAGCAGTAATTGACTGGCGCTGCAAGTTCAAGTAACTTGCAGAACAGTAAGTTTTAATATATTTTCAAAATCGACCAAGGTTCATTCAACCCCCCTCTGAACCTTGGACACCACTTGGGACCAACAAATTCCAAGTATAAAATTTTATAAAAATCAGCAAAGTGGACTGACATACTCAAGTTTTTCACAAGTTGATTAACTTCATTTATTCCATCAATTAAAAGATAACTCAAATTTGTAATAACTATATTAACCTCAAGATGATCATCATAACTCAATTTATCACACATGCAAGGAGTTTTAACAAAGTAATCAAACATGCAAAGCCTAATTCAACAAGTAATTGCAAAATCAACACTCAAGAATCACATTTTTTTGGAGATCAATCATATAGAACAAAATATCCAATAATTTCACCACAATTGTAGGGAATCACCCTTGGATCACACATGCAATGAGTTTTGGTGAGGGAATCAAACATGCAAAGCTTAATTCAACATATATTTGTCAAATCAACATTCAAAATGACATGAGATTTAGCTAAAATACCTCTTCGGTTGCATACAAAATTAGGAGTTCTTGAGTGTTCTTTGAATGGAGACTATCCCTTGAGCTTAACTCTTCTCCTTGCTTTGAAAACTCCTTCTTCTTTGTTAATTCTTGATTTGCAGCTTGTTTTAAGGTGGGAAAGAAGGCTTTTGGAAGGGGAAAATGGTAGAGAGAAGGAAGAGAAATGAGCTTTACTAAGGAAGCTCAAAATGAGAGAGAGAGAGAGAGATCATCATATGAGGGGGTATGGAGATTCAATAATGTTGCCCCTTAGCTATATAAATGAGGTTCAATTATACTTTAATACATGTATTATACAAGTAGATCATCTCTTGTAGTATTTATCCACTAAAGGTGTGATGATTAGTGTTATTGAAACTTGGTTTGGATTTGATGAGGTATGGAAGAGATAGAGTGTAGTTCTTACCTAATGTGACATGTAAAATAAATGAATCATGGTAATTATGCATAAACTTATTTTCAATTGAATACATCACATAAGTCACATGAGTATGTTTGAAATATATTTAATTTAACACATCATAATAGTTACACACTTTATTGCACATAAACTATATAATAAAAATCTACATAACTATAATTAAATACATAAGTTACATTTTTTATATTAATTATTTAATCATTTTTATGTGTAACTTATCTATTTTTGGTCATTCTTTTTCTCGTGTATGTTGAGTGCATCACGATTGAACCCGGTCTCTTCGGATAGCTATTTTGCAAGACTTTTAGACTTAAAAGAAACATTAGCTCACCCATTCTTGATAAAAAAGTAAAATTCATCTTAAACTCGAAAAGATCATACGCTATAAATTATTTTATAAAGAGTGAAATTTATATATATAAAAATATATGCTATGCAATTTTTATGAAAAATGGGGTGTTACATTAACTCATACAAAGATTAATCATATAAAATCCATGGTAAAATTAAAACTAAACACCAATATTCATGATCCAACATAATAGTCACAGCACCAACATTGATCATATAAAATCAAACACCAATATTATAAATTCATGATAATAATTATTTATGCTAATTAATAATCCCCCAAGACCAAATCCAAAACACCATCAAACTATCATCAAATGCCTTCATTTCTGAGCTTGTTCATTTCCAAAACACCATCAAATTAATCTTCATTTTTGAGCTTGTTCAATAGAGCTGTATAAAGAGCATCCTTTCTCACAGCCCTAGCTTCTTCCCTCATCTTCCTTTGTTCCTCTCTCTCTCTCCAATACTTGATCATCATCAGCCTCTCACTCTCCAATGCCTCCATTCTCTCTCTCCACTCTCTCTCTCTAACCCTCCTCTTCTCTTCTCTCTCCTCATAAGCTCTCATCCACTCCATCTCCATCTCCATTTGCCGCTTCATGAAATCCTCCATTATTTCCCTCAATCCTTTCACAATAGGGTTTTCATTGTTGTTTTCAGTTGCTTTCTTCTTTCTCTTGGTTCCACGGTCGGCGGCAATTTCTTGTGTATTGCCATCATCTTCTTCTTCATCATCATCATCGGATGAAACGTGCACCGCCGAGTCCGCCATCTGGAAGCTGGAGGCGGGGCCGCCATCTTCCTCCGCCACCGTCCATAGCAATCTTTGCATTCTGTCATTGAATATGGAATCCATAAGGTTGTAGAATGGAAATGCCTCTTGTTTCATTTCTTCTGTCTCCATTTTTTCACATCCCTGCACATTTGTGTGTGTGCAAAAAGTCAATAGTGATTGTAAGAGAAATCCCATCTGATGAACATATATAAAATCAAACATATTTAAATCCCATGTCACATGTTTATTGCACCTCCTATTTAAAATTAATCATCACACATCACATGTATTATATGATACTGTTAATTAACATGTGATGTGTATTTAGGGGTGGAATCAGGAACAAAATTGAAGGGGCCAATTATAATAAAAAAAATATTGGAGGGGTTAAAAAAATATATTGAGGGTAAATGAAATATATTAAGGGGTAAAGAAAAATTGAAAAGTTGGGGAATGGCTACCCATGAGTCCGCCCTGCGTAATGTAATATGAAATATAACATCAAATATAATAAAAAATCCGAACTCAAGAATCATAGTCTTATTGTGAGAATATTGAAATCATTACCATTTATAAGTTATACAAATCACCATACATTATAAAAACCACATCTATCAATTTAGAGCAAAAAAATAGTTAATTATCAATTTAGAGATTTGAAAAACAAAAATAAAAAAAACTATTAATTTTAACTATCAATTTAGGGATCTGAAAAATAAAAAATAAAAACTATTAATTCTTACTATCAATTTAGGGATCTGAAAAATGAAAACCTATTAATTCAAAATCTAAAAGATAAAACTATTAATTAAAAATTTATTAAATTAAAAGTTTGTTTGGTATCTTGAATCCTAATTATTTAAAAATAATTTGAAAATGATAATCTCTATAGATAATTGATGATATTCAGGTATATAAAAAGAAAAAAATAAAAATTAAATAATTATATATAACAATAATAAGGGGAAATGTTTGTATTTAAGTGATAATTTCATCTTTCAGACTCCAAATAAATATTTTTATCTTTCAGATCCCCAATTGATAATTAATTTATCTTTCGAGTCTAAAACTAATAAAACTTTAATTTTATTAAAAAAATGATTTCAAGAAAATTGAATCTTGGTGCTTCATTTTTGCATAAGGTGAGTATTAATTAAGTATATAATTATACCTTGTAGCGAGTGATGAGGTTTTTCCACTTGTACTTGCACTGCTGAGTGCTTCGGTTGTACCCGAGTTCTGTCAATCGGGCCGAAATGGCTTCCCAGAGAGGATTATTACGTTTGGTTTCCATGAAAGTCGGGTCCAGCTGGGCCCGAATCACCAAGAAATCATGTGTTTCTTGAGGACTCCATGGACAAAGCTTCTCCTTATTAGTCTTTAATCCCACTGTTACATCGCCATACGCCTCATGGGATTTGAAAAATCCAGAATCATCCATTTCCTTAAATAGTTTGCTCTAAGAAAATGAACAAATAAAAAAAAAAATGATGTGAAAATTAATATGAAAGAAATGAATGAAAGTGTTTGTGAATTTCAAGATCTATTTGTATCTTTAATTCTTTCTCTCTCTCTCTCCCTCATTCTTCTTCTCCCATGCAGTTTCTTGCTTGGGCTCTCTTCTTCTCAATGCATAATTAGGAGTAATGTTTGACGATATTTATAGAAGAAAAAATGACTTTTTAGGGCATCCAATTAATTGATGAACTAGTGTGAAATAAAATATGAGGTTAAGTGTTTTATTAAATAATAGAATATCGATTACTATATTTAAAAATGATTGGAATGTCTTTATATATTTTCTCTACATTTTTATTTTGGCCATTAATATTAAATAAATCATCTATTCCATTTGATATTTTATCTTAATTTTTAAAAATAACCACCACGTACATCAACTGCTAATTAATAATTATTCGATTTCTATAAGAAAAAATTATATTGATTACATTTTCAAATGATTTCAACGTATAAATGGATCTACGGTAATGAGAATCTACGATATTTAGATGCATTGATTAGTTGTACAAGTTCATTTACGTCATCTAAAGAACTTATTATGTGTCTTTATATGTTCTCGTATAAACGTGTTAGATTTGTTATATAATTGTACGAAAACAGACAATAACAGTGACCGTTAGGCGAGTGTATATATATTCTATATCAAATTCTCTTTTAAGATGATATCCCCCATATGCGCATATAGTGATGACACGCGTCAATACAATTCAAGTGGTACGTACATATTGTTGATATTAAAGACATTATATAAGGGTAATTGATAGTTATATTTTGAATTACAATTGGAGGTGAAGTGATTTTAATTCGAGATCTTACTAAAAGAAATTAATAATATACGGACATAAATTTATGTATAGTTATATTTAAATTTTTTATTTCATAAAATATGGTACATTGATGTATAACGTTATTTAATGCAAAATATTTCTATTCGTAAATTAATGAAATATGAAAAGTTAATTTAGAATACAAGATTGCATGTGAAATCATGCGTAAATTATACGTGCTGACCATATACAGAAAATGAGACTTATGAATTCAAATTCTGTAAATTTTATGAATTCAAATATTGTAATAATCTTGCTTGGTAAATCAGACAATATTTACATTGGAAATATTACAAATTCTGAAGGTCGGTGGATGTTAGTCAATATTACATGTAATAACGAATAAGATTATCGTACATTTTATTCTTCTTATCAAGTAATAATTTGTAAAAGGCAGGTGGTTGAAGAATAGAGAGATTATTGTCCAACTATTTGCAAAATTATAAAATTAGAATAAATGCATACCAATTTTCAAGATATGTGAAATCTCAATCGAAATTAGATTGTAATAATATTTCTTTTATTTTTCATATATCTCATAAAAAATGTAAAAAATAATTGATTTTTAATTTTCTCGAAAACCAAAACAAGGGTCTGCATAAAATTATTCTTCACCCCTTTGAACTCAAGATATTTTTTTTTTTAATCAAAAATGTATATTGTTCATCCTTCAAATAATGATAAAATTGATTCATATATTAATTACAAACATGTAATTTATGCACTTACTCAAGAGGTCTATGTCTGACCTAATACTGGTCTAGTTAATTCGGTTTGGCCTACTTAGTAAATGAGACAGACCGAGACTTTTTATCAGTTTTTTTTATGAGGCCTTAAAAAAAGCCTAAAGGCCTTATAGACCATCATCTTTATAGTTTAATATAAAAATACCGGAAAGATCAAAACCTTTACAAAAGTTTGCTATTTTGATATAATTTTGATCAATTTATAGAATGAGTTAAACTAATTTAATGGGTTCTTTTTAGATAATACGTAGTATACTGTCGTCATTTTTCAATGTGGCCGAAATCTAATATAGTTTGCAGTTTTTTTTTTTTTTTTCAGAAATTTGTTTTAAAAATAAAAAGACGTACATTTGGAGGATTTATCGTTTCATTGTAAAATATCAGTGCTACATATATACGTTTCTTCTAAATATGTGACTACTATTGTAATTTGCACGCCTTGGTGAACCGTACCGGAGTCGGATCCCCTCCATTTAAAACTCTCTCCACTTCCTCTAATCTACACCATCAATTTTAATCTATGGCCCAAAAATTTCATTTATCTATTAATTATTCTTTTCACATTTCCCATTCAAAACATAAAAAACTCACATCTCTCACTTCTCTCTCCATCAACTCTGTAAAAAAAAAAAATCATCGTCATTTCAAGTCACTCCATAGAAGTTTTCCCGCCACCAATTTCTGCCAATGTGTTCTCGAAATTTTTAAGGTAATTAATCCATGGTTGTATCTTCAATTTTAGTTTCCATCTCATCATCAAGGAACAAGGAATAGAGATTTTTTTTATATGGAATTACAGAGAAGAGAGATTCAAGTGAAAAACAATTATACACATGACTCACACCATACTACTTCATGTAGATTTAAGAGACGTACGACTCACACCATACTCGGTTTATACATAAAAATTTGAAGATAAAATAGTTTTTTTTTTGGAAAATAACTTTTCCAATGTTGAGTATTGAGTATTGGAAGATCTTTATTCGTAAATAAATGTTGTTAGTGCTTCACTAGGACATAATTTCATTTATCTGATTAATGATTTTAATTGATTTTTGCCCGTTAATATTTTTGTTTATGATTGTCTCTTTAAGAAATCATTATTTTTATTTGCAATCTGCATATTTTGGTTCAGGGAATTGAATGGAAAGTGAAAATATAGAGATGGATTTGAAGCCCAAGAAAGGGATGGAATTTGATAGTGTAGAGGCAGCTTGGAAGTTTTGGGTTGATTATAGTGGGATGGTTGGATTTGGAGCTAGAAAACAATACGTCAATAAAAGAAAGAAAGATGGTTCTATTACTTCATGTAGATTTGTTTGCTGCAAAGAAGGTATTAGGAAAGATGACAAAAGGGATTATCAATATGTGAATCATCGGCAAGAGACGAGAACTAATTGCAAAGCAAGGATATCACTAGTGCACATCAATGGAAAATTTAGAATTCATGAATTCGTGGAAGACCATAATCATGAACTTCAACTCAGAGAGACAATTCACATATTGGCATCTCATCGTAAATTATCTGAAGCTCAAGCTCAAGAGATTGATTTGGCTAATGAGTCAGGTCTTTATCAACGAGATTCATTTTAGTTGATGAGTACACGTGTAGGAGGAAGGGAAAATCTTGGATATACTCGTCTCGATCAAAAGAATTATCTTCGATCAAAGAGATAAAGAAGTTTAATGTACGGGGAAGCAGGATGCTTGTTGCAATATTTTCAGCGGCAATTGTTAGAAAATATGTCATTTTTTTGTACTTATCAAATGGATTTGGAAGAACAAATAACAAATGTGTTTGGGCAGATGCAAGAATGCTCATTGATTATGAATGTTTCGGTGATGTGATTTCTGTAGACACAACGTATTGTACTAATCGAGCACATCGACCGCTTGTTATATTCTCAGGATTCAACCACTATAGAGGAGTGGTGATATTCGGGGCAGCCTTAATGTATGATGAAACAACTGAATCTTTCAAGTGGTTGTTCGAGACATTTTTGGAAGCTCATAAACAAAAAAAACCGCAAACAGTTTTTACTGATCAAGATCAAGCAATGGCCAAGGCTTTACGTGAAGTGATGCCTGACACTTACCATGGACTTTGTACATGGCACTTAATGCAAAATGGCATTAAACACTTGGGTAACTTGATGAAGAATGACTCTTACTTTATGCATGACTTCAAGGTCTGCATGTACAAGTATGTGGAGGAAACAGAGTTTGAAGGGGTCTGGAGCAACTTGCTTTCAATATACAACGTGCAAGAGAATGTGTGGTTGAAGCGATCAATTCGATCAGGCACTCGCCATCTATTTTCATTGTTCAAATCTTTGACAACACGAAAACCCATTGTTCAACTCTTTAACAACATGAAAAAACCAAAAGCCCCGTCCTCCCTCTCTATCCATCCAAGGGATGAAAGGGCAGTCAACTTACAACATCAAAGAAAAATGGGCAGCATGTTATATGAAGAAAGAATTTACGTTAGACATGCAGAGTACACAAATTAGTGAAAATGTGAACTCAAGTTTTAAAAGTTTCATAAGTCCAAACTTAAACGTCATCCAGTTCTTTAAGCACTTTGAAAGGGTGGTGGAAGAAAAATGGTATAATGAGTTGAAGTGCGAGTTTGAAGCGCGACATAAAGTGCTAAGGATGAAAAGTCATTGTTCACTTATGTTGCAACAAGTTGCAAAATTGTATACTCATAATATTTTTGATTTGTTTCAAGAAGAGTTTGACCTAAGTCTGGCTGCTTGTGTGAAGAGTAAGAGTGAAACTTGTTTGGTATCTGAGTAAATAATTTCTATTGTTGATCAAGTCGGAAAATGGAAAGTTTCATTCAATCACTGTGATAAATTCATTTCATTTAGTTGTAGAAAGTTTGAGACATTTGGTATGTTATGTTGTCATGCTTTGAAGGTGCTTGATGTTATAGATGTTAAATTAGTGCCTGATCAATATATTCTCAAGAGATGGACGAAACAAGCACGGAGTGGCTGTGTCTATGATGTTAAAGGAAATGAAGTTCAAGGCGATGCAAAACTAGCTACTACACAATGATATAAGGATATTTATCCTTCGCTTATAAGGTTAGCAGTTGAAGCACCTGGTATTGAGGAAGCATTCATGTTCCTACGTGAAGCTGTTGCTAAGTTGAGCAAACAAGTAACAACAATTTGTAATACGCAAGTGTAAATAGCGATACAAATGATATTATTGTGAGTGGAAGCAAGAACATAGTGCAACCGGTGGGATTCAAGACGAGAGAAGGGAGGAAAGGCAAGAAGCGTATTAAAAGTTGGGTCGAGACACAATCCAAGAGAAAAAGAAAGAAATCAAGAGCTAGTGATTCACAAAATCAACAAGAAGTCATTGTAATTTATGATTTATACTTATATTTGGTTGAGCTATCTATCTCTTTCATTTAGTTATTGTTACTAATATTTGGTTATCTTTCTTGTAGGGTACTGATGGTTTTTTAAGCCAAGTACAACATAGTTCACATCATATATATTTTGACGGGATGAATGCACCTCAAAATCAATTTAGTTTCACTAGATTGTTATTGGTGAAGAATATTTGGTCTTGGCATGTTCATTTAGTTTTCTTTTAGTTGATGATTAATTATCATGTTATAATTATTATTATGTATAACAGGATCCACTTGATCATTCACCTTCATCACTTATCGACTGAATAAACAAGTGAGATATGGGCACTGAAAGGTTGGTTTGGAGTTGATGAATTCACCATGTTGCAAGTTATAAAGTAGTTATGAGACTTGATGAATTATTTAGATTGGGTTCTATGTTCTGTAATGATTGGGTACAATTCTAATAATTTTTAATTTCACATATCTTATTTATAAATTTTGCAAGTAAATTGGTGTCTACTATTTACTAGATAAATTCTTATTTTTTATTTTATGTTTGCAGATTCATTGAGATACACACATGCTTTATCAATTGGACTTGTTGTTGTGCTTATTCGGATTTTTTTATTTTTTATTTTTTGTGTTTTGTAATCAACATCTATCTATACTATACTAATAGCAGGTAAGTTGGAAAAATTTACCGGAATGCCATTTTTCTGCTCAAAAATGTCACATCACAATGCTAACTGTGTAAATATTTTTTTTTCTTTTAATGTTTCATGACTCAATAATTTTTAATCTATCTTTCTCTCCAAGCCTCTTGAATCAAGCTTACCCTACAAGCCATTAGATTGTCTTTTTCTCCAAAGATTTTAAATTAGGCTTCTCCTACAAGCCATTGGATTGTCTTTCTCTCCAAGACTCTTGAATCAGGCTTTCCCTACAAGTCATTGGATTATATAAGTAAAGATGTGCGTGGTTGTTTCAACAAAAACACTTTCACATATGTGAGATGGTCTTCTAAATTTTCGTCGTTATAAATTTTAGTTCTCCTCTTTTTCCTCTTACTTTTTTCTTCTCTGATCTATGATGAAGTTTTTGTACCTTCCCAATATCAATTGTTAGGAGTTTATGGTTGGGATGGATTCATCCATATGAAAATTTGAGTTATATCAATCAAGGTACATACCTCAATTATCTGTATATTCATGAATTTTCATTTTGATTACCCTGGAAAAATGAAAAAAAAAACTACCAATTCAAAGAATTGAGAATAAAAGTCAAGTATTTATTGGGTTTCCTAAGAGCTTTTGGATGATTCTTTTGTAGGAGCACAATTAACTTTTGAAAATTCACAACAAGCCAACAATTGAAAAAAGAAATGAGCTAATTAAGTATAGTGCGAAGGAATTTGGTCTCATAATCAGTAATTTGACATTCTAAATATTGAATTAATTGAATTGGAAGTTAGAGAATTATATAAAAAAATTCTCCTCAAAAGATAGATACGATTTTATACCTATTCCATGATCAATAGACATATACGTAAAATTCCAAACAATAATGATTGAAATATAAAATCAGACATAATAATGATTGAAATATAAAATCAGACATATGCGAATTTATATTGTACTATTATAAATAGTGTTATTCAACAGTGTGTATATATATAAATATATATATGATGCTCATATATTATGTAATCATGATTAAAATTGATCTATATTAAAGTAATTGAATTATATTGCAAGACGCGCAACGCGCGGGTACACTCTAGTTTAGTGTAAAAGAAGTAGACAATTGATTTGAGAATTAGGGTAGAAAATTTGAATTTGGGGCAGAAAATTTGAATTAGACTCCGAATCGAGCTCGAACTCGTCATCTTCGTTGGCCAGGCATTCGACGATGGTCCCCCTGCACCCAGATCTCACCGCTGGTATCAGCCATCCGGCAGCGGAGATGTCGTGGTCTCCACCGGTCGACGCTTTAGAGAGGGAGAGCGACGCGATTAAGCAGAATGCCAATAATATTTTGTTGGTGCGTGCCATTTTTGAAAGGGGTGGTCAATTCTCAGCACTGATTTTTGCGAAATTCTTCTTGCAATTGGAGTTTTATGAGGGACTCTCTCTAAATTGGAGACGTGGATTTTTTATGTTTTGAATGGGAAATGTGAAAAAAATAATTAATAGATAAATGATGTGTCAATTTTTGGGCCATAAATTAAAATGGATGGTGTAGATTAGAGGAAATTGAGGGAGTTTTAAATAGAGGGGATCCGACTCCGAATTGTACATATGGAGTATGACATTGATCAGTCGCAGTAATAAAAAAAAAAGGGTTTATTATTTTAATTTTGGTCACATAGGCAAGATATTTTTCATTTTCTAATAATTAAATATTCATTTTTTAATTTTGATTTCTTGATGTTTAATTTTTTTTTTAATTACAGTTCAATTTTGATCAAAAATTTTAAAATCGCAACGTGATCATCGGAAATTCTAATGTGGCAACCCAATTTCAAAGGTCACCTTAGAGATTTTGAAAATTTCAACTAAAATTTGGGTAAAATTGAAAAAAATTAAAACATAAAGAACCAAAATCGGAACGGATATTTGGTTGTTAAAAAATGGAAAATGTCTATTCACTTATCTAGATGATATTTTTCATTGTTCACTAATAAATCGACTAATTAAACTCATGTTTTACATACATGGCCAAATTAAAATCATACATCACTTTTTACCAACTCATGTAAGAAGGTGCTTTTGATATTGCCTGGTTTCCTACTTGTTTGTCCATTTTACATTTTTGCAAGCTTGAGCTACTCAAGTAATTTTCGATTTCGAGTCCAAACATATTAATACTTGACTAGATCATCAAGTTTGCAAGTCCAATCGAACATATGTTAACTTAATATTTTACTCATAATAGTTTACGCAATTACATTAAATTTTCACTTTTAATTTTTTTTTAGAAATTTAAGTTCTTTTATAAATATTTTTCAGATATTGAGTCTAATTGAGCCAAAATCGAGCTAATCTACTTATCAGTCAATTGAAGCATTACAAATATAAGTTTGGTCAATTTTGAGTCGAGCTCAAGTTTTGAGTTCAAACTTTAACTTAGCAATACTCGACTCATTTACACACTAGTAGCACTAAAAGAAAAACAACAAAGTAAAAGTAAAAGACAGAATAGATATAGTATTACAACATTGTCTTCAGCTTTCGTCTTCGAGCTTCAGTAACGCCCCCTTCTAGTAGGGTAATTACTTCTACCAAATTTTGCTTAACTTTCAAACTAATAAAAATATCATAAAGATTCATAGATTTTTTTTTTTTTTTTAACAGCAGAAACAATTTTGTTAAGAAACATATCAAATTTTAAAATGGTCTAAAGCATTCAAAAAGAATTAAATTGTTTGTGTAAAACTTTACGTCAAAAGAACTCAAAATAAAGTTTACTTTGCATGCAACTTAGAAAACTCTTAAAAATCTTAAACCAATTCTGAGGTCGTTACCACCGATCACACTTCAGCATTGTTACCTCCTTGCATCACATCTTACCTTTGCCTTTATCTGCAGTATGAGGAATTACTATAAGCAAAAATGTTTAGCAAGTACATCACCTATCTCACAAAACATTTTTCTTTGCAACTTAATAGAAAACAAGAACATCACTAATTAAAACAATAATATACTCTTATAATTGAAAATAATATATTATGGGCCCAGACATGGTACCAATGCGCACAACTCCAAAGAATCCGGGGTAACTAGCCACCGAATCCAAACGGAATAACTCAATACTCATAGAGCAGTCTCGGGGCCCTTAACTTCTCTAGTGGGTGATCTCGGTGCCCGGTACCAGTCTCTTAAAAATATAGAAAATAAAACCATATACATATATCCTCTATCTCCAAATATTTTTCTCACTTTTCGTAAAACAAAATACTTTCGTATTGTACCAGATCAAACATATAGAATCACCACACTTAACAAAACATCTCTTCACATTCACATAAATTATAAATAAAACTCACGAAACATTTAACTTAACTCATTAAAGCATACTCAAATAAAACATATATAAGCACTCACGTAATTTTGCATAATCATTAAACAATTTAAACAAAGTCATTAAACAATCAAAACAAAGCTACTCATACTACAGGTGAGAGATGTACTTACCTGAAGCTCTCAAAATTCACAACACTTCAAAATCTTTAAGTACGTTTTAAGCTTCCTTAACTGAATTTAAACATAATTAATAGATAAAATACAATTAGTATCTAATATTTCAATACCTAAACTAATATTAATCTTTTTCTTTTAACACCTATTTATTTTCTTTTTTAGTTTCAAGCTTCAGTAGAACAATTATAAATATGAATACAACCAAATATTCCCTATACCTTTTTAATCTATAAGTTGAATTTTATATATATATATATATATATATATATTCACTCACTGTAATATGGCATAACCCAAATATAACAGAAAATAAACAAGCTGGAAAAATAGCAACCAATTCCCTCAGGTCAATTAAGCCGACTAATTACTTTCTATTAAATTTAGATTAACAATAACTCCATTATTAGTTTAATTATTCATTACTAAATCCAACTTTATGAAACTGACCAGCAACACTAACAAACTGATTAATCTAATTAAACAATTAGCCAATTAGATATATTTAGTTTAATATATATATACTAACCATAGCAGATTAGGTAGGTTTTCAGAGTGCTGAAACTGACCAGCAACACTAACAAACTGATTAATCTAATTAAATAATTAGCCAATTAGATATATTTAATTTAATATATATACTAACCATAGCAGATTAGATAGGTTTTCAGAGTGTTAGACAAATTAATTAATCACGCTGGCATATTCACCCCTCTATTGCACATATATTAACCTCTACTGCACATATATCAAATTAAAGGTGCAACAATTATGTCTAATGATTTCCTAATCCCGATATTCTATTTATAAATTACTTTATTTTTCTTTGGTGATGTTGTTCGTCTAGATACATCATATGCGAGGAATAAAAATTCTCGTCCTCTTGTTCAGTTCATCGGATTGAATAATCATAGACATGTTATCATCTTTGGTGCTGCCTTTTTATATGATGACAGTGTTAATTCTTTCGATGGCTACTCCAAACTTTTATTGATGCGATGACTGGTAAACAAAACCTAAGTTCATTCTCAGGGGCGGATCCAAGATTTAATAGTGGGGTGGGCTGAAAAGTAAACGTTTAGGGTGCAACAGTAATAGTAATTAACAGTAAATTATTTTAAACTAATCCATATCACATTAAATAATTATGGAGGTAAAGAAATTATAATATATATGAAATCTTATCTACAGGAGGTCGTTTATGTCTATTCGGCGGCATGATTTTTTTCAACAGGCTACAATTTCTTCTCCTTTTCTCTCTTTCTCGTCTCTTTAGTTCTTATATTTATTTATCGTCTCTTTAGTTCTTATATTTATTTTAGAGTTTTAACCCCCTACTTATGGTTTGAACTCCCCTATTTTTCTTTAGGAGTTAAAGAAAATGTGGAGTTCTGGTATTTCTCAACCACGTAGTTTATTATTATTATTTTCCTTTAAAAAAAAATGTGGTCCACTATTATATCTCAACAACTAAATTCTTATCTCCACAAATAAATTTAAGTTCTAAAATTCTATATCTAATTTAATATGGTTATAAGTCTACTAGTTATTTAAGAGTTCTAGATGCCTCACATAACTAATTCACTATAAATTATTATGAGACCATGATAAAAATAAAATAAGAATCTATTATTCATAAATAAAGATTTAATTAGAAATTTGGGGTATTACAAGGGATGAATTAGTTGCAACAGCAGAAATTTAAAAATATACACAAAAAACTTATATGAGACGGTCTCATATACACATTCAAATAAGTAGATATATATATATATATATATACATACATATATAAGTGAGAGAAGAATGATGATGAAACCGTGTGTTGATGAAAGAGACTAAACAAAGCATAAGTCAATGAAGGAAGCGAATGTGAGAAGATGGATAGACAACAAACCATATTAATGTCTACTTATAACAAATAAGTGAGACAGAATAATCCGTGCTAATTAATTTATTGCTTCTAAATGAAAGAGACACCGTACCTGACATCTTTTTTTTCTTAATTCCTGCACAACAAACCAACCTTAATTTCTAATTAATTAGCATAAATGTCCTTTATTTATTTGTCTTTTTATTGATTCATTTTTAATGAACAAATACACATTCATTTACTATAAATGTTGTATAATGTTATAGCACTCCAAACTAATTATTTCATTTTAGTATTACATGTGATGGTCAAAAACTTATGATAGAAAGGGATAAAAAAAAATACATTTTATGATATAAAGGAAGAAAAGATATATTTGATGGTAGAAATGACCTTATATTATATGGTTGGTGGTATATAGGGTCATTTTCTTAAATTTCATTATCAGAGTCATTGATATAACCAACTTTGCCTTCGATTTAGCAATCAACAAACGCTTATTAAAATTTAATAATTGTCTCATTTCATTATGTATAATGATAATATAATAAGTATACCAACATTTACTAAATTTAAATATAAGAAAATTTTTATATACATATTATTAACTTACTATATTAACATATTTTTTTCAATATAAATAATGTTTTTAAATTTTTATTTAATTAAATTCATTTATAATTTTTTTTTTAAATGTATATTACCTTGGTCATATGATAGTATATAATACACAAACTTCTATGATACCCTTATTTATACACATTGATTTTCAAACAAAAAGTCATTAAGGATAATTTCTAACATTGATTAAGTATATTTTAGGGAAATCGACTCTACAAATAAAGTAAATGATTACAATTTGGGACAGCAAAAAAAGAACAGTGAAATATATAATTAGGTCTGGATAGTTAGAACCTAAAAACTACAATAATTTGTATCATTGATCTGAACTTAGATATTTAACTTCGTCTTTTTTTTTAAATCCCATTAAAATTTTAACGTATTGAATATCTGAAAATACTCGCAAAATTACCATCCGTAGCTGGTTCCACTGTCGTGTATAATATTGCTGCATGTTAATAAGAACAGTTGGTGAAGTGGCCTTTTAAAGAGTTCAATGTCCCAAAACGCGACATTAGTGAAAATATGGTTAAAACGCAGATACCTCAACTGGAGACAACCAACTCTAAAAAGCAAGCGGCGCTCGCCAGCTCATTCCCGTCCACTTCCCGTTCACTTAACTGAAACTTAAATTCCGTTATCGTTTCAAATCAATACGTTGATATATGGACATTTAATTTTATAATAAATAAATAATATATGGACACACTGATACAGAGAGACATTGTGTGAATATATACGAATTATTATTGTTATTTTAACGGAATGAAATTTTAAAAAGATCCTCTTATATATTTAGACATTTATATTTTAACGGAATAAAAAATCTGAAAAGATCCCTGTCTCTCTCTCTCAGTTTCTCTCTCTACAAAAGCATCTGCGTTCCCACCACTAGTTGCAGAGTGAAAAACCCCTTTCCCTTTCACGCTCACACACACAGAGATTTCACTCTTTCTGTGTGACAAGTCACTCGCATTATCGTCCCTGAGCTCTACTCTACAGCGAATAGGGATAGGGTTTCACATTCCAACCATGTGAAAGCCAAGCTACTGCAAGCAGAGTTAGGGTTTTTGTTTAATCAAAGCTACTACGCTTAAATCCCGATTTGGATGGGGAACTGCTGCAGATCTCCGGCGGCTGTCGCTAGGGAAGATGTCAAATCTACCAACTTCTCCGGCCACGATCGCGCCAGGAAGGAGAAGTCGTCCGCCAACGTTAAGAAAGCAGTCACCGTTTTACCAGATGTTAAGAAGGAGAACATTGAGGAGAAGTATTTAATCGATAGAGAGCTCGGCCGTGGTGAATTTGGCGTCACTTATTTGTGCATTGATCGGGAAACGAGAGAGCTGCTAGCTTGCAAGTCGATTTCGAAGCGGAAGCTGCGAACGGCGGTGGATATCGAGGATGTGAGGAGGGAGGTGGCGATAATGAAGCACTTGCCGAAGAATTCAAGCATCGTGAGCTTTAGGGAGGCGTGTGAGGACGAGAATGCAGTGCATTTGGTGATGGAACTGTGCGAGGGTGGGGAGCTATTTGATAGGATCGTAGCGCGTGGGCATTACACTGAGCGGGCCGCATCTGCAGTTATGAGGACAATTGTGGAGGTTGTGCAGCTTTGCCACAAGCATGGGGTGATCCATAGGGACTTGAAGCCGGAGAATTTTTTGTTTGCAAGTAAGAAGGAGAATTCGCCTCTTAAAGCAATTGATTTTGGCTTGTCAATCTTCTTCAAGCCAGGTCAGTGAAGTTCTTTGATGTTAATAAATTTATTGAGTTGTTTAATTAATCGTTATTGACACCACACATAAATATTTGCTTGTCTGCTGATTTGAATAGGAGGTATCTGTATATGGTGTTTGACTTTGTAATTTCATTGTTGTTATTTGGCGCCTGGCGGGTGTATTAGAAGATTCTGTTCATAGTTCCACGGCACTTAATGGACAAACTATGACTATAGCTTCTATATAATAATATAATGAAATTTAAATTGAGTTTGTGAATGTGACCTGAAACATAGGATAGACGGCTCATAGATCCATTAGATTATTAATAAATTAAAAGTAGCTCTAGTTCTCTTGAGGTAGAACAACTGCTTTTCAATTCTCTCATTTTAAATCTAATTCGGAACTCAATTACTTTGTATAATTTAGTTATTTTGCATCAATGTCTTCTACTTTATAACATGCATATCTAAAACTATGGTTGTCATATTTGGTCATCATATCATGTTTCTTTCTGGATGCTGGGCTACCCCTTAATTCAATTTGGTATCATGAGCGACCTTAAATGCTCTATAACAAACACCTCTACAAACCTCTGTTTTTCCTTGTGGAAATTTTCTATTGTTTGGAGGAAGGTGTCTGTTGAGGCCTTTTGCTTGTGCTTTGAAATTTTTTGGTGCATGATGCCTTAATCTAGATGCGTATTATCACCTATAGATGTATGAAATGTATCCCGCTGTAGGGCCTGTGCTAAACTTTCCTCTTTTGCTTTAGAACTAGAATAAGCAAACACATGACCTACCCCACTGACATGAATGAGAAAAATTGAATTTAGAGCACTTGTGCTCTGTAGTAGATGCCTGTCATTTTTTTGTTTCCACCAAACTTGTCTAAGGGTTTTCTGAATGCAGATGAAAATAACTCAACAAAGCATATCATGCAAGGTCTATTAGGATTGTTACGATTGTATAGTTATCATGTACGTGTTCAACTTATTTTTGATTCGTCTATTTTTAACTTTTTTAAAGAGGCCTCTGTATCTCATGAATACCTGGCAATCCTATTAGCATTGATATATGATGCAATGGTGTGGACTAATGCTTTCTCCAGAAGTTTTTGCCCAAGCTGTTATGAATATGTTCTGTGGTTGTTATCTAAATATGATTTTTGATCCATTTAATTTATTCTAGGTGAGAAGTTCTCTGAAATTGTGGGAAGCCCTTACTATATGGCTCCAGAGGTGCTCAAGCGAAACTACGGACCGGAGATAGATATATGGAGTGCTGGGGTGATTCTCTATATTTTGTTGTGTGGAGTTCCTCCTTTTTGGGCAGGTAACATAGACTTCCATGTACCCTCTCTTTCTGTCTGTCTGTCTCTCTCTCACTCACACACACACACAGAGTTCTTGCTATGGTACCTACCTATAGTTTGGAGTTTGTGTGTGTGTTTTTTTTAATATTATGTTTTCAAATTTTCTACCATAATGTTTTAGATTTAACCACGTATCTTGTGGCAATGGTATTTGATTTTCTTCATCCCCCATAAGCACCACATTTCCTTTGAGTGTTTTTCATGGTTTCTTTTTGTTGTATTATGTCAACATAATATTAATATCCATATACTACTTGGGCCTTGGGGTATATTTTAAGCAACTTTTTTGTACAGAATCTGAACAAGGTGTTGCTCAGGCCATCATACGTGGGAAAATAGACTTTGAGCGTGAACCATGGCCAAGTATATCCGAGTGTGCAAAGAGCCTTGTAAAACAGATGCTGGAGCCAGATCCTAAGCTTCGGCTGACTGCAAAACAAGTTCTAGGTATGCTAACTTTGTCTTCTCTGGTTTTTTCATTGTGGTGACTTGTTTAAATGCTCTTAATGATTAATGAATGACCAAGTCTTTTCCCTGTGTCATCTCTAAATTTTTGTATCATTCTTAGTTTGAAGATAGCTAGTTCCTGATATTTGTCGGCATGTGTTGGTTAACTTCAATATATCCAGAATACCTTGACATGCTTATTTATACAAATGTAATACTCCTACTGTACAATGATATGCTTTATTTAAGTTTTTGTGGCAATTTTGTGTTTAAAGTTTCTGGGTAATATGCCTATGCTGAGTAAAGTTAATATTTATACTTTTGGAGTATCTCTGAGCTGACTAATGTATGCAATGCTTTTCCTTAAACTTGTTTATTTTTGCCAATGCAGAACACTCTTGGCTTCAAAATGCAAAGAAGGCTCCTAATGTTCCCCTTGGGGATGTTGTCAAGTCAAGACTGAAGCAGTTCTCAATGATGAATAGATTTAAGAGGAAGGCTCTCAGGGTCTGTTGCTGCTTATACCTTTATGACTTTATCATTTTTTTTCCAGTTACATATTTTACTGAATTCTTTGTAATTCTGCTTCTTTGGTTAGGTCATTGCTGATTTCTTGTCTAATGAAGAAGTTGAAGGTCTAAGAGAGATGTTTACTAAGATAGATACAGATAATGACGGTGTTGCTTCGACTGAAGAACTAAAGGCGGGATTACAGAAGTTCAATTCACAACTATCGGAGTCTGAAGTACAGATGCTCATTGAAGCTGTAAGTTTACTACATATAAGCCAATAGAAAAGCTTTAACCCTTCTCACATTAATAAATGTTTACTTTTTCTTACTATTTCTGGGAGATATCTCATCTGCCACTTTCTTATGCTGATATCTTTCTTGCCAACAGGTAGATACAAATGGTAAAGGAACTTTGGACTATGGCGAATTCCTTGCCATTTCACTCCATCTGCAGAAGATGGCCAATGATGAACATCTCCACAAGGCCTTCTCCTATTTCGATAAAGATGGGAATGGTTACATTGAGCCTGATGAGCTTCGAGACACCTTGATGGAAGATGGAGTTGATGATTGTACAGATGTGGCAAATGATATTTTTCAGGAGGTTGACACAGACAAGGTGAAAATCAGTGTTTTTGTATTTAGTCTAGTCTTCAAAGTGGTATTTCTTCTAGATATTGGCTCAACCAACAGTTTCAACCGGTTTATTATATGGCTCCATGCTCACCATATATAATCTTAAATGCAGGATGGACGTATCAGCTATGATGAGTTTGCAGCCATGATGAAAACCGGGACGGATTGGAGAAAGGCATCTCGACATTACTCGAGAGGGAGATTCAATAGTTTGAGCATAAAGTTGATGAAGGATGGCTCCATTAACTTGGGTGAGTAAATATACAATAGTTGTTTGTTTCTCTTTCACCTGTTTGAGTTATCAAGTCTTTGTCCACGTGTATTGAGCTTACCTACATTATATCATTATTTGCGGCCCGTGTTGTATTAAATTGGGGTTTCAATTGGTTGCTCGACTATGAGGATTATTGATGAGGCGAGTACATCTTATTAGCCCTCTTCAGCGTGTTGTTTTAGTAAAGCACAATCAATGCCTTTTAGCCCAACCCTACCGTGTCAAAACCCCTCCAAATGCTGCGTGTTTGATCATCGTACTCTCTCTTCTCTATCACCTCTCCCATGTTTCTCTTTGACAGTGAAATATGAAATATTTGGAATTGTAGTAAATATTTGTTGAAAGAGTTGCCTTTTAATGCATGTTCAAGCTTGTGCAGATAATTCTTCTTGGCTTTTTCGTTTCTCTCTTAAAAAATGAGGACATGATTGAACCTTGGTTTCTTATATGTTCCCTTGCACTGGCTAAGATTGTTTTTTTATCAATCCTTTGACCATTCATTTACCTTCTCTCTTAAATACGATTGGTTATAAATTATAATTAAAATATTCTAAGTCACTCACCACTTTGGCAAGAGTGCTGTGTTGGTAGTGATGGAAGTATAAGGGGGTAAAACTATACAATTTAGTGTACAATGTGGCAAAGTACTACCCAATGTAAGTAAGAGGTGGTAAAGTGAAATTTACCCAAATAAAAATAAGTGCAGATGTAGGTGTTTGTTTGTGCACTATATCCCACTTAGGGGTGGGAAAAATTACCGAAATACCGGACTTATCGTACCGAAAAAATATCAAAAATATCAAAAATTTTGGTATATCGAAAATTTTGGTATGGTATCAGTATGGTATTTTAAATATTTCGGTATATACCAAAGATACCAAAAATATTAATATTATTTAAAAAATATATTTTTCATTTCAGTATACCAGTATTTTCTGTATACCGAGGTTTCGGTATGTAATTTTCATTTCGGTATAAAAGTATTTTCGGTATACCAAAGTTTCGGTATACATTTTTCATTTCGGTATAATGGTATTTTTGGTATACCGAAATTTTCGGTTTGAAATGGTATGTCTACTTATGATACGGTATATTGAAATTTTTGATACGGTTTCATACCAAAATTTTCAATATAGTATTCGGTATGGGATTTTCGGTATGGTATACCGTACTGACCCACCCACCCACCCCTAATCCCACTATTATTCTAGGATATTCTATATAGGATTGTTTATTCATTTTGATCAATTTTTTATTCTCCATATCTGAACTTTTTGGGATGTGAATATAATTAAATAGATTAAGGCAGCAACTGCAATTTAATAGATTACGTAATAAAATTATTTGAAGTGATAATGAGATTAATTAATAACAAAATGGGAAATTGTATAAACATGTTACATGATTAACGGAATCGCAACCAATTTTTTTTTCTCCAAATTTTCATCGACAAATTCCGGTGCAGATAGACCTTCAATTGTTTTCCATTCGTTTCATAACGCCTACAATTATTGATAGTAGAGAGATAACTTGAGATTTGATTTATTTATCAAAAGAATTTAATAACGTTTGTAAATTTTAAATACCTCTCTTGAGATTTGCTCATGCTTTACACATTGCATCAATTAATAACAGAGCTTGTGAGTAAGCTTTGAGTTCGAATATAGAGAAGGGTTCTACCCACTTTTTATTTATGGACAAAAATATCCTTCAATTTGTCATAAACTAATATAAGAAAACATTTTTAACCCACTTTCTAAGTGTATTTTGATATTTCAGATAAAAATAGATTTAAAAAAAATAAAATCATTGGATAAAAGACATATTTGGTTATGAAATATCTGTGTACCTCCCCTACCTATTCGTGAGTTGTGAGTATTGATTGGTTGGTAGTGAGATTTGATTGATCGTTGAGTGTAACAGGGAAGGGTGGAGGTGTTGGAAGTTAGAATTGAAACTTGAAAGATGACAAAATTGTTGTCTGAATAAAATCAGTAAATTAACAAATTGGTAGAGACTAGAAGCCCAACCATCTCTTCAACAACCCTACTAATGCTACATTCACATTTGCAACGTGTTTTTTTTTTTCCTTCCAACAAACATTAATCCATCCATTTCTTCACAATTAATTTGTCTCTAAAGATTAATACTCATCAAGTCAACCAATAAGGTATAGCTTTTCTCTAAAAAAAAACTAAAATTTATCGATTCATAAAATAATATTTCTCTATCCACTGTGAACATGTTTTAATATGATTACCGTAGATGTATAAAGATCTCATTCCTTTAAATGTTGTGATTTGAAATTAATGATTGTATTTGATTTATGATATATCAGTAGTAGCACATTAATATGTGTTCATAATGAGAGGGTAACGGTCATGTCAATTTACAATAAAAGAGAAGGAAGAAAGGTTAAATTAGAAAACATTATTAAATTGGAAAATAGGTGAAAAGTTATTTTTACTATAAATTGAAGAGCATTCAAATGACAGAGAAAATTATCATGTGCATTACACAATGGCATGTAGCTCTCAATGTATATAGTCTTAGTTCATATATGAGCATGACCAAAGATTGAACTCGATCCAACCTCAAAGTCCTTGTCATAATTGTATTGAAATGAAAACACACAAAATCTTTGACATGATATTTTCACCATTATCATACATTCACTTCAATAAAATATTATCATTATACATATAATATAAATTAGTGAGATCATTTACAACTTTACAATACACTAGATAAAGGGACTCTTGAGATATGTCTCTCTTTTTTTTTCTTTCTTTTTTTTTTTTGTTGAACTAGAAAAAGTATCCGACAATTTTGTAAGTTGTCTGATTTAAATTTTGAGTTAACTATGCTAAATAATATAACATGTAATAATGAAATATAAAAAATGCAGGGAGATTATATATCACTAAAGTAGACATTAACTTATATAAAGTGAGATCAGCAGGGTTTCTTTGATGCAATAGTTATATTTAAATATTGTTAATTTACATTGTCATATGAACTTATTCAAACTTATTTGTCAAATTTATTTTTAAGATATTTATTAAATTCGATTTGAATAAGTTCATATGACAATTGACAAATTAGCTAATAGTTCACAATTACAGAATTACTCAAACTTAGGATCTTCTGAATCTCCTCGATCAACCTGATATATAGCAATATGAAAAATTTCACTAATTGAATATAAATAATTTATATTATATTCAAACTGCATTCGTTATACTACATTCAAAACTTCGAAGATCAATACATTAATGCTCAAAATCCTCAAGTTAAAGGATACTACAATTCTTCATCATTTAATTGTGGAAAATATCTTAACTAAAAATGAAATTGATGTGTCTTTATTTGTCCTTTTGTTTGGGACACCAAATTTGGTACGCGGCGCTGTCTTGTGTGTGGTCTATTAATTCATATATTTTTTACTTATTTTATGCTCGCCTAATTTCATTGTAAAATTAAAATTATCATAAACATACAATAAATAAACATACATAAATACACATACATGATTTTAATCTTACATTAAATCCAATATAATAATTGCAATTTTTTTGACTTTTTTCATACATGGTTAGATATTTATAGTAAAACCTCGCTCATCTATACTAATATATACTGCAATAAATGATTGATTCTTACTATTCACCAAGACTTCCAATATTTTCTCAAAGTGATTTTTTTTTTTTTAATTCAGATCCAAACAAAGTTGTATACAAATTAGGGGTGTGCATAGTCCGGGTTGGTTCGGAGATTTGAAAATCTCCGGAATCGAACCAAACTTTGGAGAATTTTAAAATTGATTCTCCGAAACCAAATCAAATATCGTTACAGTTCAACTTGGAGCTTTAGGTCCATTGGTTTGGATCAGTTCGGAATAGATATTCAGAGATTTTAAAAGAAATTAAAATAAAAAAATAAGTAAGTTGAAATGCACCAAATTAAATTAGAAAAATAAATAACAAAAAACGAATTTATCATGTATTAACAAAGTTTTATTGACAACAAAAAACTACATAATTCATTTCAAAAGTTACAAAGTTTCATAATTTAAAATAATTTATGTTTTCTTGATAAGAGTCATTAGAATGTAGTTCGGTATTATTAATTATTAAAAAAATAAAAAATGTAAATTATTTATAGCTTTAAAAATTATTAATTTAATCAAAATATGCATTATGTAATTATATCAAGATATAGAAAAATAAATGATATATATATATATATATATTAAAATCGGTTCTTCGGTTTGGTTCGGTCTCAATTTGGTTCAATTCTCAATTTGGAACTTTTTCGGTCTGGGTTTCAATAATCTCCGAGACTCGTGCATAGCCCTAGTCCAAATGCATGTGTTAGCTTTTTGTTGGTTAAAAAGTTACTGGTTTATCTTAAAATTTTGAATTATATACAAAATAAATTATCTATACTTCAGTTTATAAATTTACCTTTTCTATTAACTATCGGATATATTTTAGAAGATTGGATTATCTGTTGTTATGGAGTTAATTGAGCTTTTCAAGAATGATTATCATAAAGAACTCACTTCACAATGAAATTAGAGACAGATTGCTGAATAATCAAATAGTAAATAATACATCGAAAAAGTATTTTTTTTAAAATGTAGACAGTGAAGCTAAATTGCAATGGTTTCAAATTATGAATAGTATAACATAAATGTTACAATGTAATTGCATTAAGTTATTTATTTATTAATACTGTAATATAATTTTATTTAAAATTAATGTATATTAATTTTTTTATTATTATTATTGATTGGGTTTCGTGTTAGTCAAATTCATTGATCCAACACTATAAAAGTGGCAATTTTCGACACGACATGATAATCCTACATGAACCTAATAAGAAAATATTGGATTGAGGTTGCTCTTCGTGGGTTCGGGTCAAGAATCGGGTCGGACCCGTTTGCCATGAAAACTAATGGGTTTGTGTTCGGTGTGATCCGCGGATCAACCTGCTAACTCGTTTATTTAAAAAAAAAAAAACTCATATAATATGTTTAAGGTTAAATTTGAACATCAGGCATTCAATGAATTAAATAATATTAATTGTTTGAGGGTTGTTTGTTTGTGAATTGTGATTTTTGAACTCGGCACCCTTGTTTTGTTACTAATTTAAAAAGATATCTTATGATATTGCATTTAGAATATATTTTAAAAAAAAATACTTTTTATTTCGGTGTCAAATGTTGATGTCGTGTCGACTCACAAATTTCGCTTCGTGTTCAAATCAGGATTTTTGACACGTAATAAAGACAGGTACGTAATGAAAAAGGATTCGGATTCGTGTTCGTATCAAAGTTGTTACTATCGTCGGGGACGGAGTTAGACAATGAAAATTAAGGGACTCATTGATTTTGGGAACTAAATGACTATAAAATGAGTATTTCCACATTAAAAATTTTAAAAAAAAAATTAGCCCCCCATATGATACATAAGGCTCCGCCATTACTATCATGTCTCAACCTGACCCGTCAACCGAAACTCAACTTGATTGTCACTATTTCTCTATATATATCATCACTCAATCTCTCTACCTGCTTCAAGTGAAAAATGATGATGAATAGCCTGCCAATCTGGCCCGAACCGGTTGTCCCGGTTCAGCATTTGTCCCAAAGCGGGATAACCCGCATTCCGGACCGCTACGTGAAAACCCCCTCCAACCGTCCGGTTCTCTCCGACCCGGTCGAGTGTCCAGTCAACATTCCGGTCATCGACATGCGTGATTTGTACTCGGATGACTCCTTGCTCCAGCAAAAGACATCCGGAATCATCAGCGGCGCGTGCCGTGAGCTGGGGTTCTTCCAGGTGGTGAACCACGGCGTGAGCCACGAGCTGATGGCTCGGAGCCGAGAGGCTTGGCGCGAGTTCTTTGAGCTGGCGATGGAGGAAAAGCAGAAGTACGCGAATGAGCCGAGCACGTATGAAGGGTATGGAAGCCGGCTCGGCGTAGAGAAGGGAATATCACTGGATTGGAGTGACTATTTTTTCCTTCATTATCTTCCCATGGAAATGAGGGACTACGATAAGTGGCCTACGTTACCAGTTTCATGCAGGTGATCTTTTCCTTTGAATGTTTCCTTGGTAATGGTTAAATACTAAAATCGAGATGGAAATGACGAAATGAGACGGTCTCATGGATATTTATTGTGAGACAAATCCTTGTTGTTCATGAACAAAATTTATATGTGAATTATAAGTGTTGATTGTGGGTTGACTTGTCTAACATAACTAAATCAGTAAGACGGTCTCATATAAAACTCATTCAAAAGATAACAAATATATTTTCCTCCTATTTATATTATTGTGTATTGGTCATATATTCTATTTTTCATTTTAATTTCTAGGAAAATTAGAATGGGCGTATATATACAATAAGAATTTACGTTTCTTGAATTATGTACATTAAGAAATTAAGTTTTTTATGGGCTAATTATAAATCTTCATATATCATTTAAACAGTTTATAAAATTAAAGACATATCGATCTATTCAAATTGATATTTTTATATATATCTTAGTTTATATTATAAGCAAACATCATACATGTCTTGTTTGTATCCATATCATTAATCAACGTGCATCTTGCATGCTAGATGCTCATGCAAATTAGCCAGTGACTTATAACAAGAAATTATACAGTCCCACTTATCATATTAAAATATATTAATTAATTAATTGCTAATGGTGATCAAATTGTATATGAAATCGATGAAGGGAATTGGTAGCAGAATACAGCAAAGAAGTGGTGAAACTAGGAGGAAAGCTGATGAAGATTTTGTCAACAAATTTAGGGTTAGAAGAAAACTATCTACAAGAAGCCTTTGGAGGAGATGAAATTAGTGCATGCATGAGAGTTAACTATTACCCAAAATGCCCTCAGCCGGAGCTCACACTCGGCCTCTCACCCCACTCCGACCCCGGCGGCTTCACCCTTCTCCTCCCCGATGAAAACGTCTCCGGCCTCCAAGTCCGCCATCGAGATCAATGGATCACCCTCAACTCCATCGCCCACGCCTTTGTCGTTAACTTAGGCGATCAACTTCAGGTATTTCTTAATTCTGTTTCATTTTGGTGTTTTATCTTCATCGTATATAATATTTAAATATGTGTGTGTGTGTGTGTGTAAATTAATGCAAAGTGGATTAATATATGAATAATAATATTGCAGGTTGTGAGCAATGGAAAATACAAAAGTGTGGAGCATAGGGTGATAGTGAATTCAGAGAAAGAGAGAGTGTCACTGGCTTTCTTCTACAATCCCAAGGGTGACCTACTCATGAAGCCGGCGGTGCCGCTCGTCTCAGAGGCAGAGCCACCGCTTTTTCCGGCCATGACTTTTAATGAATACAAGCTACACATTAGGACAAGAGGCCCCACTGGCAAGTCCCAAGTTGAATCCCTCATCAAATCCAACCAATCATAACTACCTATATATATATCCCCATCTTGATTAATATTTTAAATTATGATCTTGTTTTGATTTAGCTTGTCTATTATTGGTGTATTTTCCTTATATATAAAATATATGTATTTGTTTTGGTATATGTTGCAATATTACCAAGTTAGTAAATTGGAAACGAAATTCTCAAGGTAAAAATAAAATGTGATTATTAATCAATATAGAAACGTACATCATTGGAATTTTATTACAACATATTATGGTCATTATTCAGAGTAATACAGAGTGACCATTAATTTTTCAACTTCAAGCCATGATAATCACACAAATCTGTTAACACTTATTTAATTCACACTGTTTTATTCTTACTGATTTAAAGGGTTGTAAACCGGCGGCAAAAGGGGCGACGAGAAGGCCCCGATGCTCCACGCGAAGCTGCTTTCTTGATCTGCATACAAACTGCCATTAATCCCATCAAGAGAGAACATGTTCATGTTTTGTGAATCAGAATCATATGATGGAAGTTTGTGCATCTGCGGTGAAACATAGTCCTGGATTTTGATCCTCTTTTGAGCTCGAAACTCATCTTTGGATATTATTTCACTCGTTTCCACGTCTTCAGAATCTGATTCGAATTCCTTTCCGTTTGACTGATCTGATTCTTCGCTGAGAGAAGGCAGTGATAAAACTGGAGAATATGGCTTGATGGACTTGATTAATCCAGGTGATCTGTTCTTGTATTCTTCCATGATTTTATCGAGAAATCTTCCTTGTGCTTCGATCTTCATCTTCAAGCTCTTCTGGACCTGCAGGAAGTTTTCTGGGTTTTGTTCTTTCAAGAGAATCAAAGATCAATTTTTTTATTCAAACCAGTTACCTCAAGTTGATCGCTCAATCGTCTTTGTGCTTCGATTTGAATAAGTAACGCTTCGTTGAGCTGAGCACCCCTAGATTTTTATACATTAATAAAGATCACATATTCAAACATGAATCGAGATTGCATATAAACGAGAATTGAATCTTGGATCAACTCACGAGAGAGCACTGAAATTTGGAAGCATCTCTGATACACTTCTTCTTTCAAGCTTACCTCCTGCATGTTATAAAAGGGTGTCTTCCTTAGGACAAAAGATTGGTCGAAAAGGTGGTAAGAAGATAGTTTATTTACTTGTGTGGTCGTCTTCTCGAGTAAATACTGACATCCTGTATTTCTGTAAGTGACTCTTCACATGAAAGATAGTCAATCCAGGAATTGCCATAGCCCTCAAAATACCTTTTGGAGTAGCCCCTGTGAGATCCAAGCAAATACGAAAAATTAACAAAACTACGTAGAGATGAGTACTTTCGAATGTTATGTCAACTTACAATGAAATTGTACTTACTATCTGGACCTCCAATCTGATGGACAGCCTTTTCAAATAAATCATGTAACTCTTTAGTCCATTTCAGCCTCTCCTTAGACGAACCAGTAGCACGATTCGAGCCCATGTTGCCACCAGGCGACCTTGCAACCCTGCCAGGCAATGGCATGAGAGAGTGGTACTCAGTTAAAAAGGGTTGTTAAATAACAAACACAGCTACAAAAGCAATTTACAGGAAAATCCAGGCGATGTGAACTATGGTGTGATGATATGGATGTGAAAGATACCAAGATATAGCTGCTACATAGGGGCAAAAACCATGTAGGATAAAAGAGAGTTTCAAACTTCTCAAATTCAACCTCAGATTTCTCTTGTTTGTATCACCTGGTGAAGAATCCTAAAATTACAAACAGGAGTAGAAGTTTCGATCCACGACAGCTAATGGATGTACTTTGATCCTTGCAATATTCCAGGTATTTTAAAACAGACAACTAACAGACAACGAAAGATAGCTAGAACCAAATGCACACTGCTGCTTAACTCTTTCAATAAACTAAAGAACAAGAGTACATGTTTAGTAGGAAATGGATACATAGCAAGCATATCAGTCAATTTGAAATAGGAAGCAAAGACTTGGAGTTGAAGACAAACAAATGTAACTCAACCTCGTCAATTTAATGATACATCGCAGACATGGCATTGTCGCATTGAAGCCATATAATATCATAGCATCTGAATGAATCTATATGAAAAGCTATAACATTGAAACAAACCACCAAGTACAGAAGAAGACAGGGCTTCATCCCCTTCAGAACAAACTGTTATGGACTACACAGAGTTGAAAAGCAATATTGCTATGCTACTTTGTCAGGCACCAAATTAACACTACTGATCCTCAGTTGAACCAATAACCACTACTGCCTGCCCCGTTTCATGCAGGAAGGGCACTTGTATTGCTTGATGTTCTCAGCTTTAGCAGGAGTTATCTTCACGCACTTCCCATGGTACCATCGCTCGCAGATGTCGCAGCCAATCCAGAACTCGTCTGCATTGTAATTTCCACCACAGCTTCCACACAGTGTTTCGCTGTGTTCATCTTCCTCTTCTTCATAACTTTCTTCTGTCAGCTTTGGGTTACTTTTGGGTTGACCATCAATAGATCTCTGTAAAAAAAGAGTATATATTTGAGATCGGTATTTAACTTAAAGCCACAATCACTGATGGAAATGCAATACAAGCTAAACCGAAACTACACCATCTCAAAATAGGAAGCTAGCTTTCAGAAATTAGCCTTCTTCAGCTGTATTTAACAGTTTGTTAACTGATCTCAATGCCAAAGCTTTTAGTGAACTTAAGTATTATATTGACCTTATTCTAATTGAACATTATATTATAAGGTTGGAAAATTAAAATCAAAGGAAAACATATATCAATAAGAGGCAATTTAAACTTAGGGCATTCTTACCTTTGTGCTGCCACGAGATTTGCTTCCACTGTCTGCATTGGGCTTGTTGTCTTTTACAGGCTTTCTTTCTGTTACCACTTCAAAGACAGTTGGCAAATCATTGATCAAACTGAACAAGCGCTTCCTGCAAGTTCAGTAAACATGTTAGGCAGAACCAGGAAGTTTTCTCAGTGGGAAGCTATATATAATTTATGTTCCCTCTCCAAACATACAAATGTTTATAATACAATGAAATAAAAAATAGATGGGAGTAATCCACTGTCGAACAGGAGTTACTGGCTCTAAACAAAGATCTTGACGATGCAGGAGGGAGGAGATTAGAAAATCAGTGCACCAAAAAAACCTGAGGTTAAGGCTCTCCAGCTAGAAACGGGTACATGTCCCAATAGAGTTATAACTTAAATTGAATGAAAACATTAGTGTTGCCGGAACAGGCAAACAAGGAGAAAAAGATACATGGCTTATAATCTCTAGAAATTGTTTTCCTGTGGAAAAGGGTGGAAGGCAATAATAAAACTCCTAAGGCTATATATTTTACTGAAGCTACTGTAATTTTTCCAAGCTTTACACATGAGAAACAGAATGTCGGGTTTCGTCCTATAGAACAGTTACAAGCTCATGCAACATCCAAGAAAATGAGACAAAGAGCTAAGCTAACCAATACCATAATAAATCATAGGATGCTGTTTTGAAGAACATGGAAATATAATTTGTACCTTTCATTGCGGTTCAGCCTGGCTCCAAGGTAAAAAGAGACAGAGAGCAACCAACAGTCGCTGTGCACAGCAATTAGTGAAAGCCAATCTCTTCGATTCATCCCATCCCTGGCGAAGTTGATCCCAAGTGCTGGCTCAGGGAGCTCAGGTGGTACTTCCTCAGCTGGGAGATTCACTTCCCAAGTTTCATTTGGGTGTCCATACAGACACAAATTCTCCTTTTCTACAGGAAGTAAAACAAATAAAGCAAACAATATCAACTAGAGAAACGAAACCATAAAAGTTAATTATACAAAGAGACAATGAACTGGTGCAAGTAAATTACTCTCTTGAAAGGTCATTAATCATTGAGGGGGGTAATATGGTGCACAAGGGATTAACAGTTATTTTGTACAAGTAGCTAATGACAGTAATAAAATTAGGTTCTTTGAGAATTTGTACAAGAAGCAAAATTAAATGTTTCACATTCAAATTCTCAAGAACCTAATTTCAGGAAAACTGTATGTTCAACAATAGCTTGATTACCAGAAATAAACCCCACCTAATGAAGACCCACTCAACTGCCCACACACACACACACAAAATAAGGATCAACCAATTTAGAGGCTTGCAAAGCTAGAAGATAAATATTCCCTCCTTCGGATTTCCATTTAAACCAAATAGGTATTCAAACCACCATAAAACAAGCTAAAAACAATAACACCATTCCCAATTAACCGCCTAAGAATACAGCAACAAATAACCTTACAAATTCCCTTGCCCAAAACAAACACAAGCAGCAAATTCCCATTTCAGATTTCAATTCAGAAAAAACGGAACCAAGTATGGAGAAGACCCACTTTTTGTGTACATAAAATGAAACAATTACAAGAATTGAAGTTCTAAAAAGTCAATTAAACTATAATTTAACTAAAAACAAATTACCTGGATCACAAAGCCCATAAAACTCATCCACATCTGAAAAAAAAAATCAAAAAAGAAATCATCACGCTCGTTTATAGGTACATCAAAATCGGGGCAAGTTTGTTCTTTCGTATAGACACTAATTGTACAGAAAAGTACCGTAAGTCAAAGCACGAATGATTCCAGCGCGACGAGCACTGTAATCTTTGAAGATCTCCTCCACAGTTCGAGGACTCGAAGAAACTGATGCCATTTATGTATAACAACAACGAGATCTAAGAATTTATTGAGTAAATACTAACAATTTACATCAAGAAATTGAAAGAATTGAATGGAATTGCAGAGAGAACAGAGGATGAGAAGAGAACTTAGTGTGCATGTAACGGTGGAATTGAAAAACTGAGGAAGGTGAAGAGGGGGAGAGAGCCGACGGCGTCGTTTTAAGTCTTCGATCAGGGCTTTGATACTCCGCTTTTCTTTTTTACCTTTTTCTTTTATTTTTTAATACCCTTTTTTTCGGAAAAAATCAAATATTTTGAATTTATTTCGAATAATCCTGAAATAATACTGTCCAAGTTTTTATTTTCTCTTTCCAGGTAAATTCGAATGTGATCATGATTCTACATGGGTTTCTTGAATTTATTGTTACGTATCATTGAAAGAAAAAAGAAAATGGACAAAATTTAAAAATAATCCGAATTATTCAGAGTTTGGATTTGGTTGTACAGGTAATTTTGATTGTATAGAAATTGAAATACGAAATTGGTTATAGGTCTCATCTTATAGATATAATTTTGTGAGATTGTTGGATATAAATATTTGTGATCAATATTCTTTTTCTTTTTTTCCTAAAGAGGCATTATTTTTATGAAATTGGTTATAGAGCCCATCCCACAAATATAATTTTGTGAGATTGATGGATATAAATATTTGTGACCGTGATATTCATTTTTTTTTTCCTAGAGGGGCATTATTTTTTTATTTGATTGTCCGGTTAGTATCTTATTTCATCTCATAAATATTTTAGAAAAATTATATATGAGTCTGATAGTCAATTATTTAAAATTGAATAATAATTGTATCAAATAGAAAACTTATCATCACTTGCAGATGAATCCATCCGAATAAATGTGTTGAATTAAAATCTCATAATATATCTTTTTTATCAAAATAGGAAAAAATAAAGTTTTTTATTCATATCTCATGATATATCTATTTATAAAAAATTACATGTAAATCTTTCATAGAAAATACGATCAGATCTTCCTAAATTAGTACTTAATAAGCTACCAATGTTCTCAACCACGAACTTGGAGCCAATAAATTAATTTAATAAGCTAGATAAAATATTAAGATAATATTTTCTTCTGAAATAGGCCTTATAAACCATATATATCTCATAGATAACATAAACTAAAAATATGTTAAAAATTACAAATAAAATAGTTCTTAGTGACGTTAAAGATAAAATATATTCTTATTGAAATTGGTCAGATTCCATGAGTATTAGATTTCCGTAATTAGGAGATCTCCAAATCACTTCCTGTAATTATAATATAATAAAAAATTACAGAATCTAAATTCCTAATTTTTTTTTTCTCTGGTTGACTTCATTTTTTATTTTTATTTTTACAATCACTTTATAGATTTTAGTTGAGGGAAGTAATAATCGTGCCTCCAATGAATGCCATTTAAAATCAGCTAAACCACAAATTCATCATCGCAAATTGAATAAAACAAATTCAACTTATATATCATGAATTTGTTAATCTTGACTTGATAATTAATAATAGATAAAACATTTTATATATATATATATATATATATATATATTCTTTCACAAGAATTAAGAAAAATAGCCTACAACCAACTTGGTTACTAATTCAACTACCAGAATTGAGGGGTAGCTACCCTGGTACTTTTTTACATAAATTCCTAGAAGTAATTGAACATAAATATGTGGGGGGTTTTTTTTAATTGAGGAATTACAATCTACTTCCATGTAGGAGAACTTAAAACCTAACTTTCCTTTCTTGTTCTACAACTGTATCTTATTCCTGTCCTTTCTAGTACTATTCACTTGTCTTTGTTCTTCTATACTTCTTACCATTCATCAAACACACATGTTGCCTGGTTTTTCTAGTCCCAACCTAGACACACTACACAGCCTACCCTCGTTTCTTTTGCTCGAATCAGCCCCGTCTAACCCCACCCAACACCGGCCTCCAGCCTGTCGTTCGCCTGGCTATACCGACAACCCAAGTGCAAAAAAACACAAATATGTTGATGGTTTCAACAAGATCAAGATCAACCCAGTAAAAAGGATCAAATAAATTAGTAAAACCAAACAAGTTCATAAATAAACATCTAAGGTGAAAAAATATCTAAACTTTATGAAATAAATTCTGACCCAGGATAAAACAAACCAAGAAAAGAAGGCAAGCTTACAAGAGTTGGTAGATTGATTACTTCACCATTAATGTTCATGAAGATGTTAATAGCCGCTTAATGCCCGTTTTCTGCTCCGGTGTAAGCCTGCTCGGGAACTTAATGTTGAACTTGATTCTTAGGTTACCCTTTTTGCCTGGTTCTTTGGGAATAGGCATTCCTTCTCCTTTGACAACTTCTTCATAGGTAGGACTAATAATGGTGTTGATGGGTATCGTTAGATTCCGGCCATCGAGGGTGGTCACTTGTGCAGTATAGCCGGACAGAGCTTCGACCAAAGAGATCTTTTGGGTGATGATCAGATCGTTTCCGTCTCTTTTGAACACGCTGTGAGGCTTCTCGTCGATTATGAAGACTAGGTCGGAGGGTATTACGCCTGGTTGTTCATTTCCCTTTTCTGGAAATGTTATTTTTGTTCCCTTTTTCCACCCGGGCTTGATTTCAATTGTGAGAATTTCCTCCATATTGTGTTTCCTGTCGAGGAGAAAAGAAACGATAGAAAACATGAAGTGGTAAGCATTCTTGCTTATTTGTACTACCCTGTATTGCATTAGTCACAATGTTTCTGTTCAAACAAAGAAATGATTGATTTTCATAAAGTTACTTCAAGTGATTTATAGACCGAAACTGGTATATACTATGGACAAAATGCTTCTATACAATAGCTACAATGATCCAGAAACGAAATATGAGAGAAAATCTACATTAAGCAATTTTGGCACCACCCAATTTATAGATTCCTGATAAAGAGAAGAAAACATGGAAAAGTGATTGTATTCAATACAAAAGCTTGAACGGAAAACCAACATACTTACGCAGAAAAAAAATTCAGACAGAAAAAACTTCTGGATGACTATGGTTTCATCACATTATGAGAAAACATAAGTTTCACAAGATAGAATAAGTTTTTTTGCCTTGAAAAAACGTTCTAAAAGGCATTTGGGGCACCAGATGGGCAATAGATTAGGGCCTAGTGCCTAGGTGGGGCTTAAGCAGATCCGATTTAGGAAAAAATGGGGCAGCAAAGGGATGCCTGGTGCATAAATGGGTCTAGGGAGTGCCTTTTAGAACACTGACCTTGAACCAGATAAAAGTTTCCAGTTGCAAAGCAGAGAACACGACACCAGAACATAATGAGACCATCAGAACAAATCAAAACGAGTCAAGATGATATAAAAGACAACAATCCTCTCTAATGGATAATTTTTCCATAAAAAAGACACAAGCTAGTAAAATACTTTGAGAAGCTTCCTAGTCGCGTACAAATGTGAGGCAAAAGTTCTAGCTTAGCTAAAAATACAATAGTAGGTCCAAATATGTAGTATTTTGTTATTTGACTGGTCAAATACTTCTCATTGAAATTCCCGAAAACCACATTGCATGAAGCATCATAATCTGTTCTAAGATGTATCCATTCAACATAAATGGAAACGTACGAGAAAATCCAACAGGAGGGGAAAATCAGCGACAAGAAATTACTACCAAAATAGCTCATTAATAATTATTCTCACTACGCCCTTCACTATCAGCTAGCTACAAAGTTTAGGTACAGTCCATTTTTTGCTCATGATCAGAAGTTTTATGCACCAACTGCATGCAAGATCTAATGAAGATGAGATTTTGGGTACATGGCAGAAGCAACTGTGACAAAGACTTAGAAGCAGTGTGCTTGATTTGAAATTGCAATTGAAGCAAGGAATCCATTAAAGAAATAAGCTTAATAATTTCAAGTGGGATTCCCATGTATATCTCTCCAAACTCTGGACAGATAGGTCCATTGACATATTCCAAAGAAATAAGCTAATTTTTCAATTTCAGCAAAATTTGCCTTTTCACCAATATAAGAGCATCTTCCATCTCATCTGTGTGCATTTTTCTCCTTGAAATAATAATTGATGTTCTTACCTTTAAAGGCACCTTTTCTGATATTAAATTTAGGCTGTCACAGATCATGGGATGGATATACAAATAGCCACGTAAAGCTGGGAGGTTTCTTGTTAATGAAGGTAGGTTCCGGAAAAAAAGCAATAATGGCAAAAGACCTCATTAGGAGGAAGGCAATATATTACTGGGCAAGTACCGGTTGAGTATTGAGTACGTGTACACGTATCACATTGTCAAGTTCATTCTCATAGTCATTCTATTATCCGATCATAATTTATCTTAAATTCCAAAGAAAGTTACCAAACAAGAAAGATAATATCCCAACGACTATAACTCAAAAAGCTAGGGCATCACCACCAGCTCAACACTTGTGAAAACATCAAAATAGCATCTCACATCCAGCCAAGACTGATCACTTACAAGCCACATATCGACCAACCAAGTATCCAGATCACAAATCTCACACAGCAAAATATCCAAATTTGATAATGATAACAATTTATCCGCAGATTGTTGCACTAAATGAACACAAGTGACACGTCCTGATCATTCCATTATATCCAGTTCTGAGTAATCTATCTTAAATCTTAAATAATAGCAATATTACCAAACAAGAGAGTGAATTCTTACCAACTATGACTCGAAAAGATAGAGCATTACACCCAACTAAGACTGATCGTTTGCAAGCCAAAATTTGACAAATCAAGTCAACATCACCAAAATTTTCCAAATTTGCTACTGATAACAATTTACAACAACATAATTCCACCATAACAACAAAACCGACAAACCAATCAAACAGTGAACAAAGATCGAGACTTTACCCACTGTTGTCGAAAGCATCCCGCGAAATCTTCATCTTCTTCGTAGTCCCCTTATACAGATCCTCCAAACTGCAAGGCAACATCCGCTCAATAGCAGCAGCCTTCCTCGGCACACCCCCGGAACCCCCTTCCCCACTAGCATTCCTAAACGAAGCAAAAATATCATCTCCAAACACACTCCTCGGAAAACCCGACCCGCCCATCCTCGACCCGCCACCCATCTCCCCCATCCCTCCAAACGGGCTGTTAAACCCGAAAAACTCCGAGAATATGTCATCGGCGCTGCGCGGATTGAACCGGAATGTGTGCGCGCCGCCGTCCCGCATGCCGGAGAATCCGCCGGTGTCGGGCGGCGGCACCTGCCCCTTCAAACCCTCCTCGCCGAACTGATCATACACCGCCCTCTTTTGGGGATCACTCAACACCTGCATTCAATTAACAGCCGAGTCAGAAACATGGCGAGGGAATCAGAGAGGGTAAAGCAGGAGTAATTACGTCGTATGCTTCGGAGATTTGCTTGAATTTGGCTTCGGCTTCTTTCTTGTTGTTAGGGTTTTTGTCGGGGTGCCATTTCATGGCAAGTTTCCGGTAGGCTTTCTTGAGGTCATCGTCTTTGGCGGAGCGGTCCACCTGAAGTACCTTGTAGTAGTCCACACCCATGCTTTTCTCCTCTCTGTGTTGTCTATCACCACCACCTCCACCTCCTTAACTCTCCTTTCTCTCTCTCTCCCTCTGTTTGTTTTGTCTGACGTTTTATTGTTAGATTTTGCTTTCCTATTTTTTTTTCTTTCCTTTTTTTCATATATCGAAAATAAATCTTTTTTACGTAATAAAAAATGAGTAAGTCTCCTGTGCAACCGTCGCACATGCGACGGTCAAAAATATGTGATTTTCGAGCATAAGTATGCGATTTTCAAGTATAAGTATGTGATTTCAAGATATACTTATGGTCGAAAAAGACATACTTGTCAAAAGGCATACTTATAGTCGAAAAAGGCATACTTATGGCCGAAAAAGGCATACCCGTCGCACATGCGACGGTCTCACATGAGTTTTTGTGATCAAAAATTATAAAATAGGTTTTTATTATAAAATAATTTTATTTCCCTGTTGGACTATGATAATTCCTTGTGTGTGTTAATGGAAAGGGATGTTGGGCCTCTGGCCCAAAATTTCATGAAATAAAGATCTAATAAAGCAATAATATACCAAAAAAGAGGACCAATAATAATATAATAGTAAAATAAATTAAATGCTCTCTGATATTTTACTATTTTAGTCGATTTTTATAATTTTTCCTTTCTTAGCCTGATTTGGTTAATTTGACTTGTACAATGAATATTGAAAGACATATTAATTAATATTAGTCTTGTAAATGTTATATTTGGTAAAATATATAAAGGGATCAATATCTATCATTTTCTGTATATAAGTACGTTCAAACTAATTTATTTAAGACTAATTGATACGATATTAGAGTAACATCAACTATATATCCATCCGTACATGTATATGTATGTGTGTGAATATATTTTTAGGGGTAGTAAATATTTATTTAACGTACTTTACTTATAGCATGATGAACTCTTCTACCACTAATTAAAAATATATTAAATTATTTGATTGTGCTAAGAAATTAACTAAAATTGTACTAAATTGGTTAAATGAGTCAATGGATCGATCAAATATGTATACATATATTGCGAAGCATTATTTTTTCATATAGAGGTAAAAAAATAAAAGTTATCTTTAAAGAATAAAATCATTCGAGGTCATTTATATGTTATATTTGAAACCTTATTAATATTATACATTCATGGCTCAAATCTCAATTGTATCAGATGGGTGTATGCTCGATTCTGCCAAAAAGATTAGGAATTGAATATTTCAATGTACTATGATGATTGAAAAGTCCATTTATGGTGACTTGGTTAGGATATCTTCTTTTGTCATGTCCAAGAGATTTTTTTTTTTTTTCCAAATTAACCATTAAATGTAACACGACCCAAAAACCATCATCTCCAATAATAGAACAACAATAATTGCATGAACTACCTTTTTTTAAGCCACAAACCCAATGAAAATTCCTTTTATTAATTCTATCATAAATCACACCACGTGTAATTGTTTGATTCCTAATTGAAAAAGGAAAAAACAATATTTATTGTCTTTTTCAATATATGTTACATGTCACTAGGTCAAAAGCGGACATGTGAAGCACCACCTGATTGGATCAAGCCACTTTATGTTTCTTACATGGATGTATACCCTGAAAATTGATTTAGCTAAAAGGGCCCCATCTCTTCGAAAATACACTACTTCATCATTTGTTTCAAAGTTGAGAAATATAATTGCACCATTCTTGATTTCATCCTCTAACTGCAAGCTCAAGCATTTGACCTTTTTCATGAATGTGGACTTGTAACATTTGACAAAACTAAACAAGAAATCAAGAACCATTATTCTTTCATCACTTCTCTCAACCCAATTCAAGAATAGACGTGGTCGGTGCGGTATACCGTACTGAAAATCTCATACCGTATATCGTACCGAAAATTTCTATATACAAAAATGCATATCATTATTTTATTGAAAATTTCGGTATACCGAAATTTTCATCTCATAACCTTAAAACTGAAGAAACCATGTCATTTTCTTACACAGTAGCAACATTCTTGAGAAATACAAAGACACAAAACTTCATACAAAGTTGAATCGAAGAAGCAACTTGACAGATCTGTACTTGTCTCCTCTGTGATCATGGAGGGGCACGGCCCGAATCCCGGATTTCAGCTCCGAAACCGGAAGGTATGTTTGGCCTCCAAAATCATCCTTATCAGACATGTCAAATTCATGCACTTCAATTCTAAGCAATGCCAACTCTGGAACTGTTAATGGGAACTCAAACTCTTCATTCCAAACAGGCATCCAGTTGTCCTCAATTATCCGAGTTTTCTTCATGCTTGAATCACGAGGCACACCAGCTATTCCTATCTGTACATGTATCAACATCGCAGCCAAATAATTCACTTGATTTTGAACTCATTCATTTCTCTAACATGTAATCATACAATTCCGTACCTTGACATAGAAATCCGGTGGCGAATACAAGTCGAAATGAGTACGATGAAAATCAAGATTCCAACCTTCTCCCATGTACACTTTCACCTAAACATATATACATCAGTTATGTCCAAAACAGAGATGAAAATGCAAAAAATGGATAAAATCTATCAACCTTGAGAGTCGTTTTCACCAGTAAATCCCTTTTGGGATCAAAGATCTCACCATTGGGCCCGATTTTCAGTAGAAAATCGGGTTTTTTCACATAACCACAACCACCATTTGCTCTGAACATCCCCTGCATCAACCAAAGAGACCTCCCATGTCCCTACAAACCAAACAAAACTACGTCGTTTTCTTGCAAGCCTAATAAACATGATCACAAGCTTACTCTCGTTTGATGTATTAACATTCACCTGCATGTTAAATGCAACCATTTGAGCTCCATGCATCCATCCTATTAAAGGGTTGAAATTTGATGAATCGATCCTCGTTGCTTTCGGATACACTCTCATCAAGTTCCTCTGATTGAATCTTTATCAATAGCAAATAATTACTGAGCCTAAAAACACATTAAATTTGGATAAAACATTAGCAATGAGTGAGTTAGTTCTTACCTAACAATCTCTGTTCCATGGGTTAGGACAGCATCTTCGAGCTTTTCCTCGTTCAAGCTAACACGGTGAGCCTTGTCTGAGCTATCTTTTAGCCAAACCTTAATTCCACCTTTCATTTTCTCTGCACGAATCGCAATCAAATGTTTATACTCAGTTTGTGTATTTTTTTGTGAACCAAGATCCTCATCGTGATGATCTTCTTCTTCATCACGAAACTTTCCATCAATTTTAACAGCTAAATCAGATATTTCTTTTCCCCAAGTAAATTCCTCCTTCGATTGATTAGGTTTCACACTGCCACCATCTTCTTCCTTCTTCAAACTCTTCTTCAAACTCTTCGATTCAAGATACTCTTTTGGTGCCTTTGTTGAGATTATAACTTTCCTCTTCAACGACTCCGGAGATGGAAATTCTTGCAGGCTATCCTCAGATGTCGAGCAAACTAGCACGTCTTGAAATGTTTCAGACACCATCTGATCAAGTTAAGACAACACTTTTCATGTGAAATTAAAATAAAATAAAGTTTTATGTGAGACAGTTTCATGAGATTTTGTGTAAGACGGAATTCATATGAATCAATAAAAATAGGTCAATTCATTCAATACGGTCAATGTCGATCTCACTTGAGATCATATAATGTTTTGTCTCACGTAAGGTATTATAAGAAATAGTAAGTTTTTGCGGGAAAAAAAAAAAGGACGATTCAAAATTGAAACACAAATGTACCTCTGCAACTTTAGCTTGAAGATCTGGAGTGAGATGGTCTTCTAGGGTTATAATCACGGGATAATCCGACGCTATAAACGCGTGTTCTTTTACGGCTCTTAAACATCTTATAAGCTTCACAGGACTCGTTAACGTTCTGTGTAAGAAAGACAGTTACTAAAGCAGACAAAGACAGGATTTGTTGTTTATGTAAGAATTAAGAACAGAGATTTTTGCATACCCTCCATGCATTATGTCCACGTCATCTTTAGTCGAGTTAGGCCACATATCAAGCTCAACAACACGAACGCCTCGTTTCAAGGCCTCGATTATAGGCTTATCGCTGGAATCACTGCTGATTTGGTTCCCAGTGAGGTAAGAATTGTGGCCAGTGTAGATGAAGTAGTGGGACAAAGGGCAGTTCATGTCGTGGTGCACCTGGACCGCGAAGCATCAGAAAATAACCCATAATCACACGAATAAGAACACGAATATATACCTTGGGAGGATGAGGGAGAGGAGAATTGATCTCACTCAACAGATATCGAAAAAACCCTTTGATGTGAAGACTTCTGTGTTGGAAAATGGTGAGGTGTTTGTGTTCGTGGAGAAATGAATCCATTACAGCCTCGGATTCGTGGAAACCTAGGTTGTCTTCGCCTTGAACCTCCTTCATGAATCTATGGAGATGTTCGACGTTCATTACTCCATTTTCCGAATAATTTTCGAATAAATGTTTGATTTCTGCTGGAATTTCTGCCTCTTTCATCCTGAATCTTCTCTTGAAACAAAAACACACTCTGAATGTTTGCTTAGACATTCTGCTCTCTCTCCTCTCTCTCTCTCACTCTGTTTCTCTCCTTTTGACTTGGAAATGATTCGGTTTTATACTGTGAAACTGAAGATTGTTAAGTACTTAAGTATCTCCGTTAAAGATATTTAATTTTGTATTTTATTATTTTTAAATCATATTATGTATTAATAAGTGATATCATTTATATGTGGTGTTTATTTATAAATATTAGCTGAAACATCTTTATTCAAAATGAGTGACATTTAGAAGTCTTTCTCATAGATTAATGGACATAAAATTAGATAAAAAATGCCCTTAAACAATATCAATATGTCTCAACTTATTCTAAATGAATATGATTATTTCTCTCTTCCTCTTAATTATTTCATCAAGATGAGATAATATAATAGAAAAAAAATAAAGAAATTTTGAGATGAGGAAAGATTGCAGAATCTTAAGTGAATATACTTTGAAGAGATTAAATAAGTTGATTCAAAATTAAGGAATTCTTGAGAAATCGAGATCTAAATAGTTAAAGCGATATTTAATTTAAAATAAAATTTGACCTTCGTAATAACATTTATTTTAAATTATAGAGTATATTGAAACAAAGAATTTGGTGTGGTTAACAGTTAATTATATCCACTTGTTAAATTCCTGTTGGTTTATAATATTTTAACATTAATCTAAGTCAAATGTCTGTCTTTAACTAACATGGAAGAATATCAACCACGTCTATGATAAAATGATCTCAATTGACTTAAATAGAGATAAAACAATCATTATTATTGTTTACTTGCTTTTTTAAATTATGATTAATCTCAATTGCTTATTAAACTTATGCCATTCCAAGTGTCGATTTTACTTTCAATCACACATGTGTAAACAATAAACTAGGTGGGATGATAATGTACAAAATGAAATGTTTATGTTGTAACAGTAAGACACTAGGTAACGGATGATTGGCTTATGTATAAAATATTTAATTACATAAGATTCTCTATTTAAATCAATTTGCATGTTATATTTCATTTCACGATTATGTGTACAATAACAACAAAACTATCATCAGTTTAGGACCTAAAATATAGTAAATTAACAATTTTGGATTTGAAAAATAAAAATTATCAATTCAAGACCTTGAAAAAAAAAAATAACAATTAAAAACTCACAAAAATTAAGGTTTAATTTGACAACCTTGCGATTCCTCTTAGTAATAATTCTATAAATATAATTAATGAATTTCACGTATATGAAGAAAAAAGAATGAAAAAAGGGGATAATTATATATAATAATAATAATAATAAAGCTAAAAATTTGTGGTGCTGAATATGATCACTCTTATGGAACTTTAAGTAAAAAATCATCATTAATCTAACCGTGGATCGATATTTTTTTCTTTTAAGTCTTGAATTGGTAATAAATATGCCTTTAAAGTCTAAACTCAGTTAAAACTTCAAATAATAATAATAATAATAATAATAATAATAATAATAATAATAATAATAATAATAATAATAATAATAATAATAATAATAATAATAGTAATTGTAGCAGTAGTAGAGGAATGAAGGATAAGCTTTTCAAAACTGTTTTTATGATATTTTGAGGGCCTATATGAGATGACTTTTTGAAATGATTAGGTAAAGATATAGTGAATGTCTAGTCAGGAATGTGATTAAAGGCTTTTCATAAAACTAACGATCGTGTTATCTACATTTTATTATATTTTAGTGTGATATATCAATAAAATAAAATATAAAATTAAAACACGATTAAAAAGAAACTTGGGTTCATAAATGTATATTATATCATTCAGGAACGTATAATTCAAAGCATCCTATGCAAGTTGTAAAAGTGGTCCTTTCTTTAATAAGGGTAAGGCTACTTCTTCTTTTCAAGAATTATATAAATCAAAGAAATATCACTTTAGGTACTTCCACTTTAGGTAAAATTCACCATATAAGGGTAATTGCTTTATTTGGTTTGGAAATTTTATTTAATAAATTTCTGTCCACAAAAACATAAGTGCGTGTAATATTAAAACCCATTCTCAGCCACTCGTAGATTGGATCGACATGCATGAGTTACATTTTTATTTTAATTGGTGTTTATTTAATTTTGTATTCAAAGATATTAATACATGTTGTATTTATTAAATAATATTATTAAGAATATATTAAATATAACAAAATATAAGATGACGTCGCAACTAAAATAAGGATTTCTGGTGTGAGAAATGAGACTAAAAATCAAATCAAATTATTATTAATTGCTCAAAAAAAAAAAAAATTCAAGTAGATATAGATATTAAACTCAAGCTCAACAAATAATAAAGAGAAACCGTACTACAACTAAATATGTTCAGTCGATTCAAAGTCGATTCAAAATCTTGGAATCAACTGAACTTAAATTGATTAGTTTATACAACAATGAGTCAATGACATATAAACTCTTATCTTGTAAATTTTGTCCAAAAAACTCTTATCTTGTAATTTAGAATAGTTGGAATAAAATGAGGAGAAAAACGTTCTAAAAAAAGAAAAAAAAAATTAAAAATCATACTGACAAAGAGAGAATGTCAGTTGTGTTTTGTCTCATTTGGTAGCTAGGAAATTATACGTTGATTGGTGGCTGCAACAAAATAATTAATAATTAAAATTGGAAAAAGATTGATGTAGATGAACAGTCTTAGGGTCTCAATTGTCAGCCCCCTACCAATCCAATGAAATTTTGTACATTTGATCCAACCTATAATATATCAGAGAACTTAAATACAAATTAATGCCTCATTTCATTTTCTTCATACAATAATTTCTTCTATTTTAAACATATTATACTTTGACCATGCATGTTATATATAATGTATTATTAGAAATTCTAATCACATGCATAATAAAATGACATGAAACAAATGGTTAAGAAATAAAATAGAAATTGTCCAATTCTAGTGCTCATGTCTTTTCGGAAATCATTCCCAAAATGGAACATAACACATTATATTATAATAACATTACAATCACAATAAAGGCAAATTAAAATACATTATTTTTTATCATGTTCTGCTGGAATAAAATCTAAAAACATTAAATATATGGTAGAAAATAAGAACAATCTCGTGTCCTAACAAATATTTAACTTATTTTTTCCTTCAAAAAATTATGCAACTAAATTTACAATATCCACACAAAGAGATATAGATAATAGATCTGAGAGAAATATAGCAGAAACAAATTAAGATGGTGGGATCCTCCACTAAATTATATCTTAAAATTCACTACTCTGATAAGTCATTAATGTTGGTGTAGAAAGAATACCTTACAAGAAAAAGACATGTTAGGAATCCACAATTAATTGGGGTTAATAATATCCATCCAGGTAGGTCACACACATCATATCATAATTTAATTAACATCTTTACTTTATTACATACAATACATCTATTTAACATTAATAATTATTGCTTTTGGATTTTAGTTTTCAGCAACACAACTTTATTTATATTTTATTTTAAATAAATATGTGATTGGATTGAAGAATTTGAAGATTGATATAAAATTTACACTAACAAATTCATTGATAATATTTAGATTAATATGAATTCGAAATTTGTCAATTTCATTTTAGGGGCTGGCTTTTGAGCTATTTAGGTGAATTTTCAATACATTGTTATTTGGATGGATTTCAATAACTTATTTTAAATTTTATATTTCAATTCATTCAGATAGAATCTGAAATAATCAAACAATTTCAAATAATCATTTCATATAGCTCTTTTTTTTTATTATATATAATTTGAAAATAAATTGAATTATATAATCTTAGACTATGTTTGTAAGAGAATTCACATTACAAGATTTGGACTTCAAAATTCTAATGTATATTTGTTTTCATAATTAAATCTAATTCATAAAATTCAGACACAGTCATTACCACCTATATTACAATCATCAATCATTACCTAATACATTTTTCATAATTCAACCCACATTTTCACAATAAAAAATTACATCAACTCACATTTTCACAATAAAATATTACATAAACCTACATTTTTCAGCATTGATTTGACATTTACAATATAATCATATCATACTAAATTCTCAAACAAACATACATTTTCACTTACAATAAAATTCAGGAATTCCCCAATTCCATAAAATCCCCTTCCAAACACAACTAAAAATAATCAAATAATTTAAGTCGATAATGTAATATAATAATAATTATTATTCGAAATTTTATTTTATATAATTATAAATGAATTGAATTTTATAAAACACAAGCTAAGAAAAGATTGTGCATAAATACTTTTACAATGAGTTTTGATTGAATGATTTGAAATACAAATTCGAAATGAATGAATTTAAATTCCCCCAAATAATCAATATTTATTTAAAGTGTTCAAACATCAGTTTATAATGAAAATATTGGATTTCGAAATTATATCATTCCAAAACACCACCAATGTATTTTTAACAGTAAATTTCAATCATCAAACTATTCAATCCAAATACAACCTAAACTTTTATTCTCACTAAAATAGTTATGATTTTACATTTATAAATATATTAATTTATTAAAAATATTGACAACTGAAGTGTAGTTAATTATTTAATATTGCAGATTTAAAATGACATTCAACATACAAAAAAAAAAAAAAAAACCTTGCTAAACGCTATCTGAAGAGAAGTACAGAATATGCCAAAAGAAATTTAAAAACAAAAACAAAAAATTATCCAAAAGACAAAAGGAAAAGGAAAATACAAAAAAACAAAAAAAGTCCTAAAGAATTTGAGAAAACGTTGAATCAGAAAAAAAAAAATTAAATAATGAAATTCAGCTGCTTTACTGTACGGTGGGCCCTGTTACCAAATTTAGTTTTGTTTCATGTTTGCATAATGAGAGTTTTTGTTATATTTGATGCTACATTTTGTGTTTCATGATATTTAATATATAATATATATTAATTAGTAATATTATTTAATATACATGATATATGTTGGTTATTTGAGAATAAAAAATGTAACATTAAATTTAGTAGAAGATCTAATTCGCATTAATAAAGGATGAATTTTGACATATGTTATTAATATCTTCATTATGTGTTTTTATCCTTTCCCTTCCAAGCAAGCTTGTCCAATCAATCAATCGAAATGAGATATTGGCAAATATATATGTTCAAATATTCAAAAGCTTTGTCATCATCATATTCTTTGACCATCTTACATCTTCCTCCACCGACGGGTTCTTCCCTTATATAATATATATATTTTTTCTTTTCAAAAGTCGAAATTAACTTTGAATTGAATTTGTTGATTTGTCCTTTATGACGATTTTGTAACTAGTTATAACGAATTTATAGACTGTATATTTGATTAAATAAATGATTAATCGCCAAAAAAATCACCTTTGATTGAATTGTCATTTTAACAAAATTTTTCATTATTGGTCAAAATAACATAATCTTATATATATAGTATTTTTTTTTAACTAAAATAGTGAAAAGAATAAGTCATAATCTATTGATATACAATTTTTCACCCAAATTTTTTAATATTTTTTCTTTCTCCCTCTTCCCTTCCATTCCCCTCAAGCTTATTTTAAAATAATACAACTTTTTGAAAATTGATTTTAGTCGAAAAATATACTAAATATATAAAGTTATGTTATTTTGATCAATATTAAAATTTTTGATTAAAATGACAATGTGAGTAAAAATTGTGATTTTTCTGACAATTAATCCTTAAATAAATGGAGGGGTTCAAGTGACTTGATATGCTTATAAAATCATGCACAGTTATTTCAAGACAAATTCGAGTGCTTTGGCTTATGTTCTCTAGTAAATACTAACCCAACTTATAAAAGAATTTAAAATTATATATATATATATATATGTTTATAAATAAATATATTGGTAAAATATAGGTAGTCTACTGTTAGTTCAAGCATGCATTGTTTCACTGCATAAAACACTAGAGTTACTCTTATCGGCAACAACCCTCCTAAAATTTCTTTTTTATTTTTTCTTGTATCATTTATAATTATTAAATAATGTTGTTGTTGATTTTTTGAAATCATTCTATTATATACAAGTACTTAAATAATATTGTTGTTGATTAGTAGTTTAAAATTTACACTATATTATATATAGTGTTGCTGTTAATTTAAAACTTAGAGGAATAATAATTTGAAATCCTAACCTCATCCCAACTGAATATATTATGTATTCTTTCATCTATGTATGTTTTCTATTTTTAAAATTTTCTCATTGAAGTCATATTAAGAAAAAAAAAAAAAACTCAAGAAACTTTAGAGAATGAAAAAACACCTGCGAGCCTTGTAGTTTAGTCGGTACCCCATTTTTACAAATTGTGTAGATTTTAATAATGAGATTCGAGCCTGTATCATATAAATTTTCTAATTTTTATTGTCTTCTTTTCTTCAACTCCCCATAGTTCATTAGAAAAATGAAAAAAAAAAAAAAAAAAAAAACTTTGTAATTGAGGAAATGGGCCGTTGAAATCCTTTGGGCCATGGTGTTGGATCTTCCCAAAGGCCCAAAATTAACTAAAAGAATGAGGGAGATGCTAACAATTTTGGGCTGCTCCATTTTGTATTCTATTTGCCAAACGAGTAAAGAGAGGACTCATTCTTCCACTCTTTTTTTTTTTTCCTTTTCTTTCCATAATTAAAAGCAACAAAACCCCAGCCGAGCAATTTAATTTTGAACAATGATGAACCACACCTTTCAACAACTTAATTTCGGAAATTTAGAGAGCAAGCAAAAATTAACATTTATTTTCATATAATTATATGGTGGACCGTGAGAAAAAACCAAATAAAGAAGTGGGTTTGGTTTATTAAATAAAAACTAAATGGAACACAAAAAATCAATATACATGTGTCATACGTGGTATATGGAGTATGTATACACGTATACGTATACATATATAAAGAATCTCCACCTCATTTGCTAATTGTGCCCTAAGTGAAGAAGAAAACATGAAATATTAGATTATTATAACTAAAAAAACAAATATTATCAAAATTTAAATATAGAAAACTTTAAGAAAAAAAAAAAAGCACAATGATTTCCAGCACATCATCAGAACATGAGCTCGGACGGAATTTTAAAGCTGCTGAGGCCATAACGGTAATTTTGTCTTCACGCGTCAGCCACCACTCTCGTCTCCCGGCAATCCGTCGCCGGAGCTAACTCTCTCTCTCTCTACCAGATCGATATCAACATCTGGTTCGAACTAATTGAACCCTAGCGGAATCTCCTCATTGATACGAATTGCTAGCGGCGCCATCGTCTTCAATCCCACCGGAAATGGGGGATTTCAATCTAGCCCTGGTGATCGTGGCGATAGTCGTCTGTGTACTTGTTTTCATATTCAACGTCTACCTCCTCGTCAATTACCAGCATCCAGACGATGTTAACCAGGCCTACTTTCCCAAATTCGTCGTCGTTTTGGGGCTCTCCATCGCCGCCATCTCTATTTTAATGCTTCCAGCAGACGTTGCTAATCGGCAAGCCTGTCGCCACGCGATTTATAACGGAGCTTGTAATCTCACGCTGCCGATGAAGGATTTGTGGCTCGCTGTTTACATTGTGGATGCAGTTCTGGTCTTCTTTGTTATTCCTTTCGCCATGTTTTATTACGAAGGAGACCAGGACAAGTGAGCCTTCTCTTTGGTGTAGATGTTTAGTTGAGTTTAGCTGTGATGTTTCTAAATGCTTGTGGCTGTTTCTTGTCTTTGAGTTTTCAGGAGCGTGTTGAAGAGGATGAAAAGTTCATTGATCTGGGTTGTGTTGACAGCTGTTGTTTGTGCACTGGTACTTGGAATTTTATACGGTAAATTCTTCTTAGAACTTTGTTCGTTTCTTATCTATGATCATAATTTTCTGGGTTCTCATACAGTGTAATTATGTAATAGGGTGTAGAATGTGAAATATATGCCTACATTGCTTGGTTCTATTCGGATAGCCCGAGTTTCTTAACTGGCCTATTATCGTGTGATGGCTAATTAATTTAATGATGCATCACGAGAGAGTGTTGTCAAAGTAGCCATTTTATGTGGCAATCATGAATCTTTACTGTTCGTTTTACTCTGGTACTGAACTGAATTGCGCACACAAGCATGAGCACCTAAATCTGTTTCTCACGTCTTGTTTCTAAGTTGATTCCATTAATTCAAAGTATTATCCTTGTGTGTTCTTGCGTCTTTGTTGAATGGTGATGTGATGCATACATTATATTATGTGATGTCTTAATTATGGATAATTCATGCAAGTTCATGTGCTCATGAGAGTCATTGACTTCGCTCGTGATCAAGCGCCCATTTCTTCATTTTTCTTGTTGTAAAGCTAGGAATGGTTGTTGGTGAGAGAAGTAAATAAGAAACTTTAAAGTACAGCTCACATATTACATAATTTTTGGGTTTTTGCTCTAGGGCTTGTGGGAAAGGTGGATTTCACTGTTAGGCACCTCTCCTCATCCACTTCATCCTTCCCATCAACGTGGGTTTTCTCCACCAGTCAACAATGTATTGGGAGTGGAGCAAGACTGGTGAGGAAGCAGTTTAATTGTTTAAGTGGTTTTACATCCTTTGTATCATATTAAATTCACTTTATTTATCTTTTTTCCATCTTCAGTGCTCTGCATATTCCGCCAATGCTTCATCTGAGACAACTTGGACAATGCGCTCTACCTTTCCAGAATATGTTGTTGCACTTGCTACAATTGCTGGATCTGTGCTTTTCACCGTATGTCCCACCTTGTAAATGTCTCACACAAAAATGTTTAGTCTTTGAATTGAACTGAGACTTGTATCATATTAGTATCTAGTAAGGTCTTGTTAAATGTTTAGTCTTTGAATTGAACTGATTATGGTAGATGAGGACATGGAACATTGTTTGATACATCTTGATGGTTTTGTTTCCTTGGAATATATTGCTCTATCCGTTCATGTCAGTACTTTGTACTCATGATTTTCTGCATACTTCTGTCTCCAGATTTTCGGTGGTGTTGGCATTGCTTGTCTTCCACTGGGACTCATATTCTCATTCATCCGGAGACCAAAGGCTGTTATCACACGCTCACAGTATATCAAGGTATTCTTTTTTATTTTGTTTTGTTGTCATTTTTTATTATCTTTTGACATTATAGGGTGCAACTTCAGTCTTCTGATAATTGGATTCCGTTAGTACAATTCACAGGAGGCTTGTCTTTTATCTCCTGTAGGAAGCAACTGAACTGGCGAAAAAAGCAAGGGAACTCAAGAAAACAGCTGATGCACTTCACCAGGAAGAAAGGAGTGGGAATAAGGGAAGAAAGTGGCGCAAAAATGTGAAAGCTGTTGAAAAGGTTCGTTGTCTTGTTTTGCCTTTTGTTACTAATTCTTTCTTTTAATTTGTAATTGAATTTACTGCAAATGATTTTTTCCAAACTTATCTCATTCAATTTTTATTTTTATTTTTATTTTTTACCATTAGTATCTTTAAATTGTCAATTTCTTTTCTTCTCTCCCTTTTTTTTCTTACGATATCTACACAAGACGACAATATCTAGACAAGACAAGTCCTACACTTATGAAGAATTAAAAAAATAGATGTTAGATATTACTTCATAAAGATAAAAAACTTTTGTAGAATAAAAAAAATGGATTTATTTATTTTTATTTATAAAAAGAACAACAAATAAGAATGTTTAAATGATTTATATATAAGAATGTTTGGATTTAATTTGAATGATTTTTGAATATTCATCTCCTTATACATTGTGAATATTATTTTATAAGAATCTACAAATATACATGAAAATTTTTTAGACAAATTTTGTGAATATTATTTTATAAGAATCTACAAATATACATGAAATATTTAGAAAAGTTATAAACTTATGTAAAAAAATTTAAAACAAAAGCTTTGAGATTACTCCATAAAAGATCAACTTTTAGATAATTTGGTTGAGATTAGATAACTTTTAGACAATTTCTAGAATTAAAAAAACAGATGTTTGAGATTACTCTATAAAAATCAACTTTTAGACAATTTTTAGAGATGTTTGAGATTACTCCATAAAGATAAACTTTTAGACAATTTTTAGATAATTTGGTTGAGATTACTCCATAGAGATAACTTTTAGACAATTTCTAGAATTTAGACAATTTTTAGATAATTTGGCTGAGATTACTCCATAGAGATAACTTTTAGACAATTTCTAAAATTAAAAAAATAGATGTTTGAGATTACTCATAAAGATCAACATTTACACAATTTTTAGATGGTTGAGATTACTTCGTAAAGATACAATTTCTAGACAGGAATTTCTAGACAAGACAAGTCCTAAACTTATGTAGAATTAAAAAAATAGATGGTTAATATTACTCCATAGAGATCAATAATTTAGGACTTATGTAGAATTAAAAAATAATTAAAAACATAGATGGTTAAGATCAATGGACAATTTGTAGACAACACAAGTACTTATGTAAACTTATGTAGAATTAAAAAAATAATTAAAAAAATAAATGGTTAAGATTACTCCATAAAGATCGATAGACAATTTCTAGACAACACAAGTCGTAAACTTACGTAGAATTAGAAAAATAGATGGTTTAGATCAAAAACTTTTAGACAATTTATAGACAAGTTACAAGCTTATGTAAAATTTAAAAAAAAAAAAAAGATGGTTGAGATTATTCTCAATTTATAGACAATTTACTTACAATTAACATAAATATGTCTTAGCAAAAATATCTAAACTTACATACAATTAACATAAATATGTCTTAGCAAAAATATTTTTCCAAGTATTATTGATATTAATGGAAATAAGAGGGAAGAAAAGAAATGCATCTTCAATTTCTAAACTTATGAAAATTATTTTTTCAAGTACTATTGATATTAATGGAAACTAAGAGAAGAAATGAAATTGACGAAATTTACTATTTATGTATTAATGGTAAGCAGAAAAAAAAATTTCGAGTACTATTGATATTAATGGAAACTAAGAGAGAGAATATATTTCCAAGTAGTATTGATATTAATGGAAACTAAGAGAAGAAATGAAATAGACGAAATTGACAACTTACTATTTATGTATTAATAGTAAACAGAAAAAAAAAATCGAGTACTATTGATATTAATGGAAACTAAGAGAGAAGAAGAGAAAAGTAAAAATGTTTTTCCAATATTACTATTTATGAATTAATGGTAAACACAAAAACAAAAAAATGGAGATAAAATGAGATATTGATACTGGAAACCGAAAAACGGAGATAGAATGAGATGAGTTTAAAAAAGATATGTGGAGATAGAATAAATATGAAATTGAGATGAATAAGAAAAAAGAATTACGGAAGAAAAAGGAAAACAAGGTGTTTACCACATCAGCCGATCTGGCTATATAAGGAACCCAACGGTGGGTTACTTATCATTGCTCTGTGTGTGTATATATATATATTATTTTGACACTAAGTGATTTATTTTGATCGTGTGCTTGTGTGCCTTCTTATTCACCCTGTTCTTCTATCTTGCCTTTTGCTTTTGATATAGAAATTAGATCATTGCATCACTTGGCATGTTTGTTTACTACCCAAGAAATCATCTATACATGTGTTTTTGACTTGCAGGAGCTGATTCTTTTGGAAGATGATGTGAAGGGTTTAGAAGAGATGTATCCTCAAGGTGAAAAGGTGATATACGAGGGGAAAAACCAATATCTATTCCAATTCATCTTTGGTATGCTAGTGCCAGATTCTAATTCCTTCACCTTCTCCCAGCCTCATGTCGAAAGGTGGGAAAGGGAAAAAGGAGCAAATAAGAAATAAACTAACTATGTGTTGCCAAATTTATGCAGGCTGAAACAGCTTGGGCTATGACCGTTCTTGGCTACCTTGCCAAATTGGTATTTGGAGTGTTAGGGTATGTTTTATTACTCAGGCATTGAGTGTTTGCAGACTTGCAGTACATGCTTGGAGTCCCAGATTTTTTGTTTGTTTGATCCATTGATAGTCTTACGAAGTGAATATTTCTTTGGAAATAAAGGAATTTCTTTGAGAGAGAGCCTCTAAATATCTTCTTTACATGTGACCCTCTCTTGTTGCCGCATGCCAATAATACTTGCTCGTCTTCTGATCCTAGAAAGTTGATAAGCTGTGAACGTCAAAAAGTTAATCCTTCTACAACACATCAGAACAAAATAATTTAGTTAAAAACTGGCACGTTGCCTTGCATAGTAATGCTTCACTGATGTCTACTAAACAAGTTCCATTGCAGGTTGATTGTTTCAGTGGATTGGATTGCTCATATTGTGATCTACTTGCTGATTGACCCTCCACTTTCTCCATTTCTTAATGAAATATTCATCAAACTGGATGATGTTTGGGGTAAATTTCTATGTTTGGTTTTGGCTTTTACTTGTTCAGATGATTAGACATATATTTGATCGGATACTGGCTGTTCTACTTAAAAGGTCTTCTGGGCACTGTGGCATTTGCATTCTTCTGCTTCTACCTTCTACTTGCTGTGATTGCTGGGGCAGTGATGCTTGGCCTCAAATTAGTTTTTATAACGATCCATCCTATGAAGTATGGTTACTTATTTCTGTCATTTCATTTCGTCACTTTTCCACTCGTCCTGTTTAAGATTCCGTTTCAATTTCGTCTTATTCGCAGTGTCTGGCGTGAGATGTTATTGCCTGACACTTGAATTTTGTCTACAGATGGGGAGCTACACTTATGAATTCATTCCTTTTTAATGTGGGCCTCATTCTTCTTTGCTCAATCAGGTAATCATTATGGAATTTGGTGCTACATTTTATATGTCAAGCTTGAGAATGCATTGTTGAAAGGATTGTTGTTGAGGCTATATGGAATTAAAATTTTAAAGGCATAGTTGAAGTTGCATTTCTCTGCATTTTTATTAAATGCAATTTTACAATTCTTATCATGTATTCATTTTACCAAATATTCCCACATTTTATAATTTAGTGTCAATCTTTTATCTGCTTTTTCTGCATTCATTACCTCAAATCTGGTGAGAATTCACTGAAATGTAGAAGCTTATTTTATGCTATTTGTTTCACTCGTGGATTTTGCATGATGAGTGCATCTGTTGTAACATTCACATTATGTGCTTATAGAGAACTTCTGCTTCTGATGAACTTATGAAGTCATGATTTTCATTGATTTTGTGCAGTGTGATTCAGTTCTGCTCCACTGCATTTGGTTATTACGCCCAAGCTACTGCAGCTCAAGAAATATTTGGTCACACCTTACAATCTCTTCGTGGAATCAAATATTTGTACAAGTCAGTTACCATCGCTTCTTAGTCTTCTGTAACCTTTTTTTTTTTTGGAAAATGAGAAGTATTGATACTAAAACTATATTTGCTGTTCCAGGTATAATGTGTTTCAAATCGCATTCATCGTCTTAGCAGGGTTCACGTTTGTATATTATGCAGCTTTTGTACGCTTCTCCATCTCCGACTTCTCAATATTTACTTGTATTTTTTAGTTTACATGATCTAAAATCTGCCGTGTTCTTGAACTTCTCAGGGATGGAGAAGAAAAAAGCCCAGCGGAAGGTTCAAGCTTTCAACATAAACGTGGCTGCATTTCACACGTCCCAATTTAAATCTGCTGGATTTAATGATTCGTCGTTTTTTGAAGCAATGTTAATACTCGGATGGATATGGGTTGGTCGTGTTTACTTTAATCATCAAGAAGAAGACTGACCACGTTGGAGAACCGAACCAATTACATTGCGATGGTAGAATTTTTGTCGTCATCGTGGTTGTGGCTACAGCTCTTGGTTTTGCTGCTTTGGCTTGTTTTCTGCTCAGAGTATGTATATGTTCTTTGATTAATTATTTTTTAAATTTTTTAATTCTGTGCTTGTATTTATTTACATGTGAGAGAGAGGATTAAGACTTTGAGTTTCATAGTGACAATGAGCACAAGAAAATTGTTGTAGCCTCTTTGCCATGTAATATATAACCCCTTCTTTTCATCTATGATTGTATTTTTCACACCATGAATTACATATAATTGTTAATGCATACCAGTTTCCTTTTCCTTCCTCTTCAAATCAAATACGTAAAAACAACCATATATTACAAGTTACAAACAAATATATGTTTCATGACAAACTTCAAGACATTCTCTCAAGACATTTATTAACTTCTTAAAATCAACACTACAATGTTTGAAGTGTTGAGCTTAACATATTAAAAAAAAAAAACGATATGGTTGGAACTTCTCGTTCTTTTTGGTCTTTTCAGAACGAAACAGCCAAAGTTTTGAGCACCACCAACAATTATGATTGGGACTAAATATAGAGCCACTGTCTTTGCCAGCTAGAAATAAAGTTGGAAACATTGAAGGTGGATTTACCATCAGGATTAACAACATAATGAGGCGAATCCTCTGGAAATTCAAAAGCCATTGTCAACCAGAAGAGACTTGGTTCCCAGTTAACCTTTTTCAGAACCTTCAGTATCTCCTCCACCACAACCTCAGACCCCTCAGCCGACAAATGAATTCCATCTCTGCGCATAAAACATATTTCATTACGAAAACAACAGCCAACCGAAGAGGAAACTGCCAGCAAGGCACACCCAACATGTACTCATGAGATGGAAGTTAGAACAAGATACAATATCTACAAACAAAGCCTCTATTCTATCTCATCTAGTATGTTCAATGCTTTTATTTGGAAAGGAATGCAACGAAATGTGCACTTACATAAAGCAAGCATTGGCCCAGTCGTTTCTTTTCCGAATTGCAGTCCAAAGATTGATGGCCTCAACATCCATTTCTTGGCACAATTCTATCAAAGCTTCAGAGTATATGCGGCAGCCTTCATTTGTTAGGGCTTGATCATCAAATCCATTCCTGATCAGCACAATGAGTTTGATAAGTACTGTAAGAAGATGATAGAACATATTTTTCCAACTCATTGAAGATGCATTACCCAAAGATTTCACGAACTTTTGCCTCATTCACAGGAGGTGAACTAAGGCATATTATCCGCGTCTTATCTGAAAGACCCTGAAATTATTGAAAGAAACATTATCAGAGCTGCAATTTGAGAGAATCACTATGCAAAAAATGGTGAAGAATGAACCTTGAGATGAACAATAATCCTTCTCATGTTGTCTACGTATTCGAGGAGAGGCACATGAGCTCCTAGTCCACTCGGGTGAGGGTTCGTTGCATCATTACCTCCAAAATATACTATCACAAGAGAAGGCTGAACAGCTGCATCCTGAACCCAAATCATCAAACAGAAGTACTCTACGAAATACAATTATATAGCGATGATTGGGCTGGTTATCTCGTTATATATTAATAAATGATTCAATATATATTTTTATTGAACTAGATTTATGATGAGACATATTTACCTTAGGAAAAACCCGGTCCAAGGCTTCAAGAGCCATCCTAGTATTCCAACCAGAGTACCCTCTTAGAACTACATCTGCCTTCAACAATTTCAGCAAAAATATGTAATCATTAAGTGGATTCTACAATAAGCTCCATGATGATCCATTAAACCAAAATTCTGTGATAAGAGTATCTCCCCACATAAAACCATTCATTATCATCAAGAAACACCACTCTCAATTGAAATTTCAATCTTCAACACCAAACACAGAAATCCAAATCCATTGAAAATCTAAAATTCAACTGCCATAGACACTAAATACAAAGTAATGCATTAGTTTCCCAAAGCAAGTGGCTAAGATCCTGGATTTTAACTTCAATATCATCAAACAACACAGCATAGTCATCGCACATAAGCTGTTTGATAAAAGTCCAGAGCGAGAAATGAGCTCCCAAACCTTCACCAAACTCAACAAAACATCATCTATAGCATTCCAACGATATCAAACATTAGGCTGAAAAAAAAAAAGGTACCTTGCGACAGTAAAGGTCTGCAAAAATGGTGCCCCAGCCTCCGAGATGGTAGCTCATCTGAACCATGGATGATCCGAATAGCACGAACTTCGGGCGACCCGGACCCACCATTTTCCTCCTCCACTCTCCCTCTCCCTCTCTCTCTCTCATGGGAATGACCGAATGATCAAAGATGGATATTTGTCCATGTAATTTTTCTTTTTTATTTTATTTTTATTTTTGTTTCATACACTCTCTTAATGGTGTTATTTTCCAAAACGGCCCAATAGTTTTTTTTTTTTTTTGAAGAAAAAGGCCCAATAGTGTGGTTGGGCTTGAGCCATTTAAAAATAAGATTATGTTATATTATAGCCCAGCCCAAGAAAGATTGAGCGTACAAGAATGGACATTGCCCTTTTCTCTCCTTCCTCGCTTTTCGCCGGCTCCGATGACACTTCTTCCGGTGGTTCCTTTTTATTTCCTTATTTCGAAAATAAGCTTTTATTTTTACGTATTTATAATTTGCACCTCTAATTTTAAGATTTTTGTTGCAATTTTTCTTTTCTTATACAGATGAGGAAAAGACTGAAACTCATGACGACTTCGTGGAGAGGAAGCACCAATTTCCTGAGATGGTTTGTTTTAGATTTTTTTTCAGATATTTTTTTGAAATGAAGTTCTTTATTTATTTCAATTTTTTTTTTTTGGGTTTAAGTAGCTGAATAAATGCTTACTTTAGTGGTTGTGTGTGTTAGTTTTGATGAACATTCAACATAGATAAAGAAATAAAAGGAAATAAATGATTATATGAGCTTAAGATTGCATGACTAAAGGAGCCAATTGTTTAACTGTATTAATATTGAATTTCACAACCTTAATTTTATGGATATATCGTGATATTTTCATCGTGGCTGTACCTAACTGCATTGATTATTTGTAATGTGGCATTGAGGTTTGTAGTTGATTGAACTATTCTTGTGCATTATCGGTTGTACGTTCACTATGATGTAAATTGTAATGCTGCAATAATATTTGTAATTGACAAAATGAGGACTGAGGCGCTAAGGCCGTTGAATCTTAAAGCAAATACAAGGGTTGAATAAGTTTGTCAGCATAATCAGATGTTGGATACAAAAAGATTCTCAGAGTTCTCAGCAAATGTTGTTTCATTATGATTGTTTAGATTGCTAGCCTAACTTTCTTGATTGGCTTTTTGGTGATCAGAATCACCTTCTTGAAGCTCATTTGTGTATGTCATCTTGTTGGCAGGAATTGCTCATTCAAGAATTCTCGTTTCACCAATTGAACGCTAATCTACTGTGGCCAGGAACATTTGCATTTGCCGAATGGTTGGTTCAAAACAGACAATGGATCGAGGGAAGAAGAGTCCTAGAGTTGGGAAGGTAATATGTAATGGTATAAACTCCGTGTTCACAAAAATTGCCTCATTTTTGCTGTTATGTTTCCATTGTTGTGTTTACGAAGTTCTAGATTGATCTTTAAAGATGGGGTGTAGAGTTTTGCATTCAAAGATACAAACTCTAGACATGGTTGTATGAAACAATCTTTTCCGTGTTTCTGATGTTTGTTTCTGAGTTCATTGCAGTGGAACTGGAGCTTTAGCAATCTTTTTGAGAAAATCTTTTCAACTTGACATTGCAACTTCGGATTACGATGATGCTGAAATCAAAGATAATATTGCATATAATTGCCGGATAAATGGAGTTACCCCTGTCCTTCCACACATAAGACGTAAATTCTTTTGCATTGTTTGATACTAAAACTTAAGTAATAAATGTATAATTTCTATACCAATGAGTAACAAGTGTTCGATCTTTTCTTTTCGTTTCTAGATTCCTGGGGAGATGTCTTTCCAATTCCCGATCCAGATTGGGACCTAATCATTGCAAGTGATATTTTACTCTGTAAGTGCTCCTTTTGTTTTGATCTGGCTCATAACACATTGGTTGAATGTGTCTAAATGAATGATGATAACTTGGATGCATATTTTGCAGATGTTAAGCAATATAGCAACCTTATAAAGTCCTTATCGTTTCTACTCAAATCTTACAAGCCAAAAGCTAGTGATGCTCGTACTTGTACAAATGGACAGAATGGTATCTTTGCTTGGTTTATTGTATATTCTTCTGTTGCTATAGCTAATGATTCATGAATATACTCTTATTCTTATACGCCATCATGTGCTCCGTTTGCCTTAGATGCATACCCACTTCCTCGACCAGCGTTCTTGATGAGCTGGAGGCGGAGGATCGGGAAGGAGGAAGAATCGTTGTTCTTTATCGGATGTGAAGAAGCCGGATTTGAAGTCGATCATCTCGGTTCTCGTGTGTACTGCATCAAGCTAAGAACTAATACTTGTCAATCCAGCTGAACATTTTTGTTGTATTGCCCAATCTTGAGTGCAAACAAGGCCAATATTCATAGTCAAAGAATGGTGGGCGAAAATAGTTTCTTTCTCATTATTATTTTATGAGCAGTTCTTTTGTGAGATCGTTTTATGGATCTAAATTTGTAAGATAGGTTAATCCTTAATACATTTATGGGTTTGTGGAAATGAATTTGATTTGTGGGTAACAGAGTTTCGGTCTAATGAGATTATATTAGTGAAATATGTATAATGATTAACAATGATAAAAACTAAATTTATATTGATAAATAAAAATGTAATAGAATATAAAAGATCTTGCAATAAATAAGTCCAATTGTCTAATTAATAGTAGTTGAGTATTCAATTAGAAAAGGTTATTGCCAAAACCTCTTCAAGATTTGGTATTGTACTTGAATCGTACGGTAATTGACTACCCTTTTTGGGTGTGTGATAAAGCTGTAATTGACCACTCTAAAGAAAAATATATATCTATCTTTAAACCTAATTTTATATTTTCTTTCGTTGGGAGGAAATAATTTTAGAAAATGAATTTTAAATGAAACCTCCTATTTTTTCACTACAACCTCCTATTTAATGAAAAGTAAATCTCAAATTACCCCTATAATAAAAACGGATTGAATCCTCTATTCCAGACTAGTGTTTCATTTTGTATTCCATCGTTTTTTTCATCTTGTATTCCATCGTTTTTAGTCATACAATGTGTAAATTGATGATGTCATCTTTTATACTTGATGTGTGGAAATTTTTTTGGAATAACAAATGAAACACCAACTTAAAATTGAAAATCGTGTTTGTAATAAAGATCATCGATTTTTTTGAAGGATAAATTGTATTCTTGATTCAGGTTTTCTTTTTTCATATTGAATTCTCTTTAACCAAAATTGTAGTTATAATTTATGAAGTGGCTATCTAAAACAACGAAAAAAGAGATCTTATTTATAATTAATGTCCCTCTCACAAATCTTGCCACTATGGGGGGAATCATCTCAAATTCTACTTAATATTCTTATATGAGAATAATTATTAAGAAAGAACCATACACCTCATCTCCTTGGTGATGTGGTCATTTGTACACAAGAAATTAGTGGGACGCTGGGATAACATCTTTTTCTACCACAATTAAAATAGTGAATTATTTTTCTATCATAACAAATAATTTGGGTGAGAAGTCTACAATAACTCTCGCATTCACATGTGTATAGTGTAAAGTTGTTGATTGATGTGATAAAAGATGTTATTTATGTCTTATTAATAAGGGTAAAATTATGATTTTTTAAAACAGACTCGATAGATTGAAATATAACGTCTGGGCAACACATTTCCATGAAAATTAATTTTGTAAAGACAAAGAAAGAATAATCATTAATTTTTTTTTTTTGAACTCAAGTACATAATTGCATGGATATAGATGATAAGGGCATAAAATATGAATTGTAAGGCTGTGTTTGGCCGTAGGAAACTTCGAGGAAATCACTTGTTTTTGTCAACGTGCATCACTTCTGGTTTGAAACCACAATCATAAGTCCAATCTTGTTTGCTTTCATGATCATTCAGTTTTATAATTTAGGAAAAATAGAATACCCACAGCCTAACAAGGCAATACTATGAGATGAACGAAATCCAAACACATGATACTTACTTTGATATATCAACTTCAAGCCAACCATTAAGACAATCAAAATTCTAGAATTTTAAAGGGACTTGTCTTCTTTCCAAATATTAATTTCAAGGTGTACTCGTCGGACCCCACACCCATTATGAAAAACCTAAATCTTGATATTAGTATAATACTCTTCGGTTTAAATCTCGAAGATTATTATGATTGGAATAGTAATAAGAAAGAATGGAAGATGATTTTGTTGGCATTGAAATGGAAGTAGGAAGCTTCGTAGAAAGAACATCAATTTTGGCATAGGGCTCTTCAATTATATGAAAGGCTCATGGGTTTTTCCTGTCTCTATATGAGCTGCTTGTTATAATCGATATGGACACACAAACACACACACACACACACACACTATATATATATATATATAGATTTTCTCAATTGAGTTGGTGATAAGAGAGAGCACATGCATACTGATCATTGTAGGTAAATATGGTTCTGATTCACAGATAATGAATGATCCCAAGATGTATACTAGGTAATTAATTCACATATTCCCATGTAATGACAATATGGAAACATATATAAACTACATTAAATTAACCTTGTATTCTTCTACTGCCATGCAATATTTGTTTTAAACTAGAATACAAAACATATCATGATATATCGGCTCTTTTGAGAAATTTCCAGGAAGTTTCTACATTAAGGTACATATCCCGTACATGATATATGACACCATTTATTATTTTTTTTTGGGGGGGGGGGGTTATTATTATAAATTTCCCAGTCACACATAAATTAGGTTTTGGAAGAAACAAGCTTACATGGCAGAGCTCATAATTATCATATCATTCAAAATTTATATGATTATATATATATATATATATATATATATATATATATACTCTAAAGGAGAAATCATAAGTGGACACATGTCAACTTGTGGTTAAATCTCTGCCCTCCTAAGTTTAAGTTAATCTCAACCATACACTTGTCTCTCAATTATTTATTTATTAATTTTTATAATTATTCTAATTAACTCTTAATTAAAATGAAAATTCATCTTTCCTAAACATCCTCTTTCATTTATTACATTTTAGCAATGATAATAATTGGAAATTAAAATCTATAGATACATACATCAATATAATATATACGTTTAAATATGCTTAAGTTTATTTTATATCAAATAATGCTAAATAAAGAAATTAACTATTGAATTATTCATTTTCAATCAATCTATAATAAATATTATCTTGAAGTACTATTTCTGCATCTCTTTGAACTTGGTTGAAATAGAAAAAATATATAATATTTATTATTTTATTTATTAATATTATCTCATTTATTATATATAAAGATAGAATTAAATTTAGGGAACATATAAATTTAGGGAAGATCAAGTTTTAAATGCACACACGATTTTATTTTAAGTGTATGAATACAATATTAATTTTAAATGCGTATAGTGAAATTTCATGTATATAATGACCAAAGATAGAAAAATATATTCATACATATCATGAATAAGATTATGTATATAAATTGATATTAAAAATATCTTTGAGGCCATGTTATTATAAACATAAATTTTAAGAAAAAATTAACATTAGTAAATTCAAGGAAAAAATTGTTGCTAATATAAATACATAAAATAAAATACTAATAAAAAATGTGATGTCATTTTATGTTATACAAATTTATAAAAAAAAAAAAACTCTAAATATATGTATTTTATGTCTTATTATTATATGGATTTTGATAATATATATATATATATATATATGTGTGTGTGTGTGTGTGTGTTTCTCTCTTAATTAAATTGTCCTTTAAAATTTATATATGGAAATTTTTTACGAAACTATATATATAAATACTTATAATTCATTAATTTATTATTAAGTTTAAAATCCTTTTTTAAAAAAACTACATGAGTGTGTTTAATTAATAGACTGCTCTTACTATAAATTATTAATTAAAAACATTATATTAATTTAATTTTATACAATTATAATTAATTGGTTCTCTTAAATCAAATTTCTACCTCCATCACTCCACTTTATAATATTTCAGGGGGCCTAACATATTAATTTCCTTAATTGAGATTTTTATGTTACCTAGTTATTTAACTTGTTTTGTTAATCATCTGATTTTCTTGAACCTATCACCAAGAATCTACGTACTTAATAAAACTAAACTAAACTATATATTGCTCGAAATTGAAAATGTGATTTATGTCTAAAATAACTTAGGAATTTTTTTTCTCAAATTTAGAAAACTAGTAAAAATGTATAACTTGTGAGGCTATTTCATATAAAATTGTCTCATATAATTTTTTATGATATTTTTAACTTGATAAGGGGGAAGCTTCCGCGAAGCCACTTATATATGCAATAATATATTTACAAATAATACATTTTGTTTATATATAGCCATGCAATAATATCACTCATGCATCACCACCTCAATTTTCTGCCACTTATATAAACTCTCTCAATATCTTCTACTTTTAGGTTAAACTGAAACAGACACACATACACACACTACAAAGCATTGCCAAAAAAAGATACTAAAATGGCTTCTGAAAAAAGAGATTTGGGAAAAATGGCATCTTCAGAAGCATGGATTTTGGAAAATGGACACAATATTAAGCTGTTAAGCAAAGAGAGACATGGCAGAACTGCCCACAACATGTCTTCTTCTTCATTGCGAAAGAAGTCGGATCGGGCCCTTGTTTCAAAAATCCGGGTCGGGTTTTTGAGGATGTTTTTGTCCAATCTTCAAGAAGTCTTGCTTGGGACTAAGCTTGCTGTTTTGTTTTTGGCCATCCCTTTTGCCATTGTAGCTCAATATCGCAATTTCGATGGTGTAAGTGTTTTTCATCATCAAAGCTCGTTTAAGTTTGATTCGAATAGCACTATTAATTGAACACTTGACTAGAGTCTAGGGTTAAGCTGAGTTTAGGTGCTTAAAATAAACTAAACAAGTGTTTTCTCCACCCTTCGTTATTTTAGCTATTTTTCTTCAATTTTTTTAATCTAATAGAGTCTTTTAGCTCTAAGATTGTTTGTTTTTTGGTTTATATAGGATGGAGGGAAAATAAAACCTTTACATTTCATTCAAACTATATTTATATATGACATTTAAAATGGGTTATATGATCAGTGTCTTCATCTAACTAAATGTTATTTAGGGAATTTTTTTTATCATCTAATTAGCCTTCTTATATTTTTAATCCTTTGTTTATCTATTTTTTATTTTAGTCCTATAACTTAAAAACTTTCGAATTTTAATCCACCAGTATCCTACAATAACAATAATATATAAGTCAAACTAACTTATTATTATTTACTTGACATCCAAACTACATATTATAAATGTGTTTTTTTTTTTAAATAATTGCATAAATTCAAGATTTAAGTAAAAAAAATATTAATTTGTAAAAGCTAGAAGTCTACATACTATTTAAGGAGGGAGTTGAGCTCAAGCTTGAAAATTTTGTTTAGGCTTGAATTCAATTAATTAATGACTAAATAACCTCAACTTAACAATATAGCATTCTTTACTTGGGTTGGAAAAATTAGGCAACTTTTATTAAAATTTGCTAATTGGATTAATTAATGCATGCACTTTCTTAAGCTGTATGTAAATTAATCAAAACTCAATTAGTTCTTTTCATTCTTGCGTTACTTTTAATATCTGAAAATCATTATTAATTTATTTTGGTTTATATGCTTCTGATAAACAGCCATGGATATTTGCTTTGAGTTTACTTGGACTCACTCCACTTGCTGAACGAGTCAGTTTTCTGACAGAGTAAGAAACAAATAGATAATGTATTTTTTCCCTTTTCTTTTTTAAAAATAAATTTCTCATACTATATATATCTAATGGCTACATCTTGTGATAAATTAAATGCAGGCAAATCGCTTTCTACACAGGGCCAACAGGTGACTATACATTCACTTTATCTAAATATTGTTGTTTTTTTTTTTTTTAGCATTTTTTGTGAAATTATCTTGCAAATTTAATTTTACAAGACGAATTAGTTCACAATTTACAATCTAAAATTCATATATCAGTTTTTGAAAATATAGTTGATTTGTGGGTGGTAGAGTTCCGGCGTCTCACGAAATTATATCTGTGAAGCTGTTCTATAAAAATTTAACACCTAGCATCATAATTATTTAATTTAATTTCGAGGGTTTGTCACATCGCTTCCTTATTTTTCGACTCGTGATTTTTTTAACCTAAAAATTTCTGAGCAAATATGACGTATATGGTTTTAAATTGTATATGGAATTAATTAAATAGCATAAAATGTTTATTTTCGCACAGGTCACGGGTTGCAAAATATGCTATATTGAAATTCCCTATCACTATTTAATATTTCAATTGAATCAATTCTATATATATATTTCATTATATTGAATGTCAAACTATACAAATAACACGATGTAATAAAAATACGAGATTTTTATATTATAAAAAAATCTATTTTTATTTATAGTACCCTCCAAAAAATTATTGTTATCTTAGTCAATTGATTCTTGAGAAACGTACTAATCTTTTTTAAAAGTCGTGACAGAATGTATAACCACTGATTTAGGCATTATTTTTTAATGAAGATATCAATCTCTGAATTTGGACTTATATCTTGTTATGGTAATATAAAAATACTTAACGTGCATGTCAGTCATAGTTAGGTAACTAATTAATAATCATCATGACAATAAAAATAATAATTAATATATATTTACAAGTTTATGCATTTTTAATCATCCAACATTTCGTAGTTTTTTTTTTTTTTTTTTTTGTAAATATAAAAACACATACGTTTGTAGTTCCTAAAACATATAATTATATTGAAGATAGCAAGAAAAAGAATCCCAAATAACATTTCCCTTTTCCTTTTACTCCCATGCATGCCCTAATTAAATTGCATCAATTAATTGAAAAATAATATTTAAAATTGCAGTTGGAGGGCTCCTAAATGCGACATGTGGAAATGCAACAGAATTGATAATAGCAATTCTTGCACTTTGTCAGAACAAAGTGGATGTGGTGAAATATTCATTATTGGGCTCTATACTCTCCAATCTTCTTCTTGTTTTGGGAACCTCTCTTTTCTGTGGAGGCATTGCCAACATTTCTAAAGAACAAAACTTCGATAGAGTAAGCTTTAATTTAATTCATCATCATACAATTATTAAATAAACCAATTAATTTTTTTCTATATGTATATTGAAAAAGTAATTGTTGGGACATGCAGAAACAAGCAGATGTGAACTCGATGCTATTGATATTGGGATTGTTGTGTCATGTGCTGCCATTGTTGTTCAAGTTTGCTGGAAAATCAGAGGAGTTAACTGCCATTGGAACTCTTCAGTTGTCCAGAGCTAGCTGCATTGTCATGCTCATTGCCTACGTGGCTTATCTTGTTTTCCAGCTATGGACACATCGACAGTTTTTCGAAGCTCAAGAGGTAATTCATTCGTAAAGAAAACGATTCATATGAGACTCACTTATGGATATAATTATCTGAGAAGCCGCACGATTGTTCACAAACAAAACCCCTTTTTATAAATTTATGTGTGGATTGTTGGTTTACCCGTCACACATGAATCACACTCTTTTTTTCAGTCTAATTTTGTTCCAAGTGTCAAATTTTGCCTACGTGGATGCTGAAGCTGAAAAATTCATGTCAGCAATTGAGACATTCATGTAGGAAGAAATTGACAATTTAATCAAAATCGGATCAGAATTGGGAAAAAGATGATTATATCAAAATTGAAATATGTAAAATTAATGATTGAAAATTGGACAAAATTTGAGATTTTTCTTCTAAATAAAATTAAATGAGGAAGAAAAATGGGTATCTTATATGCCTCATAAACAATCTAGGATCTTATGATTTTTTATTTTTTTTAGCTATAAGTGGGGTGAGGAGTAGGACTCGAATGTTAGCTATGGTTATAAAGTATTTGATAATATTTGGGTTTTTATTTAATAAAATCTCCCTTTTATCCAAAGTACAAAACCAATTACAGATAGAAGTTTAGGCTTGGGCCATCATAATTAATGTAAATAAGTGAAAGTGTCTGCTTAGTTGTGTTTTAATGGTAAACATAAGTAATAACGAGGTCAAATCAAATTTTATGTTCATTAGATTAAATTAGCATATTAGGAATTATAAAACAATGTTGTATATTCTCAAGAAGTGACTGGAGAAACTACTCTACATGGTGATCAGGGCGAAGAAGATGATGACGTGGCATCGGACGATGAATCTCCGGTGATCGGATTCTGGAGTGCATTTATTTGGTTAGCTCTCATGACTGCTGTTGTAGCTCTGCTCTCCGAATACGTGGTCGCAACTATTGAAGTAAGTTTACAAATTTATTCCAAACTACATAAAAAATCACGAACTAATTTTATATTTATTTCGTACAATAGTATACATACAAGTACAAATTAATTAACAAGATTGATGTTGGATTTGATATACTAGGATGCATCAGATTCATGGGGCTTGTCTGTAAGCTTCATCAGTGTCATTTTACTACCAATTGTTGGGAATGCTGCTGAGCATGCTGGAGCTATCATTTTTGCTTTCAAGAACAAATTGGTATATATATTTATATATATAAGTTACCATTTTTAAAGCAATACAAAATTTTGGGAAATTTGCAATTTTTGTCCTCCAACTTAAGTTTAGTCCACTTTTTCCTATCAATTTTACATATTATAATTTTAGCCCTGTAATGATCATTTTCTTCCAACTTTGGTCCTTTTGCTCAAAATTTTGATTTCACCTACGTGGAGTTGGAATTGCTGACATGGGTTTTTCAATTCCAGCATCCTCGTAGAAAAAAAATTGACATTTTGAGTAAAATGGGACCAAAGTTGGAATACGTAAAATTTATTGTAAAAAGTGGACAAGACCTAAGTTACATGACCGAAATTGAGATTTTTCTTTTTTTTCTTTTTTACAATATATGTATATGAAATAAAAGTATGCAATTATATATAATTATATGTATTTGCACCATACAGGATATATCTTTGGGCGTTGCTCTTGGTTCAGCAACTCAAATTGCCATGTTTGTGGTAAGATATATATCTCCTAAATTAATTTTTCTTGATCTATTCAATAAATTAATGATTTGTTTCTAAAATATTTTATTTTATTTTGAAATTGTTAGGTGCCATTAACTGTAATAGTTGCATGGATAATGGGCATCAGCATGGATCTTAATCTCAACCTCCTTGAAACCGGCTCTCTTGCTCTATCCATCATATTAACAGCAATAACTTTACAGGTAATTAATTGGCTTATTTAATTAATTGAATTTCTAAAATGTGCAATTAATTTAGTATATGCGAATATTAATTAACAAATAATTGGATTTTAATTACAGGATGGAACATCTCATTACATCAAAGGACTTGTTCTTCTACTAAGCTACGTTGTTATTGGGGCATGTTTCTTCGTGTATCGACCATCTACACTTAGTAAGTACAAAACCCTAATATTAATTAATTCTCTCAACACTTACTTTCTTTAAATTCAAGAATAGTTTTCTGCAATTTGTTAATCTCATTTTTAATAATTAATTTCTTGAATTATATTGATTTGTTTGTAGATCAAGCAAACTCTGCCAACTTAGGACTCGTGTCCTCAAATGATCAAGGAATAATGAGATTTTGAATTAATGGTATGTATGATAAACCTTTTATACAAAATTGTATTGCTATTATTATTAACTCTATGTTATATTTTGGTTGTTATATTAATTATGTGGCTACATAGATTTGCAGTTGACGATTCAGCAAATTGGATTCATGTGTTTATTTGTTGATGGAAATGGCTCCAAATTCAAGAAATAATAATCAATAATTTTTTTAATGGAGAAATTGAATTGGGGTGCAATGCAGAAGGGTTTGGAGATTTTTGCAAGCCATTTGATTTGAGAGGATATATGAAATAGTATATTATTGGTTGTAGTGAAGTCGAGTTGTTATTTGTCGAGCTTTTATATATGTTATTATGCATACAAACCTTGATGTTTGTAATATGTAAACTATATATATATATATATATATATATATATATATATATATATATAATTTTTGTTCGAGACTCTTATTAATTTTCTTATATGGAGTGTAATTAATATATATATATATATATATATATATATATAGCTTTGGTATCAAATGGGATTACATTAACATAATTAACTCTATGTAACGTTTAAAAATAATTATAATATAATATAGTACAATATATTATTATAAACTATATTATATAATGAAAAGTTAGTGAAATTTTTTAAATTTTTCATCAAGATGTAAACTTGTTTTATTTTATTTATTTTAGTTGTACTGTACGAGAAAATAACAACTATATGAATTATTTTAATTTTATATATATATATATATATATATCCCAGTCCACTTAAATTAATATGTATATTAAAAAATTATTCAAATTGTTTTAAAATAAATTGAAAATGAAATTGATGGATTTCAAATCAATATATATCAATTCAAACATCACCAATTGATTTGCAATAGTAAAATACAAGTCCTTCCATCTAAATTATCCATAAGAAAATTTTAAAATTTGTTAAATTTAGAATTAGCTAAATGAGTTATAGCAATTAGCAGGCTGACAAGAAATCTGTTAAACTTCAACCAAAACCCACGTGTTACGGAATGAGTTCATGTTGGGCCTAAAGTTTTGTTCACTCTTATATTTTTTCCTATTCACTTTCACCAAAATAACCATACCAACTAGAACCCATTTTACTTTGTTCAGTCCAATAACTTCATATAATGGGCCCTTATTGGGCCTTATAGTTCTATAATAACAACTTTAATTGATTTAACTTTTATTAAATAAAACGTTACAATATGTACTAAATTTTTTGAAAGGGATTTCTAATAAAACGTCGAATATCAACTAATTTTTTTTCTCATCATGTACTAGGTCATGTATCACGTTTTGTCTCCATTTCATTTTAAATTTATTTCTTCAAATTCACAATAACAATAATTTGGTTACTTGCATTTCCAGTCATTTATAATAATTTTTTTAAATCACGATTGAAGGTGGGTGGCTCGAACCCGAAAGCATGCACGAACTAAGAGATGTAACTACTATTAAGTTAAGCCTATGACTACCATTGTTATGTAATAAAATGGACATTTTAACTCTTCATATATGTATTATCTACACTGGTGTGTATCATCACAAATAATGATGTTATATTATATAATTAGAATAAGTTTGCGTGGGAATCAATTTGATGAACTTTTGAACATAAATGTTGTGTTTGGTAGATAAATAGTTTCTTATAAATACATTTGGAATAAACAATTACGAAATTGTTGATTTTGGATTTCTTTGGTCGTATCATAAGTGAACCGGAATTTTAATACATTTTTACCAAATACCTAATTTTTTAAGATCACTTTTTTTAAAGTTCATATACAAAAGCTCCAATTTAATTATGAAATTTTCAAATATGAATATTAGATAAATCATTAATAGTGACATAAAATTATTATAGGCGTCAACCCCTTTTTATACCACGATTTATTCTGTAGAATTAATTACAACAACACATCAAATTATCAGTGATTTTACATATAAATCTTCAAACTTTTTTCTTGTTGTACTGATATATATATATATATATATATATATATATAAATTATATGAACTTGACACTTAAACCATCAAACTAATTTTTTGATCATTTTCACCGAATTTTGACACTTAATTTGCGCGTGATATATTTTTAAGGTTTTATTGTCCAAACAGTTGAGTCGTTGCATTTCTGTTATATATTAATGGTTTTTTTTTAATACATCTGAAATGTTTGGATAAAAAATCTTTAAAATATGTCGTTTGTAAGTTACTTGCCAAAATCTGATGCAAACAAGCCGAAAAATTAGTTTGATGATTTAAGTATCAAATCTATAATTTATATATATATATCGATACACCATTAAAAGTTCGATTATTTATATAGGAAATCGTTGATGGTTTGTTGGGGGTCATTACAATTAATTCTATTCTCTACTCTCTTTATGTAATAAAAAGTTGGTTGTACCAAATTTTTTGGACAGAAATCTGTAGAATGAAAATCCCTATTTATTCTAATTATTTCATGTGAAATATGTACTCCATTTACCCCTCTTCACTGCAACAAACGTTTCAATACTTATCTGAACACAGAGAGAAAGAAGAGCGCAAAACCTGTGTTTGGATATGAGAAATACTGCTGCTAAACTCGTATGGCGGGAAATTCCGGGTCTCGACCCGAATGATTTTACCGAACCCGACCAAAGCCACACCAGATACAGCTCCAATGGCGTCAGCAATCGGAGACGGAGCAGTTTCGCTAGTATTTCGGCCGCGGAACACAGAGAGGATAAGGAATTCTTCCCGACCTCGGCTCAGCTTCTCAAGCATCCCTTGGCAATCGTTGCATTGGTTCCTAAAGACGCCGCTCTCTTCGCCGCCGGAGCAGTCGCCGGCGCCGCCGCTAAAACAGTTATTGCGCCGCTCGACCGTGTTAAGCTCCTCATGCAGGTGCTCTTTTCAATTTTTTATTTTTTGATTTCTCAGATCAGGATTGCGCGTACGTTCCTTAATTCGACCACGAAGATTTGTGTGCATTTTCTCATTCAATTTTGTTGATGAAATTCATGTTACTTCCTATTTTCCCCCCTTCTTCATCCTCTCTCTCTCTCTCTCTCTCTCTCTCTCTCTCTCTCTCTCTCTCTCTTCTGTTTCATTTTGATTTTCAGTATTTAAAAGTATAATTCGTGAATGTTATACCTTGATTATTATTTTTATCCATTCTTCACTGTAAATTGTGAATGTGAATATAGATCAATTATTAGAAACAATTTATCCTGATAAAAGAAGATTTTAATGAGGTGAGCTGATGAAGCTGAGTGATCTTCATTGTAACTAGTAACCTTCTTTTACTAAAACATGATGATGCTATTGTTTTGTTTATTCTTTTTCCTCTTATTTAATTCAGACTCATGGACTTAGAACTGGACAAGAGGCTGCGAAGAAGGGAATTGGATTTATTGAGGTATCTTAATAGTACTTTACCATTTTGCAACACTGGAAAGTTAATACCTACTAGTTAGTGATATGAGTATGTGTAAAGCACTACTGTATTTGTAAGCAGAATTACCCTGTTTGTCACTACCCATAAATGATTTTCATACCTAGACAACCTTGACTACAAATTTTACATCTACATTAGGAGAAATCTGTGAAAAGAAACACAGACTAAAGTTTGGCTCAATACATTTGGGTTAAATTCTATATGAAGCTTGTCATTCCGTACCCAATATTTATGAACAACAATATATTTTATTGTCTTTTACTATTTTTTGTTTTGGAATGGGATTAGAAATCCTAAATGGCCCTGCTGGTCACACATTGCATGCTAACAATTTTTCAAAACTTATGTCCACTTGAAAGCATGGAAATTGGTAAATGTAACTGCATGTGGTGATATTTTAAGGATAAAAATAAATTTAGGTTGTTTTTGGATTGAAGGATGAGAATGGATATATATATTGGTGTTGTGTATATATATATATATATATATATATATATATATATATACACACATTAGCAAATATATATTGGTGTTTGGATGGAATGATTGAAGAATGGATCGAAATCATTATTCTCACTGAACTATTTTATTTGAGTAATTTGGATGACTCCTTTTAAAATCCCTCAATCCAAACGCAACTTGGTGATTTGGTATGAGGATGGAAAATGTAATCAAATATGTATGGGAACAAATTGTGTCCTGTTGTGCTGTTTGTTTTGCAGCCTGTACTTCGTGTATGAGCAACCAACAAATTATCTTTGATTTGCACATGCTCTTGAACACTAAATTTATTCAGTCCATTTGCTTACTTTCAATTCCTGTGGTTAGGTTTTTCTGTTGTGCTCATGTCTTAAACTCTGGTTTTACTATAGTCGAATGATGTTTTCATGTACTGTTTCTTCTACATATTTTGATCATGTGTTATACAGTATTGTCGTGTGGTGACCTTTTGAATGTGAGTTTAGGCCTTGACATTGATTGGGAAGGAAGAAGGAATAAAAGGGTACTGGAAAGGAAACCTCCCCCAGGTTTGATGTATTCTCCGTTTTCTAGACTTCCCCAAATTGTCCAACTCTGTAGTTATCGAAAGATGATCACAATGTGGAAGCTATAATTAGTTTCCAAACTTCAATCAAACCAGATGTTGATGCTTGTTTCTAATTCTTCTTCAGGTGATTCGAGTCATACCTTATAGTGCAGTACAGCTTTTTGCGTATGAAGCATACAAGGTAAAATTGAAAATTTAACCTACAAGAAGCATATGATCAGATCATATATGAATCTTAACAATGTTGTTGTTTATTCATTGTTTAGAAACTTTTTCGGGGAAAGGATGGAGAACTGTCTGTAATTGGAAGATTAGCGGCAGGTGCTTGTGCTGGCATGACTTCAACTTTTGTAAGTTTAAGAAGGAATGGACTAGGAACTTATAGCATCCGATGAGTTGTAGTGAATGAATCTCATGCAAATGTATACTTAAGAGTTTAGATTGAATTTAGTTGTACATCCGTTTGTGGAATAAAGCCAAATGACCAAAGGATTTTTTTGAGAGGAAAACGGATATGAAGATAAAACACTCATATGTAAATGTGTGTTTGTATTATAGTGAGGATATCCATTAATTGGAAGTTCACAATGTTATTAAGAATCTTTTGCACACGTGTGGACATACACATATATAAACCCTCTGGTGGATGAGGGAACAAAATGCACTATCAACATTATCTAATTCTATTTGCTTTTGATATGTGTTAATGTGTCTTATATGTGGTTGTTCAGGTTACATACCCACTGGATGTCCTCCGGTTGAGATTAGCTGTTGAACCTGGTTACAAAACAATGACACAGGTAGCTTTATTATATATTTTACTTATTATGAGATGGGGCTCTGTACGTGATGTCAAATCACTGCACATTTCTTCTCTGTTCTGCAGGTTGCCGTGAACATGTTGAGAGAGGAAGGGTTTGCATCATTTTATAATGGTCTAGGACCATCTCTTATTGGAATTGCGCCTTATATTGCAGTGAACTTTTGTGTTTTTGACTTGTGAGCTTATCTTTTAGCAGTTCTTCCAGTTTATTGATGTTGAAGTAATATGTCAATGTATCTCAATTAAACTTGGTCCATCCTGAACACCAGGGTGAAAAAGGCTTTGCCTGAAAAATACCAAAAGAGGACCGAAACATCACTGGTAACAGCACTGGTGTCAGCCACTGTAGCCACAGTCATGTGCTATCCCCTCGACACAGTTAGGCGACAAATGCAAATGAAGGGTAGTCCTTACCAGACAGTTTTGGATGCTATTCCAGGTAAATATGATACTGGGATTGAAAACTGCTTTCAATTTTAGGAAAATCCATATTATGAATGAGATGTTATGCTTATTTTCTGATTAAGAGCTGCAAGCATTTTAAGCTTCTGGTTGTAGCTTCAAGTGGGATTATTTTCTTTAGTTTAGAGGTTAACTAAAGATGACCAGGAAATTTCTAAGTGGGAGATGATAAAACCTACTCAAGCACGTTCATTCTTTTTCCTATTGATCAGCATATAGGCACAGAGTGATGAACACTGTAGTTGAGTTTGGCTTTCCACAAGACTGTAGAATTAGTTTGTTATCTTGTACCACTGATGTGACGTTTGTGCTTTGCTATCATCACAACTTACATGTGTAGTTGTATAATGAAATCCATGGAGTAAACACAGTGTTATTGTTTTTAGTTATTTTGACTTAGCTGCGTAAGTTCCATTTATCTTCCCACCGTGGTTCTAGATCAATAGAAAAACCTGTAAAAGTCGTTATAAATTTCATTATCAGGGTATTTTTCCTGCGTGCACATAGATACTAAATACTGGATGCTGTCCTATTGATAAAAAATAAAATTCTCCAAGTTTTTTTATGACATAAGCGAGCATGTTGATTAAAAACAGTTAAGATATGTTGGAATTTGATGATTTAATTCTTTCAACTTAAAGTTGCTAATTATTTGATGAACATTGTGATTTCAGGCATCATTGCACGTGATGGTATAGTGGGACTGTATAGGGGTTTTGTACCGAATGCATTGAAGACACTACCAAACAGCAGGTTCACACTTTTTCCATCCCCGTCTCTTATCTTTACATTCGTCCTGCGCCTAAAATCATATGATTACACATTTTCTGTCTGAAATCTTCGACCTTGTTGATGAGAAATATGCCGTCTCAATGAAAGAATCGTTTGGGCCTTCAATCACCTTACATACATGTATGTTTCAAACAAGTGAGTAATTCCATCAAATATATTTCCATTGCAGCATGAGACTTACGACTTTCGACTCTGTCAAGCGTCTGATCGCAGCAGCCGAGAAAGAACTTCAAAAAATAATGGAGCAGAATCGCAAAGAAAGTCCTACCAACAGCAGTATCTAACTTATAGTTACTGCATAGTACCTACCATTCATGGAAGATTTTCTTCGTTTTTCTTTTTTCCATGTGTAGCAATTAGCATTCATTTTGTAGTTAATCATACTTTTATTTAAAAGGCTATATGAAATGTGAGTTTGAGATCATTTAGTTACTTGAACTCATTAAAACACTCTGTCAACTATCATGTAACCATGCAAGAAAGCCATTTGATTTTATTTGATTTGATTAATTTCACAAGTATCTAAAATTTGGTGTTTTGCCTATAATGTAAGATAGAATATTACAATCTTGTACTTGGCCATGCAACTATGCAAGAGAATTGTTGGGCAATCATCATCAGATGTTAGTATGTCTTTGTCCTTGACCACCCCACTCCCCATATTTGACTTTTCTTTTGGATAATCTAAAGATTCCAACATTACTCGATTAATTTACCCAATGATATCCTATAAAACTTCAAAGGAAATTCTCTAATTAATTATTAACTCAATGTGAAATTATCGTTGTCCCTCTTAATTAAGATTTCTATAATGGTATTGCATGGAGAGTTATGAGGCAATGAGTTCTTAGCGACTATAATTTTTTATATGGTCTTCAAATTAAAATTTAGGTGGATAAATCTTACTTAATTCTAAATTTAGGTGAGTTTAATTTAATGTAAAAATTTAGGTGAGTTCCATTAATAGACTATACTTGATACCATGTAATTAGGATGTAAGTATATGGGATAATTATTCAATTTAGGAGATGATGATGTGTATAGGATGAATGATGATGATTCAAAACTATGAATAATATTTTTTTTTAATAGATGATTTTATCAATAAAATTAAATCTACCAGATATCCAAACGTGGATTATCCTTCCGATTGAAAATAAATAAATAGGTCGTTGTTTTGTAGATGAAGTGGAAATTGTAAACAACGTACGCACATTGGATGGATTTAATAATAAAAATTTCATGATTTGACATAAACTTATCCTTATCTAATGTTAATAATCCTGGTCATAATCATCATATATATAATTATAAAGATAATAATATCAAGGAAATTGACAAGGTTAGCCTTTAGTTTGGTGCATATTTGTTGAAAACTTGAATCACACGATAGCTTAAAATTTGGCTCAAACACTTACACGTGAGTGACAAACAACTTCAAATAAATATTCTCTTGGTTTATAGTGCACCAAACAATGTAAATTACAATGGGAAAATAAAAAATAAAATTATTACAAAATACTAATGTTATCGAAAATATTGTAACACTGAAAACAACAGATTCTGAAAAAGGATGTTGCCTATGATGTTGTAACACTGCAGACAACACGGCAAAAATAGATTCTTTCAAAAATTTCAAATGTCTTCGAAACTTCAAATTTCAGTAGGATCTTCGAGTTTTGGCTACGTACTAGATCTAGAGAGTAGCAACAACAACTTCCCTACAACGAAGAAGAGCTTTGGAATGCACCGTGAATGCAAATTGGAAAGTCGAGTCAAGGAAACATTTTTCCTCGAAATGAACACGTCTCTGCTAGTGCTCACGGTACGACGTGACATTCCCAAAGGTAAAATGACTTACGTCTTCTAGTTAGTAGCACCACAAAATTAGAAGTACCAATGAACTAAAATAGTGGAAAGACAAGTTCGCACTCTATACGCTCAAAGATGCAAGTTTGATTTTTCAAAGATGCTATGAGATTTATGATATTTGAAAAGATAATTTCGTGTTTCCAATCATATGCAAAGCTATGAAAAACATGTCATATTTATAGGCATTCCCGCATAGTGAAGGGACACATCACATTAATGTGCATTTAAGGCATTTAAGCCCACTAAGTTGAGCTCTCCACTACCTTACACCATCAGTTACTAAGGATTGAAAAATTATTAGCCACAAGGGCTTTGAAATGGGCCCTCCCCAAATGGGCTACCCAATGGGCTTTTGTGTTTTGGGCTTCGCAGACGAGCAATGTTGCCCGTAATGTTGTCCAACATCGGACGCAACATCTGACCACCAGACAGGTTTCGGCTACTAACTTCGTGCATTAATTTCCACTAACCAAAAATCAATTTTGAGAGTGGAAATGCACTTCTATCATCTACTCGAAATGATCTTTTACCCTTTACTTTCACATTTGCCCAACTTCGACACCTCAAAATAATAGTCAAATACGTATGGTCAAGATTTCCTACAAAAGTCAACGATTAACCCACACTTTATAATTAGATCAAAACCAATTTTCCAACATCCTCTATCACAACCTCAGAGTTTGGAGTTTAATAATATTCAATTTATTCAATAAGTTATGACAACAACTTCCGAAATTTCACGAATTTAGGTGAATCTCAATCTGGAATTATTAATTGGGTTAAATTGTACATATTTATCCAATTTCAAGGTTTTTTTTTTTTTTTTAGCTTTTTGCCCTATTCACTAATGTGGATTGAATTACTCACTACCTATATTTGAATCATTTATATAAAATAAATAAATTATCTTTGTACTTTAGTAAAAAAATCAAAATAAAATAGTACTTTTCAATTGAAATTGACCTAAATTTATGAAATTTTGTAAGTTATTTTTTAAATTGTCAGTTCAAAAATTAATGATCTAAATTATCAGATTGCCTGAATTATCTTGTACATTGAATATTAAGTTTTTATTTTGAATTTCAATATACCCCCTTTTCTAAATTTGTAATTGCAATCTCTTGTAATAGTAATCCTATTTAACTATCAATATAACTTATGAGTTAATTGTTTTTTTCTTCAGGGAATTTAAAGGAGATAAATAAAAAGAAAAAATAAAAGAAAAACAAAGAGGGCAGAGCACCAAACACAAATACAATGATTTCAGCAATCTCTGCGTCAACGAAAACAAAAAAAACAAAAACAAACCTCAAAAAACAAAAAAGAAAAAGAAACCTACGAAGGAACACAAAGTGAAGCGTGCAGTCCAAGCGAGAATGCATAGTGTACACTACCGTCTCTTCTAAAGTACAACCAAAACCATTATCCCCTTCCCAATTTTCTGGGTTTCTCTGTTTTCCCTTTTTTTCACGATTGTTTAGCTTTTTTGTGTGCAAAAGGTGGAGTCTTTGAGGTACTGAAATTTTATTGTTGGGGAAGTGGTTTTTTTTTTTTTTAATTCAAGAAAATAAAAGGAGGCGAAATTGAATGGGAGTTGAAGAAAATCTAGAGAGAGAAGCTGATGAGTAAGTCTTTCAAAGATTCTCTCAAAGCTCTTGAAGCTGATATTCAACATGCCAACACCCTGTAAGTTTTTTTTTTTTTTTTGGGTGATTTATTTATCTACTCTGAGATATTTTGGTATCCTATTTTAGGATATCCAGAATTTGGGATAATTTTCTGAAAGCATGAATATCTGAATGATTGATTGTTTGTCGGTGGATTAATCTATGAACTTTTGTCTGAGAAAAGCGTGATCATGATTTGAAGACATGTGTGGATTAATGTTGAATTTCTATGAATTATTTCTTTGTCTTGTTTAAAACAAAGCTATGATTAAAAAAGATGTTTGGAATTTGGGATTTGATGCCATAATTGTTGTGATTTGGATGCATTCAGGGCTTCAGATTGTACAAAGGGGTATGATGGTGGGTCCCTTCAGATGAGGCTTTCTTACAGCCCTTGTGCCCAAATTTTCCTCTTCTTGGTTCAATGGGCAGATTGTCACCTTGCTGCTGCACTTGGCCTCATTAGGATTCTTATTTACAAGGTTTGTCTTGTAGACTGTTTTTCGTGTTGCTCGTCTATTCCATTATGCTTCAATCATGAGAATCGGCAATGCGGTTTGTAGGTGTACGAGGATGGTAAGACAACCATGTCCGTTTCCGAAAGAAAAGCTAGCTTGAGGGATTTCTATGGTGAGTGTTTTAAGAATTTCCAATTACACTGTTTTCTTGAAAGAAAAGCCAGTTTAAGAACTTCAAATGACCAGTTTAAGATTTTATCGATAAGTTGTAATGCTATTGCTCGTATATATTGGACAGGTGTCATATTTCCTTCTCTACTGCAACTTCACAGAGGAATAACCGACGTTGAAGAGAGGAAACAGCGAGAAACATGTGCGACTAAGTACAGGCGAAGCGACGAGATGGTGAAGGGCAAACTGTCCGAGATAGAAATCGAGAGAGAGGAGGAATGTGGGATTTGCATGGAAATGAATACCAAAGTTGTGTTGCCCACTTGCAGCCATTCCTTGTGTATGAACTGCTACAACAAATGGTAAGAGAAAGAGAGATTACTGTTTTGTCCTTAAAAGCTCGAGAAATCATGTTGTGCTTCGTTGTTGTTCTTACAGGAGGTCTCGATCTCAGTCATGTCCCTTCTGTCGAGATTGTCTGAAAAGGGTGAACTCAGAGGAGCTTTGGATCTACACGAGCAATTGTGACATCGTTGATTTGTCCGCCATTGCGAGGGAGAATCTGAAGAGGCTATTGATTTATATCGACAAGTTGCCTCTTGTTCCCGATCCGATGATGGTTTCATACGACCCTCATTTTCGTTGAATTGTAGATGTGTTGTTGATATTGTGTTCCTTGATTGTGATCCTTGTACATATGATTTCATTGTGTACATTTCTTTCTTTCTTAGCATCACATTTATGAATTGTAAATACATGCTGATTGATCATCATCAGAAGCAGCTCAGCTAAGTTCTGTTTGGTAGACATGAGAGTTGAAATAACTTGTTTGCATTTGTACAATTGAGTAGTTGATACTTTGATATTTTTGTATTTTCTTCTTTTTCCAAGAAAAGGGTATGTTACGTCAAAACGAGTCGAGACGAGTACTAGTATTCAAGTTCAATCTCGATTCTAAAACTCGAAGTTCAAGCTCGACTCGAACTCTACAAGCTTATTTTTTTAATGTTCGAGCTCGACAAATAACTCGATAAATTTGAGCTTGATTCGATTTCGTACCTGAAAAATATTTGTAAAGTAAAATTGAAATTGGAAATTTTAATATAAAAATTAAATAATTAAGGTCAAAATTGTAAATTTAACATAGACTCGATTATGCTTGATTAGGTTGATAAGCTTGTCAAATCAAGTAATAATATGCTCGGGCTTGAAATCGAAAGCTACTCGAGTAGTTAATGTTCAACTCAATTAGTTATGAGCCGAATTCTTTTTCTTCTTTTTCAAGTCGATCCCGAATAACTTACGAGTTGTATTATATCATTTACACCCTAAGCATATATAAGGTTTGGAGCCTTAAATTTAAGTCGAGCTATAAATTTCTTCAGACGCAAAAATATGTTCAAATTTGGTTGTTCACATAACCGGAATTCAATCGGCAATTCAACTTTTTAGCTAATAATTAAATCAAATATCGAATAATTTGATTTGATATTCATTTATCAAAATCCTCATACCAAACAAGGTGTAACAAAGATATTCTGATTTCTGTTTCAACCCAATCTCCATTTTTAGTCAACCTTAAAAACAATCCTACGTGGCCTTTAAATATATATATATATATATAAATATATATATATATATATCTTTATATATATAAATGTAAGATCACTCATGACACATGTCAAATTCATATTATTTTGACATTAAATATGACTAATTAATGACTTTAAATTTTATGTTACAAAGAAAAAATACTAAATAATTTAGAAATGTTGACAATATTTACCTAAATAAATATGCTAGACTTCAATATAGGAATTATTTGCATATTTGAAATTAGTTAAATTTAAAATTTTCAAGAAAAAATATAAATAAATAAATAAGAAAAATACTAAAGTAAAGATAAGCTTATTGAAAATGATTGTTCAAACTTTCCATTTAAACTTATTAATTAATGAAAATTTGAATTATTCTTTTTTTAACTTGTGTGTTAAAATAAACTATGAAATTAATTTGTGAAATTTTGACTTTCATTTTTTTTTAAATTTAATTGAAAATAAAAATTGGGGGTTGTTATAGATAATAACAATAAAAAAGAAACTAAAAATAATGATTGGTGGATTAAAGATATAATAGGCATATCAATATATATTATTTTCAAAATAATAAATCAAAAAATATTTATGATCTTCTACAAATGCAACATATTTTGACAATTAGATAATTATTTAATCATATTATGTTATATTTAATTTTGTGATATTTATTGCACAAATCATAAATTTAATTTTACTATATAAATAATATTTAAAATTTTCTAATTTTACTAAATTTACTTTATTTTTTTGTAAAATCCCGTGTATTACACGGGTCCTATACTAATATATATATATATATATATATATATATATATATTATGGTAGACTGGGTAGTACCAGTCTATAATAAAAAGATACTCCCTCCGTCCCAACTGAACTTGTCTACTTGTCATTTCGGTTTGTCCCAACTGAACTTGTCAGCCCATAAATGACAAAAAAAATTTTACATTAATATCCCTATATTTCAACATTATTACAAAAATGTCATCCAAATTTCTTAATTTAAATCTGATTTCCTTAAACTAATTTTGATTAATTAATCCCTAATTCTAATTAAACTAAACTAAAACTATCCCACCCAATACCCCCAAACCCTAATCGATCCCTCCCACTCCCACACTGTGCCGTTGTAGAACCCTCTCTCTTTCTCTCTCAAACTCTCTTCCTTTCTCTCTCAAACCCTAGATCTAATGGGTATCTCTCTTCGACTTGGTGATTATCACAATTAAAAATCCAGTTCTTTCTCCTTCTTTAATGCTTATACCTCGTCGATTATCACAGATCGCATCCAGATCTTGGTGATTACGACGAGATCTTGCCACATTCTGAAAAATTCATCTTTTGTGGTAAAATCTCCAGTTCTTTCGAGTTGTGATGGAGTTTTCATCTTCGATTGCGGAAGAGTGTTTCATTTGGGATTCGGAGGAATCTTTTGTCGAGGAAACTCAGTTTGAAGAAGATGAGAATGCTCTCCCAACAAGGATTGAGGTACCCCTTTAGATCTGTGCTGCTGGACGATCCAGATATGCTTTGTTTTTTCTACGACTGTTTGACGATCTGGGTTCCTTTAGTTCGAAAGGTTAAACTATTTTACCCCTTTGATCGAATTATTTGTCTGATTTCTATGGTAGATGATTTTTGTATTATGATGATGCTTAATAATGCATGATTTGGGGTGTTGGATGTTGTTTTCTGGAAAGCCCTAATTTGTGGCCGATTTCTGGAAAACCCTAATATGGTGACAACTTGATTTCTGTTCAATATGATGGTAAATCCTAATAATGCATGATTTCTGTTCAATGTGATAGTAAATTGAACTTTGTGCTAATTAATGTTTGCTTAGTAGCTTAACAAAGTGATGATGTGTGTTGATTGTTTATAAAGCTGCCCAACAGGTCTCTGTTGTTGCAACTGCATGATTAGTTATTGAGTTCAATTTATTGTGTGTTTGAATGACTGCTGGAATCTATCCAGTATGATGGTAAATGATTGTTGGTCTGTTCCATTGACTTGGTGATGATTAATGCTTACTTGTGCTGATGATGTGTGTTGATTGTTTATTATACTGCCCAACAGGTCTCTGTTGTTGCAACTGCATGATCTTGTTGAGTTCAATTTGCTGTGTGATTGAACTTTGATTAGTTGCATGGTAGCTTAACAAAGTGATAGTAAATGATTGTTGGTCAATATAATTGAACTTGGTGCTGATTAATGCTTGCTTGGTAGCTTAACAAAGTGATGATATTTGCCTGATTATTTATAAAGCTGCCCAACAGGTCTATATTGTTGCAACTGCATGATCTTGTTGAGTTCAATTTGGTGTGTGTTTGAATGATGATTAGTTGCATGGTAGCTCAACAAAATGATGTTTGTATGCTGATTGTTTATGAGGCTGCCCAACATGAATTATTGTTGCAACTGCATTGTTTTTCAAACTTGAAAGGGTGTTGGATGTAGTAGCTTGACATAGTCTGTTTTAAGGCTATATTAATGTTGTCATCTCACCTATTGTGGCCATAGGATAATCTCAATGATGAAATTTTTATGAGGGGAAAAAAGAAGAAGTTTGCAAATAAGATATCACTAACATGTTCTTCTATTGTTTACAGTTTAAGCAAAATGAACACTTCATGTGTGTTTACACTGTAAACAATAAAGCTAAATGACAAAAGCTTTCTAAACCTACTTACATATACCCTAAATCTATTAGAATGCCCCCAATGTCATAAGTTTTTGTGGCTTCTTCATTTGCAATCAGAAAGTCAATTGTGTCTCTTACAAGTTGCTCATCCACTTAAATTGCTGCTGGCAATGACTCAGTTCTTGTTTGTGCTGTCTTTCCAATGTGAGGCAACTTGTAATTGTTTCCTCCATTTACCTTCAATATCTCAACCATGCATGTTTGTAGTGAAAGAAAAATGTTGTTCAACTTTGGATGCTCAAGATCTTCAAATGATTAAAGAATATTAGCAACCAAGTCATCAACATTGTAGCTTCGGGTTTCAATCTGTAAGGATTGAATTGCCCTGAAGTACCCTAAATCTAGCACATTAGTGTCTGGTGAATTTGGTGGTTGACACATCATCCTAATATCAAAGTCATCTTCTGTGGTAGCCCTCCGGAAATCTGCATCTATGTTGCTTAAATGAGGTCTAGCATTGTCTTGTTGAATGATGATTTGTTTACTTGCATTTGCTGGCCACTTTGCCTTTATTACTAGGATTATATAGTTGTTATGCCATGTGATGAAAAAAACAACAAACAAATCACAATAAAATGTGTTAATAATGTCACCAGAGGCGGAGACAGGATTTTTACTTAGGGGGACCTGACTAACAATAATGTAGAATGTAAATAATAAAAAAATTCTAGATTACAAGTAAACAAAATTAATATAAACATTGACAAAGTAAAATATATTAACTTAATTATAATAACACTCATATGTAAGGTGATATCATATTTTGCAGATGTTTTGACAATTTTAAAAGTATTAATTATCCATTACTTTTACTTTTTGATGACAAGTTGATGATTTAGACAAACCCTAAATCCACAAAAAAATGAAAATAGGAATAAATTAATGGTAAGACAAAAGAAAAATAAAGAATACAATAAAAACTAAAAGTAAAATAAATTATATATATATTGAAGATGGTGGGTGGGTCTCACATGGGGTCCCCACTATCCCCACTTACCTATGAAGCTGCGCAGCCGCAGGAGATGAGAGAAAGAAGAATGCTAAATTCCCAATTTAATTTGAAGTAGGTAGCTTACTTTCTGCATATATATAATTTTTTTTTAAATTAAAGGGTATAAGTGAAAAGACTATTATACCCCTATTTTTTTACAAAATCTCAGGGGGGCCCAGTGCCCCCCTTGGACCCCATGTCCCTCCGCCCCTGAATGTCACCAAATTAGCCCAATAGTTAATCAAAATATTGGGATAGTTTTAGGAGACTTACTAAATACATTAAATGATGAAATTTTTCTGGGAGTTACCTTTTTCCAAAAGACAGCTCTTAATGACTTCTTTATTTATGGAGTCAATTGATTTTGTAACCATTGTACCCCTTGGTCTGTTTGCGCTATTTCTGATAGCAGGGACTTGTTGTGTGAATGGAAAAATTCCAATCTTCCTATCAAACAACAACTCTCATTGGTCTGTGTATTGTGGCCTTGCCACAACAACCATAAACATGACTTTCGCTTACTTTTTACATGTTCTGTAAGGATCATCATCTGAGCTCAGTTTATAAGCCCTTTCACTTGCCCGTTGCATATAGAACCACTTCTCGTCAATATGGACTACATTATGCATGCTTTCAAAACTGATCTTGTTGTTGTTGATGTGTTTGTATAAGAAACATAGGCTGTATTTGATTCTGTTGAGTGTATTTGTCTCTGTCAAAGCTGGTTTGATTGCATTAGTGTGTGCTTTAAGCCTGCCCAATTTTACCCACCTGCCCACTTGTGATTTATTGACTTCAAACTCTTTTGCTAACCTCCTGATTGTGCCTCTCTTGGAGAATTCGGCTTTAATGGCTTCTTCATCCAACTTTAAAAGTTGAGATGAAAGTGGACATGACCTTACCTCCGAAAAAGAAATAGGCAGCCCATCTGAAATTTGTTTCCTTGTAGCTTGCCATATGAGTCGGACAGTATGAACATACACTACAAATGATGTTGCGACTTCTGCAGTGATGTCGTTCTTCAAAATGTCGTTGTTGTTGTTTATGAGAAGACGCTGAACTATAAGAAGTCGTTCTGATGGAGAAAGATTTTTTCCTTTTTTGTTGCAAGTCATATTTGAATCTGAAATTTGGAAATTTTGAGAGCTGGTTGTTGAAAATGCATTCAATGCATTTGTATTTATAGAAATGCATAGAATTTGATTTGATTGTAATTAGTGTGTTTCAGGGGGGAAATTTTGTAAGAATAATTTTTGAGTTGATTTGGTGGGAAATTTTCCCACTAAAAATTATATGGAAAATTAGTTGCATTAATTTTTTTTTGGATTTCCAGTTTTTATTTTTATTTTTAATTGATTGTGGTATTTAAAATTAAGGAAAGGAAGGAAGGTGTTAACACAATAACTCAAACTCTAAATAAAGTCTTAAAAGCAAAAAGTGAGCATATTCACTTGAGTCAAGTGCATTTTCTTAACCTTCGTGTCCGGTCAACGTGGGCAAGTTGAGCCGGGATGGAGGGAGTATTTTATTAGGGTAGACTGGGTAGTGTCATTAACTAAAAAGTCTAAAATACCCTTTTTATATAAAAATGATGCTCCTTCCAAATCACCGCCTCACTCCGCCGGTTCAACGTCCTCTCCCTCCCTGTCTCCGCCGCCGTGAACTCTGACCCCCTATGGCGGCTGCCTTTTCCGTGAAGCTTTTACGTTCTAAGTGAATTGCAACGCCGGAATTCTCATTGATTTTATTCGGAAATGGTCGCTCAAAACTTTGTGTGGAACTTAGCCAAAAAGTATTTCACCGCAGGTGTAATTGGGCTCACAATATCTGATATATATGCCAGCTTTATGGCCGTCCGCGGTTCGTCAATGTCTCCTACTCTGAATCCCCATAGCAACGGCTCCACTGGATTCGCTTTTGGTGAGTTTCTATTTTACTTTTTCCCCCGTTTTAGCTGATTGTGGTTGGAATTTTTGCTTGATTGCGTGTTGTGTGTTTTTGCAGACGACTACGTGTTGGTTGAGAAATTATGCCTTCGCAAATACAAGTTCTCGCGTGGTGACATCGTGGTTTTTCGGTAATTTTCTCTTTTGTTGGTGACCCTGTGAAAGAAGTGCATTATCTTTTTCACTTGATTCTGCAATTAGATTTTTGTTTCGAACACTTTCTTCGTTTTGAGGTTAAATGTTGATGAGTTAAGCTAGGCTAAATGTGGAATATTGATGCTGTTGAGTTATTTTATTTTTCAGTGTACTGATTCTGTGATCTTCCTTTGGGCTGTAGATGATGTATTGATTTGGTGTTAATTATTTGAAGAAAACATTCATTTAGCTAAACAAGTGTAAATGCGATTGAATGCTTGATATTTTTGGTGAAAGTTTGTTTAAATAACCTTTAAGCAGGCTTTTCAATTGAGGTAAGTAGAGAACAATGTTATGGATAAATAGAAGGATTATAATTGAAATTGCTGTTCGCGTATATTTATATGCAATGCCGTGAACTACCTGAAAGAACATGGCATTTAGAGATTCAAGTTCTGATGTAATGTTGGAACTGACTCACTCCTCATTGTTTCTTTAGTTGCTAGCTGTATTAGTAGACAAGAGTATTTTATCCTTTGTTGTGCTGATTAGGTCAACTTTTTGTCATTTTCATTTGTCCTAGAATTAACATCATGCTGATGGCCCATAAGTTTTAAATTCTGATCTCATGCTCAAAATTATATTTTCACTGCTGTGAGTTTGTTTCTTGGAGAAATCTTTCCTAAAATTTGAATTAAGCTAGTGTGGTTGATGGAGAGTGTATCACTCAGGACATGCTTAAATTTTTTATCACATCTGCTCACGCCCTTTTCTTGTTATGAGAAAAGGCTTCTATTTTTGATTAATAAGAGAAGTTTTTGTTATCAGAATATGCATGTGGGATTTTCATGATTGTTGTTATTTGTCTGAATTGTCCATCTCTCACTGAAAGGCAATCTGCAGAGTCATATTGATGAAGCTGGGGGCTATGTGAATCTACTGCTACTGATCTTTTTTCCTTCGGTGAAGGATTATAATTTACCTTAGCTGCAAAATTTGATCCACATAACCCTTGATAAGGAAGTGATCCTATAAAAAGGAAAAAGTCCTGCAAATCTAACAAGTTTAAACAGATGACTATTAATGATATCATAATCTACATTGCATGACGTGGTTATTATATTGTAGTATAAGAAAAAACAACTCTTGAAACAGGGTATCTCATGTTTAAGAATTGGGAAGAAAATTTTGTTAAATAAAGAAAAGGAAAAAACTAAAGAAAGCCAGAGCTTTTACTTTGACTAATTATGAAGTCTCTATCATCATCATCCTGTGATTATTTCCAGTCAATCATAACTTTAGTAATGAGGCACCTGATCTTGTTGCTGGTATGGATACATCGGTTGTGACCATAGAATGGGCCATGTCTCTCTCGACCAAAGATTTACATTAGCTGCAAAATTCGATATGCTGGTTTTATGCTTAAAATCAACTTAATTGCAGTGATCCAATAGGATGTGCTTGTGAAATTGCATTAATCTTTACTTGCAGTTCCCCAATCAATTACAAGGAGAAAAACGTAAAAAGAATTGCTGGCTTGCCAGGTGATTGGATCCATCTCCCTTCATTCGATGCCATAAGGGTTCCTGAAGGGCATTGTTGGGTTATCGGAGACAACACGGCTTGTAGCGTAGACTCAAGATCACTTGGCTCGGTATGACCCGTAACTTTGTACTTATACAAGCATATCTGATGTCTAAAATCCTACAGTTTCACACTGCTTACACAATTTCAGCCCTCTTGGTAATTTATTTTCTAGCAGATTCAAGATTGTTTGTGCTTCCTTTTATAAAACATATGCAGATATGGCTACCTAAAACGTATTCATTTTTTTATTTATCAATATTGAGTTACCTAACTTTATTGTGCTAACATTTAATCAAATTTTCCGGCCATGCATTGCAACCAACATCATATTCTATTGCTCGCATTCTCAGTTAAGATGCTTTCGAGTAATCTATGCTAAAAAGCGTATTCGTGGGCAGATTCCTATGGGTTTGATCTGTGGACGTGTTACGCATGTCGTGTGGCCACCTCAAAGAATAGGTGGAGTTGATAGTAGAATCAGCATTTTGCCAGGAGAGCAGGTTCATATCTCAGACTAACACATAACACTTATTATTTGATGGTCATTTCTTTCTGTTTGGGAGGGATGAAGATGGTGATTATACTGATTCAGTTTGAATTATTTATTTCAAAATAATGTTTCAGCTCGTTTCCAATTCCATAAATTCATCTTGTATGTCTAATCAGTATGTTATTATTGTATTCATGACACACTTTGATGAAATAAGATATGCAATGAAATTTAGTTTGGAACATAGTATTCAAATTGCCATGATTTTTTTTTTTTTAATTGCTAATTGTTTAAAACATTATTAATCCTTCTTTTTTTTTTTTATAGTAATTTATTGGTATTTATCTATTGAAGATTGTTACATACGAATCATTGTGGTGGGTGCACACCTCGTCAATTAGGTGGGTTGTATTTTTATTGGGCTAGATGCCAACTTGAATTTATTTCATGAAAATAATATTCGTGGAGTGATATATATTTTGAAGAACAACATATTTAAATACTTCATACGATCCCAAATTTTGAATATATTTTTGGTCTAGATTTAAGGAGGGATTTGAAATTCTATTATAGAAAAAGTCTCATTTATAGATAAATGGGCAACTGAAAAATTATTATTACACTAAAACAATTATATTAGTGGGTTAACAATCTTTGCACTAAATGATTCCTCTAAAATAAATATTTTTCTTTGTAATGCATAAGTATTACACATTCTCTGCCACAATATAAGAGTAACGCTTTTATAATTATTTTTAGTTTTAGAACATTACTGTAAATATGGTATGTAGTATTTATTTAAGTCAGCTTTGGTTGGGAGTACTCTTTAAATCATCTTCCTCAATTTTCTCATATCGATGAAAAGGTTTGAATTTTTTTTTTTACATTAATTAATTATAAGAAAATATGTATTCATCATGTGTGTATCTATGGAGTATTATATTCACCCCTAAACTATTTATATATTTTTATAAACTATATAAGAAAATTATATTTATCTTTATTTAATGTGAGTTTCGAAAGTTCTCAATCGAAATAAGTTGAAAATTTTAGTATGTGACAAAGATAATGAATAATGTAATTCAACAACAAACCTGGGGTATAAGTAAGGACTAAAATTTCGCCGATATGCGCCGATATATCGGAAAAATCAAGGTACCGATATGAAATTCTAGTGTTATCAAAATTCGTTGGAATATCGCCGATATATCGGCGATTTTTGAATATCGGGCAGGCTGTGTACAAATCTGTCAATTTATCTCGATATATCGACGATATATCGGCGATATATCGAGAACTATATTATCGGTCCAATTTTTCAATTTCTGCTTTTTTTTTTTTTTTTCTTTTTTCTTGGTGGCTCCTTGCACATTTTTTTTTTCATTTTCACGTACAATGCATACAATATTAACCATCGTATTCTCACGGCAGACATAGCACTTCACAGTTTGATTGGTCTAGTCAAAATTCATTTTATAACCCACTACCTCAAATGTCACATGGAGGTTCAAGCATGCATCAACATAGTCAACCATATTGGGTCAATCCACATTATCCAATTTATGGAACTACAGTTGGAAGAAGTAAAGAAACCTACGAAAGTTATCTCCATGATTACGCTGAAAATTGGTCTAGTGTCTTAAGTTGGAATCAATATTGTTTGACTCAAGATGACATATCATCTTATACATTTGAACCTCATAGGAGTTCAAGCTATTATTAGGTCATGTATTAATTTTGTATGATAATTTGTCATGTTATCATATGAGACAACATTTATATAATAGTTTATCTCTAAATTTGTTGTTAACATATCTTTTTATTTGAAATTTAAGTTCAATTATGTATTAATGTTACTTATAATATTATATAAAGTACAAAATTATTTTTTTCAAATTTTTTTTCAAATTTTTTAAATTTTTTGCGCAAAAACCGATATATCCACCGATATCGATATATCCACCGATATATCGGAAAAATCAAGGTACCGATATATCCGTCGATACCGATATTTTAGTCCTGGGGTATAACTGTGTGTAAGTCAAGATTTTCAAAATTAATAATTCCAAATGTTGTGTCTGGGCTCTGCAAGAGGGCTGGGCTATGCTACTTTATAAAATATTATTAACAAAATTTTGAATCAAATAAGAAAATAATACAATTTTTTTAAGATAAAATTTTAGATTATTTGAGATATCTGGTCGAGCCCATTTTATTACCACTCCTAGTATTAATTTATGGGTGTAAGTTGGATTGTAAAATAATCAATTTTTTTAATTCGATCCTATGGTTGAATTAGAATTAAATAAGAATATATTTTTAAACTCGATTACTTTTCGAATACAAAACAAGTATTATAATATTTTATTAGAATATTTGTGAATATCAAATAACTATAATATATATATATAATCGAAATTAAAAAAAAATTATAATCGAAACCGAATCGATTTCTCTTCAGTTTCATTTTTTTGGTTTTAACCGAATAATGTACACTCCTAAATCCTTGTATCATGTAGGTTCTAAATATAAGTTTGCAATCTAGTATTATTAATTTAATTCTTCACATGTATAGAGCTATATTAAAACTCAATACATGTTCCCTAAAAATTCCATTTATGCTAGATATATCTTTCACCCGAGCTAGGTTTTGGGCTTGAGTTCTCCACCCAATTGTAACTCAACAAAATTCATTTACGATTTTCTAAAAATAAAAATTTCCATTTACAAATTTAACGCAATTTGTGTGTGATCAATTTCAATATTAATTTATTTACGGAAATATAATATAATTCGGTTATTTTCTCTCCTCCCACGCTCATATAAATAACACCTGGGCAATAAATATGAAGGCACGTCCCAATTAGTGCGATGCTTTTGCTCTTTCTTTGCTTCTTTTTCCCCCTAACTGCTGCGCCAAGGTGAGATAATCGTCATCTATTCTCCTCCATTTTTCATTTTTCTTTGAAATGTATGTATAATCATGGTTATTACCTCGTGTTCTTTTCTGCATTGTGTAATTATTTTGTTTTTATTTTTTTTTATTTTTATTTTTTTGGGAATGGTGTGAATTTACATTTGATATGATTATATGAATGGTGTAGTTTAGGTGACGGAAGAATTAGGGTGTTTGGGTATTGATCGTGATAAAGAGCAGTTGATTGGCTTGGCATCATGGGGAGGCTGTTTGTGATTGATTTGGATGGGAACAAGTATAGTTGCAAGCACTGCCAAACGCATCTCGCTTTGTGCGATGATATCATTTCCAAGGTTTTCTTTCTTTTCTTTTTTGTTCTTTTAAGTTTCTTTGATTTTGTTGTATGTGCTGATTTTTTGTGTTTGAAGAGTGAGGCGATTCTAAAATTTTCTGTAAATTTGGGAGTTAGGTGTGTTAATTGTTTTAATTTGGTTGATGATGTTGTTTTTGTGAAATTTAGTGAATTAGAAGCGTTGTTCTGCTCTGTACTGAGTTGTGGAACTGGTTTATGTATGCCATTGCATTGGTTGATCTTGATTGGAGTAGTCAAGGTGTTTGTTGTTTTGTTTTTGTGGATTGTTTGATGAATGTCTTTTAGTGCTTGTGTTTGCAATGTAGAAGACTCTCCTGAGTCTCAAACTGGCTCATTGCATTAAGATTTTATTGGTCATTAAGTTGAGATTTGCATAGGTTGAGTGCATCATTTATGGTGAAGGGTCCACTGACATGAGCACATTGTGCTTCTATTTTGCGGAGGAGATAGCAGAGTACTCGATCTTGATTTCTTAACCTGAGTCAAGCGCTTTCTTGTAGATATTTTTTTGCATGCAATGTTTGCGTTTTTTATGGGCATTCTGATTGAGTATGCTGACGAGATGTCTCTTTACTGACTTGCGGACATGGGGAAATCTGGTTGATTCTCGATAAAGAAAATGTAATATTCTATGTGTGGGTATTACTAGTTGTCCGTATTTGCTTGCTTCTTTGTCATCCTATCGACTACTTTTGTATGACGTATACAAACTGCTGAAGAGCTTTATTTAAGTTATTTATACAAGAGTAACATATGAATCTTGCAAAATAAATTTGTATGTCATTTATCACTTTGATGTTTCCTTTTTTCAAGTTTTGACATGTTTGTGCTGTGCACCTTGACACTCATTGCATCACGGTCACGTTGATGTTTCTTTTTCGGGTTTGAGTTTTCTTGTGGTTTCTACTTTGCATCTCTTTGTTTTTATGTATGAGACAATAGAGAGGTTTTTATTAATGAGTATGACACTATTTAAACATCTTAAGTAATAAAAGTGATTGTCAATAGTTCTATGCACAAAACAGCATAAGTAGGCATATTCATATAAGCTTTCTGCTTTGGTTGGGAGTCTTGGGACACCCAATCAGGAATCTTAAGAACTGAAAGCATACATTATCTAAAATAAAATAAAATGTTAAAATACTTGCAAATCCACCTAAGCTGGAGCCCTTTTGAGAACTTGCATTTCTTAGGCCAAGGCAGGGCCTTGAATGACTCTCATGCTTTAACTGTTCTTCATGCTTTTCTTTATAGGTTCAAAGCATGCTAAAGATGCATCTGATTACAATAAAAATAAAAAATTAAAAAAATTGACAGTTCCAAGTATCATGGCAAAGGGAAACTGAATCAGTCATATATCTCACTTTGAGGTTCTGATTCCTGTTAATACCAGAGCTCAATATAAGGATTCAGTTTGCAGTTTCAATTATGTTGTATCCAAATTCAGTGTAGTCATTTTCCTGTATATTGCAACTGCATATCATCTTTGTGATCAGCTTCTCATCACCAAACAATCTATGGCAGGACAGCTTGAAGCCTTTCCCTTTATCAGCCCCCCAAATTTTATAGAACTCAGAAACAAAAAGACCACTTTCCTCTTGTGCCCTGCTTTATGCATGAGGCTGCTCAGAGTGATGTGTGAAGCATTATGTGCCTTCATAGTTTGACATGTTGAGAGATTTCACTTTGCAGCAATGACTTAAAACTTCTGGATATGTCGGCCTATTAAAACTCTTTCTGCTTTCATTTTCTCATCTAAAATGTTTGTTCCACAGTTCTATCCATTTCTGATCTATTTGTTTTACTATTTTTTCTTGGTTCAAGCATGGATTTGTTTGCATGAATCCTGATTGAAGTTTTACCTGTTTCCAGTCTTTTCACAGCAGGCATGGGAAGGCTTATCTCTTTGATAAAGTGTGAGTTTTCCTTTTTATATTTGTAATGATTTTTCTGTGTGCGCCTAAACTTCCGTAAATCTTAGATTTTTTTAATAGCTTTAATTGAGATTTTTTTGTCTAGTGACAAGTAGGTAGGCAGTACATGATCCCCCCCATTATTTTACGACTGTTGTCAAGGATTAAGAAAATAATCAAGAATATCCTGGGTTTACAAGAGCAGAAAAATCATTTGCCCTTAAAAAGTTGCATACTTTAGGCTTTCATACTTGCACAACTAGTGCATCTGGATATATAGCTGATGACTTGGAACTTGATGATAGTGTCAATGTTACTATGGGGGAGCAAGAAGAGCGGATGATGATGACTGGAATGCACACTGTTGTCGACATATTCTGTGTGGGGTGTGGCTCAATTGTGGGATGGAAATATGTGAGATCCTTAATCGCTTAGATCATATTTTTTGTATACAATGCTTAAATGTTTCTTTGTTTGCCTCCTTTTCGTTTATCTCAGGAAGCCGCTCATGAGAAGAGCCAGAAATACAAAGTTGGCAAATATATTCTCGAGAGGTATGTTTACAGATGGATATTTCATGCTTTCTTGACTATGCAGTATGCACTGCACATATGATAATGAATCTCTCTCTCTCTCTCTCTCTCTCTCTCTCTCTCCAGGTTTAAAGTGTTGGGTCCTGATGGAAGCAACTATTCAGTCGCCCACGACACTCAGATGGCTGGAAGTGATGCTGATGATATCTGATCTCAATCCACTTTATTCAATCTGTACATCCTTCCACTACATTTTCTCCCTTCATTATTGCTAATTTATCTCAGTTTTTACATCTACTAAATCCTCAGACTACATCTCTTTCTTCTTTCCTCCTAATATTTTCGTTCACAGTTATTACACGTCAACATAGTTAACTCTAGATCGATCATTTTTGAATCTCAAATCTTTTCTTCAATGAAATTTAACACGGATTGAGAAATGAGAATATATGGTATTAATATTTAAAGATATATTACTGATTTAACTTAATATCTATAGATATATTGATATTGGTAAAAAGTTTAAGATGATGATCTAAATTTTTTATTGAAAGTTTGAAATTTAAAGTATTTAGCATAAATGATATGCTTACAAAACTAAGTATTGTACATGCATGTAAGTATGTAACTCTCATCAATAATAAAAGTTTGAATGATCAAGTGATTCTAACCCATTAAATTCTATATTTTGTTATCACTACGTATTTGTTGTGCTTTACGGATTTTACTTATTTTATCTTTCACTGTTTTAAATTTTATTTAATAATCACACTTTCACTCGGTTTATAGTGTGTGTTGCATACCATGTTCGCCAGGTTTGAATTATATTTCATGTTAGAAAATAACATCGTCAATGTAATATAGATATGAAAATAAAAGTAGAGGAGTTGCTTTTGCAAAAAAACTTGAGCCTGATTTAATTTTGTTCGTTTATCTAACACATTGCAAAAACTTGGTTACTTGGTTTGTTAGTGATGAGATTTGGTGGGATAAATTGGAAATAAATGTGCTTTATATAAATTGGATCAAAACAATCACATCAAGTGTTAGGTTGAATTTATAGAATCCCATGATATTTAAATCCTTAAAATTATGTTGTTTAGTGGGGTAGAGTAGACTATTGAGTTTTGAGTAAGAAAATGACTAATTAACGAAAAATGCGTGTAGGGGAATGGGTAATTTTGTCCAATTCAATTATAGTTGTTCTCATGTACAAATTTATATTTATATGAGATTGTCTTATAAATATATGTTTATGAGATGCAGTTCCATTGTTCATAAAACTCATTTTGGCTATGAATGAGAGTTGATTCGTCTTATGAAATTAGATTTTGAAATTAGATTTGTGAGATAATTTCATAAGAATTCCACCATTTTTTTATACTAGAATGATAATATTTAATCATCCAATAAAATCAATAGTTTGTAATTTCATTTTTAACAGAAGTGGCTGGAAATTGGAGCAATCTTAACCTTATAAGTCATACCAAATGAGGCATTAAAAGTAATCATACATTTTCAAACAATTAGAGACTAATGGAAGGTGATTAATGCCCAATTGTCAAAACCAATCAAATCGTGCCACTCAACCACATGATCTATCAAATCAATAAACAAGAATTTGAGTTATAAGAATCTTAATTTAGGCAAACAATATAAGTGGGGGATAATGAAGTTTTGAAGAAATTCAATTCAAGAAAAAGTTTAATTCGAAACCAAACTACCAAGTTATAAAAAGATGAGTCTAGTAGAAGATAGTTAACTTATAATCTAGTGTGGAAGGAATTGATAAATGGAATGATCAATTCCACCAAAAACTCATTTTTTTTTAAGTTCTTCAAGTTTTCAGTGTGTCCAACACCAAAGAATTGAAGCCCTCATATTAAATCAAAAAAAGAAGTTAATTTTTTTTTTTTTAAGAAAGCAAATATAGTATTATACATTTGAGATCCCAACAAGATAATAGGCATTATTGGTGAATATATGAAACAATTTTAGGCATCGTTTTAAACATGATTAAGAAATTGTGCACATTCAGAACAAATTGTGCACATTCAGAACAAAAATTTATGAGTAAGTCTCTTGTGAGATTGTCTCACGAAATTCTAATGCGTGAAACGGGTTAACCCACAACCTACTTACTCACCACTCAAACCCTACAATTCACATGTTGTTTGTGGGTGATGGGGCTCCGTCTCACGGAAACTATCCGTGAAACCGTCTCACATGAGTTTTTGTGAAAATTTATATATTTACGTTGAAAATAAACCAACTTTAAAACAACTAAACTGCATCAAACTACAATGTACATGAACTGAAAATAAACCAACTTTAAAACAACTAAACTGCATCAAACTACAATGTACATGAACTTATAAGGTGAGTTAGTTTAACCTACTGCTCATAATCTAAATATAAATTAAAGAAAATCAATTTGAGTTCTGTATAATAAAACTTCTTTTTAATGATTTAAATTCATGAAATCATTTCATATGATCTTTTTTAGAATAAAAGTATACCTAACGAAGTAATGAACCTAATCTTTCTGGTCCAAATTTGTATAAACCATATGCCACATGGAAAGAGGTCAAAGGCAAACTCAAGAAAAAAGTTTGACTATAAAAGTGCAAACGTTTAGTTTATGAAAAATAAAAAGGGCCCACTATTAAATATACACCACAAGAATTTGAGGCCCACCATTGGGGCCCAAACAGTTTAATAAGTCCATCAGAAGTGGGCCTCAGATATAATATTTATGTCGATATCCCGGATCCAAACAGCCCATACCAACTTTTAAACCCAATTTTTTAAATTATTATTTTTGAATCTTCTTTACACAATCACTCTTTTCCCGTGATAATTGCTATTTTAGTCAAAGAGCATGTGCCTAGATTTATAACATCTTTTTATGAAATAATTCGAAATTAGTCCCTTTCGAAAATGGAAATTCAGAATGGCCCCTATCCACTAATATCTTATAATGATATTAAATTTTATTTTAAAAACTAATTATTGAAATGCTTGATAAAACAAGTTTTAAAATTTTAAGGTGAGAACAATCCTATTATGTGAGAATAATCAATCTAAAATCCATTACCTATAATTTACAATTCAAAAAAACGAGTTTGATTCGTGACCAATCAACCTCATTTTGAATATAAGTTGAGACATTTGTTTTTTTTTAATACACTTTAACGTTATGATATTATAACTCAAGGAAAAACAAGTGAAACTGAGTGTGTATATTTATATTTAAATGTTGAGGCCCTTGTTTCATTTTTAGCTATTTATTATTTCAAATATATTCTTGTTCTAAAAAGCTCACAATTCTATCTATACAATACATGTTAAAAGTAGCCTAAACACATTCTTGAACCAAACCGTGTTTAAATGCGAGAAACAGAAAAATGAAATGGAGTAAATGCACTGCAGAACTCATGTTGCTTAATGATAGTTCATTCCCAATAAATTTAAAAGCATTAACTACAAATTCTTGTTTCATAATTATAAATAGCCGAAGTAGTCTAATAAAAAAATTTAAAATCATTAAAGTTAGTTATTCTCTTTCCTAAAAAAAAAATCTTGTTGGTTCCAAATTATAGTGAACTTCTTATAAGAGGAATATAAATTCTTTTAAAATATGATTTCTTAAAATCCATGAAATTGATGTGGGTGACTTTTGAAGAATATCACCGTTTGTCATTAGTGTTTATTCAAAGTACATAAATAAGGATATAGAAGGAAATAGTGGTGCAATTTGTTTTTCCAAATACATTAAAATGTTTTCTTAAGTGATTGGAGGAATATTAAACATTTAAACTTATAATTCCAAAAGAAATGAGAAAAGTTAAGTATTATCTTCTCCACTCCAAAATAATTGTTTAAGGATGCTCATTGAGATTAGGAAACATTAAATATGTATAACAATGTATATGAAACGGTTACATTAATGTGCTTTTAATATGTATAATTAATGTATTTCTCTTAATAAAAGTTTAGTACAAGAAAAGGATAAAGGTAAAGTGAATACACCAATTCTTGATGGTAATAAAATCAACAGCAATTAAGATAAAATAAATTGAGTAGGACTTAGTTACTCTAATTTTGTAGACTAATTAATCCACAACTCATAATTTCAAAAAATAATAATAATAACAATTATATTTTAAGACAACCTCACATAGATTGTTATGAAATAAATTATAGTTTAGTTAAATAGAAATAACCTTAAAAAACTGGAATAATGACCACCACCATCAATCAAATGGCAATCATTTTTTGAACGCTCGCAAACTGAGAAAGTAAAAAGTCATCCACTACACAAAATTGGTAGTCTTCTCGTTTCCCAAAGGCTTACTTTTTTTATTTTTGTTCTATTATTCAAAAGAACTTTATTATTTTATTTTATATTTTTAAATTAATACAAATCATATGGATTTCAAATCCTCCGTTTGAGCTGTTGTGTTTTCTTTCAAGAATTTGAAAAAAAAAAAAACAAAAACAAAAAAACAGAGATATTTAAAAAACAGTGTGTCCCTCATCATAGGAATCAAACAAAAGATTATTACACAGATTCATGAATTTCCCCTGCTTCTTCACCCACATTTCTCGAGTCCCAACTTTTCTGTCACAGACAATTTAAATCAAAAGGAAAGCTGGATAAAGATTCTGTATTAAAATAGACCAATCTTGCATTAAACTGCTGCTTCAATAACTACCTTCTTGTTCTCTCTCTCTCTCTGCAATTTATCTTACTAACAATGGCTGTAAGTGCTTCTGTTTTTTGATCCATTCTTTTTTTCAGTTTCGGTGGTGTTTGTTTGTATGTGGGAGGTTATAAAGATTGAAACTTTAGTTAGTTTATACTAAAAAGATTTGTGGGTTTTGATTGGTGTTTAGTTTCTTGCACGAATTAAAGGAATTCATGCTTTTTTTATTTTTTTTGCATAAAGATCATAGTTTGAGGTTGGTTTCTTTGGTCGATGTTTCTACGTTCTGTAAAGCCTTTGGTTTGGATAAAGTGGAACCAGATTCTTCTTCTTCTTTTGCTTTAAAAATGCATGTGATTGGGGAATATAGAGATTCATGATTAGGGTTCTAATTTTCTTGATTTAGCTTTATGTAAGCTTGTGTTATAGCTGTTTCTATCTGAGATGGAATCTTGGTTGTTTTGAATTAGGGCATGATGAGTCTTTTGTATAAAATGTAGGCATCTGTGCAATTTAGGCCACAGAACAGAGATCTTGGGATGGTGATGAGAGAAGTAGATGAAGATCTGGCTATTTTTTTGGGGATCCAAAATGCCGAAAAAGAGAGGAATGATCGTCGTCTGATTGGTGATTCCGATGTATTTGATAGCTCGAAAAGTACGTTTTTTATTTTTTGTTGTTTTAAGTCCTCTTTATTATTATTCTTTTTTTTATGTCAAATGTTCTGGAGATTTGAAATGTATTGTGTTTTGGGGTTTTATTTATGGATTCGATTAATATGTAGGTGTCGAGCCAGAACCTGAATGCTTGATGGCCTCGAATGCTTCTCAGGATAATTTGCTCAATTTGGAGATGGAAAAGAATGATGATAATTGGTAAGGATTTTATTAAAATGATGCATCTAATTTGGTGATATCTGTGTTTTGTTGTCTAGCTTGCTAAGTTTATGATCACACTATTGCCTCAATGATGCTTATATATGTCTTCACTTTGGTAGCATTGTGATAAACTAGTGCTTACACATAGCTGAATATTTTCGACATATATGAAGCCCTTTGTTGTCTAGCTTCAATTCGCCTGTGTTTTCTGACGTTATAACTGATCTTTCGTTTAGGCTTATCTCGCAACCAGATGACAAAGAATCGACTAAAAGTCCAAATACCGAAGACATTTCTTTGAAATCCGAGGCAAGTATTGAATGTGGATCTTTTTTCTTTCTACATCTCAATGTTCTAAATGTTGTATGATTCTTTGTTGATGTAGCAAGAAAACACCAGTGAAGTATCTGCTCCTCTAAAGCCAGCCATGTCATCAAACGAGCGAAAACTGGCTCGTAGATCAGCAACACCAACGGGACGACCTTCCTTGCCTGCAAAACCGAAGCCCTCCCGTCCTTCCACACCCACATCAAGATCCACATTACCACCTTCTAAACCGTTGGGACCCACACCCCGTTCATCTACTCCTAATTCAAGACCCTCCTCTGTACCGTCTATTTCAAAGACCACGTCGAGGTCTAATACACCTACACGTAAACCAGCCACACCCTCGATGACATCAGACCGATCTTCATCAGGCCGAAAAACGGGACCAGCGATAGTGAAAAGTTCAGGCTCGTCTCGTGGGGTTTCTCCCACTGTAAAATCGAGGCCATCAAAGCCCTCAGAGATGCTCTCTTTATCTCACGACACCCTTCAAAACCCCAAAATATCAATGCCTAAAAGGCCTGTTTCTGCATCTAGAGGAAGGGTGAGTGCCCCTACTACTCGTTCAAACGAGAGACCAAGGCAGAGATCATGCTCGCCCGCCAAAGTTCGAGCTCCTATGAGTGCTGTCCCGTTTAAGACAGGGAGCAAGATTCTATCAAGAAGTCGAGATGAAGTTAATCCTGTAGTGATGGGGACAAAAATGGTGGATAGAGTAGTGAACATGAGGAAACTAGCTCCACCAAAACAGGATGAATATGTGTCTTGTCATGATAATGGGACGAGGAAATCTTCATTGGAGAATTCGGGTTTTGGAAGATCACTCTCGAAGAAGTCGTTGGACATGGCGATAAGGCATATGGTATGCATTTTTAAGCCCTTTCTTTCACTTACACGACATGATTGAAACAGTGATCATCACTAGCTCACTGACATGTTTCGTTCGAACAGGATATCAGACGAAGCATTAATTCGGAGAAATCGCGATCATCATCAACTTTGTTCTAGCAAGAGCAATCAGCATTAGCTGTTTGGAATGAAGGAATTTGATGAAGCATTTGAGAGAGTATAGTAGTATTGAGATATTGCATTTGGACATGTTATTTTTGTGATGATCCTTTGCAATGTTTAGTGTTATTAAAGTAGTATTATGTTTGTGATTGAAGTGTGTAAAAGATTTGATGGGTCCTGACTTTGGGCTATCTTAAACAACTTATAAGCTATTTAAAAGTGTTTGACAATCTCTCCTTTTCTCAATGATAGTGTAAGCTCCACAAACAACTAAATAAGATATCAAGAGTGTGTTGTTAAGCACCTGGAAATATTTGGTCTGAATATGATCCAGGTATTTAGCTTACAAAATAATCACCTTGGGATAGGTTTGAGGTTTTAGAAAATCAATGTAGTGTATATGAAAGTATGTATAATCTTCTAGAACTTGTTTTGAAGATTTAGTAACTTGGGGAGAGATCTAGAGAGATTCTTTTCACCATCATATAAAAAAAAAACTCTCTTCCATCCATTAGATATGTGATTTAGAATAAATAAGTAGAGTATGAATTATTTGTAACCCACCAAATTTCCTTCCACATTTGGGCAATATAATACTTCTACAACTCACTTTAAAATATAAATTAGAATAAATTGTCCATATAACATTAAATTGTTAAGGACAATGTGAGTGGTCGAAAATGAAATGAGACATCTAAGGTAGAAATTGGATAGACTTGGCTCATTTCTAGTGCTAATGGAAATTTCTATAATGTTTCAATAAAGTTACCTCCAATTATTTAGAAGTGAAGTTTTGAAATTTTATTAAGAATTACAAAAGTGAAGTTTTGAAATTTTATGAAAAATTACCGATTATAAAAATAGAACGTTGGGTTTTTCACCTAACATATCCAAATTCCTTCATAATATTAAATTACCCAAACTGATCCAGCATACACGAAATCTTCTCCCCTCCAGAGGAGTTCACAAATGGAAATTTCTATAATGTTTCAATAAAGTTACCTCCAATTATTTAGAAGTGAAGTTTTGAAATTTTATTAAGAATTACAAAAGTGAAGTTTTGAAATTTTATGAAAAATTACCGATTATAAAAATAGAACATTGGGTTTTTCACCTAACATATCCAAATTCCTTCATAATATTAAATTACCCAAACTGATCCAGCATACACGAAATCTTCTCCCCTCCAGAGGAGTTCACAACGTTTAACATTCTGGCAGATTAACCATGTTACTAAAATACAAGAAGGATATGAGGGGAATACAAAACAATCGATAAATACATTACTAAACCCAAAATTTCAAAAGTAAACAATTAAAATGCTCAAAAAATATATCAAATATCCGGAATTCTGGCAGATTAAACAACTAAAATACTCAAAAGATATATCAAATATCCGGAATTCTGGCAGATTAAACAACTAAAATGCTCAAAAGATATATCAAATATCCGGAATTTTATGTTACTAAAATATAAAAAGAATACGAAAGAATACAAAATGGATCTAGAAATACATTACTAAATACGAAAGAATACATAACATCTAGAAATACATTACTAAACCCAAAATTTCAATGTTACTAAAATATAAGAAGACTAATGCTTCAACAAAATTACCTCCACAAATAAGTGAAGTCCTGAAATTTTGTGAAGAATTAGAGATTATAAAAATATTCTACCTCCAGTGAAGTCCTGAAATTTTGTGAAGATTAGAGATTATAAAAATATAAGAGGAATAATGCTTCAACAAAATTACTTCCAATCACAAATAAATGAAGTTTTGAAATTTTGTGAAGAATTAGAGATTATAAAAATAGAACGATGCTGATTTTTTACCTAACAGATCCTAATTCCTTCATACCCTAACCCTATTAATATTAAATTGCCCTAACTGTGATCCCTATTAATATTATACTAGGGTTTAAAACCTATTTAAAGTACTCCTTTTGTTACTAACAAATCCAAATTCCTCCATACTCTAACCCTATTAATATTAAATTACCCTAAACTGTGATCCCTATTAATATTATACTAGCGTTTAAAACCTATTTAAAACTACATGTACTCGTTTCATTCCCGACTATGATCCTATTAATATTATACTACCGTTTAAAACCTATTTAAAACTACGTTTAAAACCTATTTAAAACTACATGTACTCATTTTGTTCCCGATTATCACTACCGATACCCCTCAAACCCACAAATTATTAGCTAATTTAGTAGATATGTTTTTTTTAAATCCCTCCAACCCACAAATTATTAGCTAATAGATATGTTTTTTTTTTAAATGAAAAGTGCAAGGTTCGATTCTTACATAACACATGCTATACACATATTTAAAACTACATGTACTCATTTTGTTCTTGATTATCACTACCAACGGATACAGATACCCCTCAAACCCACAAATTAGCATGTACGTGTTTCGTTCCCGATTATCACTATCGACGGATACGGATATCCTCCACTATCATGTACTTGTTTCGTTCCCGATTATCACTACCGACGGGTACAGATACCCCTCCAACCCACAAATTATTAGCTAGTTTAGTAGATATGTTTTTTTTTTTTAAATGAAAAGTGCAAGATTTGATTCTTACATAACACATGTTATACACATATATTGTATGAGCTTTAATGGACATCCGAACCCTACCCATACTCTAATGAGATTTTTTAATTTTTTCCAAACCCGTTCGGAGTACCCACGCTTACCTATGAAACTAAACTGTCATCCCTAAGGTTCGATTCCTACTTAACACATGTCATACACATATTATATTGTATGAGCTTTTAATGGGTACCGAACCCTACCCATACCCTAATACGATTTTTTTATTTTTCCCAAACTCATTCGAGGGTATACACATTTACTTACGAAACTGTCATCCCTAAATCTGCTCAGAGTAATTTTTCTTAAACTGGTTCGAGAGTATACACATTTACTTGCGAAACTGCCATCCATGCTCAGAATATTCATGTTTACTTGCGAAATTGCCATACAGTTTTTTAATTTTCTCATACTCGTTCGGGAGTATTCATGTTTACCTACGAAACTGCCATACAATTTTTTTAATTCTTCCCATACTCAATCGAGAGTATACACGTTTACTTGCAAAACTATAATCCCTAAATCTACTCGGAGTATTCATGTTTACCTGTGAAATTGCCATACCTAGTCCCGATATTTTGGGTCATGGCCAAACAAAAAAATGGGCCTGTGAGAAAAAATAAACTTTTTTTTTACTTAATATTAATAATAATATAATGTTGATGGTCGATAGATGCATTGTTCTTTGGTGGTTTTGAATCATTTTTTTAAGTGAAATCAGATTTGTATAATTGTACATGAGTTATGTTTCATAACTTGACACCCCACCAAAAGAACACAAATTCACGAAAAGATTTTATTGGGAAATAAAGACTTGGAAATATGGGCTTTATTTTCCTTTTCAGCCGACTTAACCTACGATGCTATTTTATCATATTTTGGTTTTTCAAAGAACACGTGTCAAGCATCCAACCATTTAATAGAGAATGTAAAATAGCCTAATAGGGATCACAAGCCTTAAATTTTAGCCAAAAATCTAATGGTTGGAATTACGAGAATTCTATCAAATATAAACACGGATAATTTTGGAATATAGTTATGTAAAAATTTGAAAAAACAGATAAGTTGAGTAAAAATTATATTTATACCTCTAAAACTACATTTATTTAGGATTGATGAGAGTGTGTATTGTGTGTGTGTGTATGTATATTGGTTTTTGATATCATATTTTATATCCTATTTAACCACTAAAAAAAAGTTATTATTTTAAAATATTTGTCAATTTGGGATTTGAAAGATAGTAAATTATGGACTCATGACTTGAAAGACAAAAACTATCACAGCTAAAAACTCACAAATTCAATGTTTTGTTTAGCACCTAGTAATTGCTAATAATTTAAAAACATTTTTAAAATAATAATTTCATATATGATAGATGATGTATATAAAAAAATATAAATATGAAATAATTACAATAATAGCAACAATTATAATAATAGTAATGAAGCTAAAAATTTGTAATATCAAATATGATCTTACAAAAAGTAGAATTTTAAGTGATAGTTTTATTATTCAAGTCTAAAACCAATAGTTTTTATCTTTTAGATCCGAGTTGATGATTAATCTATATTTGGAATCTTAAATCGATAAAACTCGTATATTTTTAATAGATGAAATAAAATTAAAATAAGTGACGAGAGGAATCATAAGCAACGTTTGGCGCACGCTGCGGGTCTTGAGATTGATTAACTCATTGGCATTAATCCAGCTTCAACTCCCTATAGCATTAACATTTATTTATCATGTTTTTTAAGGTAATAATCACGCAATCATAGTCCCATTTAAAAATCTAAAAATTATAATTTTACTAAATACTTTATAAAATGTTTTTCACCATTTTTCCCTACTTGTTTTGAATTTGTGGAATCCTCTGTTCCTATTATATGTCATGTTTGACAAATCTATCTATATTAGTAGTCTTTCTAATTTTTTTTGGGGATGGAATCATCGGAAAAGATAGTTTTTTATTTTATATGAAATTGCACAAATGCAGTTCACATTAGAACACACTTTTATAATAAGAGATCCAAATTGATTAAGTTTAGCAAAAAGGCTAAGGAAAAAAATGCAGCACTCACCATACACACAACCTATAGAAAACAAGAAAAAATGTAAATCTTTTTGATTATTCATACAAAATACTATATCATATTCTTATGCATAATGCAACATGAGAATTTCTTGCTAAAACCTTAACTATTATGCTATATGGAACCCTAAATTAGCAAGAAATTTCTGAAGAGTTCGCCGTCCCCATCGCATATCGGTTTCCAACGTAGGGACAATCCCGTCTTTTACCCAAGTAATCGTCTCGTTGCCATTGAGCTTCTGCTCCTCATCAACCAACACTTCACTTGTTTCTGTCGAATGCAGGGCAATTTCGTCTTTTAACTGTGTGATCATAGTAATAGTCGACAAAAAATGAGAAAACGCAGTAAAAACCATAAGTAACAATGTATTAAAACTTAAAATATCATCAAGTTATATTTATTACCTCAGAGTTAGTTGTTGCATCTTCAACAACAACGTAGTTCTCATCATTGTTGGCTTCAATCTCATCCGTTGGCGTTGCAACTAAGCCCGGTACTAAAACCGGAAGCCCCTCGTCTAACAATAGCCTCGTTTCATCTTTAAAGCTCGATAAATTGCTCTCATTTTCACCACTTGAACTCAAATCTTGCTCCTCCAATTCCTCAGAAATATTTTCCGCAATCATAATTTGATCATTACTATTATCACCAACCATCAACAAATCAAGATTAATCAAAGACTCGTTTACAAAATCCTCTTCAACTATGCTCTGAAGCTCCGGATTCTCCCAATCTTCGGACACGGATACTATCTTTTCAGTTTCCCATGTTTCAAGAATCCTATCAGGGCCAGGTTGCCATGATACTAAACTTTCAGAGATTCCCTTAAGTACAAACTTATACTTGATCACTTTGCCAATGGGTATATGCTGTTAATTTATCATTAAAGAACCGAAAAACATCAGAATCTTGATCAAGAACCAAACTTTGTGCACATTGTAATATTCTTACCACTTCTGCAATCCATATATGCCCTTCGGACCAGTTTAATGGCACCCCGTTTAACGGGTCCCATGATCCGAGAATTGGGTCATCTCCTACTACCAGAAATTGCTCTCCAAACGCGCACGCCTTGTTTAATTTGAATCTCACATGGACAGTTTTAGGGTCATCTGAATGCATATATGTAAGCTATATTTAGATGACTAATGATTGTAATAGAATCTAGACTCTACAAAGTGTAAAAAAGTAATAACCTGAGGAATTTGTTTGGATTTCTTCAGTTTCAACATTTGTCTGCAAAAATTGCATCACATTACACAATCAGAATCAAGTTGTTTATGCTATTCCTTCTTCCTCTTTTATTCCTTCTTATTTTTGTGTTTTCTTAAATGTTTAAATCCACAATTAAATATTTAAATTCTTTATATAGGGATAATCTGAAAAATTTCAAAACAAATTCATGGATTAATAAAAAGAAAAAGAAAATAATCAAATAACGGAGTGAAAAACAGGAAGCTGGAAAAACATAACAAGAATCCCACAATTAATTAAAAAAGACATATTTCCATATATTCTTAAACATAAATAACTAGAGATAAACAATATAAAAAGGGGGCCAATTTAAAAAAAAATTAGCATCACCTGAGCTGAAGAAACTGCAGAAATTGGAGTAAACTTGTGGTGGAGACAAAACCCATTTGTAACACGCTTTTGGTGTACAAGAAACACGATTTCTCTTGAGCACCAAACCGATCTCTCTTTCTCCTTCTGATTGCTTGTGAAGAACTTCAGAGATGAACCTGATAACGTCTCCATATCTCCTCCCTCCAGTTCAGTGCAGTTGCAGTGTTTTTAGAGGATGAAGAAAATGTAGCATTTCAAGAAATATTACAAGTTTATCGTTAGAACTTGGATGATTCCAGAAAAAGGGGCAACTGTGTTTTGTCTGTGTGTGATTCGGATTTTGTTTGATAAGTTGGTTTTAGTTGTGTTAATTAGGGATTGGATTGGTGGCTACAAATTTCATGGAGGGGATTCTGGGTCCACGTGGCCATAGAGACACTGATCCTGAGCCACGTGGCTCAACATGCTGAATCTCCACTTGAATCCAATGGTTCAATCTTGATGCTCAACCACTTCCTACAAAGTGCAAGTGAGAGATCCTCTATTCTATATTTATTGGATCATGTAGTATAATTCAATAAAAATAAAAAAAACATTGAGTTTTACAAGATATGGTAAAAAAAAATCATATAGTGTAAACATAGATGATTATATCGTAATCTTATGAAAACATTCGAAAGTTTTACGTAATATGATCATATTATATAATCCTATAAAAAAAAAAAAAAGATCGGTTTTCAAGATATCCAATCCCACAATCATTACTATCAAGGATTATGAGGTTTTTTTTTTTTTTCAAAGTTATAGTAGAAAAATATATCCAATATATGTTGTGGTAAAAAATTAGTTTTATATGAATTTGGGCATATAGGGATATTTTTCCGTGCTGGATTTATATATTATTGTAAAAAAATACATAGTTTTGATGACAATTATAACTACAAATATTCTTAAGTTTTTATATGTTTCTTTATTGAGTTTTTAATTCCCAAATTTTGGAATTTTTTTTATATATCTATATTCAAAAATAGTGGTTTTTTTATCTTCTATCTTACTGCAACTGACAACCTTTATGAATAATGTCAATTTTAATATAAAATATATGAGGTTAAAATGTATATTATAGCACAACAATTACCTGATTGGGGCCAAATGAATTTATGCTAATTAACTCATTTAAATTTGGATCTAATTAAGATTAGTCACTATAAAATTATCGATTATAGCGTATCGAAAAAAAATGTTATTAAATTTCATGATTCATATTCTGACCTGATTAGTTGAAACAACATTCAAAAACTCTCTGATATACATTATATAATTTAAGTATACTGTATATATTCTTTTTGTTTACAAGTAATGTACATTACCATTATTTATTATTCTGAAATAAAAAGTATAAATCTAGTAAAAAGTGTACATACTTTTTCGCCAAAAAAGAACACATTGTTTATCTAAAAAAAAGAGTTCATTATTGAATGCCTTCAAGATAGGCATGTGGGCATTTGGAATCGTTTTTTCTAGGCCAACAAAGAATGGGCCCTTGTGGCAATTTAAAATGGTTTCAATTTTGGGCCTAATGGGTCTCTTCATTCTCAAGGGAGTCATAGGACTCATGTTTAGGCCCAATAGAATTTGGTGAGGTCCAGAACTCACAAAATTATAGAATCCTTGGAAATCTTATCTAAAAATTACTCACCAATTTATTTTTTCTTATTTTAATTGTACGATTTGAAAGGTTTTGTTTTTGTTATAAATTTTATTATTTATTATTTTGTAATTTACACATAGTGATGTCAACTCACATCAATGTTATGTCAATTAATGCTGTGTGGATAAGATGGAGATGGGCCTGGAAAAGTACTGTCTTGTTAAGGTTTTGTCTCCATTTTATTTAAAGTTCTTAACCCATTGTTTGTTTGGGGAGTAGATATTGTTTCATGGGGTGACAAAATTGTACCTGTCACAGGGTAAAATTATTCCTTTGTTACAGCAAAATATGATTTAAAAGAAACTTTGTAAGTTGGAATTGAAAATTATATTTGTTTTTGAGATGAAAATATAATAAGTGATATAGCAAATTGAAACTCCAATTTGATAATATTAAAACACCTCATATTGAGTTCCTTTAAAAAATAGGATTTCATATTGCATTTACATAATTTAGATTTAGATGAGTGGTTTTGTGTTAATTAAACAATTAGGTGAAGAAGACAATTCAATATTGAAAATATAATATTAATTGTAACAATATCTATAAAATATGAAAATACTAAAATGTCAATCAATGCAACTCAATTAGGGTCCGTTTGGTTTGCAGGGTGGGATTGTTTAGGTGGGTTAAGAAATGTGGGTTTTTACTGATCATTGAAGATAAAATAACACTTTTTGGGTGTTTGGTATGAAGGTTTTGGGATATGTTTGAGTTAAATTTTATGTTTGGTTTGAATAATTATGGGTTTACAAATGTGAGTTTAATTTACATTTTGTGTTTGTTTTATTGGTTAAGATTGATAAAAAAATATAAAATGACTATATTACCCTCACAACAATAGAATGAGAAAATAATGTTTTAATTAAAAAACATAATATAAAATAATATATTATGATATAAAATAATATTTTAATTAAAAAACATAATATAAATAATGTTTGGATCCCTAAAATATCTTAATATAAAATAATATTTTAATTAAAAGACATAATATAAAATAATATTTTAATTGAAAGAGATAATATAGAATAATATATTATGATATAAAATAATGTTTTAATTAAAAGACATAATATAAAATAATATAAGATAATGTTTTAATTAAAAGACATATTATAAAATAATATATTATGATATAAAATAATATTTTAATTAAAAGACATAATATAAAATAATGTTTGGATCCCTAAAATATCTTAATATAAAATAATATTTTAATTAAAAGACATAATATAAAATAATGTTTTAATTAAAAGACATAATATAAGATAATGTTTTGAAAAAGTAAGGGCATTTTTGGCATATTGAAAAATTCATTATTGGGCCAATAATAAACCCACAAAAAATGGTGGGTTTATAAACCAACCAATAGTCAAGCATAAACCCTCAAATAGGCCCGGACCCTAAAAAAATTACTCGGGCCCAAAAACAATATTCAGGCTTGAAACACATGAACTAAACATAGGTTTAGATTGGTTTATAAACCAAAACCTACAAACCAAATGGACCCTTAATAATGTGTAATGATATCATCCTCAAAATTAAAAAATATGATTTAATAGATATATTAGATATTCAATGATATCTATTAATAATGAATAAATATTAATGTCACCGTGGATAGGATGTATAAGAATATCAAAATTAACTTTTCAATTTTGCCGAAAATTTTAATGCTAAAATGAGTGACCGGAATTAAATAAAAATAAATACATAGATAAAGAGCTAAAAAAAAAAATCAAAATTGAAGGAGTAAAAAAAAAAAAACTGTTTTTTTCCCTTATATAGTACAAAATATTTCCCTCCAAACAAGCGGATACAAATACATAAACTTGGCCAGTCTCTCTCTCTCTCTCTCTCTCTCTCTCCTCCATGACAACTTCAGACATGATTCTGATAACCCTCATCATCGTCCTATTACACTCTCCACTGTTTCAAACAAGCAAAGAAACCGACATGCTTGCATTACTCGCCATTAAAGAACAAATATTTCACGACCCACACAAAATCCTCGAATCCTGGAACGATTCACTGCATTTCTGCAAATGGCCTGGCGTTTCTTGTTCCCATCTTCATCAACGAGTCAGAACCCTAAATCTATCCTCACTTGGTTTAACAGGCACTCTCTCTCCTCACATAAGTAATCTCACTTTCCTCAAAGGCCTCAATCTCGAGCTCAATGATTTCCATGGCGAAATCCCCCCTGAAATTGGCGGTTTGTTTAGGCTCCGCCACCTCAATTTGAGCCACAACTCATTTTCCGGCGAGATTCCGGCGAATCTCTCCGGCTGCTCCAGCCTCGTGGTTATTAGGTTAGGCTGGAATAGGTTGACAGGGATTGTGCCACGTCAGCTTGGGAATCTACAAAAAGTTGAAGCAATTCAGCTTCATTACAATAATCTCTCTGGAAAAATTCCCCAAAGCTTTGGGAATTTTTCTTCAATTAGGTCATTTTCATTTGCTGCAAACAATTTCCATGGCGAAATTCCTGCTGTTTTTGGGAAACTGAAAACCCTGAATTTTCTTGGTTTGGGTTTGAATCAATTCTCTGGTATGATTCCTCATGAGATTTGTAATCTCTCATCTCTTGTTGCATTATCTGTGCCTCACAATCTGTTTGAAGGAATTTTGCCATTTGATTTGGGTTTTAAATTTAATCTCCCTGACTTGCAAGTATTGAATGTTGGTCATAATTTGCTCACAGGGCCACTTCCAGTTTCATTGTCTAATGCTTCAAATCTGATTGAATTTGACATCACTGGGAATAGATTTACTGGGAAAATTTTGATTGATTTTCGAGGTTTATCTAATCTTGGGTCATTGATTCTTGCTGATAATCCTCTTGGAATAGGAGAATATAGTGATTTACTGTTCTTGAATTCCCTCACAAATTGTAGGAATTTGCAGGTTCTTGATTTGAGCAATTGTGGGTTTGGAGGTACATTGCCTAATTCTGTTTCAAATTTTTCGACAAATCTTTTGTCGTTACGATTAGGAGGTAATCGTATATCAGGGCTAATAGGTGTAGGAATTGCAAACCTAGTTAACTTGATTGAATTACAGTTGCAAAAGAACAAGTTGACGGGTTCAATTCCTGCTGTTTTAGGCAATCTGTCTAAGCTTCAAATGCTGGATTTGTCTGAAAATGGGCTTTCAGGCTATATTCCATCATCTTTGTCGAAGCTAAGGCAAGTGCATTCACTTCATCTCAATAGGAATTTCTTGAATGGAAGTATTCCTCTCAGTTTCGGTGAATTTCAGCACTTACAAGAACTTGATCTTTCTTACAACAACCTTAGTGGCCACATCCCGGATTTTCTTCAAGGATTGTCTTTCAAGAATTTGAATCTTTCTTTCAATCAATTTGAGGGTCAGATACCGAGTGAAGGGATTTTCAGAAATGCTTCTGCATTCTCCATTACAGGCAACGATAAGCTTTGTGGTGGTATACCAGATTTAGGACAATCAATATGTCCTAAAAATGAGTTGGAAATAAGAATGATTCCTTTAATTTGTGGAGTTCTTGCACTGGTTTTGATCATTTCTTTTCTCACAATATGTTGTTTATGGAGAAAACGTATGAATCCTTCAGTGTTTTCTGAATCCGAAATAAGATTGTTTTCGAAACTCACTTATGATTCTCTACATAAAGCAACAGACGGTTTTTCTTCAGCAAATTTGATAGGTGTTAGCACCTCTGGCTCTGTGTATAAAGCAACCCTAGAATCAGACCAAACTGTCGTTGCTTTGAAGGTGTTTGATCTCCATAGTCGAGCGAATATCAACCCCTTAACAGCTGAACTCCGAGCCTTGAGAAGCATCAGGCATCAGAATCTTGTAAGAATCTACACTACCTTGTCTGCTACTGATCATTCAGGTAATGAGTTCAAAGCATTAGTGTATGAGTTCATGCCTAATGGGAGTTTGGAGAGCTGGCTTCACAGTAACGAGAATCTGAGGATTTTAGGCCTTATTCAAAGACTGAGTATCGCCATTGATGTAGCTTCTGCACTCGATCATCTTCATCATCATTGTGACAGAACGATCATCCATTGTCATCTAAAGCCAAGCAACGTTCTCCTTGACGATGAAATGAACGCCCATGTTGGAGATTTTGGCTTGTACAAGTTCATCTCTAGAGAAACCACTGGCTATTCTCCACCAGGTGATGCTAATTCTCAGTCACGGTTTTCTTACAAAGGATTAATGTAATGTCTGAATCATGTTGTCTTAAAACTTATTTACATGCAGAGTATAGTCAAGGAAGCAAGTATTCACCTGATGGTGATGTTTACACCTTTGGCATTCTCTTGCTGGAGATTTTTACGGGTAAAAAGCCTATAGATGACACATTTGGGGACGGATTGAACCTACACGACTATGTCAAAACGGCATTGCCTGAAGCAGTCGAGGAAATATTAGACACCACAGTAGTTCTATCGAGTACTAGAAATGGGACGACGTTTCCAGCAAGTGACATTTCAGCACAAGCTAAGATAGATCAAGAACGAGAATGTTTGATCTCCATCATGAGAATCGGAGTGGCTTGTTCCATGGAATCGCCTAAAGAACGCATGGACATTGCTGATGTCGTGAAGGAACTCCAATTGATCAAAGACATTCTGCTCGCGTCCTCCACAACCCAATGTTCATCAACGAGCGGGTAAAAACATGCTTCCTTCGTCCCAAAAAAAGAGTTATGTTTCTATAATTAGAAACGGACATTGATTATCATTGTTTCTTGAATGGTGATAGGAGCTTGAGATTTGATGGTTCGTCGAGCCGATCAGCTGCAAATAACTGGCAAAATGTTTTATGATTTGGATTTCATCATCAACATTTTTCAGGTATAACACTGCTTTAATTGCTTTGAAAAAATGTGCATTGATTGTGAATATGTGATTGATATTTGTCAACTTTTCAATGATTTTGGTTGATCTAGATGTCATTTTGTACCAAAATAATTGGGCTTGATACTCGGCACAAAAATTTAAAGGTTTGAATTTTCTTAAAAAGAATCATTGATCAATGTACCTAGTGTTGATTTGCAAAGTAAATATATACAGTAGGTGTGTAGATGTACAAATAATGAAATAAACGGTACATATTGTATTTGGTGAAATATACTGAATCTTTCACACACACACACACATATATATATATATATATATAAAAGTATGAACACTAAAGATATCTAACATAGCATAAGCATCTTTAAATTAATTACATAATATCTTTATTTTAATTTTTAAAAAAAAAAAAAACTACACAAATGGCGGATATAGATAAGATGAAATGAACTGATGAGTGGATTTCATGTCACAGTATCTGGTTGGTGATGTCTGATCGAGGCACTCTCTTATATTGAATATTAAAAAAATGAAAGCTTTTATTATATATTAATCAAATAAGTAGAAATTTCAAAAAAAAAAAATAATAAATAAAAAGAGTTATACTAGTCATAACTCATAAGTGGCTTGCAATAGCGCAATTTGATGGGTTGACTTCAAAATGCACAATTTTATGACTTTATAATTTAATCATATTTTAAAACATTGCAATATAATGCATGAATTGTTTTCAAAAAAAATTTAAAAGTTTGGGCATCTAATTGCATACTTTTCAAAAGATGTGATTAAATTACAAAAAGTGGTAAATAAACTAATTTAAAAATAAAAAATGAAACGCTATTTTTAAACATGAATTATATCATATTTATTTAAAGTGTTGAAAAGTAATCAAACTAATTTTTTTTTTTATTATTATTGTTGGTTACTCTCCTTCGTCGCCGCCATGTTATCCTAACTAGCTAAGACATAAATTCTCCAAACATGAATTTTTCAGAAAATTATTTTCTGTATTTGTTCTTGTTCATTGAACAATGTTTGATTCTTCAAGATTCACCTCTCTCAAATTGATCATCTTTTCCACCATCACCTTTGCACTAATCATCTTAGTCATCATTTGTACCGACAACACCTTATTAAATGTCTCACTCGATTCAGATGCTCTCGAGCATGCAAGTATCCATCATTATCAACATCATCAAGTGCTCGTATTAAAATCTGCAGATTCTGTTGATCATCGAAGTTTGAGGGACTTTAAGGCATCCCATATGGAAAGAAGCTTCGATTCTGAAATCACAGATTTTTTTAGCAGAAATCAATGTAAGCTTCACATCTTCATGACATGGATTTCACCAGCAGAATCTTTCGGAGAAAGGGAGTTTTTTGGGTTGGAAAGCTTATTCAAAACCAACCCCACAAGCTGTTTGATAATATTATCAACCACTATGGATTCAAGAGAGGGAGACATGATTCTTAAGCCATTGATCGAGCTCGGTTTTCATGTTCGATCAATCTATCCCAACTTGTCTTCTTTATTCAAGAACACTCCGGCTGAGGACTGGTTTGGTTCGATCAAGAACGGGAGCAAGGATCCTGGGGATATTCCCTTGCCACAAAATCTGTCGAATTTGATTAGGCTTGCAGTTTTGTACAAGTTTGGAGGCGTTTATTTGGACACGGATTTCATAATCTTGAAAGATTTGTCGAGTTTAAGGAACTTGATTGGAGCACAAAGCGTCGATGTTAATGGGAATTGGACAAGATTGAACAATGCAGTTCTTGTTTTCGATAAAAAGCATCCACTTGTTTACAAGTTCATCGAAGAATTTGCTTCAACTTTTGATGGGAATAGATGGGGTCATAATGGACCATACTTAGTCTCTAGAGTGGTTGACAGTGTGGCAAAGAGAAGAGAGTTGTTCAACTTTACAATCCTACCACCAATGGCTTTCTACCCTGTTGATTGGACTCGGATTTCGGGTTTCTTGGCCCGGCCCAATGACCGGGCCAGTGAAAAATGGGCCGAGGCAAAGGCCCGGCAGCTTAGCGAGTCGACGTATGGGGTGCATTTGTGGAATAGGCAGAGTAGCAGATTGAAGATTGAAGAAGGAAGTGTTGTAAAGAGATTGATATCTGATATTTGTGTTGTATGTAATAAACATGTTTCAACTTTGTAAAGACAATTATTCTTTTGTTTGTTATTTATGTGCAATGTCATCATTGGATTATAACAATACATGTATGTTCCTATCCACACTCAAGCTCGAACTCAACTGAGCTTATTTCAAACTCGATCAAGTTTTGCCTTTAAAGGTCGATTTGATTGTAAAACTTGAGTTCAACTCGACTCAACACAATCACTTGTATAAATATCCTTAGACTACGTGTATGACAACTGAAAAACCCGACAAGACTTGATAAGTCTTTGTATATAATGGTAAAGCATAGATTTTTCTTCGAGTCGATCCTGAGTACCTTGAAAACAGATCAACTCTTACTACACCTCTAGCTCTCATGTATAACTTTATAGTAATGAAATTACAAAATGTTTATCAAAAAATCCTTCCTCTAATTATAACTCTCAACTTTCTAATAAACCTAAGCCTAAATTTGAACTTCCCACATCTAAACAAACTAAATCTTGGCAATCTCTTGTAAGACTTAGTTCTCATCAGCTTTCTTTTTCTCCTCTGCACAAACTCTTCATTATCATGTGAAGAAACAACCTTGTCTGAAAGAACCTTGTCTTGATCTCGGATTCGTGTGACTTGGGCCCACGGATCGTCATGAACTTCATCAAGATCAGTGTCACTGCCCCATAGAAGAATAGGTTTAATAGTTGGTGAAACACTGTAATCATTGAAGTAGTTTGCAAGGGTAGTGTGTTCCATGTCGAATAATCTTCCCAACGACGTGCTTCCTTCTCTCATCAACCCCATTAAACTCGTGTTTTTCGATGAAGTTGTTGCAGAAGAAGAAGAAGATGATGATGATGATGAAAAGTAGAGGGATTTTTGGTAATCTATAATCCTTCTGATCTTTGTTTTTTCAGCTTCTTTGTCTTGGATGGTATATGGATTGTGATCATATTCTTCTTCTTCTGTTATTTCGGATGCCATTTTTGGAGGAATTTAAAAATAAAAAATATAAAAAATTAAGATTGAAGAATTAAAGAAATTTGGAAATCCAACGTTACAAGAAATGCAAAAGCCGGCAATGAAAATAGTTTTGAAGATGATGACAAAGCTGGGTGGCATTGCTAATTCAATGGTTTTATTTTTATTAATTTTTGTTTATTTTATTTATTTAATTTTGTTTGGGGTAAATGGTTTTATTGTTTAATTTGATAGTAACAGCTTGTTGACTTTGATTCCTTAAATTATTCCAATATTTTTCAATACCTGAGCGTTTTAAGGCTTCACAACCTAAACTATGCAATTTAATTAGAATGGCACAAATGATATTGAAAATAGAGAATTCTTTCGAAAATGAGCATGATTAAGACAATTTCAAAGTATAACTGACAATTTCAAAGTATAACACTGAAAACAAACAAGAGTTTGACTTGTAGAAATGAATTTGAGTGAGTTAAAATATTAATCTCATAATTATTACAATGTTCAATAAAATTCCATAATTTAAGAATTCGTTTGATTTCAAATTAATTTTTGCTGAATTTGGGTTTTTCAATGACCTAGAAGTGATGTGGCAACCCGTTGGAACATTTACCGGCAAAATTCAAAATTTTCAATCAAATTTAAACTGAAATTAGATGAATTCTTAAATTGTAGGTCTAAATGAAAATCATAATACTTATTATATCAAAATCAAAAGTCATCAAATACGAAAAATAATTTTAATCCAATTTGGATGGTAGGGTTTAGCTTTTATCTCGAAAAATTATATTCGATCGTAAACCAGATTCACTTATATTTTATGTATTAAGATACATGCATTAGCTATTTTCCTCCAGGAAACTCTAAGATAATGTTTGATATCATTTTTTAACAATATTTTACAATCTGATTAATTAATTAGGTCGGTTCAAGGAAATAAACCATAAACCCAATTCAAATGATAATAAGAAACTAGAAAATCTAAGATAATGTTTGATAAATGCTACATTAGATTAAACAATGATTTTTCGTGTTGTCAATGATTTAATTTATTGGTCCTATATTTATAAAATTATTAAAGTATAATACCAAGATCTGATTACAATTTAATTTCAGTATTTCGCAGTTTGGTTTTAAACCCAATCGGATTCATGCACTTGTAATTAATCAACTTCCACCTATGTTGTCTTCCACATTATGTTCTAATAGTTTCTCAATCCCTTTTTTTTTTAAATTGTCACTCAATATTTTCTATTTAAAATAACATCTAATATCTCATATTTCATTTAGAGAGTTTTCTGATTTTCATTAATTAGTATATGCTATTTGTATATATGATGACAACAACATATAGATAACCATATAAGAAGATATCATTTTACGAATTTTGATTCAAAAGACAAATCAATTTCATTTAAAAGACTTGAATGAAAATATTTTACTTCAACTTAATATTAATATATTATCACTTTAACTATTGAATGTGGGGGGTAAAATAGAAAGTTATATTCTTAAATTAGTGTGAAATTGAAAAAAAATAGTAGAAAATTAGAACTGAATAGAGAATATAAAAATGATCTTGTGTAGTTACTTTTTAACTCAAGTTTTCGAGTAATTAATGAAGAAAATTCAATAGTGGCCGACCACGGGAATCTTTATAGAAGCATATATTTATTTTAATTTAAATATATAATCTCATCGTAATTAATTTAGGCGTTACCATTGCTACTGCAAAATTGTTACAAAAGAATAATAAATATTTCAGTTTTCTCATTATAAGTCAACGCAAGTACAATCCAGTTGAATTCTGGCAATATAATAATGTTTTATTGTATATTTCAATAACAATATATTCCTGTAATACATATATATTTATTTTTACAAAACACACACACACATATATATATATATGTATTATATTCTGTTACTAAAAGACTAAATGAAATTTAGTGGAAGATTCTACCATGTTCACATTTTGATCCCCTCTTTATGAGCCACTGACATAGAAAACTATATTTATAGCCATTTTTCATTTAAAAGACTAAAAATATGTTTTCTTTACACTTTAATTGAAACGATATTCTTGTCCAAAAAGTAGAAAATGATTAAAAAATGTTTCCAGCTTATATTTGTGGGTGAAAAACATATTTACTATGTGTAAATGGATATTTTAATTTTTGACCCTTGAAATTGAACACCTATAAATAAAGATATATTTGATAGTTTTTTATTGTCATTTAATACCATGGCTTTTATTGGTACATGCCATTTAATATTTGAGACTTATCATTGTCTAGAATTCATGTTTAGTAATGAACACTAGTAGCTATAATTGAATGGAATTAAATTTGTGGATTATGTATGTATGTTATCTAGCCAACAACCAAATCAACGCGCAATGCAAATATGCCAAATCCACACCCATTAGTGATGTATTCTTTCTTTCTTTTTTTAATTTTTTTATTAACATTAGGTATGTACTTAAAATCACGAGACTTGGTGGAAAATCTAAAGTGATGTACACGAATTTTTTATGTCATAGTGTAATTTGATTTTGTGGTTCATTTTGTCCGTATATCATATAGTAGTTAATGGTCTTAATTCATATACGTGACCTTACTCGAGACCAATCTTCTATCCTTCATTTTGTATTTTGATCTATAATTTAACTTTATGTATATATTCATGTGACATATATTAATATTAAAAAAAAATTCAAAGTGAAATAAATTCGATGGAATCGAATAGAGGATTTATGTTTGAAACTGAATAATGTAATAATTGGTGAATGAGATTCTCTATCCGACAATCTTGTATTTTATATATATATATATATCAAACTGACGTGATTTCAACAACAGTTTTAATTAACAATTTAAACTGACTATCAAAAATATATTATTTTCATAGTATTGCACAAATACAAACATGGGATTGAGGAACGATAGAGAATCGAACAACGTAATTGAGGTCTTGTTATGTTCCTAATTTACCTCTTATGTTTTATATTTTTTGATAAGAATAAAACATACGCATCAAAGATAATAAGAAATTGTTCAACCATTATTAATTCTTCACTTTATTATATCAATGAATTCATTATATTATAAACATAATATAAATATACACCTGCAATTTAATTTCCCAGACATAGTAAGTGGTACAAGATTGATTGAAGCTAAAAGCCATAGGGAAGACATGAAATAGGTTCATGCATGTTCATGCTCATATGCATGTGACTTCTTACCACTGTCTATAGATACACACACTGTGTGAGAGAGAGAGTGAGTGGGAGAGAGAGAGAGAGAGAGAGAGAGAGAGAGAGAGAGAGAGGTCGCACGTGACAAAGAAAGAAAGAAACGTGCAGCCCATGTGCGTGGATTGGGCCCACGGCCCACCTCATCTCTTCAAGAGAATCTTGGTCAAGAAATGTTCATTTAAAACCAAAGATCAAGCCCACACATAATGGATTAAATTACTAACTTAAATAATTCCCCATTCAATTAAACAAATATATATTCATATATTATATCGAATTCAAAGAAAAGTTGCAACCAGAAAATGGGGAAAAGGGTCTAAAAATTATAGTATAGACTTTACTTAATTAATTAGCCTATGCTTCCACAAGCAATCATCACAATTCAACACACTAACTCACCTAACATTTTTAAATTAAAAAAAAAAATTAAGAAAAAGAAAAAGAAAGGCACACATCACAATATAGGGGATATATATTGCCATCTCCTTGTGTGTATATTACAAATTATGGGAGGAGTAAAAAAGGGCCGGCAAAAGTTTCTTGATCAATGGTGGACTTGTGGCGGCGACTGGTGGCCGGCGGGCGGCGCCGGCTTGCACTGATAGCACTTAGCAAATAGCCCGAAAGTGTTGACTTGTCTCACAAAATTCGTCACACTGGCCCATCCTCCGAACCCGAAACCCACCACGAATATCCATACCACGATGAACGAGTTGATCGCATACATGGCCGTCCAGCTTGGCATGAAACGCGGAGGCTTCTCGGCGGCATTCTACAATAACACCACGAAATGTCGAATAATCAATTATCAGAAGTCATACTTTATGTACTGATGAAATAAAATACGAAATTGAAACATGATTTAACTGATCCAAAATTGAGCAGAAAGGGATGCAACTAGAAGCCAGCTCACATGGGGACATAACACAACATCAAGACTGTAGCATATAACTAAAATGAAAATGACTTGCCACCTATATATTCTGGTCTTTGCAAAATTTCCAAATGCATGCAATTAATGCTTCTACTCTCTATTCCCCCCAATCAATATTACCCATCTTTATTGCATTTTTCTAGCCATGCCTTAGTCATTACTCTTCCTAGCACGAAATCTCATATTTTATTTCATCAGTACAATTAATAATAATATATTATTCATCTGATATGTACTGATGAAATAAAATTAAATTAAATTTACCTGACGGGCAGAAGCCTTTCTATAAGTGAGCATATGGGCGAGGGCCGGGATAATGTAGACCGTGAAGCTCACTAAAAGGGCTCCAACAGCCGAGTTAATCGGGCCGAAAAACGGGAAGATTATCGCCAAGAACCAAATCGGTATCACCACCGGAAGCCTCGCAAGCGCCCTCAAACATATGCTCTTCGTGTCGTGCATTCCGATCACCTTCTCCCACACGAAGTAGAGCGGCGTACACGCAAATCCAAACGTGATGAACTGAAAAATCACCATTAATTTGTCATTGCAATCATGAATTGCAAACCATAATTATCCATTGACACAAAAACAAGTGGAAAAAGATTCAAGACCTGGTGGATGAGCATAAGGATGACAGCAGCGTCGCGCCACCCATTTTTCGGGAGGAGAGAGAAAGCGTTCGAGTGGTTGAGAAGCTGATCGCCGAACGCCCAATAGACAGCAGAAGCCGATGGGAGTGTGAGAGTGAAGACATACAATGTGGCAAACAAGTATATGTACTTGAACTTTTGGGGCTTCCACATTGCATGCATTATTTCCCTATTAAACCAAAAAAAAAGATCAAAATTTTCAAGATTTCCAACACATCCCATCATTGACTAATAGCTCAGACTCAAACAACCTTAATTCAAGCAAAGACTAATAAAGAAATCAAAGTGTATGAAAGATTGTATAACAAAGAGAAGAATCTAACTAGTACATTATTCCTGTGGAATAATATTTGTGCAATTATTGTGTGAAGCAAAAGTACATTTAGAGGATGGGCTAGGGACTTCCAACTCCAAGGCCATGTCTTGGATTTTACTGTTATTACACGACAGAAAATGCAGTGCAAAATAATTTCCTTTTTCCATTCTTTTCTTCCTTAAACAAAGAAGAAAAAAGCAGTTCCTATAATTATGTCTGTGCTCACAGTCCACGAGGTGGCCGGCAAAAGCTGCTAATAGAAGCCTAGAAGCACTATAGCAAGAAGAAGATGAAGAGAGAGAGAGAGAATGAGGAGAGAGAATGAGGAGAGAGAAAGCTCACACAGTGACAGCATGGCCACCAAATGTATAGAGTATATTGGTGGCTCCGGTGAAATAAAGCACCATCTTTTTTGGACCAGAGTGTTGAACATCTTCAGCCTGTTTTATAATACAACATTTATTAAATTAAATGATCCCTTTATTAGACAAAAGAAAAGAAAATTAAATAAAAAATACCTGGCCATGAACAAGGGCTGCTATAGTTAAGTACCAAGCAGTGTAAGTGGTCATCCCAAGTCCTAAAAATGACCAAATTCTGTAGTTGTGGAAAGATGGAACAAAGACGGTGGTGGCACAACAAGCTCCAAATATATATGTCCATGTCCTCTTGTCCAGATGGTCATTTATGTAGTATATATTGCTGGTTATATTTAAATGTTAATTAAGAAAATGAAATAAAATAGAGGATTGAAGAGGTCCATGATAAGCTTACCTTGCACAAGCAATGAGTTGGATGACAGATCCAAAGAGAAGGAAAGTGCAGTTAAAGGCTAATCCCATGGCTTTCCAATATGGTCCAAGTAATCCATCCAACACCTCAAACCACTGTATTATTATTATTTCATTAATAACATATTAATTTTAATTAAAAAAAAAAACCTTAAAGATTATGTAACTTTCTCTCTCCTCTATTTCTCTCTCTAGACGAACCTGGATGACATGATTCTTGTAGCTAACGCCTTCTTTTTCCTTTCTGCTTCGATACTCTATGTAAAGAACACTGATTAAATACGCTGTCCAGCTACCAATCAGGCCATAAAACACTTGGAAGATGATTCCAGATAGCATTCCCAGTTGTGAGAATGAGTATGGAAGTGTTAGCAGCACTTGGGCAACCTGGGACAAGAAATCATTCAACAGATAAGTAATATTTGATTTTAGTTCATAAAGTTGCAATCTTTGTAAGTAACATACTTGATTCGAAGCACAACTGAACCAGGCATCCCAGGCAGAGCCGCCATGCCAGAGCATGTTCTTGACGCTGAAAATGGGCTGCTCCTCCGCCGTCTCCTCCGCCTTTCCGCCGCCGGCGCCGCCGTCATTCTCAACCTCGTTGAAGTTGGAGACAATGGCCTCCTCTGCCTGCTTCTGAGCCAACATTGCCGTCGATTTTCACCGCGCAGATCTGGAGAAACAAAAATCGATAAAGAAAGAAACGGTTAATGAGACAAAAGAAATTCTTCCAAGAAAACGAAAGCCCAGAAAGGAATCAGATCCAAATCCCAAAAAGAAACGAGAAAAATCGCGAGTTTCATCACTTTCTGAAAATACCTTCGATGAGTCTTTTTCTCGAACACAGGAAGTGCAAGAATACAAAACGCGTTTTCTTTGTTTAAAGCACGACTTCTATATAGGGAAGAAAGAGTGACAGTTCAAAGAATACTTCATTTCAAGAAAGGACTGATGATAATAATAATAATCAATGAGAGCCCAGAAATTATTGGAGCTATATAGTAGTGGCAAATTCTCTGTAGCTGCTGCTGCTACAATGCGCCTCTCAAAGATTTTCTGCTCAAGGCGGCCTGAATTTCCTCAAAAGCAGTAAAGTTATATAGCCCAGAAAAGCTTTTAGAGAGGGGGGGGGGGCAGTGAAGATTAAAGAAAAGGAAAAGACTTTCTGCTGCTATTAAATGAGCATATATATATATATATATATATATAAACACTACTGCTGATGGGGGAGTGTGTCAGTGTGGATATTAAATGGAATATATAAATTGATGTTTATTTATTTTGATTTAATTTTTTTCTGTTTTCTTGAAATTCTCTTCACTGTATTCCACTCATGATTCGATTCTGGGTCTTCGATTTTTGACAGATTTTGGATTCTCACTCCATTCATGGGATAGTTTCACATATTTTGTTTGACTTTTATAAACATTTCAATAATTATTAGTAAACACAATTAAGGTAGTCAATTTTTCTACAATATCTACATTTAATGAGAGTTAGATTATAGAATATATATCATTTAATTCTGAATGCTTTTTTATTTTTTCAAGAAAAAAAGTATTAAATTAAATATGTACATATTAGTAAATGAATTAAATAAATATTATCTTGTATAAATATTTTGTTATATAGTAGTATACTAAGTTTTAACTCCATTGTATTTTTCATGGAAAAATGTCAATAAATAGGTTCATTCATATCATTTCTATATTTAATGAGCATTTTACTACAACTTAATAGTTCATCCGTTTCAAAATAAGTATTATCATGGATTCATGGAGTCTAAATTTTATTATAAATTAAGTGTCGTATTAGACTTTTCTGAAATATATGATTTTAGAAATATATAATATTCTTTAGCTAAAATTTAAGGATTTAATATGATACATTTAAAAAATTAATTTGATTTTTCTTCCAATTTTTATGTTCTTTAATTTATGACAGAAACTCCAAACGACACTTATTTTGAAATAGATGGAGTGATACATATGTTATATGAGTATGTTAATGAATTAAATAAATATTATTTTACATAGACGAATTATATTAGTAAGATATCCATTAAGGGAAAAAAAATCCATATATATGAGATGAAGTAGGTATGTTTTAAAATAAAATACTCTAATGAATCTTTTTATTAATTTATAGAATATTTTATTTCGTATTTCGCAATATTAATCGATGTTAATTAAATTGTCTTTGTAATGTATTGATTGAACATGGTGTTGATTACGTTATCTTGTGATACAATTGAACTTTTATTTTTCCTTTTTTTTTGGAGCTTTAAATCGATAGTTCTTTTACTTGTTAATTTGAACTACTCTTTAAATTATTATAGTTTCCTTACTTTCTGTTAGACGTCTTATTTTCTTTTCCCCAAAAGAAATATAATAAAATTAAATCAAAATATTCTTATAAATATCAAGCACGTCCGGGGTATGGCATATATACAAACCTATACGAAATTGTTAAATATATTCGAGGATTAAAAAAAAAAAAAAAAACTCTAGAATATTTCACCAAAAAATTAAGTTAATCAATAAAATAAAAAGAGAAGAAAGATGATGATGATATAAAACCATAGAAAATCAAGTAAAGATAAGACATAAGGAAGTAATAAATGGTCAAAGATTATAAGTTCACCTGAAGAGGAACAAACATGCGTTGATTATCATTGAATTTGACATGAAATGATTATCAAAGTTACTTGAGTTGTCCTAAATGTTGGGAGGCAATTTAATCAATGGCCAAAAAAGAAGACCATTTCATGTCCTTTATTGCAATCCTCGTCATTTACTCATTTTCTTGCCATTGGAAAGGAAAATTTTGCTTGCCAAGCTCCAAAAATTCGACACGACTCTGTGTTTTATTTTCGTATTCATTTTATAAACATATAAATCATGTACAACATATGATTTTTTTAACTGTTTTTGAGGTGGATATATAATTGTGAAATTAAATAATTAAGATGGAAAACGAAGAATATTACGAATGCTTCTATACATTTCAAATTACTTATCATTTCAATTAATAAGAATATTTAAAAGAAAATTAAATTTCTAATTTTATCTAGAACATGATAAAAAAGATGTTTTCTTTTTCTTTCTTTTCTAAATTATTAATCTCTTTTCTAATTAATCACTTATCTAGAACATTTCAAATCATGACTTATTATTATTTTTCTTTCTTTCCTAAAATTATCTAGAACGTGATAAATTTTTTTTATTAAAAATTGGAATAAATTTGAATTCGTAAGAAGAGAGGAAATGATACGTATCTCAAGTTAAATTACGTTTAAGAACTATAATAATAAGTTTCTTGTATCAGATTATATATTCGTCATTCAATATGCACACTTAAACAATTTTTTGTTCGTTAGAGCATACAAACATTATTATAGGAGAACATTTTCGGTTCTCCAATAATAAAATGAATAACTATCCAAAAAAAACAATTAATTTAGTAATTTGAGTTTTGTGTTCAGTTTACATTTTATATGAAACATCATAGATTCCATCCATCATAGTAATATAAATAGTTCAAATATTGCAAAAAATGTAATATGGTAAAAGTAAAGGATGCAAAAGAAAAGGCCGACAATATATAGGGGCCAAAATGCAAACATGAAACACTGTAATTATCTCGTGTAGGCTTCCACCGAACCTGCCCTTTCAAGCCAAAATTAACTTTTTCAGCTACTGAGCCGAGCCAGACTGGCAGCTCAAGCCGGTAAAAAGTTCAGGCCCAAAAAGGCTGAGCATAAAACACGCGCGCAATCAAAGCCGAACCCCACTTCGCCGGCTCGGCTCCTTATTTTTATTTTTATTTTTAAAATAAATATATGAGCTAGACTGCTCAGTATGGCCCACTAAAGACTTTGGGTCCCACCCGTTGAGCAACATCCACTAACTTGATGTTTTAATTGAACCTCTATTTTTTACTATTTTTGTTAATTACTACTCTTATAAGAAAAATAATAAAGTTTAGAGAATCAAAGTAGAGTTGGCAGTGTTACTATTTATGGAAACAAATATAAAAAGGAAAAAGAGAATGAATAAAATGATTCTGGTCAAAACGATTCAACCGATATAGTTCATGTCAACCCTCCAAACAAGTACCAATATTGTTATCATTAAGGGAAATAGAAATAGATAATAAAATCATGTTAAATTGAAACTAAACAGCGCAAAAAAAAAAAAAAGAGTAATTATTTGGACTATTCTAGTGACCATTTTGATTTATTGGATACAAATTAATTTGTTCACTGTTTAAATGTAATTTCCTATTCCATTTCATAAACTTTTTGGTTCTTATGTTTTGCCAACCTCTTGCTCTTTTCTATCCCTATTTAATATTTGTGTGTATTTAACACTAATATTTCGAATAAAATAAAAATATCTGAAAATATTGTTTTTATAATTTTTAAAAAGTTTTTCTAATTCTAACTTTAACATTTCAAATAAAAATTTCATTCAAAAAAATACTTTTATTATTACAATGATAATGTTCTAAATTTTTAATTTTTAATTTTATTATATAATTAAAATTATATTAAAACATGTTTTTTGGAAAATATGAGAGTTGAAAAGGAAAAATCCTACAGTTTACATAGTTTAGTGAACTTAAAAAATCTAATAGTTTAGAAGAATAATAAAATGACCCAGCAAATGAATTGTAAAATGCATATTATTGGAATTAATTAGAAATAACATGGATTATAGCTGTAATAAAGTGGGGGGTTTTTTAAGGGGAAAAAATATAATAATATAATAATATTACCCGTTCTAACGGGATTTGTCGACCGGAAAATGGCCCGCCTCCACGGCCAACACCTCCACGCCTCTCATTTCTCCCTTTTATTTATTTATTTATTTTTATTTTTTTGGTGGGAGAGGAATAAGTATTAATTTAATTTTATTTGAATAGAGTTAGATATCATTGAAGAGAATGTGATGATTAACAAGTTATGAGTGTCTCCCATGATAATGTTTTATAAAATCATTTTTCATTTTTTAAAATTTATATTTTATTTGGATCAATCAAATAATTTCTTGATCTAAAGTTGAGAAGTACCACTAGTCTCAGAACTTTTTAGATAGATTTGATTATCATACCAACAACAATAAATATAATTCAAAATTACAAATATTAAATATCAAAAAATAAAAAAATTCTGTGTTATTTAGTTGTGTTACATATGTATTTCCAATTTTCTATCATTAAGTCTACACATACATCTACATATAATATATTGATATTTGTTTGTTGATCAAATATTTTGTTACTAATTTATATGGATCCCACCTATAGGAATATGTGACATATTTTCAGTTTAATATAAAAGAAGTAAAACTAATATTTATTAATTTGAATGTAATGACCAAATGAAAAATATATTTACAAAAATATAATAAAGATCATTTTAATAGAAAAATAATTAAATTAGAAAAAAAAAAATCATCACTCCACTATATCTGATTGAATCGAATATTGATTTACTATAATTTGGTTCAACCAGCTAAATCGTGTAAACAAATTTAATCCTAAAAGTAATTTTCAAATTATGTATACTCATTAAAAATACCTAATAAATATATAAAATAGATTCTTATAAAATCGTTTCATGGATAACAATAAGTTAAATCTATAATTCACAACTCAAAAAATAAAGTTTAATTTATAGAAAATGAATTAAAAATGTAAATACCATATTCCATTTCGGATTTGATACAAGTAGTTAATAAACAAATAACAAACGTGGCATTTCACGCATTGAGAGTGAACCACACAAACAAGGAAACGTATAGATTTCGTCAGCCCACTAAAAAGAAAATTACTATATTTCATAGAGTATTAAATAAATAAATATTAAGGGATAATTAATTAGTGGGGGATATAATGATTAAGGAAATGGAATTTAAGGGCACGAGGCGAGGGTGGATCAAACTTCGGAAATGTGTTTCCTTAGTTGCTACTCAGGTGGGTCCCACCTTATTACCATCCATTTCACTTTAACATCATGCTTCCCACTCATTAATTTCTCCCAATATCGTTTATTTATTTTTTATTTTGCTTTTCTTTTCAAATTAATTATGTTGCATCTTATCATGTCAATTAAGTTTTATTACCAGGCTTCTTCGTTGCTGTTAGATGCTTGTCATAATTTTAATAATTGCGCTAGTTTAATTTGTAAATTAATCTACTTATTAATTATTGTTTTTTTAGATACTAGACGTAAACGTATTCACTATGTATATGTGTGATTGGTAAATACCGCATATAACTTTGATTGTAATTGTTCAGAATTAGGACATTTTATACAATTGATGATATAATTTCCTATTTCTTTTAAATAGTCTTATTAAGATATAGTGTTTTTTTTGAAATTTTTTTTCAACATATTTAAGTCATAAAATATTTGAGGTAATTACACCAAGATAGGCATTTCACGCGAAAACCCCTTCAACCTTAAATTTTTAATTCAATTTATATCCTTTAATTTTTTTTTTGTTTTGGTTTAACTAATATATATATATATATATATATATAATATCATGACTTAATTATAACATTAGTTTAGTAATATTATTAAATTCAAGTAATTGGAAAATAAGAATTACTTTCAGATCGAGAAGCGATTTTTACATAGTAAAATTTAATAGTAATAAAATATTATAATACAATTTAATAGTTTTTGTGATTGAACAAATGCAAATTAAGAATAAGATATCATATAACCATTTATAGAAAACTTCAACATCAGTTTTATTGGAGATCATTTACATTAAAATATTATTGATATATATATATATATATATATATATATATATATGATATTGCAATAGAGTTAGAATAACGTCATTTGTACCAAAACACTAAATTTTCTAGCAAAAATTACAAAATATTTGATATAACGAATTGAAGATTTCCTAAGTCTTCAGTTAATATACTATGGATCGAAAGCATATCCTCGAAGCTATATATATACACACACTTTAAAAGTTCAAATTTTGTTGGATTCCAACACAACAAATTAATGTTACTTTTAATTTTAGCCAAGTACTCCTAGCTAGCTAGGGTTGGAATTAATTAGTTTAGGGAATAATTTGAAGTGTACTTAGGACAACTACTAAACATAGTACTCATCTTGAATGGAATAATTTTAGGTTCTCAATAAGCCACACCAAAGTAAGAAGAGCATTAATTTTGGGCGCTATATGTGTTATGATTTTGAAAGTATATCTTCTAAAATAGACAAGAGCAACTATATATATGGTCAAAAGTATTTGATGCTTATTCCATGTGACATTTGATGTTTTTTTTCTTTTTTGGAGAAGCTTATTACTTTAGTGATAAATTATTAATCAAGATACCACCATTATAAGTTCCATGGTCCTAAAATTGGTTTTTTTTTTTTGAGATAATAAATTTAAAAAAAATCAAACTTAGAACGTTTTAAATTATGCACAAAATGCTCTGTCTCACAAACATATGATGTCAATATATATGTGTGTGTGTATTTTGGTAAAATGATATATAAAAATGAAACATGATTTGAAGAAAAAAAAAATTTAGACTACATTTAAAGATTTGGGTCACATTCACCTAGAAGCTAGTGTTTAGAATCATTTCTTAAGAAACACTAAATAAGAATATAGACTTTTATTTTAGAAGTATTTCCAAACAAATATTAAATCATTACAAATGTGTGTTGGCTAGTGCTTATTTATGTAGCTAGTTTTGTCCTCTGCATTTAATCAATTTTAATTGATGGAATTCATACATGACTTTGATCTCTATTAGAAAGAAGATGAAATGTCTAAAATCGATCCCATCCTAATCATAGTAAATTTTTTAAATAGTGATAACAATTTTGTATTTTAGTAAACTATAAATTATAAAACCTAATTAAATGATTTTAAGTCAATGAGGAAGATATCAATTTTACCAACTTCATAGGACTAAGGTTTAATGATGGGGTACAATAATTTAGCCACTACGTACCATTATTGAAGCATCCCATGTAGAAGACATTGATTGTTGTTTTTTATTATATTTTATTATATTTTGTATATTTTTAATTAGTACAATTATGTATATATTTGGAGTTGGCATTATATATTAGTTAGAAAAATAAAAGACGAAACTATGATTTATTGAAAAGATAATATTCAACATGAATACCATATTGTATTTTTGGAGAAGAAGCTTAATTGAGTAAATTAAATACTATCTTATTATCAAGTTATTTATGTTAACTATCAAATTTTCCTTTTCTCACAACCATACACATTTAAAAATAACTTGTGAAAATGAATTTAAATTATGGATAATGAACTCTTTCTCACAGAACTATCTATAAGACAATTTTATATAAATTTTTGTCACCGCTTTCATAGAAACAACAGTAAAATCATTGATATCTCAGTAAAAAAATATTTTAATCTATTCAAATTCTTCGAAAAAAAAGTCAATATCCTCCCTAAAAATTGATTTCCAATAACTTTTGAAGCTCTAGAGTATGATTGGCAGCATCTAAACAAGCTCATGCAATCATCAAAATCAATGATTAACTCCTATCCAAATTTCTTTTCATAGGGATTGCTTTTTAATTTTTTTTCTCCCTTTTTTAACCCCTTTCTTTGGCATCAACGTGCACAATTAATTAATATTGTTAATAAGGAATCTTTCATATATTTGTATAAATAAAATATTGAGTGGCACTTGTCAAATCTAATCTTCAATTTTTTCTAAATTATATATACATATAGAATACGATCAATCTTTTTTATATTTTATTTGTCACTTGTGTTTTATTTATTACATAAATGTACATTATGATATTATCAATGTATAAATTATGTACATTAACAAAGGAAAGTTTTATATTTATTGATATTTGAAAAAAATGTAGAAAATAATAAATGTAGTGAATAGTTGGACTACCTAGAATGGCTTTTGGGTTAGTGTGAGTGCACTAAATATGTTTAACTAGCCTCTTAATTGCCTTTTATTTAACTCTAATGGGCACTGTCCATTTTCAGACAATTTCCTTAAAACTTTCAAAGGCCATCTCACAATTAACTATAAATTTATCAATTAAAGAAAAAGTTGTAAAAAAGCAATGTTTTGGATATGGCTTTTGAGTAGTGCGTCACTATCTGCTGATTTTTTACCCTCCTTCAATCTTACTATATATATATATATATATATATATATATATATATATATTAACTCCTTCAATGTTAATTATGACTATGATTTTTATTTTTATATATCCTCTCACATAACTAATTTGATGACATGAATTATCACATAACTTATGATTTACAAAATAAATATTGAATTATGAAAAAGTATGTTTTAAGGTTTTGGATACATGAAAAATTTAATGAGAAAACACCCCGTTGGAATTTAATGAGATCTAAACGTGACACGTGTGAAATCAATATTGAAAATTTATGTTATTTTAGGCTCCATTTGAATAGAGTATTTTGAATGGAATGAATTTCAAATTCACTCATGAAATTGGAGTGGATATGAAATTCACCCATTTTGCTCAAAAAATAATTCAAAAATTAAAACAATGGATTTTAAATCTGCATATATCCAAGCACCATGATGAATTTATTAAAATAAATTTCAACCCTCTCCTCAAATCCACCCATCCAAAGACCTTAATTTTTTTTTTAAATATATGTAAGAAAACGAAAAGAAAATAAGAAAACAATTAGTGCACCCCACATTTTAAAATAACGGTCGTTTTAGAAAATAAAATTTACGCAAAAACTCACATAAGACCTTCTCACGTAAGGTCTAACATGAGACAAAATTTTTTATAGTCTTATGTGAGACCAAAATTAACCATATCAAATGGGTTGACCCGTCTTAATGATTTATATGAACCTTGTCTTACATAAGGTCTCATGTGAGATCATCCCATGTAAGACCAACCCTAAAATTTATTCCAATTTTACCCGTCTTTTCTTCTATAATCAACAACAGCTACTTATTCTTTTACCAAACTATTACTTTATACTTTGTTACTGTTGTACATCAATTATTTTTATTAAACTTTAATTAACAATTATTTTATAACGAATAGAGTATTCTTCAATTAGATGGGAATCCAAACAAAGAGAGCCTATTTTTCTCCTTTCTTTATTTTTTATTTTTTATAGAGAAAATAGGATTAGAGGAAAGAATATTTATTAGGGTTGGATAATAGATGAAAAATGACAAGTCGGATAAAGTGAGGAAGCAGCAGTGTGGGTTTGGACCCGTTTTCGAAATGGAGCATCCATCACTATCCGAATAATATTTTCTCTACCAAACTTTCAACTATCCGACCCTACTCTCTACGATCCGTATCTATCAACCCTTTTATTTGCTATATTACAAAATTAGTACCACTTTTTTTTTTTTTTTAATTTCATCATCTGATGCATTTGTTATTTTGTCTCGTGTTGATTGTACATAATATATGTTTAATATCCGTAATACGTGATGTGTAATGTGTAGTAATTATTTTGAAATATAATATAAAACAAACGTGAGAATGGGTGAAATTCTCTCTAAATTCAATTAAGTGTTGTTTTAAGTTTTTATACAACTTTATTCCCAAATTATTATTTCTATTAATAAATTTAAATAGAATTTAGGAACTTGACACTGATCATTTTTATAAAATTAATTTGATTGTCTTTTAAATTTTGAATTTTTGATTAGTTAAAAATATATATGTTCGATTTTTTTTGTTTTTTTTATTTATGATAAAAACTTTAGAATGAAACTTAATTGGAATCTGGGAAGTATCATTTAATTATTGTCAATCGAGGCATAAAAACCTTTTCATACTTTGATGGGGAAATTCCATCTTTGATTGCCATCTTTAATATTATTCTCTCTTGTTGATCGAATCTAACTTGAGTCTAGATGCTCGAATTAGATAAAGTCGTGGATTTTTTTTCCCACAATTATCAGGATTTATTTGATTACATTTTTGTAGTTAATGAATTAATTAAAGTGTAGTTTAAGTGATTAACTTGAAGCTCCTAATCATCTAGCGCATCTCACATATATATAATTCGACATATATATAATTCGGTGTGACGAAATTCCAACACCTATTATATCTCAAACTTATTTTTCGTAAATTAATTATTAAATTGTGGATTATATGAAAATTCATGTTCCATAAAATTAAATTTATGAAATAGTTTTCGAGAATCCTACTCAGGTTAATTTGTGATATATGATTATCGATAATTATTATTCATAATTATGAATGATAATTTTATAGCTAATATTTGGTGAAATCTCATACTATATGTTTATCTTAGTATAAATTAATAACTAACAAAACGGTGGGGCCAATCAATAAGAAATAGCGATCATTACCTAAAAAATAAAGAAAAAGGAAAAGAATTTCTATTACGTGTAAATTGGCAGCATCTCATTATACGCACGGACATGTATTTGTATAATAAAACATATATAGAATAAAATGTTTTTCTCAATAGAGGAATCAATTTCACAACCATAAAACCAACAACTAAAAAACATTAACGAGACATACCTGAATCACATAAACATACTATATTTAGCAAACAACATCTAAAGAATTGATCTCTCTAGAAGAATAATAATCCCTCAAATTTCATATAAATGTGGTTTTAAATTTTCAATCTTGTATTTAATTATTTGTTTTTAAATTTTTATACAACTTTATTCAAAAATTATCCTTATCTTTATTTCTTGAAAATCTGTTAATCTTTAACCTAATATGTAACTTTTAGCTAAAATTAAGGAATGTGATAGAAACTCATTTTTTAGTGATTCAATTTGCTTTTACATCTCAATTTCTTGATTAGTTAAGGATATGTTAATAAAACGACATTTAAATGGGATCCAAGATAATATTAATTAATTAATAATGTTTAGACTTTTCATATTAACCATTAGTTGATTTAACTGAAATGAAATGTCACATGTGACAGCTAATTTGGGATTATTTAAGAGACATAGTTAATTAATCTTTGGTGAGCATCAATTAATGATCAAAATCTCAATCAAGCATGTGATTGGATGATTCTCTCAATTAGTGGATTATAATATTAGCTAAAAGCACAAGTTTGAAACATGGACAGCTTGCTAAAAACACATTTCAAATTATTATAATACAAATTACTAATTCTATACTTAAATTGAATTGATTCTCCTGCATACATCATAGATATAATTATCAATAATTTGACCAATATTTGGACAGACTCTATGTAGTGGTCCAAGTCAGAGATTTCAAATGATTTTTTTTATTTAAAAATGTATATTTTCCCCCTAAATTTTGGTTTTAGGAGCAAAATAACATAAAAGAAAGTATAAGGGAAAAACTAAAATAAGTGAAAGTGCAAGAGGAAAAAAAACATTTTCCTTATGTGAATCCCTCAAAATCATTGTAACTAAAATCCATCTGATTGGATCATATATCAAACAGATGGTGATCTATGAAGTTAGGATTGAAATATTATGTTGTAATTGAAAAAAGTTAAATATGGTAAAATGTCATGCTATTATATTCATGTCATCTAAATCAGGCCAGTGGCCGAGCTGATACGGCTAACGACTTACAATATAATCAATTAGACAGATTCAACCGGTGGTGGCAACAATTACATAATAAAAATCTGCATTAATATTTTTTGCAGTTTTATTAAACATTATCATGCAAAATAATAAAAAGATAATAATTGCAAAATAATTTTCTTTTCTAAATTTTTTTTAAAAAAATTCTCAAACAATATCAATAGTTTATTATTAGAATTTTGAAATCCCAAACTCAAACCTATCAATCTGAGGATAATTATTTTTTGTGGCCACTAGATTTCATTGGTCAATAATTTAATAAATCGTTTGACTTATAACTTCTAAGTTGTATGAGATGAGTATTTCTCACAGCAGATCTATCATGCAATATATCTGTCTGCTAATTACTTAACTAAATTAATAATAATAATTCAATTGTTGAATATTTTCAATAAAGGTCTTAATAACAATTAATCGAGCATCGGAATCATCGAATTCTTGGATATGATAGAAGTAATAATTGCAAATAAATTAAACAATGGACCATATGTGCAATATGAGGATTCATTTTTGATTGGTCTCTTCTATTACAAGGAAGCTTTATCATGTCGGAATTAATTAATTTTTATTAAATCTCTGCTTAAATATTCATCATGGTTACATCAGCATGACCATGTCCAAACTAAAAGAGCAATATAAAAGAGAAAGGGCATTAGTTTTTTCAATTGCTGATCAAATAATTATGACCTCAATTAAAATAATTATTTGTAAAATAGCAAAACATATAGCTAAATAAAAAACATGCAATATAAGATAAAACGTGAATTTAATAAAGGGTTTGAATGAATAATTGATTCTTGGATTTCACACCGGCCAAATCATTAGTAATTATGTAGTAATATGCTTACTATGCATGCATATTGTTGGTTTTAAGTTGCACAGAAGTGGGGTGAATGAATCTCTGTAAAATTTTCAATTTTTTTTTAATTTGAAGAACTGTATTCTAAAACAGAATACAACATATATTATAGTACAACTTATTGGGCTAGAATGCAGTGCAGCTTACTGTACCTGAGTTTTTATGCAGCGAAAACTTAAACTTTTGATAGAGTTTCTTTTGAAAACATTTTCTAAAATATGAGTTTTATCAAAACTTGAATGCAATATGATGCAATATATATATATATATATTAACAGAAATGCTAAAACTGAAAGATAAAAACACAAAGACTTATAGTGGTTCGAAAGTGGTGTAATTCTTTTATGTCCACTCTACTCCTTCTCTAAGGAGGAACTTCGTTAAGCAAATTGTTTTACAGGACTTTGACCCTTACAACTATCAACCTAACAAGTTAACACCTACTAAGATTCAACTTCCACACAAATTGCTCAAATCTCAAAGGTTGACCCTCACAGGATCCTAAAATTCACACAGAATTATTGTCTTAAACTCCTAAGGCTAAACACTCAACAAGGAAACCACTTTCCTATCAACTAAGGATACCACTAAAACAATCTAAGCATACAACATAAGAGTTTAAAAGTATATGAGTTTCTTCAACCGGTGCTTGAAGCAGCCTTGATAGATCTTGAGTTCAAATGCTCCTAAGGCTTGATTGCTTCTCTTAGAGGTTGAGTGACTGAAAACTTTGTGAGTTGGATGCTTGAGAATATGAGAGCTTGTTCTTACTTGAGAACGAGTGATCAGTTTTTTAGTGGTTGCTTCAGTCAATTGGTGAGGAAATATGTCCGTTGAAAAGACATACTTCTTTTAATTTGAATCTTTTTTAAGTGTTCTTGAGCTCGCATTAATTGCCTTTGAAGGATCGCATTTAATTTTTCATGTCTTGCACTCCAGGTTATTTAATGCGATTGTACTGGGTTGCAGTCTTGTAGCAATCTGTCAAGCCACGTGTCGACTTGTTACTGACTCTCGGTACTGCTTTCATCATTTTGTCTCTACTGACTAGTTGAGACTTGATTGTTCCTCGAACTACATTTGATCTTCCTCGTACTATATTGATGTGTGTTTGTCAATTCATTTTTTATGTCTTTCTTTTACTTAGAGTGCGGTACTGGCTTTCCGCAACCTTTGTAGTAATGGAGCTTCCTGTATTTGTTCTGCTTTCAATACTCAAATACTATTTTCTTCTGTTGCATTTAGTAGCAGCTTTCTTTGTTGCTTGCAGCGTCAATCGACTACTGAATTGCGGAATTCTCCATTCTTCAACTAGACTTCTCGACTCAAAGCTAGCAAAGTTTCACTTAAATATTGTGAAAAATGGACTACTCTAATTTCCTATTACAATGTTATTTTGTCTCATCAAAATCTAAATATAAATTTCCTAACACATATTAATGTTAAAGTCCTCAAAGTATCACTAGTGTTTGTTTTTGAAAAGATTTTAAAATATTTTAATATATTTTCAAATTCCCGGAATTATAGAATATTAATGTTGTGTTAACATAATTTGTTACCTGAGGAATCTAAACATAATTTTTTCCATACTTTAGGAGCATTGTGATTAAACTAGTAATTGATAACTATGTAACTTTTGCAATGAAGACTAATAAATTACAAAGATTCCAAAGTATTAAAAAAAGTTATATATGTTTATACTATCTTAAAATTGGTTTTGGAATGATCTGAATATAATACTTTTGAATACTTTTTAACAATCTTTGAAAAACAAAAAAGGATATTTTAGAGACATTGGAATCAAATATATCATAGATTAGTTTGGGACCTTACATAGTTACATGCATGCATTTTACCCAATTCTTTTTACATGTCTTCTAAAAAAGTTATTCTTTTTACAGTAATTATTTATTAACATAGATTCCACGATTATGTATGCACTTGAATTACTCATTGCATATAAAGATATGAATAGGTTTTGCGTGAAAGCAACCTACGGTCGATTAAGTCTCGAGCCACGACAGTGCGCGAAGAAAATATAAACATATGTTTACAACTAAAAAACATATATTTATAGTTGAAAATACATACTAACATATTGTTGTCATGCACAGTCGATCACATCTCAAAACATGATCATTCGTTGTGACATCGCATGTGAACAGTTTCACGTGTGTTTTTATGTAAAGATATATCGTATTGAATATATAATTTCTAGAAAATATTATAGTGTATATATATATATATATATTATCCTGACTCAAATAATTTTTTGATATGAATGACTAATATTTTGTTTTATCTAAACCTTTTTTATGTTATATTTAAATAAATAGTTAATATCTCATAAGACTCAATTATACCTAATAAATTATATATTAAATGAAATGCCTAAGCAATGAAAGTCCTTTTAAATTGATGTTGTGATGATTATGAATCGATCATACTTTAAATTTGTCGATCATATCACGAGAGAAGAACATAATTTTGCATGCTAGAATTACAATGATATTTGTGTCTTAACTTTGAGATCAAGAAATAGAGTTTCGAAAATTTTCTCTAGATTTTGATAATTGCTTAGAAAAGTAGTATCCCTAGCTAGCTACTTCATGCTATGAGAGTTCGTTGGATTGATTTGTTTGGTCCCATTATATATGCTTACATAGACTAATCATATAATGATGTTGTATATATTATTGTATTTAGGGTCGTGATAATTATAAAATAATTAAGATCATCGTCTCAAGCCAAAATAAATAAATAAATAATAAAAACTAAAAACCTCATTGTTGAGTATATATATATATATATATATATTATATTATATGATTTATAGTTATATAATATAGTTTTACATATATATTGTTGCAGCTTAAATTAAACTTGCCGATGTTATTAATTATATATAAATATAATATGAGATGAATAAAAAAAATTAAAACAATTAAGCTACAAATTAGTTAAGTGCCAAATCATATAAAGAATGGTGATTAGATGAATAAAAATATTGCAAAAATAAGAATATTGGATGTGGATGCAAGCATGTCAGATGCCCAACTTTATGCATACATTGGCATGTGAGTTCTGTTTGGATTTTCGCGTGGCAATACCCCATATACACAATTTTTCATCAATAACAATTAATCTACAAAATACATGTAAAAAGAACATTCCTATATAAATTATTTATGCTGTATTATCTAAAAATTAGATGCAATTATGTGTGAACTATGATTTTTTTATTTATGTATTCTTGCCTTCTGTATCTTATTTCATTAATTAGTCGTGCTATATGCCTACAAAATTAAAAAAATTACAAAAAAACATAATAAAAAATCCTAACATATGTCTATAAATCTATGAACGAAGGGTGTGATTTTTGTGAAATGCCTCATAACCTAAATTTTGTGAATTATCTCATATAAATTTTTGTAACAATTGAAATAGCAGAGAAAGAAAAAATGAAAATACAAAATCCAAACAATATATATAGCTCTGTTATCCTACCCACCGTAGACATGTTAAGATGTGTCCATGACTGTTGTGTCAATAATTTAGAATACTTATTAATTTCATTTTCTATATAATGAGTGGATGAGATTATTATAGGACATATTAAGAGTTGCTATAATGGGGAATTATCATTATATATATATATATATATATATATATATATATCAACAAATTACGAAATGAAAGATAGAATAGAATAAACTCATCTTGATAAAAATATACATAAATATATATAAATCCTCGGGTCACGCCGAAAAAGATGGTGCAAATTGTAGGGAAAAAACATCAAACCTTGAAAGACTTTGGAGTGATTACTACATTTTCCAAGGATCATATTGCAACAAGTAGAAAACATATGATTTCTTAGTCAGATATTGTCTTTGCATTTTTTCATTTTTTTTTTATCTTACTGTTTATTCGAGTGTCTACAGTCTACTCCACTTTTCTTTGTTAATTTAAGCCCTGAGGTTTGTCTAAACATTATTTAAGGGTTTCTAAGCTTTGTATATTATTTAAATTATACACACACACACACACACACATATATATATATATGAATAATAATTAAAATAAAATAAAATAAAATAAAATAAACTCCTTCGGTCGTGACATGTTTCAGTTTCTAATCATCAAATACACATATTATTGAAAGGAGATATTTTTATTATTTTCTAAAAAAAGAAAAAAAGAAATATATTTTGGATTTTGCAGGCATAGAATGTGGGCCCCACAAAATGGCCTGAGTCTGCAACATATGGTAGTTCAGTAATTGGGCCCAGAAGATAAGGGTATGGGGCCCATGAAGATTTGGATTGAATGCTCCCTAGCCCTACAACTTAACTTCCATGTCTAGCCCAGATGCGCGTTTTTTTGTTGCTTAGCTGTAAAAGGTCCAGCCCAATTTCATATCAATGGGCCCATTTCTATTCTCTTACTTTAATTATTCCTAAGATTCATAAGCCCTCGCCTTGATATCATCCTAGGTTTTAATGATTTTTTCAATTTAGTGTCGAATCGAGTCGAGTCGAGCTCAACAATCATCTATTTTAATCCGTCCAAGTTTTTATTGAAATTTACATGATATATTTCAGCTTGATTTGATAGCTAATGAATCAACTTAATTGAGACGGACTTGAATATGTAAGTTCGAGTAGTTGATATTTGTGTGACTATTATGGTTTATTTTTTTGAATCAAGTATACTTTATATTTTTTTGGAATAGAGAGTTTTTTGTTTTTTTTTTCCTTTTGAGTTTGGAATATAGAGTTATAAATTAGGATTAGGACAAAAATAGACAAGCATTAATTATGACTTATAAAAGGTTAATAGATTTATTTTAGGGAAAAAAAAAAAACAAGCTTAGAAGAATACCATAATTGAAGTTAAGGACAAACATCCGAGCAAGGGAGGGGTCCCCGTGCATGTCACGTGCCTTCTTCCTAAGACATCAGACAGCTGCCCAACAATTAAAAAACAAACTTAGAAGAATACAATAATCGAACTTCAAATGTTTCTAGAAAAATATCCTAAAAAGTTCATAATAAATAAATAATTCTAAGGAATTTATTAACATATAGAGAGATATTGATTAGTTCGTCCAAAGGAAACAAAACAAAGACACTTGATTTAGATTCATTCAACTGTGTAAAAATGTTAAATGATCCTATAATTTGAATGTAATGTAGATGTAAATATGATTCTAAATTATTTTTAGGTGTAAAAAAATAGAAAATATGATTTGTAAATTTTTTGGACACCGACTCTCTCTACAATTAATAATGGCTTCATTGAAAAAAAGAAAGAAAGTGGAGTGGAGTTTCATAAAAGTGTAATTTCAATAGTTTCATTGAATTACAATTTCAACACCAACTTTAAATTTAGTAAAGTAAATTATAAATTTCACGTTATTTTGTAATTCAAATTAGCAATTGTTTTCCAGCTAAAACTTGCAGATGTGTTTGATTAACTTGTTCACGTAGGTTGTCATACAGTCGATTTAATCCTTAAAAAAAAAAATCAATGAAATGTGAAAGTATGTTCAATATTATTTGATATATTTTATCAAATAGACTCGAATGAATTTTTAACAAATGATCTCAAATTTAGTATCAAATTGATTGATTTAACTTTCCGCTCTATGTATATTTCAAGCTAATTATACCAAAGTAAGGAATATACTATACATTTTATATGTCTTGAAAAAAATATTGGTCTTTTTTTTTTAACCTTTTCAAAATGTATCATATAAAATACACGTACGTCATGGTAATATCCATCTGAATAGAGTATAATTTTCAAGTAATACAGGGTTAATAAGACTGAAGTCTAAAGAAAATAGCATTGTTGCTGACTTGTTGTATTGTCATCCCAACACGTTTTGTCACCTATCTATAACAAAATATGAAGGTCATTAGGTCAACAAAACTCAAATTTCGGGTCTGAATAAGTGAAGTTTTTGAATAAAATGTGTGGATTTCAAAATATGTCTGCTATTTGTTGTTCGAATTTTAAAAGAATGTATGACATTGTGACAAAATTAAGGAAGATCAAAATCACAATTTTTCAGCATTTTAATTACAAAGCTGGATTCTATAGGATGTTACTTTCATCGTGTTGGAATCTTGAAAAACAATTATTTCTTGATACTTATTATTATTGCATTGATTCTTGATCGCATGGTTTAGAATAAAACCTCAAAGTCGTGAATTATTGATGTACAATGTCATTTCATTTCTCATGTCATTTTCTTCTTACTAGTAGTTAACAGTCGGATTCCTATGTACTTAATTCCAACATTTATTCGAAACTTAAATCAAGAAAATTTAGAGAAAAAAAAATGTAATGATAAATTTATTGTTTGCATTGAGTATTTTGATAGAAGGGTTAAGTAAAAAGAAAAAAAAATTGAAAATTGTTAGAGTTCTGTAAAAACAAAATAAATATGTATAAAAACTTAGTAAAATAAAATATATTATATTCACTTTTTTTTTTTAAGTTAAACTTATGGTCACCTATTCAAAGTATTAATGGGGTACAAAGGGTAGAAGCCATCACTTTAAATGGTCCAAAAAACATGTGAAATAGTAGGCACAAAAGGAGACAATTGCCCTAAAATTCCTCTTCTTTTATTGTTACTTTGAAATAAAAACGAACAATAGTGGGATTTCTCCATTACTCATTTTCTTGCTTCACCTAGAATATTCCCTTTTTAATTTCCAACAAGTATATATAATAGATATATTAAAATTAAAAAATAATAGTAAATATTATGCAATATTAGGTGTCTATATATATATATATATATATAGACACACACGCACACTTCATGATACCGTTCAAAAATCTTGATTTAGTAATTAATAATGATATTTTGTGCAAATGAAGAAAAAAAAAAGGCACTAAAAGATTTAAAAGAATTAAAGGAAAAGGGCACAGTTTGATATAATTTGATTGATGAACACAAGATATATAGATGTGGGGTTTTAACTTTTCACATAAGACTCGAATTTGTTTTATTCTTAAGTTGTCATTTCGATTTGATTTCGAAATTGAAGGTGGTATATATATTGGAATATTGTGGCAGACATGAAGAAATATTGAGATATTTTTTGCATATCAGAGATTGGGACAAGAGTCTTAACATATTTTGGTTAGTGGATATTTGATACCCCCACTCAAAATTAAATAAATAAATTGCACTTTCAAGTTTCAACTTATGGAATCTTGGAAAAGGCAGCAAATGTGCACGAGCTAATAAATTTCATAATATCCAATATTTTACTTTCAATAATAATAATAATAATTAATGCAGCAACAAATAAATAAGACGGGTGATGGTTAATTGTAAAAGCTGTAAAATATAGTGGTTGTTTTTATACAATATAATCATTTTTTTTAATTTAATCATAAAACATTAAACTCTTACATTATCTTTTTTTTTTTTTTTAAAGTTGGTAATATTATGTTGTTATGCATTACTAGTGTTCAGGTTTTTCTCAATTTCAACCCGATTAAAATACGGGTAATTCTATTTACAACCACCGGTATTTTTCTGCACAGCCACAATACATTTAATTTCTTTATTTATCCTTAATATTTTTTTATTCTTTTCACAACCATCATATCTCCACCACTTTTATTATCTCAACCGTCAACCCTCTATTTTTCCAAACAAAAACAACATTCTTTTCAGTCTCCATTATTCCATAAACTATGAATTTCAATGATTTGCCACACAATATTTAGATTGAAATGAATAATTAATTTTTTTATCAGTATCCATACATTTTATTTGAAGTTATTTTGGATTTAGAAATTTTCAAAAAAAATTATATCTTTCTACAACCATGACTCTCTCTTTTTCTATCGTTGGTACTTCGATTAATTTATATTGCATAAATACATAAAATTTTCTGCATTGTCCTGTGCTTCTCAACGTGGGAACGATTTTTTTGATTTATTTTAAGGAGATAGATTTATTATCTCGCAAACTCAATTTTCTTATAATGTTAATTATTTTAATGAACTATTTGGAGATATTAAAAAATTGTTGAGAAATTAAATGAGCAAATAGATAATTTTGAATAATTAAAAAAAAAAAGATTTGGAGTACATAAAATCTCTTTTTGGCGTACATATAAGGAGAACAGAAAAGTGATGGTTGGAGACTGTGAAAAGAGAAAACAAAAAGTTGATTTAAAAGATTAAAAATAAAGAATTCGCATATATAATGGTTGTAGAAAGAAATAATGTGATTATAAATAGAATTACCTTAAAATACAGTTATAGCCGGTGACAACAACCTCCATTTTATATTGGATTTAGGGCCCAAATCAGTTGTGGGTAATATGAACGGCCCAATTGGATATTGGGCCCACCTTTTCTCGTCTACTTTGATTATGCTCGGGCTTTCAACTTCTTAGGCTCAGCAGGCCACTGTAATGAAATCGATTGGCCCATATACTTAAATTACAAGCCCAACATGTTGACAATATTATCATTTGAAGGGGAAAAAAAAATTCGTATTTGTATAGTCGGCTCATCCTTTTTTTTTTTTTTTCAAAAATAATCTTTCTAAATAAAAATATAATTTTAATTTTTTTTTTTACAATATTGTAATGACAAAAGTATTTTAAGAATCAAATCAATAACAAATTGAGCAGCTCTCTTGTACCTGGGGTACGGATCCAAGGATTCGTGCCCCCAACCCGACCCGCTCTATCATATAGATATATATATATTTTATTTTTCGTTGCCTTAATTTCTTCTCTCTCCAATTTCACGCCAACTCCACATTGTTTTCTCTCTTCTTCCACGCTGTTGTCTTCTCTTCTTACATGACGCGTCTCGTTCTTCTATTTCTTCTTCTTTATGATTTCACTTCTCTTATTCACCATGATTACACTCTTCTTCTTCATGAGTTCACCGTTGTCCGCCGTTTTCACCAGATATAAAAACATAATATTGGTGTAATATTTCTCTTTCTCCATGATCTAGTATTGTTCTTGGAAATAGATGAAACAAAGGTCTAATGGACGAAGGTTGTTTGAAGTGGATGTATAGATAAGAGAAGACGAAGAGTATATGTATGTATATAGTGTAATGAAGTGAAAAAGATGATGATGAGTAATGAGGGTGAGGTAGAAAAAACAGAGTCCAAAGAGTCAAAAATTGACAGATAAGGCATTAACTACGGCACCAGGGAAACTCTAAAGTCAACTATTTGGGTTGCCTCTTCTGTGTTTTTTTGCTACCTCACCAAAACCGTGTGGCATTCCTCATGTCTTGCTGAAATTATGGAAACAAGAAATATGCATATACATATTCATGTAATATCTTAAAATGTAAGTATATAATACCACATATGTAAATATGTGATACCTTAAAGATAATTATATAATACCTTAAAGGTAAAAATTATGTAATACCTTAAGCGTATGTATAAAATATTAGACATATTTATGTAATACTTTAAAGATAAATATGTAATACCTTAAGGTATAAACATTAATATCTTAAAGGTAAATATGTAATATTTTAAATGTGTGCATATTTAATACCTTATACTATCAACATTAATATTTTAAAGGTAAATATGTAATACCTTAAAGGTCCATATGTAATACCTTTTACTATAAACATTACTACCTTAAAGGTAAATATGTAATACCTTAAATGGTGCATATGTAATACCTTATACTATAGACATTAATATTTTAAAGGTAAATATGTAATACCTTAAAGGTTCATATGTAATACCTTAAAGGTTCATATGTAATACCTTTTACTATAAACATTAATTCCTTAAAGGTAAATATGTAATACCTTAAATGTGTGTATATGTAATACCTTATATTATAAACATTAATATTTTTAAGGTAAATATGTAATACCTTATAGGTCCATATGTAATACATTTTACTATAAACATTAATACCTTAAAGGTAAATATGTAATACTTTAAATATGCGCATATGTAATACCTTGTACTATAAACATCAATATCTTAAAGGTAAATATTTAATACCTTAAATGTGCATATGTAATATTTTATACTATAAGCATTAATACCTTAAAAGTAAATATATAATACTTTAAGAGTATACAATTGATACCTTAAGAACATACAGTTGATACCTTAAGAGCATACAATTGATATCTTCACTGAATGAACAACTAATACCTTAAGAATATATAAATGATATCTTAAGAGTATACAACTGATACCTTTGTTTGATGAATTTATGTGATACCTTAAAGGAAAATAGTGTGATATAAGGGTGTGCAATTGTGAATATGAAATTCTCCAATAAATGAAATTCGATTGCTTGTGAATTTAATTGAAATACATCATGTAGTTGAATATGTAAGGGTGGTTGAATATGTAAGGGTTCTTACTAATCATTAACAATTTTAGTAGATTTAAATTTATTGCTTTTATCATAGTGAATTTTGTCAACAAATTTTCTTTCAAAGGAAAACATAATTGAATTAATTGTCATTGGGACAACAAAGAAATGCCATATTCAAACACATTTGTAGCATATTCTTTTCCACATCTGGACCTGAGATCACGTAATTAGATCTAATTTTCGGACAACAACTAAGACCATAAGCATAGTGTATGAATCAAACCAGATAATACTAAGAAAACACCAAAATCAGAAATGTAGGGAAAAATTCAAGAAATTGCACCAAAAACTCTTCAATTGTTAACTCAATCACAGTTTTCTAATACCCAAATCAACAAATGTTAGCTTCGAAAATGACAAAATGAGGAGAGAGAGAAAATGGCATAATGCCAAGCTCATCAAGCCATCTTTTGATGCTCTCGAATGTGGTCTTCCTAGTAATGTTATGGACAATGAGGGCCCCAACAACGCCGCGATAGTAGGCAAAGGTGACGGTCCGGAAGCGCTCCTGGCTGGTGGTGTTCCAGATTTGGGCCTTAATTTCCTTCCCGTCGACGACGACCTGCATCTGAAACTCGACGGAACAACAGAAAGGGGAGTAGGAGGTTGTGAAGAAAATGATTAAGAGAAGAACATCATGGTGAAGAAGAAGAGAATCAAGAGAAGAACAACAATGGTGAAGGGCAATAAGAGAACCTGCACAAGAAGAGAGAGAAAAAAAAAAGAAATAGGGTAGGGCTGACAGAGAAAACAAAATAATAAAAAATATATATATGAGGTAGATGATGGACCGGATCGGATTGGGGGCACGAATCTAGGATCCGTGCCCCGGGTATATAAATTTTTGCCTAACAAATTAACCTAAAAATGTTCAATTTAGAGGCATTGATAGGCGAGTATTGATGACTTGTATATAGAAGGTTGCAAATTAGTTAATTAAATTGATCAAAAAAGTCAACAGGGGTGTACTTGGAATTTTATTTAGTTTTTTTTTTGTTTTCTAAGAAATATTCTCAAATCTTGCATTTATGATTATAAAATCCAGTTTATGGGTACGAATAAAGACTATAACGGATGGAGAGTAATAAACATGTAATTGCTATTTATGTTACAGACCATATATTTAATGCGAAAATGTGGCAGTCCAGCCATAATCATCAATTTGGAAATTGATATATTTTCTCTATACTTGGCTCCTCACTTTTAGTGAATATGATAATATATATTTTCAATTTTAGCAAAAATAGATTTGTTTAAAGATAATCGATATAATTTTCAAGATTTTGTTATCCCATTATAATTTTAAAAAATAATTATATAACTTTTTTTTTTAAATAAAATTTAACGAAGCGCCACTTCGCGCCAACCACCACTTTCTCCATCTTTAATTAGACTAGGGCATCAATGTCTCACAGATACATACATATACATATACATATATATGTATGCATACACACACACACACACACATATATATATATATATATATATATATATATATATATATTACCTTTTGGTTAACTTGATTTTACGTTTAACCATCTCTACCAAATGAATATTTCAACAGCGATGACATAAACTATTTAAACAAAAAGTTTGAAGATAAAATGTAAAAGACATGAAATTCATAAGGTAAAATGTGTGACATAAAATAGCCATCATCAAAGAATCACATGTCGCATAATTGGTGGCTAAAAAATCCCACAATCCAGATGGAAAAAAAAAAAGAAAAAATTGCACAGTAAAATTAAAACGTGAATAAATTTTTAAAATAAAAATAATAATGTGTGTAAATATATTTTGTATTCAATATAATATTTTGGGTATCACAATCATATTCACCATTACATAGATGTTGGTGCATTTGACATGTATAGTTACAATATATGATGGGTGATGAGGCCCAAGTTGGGTCACCATACTAAATTCAATACATCTATCTAAATTTACTATGAACCCAGCTGGGCATCATGGCCCACAATGCTAATTTGTGCTATTGTAAAAGTCTAATCTATATCAAACAATATATGAAAATATTTTGGGCATTGTTTTACAGATTTTTGTAATGCTTCTTAAAATATATATTTTTTTAAAATTATTTTGAGTTCAGTTAGAATTGTTATTTTGGTCACAGTTATTGATATGAATGTTGGTAATGCTAATGTGGTAGAAAATCTCAAAATTCCCAATTTAGGTCACATAGATACCCATCTCACAAAATGCTTAATTTAGAGCATAATATTTGTTTTTATGGTGTTTATCAAGTCACCAATTATTGTTTGAAATCATATTTTCGACTAAAATAAATTGGAATTGAAAAAATTATAAATTTAAAAAACCTTTTAAATCTTAAAGTTATAGGTCAAAAAAATAGATAGGTGTCAAGTTATAGGAGAAAAATTGAAATTTTCCCATACCACTCATTCTCAATTATCAAATACGAAATGACTAATTAATTAACGATTCATTGCTTGAACTTTTAATTAATTATTATCCTTGAGATAATTTTTTTTAAAAATTATTATCCCTGGAACCATATATACAGCATTAATTTAAATGTGGCCACATATATAATTGCACTTGTTGGAATAGTAAAAGTCACAAATGAGTTGTCAGAATTGACATTCTTTTCGTGTAGCTACCACTTAATTCATTGCAGTAGTAGCTAGGACACAAGATGAGCTGTGAAAATATTCTGTCTCATTACTAAATTATTATTGCTATATTTCACTCAAATCTCTATATATATTTTCAAACGATTTAATTTGAAATAGTTAAGCTCTAATAATATAATCAGAGCTCAAATCTGGATCACGTAAATTTTTATTATGAAAAAAAAACATGATCTTTATTGTGAATTTTAAGGGCTTAGGTTTTAATTATATATATTAATTGTTTTAAAGTTTATAAGGATATTAACAACCATTTAATTCTGAAGCCAATTCAAGAATTGGAGATTTGAACCTGATGGAGCTTTGAATTATTTATATATCAGTATAAGATTTATTGCATAAGTTTAATAAATAAAGGTTAAATCAAATAAAATTTATTAAAAAAAGTTTATAAAATAATAGTATGAGTATTTAGATAATTTTCTTGAAAAAATTTGGGTGTGATAATTAACGATGATTAATTGAACTATTGATTGTGGTTAGCTTTAGACCATCTCAAGTCTACATTTGGAAATAATAATAATAATGGCACGAGCTTTTGAGAAGACAAAAAAAAAAAAGGCATGAAGAGATTAAATTATAGGTTCTTTTACTTTCAACTCGAGTACGCTTTTACTATATATAAAGAGATAAAAATTCAATATGGGTGTACTCAGTTAGTTTGGTATTTAAATTGAACCGAACCAAAAGATCGAAAATAAAACTGTAGAAAGTTTTATGAATCGAAAGCGAATAGAAAAGAGGTATAAAGCTGAACATCAACCGAATAGAATTATTTGGTTGGTTTGGTTATTACTGAATTAATCAAAATTTTAGGGTTGAGCCTTTTGGGCAATATTTTTTTGACCAAAACTTTTAATTTTTCAAACCAACGTTGATAGTATTTTGTAGCATTAAAACTCAATTCACAAACACAACCTAATTCTTGGTTCGGTTAATTCTATTATTTTGGTGATTTTCTCTCAAATTGAACCTACCCGAAATGACTGAGTTTTGTAAATTTCAAAACTTGAACCAAACCGATATTTTTTAAACCGAACCGAAATACATTTTCTTATTCAATTCGATTTTTCAATTTAACCGAACAAAACTCACCCTTAATACATATGTTACAATCTTCCGCTATCATTAACTTAATTTTTCGATTGATAATTTGAGAATAACAATAGTATAATTATATCGTAACATGCCATGAGGGAAATTAGAAAATCCAAATTAAGGATTGATATTAACCTTTTTCCATAAAGATTTTGACAAATTCATGACTTCTTTTAAATATATAAAATTTTATTACAAAAACTTATATTAAACCGTTTTATTGAACGTTATTGTCCATGACTCAAACTCATTTTCACAAATCATTTACTATTTTATCTTATTTTATAGATTGTGATTTACATGTTGACTTATCTGATGAAATTAGTACATATGTAATTTCACAAATTTTTACTAAAATTTTGTGAGTAAAGAGAAATATATATGAAAGCGATGTGTCACGTAAGCACCTTAACTCCATTCCAATAATGTAAAGTTGCAATTGGACGAAGAGGACCACGATGTCCATTTGAACTCTGGCATGCATTTACTAATAAGTTACAAAATTTGACAGCACATCACAAATAATAATTTCTATTTAATTTTGTCGATCAATTTAATTTACATCGATTAATGCCAAAGATGGCAGATCATGTCATGAGTAAGTTTTATGTTACTTAATTGGTCCCAAACCAAAAACAGCTAATTGATACTCTATTAAAGAGAGCCAAATTTCATTTTCCATACACAATACTAAAAAATAAAAACATTTTTTATGTAATTTGAAAAACAAATTAATTTTATCCATGAATTTTCTTTTATATCCTTACTAGCTAATTTGATCAAATATAACATTAATGACAAAAGTTGTATTCATTAAAACCAACCACACAAATTCCGTGGATTTTGAGTAGAGATATTTTAGAGAAATTATGCAATCAACAAATATTGGACACAATTATATATATATATATATATATATATATATATATATATATATAAAACTGGTGTATGAATTCTAGATTCATGTAATTCGGATTGACCGACCTGTGACCTCTTTTTCATGCGCCCCCATACATCCAGGTGTCTGCGTCCAATTCGCTCCAGTGTGTTTGTGTTCTGATCACAAATATGTTATATCTTTTAGTTATATTAATCATACATTCTAGTTATGTTACCAAGATTTTTATGTTTTGGTAGTTGTACATTTACATTATATTACATAGAAATGTAATACCTTTTTTTTAAACCTTAATAATATATTAGATGAATCTTTATGTCATAATAATATAACCTTTATGTTGATATAAAAGTATAAATAATATTGCATTAATGTATGACTATGTTGATATAAAGGTACAAATAATATCACATAAAGATATAAGTAATATCTCATAAAGGTATGTTGATAGAATTTATACCGATTTGTCTTTTAAATTACAATATTAAATAAAAGTTATAATATTTGTATATAAATAGAGACGGAGCTGGGGGGATTGGCGGCGGCCCCTCTCAAATTTTCCGACCGAACTACTCGTATATACATATACAATGTAATTGTAGTTAAAAACACGGATTTCGCCCCTTTCAAATTTAAAAAACTTTGATAAATATCCCAAAAAATATTTTGCCCCCTCGTTAACAAATCCTGGCTCCATCCCTATATATAAAGATTATACTAATATAACATAAATATCAACGTATGAATTAAAAAAAAACAATATATAATTTCGACGGATCTAGATCGACTTAGTTGTACGGATCCGTGTACAAACAATTAATAATGAAGTGTGTTTGTGTGACGGGAGGTGTATTATTTTTGGAAAAATATTGTACTCGATTGGCATAATTTGAGCGCAATTATTATTCAGTTCTTGTTATGAGAAGTACGTAATAATGCAAAAATTAATCTAAAATCTTTCTTTTATTTACATAAGTGAAGATGTTAACTCATTATATTCTTGCAAGGTTAATTAACACTTGCCATAATATATAAATATAGAGAGAGAAGATATAGAGAGAGGGAGTATAGGGCGGCATCCAGAAAAAACTGAAACTGTGGGCTAATTCAATGTTAAAGTTGGCTTCCAACTACTCCAAACCAATCCCCACTAAACTCTCTAACATCCGAATCCGACCCAGTCGAATGAGATGTGAATCGAGAAACATGTCATTTCAATCAAATGGGACGAAAGAGCTAATATAATCAAATCATAGAACAAATTTCTATAATATTGAAGTGAAAATCAATATCACGCGATTTTTTGAGTTTGCATTGTCGGCGAATATTTCTTGGTACAATGAAAATGCTATATTATGCAAAATATGATTTGGAGAAAATTGTTTTATTAGTCCTTGATCATGTCAGTTTGTTTGAGTTTTTTTACTCCCAAAATAATTTGAGTAACACTTTTATACCTACTGTATTTAAAATCCTTTTTTTTTTTGTCCACAACTTGCTTTAACTAATAATTTTTATTGATTAACGCTGATTTTAGCTCAAATTACATTAGGTGGAAAAATATATTCTAACATTGTAATTACTAAATTTGGCCCAAATTAATTGGTAATAATCTGTCTCAATTAGTATTAATCGATAAAATTACAGATTACAATAGACAAATAGATTCTTTGTCTTATGACAAGAAGAAATATAAACACCTTATTTTTAGGTTCAATATAGAAAATGATACACAACAATTGAGTATTAATAATTCTTTCCCCCCTCTCAACCACATTACATTTCCATTGTACTAACTCCACCAACAATTAATAACCCCATGTTGCTCATTTCTTTTTAAACCCTTTCTCCTTGCAACTTACACAACAAACATTACACACACACACATAAACCTCTCTTCAACCTCTATTCTCTCAATCAAAAAAAAAACAATGGTTTCTAAACGGCATTTCAAGCCGATATCAAACCAAATCATGAATGACCGATCAAATCAGACCGTAGCATCAGACCTAGACGGGACCCTCTTGAGATCAACGAGCCCGTTCCCTTACTTCTTGCTCGTCTCTTTAGAGGCCGGAAGCCTAATCCGGGCTTTGATCCTCTTATCATCCATCCCATTCGTCTATTTCATCGACTTGTTCGTCTCCGAATCACTTGCAATCCAAACCTTCATTTTCATATCATCTGCGGGGCTCAAGATACGCGATATTGAGCTCGTTGCAAGGTCCGTTTTGCCCAAGTTTTATTCGGAAGACGTGAATCCGGAGACGTGGGATGTGTTTAGCTCTTTTGGGAAGAGGTACATTGTGACAGCTAACCCTAGGATCATGGTGGAACATTTTTGTAAGAACTATTTTGGGGCAGATAAGGTTATTGGCACCGAGTTGGAGACCACCAAATCGGGCCGAGCCACGGGCTTTGTGAAGAAGCCCGGTGTTCTTGTTGGTGAACATACAAAAATGGCCATTGTTAAAGAATTTGGATCAAATGTGCCTGATTTAGGCCTTGGAGATAGAGAGAGTGATCATGATTTCATGTCCATATGCAAGGTAAAATATTTCACACTCTTAAACATATATTAATATATCTATAGTTAATATATAGGAAACTTTAGTTTTTTAATTTGCTTCTATTTTTATCATGGGTCGTTAAATCTGTTAAATCTGTCATTTGTAATGGGATTTTGTCTCATGGATTTATATACATGAGATTGTCTCATATGATTTTTTTTTCCCGCACAATTTAATATATTAGGTAGGGTTGGTGAGATTTTAAAAGGCATATTCTATGGCCAACCATTATATATATGTCCCCATGCATGCATATCCCGTGCTAGCTAGTGGTTGGGAGCTTTCATTTAAACTTCATGAGCCTTTTACTCCTTTTTGACTCTTAAAAAGGCACAACTCATAATTCAATTAATTTTGTTATGATTTTCTGAAAAATAATAAAGATATTAGAGGCTAATTTTGAGTTCCATGAAACTGAAATAGAGGCGAGTTATGACGATGTTAAAGCAGTTGCATGGTTAATTAATTACAACATTATTGCAATTATTATTTGTACCATGTGGTACAATAACTTTGTTTTAGCCATAAGTAGTGCTCTCTAGTTAATAGACACCAATAACTAATACAACATTGAAGTAAAAAAATATGCCTTTTCCGTAATCTATATACATACATACATATATATATATATATAGATGTTCATAAAAACTTATTTAATTTGTAAAAAGCCACATCATGATATATATATATATACATACAACTATATATATATACATATATATATACACACACAAATATACATATTTAATTTCTTTTAAAATCATACGCTTTTGTATGAATGAATTCCAAATTTTGTCATGCAATCCTAAGTACCATTGTCAAAACTACAAAGTTTTGGGTCTCAACGCCACTTACATACCTATACTGATGATGTCGTATATTTTATGGGTTAAAATCATTATTCTTCTCGTAATTATGATGTCTTTTAATTTTGATTCATGGTATCACAATTTTCAATTTAATTTTACAATTTAAGAATCTATCTGATTTCAGTCCAATTTTAATCAGGAAATTCAAATTTCGCCAAAAAATGATTTTCCAGTGGCCTAAAAGTGACATGGCGATTTGTGTCAATCAATACAAATTTGACACGTCGCCACATCATTTCTAGGTCATCGAAAAACCTCAATTTTGAGAAACTGGATTAAAATCAGACAAATTCTTAAATTATGGGATTGAATTGAAAATCATGACAATTATGAGACCAAATTTTAAAGATGCCATAATTATGTGACCGAAAAATAATTTTTAATGGGCATAAATCTTGATAAACTAAAAAAAAAAATTGACTCGATTTATGATTATTACAGGAAGCATATATGGTGCCAAGAACATCATCAATTGAAGCTCTACCAAGACACAAACTTGCATCTCCAACCATATTCCACGAGGGTCGTTTGGTCCAAAGGCCAACACCAATTGTAGCATTGATCACATTCTTGTGGATGCCAATTGGCTTCATTTTATCACTGTTTAGAGTCTATTTCAACATCCCTTTGCCTGAAAAATTCGTACGCGATTTCAACTACAAAGTCCTCGGAATCAAGCTGGTGGTCAAAGGCAACCCTCCACCGCCACCTCAGCAGGGCCGCGGCGGGGTCCTCTTCGTCTGCAACCACCGCACCATCCTCGACCCGGTTGTCATGGCCGTCGCGCTTGGTCGGAAAATCAGTTGTGTTACTTACAGCATAAGTAAGTTCTCCGAGCTAATTTCTCCGATCAAAGCCGTCGCGCTATCGAGGGTGCGTGAGAGGGACGCGGCGAATATAAAGCGCTTGTTAGAGGAGGGCGATTTGGTCATTTGTCCCGAGGGGACCACTTGTAGAGAACCGTTTTTGCTCCGGTTCAGTGCGCTTTTTGCGGAGTTGAGTGATAGAATCGTGCCCGTTGCAATTAACGTTAAACAAAGCGTGTTTTATGGGACCACGGCTAGAGGGTTCAAGCTACTTGACCCGTATTTTGTGTTCATGAACCCGAGACCCACTTACGAGATCACGTTTTTGAATCAATTGCCACCGGAGTTTACTATTAAAGGTGGCAAATCGGCTATTGAGGTGGCTAATTATATTCAGAGGGTTTTGGGCGGAACTCTAGGGTTCGAGTGCACCAACTTGACCCGAAAGGACAAGTATCTGATGATGGCCGGGACGGATGGGGTGGTTCGACCCGATAAGGAAAAGGGTTGCGAAGAAAAGAAGTGAAGTTTTCTTTTCTAATAGTACGAGATTATTTGTTGTAAATGATGTTTCGTTTCTTATTTACGCGTTATTGAAACATGTTATATTCATGAAACGAGATTATTAATATATACTTATCATGTATTAGTAATGTTGTAAAAGGACACGAAATATTATTTGGAATAGAGAAAGTCTATTAATTTAATTAATCATATTTTGATGTTTTTGAAATTATGGCTTATTTAATCGTTTTACCGAAAATAAATATTATTGTGATCATTAATATATATATTAGATGGAATAGGTGGAAACCCATTGATATATTTACTATGTTAATTAATTATGATGCATTTAATGGCATATTAAATTTGTCTATTCTTATGACTTGGTCAATAACTTTTATTATAAATATACATACATACATATATATATATATATATCTTTTATAATAGAAGTTATGGCACCTTATGATTTCACATGGTAAAGGAAAAAAACTTTCAAATTAATTGATTTGGTTGGAAATATATTGGAATTAAAGCTTGTACCGGTAAAGCCGTTTCTAGTTGACTGGTAATATTTACTATATTTTCTAGGTGATCTATTTAGTTTGTGTATCTATAATGTATGTTAGTGTGTGTATATATATATATGTATTGTTGTGTATTATACTTGATAAATAACAAATAATGAGAAAAATTCAAAACTAAAAATGTTAATTTATCCAAAACCAAATAATTTATTCATAAATTTTGAATATTCACACACACACACACACATATACATATATATATATATATATATATATATATATATTGAAAAATGTTCAATTTTTGTTGGATATAAAAGACATTAATTGGAATTAACCACATTCAACATGCATTGAATTTAGAGATTTTGACCACCTAAAATTGTACAGCAATTGGTGTAATTTTAAGTGGACAAAATTAATCCTCATACCCAACAATATTTTGTATTAATTTCCTGCAAAAATTTGACTAAAATTTGGTATTTTTTAAATACACATGATTAAAAATGAAAAATTTGAATTAATAGGACCAATATTCAACATGCCAAATCATATTACAATGGCATCATATAAATTCATATTATAAGACCAATTTTCAAAATTTCCCGATAATACTCTATCTTCATAAATATTTATTTAAAATCTAAAACTATACTAAAATTCTTTATAACTATTTGGAAAACATTAAATTTAACAAAAAGATTAATAATTATCCAAATAATATTAAAGTTATAAATTTTAAACCTATCTTCATACTCATCTTTTAATTATATCCAAACTCTACAATTCACGTATTGTTTGTGGGTGATGGGGCTCCATCTCACGAAAACTATCCGTGAGACCGTCTCACATAAGTTTTTGTGTGTGTATATATATATATATATTAACGGAAATAATCAAATGTCTACCATGCCATATGTAATATATTATTTATATATGATGTGTCATGATGATATCTGTAGGTAGATTTTAGATATAAAAAAACTAATTCAAATTTCAAACATTTGCATACCGTGAGTATATCCGTGAATATATACGTATTTGTTTTTGTATTAAACCAACTAGAGTTCTATTAGATTACTATTAAAATATGTCTTAACATACTTAATTATTATCATTTAATTTGCTAAAACATCATGCTCTAATTCATAGCTGTCTCCAACATTTTCGGCTTATTAAACAAAGCACCGATGCTACCATCCTTTTATAGGATTAACTAAATTTGTTAGCTGTCACACCATCAAAGCTACTTTGGTTCACTCACACTTAATTATCTAAATTTAAAGAAAAAGAAGACGACTACTGTGTTGTATGCATAATTGCTGATTAATTATTATCTTTGCGTGCCTAATTGTGATGAGTTAATTCCCTCAGACCAATTTGTGAAATTGAATTTGGTCTGTAGATAGTACAACTTCCTTTCATGAAGAAAAAAAAAAAATATATATATATATATATATAATATGTATTTTTGTGATTCTTAGTAGGTGTTGTATCCCCAAGTTCGAGTCAAACAAAATTAAGACACGTAGCCGACCATTGGGGCCGGCAGGCAAGTCCGAGATGCGGCTAGTCAGGATTGACCGAACCGGCCAAGATTCAAGTCGACTTCTGTGAAGCCCCAACAGGCTAGAACAGACTAAGATGTCAATTTCAAGAGATTCTAAACTCCTAATCCAAGATATCTGAAAATGAAAATAAATGCAAGATAGAATTGAATTCAATTTGATCATATTAAGATCCTTAAAATCTTGCCAATCAATATAATTTCCAAGATCATGTATTATTCAGTTAGCCTATAAATAAAACCATAACTTGTGAAAAATGGGTTTGATATTCTTTGTATTAGAGCAATTAGCAATATAGTATAGTTCATGTGATTCACAACAATAAAACCGATTCGATGGGGCAAACTTCTGAATCCTTCTTTTTATTTACTTTTATTCGATTTATTTGTTGTTTGACTCAATTCGTAAAATCAATACTTTGAGATAAATTAAGAATAAGAAACCTTAAATATGTTGTAATATAATTTTATGTTAATTGTAGTAGATTGTTGTGTTTCTAGTCTTTGTAGAGTGGGGATGGTGGGGACCATCACCAGCTCAACTAAAATCTAAAATCTCAAAGGAAAGTGAATTAATTACAGGGGTTATTAATGAAGGCCATGTGATTTCCCAACTGTTGAATTAATTGATTGTCACATTTTAGCCACACAATTTTCCTTTTTTTTCTATCCAAAGTCTTTTTCATTAATTCAAGAAAATCTTGAATTCATGTCTCATAAGGCCCGAAAAGTTAAGATGTTGGGCCTTAATTGGCATCCTTGAAGTTGTACATATAAAATCGTATATTATGATGTGGATTTATCAAATCAAATCTATATATAAATCGACAATTCAAACTAGGGTTTTGCCCAATAATGCTATTTTTTTTATATGGTCTAAATCAACTTCGCACATGTTCTTAGCCCATTTCGATTTGGACATGTTTTATGAAGAGGTCCACACTATCACCATTTGAACATCTTAATCCAATTGATGTCCTTGTGTGTTTATATTCCAAATTTTTTTCCATTATTCAAATGTGTAACACGTGTATATGATATCATGTTAAAGTATAAAATCAGAATTTGTGAAACCGAAACTAATCAGGTCAATAGGAGGAAATCGAATAATCGATTTAACCAGAAATAAAATGGGGAGCATACTATGTCTAATAAATTTAAAAAATAATCAAAATTTGACTCTAAAATTATTAAATTAAAAAAAAAAATCACCCGTAATTATTAGTTTCATTGTGAAATGCTAGGCCCAATTCTAGACTCAGAATACTAATAGGCCCATTTTCACCACAATGGTCAATGAGCTTACTATTCGAAGGGGCTAAATATCCATGTTATCTTTGGATTGGGCCTTTAGTTTCAAATTGGGCCTCAAACATGGGCTGGGCCCTCTTTTAGAACAATACTACTATACTAGTCGTTACTATTTCCCATCTCCGTTGCGGGAAATTTCAAGCTTCCCGTTTTATCGCCGCCGCCGGAAAATCTTGAAGTTTCTTTGCGTGTCTACGGATTTGACGACTCAGTTTGAGAAGGTGTCCATTTTTTTTTTAAATTCTAACTTGATGCTCGTTTGTTTTTCCCTGTAAAAAAATTGTAAAAGGCGACTAATAATGTGGGATTTTCATGCGCACAAGCTGTTTGATGTAATTACTGACTCAAGAAAGTAACATGGTGGTTTTTAACTGTCCTCCAATTGATATGAAGTTTGGATTTACTTCGTATTTTCATGCTTTGTTATGATCGTGATCAATTTTTGAGGGTCAAGAAGAATTCCCAGTTTCAGGGACAAAGTTTCAGCTTTTGCTTCGGGAAGTAAGGCACGTGGGAAAGACTTGAACTCAAAATCAATGGGGAAAGCGTCGAGGGATAAACGGGTAACCTCTGCTCTGCTCTGTTCCATTTTCTTGTATAATTTATTTTGGTTCTGGTGGGATTTACTCTATTTGGGGTGCTTTTTGATGGTTTGATTGATATTGCAGGATATTTACTATAGGAAAGCCAAAGAAGAGGGATGGCGTGCTCGAAGTGCCTTCAAATTGCTTCAGATTGATGAGGAATTCAACATATTTGAAGGTTTTGCTGTGTCTGATTTAGTGGAAGAGTTGTTAAGAAAATTCATTTCCAATTTCATATAAGCTATCTTCAGATAATTGATATTGTGATGCCTATGATATACAGGGGTAAAGCGCGTGGTAGATTTATGTGCAGCACCAGGAAGCTGGAGTCAGGTATCTGTAATTCTTTGATCACTGTATAAGACTTTCAATGATGATGGGGAAAAAAGACTTTAGTAGTGCTGCTGGTTGCACTTGTAGATGTGAAAGCAGAACGATAGTGGTTCATGCACACCATTATAATTTTACGTGGATTCATCAACTTCTGTACGGTATTCTATGCGCTACTTTTCATTGAATCTTGCCATACCTTATCTCTCATTCAGGTTTTGAGTCGAAAAGTTTATCTCCCAGCAAAGTCATCACCTGATTCCAAGTATGTTTCATTGATGAATTTTATATTATTGTTTTTAATTTATATTTCTCGGATGACTTTAGCCTATATTCTTTTGCAATGTGGTGTCAACTGCACATGCTCATAAAACACCTTTGAATCTTAGACCCTTTAGTTTCTTGATATTCAATTATGTGATTTCTTTCAACTTGTGTTAGGTGTCTGAACCAACTTTTCATCATTATAATTTTGCAGTGATAGTGATCTGCCACTTATAGTGGCCATTGACCTGCAGCCTATGGCTCCTATAGAAGGTGTTATTCAAGTTCAAGGGGATATAACAAATGCCCGAACAGCTGAAACGGTGTGGACTTTTTTCCTCGTTCATCTACCTATCTGTCTATAAATACGTGTGTGCTAATGATCTGCCTCTGCGGCCCTGCCTGTGTGTGTATTTTGTACCAGCATTTTAATAATATGTAATATCCAAAAATAGCAGTTTTTCTTCTTGACCTTGAAAGAAATAATGTGTCTTTCTTGCCCACATAGATGGCCATAACTGCTTTGATTGATTAGTCTATCTTTCAGAATAAAGTATGTCCGTGGTGAAGAGGTGCTCGGTCATGATGGTTAGATCAATAAGGAACGACTCATTAGAGCTTTCTAGCTAGGTAGAAGCGATAGTATGAAACTCCAAGGAAAAGTCTTGTGCAGTAGACTTGGTTCCATTTAAATTGATAAATCTTCCTTCAAATTTCATGTTCCATATTCCATATCTCCATGTAGTTGTTATCTTGATGATTCCCACATATCTCACATGGACTTGCTATGAGTTCATCATTCTTGAACAGATTATTAGCTACCCTAGTCCTTGCGACACCTCAAAATTTTAATGCACCTATTTATTGCAGTTTTTTGTAATTATTTATTTAAACGATATAGCTGTACTAATCCATAATTAACCCAGAGTCTGAATTTCCATATCAATCAATATTTTTCTCATGTTAGTATTTTTCATATTGTTCACCTTTCAGCTCATTCGACTTTTCATCTCACATTATGTACCTCTATTACCCTAGTTCTAATATTTCCTTGTTTCTCAGGTCATCAGACATTTTGATGGAGGCAAGGCTGATCTTGTTGTATGTGATGGTGCACCTGATGGTTGGTGAAATGATTTTTAAATTAGATGACCTCTTGTATTATACTGCCTATACTTGTGCAATATATTATCATAAACCCGTTTCTTCTTTCATATTTCAGTAACTGGCCTACATGACATGGATGAATTTGTTCAGTCCCAACTTATATTGGCGGTTAGTATTTTTATCCTAATGTTTGCTAATAATGGAGGTTCTGGGGATTGTTTTTGTTTGTACATTGGGCGTTATTCACATCTATGTGCATAACATGATTGCTATTTTCTTTTCCAGAAAAATAAAATAAAAATATTCTGGCATCAAGGAATTCAGCTGTTGCAAAAAAATAAACAGTGTTTTTCTTTTTTTTTTTGGAAAGAAAGCATATTTATCTGATAGAAACTGTGACTATAATGGACCAAAAGCCACTGTTTAATCCCCCCTTTCACTTGCAAAATTTTCTATTTTCTTGGCATACTATATTGCTGAATGACCTTTTGATTTGAGTTCACGGCAAAATATAGATAATGAAAAATAGGTTCTTTGCAAGTTCTTTATGAATGTCCTGTAAGTTAAAGCACTCAATATATCGTTGCACTTTAAGTCTTTTCTGCATAAGATATTTCTTATGCCTCACATTGATGTCAGAGGATGGTGAAATACACTTGCAGGCATTAACAATAGTTACACACATACTAAAAAGAGGTGGGAAGTTTATCGCAAAAATATTTCGAGGAAAGGACACTAGTCTCCTTTACTGTCAGGTTTGTCATGCTTGCATAGTCAGCAGTTTTCATATTTTTATCATTTGATTTTGCACACAGCACACTGTAATTCTTAGTATTGTTTCTGTTCATGACATGTGATTCTTCTTCAGTTCTGATATAACTATGATATAAAAGTTTTGGGCTTTTATTTTCTTTGGATATCTGATTTATCTTGGCTTGTTATCTTGTGAATTTGCAAAGAATTGCTTCTAAATTTTAGTCTGCAGAAGCCACTCTTTCCCCTGGGAAATGAGGATAAAAATCATGCTGCTGATACTTTTAGGCAGTAATACTTTTAGCCACTTAGGTTGCGATAATAAAAGGACTAAATTGTATGAGAATTCCAGCAAACTAGTTGTCATGTTTATATAGAACCTGCAACTCATTTGAGTCTGGTTCTCATTTCTTTTATGTTCTTTTCTTTCTATGTATTGCCCAACTAACCACACGGTCTCTTTCCATAAGCATTATTCTGATTTCCCTATGTGTTGTCATAATGGAATTTTTCTTAGCTTACAGATCCCTTGATTTGTATGTGATTAAAAATTCATTATGTATCTTACTGAAGTGCTTACCATACTTTTACAACATCGATTAATATGCTACAAGGTAAGCTAGACGTGAGTTGAATTCTGATGTTTTGCCTCTTTTCTGGCAGCTAAAATTATTTTTCACAGAAGTAACATTTGCTAAGCCGAAAAGCAGTCGTAATTCAAGTATAGGTAATTATCTGGTCTTTTCATTTCTTTTCTTGATTATGTTAATTCATCGTCCTATTTGTACTCTATCTTTGATGTTAGGAGCAAAATTATTCTGTTTGGAGGGTGTCCAATGATCCCCTTAGTCAATCAATTCAACTCCATAAATAGAAATGTTCTCTCGTGCCATTAAATTTGTTGATGAAGCGCCTGCCCTTTTTTCAGCTAATGTACAACGAAGAATAACATTGAGACTAATGCTCTCTGGTTTTTAAAAACAAAACCATTTTGAATCTGTTTCCTGTGTTATGACGCAGCCAGTGCCATGTCATGGAAACCAAATGATGAGAAAGACTATTGCTTACAGCTCTGTTACATGCTGAAGTTTTTTAATGTGAAAATATGGAGATTACCTCTTTCCCAGATGCAATATTAACTCTTAACTTTTGCATTTTTCAATAAAATGGTGGAAAATCAGAAATATTATGCTCAGTACTAGGAATAGATTATTACAACTAAGAGCTTTCCAATGGGGAAAGATTCTTAGGGAAGTGGTTGAAAATTTGAAATCATCATGTTCTGTGGAAAATATTACTTTTCAGATGAAAATTTGGTTATGTCTAGTCATTGTCCATCCTTTTCTTTCCAAGAAACTAAGCAAGTCTACCACTAACCTTCATCTTTTAATAACCATTATCTCTCCTAAGCAGAGGCATTCGTAGTGTGTGAGAATTACTCGCCCCCTGAGGGCTTTAGCGAAAAAGATTTGCACCGTCTCCTGGAGAAAATCGGAAGTCCTTCTGGTGCAGATGATCTAGGTAATTCTCATAATCAAATATACTTGTTTCTTATTTTTGCGCACAGAAGTTGGATGATATTACTTGAGAAAGAGATATTCATAATCACCACTACATCAACGAGGTTATGTCAAACTATCATTATCACTCTTGCAAATTATTGTTCTACTTTTCAGAAAAGAGATGAGTAAAGTTAAGCATCTTTTTGTGATCAAGATCATTGAAATCCCCATGTTGCAAAAAAGCAGACAGTGAACTATTCATTTCTCGTATTTTTGCTTCAACAGTTGCAGCAAGTCTTGTAAAATCACGTTTTTACTAAATCCGTATGTTATGACAGATTGCAGCAGTGGGTGGCTCGAAGGGCCTAACAAGGTGTACATTCCATTTCTGGCCTGCGGTGACCTCAACGGGTATGATTCAGATCGTTCGTATCCGCTTCCTAAGTCTGCCGATGGGTCTTACCAGAGCTTAGATCCGGTACAACCTCCTATTGCACCACCGTACAAGCGTGCTTTGGAGATGAAGAAAGCTTCAAATCATGGAATTCAAGGTCTTGAAAACCTCTCTTGATCCCTCAGAATGATGATGAAATAATTATTTTCAGTTGATACCATTTGAATATTGGCATAATTTTCACAATGACAATCATGGTTATATTTAATCATTATTGTTATGCTGATACATAATGATGTTTCTTCTATTTGATATTTGACAAATCTCTATTTTATTTGTTTGCAAAGACAAGTGTAATTGGACACAGGAAGATTGCACTATCATTTGTCTGCAATCTCTTGATGTCCAAAAATGTTCACCTTTTTAAGAAATGATGTATTATAACATTTCTATTTATTTATCAAGTATGAATAATGTATTTGTTAATCATATGCAATTTAAAAGTAAATAGAAGTTACCAGATTAGTATATTGATAATATACAAAGTAATAATATCATGTTATTCAAGCACCAATATTGTATAGGCAATCATATCAAACTTCTTCCCCTAAAAAATACATATCAAACTTTTAAAAATATTAATTGGAAAGGTTATTATGTAACTATGTTAGTAGATAAGTACAATAGATAGTAATTAATGATGGATATTAATTGGAGTATTTTGTTTCATAATTTAATGTGAACACATTCCAAGACCTTTACAGCTCCTTATCCTTAAATCAGAAAATAAATCTTAAATAAACCTTTTATACTCAAAGTCCATCCTGAAAATGAGAGATTATTTTACTTTTTCATTTTTTATCACACACCTTAAATTTGGGAGTAAGAGAGAATGAGAGATTGTTTAAGGATATTTTTATTTAATTTTAATAATTCTTAATTTATGAAAAACTTTGATAGTTCATTTATATAAATGGAATCGGAGTATAATTTTGAAAAAAAAAAGGGATTAATCATATGAAAATACTCAAAAACATTATAATGGGACTTTATCTCTAGCTAGTCGTGACCTAAAAAATTAATCGATTTTATCCTTAGAAAAGTCAGTCATGATTATACTTTGGTGTGCTAGAAATACCTAACTCACTATTAATTAATTTATCCCATAAAGCTATTAGGAGTTCATGACATCTAGCTCAGCTCCAATTAATCGTTTTAATTATAGGTTGAGCAATAATTTTATTTGAGGTGGATCACTCAAAATTTTGATGAAAAATTTTATTTACAAAAATTTATTCTGCTCTTTTATTTAAAAAAAAGTAGGGAACAATGTTGGAATTGGTTTTATTATAGTGGATATCCACCCAAATTTGACAAAGCTTTCGATGGTTATGAATTTAATTTTGAAGGAACAAAATTAAATGTTATTCTTTCTGTTTTTTTACATGTAAGTGATATGTAAGTAACCACCAAACAAATAAAAAAGTCTGTTAAAAACAAGTAACCACCAAACAACTTTTCATTATCATATTACAAATAAAAAAAGGATTTCAAGATTTTTTTTAGCAACGTTTGTAATATGTATATACGCTTTAACTATATATTATATCATACACATATAAAAGTCTGTTTAACATCAAGGCATAAACCATCTTATTTGTTATAAATTTGTATTAATATAAATTATAGTCACATTTTTAATTAGTAGTGTTGTTTGATGTAATATTATTAGAAAGTGATAATTATGGACAAATTAAAACAACTATTAAAATTTTTTAAAATTATTTTAAGAATTATGAATTTATTTATTGAATTTATTTACATTAGTTTTTTTAATTATTTTATAACTATATGACCAACCATGTTTTTAATGTTAATTTATATTTAATTTTTTATTATAACAAAGTTGTTTTAATTTATTATACGTATAGATATTTTTCCATCTTTTATATATGAGTGTGTGTACAATTATATATATAGTGCATTTAAAATTGATATTATATTTTTTCTTTTAATATAGAAAATCATGAATACATTTAACATTTTTATATTTCCTAATTTCATCTATTATTAAATTCTTAACTCTATTTTTTGTATATAATAAATTAGATAAAATAATAGCAGTATTTTATATGTTTTCGTTTTTTACCACCACAAAAGAAAATTACAAAAACTTGTGTGGGACGGTCTCACGGATAGTTTTTATGAGACGGATCCTTTTAACCCACAAACCAAACCCATTTTTATTAATTTGTACGTGAATTTTGAAGTGTGGGTAACATGATCCGTGAGACGGTCTCACATAAGACTCACTCGTATGGATCCTTTTTAAGTAGCAAACAAATCTAAAAATATTCTGCGAGTATTTTATGAACTTGAACGTGCTTTAATCAAGTTATAAAATACGAAACCGTCCTCAATAGTCAATAGTTTGGTTGATATATAATTTTTTAATTCCTTACACTTATTTTCTCTTTTTCTTTACTTATCAAACTTGAGTTGAGTTTAAACCACAACTTTAAATATTCCAATTTGCAACTCAGTTAATATAAATAATCAATTTCAATAAATTAAAATAAATTGATTTGATTTTCAGCCTCCATAGCAATCAAACGGATTAAATATTTTTTGACTTCATAACTACAGTGTCTTCCGATTTTGATCCCACGATTTGAAATCTATTTGATTTCAATCTCATTTCGTTCGAAATTTTTGAATTCTTGTCATTTATCAAACTTTTATTAAAATTTTGATTTTGGCATTACACTAATAAAAATATTGACAGAATTTGACTAAAATCAAATTCTTAAATTGTGGAAATAAATTAAAAATAATGATAATTATAGAATTAAAATGAAAAACACCATAATATTAAATTTCATTTTCATTGGCACTAAAAAAAAAAAGCAGTTGTTAAATTTTTTCATAAATTAATCTTAAGAGAAGCAAAATATTTATTACAACCTAAAACAAAACCTGATCAATATGAATTTTCATCTATTAAATTTACAAGACACGAACACGATTCTAGCAAGAACTGGAAACAGAATTTGATCTCTGCAAAGAAGAAGATGAGTTCAAGAACTCGATGCAGTCTTCAATGGCTTCAGCTCTCTGAGAATCATGAAGTGTTTCTGCATATGATCGTGACCTCGCCAAGCTTGCAGAGGACACCTTACGCGAGCATCGCCGCCGCCCCGCCGCCGCCACCGGCGGCAGAGCCTTCGCCACCTTTTCTCCGATGGTCTTGAAGAAACCCCCCAATGACCCTTCTGGGACTTTGAAGATCCATATCTTCAAGATTACTCTCTTCTTGTTGCCACCAACTTTGACGGCGGCGGCGCCGTTCTTGGCCGGCTCCGGGCTGAAGTTGACTCGCCGGCTCATGTTCACTTCCATGGCTGCATCACTTTTTAGAGAGAGAGAGAGAGATGGAGAAGAAGAGACAGAGGTGTGATATAGTGAGGGGTATTTATTAGGAAAAACTGATGGGAAAAGGCAAAGTAGGTTAAAATAAAAATATTAAAATAAAAAATTAGAAGTATAATAAAAAGAGAAATCATTCATATGGATTTCTTATACCCTTTTTTTTTTTTTTTTGGGGTATGTCTAATTTTCAAATTTAAATGGCAAAAAATTATATGTCCCCAACCTGACCCGCGCATGCCCACATTGTAGTTGTTGTGCGACGCGCACACCTGATTTATTCTTCAGGTATCACACATTTACTTTTCAGGTATTGGTATCACACATTTACTCTTTAGGTATCACATATCTACCTTAAGGTATTATGCAGAAACAGTATTGTTTTCTTCTTTTTCCTCTTTTTTTTTTTCTTTTTCTTTCTCCTTCTTTTTCTGAGTCTTGTATATGTTACTTTTAGGTATTACACAAGTATCTTTTAAGTATTACACATATTATTTTCAGATATTACATAAATACCTTATAGGTATTTGTATATGTTACTTTCATGTATTACATAAATACATTTTAGGTATTACACAAGTATCTTTTAAGTATCACTCACACATATTACTTTCAGGTATCACATAAACACCTTTTAGGTTTTTGTATATATTACTCTCATGTATTATATAAATAACTTTCAGGTATTACACAAGTAACTTATAAGTATCATACATATTTCTTTCAGGTATTAATATCTTATAAGTATTTGTACATGTTTCTCTCAGGTATTGCATGAATTTCTACTGTAATTTACCTTTGAAAGAACTTTTTTTACCTTTGAATGTTAAGCAAATCTTGTATTCTTTCATTTTTTTAGTTTTATATAAATTTGAGAAATCATTATATTTACAAATTTCTATTGTTCTTTTTTTTTCTTTAGACAATAAGATCAGGAAGAATTTTTCTACGTTTGAATGTTTAGCAAATCTTGTATTTTTTCAATTTTTTTAGTTTTATATAGATTGGAGAAATAATTATATTTACGGTTTTTTTTATTCTCTCTGCCTATCACTTCTGTTGAGAAATTACTAAATTTTTCTCCATTTTTTAGTTTTACATAGATTTGACAAATCAATGTATCTTTCTCTTCATCTCTTAGCATTATATAAATTATAGAAAACTTCTAGAGTGAGATTGATCCTTCTTTTTATTCTTATTAAAGAATAGCTTATCAAGTATGATTTACTTTTATTTTTTATTTTATTGACATGATATTTTTAGGCGGGAAAGTGATAAGCTTGTAATTTTTGCCAATTTTTTTGTTTTAATATATAGTATAGATAATGATATTTGTAAATAAAATATAAAACTGAAACAATAATAGGAAATGAAAATTTCAGAACGTTTATTTTGGTCTATACCCATATTTCATGGAACGAGGTTGATTGCTGACCAAATTAATGCACAACTATCTATAATCCGATGTTGTCAGATTCTTCTAATGGTATTTCATATTTTAATTTAGGAATAATACTCTTTAATACCATAAAATCAAATACAAATAATTTTTCTACCATAATATATAATATTATAATTATTATATCACAATTTTGAAAGAAAAAAAAAGACTGAAATAATCTTTGATTACTGTTTTTTTTTTTTTAATGATATAAGAGATTACAAGATATGCTCATATACTGTCTAGTTTTACATGCAGTTTCTACAATCATTACTAGCAAGAGTTATTTCAGTTTTTTTTCTTTCAAAATTGTGGTAGAAAAATATATTGTTATGTTAATGGTGGTAGAAAATCCACCGGACCCTTTTAATTTATACTAATTAGGTTAAAAATATTTTCATACCCTAGAGATTAATTTTTTATTTTTTTTGCTATAAATTCTAAATTACTCAATTTTATTGTTTGAACTTTATTTTAGCATACTTAACAAATCCTAGCCATTTATTTTGAATACGTAAACTATTAGAATGTCTGGTATGGTGAAATACATTAAATTTAAAATAAATTGGACCATATCAAAATTAATATAAAAATATGTCAAATCACACGTATGTAGTTCATGTAGTTCAGATTGAAATATTTTCTACTCTACTAATTATTTCAATATACATGGGACATGTTGATAATCCAACCGAGAATTAAAAAAAATAAAATTATATGAATTAAGCAAGTGATGAAGGAGATATAATTATGGGCTTTTATATTAGTCATTAACACATGATTAGGATTAGAGTAGAAGTAAGTCCAAGTTAAATCTTGTAAATTTCTCTAAGTTGGTGATCGCAAGTAGTTCTTACATGGGTTTTTTCCTACCTAGAAAATGTCTAGAATGTCTGCTTCAAATCTTACTCTAAAGCCATTTCACAAGAAAATATAAATCTTTGGCTTGTGAACAAAATACAAAGTAAATATTTTCTTTGGTCAAAAGAAAAGGGAATTTGAGTGGGGTCCTTGAGGGGAACAATACAGATGATATGTTATCTTTATTTCACAAATTACCAACACAAAAGGGCAAAAGGAGATGTTGGGATTTTGGAGGAGGCCAATAGTTATCCTTTTACATTTTTACTATATTTTAATCTCATATTTCATTTATCGTTACATAACTAAACTATATAACATATGTACTTAAAATCATTATTGTATACTTCATTCTTCCTAAAATAAATATCGTTTTAGGTGTTTTCATACAAATTAAGAAATGTGATATAAAGACTGATCTATCCCTATTTAAATATAATTATTGAGAGATTTTTTTTTCTTCTTAACAACTCTCTTTAATTTAGTAAGAGTAAATAATGGTATTTTCGGTAGATTGTTGGTAAATATATCTTGAATTCCTAAAATGATACTTATTTTGGAAATTTTTTTTTTTAATAAAATAACATTTATTTGGAATAGAGGGAGTAAATGATATATATATTGACCAATATATGTCAATTGTATAGAAAGCATAAACTGTAAAATTATTTCTATATATAAAAACAAAATATTACATCAAATTTTATTATTTTGTATAATTTAATATTAAATTTATGTCTAACTAATTTTGAGATAAGAGTGCAATCTTTCAAAGTTGGAAATATACTCTTTTTTGGTGCCCACCTTTCATTGTGAGGAATCAGAATTTGTAGTAATGGCCCCAATTTTGACCATCATTTTGTAACTGTCCCATCTGCCTCTTTTTGTGTGCCCATTTCTTTGTTTTTATTTTATTTTAATAATTTACTTTTATTATCTTCAACCTTATATCACAAACATTAAAAGAAACACCTGCATAGAAATTAATATTTTGTTTGAATGGAAACAGCTTTTGACTGGCTTGCCCACTCACACACTTAACCTTGAGTTCATCAGTGAAAAGAAAATTCATAGTGATCATAATTGTTTCAAACTTTGAATGTGTGGGTGATTATGCATTTTCTATTCTATACTTCAACAAATTTATGGTATTGTAGAGAATATTGTGATTGATGACAATATATATATATATATATATATATATACTGTTTACTTTAAATTATGTTTCAATCTTATGTTTTATTTTAACAATACTCATAATTTAGTGGAGGTGATCGTACTAAAGCAAGAATCATGCATGATAGAATTACATAGTTCAGTTTATCAACATGCTTCATATCTGTAGTATATTGCTACATCTACATCATATTATAGTCTTTATACCTCTAATTTTTGCTAGTAACATTTCAAAATAAAATATATGATTGAAATACACTAAAAATAAACAAAGGTGGATGGGTGGTGTCACATTAGTGTCCCACCAAATTACATTAGAATATTGAAGGTGGAATATGTTTGCAACAATCTGAACTTGTCAAAATTGCTTTATTTTGTCTCTTGAATTTCAATTTTAACCATTTTGTCAACTGAACTCTATATTTGGACCCTTTTAACTTGTTTAATTTTAGTCATTTTACCCTCTCAACTTCTATAAGGGACCCTTTTTTGCTCCCTTAATTTGTTTTATATTTGGCACCCTTAATTTGTTTTAAATTTGGCACCCTAAATTTATCTAAGTTCATCACTTTGTTCCCTCAACTTCATTTTTTTTAAATTGCTGGTAGAATGTTTAATTTCACACATCTTAAAGAACATGTCATGTTAGAAACAAATAGATTATGTATGAATTGAAGACAAATGAAAGTGTAGACATATCATGATGACTACTTTTCGTCCTGTCGTCTTTGTCTTTCTCCTCTTCATTTGAAATAAACTTGTTTTTCCTATAAATTGTTTATAAGTTTATTTTAAAAAAATTACTTAAATAAAGATCATAAAAATAATCGTTTTGAAATACATGCTCTTCCATATGTCTATTATCCACGTGTCATATTTTTTTTAGCCATGCAAACTTTTTTTAATGTGTGTAACTACATATTCCACCAATAATACAGAAGGTTGAAGTTAAACGATCAAACTTATCAAACTTAATAATATCAAAGGATCAAAAAAGTATTTTCAGGAGAGTTAGGGAAACAAAATTATCTATATTAGGGATGGCAGCGGGGCGGGTAGTTGACTATCCGGACCTGCCCCGTGCACATACCCGCCCCGTGTCCCGCCACGAGTTTTTCTTAGTTGCCCCTCACCCCCCCACAGGGCATACAAAACATAATTAAAATCATTCGAAGCATACAAACTACTTTCCGTTCAAAGAAAACTACAGAACATACAAACTTCAATCCGTTCAAAGCAAACTACAATCCATCAACAACAATAACTAAGAAATATTCATCCATTAATACACAACCTGAGAAAGAGATAGTTAAATAGATAATTAAAGTATACCAATGTCTTGAAGTGATATTATAATAGGAACTTATGTAATATTGTATATATATATACACACACATATACACACACATTAATTGAGGGCGGGCCGTATTAGGTACCGGGACCCGCCCCATTTCTTGCACAGGGCGGGTTTTACCTGCCCCAAATATCGCGAGGCAGGGCGGGTACCCACAGATCGGGTCAATATTGTCATCCCTAATCTATATATATATGTGTATATATATATATTGTAGCTTTATTAGAACAATATAAAATGTGACAAAACCATATTCCAGGTTGGCTAGTACTATTCCATGGTTTGGAAATTTGACAAGGATAAAGAGGCTTATAGTCTCATCATTTTGCTCAATTTTTGATAGGACTCAACCCATCATAGCCCAGCAAGAAGTCCAATCCTGAGTTGGGCCAAAAACAGAGAATTTAAAGCCCAAGCCCAATGGATCTTGTTGCAGAAAATTGGAAAAAAGTCTAAATCCCAGCCTAGCAAAATAATCGAAGATATTCAATATAACACTTACTCGAAATGTGTCCCTATCATATCAATTTTAGTCCAAATTTTACAATGTTTGTCTCCAGTAATTAAATATATGTTACACTCGTTGAAATTATAAATAGTATAGATTTATAATTTATATGCATTCAGATTAAGTTAATCTCAACATCTCAAAGACCCTTTCCAACAATTTATATTAAATTTTGCATTAAAAAGAATATGATATCATATTCGGGATTTTTTTTTCTTTTTTTTCTCTAACGCTAATAACAAAAGAAAAAGGATTTTTTTTTTCACGAAGGAAAATATTATAAATTTCCCCAAAGTGTTGGATATTATCAAAATGGTCCCCAAAAAGCGTTAAAATACAAAAATCACTATCTTCCTCCATTGATGATTAGACAAAGAGCATATACTTCCTCATCTTCCCAAGAATATCCTTCCTGATCCAGGAGAGAGAGTGGCCCCTCTCTCTCTCTCTCTAGAATATGGAAATATAACCGAAGGCCCTCAACGATTTCTTTCAATTCACCAATATTTACGCAGTGGTACTGTGCAACATCATCAACACAGTCGTGATCATGTCCACTTCTTCTCTCTCTGTAAATCCTGCTCTCTCTCCTCCTTCCTTCTGCGCCTCCTCTTCTTCTTGCTCTTATACATCCACTCCTGCGTTCTTTCCTTCCAGAGTTTGTTGTTTTTCGAGAACTGGAAAACCCATTGGCCAAGGGTTTGTAAAGTCGCAGTCTGTGCAGAGTAGGAGTTCTAAAAGGAGTAAAGGGTTGAGATTTTCCACAGTAAAATCCTCTAGTGAGCTTCCATTAATTGCAGCTAGCACTAGCAGCGACGTGACTGGTACAGAGTTTGGGGAAGATGAAGAGGAGAACCCTCCTCCTTTGATTGAATCTGAGAAGAATTCGAAGCCCAGGCGTATTGCTATCTTCGTTGAGCCATCTCCCTTTTCGTGAGTCTTTTCTTTTTAGCCATTTCTTGTTTGAGGCAAATTATGATGTTTTTTTGCTAGCAAGATTATTGTGCTCTTTCTGTTTGATGAAATGTCTCAGTTGGCTGGTAAGTGTAAGGATTTCAGCGTCTTTGGTTTTATGTTGTGCCTTTGAAAACAAAGAATGAAGAAAGGTCCTACTCTTATTGGAATAATTTGATGCAAAATACTTGAATACATTATCCAATAGTTTTTTTTTCTTTAGTACGATGTTATGCTGTAATGATGCTGATAAAAAAAACTTGCTGTAGTGTTACCATATTGGCTTGCAAAGTATGATGTTAGGTGTTTTTCTATTTAGCTAAAAGCTTACAAAATCTTCTTATTACTAGCTATCTGGATTTCGCAATTTAGGAACTTAATCCATCATTAGTTATCACGATTGGGGGACCTTTTATGATATGCTATCAATGCAGATATTGAATGTATGCTTTAGCACTTCAGTGTGTTATGTCCCTTGTATATGGTGGATCTAATTAGCTGTAAATAATCTCCAAACGTTTATCTTTATTTAGATTTGTTCCTTCTTTAACGGAACAGTTTGTAGACCACATCAATCAATCAGCTTAATTGAAGATCAATTATTTCCCAGTGTTATTGAGACACTCGACTTACTGCCCTTCAATCCTCGATACTTCATTCAATATTTACTAGAGATTTACTGAGCTATTATGCCTTTTTGTTTCCCCGCAATTTCATATTTCTTCAGTACAGTAAATCTTAATGGTGGACTTATATTTATATATGGAATTGTATGTGCAGTTATGTCTCTGGATATAAAAACAGGTTCCAGAATTTCATTAGATATTTACGTGAAATGGGGGATGAGGTATGCTCTTAACTTTGTGGCCATTTTTATTCATTAAATAAAGGTAGTAGGTACCTGAACTAGACGTCTCAACCATTGTATATTCCTTTAATGAAAGAATCCAAGTTTTGAAGACAACTACTCTCCTTTACCTTACGTAATTAGTCTGAGATGACCTCGTTTAGTCCGTGTGTTTATATACACCAGTAGCATAAACATGATGTATGACTTCCGAAAAAACTCAATTCTGCAACTCTTACAGTTCATATAGACATTTTTTTCCACAACTCTACCCAATTACTTTCAATTGTTTTGTGGGGATTTGGTACACAGGTTATGGTTGTAACAACTCATGAAGGTATACCCAAGGAATTCTATGGAGCTAAATTGATTGGATCAAGAAGGTTAGCTTTAGAGTTCTTGTCTGTTCAACAAACATGATATTGTTCTTTCTTAATATCATATGATACCAATTGATGCAACTTTCAGATAGCTACTTGCTATAAGCACTACCTTGATGTGATTCTTTTAAATCTTTTTCCTTGATTTTGAATACCTTAATCCAATGAAATAATGTATTGGCAGCTTTCCCTGTCCATGGTACCAAAAGGTACCCCTGTCACTTGCACTCAGCCCAAGAATAATCTCTGCAGTTGCGCGATTTAAGCCTGACATTATACATGCATCATCTCCTGGAATTATGGTATAGTTTACAATCTCCTAGGTTTACTGCTACGTTTTGTATGTAAGATTCTTCCTTTGATGTTAAAACATCTTAAGAATAAAAAATTGCCTTCTTGCTGTATTGATAGTTTTACATATGTGCAGGTATTTGGAGCTCTCTTCATTGCGAAATTACTGAGCGTACCGATAGTGATGTCATATCACACCCATGTGCCTTTGTATGCCCAATGTCTCGAATGCTTTTAGATTTATCTCTGCTTTATGATTTATGCCAATATTCAGCAAGCTAACTATAATACTGACTCCTCTCTCAAACTAGTGCTTTGTCTCTTTGGACTTTGTGAAGATTTGTGTAATTTTGTAATAAAAAGGTGAAATTTTACGTTATGGGTTAGAAATCTGTAAACAGCAGTCCAACTATAAATGTTCAGGACTTATTTCTGGCTTCTCTCTCTCTCTTTCTCTTGCTGACATTTATGTTTTAAACATTGCAGATATATCCCCAGATACACCTTCAGCTGGCTGGTTAAGCCAATGTGGTTAGTTTTAAGTATGTGGAATTTATCTCGTTTATTTTGTCCTTGGGTTTTTCATGTTGTGGATCGATCATAACATGGGTTAGGTAATCTTTTGACAGAATTTCTTCATAGGGCTGCTGATCTTACATTGGTTCCTTCTGTTGCCATTGCAAAGGATCTAGAAGCAGCTAGGGTGACAGCAGGTCATATCTAACATCTTGAATCTACTTAATTATTCTCCAAACTGTTTCACCATGAATACCAGAGAAAAGCATACATTTTCTAAATTCTTTACAAGAAAAAAATGTTTTCATTTTTCACTCCTATCTCTTCATATTTCTCATTGATTACCTACTTGCATGCATTGAAATGGATCTTTGCCTCTCTTTGCAACTTTTCAGCTAACAGGATACGTCTCTGGAACAAAGGTGTCGATTCTGATAGCTTCAATCCCCGGTTCCGCTCCCATGAAATGAGATTAAGATTAAGGTCTGAAACTCATCTATCACTCGTGGTCCCAATCAACTACAACAATGATTTATTCATCTTTCATTGACAAATTACCTTTCTAAATTAGCAATGGAGAACCCGAGAGACCATTGATAGTTCATGTAGGCCGCCTCGGAGTTGAGAAGAGTTTGGATTTCCTCAAAGGGTATCATTCTTTTTATCTTTTTATCTTCTATTTTGATCAAAGATTTTTTTTTTTTTTTGTTGAAACCAATGCTTGTAAATTCTCTCCTTGAAACAGGGTCATGGATCAGCTACCAGAAGCCCGAATAGCTTTTATCGGAGACGGGCCATACAGGTAAAACTATATGTGTTCCAAGAATGTCATCGTGGATTCATAGTTAGTCGCTAAACCTTCATAAACCATAACTTTTAGACGTATATTTGGATGAATTCATTCTGGTAGGGATGAGCTGGAGAAGATGTTCGTCGGCTTGCCAGCTGTATTCACGGGTACACTACATGGAGAAGAGCTTTCACAAGCATATTCTAGTGGAGATGTTTTCGTTATGCCTTCAGAATCGGAGACTCTAGGGTTAGTCGTTTTGGAGGCCATGTCATCCGGGCTTCCCGTAGTTGCTGCTCGGGCTGGAGGGATCCCGGATATAATCCCCGAAGATCAGCAGGGAAAAACGGGCTATCTCTACAAGCCCGGAGACCTTGATGACTGCTTGAGCAAACTGAAACCTCTTCTGCATGATCAAGAACTACGAGAAACGATCGGAAAAGCAGCCCGGATTGAAATGGAGAAGTACGATTGGAAGGCAGCTACTGGGAAGATCAGAAACGAACAATACAATGCTGCCATTTGGTTCTGGAGGAAGAAAAGAGTGCAGTTCTTGAGACCATTTCAATGGCTATATCGTCGTGTTTTTCGGGCCCCTGCAATTCAAATGTAATCTGTACATTATTCGGGCCGGACAGGCCCGAATATAGTCTACTAACAAATATGATGATGCGTTTACGGTGAAAGTTCAAACAACATAATCGAATATCTATTTCGGGAAAAACATGCAGAATCTTTATAGAAAAAGCAGAAAAAATAAAAAATTACAAGACAAGGTATAATTATTGAATTTAGCTTGAGCAAACTATTTAATTTTACTCAAGAAACAAATAGCATGTGTAAGCTCCATGTTTGGCCTTCTTCAATTCTTTCTTCTTCACAAAATCATTTCTCCATTGTTAACTGTTATTGCTCAAATTCAAAAAGCTGAAAAAAAAATTCAGATTCAACATTTGGGCAGATCTTTAGGAGGTGGCAACACAGATTCATTTGGGCCTTTTCCATTATCCACCAAGAACGCCATTTTCAATCCCCAAGTTGTGTGCACTTCCAAATGGCAATGCATGAACCACACTCCTGAAAATGAAATTAGGGTTTTGAATTAGCTAGGGTTTTTGATCTGTTAATTTGGGGGAAATAATGTTTGATTTGTACCTGGATTATCTGCTGTGAATCTGATGGCGACCCATCCACCGGCTGGAACTCCGACGGTGTTCCTCTCAACGGGATCGACGAGATTGAAGCTTTTAGGATCCGATTTGGAGTTGAAATTCCCTAATCCTTTTCCGACCGCGAAGAAATTGAATCCATGGAGATGAACAGGGTGGTTTTCAGGAGCGATTATCCCTGTATCCTGCAGAACCACCTGCACCGTGGCGTTGTACGGTAGCCTGTAAACCTTCGTCCCGCTCTTCGTAGCTAGACTCGACGGCGGCGCGCCGGTGTAATTGAACGGCGACGGTGGGTTCCCCGGGAAATCGGCCGTGTAAACCCCCTTGATGTTGAAGATATGCGCTTGCAGAAGAGCAATGGTGGGCATCACGAAAGTCACGTTGTTTACACTCGCGACGACTCTGCTTCCATTGGTGGCCTTGCAAGATGGGCAGGGATTGACTCCGAGACCGACGGCGAAGAACAGAGAGTGGTCCACTGTCTTCGGCACTTTTGCAGGGTAGGTGTTTGAGTTTAGGCTTCTGAGAGATTTGGTGAAGGTGTCTGCAACTGGGGTGGCGTTCCGCGCCGGAGCTTTCGTAAAAGTCGTCGGAGAATTCGAAAGGGTGCCGGAGTAATGCAAGGTGGCGGTGGCCGTTAAGTTGTCGACTGCCACCACGAGTGTGTCCATGAACGGCGAAGCCGCCATGATGTACTTTCCGGCTTTCTTATCGGCTGTCAAGATCACGGTGGTTGTCTGCCCTGGGGCGATCACGACAACGTCGGTTTTGAAGGGCTTTACGTACGTGGCGTCGACGTCAACTACTGTCAGTTTGTGGCCTGCAATCTTGAAGAACAGTTCTTCATTGAGTGCAGCATTGATCAGTCGGAGTAGGTATGTTTTCCCCGGTGAAACGTCTAATTTGTAGCCACCTGTAGAATATCAATCTCGTGAGTTTGTGTTTCATCTCGTTTTTCATTTCACTGATATAAAGATTGTTGATATTGTCGAGTTGTACCTATGGAGCTACAGTTAGGGACGAGCCCCGGATGGCCGTTGATGGTGTGGGCATCGGACACGTTGGGTGCTAGGCCGGATTTCAAAGCCTCGTTGATGACGGCTTCGGTGTCCGATTTCCACCATTCCGCTGATCAAAAATCAATGATTTGTTCAAACTGTGACACATTGCGAAATATAATATTATCAAATTGAATTAGAGGATCGTAGTTGTTGACTAACCTAGGACAAGAACTCTTTCATGGTCGGGTTTTGGGAAAGGATAAGGGACACCGAGCTTAGGCAAGATGACGAGGGCGCCATGGACGGTGGACCTGAGCCATAGAATATGGGCGTGCCATAGAAGAGTGCCCCTTTGGCCCGTAACGGTGAAGTTGTAGACGTAGCTTTGACCTGGCTGGATCGGGCATTGTGTGATGTATGCAGGCCCATCTGCCCACCCCGTTCGAAGTTGCCTGATTCCATGCCTATATTCATCGCGAAAATTAAATTTTAATGGTCCTAACATGTATGTGTATGCGTGTGTTTTTTAGTCCTATATGTTTATTATTACCAGTGGATGGAGACGTTGTACTTGACATGGTTGACAACCTTAATGAGCACAGTGTCGTCTTCCCTAGCGTAGATTGTTGGTCCTGGAAATTGTCCGTTTACGGTGACAATAGGTTTTGTTGAGCATAGTCGAGTAGTGTTTTGCATTACAACCTGTGAAATAAACACACTGTAAATGTTGTTTTGTATTATATAGTTCTAACATACATGTATGTCTTCATTATGCATGTGATTGAGGGTACACTATTGTGATTAAACTCAGATGAGATTATGAAAATGTAGGAATATAGAAATTTGAATGTTAGTTATTAACTAAGTTGGTAGACTACATATTTGACTTTGATGATTTGTTTAGAAAGAGGATATCGAATCTTGCAAATGAGATATATCTGTGTAGATATTATAGATATGTATTGTTGTACCTTCCGCGAGTGGTAACGTTGACTTTTTACCATAATAATTTGCTTGCTTTTTAGGCCAACAAACTCAGCTATTGGTGTAATTAGATATTAATTTATCTAATTTAGCAAAAATATTTGTAATGAATTTGCATTATTTCATGTTTTATATATATGATATTAAACAACTCTCATTTGAGTTTTACTTCACAAAAACTCTCACGAATTCGATTATGTAACATGAATCCTCTAAATTCATGACTCAAATCCATTTTCAATAATCAATCTGTATTTTATGCGGTTTTAATGAGATGACAATTGGTTTGAATAATAAACGAAACTCGATATATGAAATAATAAAACGATGTGTGCATTATTTCTAACAAATCATTTAACCACCAAATGAGGATCGAACCCATGCATTGAATTGGAAACCAGAAAGTAATTAAAAAGGCATGAACATTTTAAAGACAAAGCTTGTAGAATATTAATGTAAGAATTGCAAAAACGTACATTGAACTTGTAATGGCGAACTCTGCATTGGACCAAGAGAGGAAGGAAGCATGCAACCATGATCAAAACCCTAAACCAAGACCCCATTTTCTGCGTGTAAATGTGTGTGTACTTTCTTAATGATCAATATATGATCAAATTGATTAAACTCACAATTCACTTTGTATTATATATAAAAGTGTATTGTGAATTTAAGAAGTGAAGAATGTAATGGCAATGAAGAGAATATATAGATGATGATGAAGATGATAAGTGATTAGTTCAATTGCAATTGCTGCCATGACGTCGTTGTTCCTTCGTTAGGTGAAACCGTAGAACCTTGATGCATAAGTTTTTCAATTATGTTTCTATATACGTTTTTTTAATTATTTATTACATTAACTACGTATGTCTATTGCTCTCCATCCCAATTAATTATTTAATTAAAACATCATCATTTTTCAATCTTATATATTGTGTAAAATGTAATATCAACGATAAAATGTGTACATTGAAAATTAAAATGCGTACGGAAGGGTTAAAGTTCACTTTTTTGTGAGATTTAAAATATTAAAAAAAAAAAAAGAAGGAAGCATGTCACTTTTAATGTCAAAGTTTAGAATTATGGCCCTAATACTTTTCGTTTTGATAAATTTTGACCTACATTTCTATTTGAGATTCAACAATTTCAATCTCAAAGTGAACAGAGAACTTCACGTAGTATCAAGGACTAAAATATCGGTATCGACGAATATATCGGTACCTTGATTTTACGGATATATCGGCGGATATATCGATATCGGTGGATATATCGGTTTTTGCGCAAAAAATTTAAAAAATTTGAAAAAAAAATTGATTTTTTTTTTTTAACTTTATATAATATTATAAGTAACATTAATAAATAATTGAACTTAAATTTTAAATAAAAAGATATGTTAACAACAAATTTAGAGATAAACTATTATATAAATGTTGTCTCATATGATAACATGACAAATTATCATACAAAATTAATACATGACCTAATAATAGCTTGAACTCCTACGAGGTTCAAATGAATAAGATGACATGCCATCTTGAGGAGTTTCAAATGTATAAGATGACATGTCATCTTGAGTCAAACAATATTGATGCCAACTTAAGACACTAGACCAATTTTCAGCGTAATCATGGAGATAACTTTCATATGTTTCTTTATTTCTTCCAATTGTAGTTCCATAAATCGGATAATGTGGATTGACCCAATATGGTTGACTATGTTGATGCATTCTTGAACCTCCATGTGACATTTGAAAAGAAAAAAAAAAATAGCACCGACAAAAAAGAAAAAAAAACTAGCAGAAATTGAAAAATTGGACCGATAATATAGTTCTCGATATATCGAGATAAATTAACAAATTTGTACACAGCCTATCCGATAAAAAAAAATCGCCGATATATCGCCGATATTACAACGAATTTTGATAGCACTCGAATTTCGTATCGGAACCTTCATTTTTCCGATATATCGGCGCCTAACGACGATATTTTAATCCTTGCGTAGTATTAAGATCAAAATAAAATAAGTTTCAGAATAATTTGAAGAAATAAAAATTGTGAAATAGTTAGATGTTATTAAATGTATAGTTTAACATTAATCATATTAATATATAGTTACTTAACACTTAAAATCTTCTAGTATTTTCATTAAATCATGTATATAGAAGTCTATATTAAGTATATATATGATTAATAATATATACCATGTAACATAAATTGATAAAATAATATATGAGATTTTTATTTGTTCAGAGGCAAATGATAAAATTAATATTTTCTTTATATTTAAAGAATGAGTATGGATATTTTATGAGATCATCTGACAAATCTGATTTTGTGAGATAAGTTAACATTCCACACTCCATATCCCACAAAATAGAGATTTACGGTATTAAAAAATTTTGTATTTATTTTATGGATCTATACAAATGTGGTTTGACATTATGTATATATAATATAAATAATATATATATATATATATATATTAATTAGTAAAATGAAATACAAATTAGGTTATCCCGAAGGAGGATCTCTAGTGCACCCAATCAATTCAATAATGCACACTATAGATGTTATAACGATATTCAACACAAGTTATGTATTAATAGAAAATAGAAGTTTTGTATATAGAACTCTCGATAATATTTTGTTTGTCTTAGATAAATAGAAGATCCCATATATAAATTTAATTATTTATTTTTGGTCAACTAAATAACAATACAATCTTTTGTAACGTATAAAGTTGCACTTAAGACCTTCAATGTATTCACCAATCCATCATCCAAACTTTATTATAAGTAATCACTAGTTACTTATAAGGTTCATACTATCAAATTCAATTTAACACAAATGTAATTTATGAAATATTACCCTTTTTTTTTGGGACAATATTTGAAATATGAAATGCCTTTTGACAATTAATTTCATGTTATAATTTTTTTTTTTAATTACAGTCCAATTTTGATTATTAGAGATGTAAATGTTGACGTGACACTATACATTTGGGATTATTAGAGATGTAAATGTTGACGTGACACTATACATTTGGGATTTTGATTGCATGGAAGAGGAAAATTAGACAATGTGGTATTAAATGGACAAAAAAACTACTCACTTGGGAGCACACAGATCAATTTTCCATCTACACAACTAAAACCCCAATTTTAATGTAGCACATTTATATCGGTGAGGTTATGTTAACAATTATCGCAGGAAATCAAATTTCCAACTAAATCATTTGTAAAAGAACAGAATTAAAAGTTCATTATAGAAATTCGTAAAATTAGTGAAAAAAAATAGACAGCCCACGTCACTAACTAGGGGTGAGCATGAATCTCAGAAATAACTGAACCATGGAGAAACTCGAACCAAAACAATCCGAACCGATAAAAAACTCGAACCAAAACAATCCGAACCGATAAAAAACCGTTGATTATTTGACTTTATCCGAACTGAACCGCTCCGATTAATTTTTTTGTCAAACCCGAATTGTACTGAACCGAATAATCGATACAAAACCGAATAGAACCAATTTCAAAGAAGTAACTATATACAAATTTGTATGTATCATTGAATTCATTTTATTGTATTGTTATATTGGATTAGTTACATATCAAAGTTTTATTATTATTATTTAATACTATTTTAATTTTAAGACTTCTTAGAATAAAATAACAATTAAATAATAAAATAAAATAATTTTAATGAATAATTTTGGAAGCACTTAAAATCTATTAACTTCAATAGGTATTAATCAAATAATTAATTTATAACTTATATAAAGTAATGCATAAGATATTTTGAAAGATGAACTTTCTGATTACTACTTATGAGGTATAGAAAGATTTCGAAGAATAAAATTTAAAGAAAATTTTGAATGTAATATTTATTTTTCATAAGAGTCCTACTTCAGTAATTTATCAAATCTAATTTATTAGATTATGACTTGTTTTAAGATATAAATTAAATAACGTTGTACGATATATTTGTTTATTTATTTTTTGCATTTTGTTTCAATTAATATTTATTTTAAATTATAAAAATCTAAATCTCCGAAACCCGAATTGATTCGCTCCATTTTTCCCGAATCCCTGAAGGAACAAAACCGAAGTGACGGAGCAATTCTGGATATTTTTTTTTTCAAATTCTCCGAAAATCTCCGAACTTTGGAGCAATTTCGGAGATTTCCTTATCCCCGAATTGCTCTGGACCGTGCTCACCCCCACCACTAACATAAAAAATTTCCCCTCAGCTACAATAGTATAATATAAATTTCAATTAAAAAAAACTATATTTATAAAACATGATATTCGTTTTACATAAAAATTTCAAAACATGGGTGGTTTTCCAAAGAGGAAGGAAGTACAATTAAAGCAAATTAAAATCTAGAAACAAAACAGTTGAACCAAGAATTAGAAAGGTATATGTATGGCATCATCAAGACAAAGACTCATTCCAAATTAGTTGACTGAGATTTAAGAATAAAGACTTTTATTTAAGACAAATGAGTTCGTTACCAAAAGAGGATGAGTTTGGCAAAATAGTGCTATTAAATCAACTAATGCTTATTTCTTAGCTTCCAAACAATTCTTACATGGCTGTCCATTACCTATTGATTTGTACATGAAAGCCCTCTTTCAACTACGTTTTTCTAAGTTTAACTTAAATAGTACCCTTGCTTTACAATTAATTATTTTTGTATATTAATGACGATTAATATATCTAAGTTTTACTTTAATTGTACCCTTGCTTTGATTATATATTAAACAATGTGTATTAATGACGATTAATTTCGACACTAGTGCGTTATTAATGGAAATCATTTTTTTAGAATTAAATGAAACCTACCGACTACGCTTTTCTTCATTATCATTTACCTAAAAGGTGAGTTAGCAAGTATAATTTAAGATAATTAAATAAAAGATAATTGAGGCTCTAAATATTAGTTTGAAACATTCCAACTACTTAATTAATTCAACACAAACGATCACATTTAATGATTTAATCCTCTTAAAAATGATCACATTCTTAGAAAAATCTAAGAAACAATTATTCTCGTTGGTAGGAGTGATAATTAAATGAAATCGTCTCATGTATATAATTTCTTTGAGACATAACTCTACTATACCTACATGTCAAATTAATTTTTACTAGATCGAGACCTACTATCCACACGTTAAAATCATTTTTTATTATAAGTTGTGAGTTGACTCATTTCACGAAATATTTAAAGTCATGAAACGTTCTAACAATATTCATACTTAAAAATAGCATACTCTATTCATTTCGTAAAGATTGTCCACTTTCATTTTTCACTCAAATTAAAAGAACATTTTTGATGTACTAGGAAAAAAATAACCACGAATTTCGTTTTATACCCTTATTTATTTTCTAAAAAAAATCATTAATGACAAAAATTAGTATTTCCCGCTAACCATCTACACACATTTTCATGGATTAAAGTAAGGATATATTTTTGAAGAAATTACATTTCTAATTAAAAAAAAAAAAAAGTTACTATAATTTAAGACCAAGAGAAACTGTGAAACTAAGATAATGTGATGTGATTGATTACGAACTTGGATTAGGTGGATTTGATAAGCTCCATATTCATGATGGTTACAACCAATTAACTTAATAGTTGAAATTTTGGGTGCATCTTACTTTCTAGTTTCTTGGTAAGTTAATCCAAATAAGAAAAATTAAGCCAAATTTAAGTGGTGATTCAACGCAAGAAATGCATGTTTATGGATATGAAATCTACATTTTGGCTCTGTCAGTATAAATTATATGTATTTTATGGATATGTATTTTTATTTTTGTTATATATTTTGGCTCTGTCAGTATAAATTATATGTATTTTATGATAATATATGATACACGTTAATAAAAATTAAAATAAAATTGATTCCCGACTAAAAACCAAATTAACGAAAATATGTGTTTATAAAGGAGGCTTTAGTTTCATGTAAAATTAGTTGTAATTCATCATCCCTACACATATGTATAATCTGTTATTATTTTAAAATAGAATGAGTTTAATTAAAACTCTGTTCGATTACAACTCGCTCAAATCAGCTTTTTTTTTTTCTTTTTCTATAGATAATTTGACCTACTCAAATTGACATATATATATATATATATATATATAATAACAGAAGTCAGTCAAACTAAATGGTAATTTTATTAAGAACTAAGGATAATTTGGTAATTCAACATTTTTAAGGGTAATAGGAAAAAAAATTCATTTTACGCGTAAGTTTTAAAAATCAAAAACCGCTTCTTCACATCCTATTTTTTCAAATCATCTATCTCTATCTTTTTTTTAGAAAAAGAATCTATCTCTATCTATACATATAAAAACAATTTTTTTTTTGTGAAAAAACTGTTCAGGCTATTTCTTAGGAGTTATTTTGAGCAATTACTTTCCCCAAATTCTATACATTGTTGTAACCCACGATTCAAAATAAGATTTACTAACATAAAAATCACATTAATTTTTTTTCTCTTTTTTTTTTGGAGCGTGATTGTGGGAATTGTTGGGTCAGATTTCCAATTGTAGTTATCTGAATTGTGTTGTATTAAAGTATCATATTGATATTATTAGTCTATTCAGTTTATCGAAAATATTGATTGATACAATTAGTCTATTCAGTTTATCAAAAATACATAAGAGTTATTTGAGTTGAGTTGTATTAAAGTATTATATTGATATTATTAGACTATTCAGTTTATCGAAGATATATTGCAGATCAAAAATATATAATATAGAAGTTATCTGAGTTGAATTGTATTAAATCATCATATTGATATAATTTGTCTATTATTGGAGTTACCTAAGTTGAGTTTATAGAATATTTAAACTCAATTTATTTGTTAATTGCCATAAAATAACTGCGCAATATTCAAGTGATTTGACTTGAGTTTATTAAATATTTATAGACATACATTATATTTTTTAGCTTTCTTTTTCTAAGTAATTTGGGTTGAGTCATCAGACTGATACGATTTATATTAGATGAAGTTATCAGATTGATATAATTAATTTTTTTGGTTTATCGATATTTGGTTTGTATTATATTATTTAGTCATTTATAATTTTGATTACATATATTGAAGTCATTTGAATTAAGTTTATAAAATATTTCTTTATGTATTATATTCTTGAAGTTATCGGATTGATATAATAAGTTTATTTTCTTTAAAGACATTTGGTTTGTATTACATTCTTAAGTCATTTATAATTTTCATTACATATATTGAAGCCTATGCTGAGTTAATGAAATATTTCTTTTTTTTGAAGTAATTTGACTTACGGTTATTGAATACTTAGACGCAATTCATTTTTACAATGATTGATATAATTTATATTTATAAGTATATAATAGCAGAAGTCATTCCAAATATGGTAACCAAACTTTTTTCATATTTATAGGTATATTCCAAATATGGTAACCAAACATTTTTCATGTTAATTTTTTCTTACTAAAAATAGAAAGTTAATATTTCTTTTAATTTAATTTTTTTAAAATAATGAGAAAAACGCTTCATTAGAAAAATCTTTCCTTTTTTTATATTATTAATATTATATTTGATGTGTTCTCTAATTTTATTTTTTTTCATTACATTTTAGGTGATATAATTCATCATGTGAAATATTATTGAAACCGTGTATCGCACGGCGGATATAGCTTTTGATTGTTCATTACTTTATTGTTGATATTCTTGAGTGTAGCTTATGCACACGCTCTATTTAATCATTTGTAGTTGATATTCTTGAGTGTAGCTTATGCACACACTCTATTTAATCATTTGTAGCTGATATTCTAGAGTGTAGTTTATGCACACATTCTATTTAATCATATGTTTTATTCCATCATAATGTTAGTTCCTATATAAGTACACCGTCTCTCCTCTGAGTTTGCTACATAGATCTTAATTCTGATTTTTGTTTGTGATTTTTGTTGATTTTAAATCTTACTATACATGTTTGTGTTAAAAATGGGATAGCAGTATTTTTGTCTTAGCAGTTTAAAAATGGGATACAGTATTTCTGTCTTAGCAGTTGAACATTATACTTTGGGAATGGGTAAGCTTATAATAAAAATTCAAAGTAAAAGATATTGACAAAGTAATGCAAGTTTTGGTTTTTCTAGGAAAAACAATTACATTTTATGTATTTTGACGCATTCAGTCCTCTTATTTCATTTTAATTTCAGAATATTCTAAAAATTTAAATAATGGAAACTTGGTTTAAGCTTCTTTGTTTTCATAATAACAGTTTAGAATGAAAGCTCTTGCTGCTTTGAATGATGCGACCGTTGTTGAATCCGAACATTCTACTTTAATTCCGAACTCAACATCACATTTTATGGATGTACTATGAATCCAGGATGGCATTCATTGAGGTGATGAATCTAATCTAGGGATGGGGAATCAATCATAATATCATGTTCTAATCAGATTTCTATAATATTACATTTTGTTATATCAGAGTTGTTCTAATCAGATTTTTATAATATTAGATTTTGTTATATCAGAGTTTTTGATATTTTTTTAGAATCAAATTGAGATTGTCATGTAATTTTTTTATATCACATTTTTTTAGCATTCTATTATATCAGATTAATCAAATTTTTTTAGCATTCTATTATATCAAATTAATCAGATTGAGACTTTTGTTACATCAGATTGAGATTGTGGTCAACCTATTATATCAGATTTTATTATATCAAATTGAAATTGATTTATGTTACATTAGATTTATTGAGAAAGAATATTAGATTTTGTTATATCAGATTGAGATTGTCATATAATTTTTTATACCACTTTCTTTTAGCAATTATTGAGTTCTATATCAAATTAAGATTGATTTCTGTTACATTAGATTTATTGAAATCTCTTATATTAGATTTTGTTATATCGGATTGAGATTGTCATATAATTTTTATATCACTTTCCTTTAGCAATTATTGAGATATATTATATTAGATTTTGTTATATCAGATTGAGATTGTCATATAACTTTTTATATCAGTTTCCTTTAACAATTTATTATATCATATGATTGATTGAGATCTGTTACATCAAATTCAGATTGTCATCAGATTGATATTGCATATATATTTTTTACATCACTCTATTATATCATATTTTGTTGTCATCAAATTGAGATTGCATATAAGTTTTTTACATCACTCTATTATATCATATTTTGTTATATCAGATAAATATTGTTGTTTTACACCCTGTTATTGATTTTGATATAAACCTTTTATTTTATATATCTTAAGGCATAGTGTTATAATTTAGAGATCAGTCCCACCCATATGACATCACGTTTGCTTGCAATATTTCAACAAATATCACCATCTTTTAAGCATTTGAAAAGTCGAGATATAATCACATCTCTCTTATATAATACTCAGTGGAAATCACATCATGGTCAACAAACGTAAAGTTGTTAACTAGAGAGTGCAAATGTAAAGAAGATAAGACAATGAAGAAAATAGTAGAGTTCTGAATATGAAAATAAGTTATCACAAAATTCTATGAGGTAAAAACAAATTGGAGAAAATAGTAGAGCTCTGAAAATGAAAATAAATTATCATAGAATTCTATGTGATAAGAGACTATTAATGAAACTTTGATGCAAACAAACTATTGTAGCTGCTCTATACCAAGATGAAAAATGTTTGAATCAAACTTTCAAAAGGTTCTCAAAAGTCATATGGTGCAATAAATTTAAGGAAAAATTCAATTTTGGCCCCATAGGAATGCCTCTGGTCCGATTTTGGTCCTTCAATAGGCATTTTTGGCCTATTGATCGATTTCCATTATATATTTAACGGTCTGGCACGTGCAAGTCACGTGGCCGTTGGCAGTTGGGCCAATAGATAGTGGATAAAACTCATTCCAACAGGGTTCAAATTGAATTTTTTCCTCATAAAAATTATAAATATACAAAAATTGTATTTAATTAGTGAAATTTTTAAAAATCTCTCTAATAATTTATAAAATATATTTAAAAAACTAATAATTTAAAATAAAATCATTGAGATGATCATTTGAAATTGTGAAAACAAATTATCAAAAAGCATTATATATGTGAAAGAATTATAAAATATAAAGAAAACAATAGTTATGAAATATAAATAAACTTTCAATATTATTGCAAAAAAAACTAATAGTTGTGAAAATAAATTTTCAATATTTTTACAATTTATCAAAATAAAATTATACAGTTATAGAAAATAAATTTAGAATATATATATATATATATATATATATATATATATATATCTCGTTATATATACAAAAGTAAGACCAAAGAGCCACATGACAAGTCTACAATGTTTTCATATTAAATATGCTAATTAATTGCTACAAATTTAAAGTTGATAAGAAATATTATTATTACTAAATAATAAATAATATATAAATATTAATTATATTTATCTAAATAACATATGTTAGAGTTCAATGATAGATATTATTATATATTTAAAATTTGTTAAATTTAAAATGTAAAGAAAAAATATAAATAGATATAAAAGAAAAAAAAAACTAAAATAAAGGTGGGCAGTTTGAAAATTATTATTCAAACTTATTAATTATTGAAATCAAATAATTTTTTAAATATATAATTTAAAATAAATTATGGAATTTATTTGTGAAATGTTGACTTTCATTTTTTATCATTTAATTGAAAATAAAAGTTGAGGGTTGTTACAAATGTAAAGAATAAAAAGCAAACTAAAAAAATATGGTGGGTGGGTTGAACAATATAATAGGTATAGCAATGTATATTTTTTTCAAAATAATAATAATTTTTTAAAATGATCATCTACAAATACAATAAATATTTTGACAACTAAATAACTTTTTGATCATATTTTATTATATTTAATGTTAAATTAGACGATATATATATTGCACAAATCATAAATTTAATTTTGTTGTGTAAATTATATTTAATTTTTTTTAATTTCACTAAATTTAAATTTTTTTATTAAATCCCGTGTATTACACTAAGTGTGTGTATATATATATATATGATTTTATTATATTTACAAAAATATATAAGAAATGCCAAAATGAGTGAAAATATAAATAATAGTCTAATGAATAGATTCATAAATAAATTTTAAAATGAATTAAGAAGCACCAGAACATTTTCATCAATTTTTTATGAATAAAATTATAAATTTAAAAATAAACTACATACATTCATAAATTAAATTCGAATGAATTAACAAAATCGTCAATAAACTAAAATAGTACGAAAATCTAAGATATAATAAATTTCAAAGAATTTTTTTTCGATCCTAATATATATTTTCATTCCTATAAGGTCAAAATTGATATTTTTCTCTATATATGACACATTTGACACATGCTAATAAAGAGATGTCCTCACGGTTTTTATTAGAAAAACTAACGAAGAGGGCCAAAATTGATTATTTTTTTTTCTTTTTTGAACCTAGGGGCCAAAATCGGACCCGAGTCTTTCCTACAGGGTCAAAATTGAAATTTTCCCAATAAATTTACTCAAATATTATTGATATTGACATTTGATATATGTTATATCCATTGATATTTTCGTAAATTTAAAATATTGATATTTCTATAGATATCAATATTTTAAGTTTGGTGTTGCCATGATACAAATTAAATCTTAATTTATAAAATATATATTAACAATAATTTAATAAAAATATATACAAAGAACTATATTAAATATAATATGTCTTTTTATAATTACATCAAAAGTTGATTAAAGTAATTTAACATGACTTTGATTAATCGTGCCTTGAAACGTACTATTGACTCTAAGTATAAATTTAAACAATTTAAATATACTGATAATATCATATGCACTTCTTATATTTAATCCTGTGCATCGCACGGGTGCACTGCTAGTGTGAAGTAAAACTAAACCTATGGATAATACACTAAATAAATAAAATAAAAACTTAATACGAACATATGATGATACTATTAGTTTGATCTCTTTTTCAGAAAAAATAAATATTTTTATATTCTGTTGTGGGATGGTCGTAATCGATGACGTGGATTTTTCATGGGCCAGTCAAACTTCATGGGCTTCGGCCCGTTCACTGACCTGGCGTAGTTTGGGCCGAAGCCATCTGTGCTTTCTTATAAATTGTTAGAATATTGGAGGTGCTATATCAAATTTATCTATTAAAAGAAGTACTAATTAACTGATAAATTAATCATGTATTAACTCGTACAAGTGTATTTTATAATTTAGTAAATATACTCTAATCAATTTAAAATTCATCATAATTATCAATTTATTCAATTGAATGTGAACTATTCTAAATATATTTACAGTTCAATGAATATGATTCTTATATTGTATTCTATGAATTTGATTAATTAAGTTAATTGATAGTACTTATTAAATAATACCACAAACTGACCCAAAAAAATAATAATAATAATACCACAAATTTCGAGTTTTAAGAACCCCGAAACTTTCTACAAATTTAATCAAAATTAATACTTTATAATTATAATATCTTGCAAAAATAATATTTTATAGAACTTCGAATCCTATATTTACGAGGTTTAGTAGTACTTCAGAATCTCAGATTCTAAGTCTTACTTACATTCTCCTCTATATATTCTGATTTAATCGTGCAATTTTTTATTTCTTCGAAACCCATTATCTTCTAGGTTTGTTTTACATGTTTTCAATTTTTTTTTTTTTTGGTTAATTTTTATCGTAAAAAAAAGTTGGTATATATCTCTGCCGTGATTTCTTGTGTTATTTCACCTGTGTATTCTTTTTCTTATTATTTTTAGTGGGTCTTTACAATTTTGCTTAAATAAAATGCGTGATTTTTTATTGTTTTTTTGGAGCTATTTGGATCAATCAATTCACATATATAATTAGAGAATTATCCATGCATGCTAATAGTAATGTGTTGTTAACTCCAGTTTGCTTTGTTATTGATTCTTACATAGTGTGTAATTATGAATATGGTGTCTAATGATCAAGAATTCTCACATAATGTTTGAACCTTCTTTAAGCATGTTTTGACTGCAAGAAGTGTCTATTTGCTTAATTTGTTGGTTTAATTGATAAGTATTTGTATTCTGGCATTGTAGGTGTGCCCTAATTTAGACAAACAATCAAGAAAAAGCTAGTTAATTTTGCTCCAATGGAGGAAGGTTATGTCTATACCAATGATGGAACAGTGGATATCCACAAAAGACCAGCAAATAAACAGAAAACTGGAAATTGGAGAGCATGTCGTTTCATTCTTGGTGAGTTTTCGATTTTCAATCCAAGCCCTATTTGATCTAATTAGCAATGATATAGAATCTGATTTCTTGTGGAATTAAACAGTTACTGAATGCTGTGAGAGGTTGGCATACTATGGCATGAGCACCAATTTGGTGAACTATCTTATGATTCGTTATAACCAAACGAATGCTAAAGCATCAAACAACGTCACTAATTGGTCCGGAACGTGTTATATAACACCCCTAATCGGAGCCTTTCTAGCCGATTCTTACTTAGGAAGATACTGCACCATCGCCACTTTTAGTACCATATATGTCATTGTAAGTTGTTGCAACGACTCTGTTTGTTGTTCTTGTCTGTGTTTTTCGATGATTTGATTTGTAATGTATGTACCTCTTCTTGGTGCAGGGGATGGCACTGTTGACTTTATGTGCTTCGGTTCATGGGCTAAAGCCCGAATGTGGTAAGGATGGTTGCAATCCGACAAAGTTTCAAACAGCGATTTGCTTTGTTGCTTTGTACTTGATTGCATTTGGGACCGGTGGGATCAAGCCGTGTGTGTCGTCCTTTGGGGCTGATCAATTTGATGAAAACGATGAGAAAGAGAAGAAGATGAAGAGCTCGTTCTTTAACTGGTTCTATCTCTCGATCAATGTTGGTGCTCTGATTGCTTCGTCGGTTCTTGTTTGGATACAGATGAATGTGGGGTGGAGTTGGGGATTCGGTATTCCTGCTGTGGCTATGGCTATTGCAATTGCAGCTTTCTTCTTTGGGAGTAGCCTTTATCGCCTCCAAAAACCGGATGGGAGTCCTTTCACTCGAATAGCTCAAGTCGTCGTTGCTAGCTTGAGAAAATTTCGAGTGAAGGTTCCATCAGATAAGTCTCTTCTTTACGAGACTAGTGATTCGGAATCTAACATCCAAGGAAGCCGAAAGCTTGAGCATACAGAGAAATTCAGGTACATAATCTAACGATGTAAATTTCTTTAAATATCGATCAAAGAAACAGAGTTGAATAACATGTTTTGAACGTGTGATTGCTTAGGTGGTTCGACAAAGCTGCAGTGAAGACAGAATCCGATGATGGGAAAGTGAGTCCGTGGAGGCTTTGCACGATAACACAAGTCGAGGAATTGAAATGCCTCGTCGGATTACTCCCCGTTTGGGCATCGGGGATAATTTTCTCGACAGTATACAGCCAAATGAGCACAATGTTTGTGATACAAGGGAACACCATGGACCAGCACATGGGGCCCAAGTTCAAGATCCCGGCTGCATCTCTTTCGCTCTTTGATACCCTAAGCGTCATATTTTGGACAATCGTGTACGATCAAGTGATCATCCGTTTGGCAAGAAGGTACACGGGCCATGAGAGGGGGTTCACTCAGCTTCAAAGAATGGGAATCGGGCTCGTGCTTTCAATCGTCGCCATGGTTGTGGCCGGTACACTTGAGGTTATTAGGCTCGCGTATGTTAGAAGGAATGACTACTATGACCTTGAGACGATTCCCATGTCTATTTTCTGGCAAGTGCCTCAGTACTTTGTGGTTGGGTGTGCTGAGGTTTTTACATTTATTGGACAGTTGGAATTTTTTTACGATCAGGCGCCCGACGCTATGAGGAGCTTGGGTGCGGCTCTTTGTCTTGCGACTAATGCTTTGGGTAATTATTCGAGTACATTGTTGGTGACGATTGTGACCAATGTTACCACAAGAAACGGGAGGGTCGGATGGATACCGGATAATCTAAACCGGGGCCATCTCGACTATTTCTTTGGCCTCCTAGCTGTCCTTAGTTTGATCAACTTCTTAGTCTATTTGGTGATTGCTAAATGGTACACTTACAAGAATGTGGCTCATCTAAAGGACCAACATGGTTCTCAGCAATAGAGTACCATTTATGACATTCTTTATTCTTTGATTAAAACTCAGTGCAATTGATTTCTCTATGTTGGTATACTGTTGTTGCCTTATCATTTGCTTGTACTAATCTTGGACCCCTTTTGTTTTTATATATAGATTCTATTCTTTTATGTTGAAATTATTCAACACATTTCAATCTCACACTAGTGCATCAACTTTGTTGACTAAGATAGATAAATTGCTTCATTTATTTATGATGATGCTTAATGCCTTTGGATTACGAGCCCCTCTCTCCATCTTTATTCTTGTCAATCTCCTTTTATTTTATCTACAACTAGACCATGTTGGGATGGTTTTATTGCCACTTTTTGACTTTAATTTCTTTGTATTTTCTCTACCTTGGAGCTTTCACATGTAACCATTTATTCTACATAAATCGAGCTTGAATCAAACTGAACATATTGAAGTAGTTTGATATTGTCTCACATATCTTGACATGTTCTTTTCTTAGAGTTTATTACATTCATCGAATGCACGACTTCTAGTTTACTAGACCTCAAATCAACAACATTTGAGATGATGTTAAAACAACCAAGAAACTCTTATCTTAGCCAAACAAATCTGCTCAATGAGAAACAATGTTTAGAGAAAAAGGGCACACCTATATAAGCATGTGTGTGCAAACACAAAAGTACATACATAAAGAGACAAAGCTTAAGCATGCCATGAAGTAACATTCCATTTGAACCAAGAGAGTCACATTATCAAGATAAATCAAGATCACATTTTTCTCATTATTAAAATACTCAAGACCTTCACATTATCATGATTAAACCTTCAAATGCATTGCAAACAACATGATCCAGTTGGAGATGTGATTACACAACAAAGTAATAACCATTAAACCAAACAAAACAGAGGACCTTCAATCTCAATACAGCCTCAAGACACTTCTTGCAATAGAGTGTGAGCTATTCGTCTTCATCTTCCCCGTCCCACCTCGCCTAATACTCCTCATCGGAGTCAAATAAAACCGCAAAAGCCCATTATCGACATGGTTAGGAGAATACCTAGCACTCCGATTCTTCTCCAAAACAAACTCGTCCTTCCTCTTCTTCCCATTCACCATTTCTACGCTCGGTTTTCTCATACTCCCAAACGATCCACCTATGTGATGATGCCCACCATTTCTCAAGCTCACACTACTATTGCTTCGAAACATACCTCTATTGAACCGACCCCTCAAATCCCCGTTCCAAGATTCCGACAACGACCTCTCTACCACCCCGTTTACCCTACTATACTTCTCCTCGTCGTCGTCATCCTCGTCTTTATTCCCACCACTACGACGCTGTATAAACCCCCATATTCTCCAACTCCATCTCCGAGACTTTTTCGCCTCCTTTCTATCCCCGTTGCCTATCAAAGAATTGTTACTATCCCCCCTATGGCTATACCCCCCACTATTCAATTCAAATGCTTCACAACAATCCTCTCTAAGAGAGTGTGAATGTATATCCCCCACCATCACTTTAGCCCCCTGAAAACAATCCGCCGTTGTGGGCGAAACCTTGGCGTTCGACGCCATCTTTACCTCGTCGATCTCACCCTTCCTAATCGAGCTAGACCTATCAAGACTCTTCCTTCTCCTCGAAGAAGAATCCGAGTAATACTCCCTAGTTTGCATTGTCCCACCAGGAACAACACCAACCTCAACCTCGTTCATCGATGGCTCCTCCACCGGAATCTGCATATCACAACGAGAAACGGGCCCGGATGGTCCAGACGGCCCGGATGGGCCGTCCTCCATTACAGAGACCATTGGTGCCATTCTTGGGAAGCTCCTGCCTATTAGATAACCATCCCAAGATGCTCTAGGCTCGTCGAATGAATATCTGGGATCATCGAAGCTGATTCGACCTGCATCGAGGGAGAACCTTGGATCGGTGTCGCAGGACCTTCTTCCAAACCCGTAATCAGCAATCTCTGACTGAGTCTCTCTGTACTGCCTGGAAATTGGCTTCTCTACAGGCAATGTGGCGAAGTCATCGCCATTGTTGTGCTTCTTAAGCTTCTGTTTGCGCCTCCATTTGTGCCATTTCTTGCTGAAAACAGAAGCTGCAGCCCAGAAAACCCCGCCTGAGCTCTTCTTCTCCTGGGTATCAAGATCGATGTGCTCTTTCATCTTCAAGCTGCTAACACTCGCTGCCTCTTCTTCTTCTTCCACTATTTCTTCTTCAACCACATTCTCCAAAGGAGAATCTCGAACGGACCTTATTTCGTCGTCATCGTCTTCTTCGTCGTGAGCAATGGCTTCCTCTACGGTTTCAGGGTCTTTAAAATCCTCTTCGTTTTCCGTTTCCTCAAGAACAGGCTTATCCGTCACCGATGAGGGTTTGTTACTACCAGGTTTATTCTCGTCGTCGAGAGAAAAGAGCGACCAAAGAGTATTTCTCACTCTAACATCGCAGGATTTTCTCTGGGGCTCAAAATGGAGCCCTAAAGCCTCGTTCTTGGAAGCAGAGAAGGACTTGGTGCGACGCAGTTCGGGGAAAAACGAGGCGGCTTTCGCGGGCTTCGGAGGCGGGGGTGGAGGGGGGAAGTTGCAGGGTTTCGAGGTGGAGGAGAAGAGGGATTTAATGGCAGCCGCGGCCGCGGCGGAGGCGGACGACGGTCGGCGGGAGGAGGAAGGGGTGTTGGAGGAGGAGTTATCTAGGGTTGTGAGGCGCTCGCAGAGGCAGGAGGGGCAGAAGCCGGTGAACTGCTCGGTGGGGTGGCGGTCGCAGCTGAAGGAGGAGCGCGGCGGCTGCGGCGGCGGCGGCGGAGGCGGCGGAGCTGTTGGGTCTGTGGAAGTGGGATTCATAACCGTCAGAAGCTATTGTGCGCACCCCGTCCCCTGCTCATGTTAGTAACTGCTGCAGCGATGGAGCATTCCAGAATGTGCTTTCATCGGAGCGTGTTTCCGAGAGTGTGTAGTGTGTGAGAGAGAGAGTGCAGAGAGAGAGAGAGAGAGTGCAGAGAGAGAGAGAGAGAGAGATTAAAGGAGGAAAGGGGGAAGGAAAATGGTTTTACTTCTACTCTTTAAATTCACTTTCTACTTTTCCGTTGGTACCCCTTCGAAAGTACGGTTTTGCCCTTTGTTGCTGAATATAATATGTGACAAATTGGCAATCAACGTGTTGGATTATTTATTTATTTCTTTTACATTTTGGTCTCAAATAATAAATTAATAGTAATCACATTAATATTTTATTTAAAAGGTTGAATTATTTTAATTGCATGATAAGCATTTTGATCTTCAATTCGTTGTAGGTAAAATTTCTATTTGTCAACTTTTAATACTTATTGTTATTCATTTATTAGATTCATTTATAAAATTCTTTTATTCTAATTCTCTTTGAGAAATCTGTCTAATATATAGGAACTAAATTACTATCTTACTTCTTTTATATGTATTTAACCACACATACATACCACATGAGAATGTGAAGTCCACGGGCTATCACATGAACTGCACCCATATTTAATTTCATGTCTGCATTTATAATTTAATAGTGTTGAAATAATTGATAAATGTTCTTATAAAATGGGGAAAGATATAAAATTCGTGTGAAGCTGAATAACACATTAATACTTTGTATTGTAGGACAAATAACATAAGAGTTGGACTAGTGTGTAACTAGTGTATGGATCTTAGATCCATGCACTCGGATTGGGTCGGGTCGGGCTAAATCCAACACGGATCCGTGCATTTTTTTCTTTTTTTCCGCGCATTTTTTTTTTTTTGCCCCAACCTTTATGTTGTGTTAGGCATACCTTTATATTATATTAGTCATACATTTATGTTATATTAGTAATACTCTTATTTTCAGATTTCATACTTTAACCCTAAACTCTAATTTCGGCACAATAAACCCTAATTTGGCACAAGTTGTAGATATTTACATTTATATGATATTACTCATACATTTATATGAGATTATTTATACATTTATATCAACATAAATATACATTTATGTAATATATATAAAAGTACAACTAACATAATTAAAAGGTATGACTAATATAACTAAAGGTATGTTTAATATAACTAAAAGGTAGCCTTACAAAAGGTATGTCTAACATAACTAAAATGTATGTCTAACACTACTAAAAGATATACTTAACATAACACTAAAAGTATGACTGACATAACTAAAAGGTATGTATAACACAACTAAAAAGTATAGTTAACATAACATAAAAGGTATATCTAACATAACTAAAAGGTATGTCTAACACTACTAAAAGGTATGCTTAACATAACATAAAGGTCAGACAACTAGGAGCATGTTTGGGCGGATTTTATCTGCAACCTAGAGGCGCGTGCGGGCGCGTCCGAGTGCGTGACAGGCCGGGTTGGAACTGGTGCATGGATCTATGATCCATGCACAATGTGTATATAAGTTTTTGTGATAACATAATTTGACATTGTATTCTGTATGTATCAAGATTCTTCATATAAAATCTATATGCAGCGTAAACGATATCGATATTTATCAATGAAATTGAATTGAAAACAAACTCATTTCCTAGTGTCAAATAGGATAAATGGTAAAATAAACATAGATATGTAGCTCAAAATGTAGAATAAAAGCAAGACATCTTTTTTTTTATGAAAAATGGATCGAAAAATCCTCTTCATAAAGTGATATTCAATCTGGTACAGATTCTGAAGATCGTAATTCGAATCGTGAAACACAAATTTTTTTAATTTTTATTATCTTACTTCCTTTCACGCCATCAAAATCATTAGAAAAAAAATATCGAAATCATCTTCATTGGTAATGGAATTTAAATTGCAAAACAAAAATAAAATTATTTTCTTTTAAAAAATGCCTTTTTTTTTTGCTTCCCCTCTTTCTAACATCACTGTAGTTATATCATATATATAATAGTATATATTTTGTTAGTGAGGGCACTTTGGATTTTCAAAGATTCCTGTCGGAGAAAAAAGAAAAAGCTACCACGCCATCACCTCTCTCTCTCTCTCTCCTTTTCTTGTTTTTGTTTTTGGGGTTTCTTTTTGGATGGCTTTTGCATATCCATGAGAGTGGGGTTTCCTTATTTTGCATTTCAATTTTGGATTTTATGTTTCAAAAAAACCCCAAATCCAAACACTGTTCCAACCACGGAAACATTACTCTGTTCCGCTATTTTTGGGAACTCATTCTCCACTCTATCTACCTCTTTTTTTTTTTTTAATTATTATAATAATATTACATATATTTCCTCTCAAATAATATATCACATGTAATTTATTATATTAATATTCATATATTATATAATCATGATGCTACATATATTATTATTATTATTATTATACAAAAAATGGGCTTAGGTTAAAAGTAATAAACTTGTAGAAAAAAAGAGTTTGGATTGGAAAAATGTAAAAATTGGCCATACTTTAAATTTAAGTTATTCTTTTTATTTTAACTCTCAAAAGTATTAACTTTTATTAGAAATTATTACTTCTAACATCAAAAAAATTAATTTATTGGACTTGAAAAGTATCAAATTTGACTTTAAAATATTATATATATATATATATATATATATATATACATGTGTGTGTGTGTTTACTATAGTACTACTAGTACTAGTTATTTACAAAGTATTAGTGAATTTTTATTGGAAGTTTTTTTTTTCTTTAATTAGTTATTTCATACAAGAGTATACATTGTTTAAGTAATTAATAATTTTACTAAATGAAATTCGCTTTTGAATTGATTATGTTGACTTACCTTAACTTATAAGATTTCATCATACAAATTATACACAAAAACTCATATGCAATTGTCCCACCGTGTGACGGTTGTACTTATAGTAGAAAAGGACATATTTATGGCTATAAAAGGTATATTTGAATAACTCTTGTTTATATTGTAAAAAGCATACTTATAAAACACATACTTATAGGTGAAAAACGCATACTTATACCTGTTAAAAGCATATTTGAATCTCATCGCATGTGAGACGGTCTCACAGAATAACTTCAAATTATAATCCATAAAATGATTTTATAAGAGAATATATAACTCTTATGTTTTTCTATAAGCACTTTTAAAGAAGATGTTTTAGCAAACACCACATAATTAGTTCAACATGATTTTACATATATATCTATTATTGACATATGTTAATATAATGATCGTTAATGTATCATATAGTAGAAAGATAATTAAGAACTATAATCTTTATAATGGGTGACACATATACAGTCAGCATACTAATATTTTTCAAATGTAAAATACACATGCATTAAGGTGTATATATTTAATCTTTCCCCTAAAGTTAGTTATATATTTATTTACATTTCAAAATATTTTAGCAACTTATCTTTATCTCAAAGTGATTATTAGATGAGTATTTGACCACTTTCCTTTTTTATTATCAAGTATAAAATTATGAATCTCTTAAATTAAACTAGGATTTTTTGTGGTTAGCTAGTATGTACCAACTTCCAACTAACTTAAGGGTCAATATTGATAATAGAAGACACAATAAGACATGGAGGTTATTAATGGCAGTCACATAATCATTGGAGGAATTTTATGGCATTATAATAATTACACTGTCAAATATAATTGTATTTTAATCTCATGTTTTATTTTTTGTTAGACATACAATATATGCATGGTAATCATGATTATTATATCATACTTATATTATATTAATTATAGTAATAAAATAAAATACAAGATTAAAAGATGGTGTATATAAATATAATTATGACCTTTTATTTTCTCAAGATTAACCAAATACTATGAACTCTTAATGATTACTCTTATCATGGTAGATAAAAAGACAATGATGCATCAAGCCAACATTAAGAAAAGTAAATATACAAAGTACTTTTGAGTTGGAAATAATTGCCTGCTTTTATAAAAAGAGGTGAAAATGATTTGAAAGTTTATTGTGGTAAAAGGTTTGGTTAAAAATTAAAAAAAAAGGAATCCAATTGAGAAACTCATGATGTCTTTTATGTTCAGTACATATTACCCAAGATAAAATACATTGAATATACTTGTCAAAAAAAAAAAAACCATTAAATATAATATATTAATTATTATTATTATTTATTTAAGACTGTGTGTGTAATATATATATATATATATATATATATATATATATATATATATATAATTTAAATTGTTTAAAGAAAGAGCAAAAGATTGAAGGAAAGTATTGACATGTTCAGATGGGTCCAAACTGTGTTTTCTGGGGAGTCGTCCTGATAAAGAAATGACCCTGCCATTTACAACATTTAATTTTGTTCTCTCTTTATTTTTTTTCTATAATAAGAATTATTAAAGGAAAAAAAAATTATGTTTAGTTTTTTAAATATAAATTCATATAGTATATATTTTTTACAAGCCACTATTTCTGATAATATCCTAATTCGCATCTTTAAAAAAAAAAAAAAAAAAAAAACCTACTCCGTTTGTATTAATGTGTCAGAGACAAATTAAGAAAACACTTGATAGTTATGATTATGTTTATCAAATGACAAGAGTACACCTTTGAAATATTAAAAGATGAATTAGTCAAAATGAACATAAGTATTTTATAATAAATGAAAGATCATATATATATATATATAAAGGACAATCCTAAATGGATCAATTTGATTCGAATCAATTGCATTTAATACCATTCACATCATTATAAAAAGATTTTTATATCCTCTTTTTTTTTTTAAATTTCAAAAAACTATATTAATTAATATCATATTTAGGGAATACAAGTTTTACCAAATACATTAATTAATTATATATTTATGAATGCAAAATAATTTGGATAGTTTGGCCAAGTTACTACACATTACATACTAATCCATTACATTTGGTACATAATAATCAATCGAACATTGGCTTTCTTTTGTTTTGTTTTTCTTTTCGTTTCTTTGTTTTTTTTATTTGATTTTTTTTTCATCTTTTCATTATATCTTTTTTTCTTTTTCTTTGTCACGTGAGATTCACTATATCAAGTGAATTTTTCATATTTATCTGAGTGTATATTATAATATCATATATTAATAATAAAAATACAGAAATTAAAGTAGTAGAATGGAAATATGAAAAAAAAATATAATACATCAAAAATAAATTACATTTAGAATTAAAAAGGGCAAATGTGCAAATATACACATAAGATTTATAGTGGGGTGCAAATACAATTCTAATCTCTTTGTGGGAGCAAATACACTTTTAAGGGTTAAGTTATGGTGCAAATACATCTCTAATGTTTATATTAATTATGCAATTTTATCATAATCTACTTTTCATGGATTTTTTTTTTTTTTTTTACATTCTTCCAACATAAGTTTTCTTCATTTTATTAAATAATTATTCTTTATTAATTTTTTTTATCCTAAATCAATTTTCCTAAATCAACATAAGCTCAACCTTGATTCGATTTTATTTTATTAAATATACATACAAATACATATATATATATATAAATACAAATACATAAGTTAAGTCAAATATATATATATATATATATATATATATATATATTGTGTTGTTTCATTTGTCATTAAAATATTTAATGTAAACAAACAAACTTGTTAAGGCATTTAATTTTTTCTTTAAAATAATTCTAATTTATTCGTTAATTAGAAATTTAGAGAAGTACTTAAAAAAAAAATGTAGAGAAATGAAATACATGTTTCAAAATTTTAAAAAAAAACATGATGTTCAACTTAAATTGTGAACATTGAAAATAACATTAAGTAAAGTGAATTTAATTTAGAGAGTGAAGAAAAAAAGATGATTCAAGCTATAAATTTTCTTTAAATAAATCTTTAATGAAGAGAGATGAATCTTCAATCTTAAATTTAAAAAAAATGATATATCTGACAAATCACACATTAACTTTTATTAATATTATAAATTTACCCAATTGATCCGGATCAATTTGATCCAGAGAGATTTATCCATATAAAAGTAAGATGGAAACTTGGAAGAAAGAAATTAATGTTCTTGATTGGTAATAAAAAAAACAATAAATGAATTGAGACAAGTTTAATTTTATAAAGCGATGTTTAGTTGAAACAAATGAGTATTTCTAAAACTAAAATATGAAAATCACTATTCTGAACAAGTAACTTTATTTTATATATTTTGTAACAGCAAAATTTCAAAAACACTAAATATATACATACATATTAGGTATGCATATATTGACTTAAGTCAAAATATTAATCAGAATTTGAATATGTACCGTAAAAGCTGTTACAACCTCAACAATAAAAACTATAAAGACTAATTATGAGAGTAAATATTACTTATGTCATTAAATTTATGCATTAATAAGCCGCAGCCTCTGGAAAGCTACGACGACTATTCCATTATTATTATTTAAAAAAATCACATAAGATATGGAAATTTAATTAATTAATAATTGCTGTCTTGAGTGCCCCTCGTGTGTGTATTCAATATATATACATATGTGTGTGTTCAATAACCTTTTCTGTGCGTGCATGTCACTTGTCAGTGTGTGTATCTGTGTGTACTTACCTATATATAACTTTTGGATTTCATTTTTACTTATTTAAAAAAAAATGCATAATGAAATAGATGTTTGATACATAAATGTGAGTGTGATTGAGTAGATGAAAAGATGTTCATATCTCACAAGTCACCGCGCTAATCAATGTTGGAATTCAACAAATTTGTATATAAAGATTTGAGTGGTAGATACTATTATAGTTTGAATTATGAGATAAGTTAATTTATAATTTTTATATGAATTTGTGAAAATATATTTGAATTATTGAGCTATTCTTATATGAATTTTTATATAAAATTTGAGTTTTAAAAGTTGGATTAGATTAGTGGTTTGATGATTGGTTGTCGATTTCATAAAGTTGGACCACTCTTGAATAAATTAATTAAATGAAGGATAATTGATTGTCTATTCAATCACAATACATGGATATATTACATAAGTTTATTGTGTATCATGTCATTATGTAAATTTATGGAAGATAACTGAATTATATATATATATATAATATCCATTCATCAGCTTCGATTAATCTACTTTGGGAATTTGTTAGTTATGAGTTCAAGTTGTTTGAAAGCCACCAAATAATCATTTGTTTTGTATTAATTCAAAAAAGTCATATTTTTTTCTTAAGAAATTAATTAATTTATTAGTCACCATTGTTCCCACATAATAAATTTTTTGACAAATGCAATTTTATTTTAAGCTACAAAAATGAATTTAATCTTCATAAATAATGGGCCGTGACTCGCCGCTATGTCACGAGTTACATAAGCCCGCCGGTTCGAGATTCTATATATATTCGGGCCGTAGGGCCCACATTCTTTCGGTTGTAAATCACGGGGGCCCATTAATTCTCATTTATTCCCATTCATGAAATTGGAAAATAAAATTAAAATCAAAATTAAAATCTATTACTCAAAAGTCAAAACACACCCATGTGGATGGGGTATGATGTATGTATGTTAATGTGCATGGAATTAGACGTAAAGTGAGTCTCTGTCTTTAGCCTTTTGCTTTTTCTTTTTTTATTTTTCTAATCAATAAAAAGGAAAATAAAAAGAATAAACAAAGTATTAATATTTGTCTTTCTATCACTAGGGTTTGTCTTTTCATGTTCTTGTTTGTTTTTATCTAGTTTACAATAATTCCATGGATAACAAATTTGGGACAAAAATTCTCTTCTCTGTAGTATGGGTCCCATCTTAGCCCTATTCCCATTTTGCTTCCACTTAAACTAAATAAAGCACAAAAATAATAAAATAAAATAAAACATAAAATGAATAAAATTTGTGTGTTTCCCACATTAGTCATTGATGGATTAGAGGCCATATGTAAATCCTACAACACCTAACTTTGGATTCACTAATTGCCAAGTTTGTTTTATATGCCATATGTGTATTTATTTTCTAACTTCCCATTAATAATTAATTTTTTAATATGCATCTATGATGTGACAAAACATGATCCCAAATTTAAATAAATGATCTAAATTAAACTATCAATTATAGTGTGAGTTAAGTGATCTTTTAAATTGAAACAAATTACAAAATAGGCAAATTTTGTAGAGACAAAAATTAAAAGAATAAAATAAATTGAAAAAAATATACAATCATGTCACAAAATATAAATGAGATAATTGAGAAATGAAAGGCACACATGCAGGCGTGCGCCATAGGTTCCACCAATTCCGGGGAAGCCATTACACATCAAATAATGTTGTCTTATATTAGGGGGATAAATAATTATTGTCCATAATCACTAACATAATATTCATCTCTCTAATTTATATATTCTCCTTGCTATATGCTTCTAATTAGAAAAATTATTTCCATTGCATGGGATTGCAAAACATATGAATTAAATCTAGACTCTCGTACCAACAGATCGAGTTAATCAATGTTCTTTAAATACATTTGAATCTGATCATGTTTCAGTAAATTGATTTGAGTGTGTTTTGAATTGATTATCGAGTAGTTTAATTTGATTTTCTATTGGAATGGAACATATAGTTATAAGTGTAATGGATGATTTGGAGTGGAGAAAAAAAGGAGGCCTCCATGATCCATGATTGCAATGAAATGTTGATTTGATCCCTTTTGCCCCACAAAATGAATATTGTCGAATAAAGAACATTTTGTTGAATGATATCCCACTATCTATAAAAAGAAGCCCTCATTTTGGACCCAAAACACCTATTCACAATATATTGCTACCCTATAAAGGGTAATATATCATATATTGTTGCCTATTATTTGGACTAACATTATTTGTTGCTAAGCCATATGGAAATTAAACTAGTTAAAGATACACTACATTATTGCCAAAAAACTTAAGTGGACATTGACAATACATAGTGACTCCATTAATCATCAGTCATCACTTTAAAATTAAGATTACAATTCTAATAAGTTAATGACTATTATTTGATATGACTAGTGTAATAAGTAATCGAGCTAAAGATGTTAACCTAATCTCAATACATATATACTATATTATGTTGTTCGATGCACTTGTATAAGTATATATACACTTTAGATGTTAATATGTGCACTGCAATATCAACAAGGTCGTGATAGAATTAAACTATATTATTCTCCAAATTTCTACGAAATTAACCATTAATTAGCAAGATTATGTGGTTTAATCCACAGCCTGCAACCCAGATTCAAATTGGTCAAGATTACTCACTAAACTCATCATTCACTGTAGTAAAATAATCTCATCAGTTGTAGCCTTTCAAGATATATAACATGCAGAAACCCTAATTAACAATATATATCAAGATAATCCAGCAAAGTAGACTGATCATAAGAGCTTTTGTCATCTCCATAGCATAAATACATGCATGATATTTGAGTGAAGGAATCCCAAGAAAGAATGTAGGTTTTGGCATGTTACTAAAGACAGACAAACCTATAAAACATGCAGATTTCTAGGTTATATATTTATGCATATATCTTGGGGATTCACAAAGATTCCAACAAACCCTAATCAGATCATAATCTTGTATGATCTTAGATTTTATGTGTTTGTTCAAAGTTGAAGGTGTATGAGAAAAAGCAAAGATGGCCATCTGCTTTTCTTCCCCACTTTTTCCTTGAATATTGTATTCAAGAGACAAGTCATGTGTGGGAGAGAATAAAAGAAAGAGCCTATTTAAAAATTAACATAATTTTTATTCTCTTTTAGGTCATTATACTTTGAACATGTGTAGAAATACAAATTAAAGTCTTGGATTCTCAGTTTAAAATCGATAGTATTACTAAATACTCATTTAATCTCCAATATATTTCTTCATTCTGCATATATACATGAGATCTAAACTTTGACTTGAGCTATATGTAAAATGATCAACTTTCTTAAATGTTCTGAATAATTCAAAAGCAATTCGTAAAATTCCTCTGGTATGTTTGGACTGGGAGGTAGGTGGATTGTGCAAGTTCGGATTTGAAATTTAAGTCGGTTTTGAAAGGGTGGATTTTGATGATCTTATGTTTATTTTAGGATTTTATAAGACATGATTATAGTTCAAATGAGATGTTATATTAGCAATTGTAGAAAAGGTAGATGATGTTGTATTAGTTTATTTTAAAAAATCTAATATTTTTATTGGGAATTTTATAAAGGTGGATAAAGTTAAAAAAAAAAAAAAAAAACACAAAACAAACTGTAGAGTAATAGGATTCTACAAATCTCATAATAAATATGTCTTAGATTTTATTCATCACAAATCCAGATGGATACATCCCGGTTTAAACACCTCTTAAAAGTTTTTTTTTTTTTTTTTGAGTATTCTAAAAGATTTAAATAACTTTAAATAATGTAGTGTATTTGACTCAACTACTCATTTGTAATTTGGTTTCATGAAGGAATTTTTTGCATAGGTGAGTTAATTGTATTATTAATGGGCCCAACAAGAGCTTTACAGGCTGGGTATCATAGACTGAAATAGACCAACTTTAAGCCCACATTTAGACCCTAATGACCTTGAAAATTGTACAAAAATCTTTCGACATATTAAATTCAGAGCCAATATGTCGTCTAATAAAGCTGGCCCAAAAGCCAATGATTTCTTAGGCTATTATCAAAGTCTCTAGATTAGGTGGTTCAATATATTGGATGGGATATCTATAGTCTATATATTTGTGAACATGCATGTATGTGATTATTATAAATATATAATTGATAAGTATTGTAATCATCGAAATCAATCACATGGCAATTTAGCAATAGTAACATTTTATATTTTGAAGATTGATTTGAATCTTTTTTTTTTTTTAATCAGGAGAAGAGAAACTATTGCTTTGTATTTGTTCCCTATGGGCCCTAATGCTATAGGCTTCTAAAGTGACTTTGTTGGTAATTGTCTTTTGAGTCTTTATTTTCTCATGTTTCAATTTTTTATTTTATTTTAATATATACTTAATGCATATAATAATGTTATATTGTAAACATTACGAGATAAATATGATATGAAAATATAAAATATGAACTATAGCGAATTGGGTAAGAATGTTCATTTGCTATATGGAAGCCACTTAAATAAGCTTTAAAGTCCATAAACTTAATAGCAAGAAAGCCCAATTAAAGGCCTATTAAAGGAAACCAAATAGGACCTGGCCCAACAGTATTGGATCGGCCCTTTTTGTGAGAATCTATTGGGCCGCCTTTAAAAACTCATTCAAGAGAGTTCTTTCTTTATGAAAATATATAACTTAATGGTATTTATTTCATATGATCATTTTGACCCCCAAAACAATGGAATTTGACCTAAAATTGCTTGTGATTTGCTCAAAGCCTCAAATATCTTTTGATTTGGAATAGCATGCCCTCAAAAGGGTTTCTTGGCCCTCAATTATTCTATATAGTTCATGAAAATCCACTTTTTCTACACATCTTAGTGGTTAAAGATTTCTTTGTAAAAATTAAATGATAAATAGTTCTGAAATATCATATGAGAAAACCTATTAGCTTTGCACTCTTTTTCTTTATGGATTTTTGTTTTTGTTGATGTTATGCGTTACTAGTTACCAACTACACATAGCTGCTTTTAATTTGATTATGGCCACAAAAATCAAATACTACAACAAACAATATCATTATTTAAAGAATTGGATAAGTGAGAATGACTAGATTTGTTGAAAGAAACAAAAGAAAATGGCCCCATAATTAGTTTCTTGAACACCCACACAACATATGTTGTTTTCAAAGGAGACCCCTGAATTTTCGTACTTTCTCATTTATTTTCCTCATTAATTCAGCTACCTTCTTCTTCTCCTCTTTCTGATCAGTAATTTCATTGTTTTTTCATGCAAATACAGATCTTGATTCAGAATTTTGTTCAAAATCTTTCATCAGTCCAGCTAGCAATTCTGGGTCTTTTTCAGAATCAGAGTTTTCAAATTTTCAGTCAAAAGTTTCCTGATTTTGGGTTGTTCTTGAAATTATATAGTTGAATTTCTGCTCTCTTCAATCAAGAACCCAAATTGTTTTACTGAAAATCTGATCTGGGTTCACTTCAAATAGCTTAAAAGACATGAATTTCAGGTGAAAATTTGTCTTCTCTTCAATCAAGAACCCAAATGAAAATCTGATCTGGGCTCAATTCAAATAGCTTAAAGATATGAATTTCAAGTGAAAGATGTGTTCTTTTCCATCAAGAACCCAAAATTCATGAAAATCTGATCTGGGGTCACTGCAATTTGCTTCAAAGATACAAATTTTAAGTGAAAATAGTCTTCCCTTCAGTAATTGTGATCTGGGATCACTTCAGATTTCTCAAAGATATGAATTTTAGGAGCATGGAAGAGTTTTGGCCATTCTACATGAGCCAACACTCAAAACCAGCAACAAGGCGTTGGCATTTTGCAGGGACTCTTTGCAGTATCATATGCTTAGTATACTCATTGCTCTTCAATCGGTGGTTCTTGATTTTTGTGCCTTTATTTGGATATGGATTGGCTTGGTATAGTCATTTCTTTGTTGAAGGCAATTTCCCTCCAACTTTTGGGCATCCATTTTGGTCTCTGCTTTGTGATTTCAAGATGTTTGGATTCATACTTTCTGGTCAATTGGATAGAGAAATCAAGAGACTTGGTAAAAGGCCTGTATTGCAACCATATTGATATCACTTTACTTGTTTTTCTTAACTTCATATTATGTTCCATTTTCATATGTGATCTTGTATATGTTAAGTTTATAAGAAAATGGGAGATTTGATTTGCAATGTGCATGTGTTTTCTAATGTTTTGGTTTCTTCAAGTCTTCTTGTACTTGGTTAGTTCCTCTCCTTCACATGCACTTGTTTACTTGAACTCAAACTACACACTCTCTTTAAGGGCCCAAATGGTTTTATGCGTAATAGTAATACAATCAAACAAAAGATAAAACGAATGAAACTATTCGTACTTTAATAGGTAATAAATTACTTTGAATTTTATTTACCAAATCCTATTTCTTGAGCTCAACCAAACAACACAAATGTAGACACTTAGAATGAACTTATTGTTAGTTGGATATGGCATGGAAATAAAACTAGAGAACAATGAGGAAGTCAAGGCATGTGACAGCACAATTTCTTTAAAACAGATTCATCTCCTCCGAGGTGCTTGAGGACTCAACAGACATCTGCTCCTCAGGATAGGCAACGAGTCAAGCACAAACTCTTTACCAACGGCAAACTGGACAAACGCCTGAACTTCTCAGTATAGGCAACGAGTCAAGCACAAACTCTTTACCAACGACAAACTGGACAAACGCCTGAACTATATCACCTCTGTGTAATAGTAATACAATCAAACAAAAGAATAAACGAATGAACTTATTCGTACTTTAATAGTTGAAATAAATTCTTTTGAAGTTTATTAATCTAAATCCTATTTCTTGAGCTCAACCAAACAACACAAATGTAGACACTTAGAATGAACTTAATTGTAATGTTAAGCGAATCGAACAAAAAAATCATGTCAGACATAAAACATATATTGTGTTATATTTATCAAATCAGTCAACATTGTTGTAACATAGCCATGTCGAGGTCACAATTTACTGCAGACCATATGCAAATATAGATGAATCAAATAAAGCAACAGTCTATATTCACAATAACCAGATTGATTTGAAATTTAAATTATTATCCTAAAATCTACACTTTTGGACAAATTTGCCAACAAACTGCAGCTGAGAACAATAATATACAAGGACACATCATCCTATTACTACAATTTCTATGATCTAGAACACTACCAGCAATAAAAAGAGAAGGAAACGAAACGAAACGCCTCGGGCATCACGAAAAGCGTGCTGATTGAACGACGAGGCACACACAAACGGCACTAGTTGGCTATCTCGCTGATATTCGATTCATATCACCAACTATAATCACTACTTTTCTTCCAAAGAGAAGTGCGTTTCAATTATTATCAATTCGTCACCTACGACGTGCTGAGATGTGCTGGTGGGCTGTGCTCTCGTTCCGTATTCTGTCAGCATACATAGGGAGACGGATGATCTCATGGATCTCGTTCAACAACACATCCTCTGTGATGTTGTCCCTGATACTTCTCATAACCTGGTTTCAGTTTTGGAACAATGTTTTTGGTATTATTAATAGCACTTTCAAGTAAAGTCAAAACAAATGTAGGATGTGATGATAATAAGAGATTAAATAATCATACCTTCGTGTAGGTATTATATTCATTAGGGGTTTCTTTGTCTACCCTGACCCTCATGCACACCCATGCGTCTACCTCAGAGTTCCAAGAGCACTCGATAATCTTACCTGAATATGCTGATGCATCAGGCCCATCTGGAAAGCTCGCAAAATAAGGAAGCAATTATCAGAGTAGAAATCGACCAAGCAACCAAGAGCATATTTTGGGAACAGACAGACAAAAGAGCCCAAAGACACTTCTGAACTCCACAACATATTCATCAATACTTCAAAATCCTAGAATTTCAAATTCAGATTTTGCAAAATCTACCTAGGCTCTGGGAAAAAAAGAAAAAGATAAACAACTAACCAGGGAAGATAACCCTATTGTCCATCACTTTCCTCTTCCCTCGCTCAAACAGATAAAGTAACTGGCGATTGTCAACCTCCTGTTAGCAATTACCATAGAGCAAACAAAACATCCACATTATTAATCATTTACAATTAGAACAAATATACACCCCCAAAAAAATGCCATTTAATTTTGCACACAAAAAGAGAAAGAAGATAAAGATCCAAATACTGGCAGCAACCTCAAAGAGAAAATCTACTGAATTCATCTCCGGGTATTTCCACTTCAAGAGGCCTGGATGTGTTCGAGGAACATAAGGATCATCCCAACACTGTCAATAAGAAAAGGGCAACAAATGATATTACTATACAGAATACAGAGATATTACACCTTACCATTAAATAATCCATTTCACATTTTTCTAGGTATGAGGCACTGCTAGAATCTTTTGAAAAACTGCTAGAATCAAGACTTAGAGCCATGAGACTTAAAATATTTATCAATTATATCATACTCATCCTTTGCAGAAAAAGTCCCTCTCTTTAACATTGCGTGGCATTAAATGAATGTGGTCAAACAAAACTGAAATTGAAACGGCTTTAACTCTACGGTTTTGTCACACAAGGCAATCAAGATAGACAACATTATAATTAAAAAAAAAAAAAAGATCAGAAAGAAGATATTGATTTTAATTTTTCCAAGCACCTGAAAAATAAGACCATCTGCATCATGTGAAAGCTTTGGAATAAATCCCTTCAAGAGTTTTGTAACAGTAGAAAGAAGCCAAAAGTCCTTCCTCCTCACCTATAAGGTTTAGGTGGTATGATAAGAACTCCAGCATAGATATATAAGCAGATTAATAGAGGTAGCCACATGCGCACACACTCATGCATGCACAAGCACACAGTGTGAGTGACAGGTAGAGAGATAAGAAAAAAGTAGAGGTATGGTGATTGCAAACCCTGAAAGGTTCCAAGTCATATCTATAATAAGGATTTAGGCTCTGATATATATGTTGTCTTTCGAAATTCCGAGGTTCGATCACTTCCTTCTCGATCATCTTCCAACGTTCATGAAATGGCCGCTGCATGCAAGAAGATTAGTTTAGAGAGAAGTCTAACACATTTAAAATTACAAAATATGGAGGAAAAAGTAACATAATCAAAGAAGAGTGGTTATTTGTGGGATAGATTAATTTCTATTTTCTGAATGTTCAACTAGTTACATATTAATATACAGATTAAGTGAATATCTTAATAAATAACAATGTTACATAACTAGATCAACTAGCTTTGGCCAGCAGATATAAATGAGGAAACAATGCTCCCTGCACTGTACTAAAGACAACTGAAAATAACAAAATACTTGAAGAGCTGACCACTCAAGGATAACGACCATTAAAGGAGGTAGAATTCAGATATAATTTTAATATATTACCTCTACAATAGACACATGATTAATGGCCATCATATCATAGACGAGATATCTTCTTTCTTGCTTCTGTGAATCAGGCAGGGTGTCAATTACCATCTCCCCATCAAGTAAAGTATAATGATGACTCGTTCTCTCATTTGGTGTTATCTGGAGATAAAAATGCATGGGTTTAAAGATCAATTAAAACAATAAATTCAAATTGCTATCAAAAGCTGGAGATATCCCCATATTCTAAATAAGAATAACAGAAAACATACTTCATTAACACGCCGGCAAGGAAAACGCATCTGGACCCTTCGGAAGCTAAACTTTCTATCTATTAAGTAACAACCATCCATGGTGATAAGCATCATATATCTTGTTCCATCAGCTTTCCATGTCGCATAATAGTACCGTTGCCTTAACAGCTGTAAGTTGTCCCTGGATGGGGTAAGTGAATCATTAAGCCACTGGCCATTAAGAATTACAAAAATACTAGTATTTTGACAAAAATAAAGAATCACCTTCAAGTTACCAAAAAATCCAAATTAAGGTTGAATCGGTCACAGTCTCAAACATCAATTTCTAAGATTGAGATGCAAGAACATTTCATTTTGAATATCATTGTAATTCAAACTATGATACATATAATCTACTTGTCGTCAGAGAAGAATAAGACTCACAAAACCAATGGAGCCATCCACTATTAGTTTTGCCTTGGTGTTCGCTATACCACCTAGTCAAAGTATTTTTGAGCTATATAACTATCAAATATTTTGAGCTATATAGCAAAGGATAAGGAGCAGTTCATGCATGGAAAACTCTCCAAATTCGTAGGTTATCAAAGAGGAGTTGAGCCACATAGCAAGGGCTAGGGTGCAGTTCATGGATGGGCAAACTCTCCAAATTTATAGGTTTCTAAAAGACCGAAAAATTAGAGATAAATCTTGGGACGTATAGCCTCAAGGGTAGGCTCTTAATCACTTTGCTTAGCTTCCAAGAATTTCTGAAAAGTATAATGACAGTCACATCAATCTAGAAGAGCTAATCAAGATCAGGACCCACGGTGTATGGATGATCTTGTCTCAAATTAAGGAATGAGGTTCAAGAAAAAGATAACTAAGGGGAAAAAAAGGTAATTAAGGAATAAATTTTGTTCCTAAACAAAGTCCAAAGATCTACACCAACAAACAATAGGTTGAAAACTAAATATGGGATGGTTTCACATACACATCAAGTTCAAAAGCTATGGAAACTTCTGCAGAAGAGATAATTCTGAATGAAAACAGTTGTCACACTTTTGAAGTATCAGCAAAACTCAGGATAGGTGAATACGAGAACTGGGCACTTGCGGAGTTATTGTCACTTCCCACACATGGAATTATGTATGACTTAATACACAACCTCAACAAAATAGTTTATAGAATCAGATAAAGTGATGTTAAAAACATATCAAGGACAGACATGCCATGTCAGAATCAAACAATTAAATACGAAGAACCTAATGAAACAAAGTTCCAAATAGTAGTGAGTTCACTAAAACCTGTTAAGAGAAACTGGATGTGAGCCAGGAAATTGCTGAGGTCCTCTACCCTGTAGAATAACAATAAAACTTAGGCAACAGTGGAACCAGATACATCAGCTCTACAGATTTCACATATTTTCAACAAATATCATGCAAATTTAAGCAGACCACTTGAATGCTGAAACGAAATATTTCCACACAACCTACCCCTGGAGCCAACTTCAAAGTTTGATAGCAGAACTGCCGAAATGCTACTTCTTGGTCACTAGGGATTTTATCTCCAAGAACATCATCATTTGTCATGACTGGTTGTGTCTCATGATTTTCCTGAACATATTTTCCAAGGTTAAATCTAGATGTACTAAAACATAGCTTTTCAAAGCGGTAGTTTCAACTTTGATACTTTTCATCTACATTGTACACCACCAGTACAGAGAATAATTACACATTTTTAGAACAAAGAAAGTACATACATCTGGAGGAGCAGCAGAATCTCCATCATCATCATCATCATCTGGCATTGCATCACCATTCAGATCAAGATCAGAAGACCTTTTCCACTCTGGAGTTGGGGGGCAAACAACTGCATCAGGCTTCTTCTCGTGGTAAAAATTATATAAGGCATCAATATAGTCTGGTTTATAAATCCCTGGTGGGCGTGCATCAGCAAATGTTTTGATTGCCTGCTAGCAAAACAACAAAATTGAGACATGCCATCATCCTACTTCAAAAAAAGGTAAAATAACTAATTACAAGCTAACCTCAGTGACTGATGTAGCCTGTGTACGCATGAGATAATGCACAATCATATATCCTGTACGATTATGCCCATGTGTGCAATGAACAACAACATGTTTTTTTGGTTGCTTTTGCCGAGCCAGAAATTGCAAGACCTGATGCAACATATGTACAACTTACTATTTCAATATCTTTGGGATATCAAGGACAGAAAGAGTTCTTATGTGAAAAACAAATGGGTAATCACAAACCAAAAGACACTTCAACCTAGGGATGCTGTTAGCATAAACATATAACGAGAAAGCGAAAAACAGATAGCAAAGCATGTTTTTACTTAGCGGGAAAGAGAGATTTCTAAGGTAAAGCTTCGCCCCTCTCCCAACCAAGTTGACGCGATAAAGTGATTCTCCACCAAATATTACCTACTATCTCAGTTCAAAGCTAAAGTTGAATTCAGCAAATAGTGGTGAATATGCTTTGTGCTTCTGGTGGCACTAGTTCATTCTTAGTCAAACCATACTCTTTCATGATTTTTCATGAGGCTCTAAGTAACCAAGGAAGTGTATAATTTTCATGGACTGCCTCAAGAACATGAAACTTTTAATTTGTTCTTTTTTTATCTAAGATATATTGGCATAGCGAGGAAGGGGAGCAGTTGTAGACTTGTAGTTGGAGAGAATAATACCCAATTTGTCAAAAAATCATGATCTTGAAAAGGAATATGTAAGGTTTGTCAACACCCAACAACAAGTCAACAACCTCTCACCGTCCCACATCAAAAACTGAAAACAAACTTGTTCATGCTATATAAACCCAACCATCTCTTTCGGCCAATCTAAAGCATACCAATAGTTAAATACTATATTTACGTCAAACAAGTTATTACCTAAATATTTCTAATTATGAACTCCACGGACACTACAAATGTTGCTTCTACAATAATGAACCCTCTTACACTTTTTGTTACAGAGAAATGAGATCAAACATTAAAAGGCAAATTCTGCAGAGCAATTGTTTGACAAAGATATAGGTACCTCGTAAACAAACTTATTTACAGACTCATTATCAGGCACTGAATCACGCCCCTTGCATGCAATCTGAAGTTTAAGGCAATGATCAGGAGTTAAAGAATCACAGATCAAGAAGTAGTGAAAATTGAATAATCTTCCAAGGAGGCAGAGGGAGGAATAAACGCACCTTGACATACTTAATACCATCTTTCCTACATTCACTACCGTTATAGTATCTAGTCGAATTGGTCAGGTCAATCACCAAGCCAAGCTGAAAACATACAGTAGAAATTCAAATCATGCAATTGGCACTAGACTAGTAAATGCCATTAACTGCAAAATGGACATATTATTATAAAATGATGATAAAGTGATAGAGATCATCATTAATGCATAAACAGATATATGCACCTATAAATAATGCTGATTGACTGAAAAAGACCTTTAGACTAACTGCTATATCTAGGTATAGTAAACCAACACTTTTCATCCTGCTGCTCTTCACATTTCTCTCTATATCACAACTTATCCAATCCCCACCCTCCAACACTCAAAGATGCAGAGACAAATCGATTTTTTATTTCAAACCACGATGAGCTAACTACTAGTCTACCATGTCTACTTTAACAATTACAATGAAAATATCAAGAAACAGCTATAGATCTACTCACCTTTCTTCCTTGAGCCATCTGTTGACGAATTATCTGCTTAACTGGGTATCTTCTACCAGGCTTGATACAATCATAGAATGTTTCATCTAAAGGAACTTTTGAAGGGATCAAATAGCCTGCTATTTCTTGTCCATATGCAGGGCAATCTAACCAACCTGCCAAGTGAGAAAAAAAAATTATTAATACAGATATCAATAGCAAGGTTGGGGAAGGGAATTATTTGTAGTCAAACTTCTTGAAGTGGCATTACTAACTCGGCCCAAAGACAATTTATGTGCAGAAACATATATCAAAGTGCACCAAAAATCAACACCAAGGTAACCTATGAAAGGTTGGAGAGACTCAAAAAATTACGACAGAAGTTACACTTATCAACTTATTTTGCCAGCTTAAATATAATACTGATGACTGGATTACACAAGACGCCACAGAGTTTCGAATGAACCAACAACTTGATTGTAGCATTACAACATTCCATCAATTGAAGTTCAATGAACAAATCGCCCCACATTTCTTTTATGTTAAGAGTAGAAAAGGTAGTGTGTTTCAGTTCACACTCATGGTACCTCCATCTCAACGCAACTTCGTGATACATAATTGGACAATATTTTACCTGGAGGAAGTTTACTATTAGGTCTCTGTCTTTTTACTTGATTGCCATCATCACGCTGAGTTGGCGGATAACCATAAGATGGTCTGTCATCAGGGCGCTGTCTACGAATCCTTTGAGTCCTTTCCTCACGTTCCTGATGCCACACAAAAAAAATATATATATATCCAATTACAGTTGATATCTTATTTCCAACCTTAACTCATAGAAGCAGAACATTACAAAAATTATATACCAAAAACACATGATTCAGAAGCATGCTTCTGAAAAGTTCTACTCGCAGATTATCGCTATATATGTTTGCTACATTAAGACGAAGCCCCAATACCATAAAGGTGGACCAGTAGGGTAGCACAATCAGGAGCATGCCCACTCATGAAAGTGGACCAGTAAGATAGGCACAATTATTATCTGTGACAAGTGGAGAAGGACAAAGTACTCTAAACACCTGAACACCAAGTAAGTGAATGCATGATAGACTTACTACACACTCAGGGTCAGATAGAAGAGCATCCTACGTTCCTGCATGCTAAGCAGACACTTCAGAAGGAAGTACCGTGTGAGTTCTAAATGCAATAAACATAAAGGCATATTCTTACTTCAGCTTCACTTCTAAGTGACTATTTTCAAGCACAAAAAAATCTGTAGGCAGCAAGCTCATCTGGAACCACAAAATCACACTAGACTGCACCACTTTATCATATAATTTTGAGATTTGAAGATGCATCAATATGATTCAGATCAAGAACACAACCAAGAATTATAATTCTACTCACTAGAGCAATACATTCTATAATTTAAATTAGCATCTTTGTCCATGATGTATTAATTACAATCATACTAATCAACAGGGCTTCAATGGTAACACTAAAATGAAAAACATGCTTACTGGTTGTAACTTCAAAACACATAGCATACACCCTGAAACCTTGTTAAAAGAAATCAGGTACTATCTTGCTAAGTATTAGAGCCACAAAAATTAAGATGAGTGGTACCCGGCGAGAAATCTGAACAGCACTTTCCCCATGGTCCACATGTTCATTGTATTCTATTCGTTCTTCTCGCGCATAATCTTCTTCTGAATGTGGTTCAGTAAGCACTTCATCGTCTTCTGGTTCAGGGGAGGCATTCAAGTCCATGCTGGCAATCATACACGTTCAATCAGAATCATTTCGAAATGCACCGCAGAAGACTATACTGCTGTTTTCCTGTAAAAACTGTTGAGAGTTCATTGCCCAGACTGAAAAAATATTAAAGATACATAGATACATAATATAATAAATCAAGCTAGTGGATTTGTGTGCATTATATGCCTTCACGCCATTGACAATCATTTAACATTATAGTTTAGAACTACTATATTAGCTTATATTTTCACACCACATGCATTGCCAACAAAAGTAGAACAACATTCAGATAACACAACCACTTTAATTCTTTACTATCAATGACTTTCTTTCCTTCTCTTGACATTATTCTTTAAGGAGAAGTTGCTCACCATTGTAGCACAAAAAGGATTCCTACACTCCCATCAGAAATTTCAGGTATTAACATTTAACAATGAAAATAAAAATTATCCCTACCTTTCGAAGGCCCACTACTCCTGATTTCCAACAACGTATATTTTATGGAAAGCTCCAAACGATAGCAGATATTATCTTTATTTATTAAAAAATAAATTCAACTGATGAGTCAAAGGTACAATAACTAAGGTCAATCTTAACTCTTTGAATTCTAACCAAAACTAAACTAAACACAATTTTAATAAAGCAAAAACAAGAAGAAAAATTAACCCATAGGCGAATTCACAACAACGGATCCCAAAATTCCTCCACATGATTTAAGCAATATGTTTAAATCAACTATAAACAGCAGGAATTAGTAAACTCTATAGACCCATAAATATTCAAAGGCAAGGTACTACCACCTAATGTACTGGTACGTTAAATATAATCCGCATTTAATTGTTAGTCTAGCTGTTTTTTTAGACAAAATAGCCAAGGAATATAACATCATTAACTATATTACAGCTCAGCTGACAAAATTACTAAAACCTATGTATTATATCCACTGAATCATAAAATGGTATGTTCCTCTATCTAAATTGAAATCACTATATCCTGATTCCAAAGCTATTCAAAAGCATAAAGAACACTCAAGGTCCTGCAGCGCTAAAGGAACAAAGCAAAAAAAAGAAAAAAAAAAAAGTGTGTTCTCCACCCAAGTGAGGCGCACCATTCTAAAAACACACATTATTCAGTATAACAATTAAAACTGAATACAATACAAATGGTAAAATTTTCATCAAATTACTGTCTTTGCAGCCTCCTTTCTTTATGTATAAATTACTTCGTCACTGGTATATATAACTGAGTAACAGTATTCAGTATACTCCATTAAAATTCATCACAAAATAAATAATCAAATTTTCATCAAATTATTGCCTTTGCAGTCTCCTTCCTTTTTATATTAATTAATTTGTTTGCATATTCAGATTACTCCACAAAAAATGAACACAAAATAAACCGCCAATTTCATCAAGTTACTACTGTTTTTGCAGCCTTCTTCCTTCATCTATTAATCAATTTGTTGTTAGCATTATTCAGTCTACTCCATTAAACTCAAACACAAACAAATAGTCAGTTTTTCGTCAATTTACCATGTTTGCAGCCTCCTTCCGTCTAAAATTAATTAATTGATTATTTGAATACATAATTAAGCAGCCTTTCTTCACGGAGGTTTGACTATATTACAGAAGAAAGCAGTGCAGTTTTTTTATACGGATCAAAAGAGAGATTTCAAAACTTACATACCATTAAAAAAAAAAAAAGTAGTCGCTTTCCCGGCTCACTCCGCCGGAAATCTGGCTTCTAGAAGCCGGTAATTGGAACGGTGAAACAGAAGCAAAGAAAGAGAAGAAAACGCAGAAACTCACCGTGTTCAACTTCGTTCGCGCACTCTTCGCAGATGATTCTTGCCCTACTTAAATTAGGGCACTCTTGCTCTAATTTTTGTATATTAATTGGAATATTGAATTGAATGGGGGTGGGCTACACTATATATATATATACGAGCATGGGCTTCAGTTCACACGACAAACTTTAGACCAAGCCCATAAATCATAATTAAAAGAAAAAAAGATATAACGTAAATAAATAGGGGTTAAAGTGCAAATATTTATTGGGATAATTACACTAATACCTCGAAATATTCAAGTTTCTACATTTTATCTATTAAATTTTTATTTTTTTGTGCGTAATCTATTAAACTGTGTAAATTATTGGACGTTGTATTTTTATTCTTAAATTTCAAAAATACTCTTACTAAAGCAATATATTTAATTAAATTTATTGAAATAAAAATTAAAAAAAATATATTAAAATTAAGATTACAAATATATTTTATTAGTATCAATTTTATTCGAAATGTTTGAATTTAAATTGTATAAAACATTTTAAAAAGAAATATGATGATAGATAAGATCCTTAAATATCAAAAATTCTTTTATTTTTTAAATACTTTATAATTTAATTCTAATATATGGAATAGAATATAACTTAGAAATATATATGTCTCTTATTCACTTTTAATATTTTGAATAAAACATAAATTCTTTTGAAAATTTTCGAATAAATATCTCGAATAAAATATATTTTTATAATTATAATTTACTATTTTGATTAAAAAAATAGTTTCTTAATAATATACTTATATTGTTTACATTTGCATTCTTATTCAAAAAAATTCTTATTCAAAAAAATAATAATAATAACATTTGTATACATTGTTTATGAAAATTTTCAATTCAGAAAATAGTTAGTTGTTTCTCAATATAACTCGTAATTAAATATAGAGAAACAAAGGCCCCTTCATGGTCGGGAGCCATCATAATCAAAAAAAAATTCCAATGTCTATTGGGGAATTTAGATATGTTGGGATTAGATGGAGAAAGCAGAAGATAGCGAGCACGATTTCGCTAGGTGCGACAACGACGACGACAAAGGGGCTCGACGGTATTGTCTTAAGCAGAGAGCCGATTAGCAATTGATATCATAAATTGTAGAAGTTGAAAAGATTGATAAGAATATAACATAAATATCATATAATCGTTGTAGGGATAATTTCAATTTTAGTTTTGTATGTAAGACTTTTTTTCATTTTTTAACAACCAAGTATACGTTTTCCAAATTTGGTCCTATATGTTTCAATTTTTTTCAATTTTGGTCCTATATGTTTCAATTTTTTCCAATTTCAATCCAATTTTGGTTGAATGATAGCCGGAAAATCTCACGTGACATCGACAATTTTGGGAATTCCGACCAAAATTGGACTGAAATTGGAAAATTTTGAAATATACAGGACCAAAATTAGAAAACTGGATTGAAATTGGAAAAAGTTGAAACATACAAGACCAAAATTGAAAAACGTATATTTAGTTGTCAAAAAATGGAAAAGATCATACATATAGGACAAAAAATGAAATTAACTCATCGTTTTACTTCATTTATGTGGATATTAGCAAAATAGAATGCCCCATCCATATTACATGGAAATCCCAAGAGGTTTTCCACTTTGGCCTTCATGCTTGTTGGTCAATTTTGATCTCACTTTTCTCAAATTGGGTAGTATTTTGTTCAAGTGAGTGATTATTACGTATTAGGTCACCAATATAGTATTTAGTGATTACTATAAGGTGACGGTGTGTATATTAGGTACGTTGCAAATGTTTATGATATATTAGTTGATATTATGTTCGATTTTTGTGGATCATTAATTTCAATAATCTCGTGTTATCTAATCCTAAATTATCTATGTTTGGATCGTTGTTTCTAATTATTCAATGTAAAATGCTGCTATTGAGTTTGACTGGAATTATGAGATAATTATATACTTTAAACATATATAAGCTCAATTTGATTTATCTAATATCAATCTCAAACTAGTTTATATATATTAAGGATATATAATATATGTAATACATAGATTTTAGGTAAACAATACATATGGAGAAGAATTCGTGAACGAAGTTGCAAGTATTAGCAGAACATCTCATATAAACGTGGTCACTCTTTTGGACAATAGGGTACATTGCCCCTGAAGTGTTTTGTAGGAATTTTGGTGAAGTGTCTCATAAATCAGATGTGTATAGTTATGGAATGATGGTTTTGGACAATAAATCTTGATTTATGGTAGATTGAGAAATGAAGAATATGGTAGCCAAATAGGCAGCATTTTTATATGCGCGGTTTGTCAGGCTGACCTGGCACCGAACGAGGGTATATCGGTCCATGCTGGCTCGATATTCTCGATGAGTTCAAAGCCATGACAGGGTCTTTTCTTCTGTGTAGATTGTCGTAACAAGAAGGATATCATGGAAGGGAAACGACTAAGTGGGGTTAAAGTGGTGTAATTGGTCTCTTGTTGTTCATTCTTAGATCCACTTTGTTGTTCATTCTTATTCTGAGTTTGGTGATTGTTTTGTATTTTGAATGTTAAGTTTGATGTAATAGCTAGCAATTTATTGACAGAGTAGTAAGAGCATTCTTTTGTTGACATATGAAATTATTTTGTAGAATTGTATTATTTTTTATATTCTTACAACAATGCGAGAAAATGAATGATCATTTTGTATGGTTGAAAGTTAATCATATAATATGATCACCTGTATGGAATCAATTTTCTAAATTTCTCGAGATGCGTTCTTTGCAAATAGAAATCTTTCTCAATACAGTCCTAATTTGAATATGTTATGTAAGTATTTATAATTTTAAAATTATCACAATTTAAAAAATAAAAATAAAAACAGTTGGGTGGTTAATTAGGACTTAGGTATTCGTATGAAGTAACTAATTATAAATTTTAAGATTATCATAAACTTGATAAAAAAAAATATGTTTTCAATAAAATATCATATCTATTATCTATATAAAAGTATGGATGTTTCTTATAAAATATGGATTGCCGAATATTTTTCTATCAAATATTATTATTTAAGATTATAATAGTAATTTAAGTTTTCATATTTAAATAATTAAATATTAGAATCCTAGTTAATTCCAAATCTTATAGAATCCTATTATAATTAGAACTCTAATATAAAAGTGTTATATATAAGGTATTTGTATTATTATTTCTTTCTTTAATTCAAAATATTATAGAATCATATTACAATTAGAACTCTAATATAAAAATGTTATATATAAGATATTTGTATTATTATTTCTTTCATTAATTTGAATTGATCTTCATGTGCAACACACGTGATCTAAAACTCATACCTATTAAAAAGCTTTCAATCAAACATGTTTTATAACTATAAAATTGTATCTATATTAATCAGCTCTGCTACCCTATCCACCACGGGCACATTAAGACGTGTCCACGACTGATGTGTCAAAAATTCAGATACTTATTAATTTTACTTTCCATAGAATAAGAAGATTAAATCATTACAAATCATCGATAGACATATTAAGAGTTATCTACCGTGGACATTTTATCATTTTCACTATATTAATATCTTATATCTATATATATATGTTCTAAATGTATGGGTTGTTTCTTACAATTTTTAAAAGAAATTACCAAAATAACAAAAGACATTTGTAAGCCAACATGATCTTACTTTGTTGAGGATATTGAACTTGTCAAGCAAGATCAATAAATATACAAATACATGCATGCTCCTCTCTTTGACAAATTTAGGCCCAATTTATTATCGCATTAATTCATGATCCAAATTGTTGTCATAGGACTCCTATTTCCAAAAGCAAACAAGGACGTAAAAAAGTCTGTAAATATATATATAGTCAAGTTGCCAAATAGAAAACTCAATTTTTTACTTTTTGACTTTTTTTATCATTCTTTCATGTTTTCATTTTAAATTTGATTGATTTTGCCTGATTATATTTTCGTCCCATATATGTGTTATCAATTCAATCCAATATTCTTTTATTATACTTTTGCTTGATTTTTAAAATTTTAAATACTTTTCAAATTTATTAGATTATTTTTAGATATGTCAAATAATGTTTCAAATTTTAAATATAGTAACTATGTATGTTTGTCTATATAAACATTAAATTTCTTTTCACATTATATGTAAATGGTTTCTAAATTTTAATTTTCTGTTACAGTAATTTATTAATAAATTTCCTATTTCATTTTTAATTCTTAAATATTTTACGAATCTTTTTTTTTTATTTGCATATTTTCACAAATTTTCAATAATATATATATATGTATATATAATTTTTAGATTTTTTTTATTGTTTAATTATTTCATATACGCTAAACAATGTTCCAGTTTTAATTAATTTTTTTAAATTGGCTGGAATTGTGAAAATAAAAGTGACAGTGTGTGTGTGTATATATAATATTAATATATATTATTTATTTGAGAATTTGACCCAAAAAAGGATAGTGGAGTTAGTACCCGAAAGAAAAGCATATATACCATTATATATAGTTGAGTTGAAAATTAGTAAATTACCAGATGTAGGCCCCACCAAATGTCCCAACCCTAGCCTAGCTACCTACTGCATACTTCAAGATATTGAAAGAAAGTGCAATCTGGAACTTTTCGGCATTTTCACGTTGACTACCAAATCCTTTTCACCGTCCATTAAGTCATTAACATAAGAATTCTATCTATTTTAACCAATTTTCATGTTGAATATCAAAAAAACTCTTAAAAATGGCTACAAAATGTGTTTTCCTATATTTTTAATAAGTCGAATCAAATGATATTTTTGTCCAAAAAAGTAAAAAATGACTAAAAATTAGATATTTCCTTATATTTTCAAGTAGAAAACATTTCACTACCAACAATAAATTGACATTTTAATTTTAACCCTTGAAAATCTCATAAAATATATATATATATATATATATATATTATTTACATCTTTACCTTGAGATTTGATCAAATCAGCAAACCGACCCTGAGGTTTGTGAAAATTAAAATTAGACTTCTTCATCGATTGAATTGATCCATTAAACTTAAAATACTATAATATCTATAGCATGATATAGATAAAAAATGAATTAGTTTAAATTAAATTAGTCATGTTTAAAAACTTGATTGTAATTTTCACAAATTTTAGGATCTGTTTGATAATAAGCAAACTTTGGGGGTAACAAATGCAAATTCACCAAAAAAAAAAAAAACTATAAATACGGGCACAACAAATGAAGAAATCAAGCATCCAAACAAACAAGCATTTGTATTACTCATAACAATAGTACTATAAAACCTAAAAATGAGTTACAACCATGTTTCAGCCATTTCCATTATCACCCTCATATTCCTCTTGGCCGCGGGCAGCCCAGTATCCTCCGGGCAGGCCATCGGCATCAGCGTTTTCGGGCGGCTTTGCTGCACACTGACCGGAAACTGCCCGATCTTTCTCAACAGCCCGGGCATTCCTGGGGCAGTGGCAAGCCTGGACTGCACCACCATAGATGGAGTTATACGTACTGCAGTGAGAGTTGGACAAAGCACGACAGATGCAAATGGTCAATTTAACATCACAGTGGCTGGTGCCAACTCATCAGGTGTTGCCTTCAACCAATTCATCATTCCATGCCTCGTCACCTTTCAGCTTCCCATCAACAGCTCTGTCTGCAACTCGGCTCTTGCCACGTCATCTGGCTTTCTTGTCAGCCTTGTAAATCCTCTTGCTCTTACATCCACTGTGCCTACACTGTCCTTTGGTCGTGTTCGAAATGCTACGATTGTGCTCTTTGTCAGATTTAGTAGTATTCCTTCGCTGTTTTGATCACTAGGGTTTGTTCATGCTTCTTCTCCACTTCTTCTCTGCTTAAGCGTATTAAGCAGGATTTTATGTACTAGTTTGATTAAATAAGCTGCTATATATATATATAAGTATTTATATATGTGTGCATGCAAATTAATATGGCTTGTTTTGAGGTTGTTCATCTTTGGATCGAGGATGTATTTGTAATTAACCTTTATGTGTTTCATACTCAAATAAATGGAGAAGGATTAAAGTTGTTTGTTCTGATGTTATGCTTTGTGAATTGATATATAAGGGTGGTGAGATTTATGTTCTTTGTAAACTAGTGATTAAAATTGTTTTCTATATATATAACAAGAAAACGTGTTCCGAACTTGTTGGTTAATATTAAAAACATAATTAGGCTTTGCTGAGCATACTTAGTGATTATTAATATATTCTGTATCATGAAGAAAAGTAATGCATCACTCTTGTATAGTTTCTATTTTCTTTACGTTGGTGCGTAGAATATGGTTAAGAAGTCATGGGACGAAATTTTCTAAATTGTCCAAAAAAAAAAAAAGGAAATTAAGAATAGACAACTTAGTTCAAAATTCAAGCTAAATTTAAGTGACTGTTTTAAATTTGCTAAGTTTATTTATTTTTAAATAATATAAATATCTTGAGTATTTCAAAATTCAAGCTAAATTTAAGTAACTGTTTTAAATTTGCTAAGTTTATTTATTTTTAAATAATATAAATATCTTGAGTATTTTAAATGCTTCAAGTTTTAATGTTTTGCATTGAGTTTGTACAATTGAGATTATAAATATATTTTGAAAATTCGATTCAAACCAAAATATTAATTGCCAAGTATTTTTTTACAATTGATCAAATTAGAAATCTATTAAAAAAAATCGATTAAGTCCATAATATTAATTGGTGCCCTGCCAAGTCAATCACCAATATGTAGGATATTTCTCTAAGTCTTTGTGTGCAGTCAACTCCAGGTAGACCCAAAGAAATCATACAAATATGTGGCGATAAAATGAATTAATAGGATGCTGCAACAAAAATATGTGATTCTCCACATCCACGAATTCTTTCAGAACCAGAAGAGGGATATTGGAACTTTACTATTTTGAAGAATATATCAGCAAATAAATTCTTGGTAGGCCTAATTGATCTATATAAATAGAGTGTCTCTGGCTCTTTTTGAGCCAAGAAATGCATTTGAAGTTCATTACACTGCACTATGTATACTATGAAGTAATTATTAGTGAAGAGTTTGTCATTTTATATATGTCCTTGTTGCTAAAATGGTAGATACTTGTTCATGGCTAATGTTGTTTTACTTGAGAATCTTCTGCGTCTTCTTTAACCAAACTTTCATTTGAACCTACTGAAGATTTGTTGGCTTCTGATAAATCAGCTGCTAGTCGTCCGAGCTTTTCTTTTAATTCAGGTGAACTTATAGCCTCTGCAATGTCTTGTTTGATTTCTGCAGCCAAAGCCTGGATCTTAGTTTTCGAGTCTTCAGTTGGTCTACTTCCAGCTCTTTCCACCTCTGCCTTAAGCTGCTCTAACTTTTCTCTCAAATTATCATACCAACTTCTTCATTGAAGGCAGTCAATTTTCCCACAGCTTCTTCGGTTGAAGGAACCATGTGCAAACCCACAGAATTAAGAACAGCCTTAAATTCCGACGCCAATTCTTCAGTCAACTTCAAAGCCTTCTCCTTAAGCTCCGGAGTCGAATCAAGATCTGTCACTCCTGAGCTTGCAATTTCAGCCTTCAGCATCTCAATCTTTTGTTTTAACCGAATCTCTTGTTAATTTCACTCCTCAAGTCCTCTTTGTTGGTGCCCGTCTTAGAAAGATTGAAAGCATTGGATAATTCTTCTAGCATATCAAGTTTAGACTCGAGGCTCGGGTAATTAGGAGCCAATGGAAGATTTTTGTTTCACTTGATCAATCTTTTCCTTCAAAGCAGGACGTGCAAGTTGATCATTTAGATTCCTTCCTTTTCCAACTTCTTCCCTCAACATCAAAATCTTGTCCTCCATACCTAAAGCTTTTGCAGCCTCATCATATTCATACTCGATCTCCCTCTCCAATTTGGCAACCATCTCTTTTAGTCCTGTCTCTGCTGATGACTTACATAACTTCAATTTCAGTTTTTCAACCTCATCCCTCACCTCCGATTCTGAAGGCTTGAAAGGTGATAGGTGGCGGGGTACTCCACCCTTCACATTGGGGTCAGGATCTTCTGACCATGGATACTCGTGCTTCTTCACTTTCCTAACCTTCGCTGTTATAGTGACGTCTCCCGTTTTTGCTCGTAGCTGGGCTTTTCCCAGGGCTTTGAGGGGTACACCATAAAGATCGTTACTTGAGCTCCTAAGAAGGTCTGAAGCAGCAGGTCTCGAAGCCAAATTCCCAGTGAAGGACACTGGAGATACGGTCATGGAAGCCATTTCTCCACTGCAGATTGAGACATATAAAATATTAGTCAGGAAACGAACTAAATATAAATGTTCACAGAACAGTTTTTATATTGCCAACTCAATAAGTACAAAGTGCATTCAAATCCTCGATTCAGTAAGCACACGCGATGAATCAACGGTAGACTTCACTAATTATCACAAAACTAAGCATAGTTGTATTACTGCAAAGAACAAAGATATAAATCTCCAACTAAATCATCAATTTGGATACACTGAAAATTAGGCAAATTAAATAATTAATGTCAGAGATTGAAGACATTAGAAGCTCCAAGAATCAGACGAAACAATGACATAATTCCACAGCACAGCAAAAGCTCCATTATTCCACAACCTCATCTGTAAAGACAACATTTCAACAGAACAATTGCAAAAATACAATTACATACCAAATCACGCTGCTAATTTGAATACCTCAAAGCACAATACCTACACTAAATCTTATATCCAAATCAACATCAAACAACATACTCATCCAGCATACAAGCAATTCGATTCTCGTTATAAACAAGAAAAAAAAAAAACTGACCTGAAGATCGAATGCAGCACTAAACGTGAGTCGCTTCAAGGTTATATATAGCAACATGTTTTCCCTAAAAATCTTGACAACCACAAACCTACTACAATTCTCCTCGATTCATGAACTCGTTTTCACTATAAATAGCATAAATAAATGTTGGATAAAATGACAAGACTACCCATTGAGAATACACTAAATATTGTGCAATTGAAATTATCATAGCATTTATCTTATATATATTAGAAACAATACACAAAATATGGAAATTTTACTTACTTGATGCAAATAATGTCAATCATGTATTTTCAACCTTCATTTTAAAATAAATTGAATTTAAAAAAAATGACATTTTTAATATTGTTTAACATTGAAAATGACAGTTAACCAAATCATGTATTTTATACTTGAATACTTAATAATATTTTTATCATTAAAATATATCAGTAAAAGATATTAATATTTTCCATACAATGTTGATGGTATTACATATTTGAATATGCAAATATTAATCTAAAAATATATTTGACATATAATTCCATACTACACACAAACATATATATATATATATATATATATATATATATATATATATATATATATATAAATTTCTTTAACAATGTTACATTTATTTATTTATATTAAATATGATATTAGATACCCCTAAATAAATTAATATTTGTTATTAAGTTTATTTTTTAACAATATCTATTATTGAGATTTATGAAATTATATTCAATAAAAATTAATTTAATTAAGACCAAGAAAATATAAATGAACTAATAAAATAATTATAATATTAAATCAAATGGATCAATTATATAATTTGAAAAATCTATACAATATTACAATTTTTAATACTATTAATTCATTTATGAAAAAGCCTATTACATTTGATGGCCATGGTATATGAATCATCTTACAAAAAAACATATTATTAATATTTATAAAACTCAGACCCCAAAATGATTTGTAAGATGAAGTAAAAATCTTCATAACATGAGTTTATAATAATCTTAATTTTTTATAAAACCCAAAATCATCTTACATAATGATTTTCCAAAAATTATCCATTGTGGATTATGAAGCAAGAATCTTAATAAATTTAGTACATGGAAAAATAATTAAAATGCAAAATACAAAATAAAATAAAATTGATGTGATATTTTTAAGAGGGAAAATGACAAAATTGTAAATATTACCAACTTCCTTATTTTTATATAAGTATAGATATTGTTTCATATAACAATTGTTCCACAACATTTGTTGTTAAGTGTTAATCACCCATCAACATTAAATAGAACCCAACTCAAACATTCCAAATAACATCAATATATCGAGGTTTAAACCCTCACCCTCACTTACAATTCAAAAGAAATAATCAATTTACCTAAATGATATTAAAATTAGGGACAAATGTCGTACTATATAAAAATCAATATTTACGTTTCCTTGGAAATTTTTATTTCTGAAATTCTCTCCCTAAAAATAGGACCAATACAATATTTCAGATTCAAGTTGCTTCTTTGAATATACAATCAAATCCAATCAATGTTCCTTTTACATCTAAACAAATAAGATCACGTTTCCCATTTTACCCCGTTCCATCCATATATTATTATTATTATCAAATACAATCAATGTTCTTTTTACATCTAAATAAATAAGATCACGTTTTCCCATTTTACCCCGTTCTATCCATATTAATTATTATTATTATTAAAATCATATTATTTCTATAACTAATTAAAACTGCTGCCAGAACTCGTAGGATACACATAATAATTTCAATCCGAACATAATATATATATATATATATATATATATATATATATATATATATATATATATAAAAGAATGGTTAGGCCTACAATATTTTTACACTAATTATTACTAATTAATGATTTCAAATTTTATATTATTAAGAAATATTACCAAATAATATAGAAATGTAATTATATTTATCTAAATAACATATGCTAGACTTCCATAATATAAATTATTATGTATAAATAAATAAATAAATTGTTATATTACGTATTTGAAAATTGTTGTATTAGAAATTTAGAGAAATAAATTTAGAGAATTGTTATGCTGAAAGAAAAGTATAAATAATATTACTAAAAAGTTATGACATTTGTAAGGTTATACCAACATAATATAAATGTTATACTAATATAGTATAAAAATTATCATGAAAAATAAAATTTGAGCGAGAATCCAGGTCGGATCCAACCCAATTCAATTGGACCATACAACTAATGCACACAAGTTGACGTGGGCACGATTTGGTTCGGTTCCGGAACCGCTAGTTCCATATGTAAGGGAATAGGAAGCAACCGTATAATATACAGTTTTGGTTCTGGTTCTGGAATCATCGGTTCGGTTTTGGAACCGACGGTTTCACGATTCATTTTTCTTATAAGAAAAAAATTACAAAATAGTTGTTGGAACCAACGGCTCCAACGCAACAATCATTTTTTATTTTCAAATTTCAGTCGTAGATCTCAAACTATTGAACAAGCTGAGTCCTTAGTTTGAAAAATCCGATCAGAACCTCCGATTAGAACCGATTGGAGGCTTCACGTGTAAAACTCGGTTTCCACAGTTCGGAACCGTGCCCACCTCAAAATCATATTTATTTCGAGAAGATGGAGAATATTTTTTTATAAAATTTGGTGCATTACACGAGTCTTGTACTAAATTACTAATTAAAGTATAAAAAAGGGAAATTTAAAGATACTAGGCATTTCTTTAGAAAGAAGATGCAAGGCACAAACGCCTCGTAAACTCCAACAGCCTCAATGATGATAACAACATAAAAGATCAGATCCCAACTTTCTCTAACTCTAAATTCCAAGCATGTTTTCCGATCAAGAATTCTACAACCACTGTCTTTTCTCTCTCTACTTTCTCACTCCTCCCACCATCATCTCCCTCCTTTTCCTCACCGCCCCATACGGCAAGCACCACCGCCCCGGGTGGGGCCCCACCATCCCGCCGCCGCTGGCCTGGTGCCTTATGGAGAGCCCCACCGTGTGGCTCACGCTCCTCCTCTTCCCCCAAGGCAGAAACAGCCGCAGCCCACGCGCCGCCGTCCTCATCGCCCCCTTCCTCCTCCACTACCTCCACCGCACACTCATCTACCCTCTCCGCCTCTCCCTCAGAACCTCCGGCAAGAAGCCTGGTTTTCCGGTGAGCGTGGCGGCGATGGCCTTTGGGTTCAATCTGCTCAATGCTTACCTGCAGGCCAGATGGGTGTCTGAGTACGGCGATCTTGACGGTGACCGGTGGTTCTGGTGGCGGATGGGTGGCGGCCTGGTGGTGTTCGGCGGCGGCGCGGCGGTGAATTTGTGGTCGGATAATGTGTTGATGGGGTTGAAGGAGGGTGGGGGTGGGTATAGGGTACCCAGGGGTGGGCTTTTTGAGTGGGTTAGCTGTCCAAATTATTTTGGGGAGATTTTGGAGTGGTTGGGCTGGGCTTTCATGACTTGGTCTTGGGCCGGGCTCGGGTTCTTTTTGTACACGTGTGCCAATTTGGTGCCTCGGGCCGGGTCGAATCATAAGTGGTATTTGGAGAAATTTGGAGAGGATTATCCTAAAAATAGGAAAGCTGTAATTCCATTTTTGTATTGAGATTGTGTTTAACTAATGCAACTCAAGAATGTTGTAAGGTTTGAATTTTGAAATATTAAATCTTTTACTGAATATACAGTAAGATCAAAGATTTTATTTGATGACAATAAGATCAAAGATTTTATTTGATTTGGATATGACTTTTTTAATATTTATTATTATGAGAAGGACTTGTATACATACCCCTTGGTATACTGTAACCCCAACTTAAATCTTAATACATTTAAGTAATACAATTAATTGTAAATCTTAATACATTTAAGTAATACGATTAATAGTTTTACATGTAATAAGTAATATCTTTCATTAAAATATATAGTTCACTTATATATGTAAATAGGTAATGACTAATGAGTAAACAACTAATATCTTATAAATATTGAACTAATATGTTTCACAAAACATATATTTTAGTTATACTTTGAGTATGTAGTTAATACCTTCAGGATACACCACTAATTATTTATGAATATATAATTAATATAAAACTAATAATACATTTGGGATATGTACACCGGGTATATAAGTTTTTGCCTATTATTATATATTTCACAAAATCATAATTATTTATCATTCACACAAATAAATTTCCAAAGGCTTTTATTTTTATTTTTTACTGATTAAAGATATTTTTTAACAATAAAAATGCTATAAAAAAATGAATTGAACAAATACACTTCTAAACATACTACGGAATTTAGTAGTAAAATGTCAATTCAAGTTTTTATTTCCAACTTTTCCTATGCCTCGATTTTTAGTTGACCTTTTATCGGATTACATTAATAAGTTGAACTAAAAAAAGGATAATGTAATCATTCATATGTTTATAATGATACCTAATAAATACTTCAATATGTTGTTTCCTCATCGAAAGTATTAGTGTATTTGATTGAAATACCTTTCTCTCTCTAAATCACATCGTTACTAACAAAAATCATGTTTCAAAGAAATAGTTCCAATGCTAATGATTGTTAGTTTATTTTGGGTTTAGTATAAGAATTAAAATACCAAGAACATAGAAAAAAAAAATTATAGATCCAACCCCCTAGATTAAATGAAGAATTTAACAATTTTACCTCCTAAAGTAGCACGAAACATGAGACTTTGTATTGCAAACAATATTACGCTTCTTATTTCATCAAGATCCACCCATGAAACTCCACTGCAGTAAACTGGAGTTACAATATAAATAGATTATTGAAGGTTTTTGAGACTGAATATCACTCAACTCACCAGATATTCAAGGAGCTCAAGTGTCATTTATACATCTTTCTCTCTCTAAAAACTGGAAAAACAAACTGAACTAAAACAACGACAATTGAGAAGGTCAAGAAACATAGAAGCAAAGCAAACACAATAGCTTAGCTGAGAATCTGAAACCAAGCAGAACAAGGAAATGTCTGATTTCACGTTCGTCTTCTTTGCAAACTTTAAGGTCTCTGTAAGAAGCTTGTATTTAGTACTAGTGGATTAACTGCTGGTTAAAGAAAATGCTCCCCCTAGTATCTTGATGTTGTTTCAACAGATTTATCCATCTCCATGCCCATCATCGAGTTCCTACAATCTTCATCGGAGTCATTACAGTGACACAGACAAATAGCAGAAAGAAAAGGAGCATAAAAATTCTAGCCATTTAAGGTATTGCAAAATGTGATACAGCCACTTTGACATATAAAGGACTAAGATACCTTTTCTGTAAAAGACAGTTTTACCCTCTCCCCTCGCATCCAAAGACCTGAAAGGTGCTTGAGACAATGGCTCATGTTTGAGAGAATCACTATCTCCGAGCTTCTGCAGGTCTTAGATGCATGGAGACTGGGGAGAATATAAAATTTTGTCTTCTAAGAAAGTGTTTTTTTTTATTTTTTTTATTTTTATATATGTCGAAATGATTATATTCTGTTTTCCTTAACAGGGGCGGAAAGGTAAAAGACCCATATTTACGGTAAACGATATGTAGACTCACATCAGACAACGCTGCTGCTAGCATCCACATTGACTTTTACTTGAGAATCTTCTGCGTCTTCTTTAACCAAACTTCCATTTGAACCTACTGAAGATTTGTTGGCTTCTAATAAATCAGCTGCTAGTCGTTCGTGCTTTTCTTTTAATTCAGGTGAACTTATAGCCTCTGCAATGTCTTGTTTGATTTCTGCAGCCAAAGCCTGGATCTTAGTTTTTTCGTCTTCAGTTGGTGTACTTCCAGCTCTTTCCACCTCTGCCTTAAGCAGCTCAACCTTTTCTCTCAAATCTGATGAATTGACAACATCATCTATTATCATACCAACTTCTTCATCGAAGGCAGTCAATTTTCCCACAGCTTCTTTGGTTGAAGGAACCACGTGCAAACCCACAGAATTAAGAACAGCCTTAAATTCCGACTCCAATTCTTCAGTCAACTTCAAAGCCTTCTCCTTAAGCTCCGGATTCGAATCAGGATCTGTCACTCCTGAGCTTGCAATTTCAGCCTTCAGCGTCTCAATCTTTTGTTTTAAATCAGGGCGATCCATGACAGCACCGAATCTCTTGTTAATTTCACTCCTCAAGTCCTCTTTGTTGGTGCCCGTCTTAGAAAGATTGAAAGCATTGGATAATTCTTTTAGCATATCAAGTTTAGACTTGAGGCTCGGGTAATTAGGAGCCAATGGAAGATTTTTGTCAAACTCAGTCTTCACTTGATCAATCTTTTCCTTCAAAGCAGGATGTGCAAGTTGATCATTTAGATTCCTTCCTTTTCCAACTTCTTCCCTCAACATCAAAATCTTGTCCTCCATACCTAGAGCTTTTGCAGCCTCATCATATTCATACTCAATCTCCCTCTCCAATTTGGCAACCATCTCTTTTAGTCCTGTCTCTGGGTGTTCTGCTAATGACTTACCACCGGCTTGCAATACCTTCAATTTCAGTTTTTCAACCTCATCCCTCAACTCCGATTCTGAAGTCTTGCTGATCGGGATTATAGGATCGTCTTTCTTTCTCATGTTGATCTTTCTTTTTGGATCAATCGGAATTCCCTCTTGGAATCCACCAAGTTTCCGAAACTTTTGAGCCCTATGTTTTAATAAGGTTTCAGTATCCATCTTCATAAGTTCCTGCAGAGACACCAAATATCTATAAGGTTTCAAATGAATACAGAGCAATCATGCACACAAGAATGGACAACAGATGTGTCACTTACATCCATTGATTCAACAATTGCAGTTTTAATCTGTTGTGAAGTCCAATATGGATCTGTATGTGCACCACCAAGAGGTTCCTACAAGGAAGAAGCATTAGATTTTAACAGTGCATGGCAAAATGTGTCAAAATCATATGTTACCGAATTTTTTGAACCTGAAGAGTGCCAAAAGGCAGAGATGAAAAAAGTGAAGGATTTAAGATCTAATTGTAGATGATTTACATTGCCAGTAATGTTGATTATATGCACTTTTCACTGTCTTCCCCAAAAATTTATTTCGAAGAATTGTTTCATGCTCAGAGCTCAATTAACAGTTTATTCTTGAGTTCTTATAATAAAAGGAAAAAACAGTTATAGGGACATCATAACAAGAAGAAACACACTGAAGGAAAACAAAGGAGGTGTTAAAGGAATATTACAGGGATGACACCATCACAAATTTGTAGTTTGGTCAGCTCTGTAGCTGTTATTTTTAGCTTCTCAGCAGCCTGTAAAGAAAAAATAAGTAGATCAAGATACAGTTGCGACATCAATTTTTTACATATATAAAAGATCAAACGTTCTTAAACCACCTTTGGAGAAGCTTTGGCAGTCTTCCACAAGATGGCAGCGCATGCTTCAGGGCTGTCACATCGAAACAGAAAGGACCAAGTCAAACAGTAGTAGCCAAATGCAGAGGGATGATACAAGTTTGACTCTCGTGAAGGTAATTAAAGGAAATATTTACTAGACCATGAAAATACATAACAAGTGTCAAAGGCATGCAGTAGTAGCATAGAAAGAAGATGCAAAAGCACCTGGCAACATAAAATACTGCATTTTCAAGCATTAACAGCTTGTTAGCACAACCAATAGCCAGAGCTCCACCAGAGCCACCTTCGCCCATAACAATTGACACGATTGGTACTTTCAGACCGAACATTGTCCTGAGATTCTGAGCAATGGCTTCTCCCTGATAATATTTAAAAGTAATAACAACAATTTAGCATGTGCATGCTTCAGTCACAAAGGAAAAAAATAGCACTTGAAAAATGCTAGACAGTACTTGACCCAGTTCCTCAGACTTGAGATCAGCATATGCCCCAGGAGTGTCGATGAAAGTGACAATAGGAAATCCATGATGATCTGCATAATACATCATGCGTAGTGCCTTCCTGTAACTGTTGAAAATAACATACTACTGTTAGCAGCAGATACAAAAATAAATATTCTCATTTTAATACAAAAATGTGATGTTGGAAAATGAAGTTTTCCTAAATACAACATGAGCCAATGAAATCGTCACAGATTATTCCTAAGAAAATTTCATATTGCATAAGTTCATTTAAAGTATTGAACATAACAATCTTTTCCCCATATGCATACCCATGAGGAGTAGGCATCCCAAAGTTTCTCTGGATATTCTCTTTCGTGTTCCTGCCTTTTTGATGGCCCATGAACATGTAGCTTCTGCCATTTATCGTACCAAGTCCAGTAACAACGGCAGGATCATCATATCCAGCTCGATCACCATGGAGCTCCACAAACTAGACATATATAAGTGGAAGATTTATCAAGCATTCAGAATAAAGTAAGGTCTTTATTCCTACTTTTATCAAGTTTCCACATTTTATTGATACTTTTTACTTTGAAATGTCTATTCTGCAGCAAATGTATTTATGATCAAAGAGAATATTTATAAAATAAAGATTTGGAGTAGAAAAGGTATTGTGCCTTCTCTGTAATGTTGAAGACATGATCTAGAAATGTTGGCCTGTTGGGATGCCTTGCAGTGTTCACACGTTGTATAGGAGTCAAATGTGTATACAGGTCTTTCAGAGCCTGCAATTTATATGGAAAGATGTGATTAAATTAGCAGCAAACATTGATTTGAAATAAATATGATAGTTTGAATTTGCGGGTTGAGATGACAGATTTGCCCTAAGTATCATGTCATAGTTTAATAGAGGCAACAAATATTTTGCTCATGATGGAATATGAAGTGGCTATATGATATGAAGAAATCAGAGCAAAAACCAGAACCTGTTGATATTTATTCTCTAGTGAGATAATCTGATCACTGAAATCCAGACCGGTCTCATTTGCCATCTTTTGAACCTGCATCAAGAAAAGTAATAGGATTACCATGTCAAGTATTCGTGTAAAAATAACTACATCAGAGAATGTTTAAAAGAGTCGTACATCAACTATTTTTTTCTGCAGATCCATGAGAGGCTTCTCAAAATCCAAGGTAACTGGCTTTGGCTTCTCTTTCAAAGGCTTGAAAGGTGATAGGTGGCTGAGTACTCCACCCTTCACATTGGGGTCAGGATCTTCTGGCCATGGATACTCGTGCTTCTTCACTTTCCTAACCTTCGCTGTTATAGTGAAGTCTCCCGTTTTTGCTCCTAGCTGGGCTTTTCCCAGGGCTTTGAGGGGTACACCATAAAGATCGTTACTTGAGCTCCTAAGAAGGTCTGAAGCAGCAGGTCTCGAAGCCAAATTCCCAGTGAAGGACACTGGAGATACGGTCATGGAAGCCATTTCTCCACTGCAGATTAAGACATAAAATATTAGTCAGGAATGGAACTAAATATAAATGTTCACAAAACAGTTTTTATATTGCCAACTCAATAAGTACAAAGTGCATTCAAATCCTCGATTCAGTAAGCCCACACGATGAATCAGCGGTAGACTTCACTAACTATTACAAAACTAAGCATAGTTATGCATTACCACAAATAACAAAGATATAAATCTCCAACTAAATCATCAATTTGGATACACTAAAAATTAGGCAAATAAATAAGTAATAACATAGATTGAAGACGTTAGAAGCTCCAGAATCAGACGAAACAATGACATCCACAGCACAGCAAAAGCTCCATTATTCCACAACCTCATCTCTATAGACAACATTTCAACAGACCAATAGCAATAATACAAATTCTGACCCCAATGAAGACAACATAGAACTCATCGCCAGACCTGAACCAAATCACGCTGGTAATTTGAATACCTCAAAGCACAATACCTACACTCAATCTTATATCCAAATCAACATCAAACAACATACTCATCCAGCATACAAGCAATTCGATTCTCGTTATAAACAAGAAAAAAAAAACTGACCTGAAGATCGAATGCAGCACTAAACGTGAGCCGCGGCGTAAATTCAACCGATATTGTGTAGAGATCTGAAGAAGCGATCGAAGAAATGGAACTATAATTTCCTCAGCTCCAGAAATGTGGGGGAGATGGAGAAGGAGAGAGAGATGAAGAGAGAGAAAGAGAGAGGAGAGAGAGAGGTTATTTCAACAGAGAGAGCATAGGGGAGATCGTCGCCAAGAGCTTGCTTTGTGCTTATTCACTCACACTGTGAACAGCGAAATAATTATACATTAAAACCTCTTTAAATTAATTATTTGGATTTTGCCAAATCTGTAATTTAAAAAAAAAAAATTATTTACCGAGTCAATGAAAATATGTAATAAGTTGGAGTAATTAATTATATTATTACTATAGACCAGTTAAATAGAAATTCAATACTTCATAATTTTCATTATATTAACCAAAAAAACCTATCACAAAACCTAAATATGTCATGTAATTTGTTTATTTCGATAAACTTGATTAAAAGAAATTGTGTGCAATTTTAGAAATCAACTTTATAATTTCTAAATAAAATAAGAAATTTGGAGATTAGATTGATTTAAATATATATTTCAAGGATTATCTATTTATACTATCAATGAGGCCATGTAATCATACGAGTGTTTCTTACTAATTTATCAAAAATATCACTTTATTTAATTGATCCCTGGTAAAGATTGAAGAAAATTATTATATAAAATCGGTTATTAATTAATAAAGCTAGCAATAGTTTAAAAAAGTATTAATGAATATACATACCCTACATTGATATATATTTTTCGATGATTTCTATGTGAGAGAGAGAGAGAGAGGAAAATGTCGAGTGTGGTTGGAGCGGTGTTAATAATGAGAAGGCCAGCATTTTTCGGTTTTGCCGTTAAAACACTTTTATTTTTAATTTTTAATTTTAATAAATTCAACATAGTAAGTGTGTCCATCTGCACGTGACTTTTCTACTTGCTGGCTATGCTTGGTATCCATGTCCGAAACCAAGATGCTTTTATCTAATATATTTAAAATTAAAATTATCATATATATATATATGTGTGTGTGTGTGTCATAAGTGATATTTCTTTCAATTTTATTTAAATAATTTCTTGGAGTTTTGTAAGAAATAAAGAAATATAAAATTTGATTGCTGTACACTTACTTTTTAGCTAAAAGTTGATTTGTTAGATTGGAAAATAATAGAGTTTTAAAGAATGACGATATAATTATGGAATAAAATTACATAAAAATTAGAAAAAAATTGTTACAACAATTTTATTAAAAAAAACACTTAAATAACATTGTAGGTAGTATTGTCTCCATCTATATAAATGCTCGTTGCATAGATTTAAATTATACAATCACACTAATTTGATAAAATAAAACTTAGTTTCAGACATAATTATTTGATTCGTTGTATTATTATTAGCAACTACAAGAAAATGTTAAAATAAGTAGTAAGATTATGACTATATTTTTTTTATAACGTACAATTACGTATAAAACACTGAAAAAAAAAATAACATTCACAAAAATAGTCTCTAAATTTTGATAAGTATGGTCAAATAAATTAGATTAGGGTAGGTGCGGTTTAGGTGAGATTTATTATTTCTTCACTTGGATCAGTATGTTGCAGTTGACAACCAACTCCTACTTTTTATTTTTTATTTGTGGAAAATAACTAAAATAACAATAAAATAATGTATATATTTTCTGAGAACAAATAATATAAGGTATATCTCTATAAAGCATCAAAATATCAATTAGAGAGTACAAATAAATTGTGCAGCCTAGGGGTGGTACGGTACGGTATACCGAAAATTTCTCGTCATATCGTTACCGTACCGAAAATTTCGGTATACCGAAATTTCATACCGTTATCTTACCGAAAATTTCGGTATACCGAAATTTCGGTATAAGAAAAGTTCATACCGTTACCATACCGTCATTTCGGTATACCGGAATGGACCGGCATACCGTTCCATACCGGTATACCGAATGGACCGGCATACCGTTCCATACCGAAAATGATTTTTGTATTACCGAAAAGGATTTTTGTATTAGAATTATTAAAAAATAATATTGATATTTATTTTTATACCAGTATACCGAACATCCTTTTGTATTAGAATTATTAAAAAATAATATTGATATTTATTTTTATACCGGTATACCGAACATCCTTTTGTATTAGAATTATTAAAAAATAATATTGATAATTATTTTTATACCGGTATACCGAAACTGTTCGGTATACCGAAAAAAAAAAAAATTCATACCGTTACCGTACCGAAATTTACCGGTACGGTATCATACCTTACCAAAATTTTCGGTATACCGAAATTTTCGGTATTTTCGATATTTTTTCGGTACGGTAAGTGCGGTATACCGGTATTTTTGGTATATTACCCACCCCTAGTGCAACCCATAGTTTCATGGAAAACTAACCAAAAACATTGATATATTGATACATGTAATAATTTTGTGCTGGCAATAAAAGTATAAATAATTTAGTTTTACTCTATTGTTATTGTCACTAAAAATCCTTGTCCTCCTTTCATATATTGAAAAAAAATCATAACTTATTAAATGTGTCGTGACAAATGATGAATCCAGGAAGCTCAAATAATCAAACTTATCATCATTAGGGAATTCAAATCCCAAACTCTCTTTTATATGCGATTTCTTTAAGTTTGCAACATAGTAGGAAAGTACCAACAGATAATGATAAGTCATCTAAAGATTCATATCTTGTATATTAGCTGAACAGAACACCATGATGAATTATTGATTGGGAAAATTGTACAAAATACCACCTTAATATGGAACATGAGTAATAAATCCTTGGGTAAAATTAAGATTTCATACTTGAAACTAGGCTATATTTCATATCAAATACCCCAATGTCATCCCTCATCATAAGTAGTCCCCCAATTATTGAAAACACATCAAAAAACATCATTGCCGTCAAAATTCTGTCGGTTTGGACGGAAGTTAACTACCTGGAATGGGTTTTGTGCAAAAATTTCATCCAAACCCTAATTTTTTCCCCAAATCGCCCAAGCTAAGAACAGAAACCTTAATTTTCCCCCAAATTCGCCCAAGCCAAGAACATGCCCTCTTCTCCAACCAAAAACCCTAATTTCTCTTCTAAAAATCACGAGCGCTCTCGTAAGTCTGGCCATCTATGACAAGAAAAAGTGAATCAGGACTGATTTCCACACCTCAATACAATAGGTATTTCTCTTTTGTTGTTAGCAAAATGCGAATGTACTATTACTGATTTTGGAAAAAAATCCGATTTTTTGGGCTCAATTGATTCCTGAAATGTATTGGTTTTACTTCTACTGAAATGTATGCTCCATTGATTCCTGCTGCTAGAAAGAATGTATAAATTTTACTTCTACTGTTGTGCCAAATATGCTAACTGGTTGAAAAAGAAATACATGTTGTTGGGGATTTGTTGCTGTTATATGTTGGTATGTTGTGTATGGGCATTGCTTGCTTGAAAAAGAAATACCTGTTGTTGGGGTTGGTTGTTGTTATACCTTCTTAATTGTGATGAACATAGTAAAATGAACAATAATTTTGTATTGTGCAGATGAACCTACAATGTTCACATTGATAGTACATCATGGTGGTTAGATGAGGCTCTCTACTAAAAAGATTAAGTTTTATGATGGGGGTAGTGTGGATTATTTTGATAACTTAGATGCTGAGATGTTTGGGTTAATTGAGTTGAATGAATTTGCTTCTAAGTTAGGTTATGATCCAAGTAAAATTGTGTTTTGGCATCAATTTGGGCATACTTTACATATGTCTGGTAGAATTTTGAAAACTGATGCAGATGTGTATAAGATAGGCCAATATATCCCTAACAATAGAGAAGTTATCATTTATATAGAACACTTGGATAGTGGGGTTGGTTATGTTGAACTTGTTGGAACTCAAACTTGTGAGATAGATGATAGATATTGTGAGATAGATGATAGTGGGGTTGGTTATGTTGAACCTGTTGGAACTCAAGCTTGTGAGATAGATATTTCATTTGTAGATGAACTTTTTCATGAAAATGAATATGCTGAGTTGTCTGACCCTTCTGATGAGGATGTCCTTTGTGATAGTGACTGTGATATGAAGGAGGATGATAGGTTGTATGAGGAAAATGTGGACAGTGAGGTTGTCACATTTCTTAGCAATCCAGGGATGATGTTTTTGGACCTAACACATATTTCATCATCAAACCACTTGAATACTCCACAATACCCTACTTTCTGTTACAATATATAAAACATCACATTTCAATATGCAAAAAAAATCGAAATTTCAGTTTCATTGAAGCTGAAAAAACAGAAACGAAACCTCACCCCATAATTTGGGCAACACCAATATCTCTTCCCTAGATTATCTTTCGACCAAGAGGTCTTGAAGGGCAACTCAAATCCACATTTACAATGTTGTTGTGTATGCAACCCCTTTGAAGAACACTAGCTTGAATTTGAGGATGAAACATTATTTTGGGACATTCTAAACACGTAATCGAACTTCAATAACAAAATTGAAGAAAAAATAACCAAAATCGATTGATATTTGGCCAGAAATTGAAGCTGCGCTCGTCGGTCTTGATGTTTGGGGGAAAAATTAGGGTTCTTGTGTTAATTTTCGCTCCAAACACTTCAGGTTAGGTAAATTCCATCCAAATGGACAAAATTTTAACGGCAGGGATGAAATTTGATGTGTTTTCAATAACTGGGGGACTACTTATGATGAGGGATGACATTGGGGTACCCGATCTGAAATATAGCCTAATTTCGGGTAGGAAATTTGAATTTTACCCTAAATCCTTCAATATTAATTTTTTATCAAAAAAGTGTCAACACATGTAGATGCACGCCCGATTCGGTTTTGGCATCGTCAGTTCCCCATTTCAAATGTAGGGGAAATAGATGTAGAGGAACGGTAACCGAACCATATAAATACTGTCTCAGTTGCAATTCTATAACCTGGTGATTCCATTATTTTTTTCCTTTTCTTTTTCTTCTTACAGTTCGGTTCTTAACCAACATTCCACTAACTATTAGAATTTGTCTGAATTTCAATTGTTGTTGATCTTCAACGATCGGATGATCTAAGTTATGGATTAAAAAATCCGAGAATTATTCTAACTGTTGGTTCTAACTGATCCATGAGACCCTAACCGTATAAAAACGTTTCTGATTTCAGTTCTGAATCTGAATCAACGGTTAAACCAAATCGTTGACCACAATTCAGAATCAGAATCATGGGCAAGTCTACATAAATGATTGCAAGTATAGTTGCAGATTCACTCATAAAAATTATATTACGTTAATGAGGGTACTGCGTGAATAAACCATAATTAGAGGGTCGTGGGTTAAAAAAAAAAAAAAAAGAATTAATTTTAATTTCTTTCAATTCTCCCAAACACAGCTAAGGCAATCACCTTTGGCGCTTGGATTGAACTTGCCCGCCCACTCCGCCGCCGCATTCCGGTGAACACTTCATGGCCACCACCTCCTCCAATGGTAACCAATTTTCCTATTCCTCTTCAATACGCCAATTCCACCTTTTCCTTACCATAATTCACACTTATTGCTGGTGATTGAACAGAAGCTATTCTCGAGCAACTCAGGAATGGCATTGCCAGCTTCGAGATTGCCTCTTCCCCGGTTCCTTCTGTTAACAGTCATTGCCGCCGCATCGCACCTCCTTTCGCCGCCGTATCCAATTTCTCGCCTAGATTCTTCGCCAGGATTGGACGCCCAGTGTAAGTGATTTTGCTCGCGAATTTTATCGAACACCTGGTGGTCATAACTACTCTATCGCTTTATGAGCGCAGAAACTTTCCTTTTAGTGTGTAATTGAAATTCTATCGTTGCTTTACCTCTCAGAAATGGAGGTTCTCCGGCATCGGAGAAAGTCGAACGTTATTCTGTTAAGAAAGTCACCGGCGATGGACGCTGTCTGTTTCGCGCTCTGGTATGGGTGAAAATTTGTGTGTTTAGGAGTTAGATTTCATTGCACCAAAGTGCTGAAAGTGGAATTTGATAGCAGATTGTTGGATGATTTTTCGAATCTGTTTTGCATCATTAAGTGAAGCTTGATCTTTGATGTCCATTTTTTCAAAGTTCTAATGCATTGGTTTCTTTCAACTCATGAATTACATAAACAACTTGAAAATTTTAGCGTTGTTATCTTAGCATTTTATGTTCATTGCTCGAAACCAGGTGAAAGGAATGGCTCTCAACAAGGGAATGCCACTCGGCCCACGAGAAGAGAGAGAGAGTGCAGGTCCATCTATAGTCTATACGGCTAAGAGTTTATACAAACAACTTAGTCCTTTGTTTTTTCAGTGTTCTACATTGTTATGTTCAACAAGTTGAAGTTGATTCCTTTTCTTGAAAAGTGTAGTTTGTGAAAATCTTTATCATTTTACTTGATATTTCTTTTGCTTGGTGTGCTAAGAAGCCAACACATCATCCCCGTTTCGTCTAGTTATTTGCACCCTTTGCGCTCTAAACTTATGACGAGTTAATGACAGATGAATTACGGATGGCTGTGAAAGAAGTTATATGTGACAATGAAAAAGAGCGTAGTCAATATGAAGAGGCATTGATTGCAATAACTGTTGATGAATCTCTGAGACGGTGAGGCCTTCAATTTGTTAGTAGTTAGGTCATTTCTCCTATCGGTTTTATATGATTAACTAAAAGGGCCTCTGCAGTTACTGCCAACGCATAGCAAGGCCAGATTTTTGGGGCGGTGAGGCTGAGCTTCTGGTTAGTACTCAATAACAACTTATGTTTTCTTGATTCACAAAGTTGGTATCCCTTTTACTCTAGTGTCATTAGATTGGATGATAAGAAAAAAGTTATTGAAGTTCTATTGCAAGACAACATATTGAAACAAGTCTTGCTGATTTACAAATTCCTTCAACATTAGGTGCTGTCGAAGCTGTGCTGCCAGCCGATAGCAGTGTACATTCCAGAACACGAGGTACTTCTTAGAAACTGTTGAGCCTTGTCCTCTATGTAAACGTTGTCGTTCTAAGAAGAAAGAAGATTGTTGAGTCTGAATTCTCAAAGTGTTTATTATGTGTTGATTAAACTTGCAGCATGGTGGATGGGGGTCTGGTTTCATTCCTATTCAAGAATATGGATTGGAGTTTCAGAAGAAAGGAAAGCCTCAGAAGGTGGTACGGTTACTCTACACTGGAAGAAACCATTATGACCTACTTGTTTGAGACTACATTTTATGGTGTTTATTTCAAATGTATCTCAATTTCTTACAAATAGAAACTATGGGATACTTTTAATATAATGAACAAAAGTTCATATAAACTATGGTGTTATATTCATAATTTGAGATTTAATAGTTTGAGATTATAATTTTTATATTCATATAAATAAAACTTCTATTTGAATTGAAGTTTTTAGGTACAATCTTGGATTAATTAACTTATAAATCTTTTTTTTTTCTAACAATTTTTAAATAAAATAACATTAACCAAATTAATGTGGCAAAAACATGGGAAGATTTTTTGAGTTTACCCAAAGTCAAGCAATTTATTGGGCTATGAAAATTCATTATTTTGGGATTCTTTGCAAGTGCTTATCAACAGAGAGAAAAAAAATTCTTTTGTCTTTAAATATAATGAGTAGATTCTTGTGAAACTGTCTCATGAATTTAATTTCATGATATGGATTAGGTCAATATACAAAATAAAGATTGATTTGTAAAAATTTGTATAGATTGTGTGGTTCAATTTCATGCGATTACATCTGGGAGATTGAAGATAGGCTCATGCAAGTTTTTATGAAGGTATTATTGCAAAAAAAAAAAAAAAAAATCCAAAACTTTACATAATTTTTCTATTTTAGCCAATTGTTTTAAAATTGTCAATTTTGACCAGAATTTGAATAAATTGATTTCATTTCTAACCAATTTATGGTTTTGGTTAAAATTAGATTATTGTATGGTGATGTTGATGCCATGTAGAGATACTATATGAATGATAAATTATTTAAAATTAACCAAAATTGATTAACCATGAGTTAATTCACTCTAACCTAAATAAAAAAAATAAAAAAAAATGATGAAAACAACACTTTTTTTTGACTTGTTTAATCTACTATTAATTAGTTTTGATTAATTTTAAATGATGTTTTTTTTGACTTGTTTAATCTACTATTAATTAGTTTTGAATAATTTTAAGTGATGTATGATTACCTGCATATCATCCACGTCACTAAACAATTAATTTATTTTGAACAAAATATAAATTGACTAAAATTGAAATCAATTAATCAAATTATAGTTAAATTTGATAATTTCTAAACAATTGATTAAAATAGAAAAAAAGTGTAGAGTTTGGAAGTTTTTTGCAATTAAGCCTTTTATGAAATGTAATCAGCATTTTTGGGTTAATTCTACATTATTCTAAAAGTTGTGTGGTAAAAGTGAAATAACAGAGAAATATGGGGAACAGGACAGCAATAGAAATTGTCGGAAAGTTGCTTTGGCATGGGTTGGTGGTTTGAAATAAAAAACCGAGCAATTTTCCTTTAATGTGGTATTTGTAATTCCTTTCCTTCTTCATCACAAATAATTTAACTTCAAGCTGTACAGATTGCGCAATAATTAGGGTTTTACAGAGAGAGAATTTGAGAAAGAAATGGATAGTAACATGGTAGGAGGAGGCGGAGGAGGTGCCAGCAATGGGGGAATGTTGTACCACGAAGTACAAGAGTCGAAGCTGTGCGCTGTGCATTGCGTGAACACGGTGTTGCAGGGCCCCTTTTTCTCGGAGTTCGATTTGGCGGCGTTGGCCTCCGATCTAGATCGTACGGAGCGTCAGATGATGCTCGGCTCCGTCACCGGAGATTTCCTCCCTGAACACTCGCATAATGTTTCTCTCGATGGTGACTTCAGCATCCAGGTTTGAATTCGATTGCTCAATAGTTCAATTACAGTTTATCCCAATTCCTTTTCCGATTGCTCTTAAGAAGATATGCGTTTGTGTGTGTGTGTGTTTTAATTTAAAAAAAATACAAAAACTTTGTTAGTTTAGGTAATTGGATGCGTGACTTTATCTCCATGATTGGGTAAGGAGTTTCATTGGTGATATTTATTTTATAGTGAGATTTTTAATTGAAGAAGATACATTAAACTGAAGGAAGTGACATGATGCAATTTGCTTTTCTATTTGCTTATGAGAATTGTTCATGTGTGGTTGTTTATGTGTTTTTGACTCGGAAAAAAAGAAGTCTTTTGACTCGACTCGATTTGATTCTGTTTCCAGTGAGATAATACTAGTACTGAATTTGCAGTGTTATGAGTAATTTTCTGTTCCATTCATTCATTCTGCTTGAATGGGATTATAGGGTTTCTTGAATGCACAGCCTGGACATTTTTAGGGTTCTTTCTACACATGTGTTTATGCTTCACTTTGCAGATGATATAGTTTTAATCAATAAGACAGTAGTTGCCAAGTTAGAAGTTCAGAGAGGCATTATAATCAAAACGTTTTGCCATAAACGAGTTAGAAATGGACGTATGAAATGCTATTTTAGTAATCGAATAATAACAGAAATAATGGTCGGATAAATGTGAAGATTTGGGACATTAATTAGATTCATCTAAAAGTTATAAATATTTATGATTTATTGTTGAAGAGAATGGGGAATGGATTCAGATGCTACACGTATGACTGAAGTTGAAGGGAACTTATTGAGAGTGTTTCAACTATACTCTTTACTATCGTAAAATGCCTATAAAATTGAAAGGAAAATTTTATTAAACGTAAGACCTGATATACTTTTTGGATCGGAGTGTTGGTTACCAATACGACCATGAATAAGGGGGAGCAGAAACGACAATATTGAGATGATGTGCGAACAAGCTAAATTAAATTCCGTAATTAATGAATTAAATGTTTTGGAATGAAAGTGAGGGTATGAGAAAACCAGAGAAACATACATAAGGTGGTCTGGACACGTGTATACGCTGTTCCAAGAATATATATTATATTTATATATAAATGAACTCATGTGTCCTAACCAATCATGATTATGAGATATGATTCTGTAGCTGAGCTCACAATTGTGTGATAGATACTTAGTTTGTTGCACTGCCCAGTAATTTATATAATCAAATACACGACCACTTGTTATGATGGGCTCCAAAATTCAACTTCTTTCAGCCTGATGATGTATGAACTCTGGTTTTCTTGCTTTCACCCATCAGAATTTATATCATTATAGAAGATTGAACTGCTTTTTTTTTTTTTTTTCTTTCCAATTCCAATTTTCCCAAGCAATAATGATTTATTCTGGACAAAATTGCAAACCATACCGAATATTTGTTTGGTTGTTTTGACAGGTTCTACAGAAAGCTTTGGAAGTGTGGGATTTGCAAGTCATTCCCTTGAATAGTCCGGTGGCCGAGCCAGCACAGATAGACCCGGAAAAGGAAAACGCGTTTATTTGTCATTTGCAGGACCATTGGTTCTGTATCAGAAAAGTGAATGGAGAATGGTACAATTTTGACAGCCTCTATCCAGCACCAGAACACCTATCGAAGTTCTACCTCTCCGCCTACCTCGACTCTTTGAAAGGCTTTGGCTGGAGTATTTTCTTGGTGAGAGGTAATTTTCCGAAGGAGTGTCCCATCTCATCCGCCGAAGCCTCCAATGGTTACGGCCAGTGGCTTTTGCCTGAAGATGCAGAGAGAATCACCAAATCATGCAACTCAGCATCGAGAACACACAAGAGAAGTGAACAAGAACGGGTTTCTAACCCCTACGTCCAGTACGAGGAGGGAGAAACGTTACTAGATGATGAAGATGAGGATTTGAAAGCTGCAATTGCTGCAAGCCTGATGGAATCCTCTTCAGTAATTGAAACACGACCTGGCACTGCAGAAGTCGAAGACAAGATCAACGAGAACAAAAAGGATTGAGAAGGCATGTCTAAGAAACTATGATCTTTGTAGTGGTTTCTGAGTTGTGCGTGTACATTTTTATTTTGTTTTTGAAGAAACTGTAAAAAAATTCCTTATCAGAACAATTACAATGTTCGGAGGCGATTATACCACCTTTTCTTGAATAATATGGTCTAATAATTATGAAAATATTTTGAACATGCCATTTCTTGTTTTGTTCTTGCAAGCTCAGAAACTGGTTTTTCAGTATTTGTCAATTTTGTTATTTTAACTTGAAGTTTTTCTTCTTATTTGTTGTCATTCTCACACTTCAATTCTCTAAAACACCTAAAGCAAAACAGTGGTAAGAAAATGAGATAAAGAAAACATCAGCCCCACTTGTCTTTTTTATTCAATCTTCACACAAACAAGCACCAATCACTACTGAAGATTGATTCTGTGGGTTTGATAAAGGAATACAGTGGAAAAGTATTTAGACCTTTCAAGCTGGAACTTGAGAACCATGAACCCCACTTGTCAACATCTTTCATTCAGACACATATATAGTACTATGTTAATTACAGGACCAAGAAAGAAAGAAAAGGTGGATTAAGTGCTTTACAGACCAAACAGATCTCTTCTTCCTTATAAATCATAGAAAGATCAAATTTTTACCATTGGTTTTCTTGTTACAGTAGTGAATTCATTAGAGTTAATGGGTTTTGCCTGTTTCTGAATTCTTGAAAATGGGTTCATCAGATCGGTTGTTTTACAGGCAGCAAACAGTTCATCAGATTCTTGGAGAAGGTGTTGGTAAGTCTGTGATAGTTGTAATATGTCTATTGATTATTTTTTCTTATCATGGATTATTCAGTTTCAGTACACAAATCTGTGGTTTGGCTAGAGATTCATTTGTTGTTGGTCATTGGTTTCGCGTACGAAATAGGACATATTCATGAAAAGATTTGAAAATGTTAGCAAATACCAAGAATAGTATTTGAAGAGAAGAAATGTTTGGTTTTCTGTTCTGTTTTACAGTTGCAGATACAATGTTATGGAGACGGAAAGATCTAACGGTGGGAATACTAATCGTAACTCTGGCTGCTTGGTCGATGTTTGAGATATCTGGTTACACTCTGCTCTCATTTGCCTCGAGTGTGTTCTTGCTCTTATTCACCATTCTTTTTCTGTGGTCAAAATCAGCAGCAATTCTGAACAGGTTGCTTGTGATTTCTTACCTATTTTAGCCTGATTTTGTTTGCATTGCATAGTTTAGGCTATGGGTTTCCTACATCATTCTTTGTGCTGTTTGAAAATAATCCTGAAAAGGGTGTGATAAACAGGCCAGCTCCGCCTCTACCACGTTTCTATCTCTCAGAAGAAACGGCAAATGAAGCAGCTGTTTTCATCCGTAATCATGCAAACACAATGCTCTCTGTGTCTGAGAGCATTGCCCTTGGAAGGGACTCCATAATGTTCACCAAAGTAGCTCTTTCTCTTCTGATCATCTCTATCATTGGGAGTGTTGCTAGTTTTCTTGTATTGGGATACATTAGTACGTGAACAAGTTCGAAAATTCTTGTGTGAAATCTCTGTGTATGTTTAAGTTGATTGATCTTTACCTCGTATTGTTTTGTGGCAGGTCTTGTTATGATTCTTACAGTTCCAGCAGTTTATGAAAGATATGAGAACCAAATAGATGGATATGCTCTAATGGGGTGCAGAAAAGTGCAGCAATTGTATGTAAGCTTAGAGAAAGACTACTTCTCCAAGATTCATAAATGGATTCTGGACAAGAAGAAATTGAGCTGACTAGCCATCTCTCTCTCTCTCTCTCTCTCTGTCTGTCTCTCTCTCTCTCAAGCTTTTAAATTCATGAGATGCAAAACAGCATTTCAAGGGTAAGCATTTGATGTAAGTTTCCTCTGAATATATTTTTATTGCCAAGAATCTGATGCAAGAACAGTTACAAAGACATGGCAAGCAGCCGCTCGAATTAACTCAAAAGGGAAAGTTTTCAAGACGATTAATGAAAGAAAAGATGATAAACTGAACTCCAACTGTGCCTTGGGTTGATTTTCTCAGCAAGTTGTAATTTATTTATGGCAAACAATGTGAAAACAATGAAACAGGTTAATGTTTTCTCTTAATGATGTCTATTAATGGCTGCAAGTGAAGTCCCAAGTAAATAATTGCCTTCATAAATGGCTTTTAAAGCGCTATTTTTCTGTTCTAAGACGACTCCAGACTTCTGACAAACTTTTTAGCCTGCAATTGAACAAGAAGCAAGGGAATATATGAATTCTTCATCGATGCATATGCTCAGAAGTTCATATTTTGGAGCAAAAATTGCATTAGATTCATACCTGCTCTAACGTCAAAAACATTATCACGTTCCATGATCCTAGCCGTCCAAAGTTGGGGATAAAGCCTTTGTAGAATGCTAATGGTCCCTGTATTACACATGAAATATCAGATATGTGAATGTTTAGTAAAGCTAATCATGCACATCCGTATTCATATGCAGAAATCCTTCAATCATTTTAAAGATAATGTTGTTTTCTTAAACTAAAACTGCATGACTTATCCACTCCAAGAAAAGCAGTTGCATTTTATTTGTGGCATATTCCAAAGCACTGAACCACAAAATATCTGAGAAACCCTTCTGTGTGACTTCTAGCATGCACAAACACTACCAACTACCCGAATAAAACACTTTTGAAAAAACATTCTTGAACATATGAAATAAACCACAAGAAATGGGCTCATATGAAACACTTCTACAGCAGCAGGAAATGAACTTACGTCATTCTTCAAAGTCTTAACAAAGCAATCAATTGTGTTTTTGTATGCAGAAGAATCTCCCATCATTCTCGACTTGACCTGCAAGGGAGAGCCAACTGAGTCGATTAGCAGGCCTCACCCATATATTGTTTCAGAAATCTTAGCAAATGCGAAAAACACAAACAAACAAGTCAAATTAAAAGGTTGAATGAGACAAGTTACCACGTCAACTGGAGAACCTATGCAGACAGCAAAGAAACCAGCTCCTAAACCAGCAATAATGTGGGTAACGACATTGTCTGTGAAACCAGGGATTTTCAAAATTGTCTGTATCAAGTTAAAACAGAAGACATTAAGACAACAAATCGGCTTAGAGCAGAAAATAAGAAAAGAGAAAGCTCATTAAGCGTTACAATACCTCTTTCACTTGATCATAACTGGCCAGTTCAGCAGCATTTATGATAGCATTGCGTGCAACATTGGGTCCAAGTCCAGTCCACAGAGCTCCAAGTCCTTCCTAAATTTTCAATAAAATTATAACCAAGAGGGATCGAGCCAGATACCAACTCTAAGAAGCAGCAAAGCTGAAGCAAAACTAGGTTCAAGATATGACCTGTCTCACGATTGTAGAGTATGCATTTAGCGCCCCAGAATAACGCCTAGGCACACCAGGTGCCAGTTTCCCCTCGGCTTGAAGTCGTACTTTAACAAGATCAGTAGGGTTGGCAATGGTTATACCCACAGCTCCTGGTGACATTCACAAACGCATATGTTCAACAAAAATACCATTCCAATCTTAATCATATCTAACAAAAGTCAGAGATAAATATATTGACACATTATAAAGAACTGGATATTATATCATTTGATTTTCCGAACTATTTATTAGGGCATCATAACAAAGAGAAAAACCATGTGCAGTATGATCTCACCAGTTGTGAGTGCAGCAAGTATTTTCTTTGATAATGGCACATCTCCAACATGATCTTTGCCCACATAGAAGTTTCTTACCTGTCGAGCAACAGAAGTCAGAGACCATTAAAAGAAACCAAACAACTAAAACTTTTCAACCGAAATTCAAAGAGAAAACATACAGGTTCATATAAGCCAATCCTTAAACCTCCAAACAGACATTGGCGATGCAATCCAGGCACAATGCCCTTCCATAGTGAAGATAGCCCTTCTTCTCTCGCAATAGTTCCAACTGTTCCAAGCAATCCATTATACTTTGGCAATGTTATTGCTTCCCCAGCAACCGCTTTCTTCTGTAACTGAAGCCTGACCTTGGCAGTGTCCAATGGAATTGTACAGAGCTATGCATGCAAATAAACAAATTAGCAAAAAAAACAAATGCAGTTCACCAAATGAGGATATGAAATATGCAAAGTTTGGAGAATTCGCAATAACATGTATGCAAGGTCACAGCAAAAGGAACAGGTATTTTGATAAAATCTAGGCTGGTTAGAGCATTTCATTATATTCCAAATGATCCCAACAAAGTTTCAGAATTTAATGCATCAAAAGTTCTGAATCAAACTTGCGAAAATATTAACACACCAAATAGACATGAGTAATTTCGAATAATTTGCAACGAAAATCTTAAAATTACAGAGACAAAGCTTATAGAGAAGAATCATTCATCAAAAATTCAAAACTTGACAATATTGCTTGAATACTAATTAAAGTTAAAATGGCAGATCAAACTAGTCAACAGGTAAGCTCTTTCAAATTAAACATCCTTGACATACATACAGTCAATCATCACAAGTGAAAACTATAATATTCAATTTAAACAAAATATAACAAAACAAAAATCAAATTTTTTTTTTTAAATTGGCCAATTGTGAATAAATAAAAAATCAAATAAAAAAAAACACTTCTTTTTTTGGTGAAGTAGAATTATACATACCTCGGCGAAGCAAGCCGCGAAAGCACTACTACCAAAAGTTCCGGCGAAGGAAATGTCGGATTTAGCCTTGCCGTGATCCCCCATCGTCCAACACAGGAAAAGCAAACCAAATTAGGTTTTGAGGGAGTATGAATAGGAAGAGACAGAGATCGGTGGCTTGAGGCGCAAGTGAGGAAGAGGGAGAGAGAAGGCTGTGAAGAGAGAAGTAGATAAAAAGGCTAAAATGCGCCTTGTGCGTAAGAGGAATCTTGGGAAAAGCGAAGAAAAGGCAGAGAGTCGATGATATAGGGAATGCAATTTGGGACTGCTGATTTTTCTCTTTCTCTCTCTCTCTTTGCTTCCATTCTCATTTCGTCACCTTCATATTTATTGCTTTCTCTCTCCAATGTAGCATCCACTCTCTCTCTCTCTCTCAATTATTATTATTATTGAGTGAATTATTATTATTATTATTATACATATAGTAGATTTAATTAATACTTCATCCATTCCATAATAAATGTGGTTCTTAAGTTTAAATTTTATTTCACATTAAATACATTTTTAACTTTTATTAATATTCCTTAGTTAAAATTTAGGATTTAATATAATGCCTTTTATGGAATTAATTTGATTATACTCCCAATTTTGAATCATAAATTACTTGATTAGTTAGAAATATATGTGTCCATTTTTATGTTCCTCAATTTATAACTAAAACTCCAAAATTGCATTTATTATGAAGTTGAGTTAGCATGTGGCATCTTTGCATGAGACCATCCACGATTTAAATATAGACAGAGTTAACAGTCCATATTTTAAAATAGTTTTTAAATAGATAGTAAGTAATATATATATATATATATATATATATATAAGTAATGTTTAAATTAATACTAATACACTAATACTTTCCAAGGTAAAAAGAATACTTCTAATCTAACGAGTAATAATTTTCAAGTAAATAAAATTCCACAGTTTGGGTTTATTATGTCAATCCTCATCAATAGACAAGTAGTCATAAAATTCTCACTTTTTTAAATATTATTGGCAAGTGAATTAATTATCTAAATGCGATAGGAGTAGGCATCCAATACGTACATGTGACTTGGCGAAAAAAAGTTGTCACGCAAGAAACGTTTTATATTCTGGTTAATAATAATAAAATGTAGCATTCTTCGTTCTTATCATTTATTAGCTGGAGTTTAGTCAATTAGATCATCCCATTTTTAGTAATATTAATGTTGCCCTAATTTAGTTTAGAGAAAGAGTACATATTCCAACATGAAAGATTAATTGATCTACACCAAATTAATCCATATCGATTTAACACAATAAATAATTCGAGCGTAAAAATGTTTTTCCAAACCTCAGAGGCTTCATCACATGAATTGATTGTGATAAAAAGAAGACAAGTGGAGAACACATCAGATTCGAACATAGGTACAGTCATGTCATGACATTATCATGTTGTGTAAGCAAGTGGACAAGCATGATATAGATATATAGATCTCCATAACAAACTTGCTTTGGTCCAATATTTATTCCTTCGATGCATGAATCTGATTCCATGTTAATTGAGCTCAAATGGGCCTTTGAATTCTTAAGTAGGGGGCCCAAGGTGGTTAATCTCAAGATTTTCTTTTTAGCAAATTTCTTTAAACTTCATCATTTGATCTTAGATGGATTAACAAATTACTAAGCAAAGGCAGCAATGCACTATTACATGCAAACAGAAAACTGTCAATGCAGATTATGTCACAGAAATTGCATCAAAATTTGAGATGTAAGCATGACCAACTTCAACATAAGTACAAAGGAAAGGGTACCAAGTAATTGCAGTAGTAAGAGTAGGCACAATGCTAAACCTCAACCAAACTGTTTGATAATTCATTGTCCAGAGATAAGAAAATCGGCTAGTAATCGAGAACATCCAAAACTCAAATCTATGAATTAAATCTGGAAGGGTAGGCTGTCACCTAATGCTCCCAAACTTGATCAACGAAACTCATAGCTGCAAAGTAGATAAAGAAATTTAAAAACAACCCAAAGTTTTAACACACTCGGCGTGACAACCCAACATAAAATGGATAAAGAGAGCACACAGAAGGGTGATAATAAATGAGATAAAATCAACACTTGCACCTCTCTCATTGACTAGACAGTAGCATACAAAAAACAACAACTTAAAACTAAAATTAGGTCATAACATAGGAAATACACATTGAAGCATATCCTTAATCTCAGTGCTTCATAAATACACTGGTAGTTTTAAAGCACAATTGTTAAAGGGCAAAAGCCTTGGAAAACATTAGTAAATGTTCTACATTAATTTTTTTTGCCAAATTTGCAATGTTAGACAACACTACCATCAAATAAATTTAACATCTCCACAGTACACTATGGGCAGGAGGACTAATTCTGGAAAGCCAAGCATTTGAGCATAAACCATGACACATGCATATAAAGCAATTTAACATAAAGCTGGAATATTACCTCAAATGTTGCTTGGGTACATGAACACCCTTACTCTGGCTCCCTGTTTCATAAACACACAATACAAGACATTAGTAAGAAACTTTTCCTAAGATTCTATTAAGCTTGAAACGAAGGTACTGAACTGGCTTAACCAAAGGCATGTGCAATATGACTACCAACTCAACATTGTATAAATGCAGTAACATAGTTCCAATTTGAGAAGCAATCTGATTTATTTGCCATCCAACGAAAACAAACCACTCCTTGTGAAGCGCAATGATAAGACACAGTGAACCAGAGACAACGCTACAAGTAAAATGGGAGTTCCAAATGCTATAATAATTCACTGAGCATTCTTTAATTAATAAATATTTCGGGCAGCTCACTGTGAGCTAGAATTTCTACAACTTCCAAAACATCTATGTTCACCAAAATCATCACACCAATGGTAATTTTAAAGCATGTCTCCAAGTTAACTAATCTCTCATACTGTAAAAATCATGCTGTGCATATCAAACCTATGAAGTAAAAACATCTTTCAATTCAAAACCAAGTATACAAATAAGAAGAATTTGATGAAAAATCAAAATACCATGGATTTGGGGGGAAGGTTAGACTTGAACTTCGCGCGAACAACGCCGCTGTTACCATGGGGACGTGCAACTTTCCCCCAAATGCAACGGTAGTGAGAACCGTTCTTCTTAACCTTGGCTTTGTAAATGTACGCCATTCGCTTCCCAAGGTACCATGATACTTCCTCCTGCGTATTTACTCCCTCAATCTGCACCAACGACGTACTCGGATACTGATTCGACTTCGACCTATCATCAATCACTTCATTCACTATCCATTCTACTCTCTTCCATTGATGTAACAAACAACACAATTAAGAACAGAGAAAAAAAAACTTTGATATACCTCTTATACCCCAGAACTGTTCCTCGGACATATAGTCTATACAAAAATTCCAAAAAATAAAATCAGGTGAAGAAAAAACTGAGCATGAACAGATATGTGAGTGTAAATGTGTAGATAAAGCAGTAAAAGCGAAATCAGATGATAGGCTGACCTCACGCGTTCTCCCTGGCGCCCTTTCATCGCTGTATCGGAGAGGTTTTAGCGATCGGAGCTGGAGACGAGGATGAGTTGCAGAAACCCTAATTCATCAATTTATATGCGTTTGTTTATTAGATTTTGGGGGCAGGTGGGTTGGATCGAGCTTAAGTGGGCTTATAAAATGGGCCTGAAGATATATTTTGTTGACAGGCTATCTTCGGTTTAAAAATGAGATGTTGGGCCTTATTGGGCCAACATAGTATTTAGAGTACTAAACCATAGATCAGTAAACGGCCTAGCATTGCCAACATCTTCTAGCTATTGCTTTTGCATGTTTATATTTTTTTATTTATTTAACCATTAAACTTATATTTTTGATTAATTAAAATACAAATCTCAGATTGGTAAAAAAAATTAGATTTCAATATAAATACTAAATTAAAATAAATCAAATATAGTAGATTTAAGTTGAAATACTAATCTCATTTAAATACTAATGAATCTTATACGATAAAATTTGTAGTGAAATACTAAACTTTAATCAAAAATAATAATAAAATAGCATATGATATCATAAAAATAGATGACACGTGTCATACTTAGAAAGCTCCGAAAATCCTACTCATTACAATTAAGAGACTCAACCTTTCTAGATTCATATGATGCAAAGTAAATCATACATTGATCATTTTGTCAGTTGATCACTGAAAATCGATCATGTTTTGCATCAACTAAAATTCTCAAAATAAATAATTAAAATAAAATTCATCATAGGTGTGGAGAAGTTCACGTAGCACTAAGTTAAGAACCTCTAATAATTTGCCACTTTGGAAATTAGGGTATTAGTAATGGTGCACTATCACTATAGTCGTGCAATGACTTCCAAAACGTGCGCAATGGTAAAATTCTTCTGACTTTCCTCCATCCACGTATGCATATTACCAAACCCACAATATAATTTTAGATTTAATAATTGAATTTTCATAATTATAACTTTTATAAAACTATCTCATAAATTTCATTTTGTGTAAAGATTAATTCATAATTCATAGTAATAATTACCGCAAAAATCACGAACTTTCCCCAAAGTTGCAATTTTTACATGATTTTTGGTTAATAGAAAAATCAACATGATTTTCAATATCTCGTACATTCGTAACTAATGGATAAATTTCGAGTATTTCAGAAATCCCCAAATTTTCACCAATTATGAAGAAACCCTCCAATTGATGCTACTATATATAATAAACAAATATTTTTAAATAATAAATAAATATTAATTGACCTAAAAACACGAATTCATAGAATTAAAAGATATCTGAAATCTGCCCGTTGGTTATGGATGCACGAGATATTGAGAATCATGTTAAATTTGGTAATACCCAAAAGATTAAATTTACAATTCTAGGAAATATCGTGATTTTTGCAGCAATTACCCTTAATTCATAATTTTTTTATAAAAACGAATTGTGAAACTTGGTTTGGTTATACACGATGAATTATATATTATGAGACGATTTCATATAAAATTTTGTATTTTATTAATTATATATTAATATTCATGACCTTTTTTCCTCTTTGATATCAATTGCCACGACAAGTGGGCTCAAATTAAATCTCACCAAATGGAATTGTACCAGAAAATTGTAATAAAAAAATTAGAAAACCGAACAAGAATATATTTTTTTGCAGTCCTTTGGATTTTAAAGTATAATTTATATTGTGATTTCATTGAGTTGCTTTAGAATTTTCAAACCTAATGTTATTTACCGACGTTGACTTAAAAAACACGTAGTAGGTTATGGGATCTCATTAGCATTTGTTGATTTGAAATTGTTTGTTAAAATTATCATTCACTTTAATATAATAATAATAATAATAATAATAATAATAATAATAATAATAATAATAATATGTTTGAATACATTCTCATATTTGTTAAAAATCAATACTTGACTGAGCCTAACTCTTGCTCGACTCAGATTAATATTTGTTCAATTGATAAGACTAATTAAAAAAAAAAAATTAAAGCTCAGTAAAAACAATCTAGTAAAGCTCATTCGAGCAAGATCATAACAAATAAATTAATATATTTATATGATTAGTAAGATTCAAATTGTTACTGCCTCAAGCTCGAATAGGATAAAACAAGACAAAATAAATATATAAAAAGATCATTGTAATCAAGCGATTTAACTCAATTCAAATGTTAATTAAACAACTTTAAACATAATTTTAAATCTTAACAAAAAATCCAAACAAAATTAATTAATACTGTGATCTAGTCGACTCAATTTGTTTACACCTATAAATGTACAACCTGGCTTCTCACTGTCAGAACTTTCATTTCTATGTCATTCTTGTTTTAATAAATTTTAGTTTTTTTCGATAATTAAAAAGTATATAATAAGGATTGAGAAGGCAATTTAATCCATAATTAATCTAAGATGCAATGTATAAAACGATTAGTTTTTATATTATTCACAAGTTTGCTTCTAGACTGAGATTTTAGTCCGGCGGTTTGTGTCATTTAGCATTGATTTTGCACATATTATATCGAAAAAATACAAAAACTTATGTGAGACGGTTTTACTGATAGTTTTCGTGAGTCGAATCATTTTTATTTATAAATGAAACTCATTTTCACAAATTTTTATGTGAATTGTAAAATGTGGGTTGTAAGTTAACCCGTCTCACATAAGATTATCCGTAAGACGGTATCACATAAGACTCACTCAAGAAAGAAATATATAATCATTTTAATGTTAGTCATATGTATATAATGTAAGTATGTTGTTACCTCTAAACCATGTAATTAATGTTTGTCAATTATAATAAGCCTAAATAGTTCAGAATGCAAAAGATTTACCGATTTACAAACCTTAAGATAAATATAAGAGAAATATTTTCATGCAAAGTTATGTTATTTCGATAATATCAGGAACATATATATTTTATCCACATAGCATATATCGATAGATAGTGTATTATTTGTAATAGTGTTTAAGTATAATCAAAACACTAGTTGAAGTACATAAACCAAATATATAACATCACAATATAAAAAGGACTAATTTTAATTTGCTGCTGAACTATTGCATCATATTTAAGTGGTGTCTATATTGAAGTTATTCTCTTCTTAATTCTTCGGTTACTACTCGAACTTAATTTTTGATATATTTTTCGATCAAAATTTCACCGTAAAACTCGAAAATGCAATTCATCTTTAAATTTCAGTAAAAAAAAAAAAGAATCATGTGTCAAAATGATCCTTATTCAAAGCCAAATTATATACCCAAGTCGATTTCATGAATCTCATTCAATCGAAGCTCGAATTAAACAAAAGCACCCTAAGGTTTTGAACGTTTTTGTTCGATACAAGTTTGAATCGTACAATAATCTATAAATTGACTTAGCATTATAATTTGGTTTCGAAATAAGGCATTTTGATGTATGACTCGTGCATTTTTGTTGATGTTTGGAGGCATACTGCATTTTCTGAGTATTTTAGTGGTTTTATTTGATCAGAAAATGTATCAAAAATTGAATTCGGATAACAATCGAAAAATTTCAAAGAGATTTGCTAGTGATTTTTTTTTTTTTTTTGAATTTAGACATGTATTGAAAAATATGCAATAGCTTATATAGCAAATTAATTTTTAAAATAGAGAAACCAAACAAATAGTGTTATAATATAAATAAAACACTAAATACTATTTAAATTAGATGATCCAATAGAGTTGTAATTGGTCTCTTTTATTCGGAGTCTCCACTCCTACTCATATCTCTCTACTCCCCCTCTCTCTCCTCACATATATATACACACATATGAATAGTTTCGTTTGTGCCTAAGTTTACGGCCTCTTTCAAAATCCAACGTAAGAAAAAAAAGAAAAAAAAACCAAAAAAAATCAACAAAAATTCACACACTACAATATCAAAGCAGTGGTTCCCCATTAATACCTATATTAATCTTCTTCTCTTTTCATAATTCTCTCTTTCATATTGTATTAAAAGTTTCGATCACAGGCTTTTTCTCCGGCCAATGTCGAACGGCGGAGCCACCAGCAGTCCATCGAGCACCACCACCCCCATCCACGGCGGCGCCAAGCCAACCTTCACTCACCAACGCCGCCGCGCCGACCGAGAAGAAACCCCCTCCGACTACGTCCACGTAGTTTTAGACCGCGCCAAAACCGACACGGATTCTGAAGCATTAATATTGTGCAAAGAGAACAGCAACAGCAACGGCAACGGCGTAATATTCCGGCAAAACAGCCGCCACCACCACCCGCTGCTCCTCTACCCCTCCTCCATACGCAGACGGCTACCGGAGAATTGGGGTTTGTACCTCAAATCCCTCACGGCGAGGAAGCCGGTGGGCCGGACGGTTCTGCTCGTCCTTCTCATGATGGTGGTTTGCACCGCCTATTTGGGCTATTTCTTCGTCTCCCACGGCGGCGACGCGGCGGAACCCGACCGGAGACTCGCCATGAGGTCCAGAGTCGGAGGGATTGCCATCATAAAAAGTGTTAATACTTCGTCGGAAGCTCAGAAGGCGGTTTCCGACTCCGACTCATTTTCCGGCGCCGCCGTGCGGTCGCGGCCGCTGAAGCAGTTTCCGGTGAGTTTAATGCCTATATTTTGTCAAAATGGAATTAATTAATTATTATTATTATTATTATGAAGCTTTTTACTTGGTTTTCTACTCTGGGCATTAAATTAATCGCGACTTAGTTAAAGTCTACGGGTTTTCTGAGTTAATGTGTTTTTGGTCAAGAATTTAGTGATGGAATTTGCTTTGAATACTATTCAACAAACTTTGAATAATGTTGTTAGTCTTAAATTAAATTTGTTTAGTATTTAATTATAATTACTAAAAATAAGTAGTAGCGTTAATCCAAGTTTCGTTAATGGTTGGTTGATTTTCCGTTGTTTGAGACCCACGAAGGGGGTTAGTGGGTGGCAACAAATTTTAGTGTTGAATTTTTTTATATTTTTTTTGGTATTATTTGCCAAATTTTACTCTTAACGTTGAATTCTAATGATTAACTGACCGTTGTCCACTTTTTCCTAGTTTTACCCAAAAAAGAACGTGATTAAGAATCATGTGAACATTGTTCATTATTAATCTCCAATTTTGTTTTATTATAATTCAATCCTGTTATGTCTAATTCCTCCTTCGTTGTATTTCGTAGATCAATTTAGTTTGACTTTACTTTACATTTTATACAAGATCGAATAGCCCCAAAAAAAGGGAAGAAAAAGCCCAATTTTTTGCTATTTTTGACAATTCTTTTAAATAGTAGACATTTTCCATCATTATTTGACTGATTGAATACAGTTTTGGCCTATTTTCGAAATGGTCAAACACTTGGCTAATATTGACCATGCATCTAGTTTTAAGAAAGGAGGGTATAATGGGGTTTAAAATGTTATACAAGTGAAGCACATAGAATAATACACACTATATACTCGTGTAAATATGTGTCTAAATTGAGCTGTGTAATTCAAATTGTTTGAATTATTATTATTATTTTTTTGGCTATTAATTTTTCTAAACAATTTTATATAACTTTACTCACAGGCACAAGAAATATGGATGAAACCGAACAACGACAGATATGAACAATGCATCCAACGACCACGTAATCGCATAAGTAAGCCGAATTCCATCCCAACTAGTGGTGTAACGTTGAATGCTTGGCTTACGTCTCGTTTATGATCGAATCTATATATTATGTCTACAAATACTGATAATTGAAATTCTTTCAGGGACAAAAGCAGCAACTAATGGTTACATGGTAGTTGAGGCCAATGGGGGATTGAATCAAATGAGAACAGGAGTAAGTTGTTGATTCTAACAATTTCCATGAACTTTTCTTACACCATTTGTAATAAAATTCTGATGACTTAATCAAATATGGGATTTATCAGATATGTGATATGGTTGCAATAGCAAAGATGATGAATGCCACTCTTGTTCTTCCTTCTCTTGACCACACTAGCTTTTGGACAGATCCTAGGTACGGTTTTTGCTATAGATTACGCTGTCTCCCTTCGGGTTCTATGGTCCCATCTAAGATGGTTTCGTTTTCAAACAGCGATTTTAAGGATATTTTCAACTGGAAGCATTTCATCGAAGTCCTAAAGGATGATATAGAGATTGTGGAAAAGCTGCCAGCAAAGTATGCAGCAATGAAGCCTGTGAACAAAGCACCAATCTCTTGGTCTAGGGTATAGTAATAGAATAGAACTAAGGTGCATTGCAGTTTGTTTAGCCTGAAATTCGGCTAACTTTCAGAATCTTGATTTTTCTACAGGCTAGTTACTACAAAGGGACGATTCTTTCTTTGCTGAAAAAGAAAAGGGTCGTCACGTTTACTCACACAGACTCACGCCTCGCCAATAATGGGCTAGCCCCGTCTATTCAGAGGCTCAGATGCCGTGCAAACTATAGAGCACTTCGTTATGCACCAGCAATTGAGAAGCTTGGAATGAAACTAGTGGACAGATTGAGAGATAATAATGAACCATACATAGCTCTTCACTTAAGGTAACAATCTAACAACAATTCTTTGTTTGAAAAAAGTTGATGATTTTCCTAAAGTCAGTTAATTGCTTTCTCACCAGGTATGAGAAAGACATGCTAGCATTCACGGGATGCAGCCATAGTTTGAGTGCGTCCGAGGCTGAGGAGCTTCGTCAAATGAGGTACAACACTCAGCATTGGAAAGAGAAAGAGATAAACAGCAAAGAGAGGAGGTTGCAAGGGGGTTGCCCCATGTCTCCAAGAGAGGCAGCACTATTTCTTAAGGCCATGGGGTATCCTAATTCGACGAGAATATACATAGTGGCAGGAGAAATTTATGGTAACAAAAGCATGGATGCGTTTCGAGCCGAATATCCTAATGTTTACTCACACTCAACGCTTGCAACACCTGAAGAGTTGGAGCCCTTCAAGCGTTATCAGAATCGTCTTGCTGCCTTAGACTATATTATAGCTTTAGAAAGTGATGTGTTCGTTTACACGTATGATGGGAATATGGCCAAGGCCGTGCAGGGGCACAGGAAGTTCGAGGGGTTTAGGAAGACAATAAACCCTGACAGGTTTCTAACTTTATGAACCCCATCTTCCCTTCATAGTTCATATACGTTTTTAAGAGTTAAAACTGAATCTGTATTCTGTTCTTTCAGGCTCAATTTTGTAAGACTCATAGATTCATTGGATAACGGATCTATTTCTTGGAAAGAATTCACAGCAAAGATTAAGAAACTACACAAGAAGAGAGATGGGGCACCATACCTCAGAGAAGCAGGACCAGCGCCCAGATTAGAGGAGAACTTCTATGCAAATCCTTTTCCAGGCTGTATCTGTGAAAGATCTCAGGAGCAAGTGAATCGTCAGCAATTTGATCAAAGACCTGATTTAAAAGTTGCCTCACATAGATAGCTTCTTCTTATCAGCTCGAAAACTGAAAACTTCTGTACACAACACCATGTGTAAGGCTGTACATTGCAGCAGCAAACAGGATGCTTCGGGATTCTGGATATTCATTCATTTATTGGGAAACGAGCAAGAAATGGGATCAGGGACGCACCTGAGAGCTGGGAAGATGGTAACCCTTTGTTCACCAATACTAAACAGAACAGAATGAGTGCACAGATAATACCACGGAAGTATAGATTATTTCATTTCATTAATTCACTATTTCCTAAATTAGGATTGAAGTATACTGCTGATCAGGCTATTCCTGAACATAATTTTTGTGAATATCAAGAGAGAAAATTCTGCTTCATACACTCTTCTGCAACCGTAAACTTTATAGCACATCAACTGACAAAAGACAATCAAATGTTTGTCGGACATAAACATGAAAGAATCACAATCCTGATTTATGCTCTGGCTGATGACTATACTGAATGCTAGTTCTATAAGCTTAAGATCAATTTACAGCTACCTGCAATTCATACAAGAACACAAACTCCGAAGCCCTGAGTCCAGAAGAAGGGGTGCACAAGCCATATCTAGACAAACACCCTCACGCATGTACATCAAGACATGAGTATTGAAGAATGCAATGAATCATAGCATTATGTTTCATGATTTGGTCTCTGTTCAACCTACCACATGGATGGTACATACACCTGTTCTTTCAGATTTTGTGTAGCACTTTCTGTAGGAAAACCTCGTACTCCACCTATTGTCCACTGAGATATTATGCCTGCTGCAATAGCAAACCGAAGTTGCCTCTCCAACACATCTTGATTTTCAAACATCTCAGGTTGAGTGGTCAGCTTCCGCATTATTCCAGCCACAAGAGCATCACCAGAACCAGTTCTATCACAAGTATAGGGTGTTATCAGTACATCCTCAGTACCAACCACCGCACCATCAAAAGTGGGGGAGTAATAATGTATCCTAAGTGTTCCATCTGTCACGAACAAGAATTTTAGTCGGTCATGCCACAATGGTAAGATTTCCTCACGAGAATAATGATAATAGTCTCTTCGTTGCTTGGTTTGCTCATAATTCTCAGCATAATATTGAGGCCTATAGTTTCTTCTTCTCTCATGGTGTTCTTCATCTAAAAGAAATTCCAGTTCTTGCTTTGAGACCTCAATGATGTCTGCTTGTTCCCACGCTTCCTTTATCAATTCCCTTGTCTCGTCACGTGATTTCCACATTGGCAATGGTAGATTCAAGTCAAAAAATGCAAGGCTGCCAAACTTTTTAGACCATGAAATTGCTTTGAAAAGGGTAGAACGCATGGTACTTGTAGTCAGGACTTCAGAACTAAAATGAAAAATCCTGGCCTGCAAGAAACCAATCAAGAACCATTTAATCAAAGTTCCAGTAAATCAGCATACTTCTCCATTCACCGAGTTCAGCAATGCTCATTCTATCACAATCTTCAACAATAGACCAATGTTGAAATTTTAATATACTTCCAACTAATAGAATTAGACCAAAGTATTCAACATTTGAAGCAATATAGTCAAAATTCTCAACAGATTAATTCACCCTAATATATGATAAACAAAACAAAATCCGAAGCTGAATCTTACTACATTACCCAAGAGAAATCTAAACAAGAGATCATCAACATCATATCATCATATCATCATATCATTACAACAAGATGCAAAACTCAAGAAATTATCACAAATGACAATCAAACAACAGCTACACAATCACATTACCTACCTCTTTGAGCACAGAAAGATTCAACTCCGATGCGAGCAACGAATCCTCCGGGCATTCCTTAACCTTCTCGGCCAACATTTTCCCATCATCAAACTTAATCTTCATATAACTACAGGCAGTTCGCGCGTTATCATCGAACTTCACTCCCCTTGTCTGAACCTTCTCCTTGTTCATCATCAAAACCAATTGCTCACCAAATTCATCTCTCCCAACCTTCCCCATAAACGCCGCCCGTCCACCTAGCCTCACGTGGGAAATCGCCACATTGGAAGGCGGGCCACCCGGTGCCCGCGCGAACTCCGGTGGATTCCACTGCAGCATTTTCCACTGTGAGTAAATATCCGGGTGCATCTGCTCCGGCGCTACTCTCACCGTAGGCAAAAACTCCTTCTGAGCAGCTCCGAAGCAGCATATTAATGGCGGATCGTCGTACAAATCGACACCGTCGTCGAAATTGAAAAGCTCGTCCGCGTTGTCGGTCTCCTTAGTAATTACTGCTTCATTTTCTGAATCCGATATTGATTCAGTTGTTTTTTTAGGACGCCTTCCTCTTTTCGTTGCGGAAGCTGGAGACGTCTTGGCGGTGGCGGCGGTGGGCTTTTTCCGTCCGCGGCGGGTGGTGGAGGTGCCGCTGGTGGAGGATTCATCAGTATCGGAGGATTTAGCGGGTGGTAATTCATGACATTTTTGGTGCTTAATGTTGAAATTGGGGTAATTGCTGGGGAATTTGATGGTGGTTTGTAAATTCAAAGCAAATGTGTGAGAATTGTGGAACAGAAGCTGAAGTGTTGCCATTTTCAGGGTTTATGGTTTATCTCTTTCCTCTTTCTATTCGTTAGAGAGAGAGAGAGTCATGGATTGGATAGAGTATAAAGAGTGCCAATCTTGGGCCTATTATGCTATTGTGAGCCCAACTGAGAGTCATGGATTGGATAGACTATAAAGTGTGACAATATTGTGCCTATCATGCTATCGTGAGCCCAACTGAATCATGGATTTGATAGACTATAAAATGTGCTAATTCTGGGCCTATATTATGCTATGACGAGCCCAACTTAGTTGATAGAAATAATTATAGTTTTTATCGTGGATAAATTTTATAAGAAGATCTAATTAATAGATTAGTTCTTAATTTTAAACTCAATTTTTAAAGTTTCTCAATAAGGGTTCAATTTAATTTTTTTTTCTTAATTTAAGACTTAAAAAATTGAGTTATCAATTCAAGACAAAATTCCATTTTTTTTCTTTTTTCTTTTATTTATATTCATAAATTTATTAATATTTCAATATATATTATATTTAAAATAAATTATAAGTTAGTGCAATTTTGAAACGATTTTCATTCGATTTTCATGTAATATTCATAAAATTAAGATTCTTTTTATTTTCTTAATTTTATGAATAAAAATACAGAAACCCAATTTTAATATTAAGCAATTTAATATAAATTATATTTTATAAATTGAATTAATTACATTTTGCTTTTTTTTTTATATAAATTAATACAAGTTGGATGAAGATCGTTTCAAAATTACACTAACTTGTTTTAATTTATCTAAAATATAAATACATATTAAAATATAAATAAATTTATAAATATTATAAATTAAAAAAGAAAATGAAAATGAAATTTTGTCTTGAATTAAAAATTCAATCTAAATTTCAAGTCTTAATTTGAAAAAAAAAATTAAATTGAGTATCTTACTGAGAAACTTTAAATATTGGGTTTAGAATTGAGAAATAAACTATAAGTTTGATCTTGTTATGAAATTTATCGTTTTTAGTGTGTATTATTTCACTTTTATTGAATAGTAGGTGATTTTATATAAAAGGAACTGGGCAAAAATAATATCCGAAAATAATTTAGCCCCACAATACACTCTGTTTGCAACTCTCTGGTATACGCCCATAACCTGTTCGATAGAATGCCCAGGAGAAATATTTTCCTCAGGAACATTTTTTATGAGGCCCATCATCGAATAATGAACTGGTGAATATTTTGGAACACGAGCATTTCTATTTAGGAAATGAGAAAATATTGAATACAATTGAGTAATCACAATCACATTAAGAGATATATATCTCAACGATCACAAAACAGGAAAGTACAGAGTGATTTACAGACAAAAATGACTCAATCTCAATTCTTACAAAATAGCAAACACCTATAATCCTACCATCTTCGATGGTTTTCCTAACGGCGACGAATCCTTTTGTCGCATAGTTAGTTCCTCCAGCCCCACGGGCCGACTATGTCCGAAAACGGTCCATAAAAACAACACAAGAAAGGCCCCAAATGCTCCACATCCAATGCCAAAAATCAATGCAGAAAGTATTCTCAAAGAACAACCACTATTCTTATCAACTTTCACTTCTACCTTCCCCATTTTATCCTCTGGATTCATCGGGTTCGAATGCATCCAACGTGGGAATGTTCTTGTCCTAAAACTCCATGAATACAGATCAAACTTATACTATGAATTTACACTCAATGCAATAGTAACAAGCTCGTCTCTATACATTGTCGACAAATCTATAGGACACGAAAGCAATGGATCAACCGGCTTGTTTTCGCCTAATTTACTTAACCTTACATCCAATCTTTGGCTACTTGCTTCATAATCAATCCAAGATTGCATCTTTTCTCCACTACTTATCTCCAAATTGGTGGATGAAACATTGCCAACTTTGATAGACACAAGACTATTAACATGTTTCTCATCCTTAAAAGCATTAAACTCAACACCAAAGAACTTCATTTGAAACAATCCCATTGAGCCACCATCAAGCACATTCAAAGACAAGCCAAAAGGGAGCATGACAAAGGCCAAACCATGCCCTTTTACCATAGAGAAGACAAAATAGCTAGTAAAAGACACCATATTTCCAGAATTAAATTTAAAAAGATTAATGGGTTTTTTGTAAACAATCTTCCCAGCTCTAGAACCCCCTGGACTAGCAACTTGAATAGACATACTATCATTAGCAACCATAGCATCACCATACAGAGAAAGCTGGGACTTAAAGTTTGAATCTTTACCAAAATTCTTGAAGAAAAATGCCATCTTTGGCTCTGCAGCTATGCTTAGATGCAGTAAAAAGAAGGCCAATAAGTAGTACCTAAATGAAGATGAAGAAGAAAAAGCCATGACTGATATGGGTTTTTGAGCAAGAGCTTTGTCCTTTTGTTCTGGATTTACAAGGGTTTGTTAGAAGAACCCATGTTATACTATTAAATTAGAAGTAAAATTCTTTTAGTGAATTCTTTCTAGGGTACCACAACATATATAGAAGCTCTGGACAAGCTCGGGGAATTGGTTAAGGCATGGTGTGTGTGTGTGGGCTTGAGTGTCACCCATTGATTGGGTAAACATTGTTCTTGTATAATAATCTGAAAATTACATGAAGATAAATCGTACTGAATAACCCCATATAATGAAATTAAAAAAAAAAAGTGCATCTCATGTTTGCATGCACGTTCTTAGATGTCATATAAAAACCTTGAGGCTAAACTCATTTAAAAGATTCCAAGGAAGATAATATATAATTTTGATTAGGTCATATGTATAATCGGTTTAATGTAAAATTTTATATAAAATAAAGTTTATATAAATCAATAAAAATAGATAAATCTATTTAATACAGTTAATATCGATCTCAAATAAAATCTAATTTTAGCGAAAGTGATTCGAGAAGTTTCGATATAAACACATTGAGAGCACACACTTTAAGTTTGATCAGAGATGACAGCTTGGCAAGTGGGCCTTAATTTGGTTGGACGAGGACGCCTCAGTGTTCGATTAATTTTTTATATTTTATTTTGCGTTTTAATTATTAATTTTTTTTATGTGTTGCTCAATTGCTCATGTGCATGTGTGGCCCTCTAGATACGTAGTCAATATCAAATGGTTGGGTTCTCGAGTATACCAAATCCAATATATGATGTTTTTTTAATTCTTATATTAGGTCACAATAAATATATTTAATTCCGATGAAAGTGATTATATAAATATTCACAATTTATTTGAAGGAATTTAATATTCAAATATTTTTTAAGTTAATTTTTAAAATATAAAAGATATTGCATTTTATTATAAAAGATACAAGGTTGAAGTATTTAGAAGAAATAATTTTTTTAAATATTTAATAGTTCCAAATGCATGTGTTATAACTTATAACTACATACTTCTTAAAAACAACTTATAAGATCTAACAATTTATATTAAGTGTCTATAAGATCTTAAAAAAAAAAAAAAAAAAGCTATATAAACACTAACTTAAAAAATTATTTTTTGGTTTTTTTATTTTATATTATTATTATTATTTATTGTTATTTTAAACTTTTTATTTATTTATTTTGTATTTTTTTTGAGGGGGGGCAAATGGTGCCAAGGATTTTTGTTTGGTGAGAAAAGTTCCATTCTCGTGAAAATTCCATTACATTTATTATGGTTTGGTTGACAAAATGATTCTTTCACGTGTCTGAAATGACTAAAATCTACTTTGAAAGGTAAGACTTCAAAATCCACACTAATATATTGCACTATAAAAATATGGCAACTCTGATTTATGTTGACCAAAAATTATGCCCTCTCTCTTGTGAGATTCTATCTTAAATTTTAATCTCGCATAGAAATTTTGGATATAGAAAATTAGTTTTAACTTAATAATAATATATAATGAATTGAATACGATTGCATCCATGAATATGATCCGTAAGTCGAATGAAAATAAAATACAACTTAGATAATTTTACAAAATAGTATTGGAGATAATTTTGTTGCGATGTCTATCGCATTAATATTATTTGTTGTGGTTATCGGAAACAAACATTTTCGACTATAAATATGTTAGTCAATTATCTTCCTCTCTATAGTTAGTAGGAATATAACACACTATACAATTAATTGATGGGAATAATGATTATTAATTAAAAAATTTGGTAGGAAAAAATTCATATAACATTTACGATTTCATTTTTATGAGGAGACAGGTAAAATTATATATATAGTAGGTAATCTTATTTATATTGTAAGGTTTGGAGCATTTGGGTTGAAGGTTTGGAGCTCAAATAAGTTTGATTGGGCCAAAGTAATAAGAGCCCAATACATTAAATAGCATCCTTTTTTTTACTCCAATATAAATGAGGCCCACACCAATATTATTGTGGGCTCAAATATCCGACAAAAAATTGGAAGATATTAATTTGACTAAAATCATAACATCGTTTTCCATTAATTTGATTAGTAGATGATACTATATGAATTATGACCAAATGACTATTAACTGGTACGAAATATATTGTAAATTTACATATGCACACATAAAATATATGTATATAATTGCATCTTTTCAATAGTGATTGTATATATATTGCGTCAGTGAAAAAAAATACAAAGTCGAGCCCAAATAATTTTAACTTTCTTAAAATTATTGTCTATTTTCTTAAAAAAAAAAAAAAAAAAAAAACCTTTAGATTTTATCAAATGTGATGAATCAATCATAAATGAGTTTCTAGTGAATATTTGATTTGAGTACCTAGAGCAATTTTAGTGTAGTTTTTTTAGTGCTATCCATTCCTAAAACAGTTTGAAATATCTTATATTTTTTACTTGATCAATCAAGTTTAATTTATAATATTATACTCTACACAGGACATTATCTAATAAATAAAACAAAAACAAAAAAAATAATTCCATATAGTTCTATTTAAATAAAATTTTAGAGTTTTTATCATAAAAATCAAGAAACATTGAAATTTAAAAAAAAAATCTTAACCAATCTTTTTCTCTTTCTCCTGAAATAATGAAATAAATCAAATTTAGTTAAATGAAAAATAAGATATCTTTTTGTTATAATTAGGATGGTTAAATTTGAAAAAAAAAAGTTTATTGCTAAAATGGTCAATAACTAAAAGTAAGATTTACAATTTAAAAATCATTTACATGAAAAAAATTTGGATAAATTTCAATCCAATTTATTAGTTGGTTTTCTAGATCCAAATTTTAAGAGCTCTCAACAATGGGCCCAATTAATTCATTTTCCTTAATTTGGGTTTTAATTTAGAAATCTCCTCTCAAAACAAGTGTCAAAAGACTCAAAACAAGCACACTTGACTAACTATGCGAACAACAGCTCCATTGCTTTTTTTTTTTTTTCTCTTTTTTTCTAATTTATTTTATTCAGCATATCTAAATCATATATATAGAAACAAAATCATAGAGGGAAAATCTTCGTCTTTCTTTTCCTTCACATGCAGAAGAAGAATTATCTCCTCATCAATCCTTCAAGCCCGAGGTTTTTTAGTTTCTTATCAAGATATTGATCATCTTTTAACTTTGACATTTTAACAAGTATTTATAAGAATTTTTAACGTCAATTAGACAATTGATTTTTCTTTTCAATATTGAGAAAATAACTATATTATTGTTATCGGATGATGCTCGTATTTAATTTACTTAAGTTGATCAATATTGTTTTTAATCTTTTATTGCATCCGTTATTCGAATTAGAGTTTTTTTTAGTTTTCTGCTAATTTTTAGTGTGTATTTGATTCACTTAAGTCGATCAATATTATTTTAAACTTTTATACATTGTCCTTTGAATTACAGTTTGTTTCAGTATTTTGGTAATTTCTAGTGTTTGTACCTGTTACATATTGAGTTTTCTTCTAAATTTGTTTGGCCTTTTTTTGTTCTTTTCGATGGTCATGTTTTATAGTGTAAAACAAAAAACAAAAAAAAAAAAATATCCACATACTAAATTACTAGAGAAATTTGAAAAAAAAGGAAGGAAAAAAAAAAAGGAAAGTAATGAAACTGCGGTTAGCATAGTCTGTCAAGTGTGCTTGTTTTGAAAGAGAGTTTTTAAATTAAAACCTTAAATTTAAAAAAAAAAATTAATTGAATTCCTTATACAAACTCTTAAATTTTGGATTTAGAATTGTGAACCAGCTAATAAATTGAATTTTATTATGAAATTCATTTTTAAAAAAAATCATTTTCGACAATGCAAATGCAAAATCCGACTTTTGAAAAATAGCCTTACGTTGGTGTCCCCTCCCTTAAAATCAGTGCATGTTCAAAAGTTATTTTTTATATCTCCAATATTTTTCACCTACCAATTAGCAATTTTATTTTTCCCAATTTTAAATTATTACTCCATATAGCTGATTTTACTTGACTCGTTTCATCTTGCATTATTGAATTTCTAATTTTGTGAAATTCAAACTTTGGGAACATACCATGAACAAATCGAATGTACCCATGAGTAATGCCCACCCATTCCCTTCTCAAAATGAAATTAGATATATTTAATAATTAAACAAGATTAAATATTTCTTGGAGTTTGATTTGATAAATATAAATGATGTAAACCCACTAAAATAAGGATTAACCAATAAAACTAAATTTCTAGCAAACAATTTTAAGAGTGTGGATGGACCCAAATGAGGTAGTTTGGAAATTGGTTTGGATAAATTTTAATTCTAAGTACACATATATTTTATAGGCTCATTCCCGTATAACATTATAACAAATAAATTTGAACATATATTTTCATATTTGGGTAGTTTTGAGGTTTAATTTTAACTCGAATTCGATTTGTTGGAGTTTGATTAAAGTTTATTTGAACTCAACCATGTTGGTAATTTTAACAAGCTTTCAAATGTAAACTTGAGCCTTGATTGCATTTCAATAAGCTTGAACAATAGTGTGTTTGACATTATTTGATGCAATCATAACTATGACAATGTGTATGATTTTACTTTGAGTTTTGATATTGTATCTTGTTTCACATAAGAAATTTCTAATGAATTTAAAAGTGCAACTAAAGTTTTTATTTTTTATTTTTACATCATCATATAAAGTTACAAACATCAAATCAAATAATAATATTAGAAGAATGACAATACATTTGATTTTACAATTTAATATAATATAATACATATATAAAAATAAAAATGAGATTGTCACACGAATATAAACTTTACTAATCACATATAAATTTATTTTCTCAAATCAATCTATATTCTACGGATTATAAATTAATCAATCTTACAAAACTAAATCTACAAGACACGTGTATCAATCTTGATGCTTAACAAATCAAATTCGAGTGGGAACAAATCTTTTTTATACCCTTTTTCTTTCTTGCACACGCAAGTGAAATATGTGGAGACGTGGGAGTCATTCATGGAAATATTTTTTTTGAATTTTAATAATCATACATTAAATTATAGATTGACACTCCAATGCACAAGTTACATAAATCCAGATTTGTGTACAACAATACTGTTATATTATATGAAGTAATACTGTTAAAACTATATATAATATAACAGTATCACTCATATAATATAACAGTATTACTTTATATAATATAATAGAATTGTTGTGCACTGATTTGGATCCGTGCACTTTGTGCACAATTTTTTTTGCCTAAATTATATTAGACAAACTTGTGCAATTAATATAAGCGAAAATAAATATTTATAATTGTAATCAGAATATTTGAGTCGTGGTTTGAAACTTACAAAAGTGGAAAACCTTTAATTAAACGTGCGGACATCCGGTCACGTCTTTACACTTTTTAGTCTTCAACAATAATTTTAATTTAGATAATTAATTGATTATAGTATTTCATCTAATAATCTATTACATCAATATATTAATGCGTATAATAATGATGTGATAGTTATTGTGCTCATAAATACGAAACAAAATTTCACTTCACAACCTAAAACGGCAAATGTCATTCTATGATACCAAAATATACCATAACTGTTAACTTATCCCATTCAGAAAATATTTTTATTATACGTATAGAGGTGAATTTAAAATTGAAGCTTTAATTACATCAATAAAAGCATATATTATAATATATTTATGTTATATTATTACTTTTAAGTAATATTTTTATGTTTTATTTCAATTCAAATGAGTTAATACATTTATATAAATGAAAAAAATATATGTATGCATAACTAGTGATACAAATATTTATATAATATTAGTCATATATTTATGTAGCGAAAATCACGTGTATGTATAAGTTGCACAAATCCGAATTTCAATTAAAATGAGCTAATATCTTTATGTAGATCAAATAATATATTTGCATAACTAGTGATACATTTATATGATATTAGTCGTACTTTTATTAATCAGATTTCAACGAAAAAAAATTAAATTAAAAAAATGCACGGATCCAGATCGAATATCAGTTGCACATATTCTAAGAAGACCCAATTGTATACGTTTCGCATACATTTGTGTGCTGTCATAAATTTTCAATTCCAATTTTCAAATATTAACCCCAAAATTCAGAGAATCCATCAAAATTCGATTGGAGGATTCATGCGACCAAACTTTTGCACCAATAATATGCTCTCTCTCTCTTGATCACCACCTTATATAAATGCTAAGTTTCTCATTGAACTCATCCACCAAATTCCAAATTCCTTCTTTCTTTGTTTCATTACTAAAAAGCCTTAAGAAAAGAAATGGCTTCTTCAACGAAACTGCATTTGGCTCTCTTCATTGCCTTATCTCTCTACATCGAAGCAACTCTTGGTAAGTTTCACTCATTCATAATTAATTCTCTCCATCATTTAACACACACACAAACACGCACTATAACGTGTGCTATGTACAGGTATCTCGGAGGTGATCTGCGAGAACCTGCCGAAGGATCGGTGCTCGTTCGCCGTCGCCTCATCCGGGAAGCGATGCGTGCTGGAGAACTACAAGAAGGAAGATGGGAGCCTCGAGTACACGTGTAAGACGTCCGAGGTGGTGGTGGGGACCATGGCGTGCTACATGGAGAGCGACGATTGCGTGAACGCGTGTGGCGTCGACCGGAGTTCCGTCGGAATATCCTCCGACGCCTTCCTCACGCGGGGCTTCACCGAAGCACTATGCTCGCCGGCTTGCTACCACAACTGCCCTAATATCGTCAACCTTTATTTTAACCTCGCTGCTGCTGAAGGTAATATGAGTGAAATTTTTTGATCCTCTTTAAGAGAAAAAAAAAAAAAGATTTTACCTCTTTTTTTTATATTAATTTCTTGAATATAATCTAACTATACACTCAATTCAATTTTGATTAAGGAACATTATAATTAGATAGAAAAATGTCTAATATAGAATCTTATGATTTAGAATACATATGAACTAATGAAAGACATCAAATACTACAAGTTGAAAATTAAATAATTTTACTTGAAAGAAAAGTGAAATTATAACTAAAAAAATAAATAATTGGAATCAAAATTTAACCCTCTAAAATGGCATGCACTTGGCATCCGAGGGAGTACTTATTGTTGTATAACTATTTAATAATTGTAACAGTAACTATCCACCACATTGTACATGAAATAATTGTTCCCTTACAATAATTGCAATTCATAAATTTAAATCATTATTTTCTATTTTCATTTAGTATAAAATTTAAACACACACATAATATTTGTAAATAGATCAATTTCAAAGATTAAATTTTGCAAAATTGTGTAGGAGTGTTTTTGCCCGTGCTTTGCCAGAAACAAAAATCGAGCTCTCGTCGTGAAATGTTGGACCTTATGATCAACAGTAGTGGCGTCACTGTTGCCCTTGATATGTCCGCCGATGACTCTATTGCTCCTACTGCAGCTCCGACCACCTTCTAATTTATCTCATCAATGGAGTTTTCAAATTATAATTCTCAAATTAATGAATAGAATTGAGTCAAGTAATTATATTTGGTTTTGAGGACAAAACGGGATTATTTGGTTTTCTTTATTCAGTTTCTGTGTGATATTCAATCCTTATATGTGAAATTATAATAAAAGTTTCAATACTTATTACTGTATGATATCTTGGCTCATGTTGTTGATATTGACACAATTTCTTCCCCAAGGTACAAACAACACTTCAATTCTAACCCCATAAAAATGCAATTGAACTTTTTTATTGGTGCACTTTTCTTACATCAAATCTTATATAAGAATATGGTTTTTTAAGATACAATCTCATCATCGAAAATATAAATTCATTTTCACAATTAGATTATTTATATGAATTATAGATTATGAGTTGAGTTGACTATTATTTCATAAAATGATATCACAAAAATTCTTCTATATTTTTCTTAATGGATTTGGTGTTGACAAATTGTGTACTTGGAAATTGTGAAATCATTAGGAAAAAAAAAACTTGTAAACTAAGTTTTGAGTTAAATGACTATTATAATTAATCTTTACATACACACACACACAATTTCTGTCAAAAAAACTGTTCCTATCTTTTCTTTTCTTTTCTTTTTTTCTAGTTGTTGAGAAAATTCATTTTTATTTTATGATAGATTAAGAAAATTCATTTGTATATTTTCATGTCATTCTAAAAGAAGTTGTTTTCCTTAATTGTTTTCATTGAAATCAATTTGTAAGTTCACAAAAAAATCGTGATGTATTTTGCGAATGAATAATATGTATTTGTATTTCATTCATGTAATTCTTAAAAAAAAGTTGTTTACTTCAATAGTTTATTAAACATTTATAAATTCTTATTAAACTTACTTGATCTTCCATAAATAAAATTTTGACTTTTAAAATATAAGTTTCATAAATAAAATTTGACCTTTTGAATTTACCTTTTAGTGGGTGATATTTTCTCGAAATTTACAATATATCGTGATTATAAATATTAATAAACATAATGTCAATTCTAAATATTAATTTATGATGGTGAGATAATTCTAAATGTTTATTGTATTGATAACTGGATTCTTTATTTTTTAAAATATATATTTTGATAGTTTAAAATTTATCGATGTCGATTTTAAATTGTAATTTATCATAATGAGATATTTTTGATTTAAATGCATATGGGATTAGATGATAAACTTGATTTTTTGCATTTGTATAATTAAAATTTGAGTTTTTAAAATATAAAATATATGTTTTGGTGGTTTAAAATATATTAATATTTTCTCTAAATTTTCAACATTCGAGGATAAATATATCTTTCAAGAATATCTATACTATATATAAAATGAAAGAAGTTGATATATTTTACAGATTTGTCATTTTTCCTCCCAAACTATCAACCAATAGAAAAAAAAGAAAAAAAAACTAAATAATTTTTAAGTATCTTATAGAATAAGTTCACATATATCTTACATAATAAGCTATCTTATAATCTATATATAGAAGTAAAGATGAAATAAAAGAAGTTATCTTAACTGATATGATTATATTTTAATGATATGATTAAATTTTAAAAATAATGAAATGTAGATATTGTCAAAATTAAAATTTTTGAAAATTAGTTTATAATTTTAATATATATATATATATATATATTTGTGGAAAATCGTTCTAAAATCTAAATTTCATTTTATGAAGGGTTGTAAAATGTATAAAAATTTGAAAACTATAATAAAAATATTAAAATAATAATAAAATCTGAAATTAATAATAATAATAATAATAATAATAAGAGGAGGAGAAGGAGGAGGTTGTATCAATCTAAAATGGACAAATAAATATATATTTAATATTAATTGTGTAAGATATAAAAATCAATAAACTGAATAATTTTCTTAATAAAAATAATAAAAATATTTGGTAATTTATTCAAAATTATTTCAAATAAATAGATATAACTAATCTAAAAAAAAATTAAAAATATATAATATGTTCTAAAAAAATCTGAAAAATATTTTAAAAAATTTAAGAAAATATTGTTTTAAAATGTAAAATTAATTTGAAACCTAAACTTGAACTAATCCATCTAAAAAAATGCAGAAAATTATTTACAAGTTCTAAAAATAATTCTAAAATATAAAGGAACAAAAATTTGAACAAAACTTATTAGCAAGTATAATTAATCACTTCTTAATTATTCTGAAATTAAAACTCACAAACAAAAAACTATTATTATTTTTTTTTTTTTCAATTTTTTTTTTCAGATTTAGTTGTTGAATATTGATGTTTTCAAAAAAGAAAAAAACATGTAGTTTTACAAATTTCGAAATAATATGATGTCATAAATAACTTTTTAATATAACAACTTCATTATATTATTACAAATCGTATATATTATCAAAATAAATAATAAACCGCGCATCACGCGGGAGTAGCAGTAGTTGGTACCAAAAGTACTAGTATCAATAATTTCTTGATTCTTTTAGATATTTGAGTAGATTTATACTTTCGAATTAAGGATATATATATCGATATCTTTTGATATTTTATAAATATTTAAAAAATATTTATTCTCTACATGAAAATCATAACCATTGATATTGAAAATATTGTGAATTTATTGAGATATTATAAACATTGATATTGAAAATATCAAGGATGTAATAAATTTAATATTAGTGAATATTTATAAAAAGTTATAAATATTCTTAATTTCGAGGCATTCATAAGCATAAAAAATCGGCGAGCGACTTTTTGAGGCATTAACAATCGGGAAGAATCTAATCATTGAAGGTAAATTCTTTTTTATTTAGATTCAGGTCGAGAATCAAAATAGGCTCTGCAGTCGTGTCGTGACGATTAAATTCTTTTTTATTTAGATTCAGGTCGAGAATCAAAATAGGCTTTTATTTAGATTCAGGTCGAGAATCAAAATAGGCTCCGCAGTCGCATCGTGACGATTCGTTTGCATATACAGGTCTACAGCCTGCAAAATGAGAATTTATTAGCTTACAAAATAAAAGATAGCGCAATCTAACTCACTATTCGAAGGATTCGATATGGCAGATCGATACAATAGTTACAGCAGTTAACACGGTATTTGCCGGTCACGTTGACATCCTTCGATACCTATTTTCCGCACCATAGATAAAACGTTGACATCCTTCGATACCTTCTTTCCGCAACATAGACAAACATCAAGGTACGGTAACTTCAATACCTCCTTTCCGCACCATAGACAATCATCAGGGTATGGTTTTAGTACCACCACTCGAGTAATATAAACACTCGAGTAAGGCTGCTAATATAAAGAAGAGTATAGAGCGAAAACATTTATGACTTAGACCTCAATGAACAAAAATATAGAATCTGAAAAATACATTTATCGGCTTTTCGAGGTGGTATTAACAATCAGGAGATTCAATTGATCGGCGAGCGGCTTTTCGAGGTATTAACAATCGGGGCGAGATTGAAAATACCATATGTAATTTTAGATACGTTAGATTCAATTATTATCCTATAACATCATTTTTATGAATGAGAAATGTACTATTATCCTATAACATCATTTTTATGAATGAGAATTGTTATCCTATAACATCGGATTGAAAATACCATAGATAATTTCAGATACCTTTTATTAAGATTCAATTATTATCCTATAACATTATTTATTTAAGTTTTTATGAATGCAAATTGTTATCCTATAACATCATTTATTTAGGTTTAAGATTGGAGTAATTCATAGGCGGAATGAGATTGAAAATACCATAGGCAAAATGAATGAGATTAAAGTAATTTCAGATATGTTTTATTAAGATTCAATTGTTTATGAATGAGAATTGTTTTACTTAGATTTTTATGAATGAGAATTGTTATCCTATAACATTATTTATTTACTTAGATTTTTATGAATGATAATTGTTATCCTATAACATTATTTATTTGAATTTTTAGATATTTGATTAGATTTATACTCTACTTAAGAATCATAATCATTGATATTAATGTGAATTTATTGAGATATAATATATCAAAGGATGTAATTAATTATTTTAAATATTAGTGAATATTTATTACTTTATCTTTAAAAATATGGAAGATTGCTAAAAAATATGGACGATATATTGTTAATTTATTGAAATATAATAAGCATGGATATTGAAAATATCAAGAATGTAATAAATCTATTTTAAATATTAGTGAATATTTATAACTTTATCTTAAAAAATATGAAAGATTATAAAAAAAATATTTCTGTGTATCTCATTTTGGATGATAACTTGACCTTGCGTTTTTTATATTTAAAATATTAAGGATTTATTAAAAAAATTCAACTAATAATTTGATACTGAAAATATTGAGGATTTTTTTTAAATATTAATAAATATTTATAAAAAGTTATAATTATTCTTAGTTTTAATTTCAATATTTTCTTAAATTCAAAACATTTATATTTCTTTTGAATTTGTTGTACAATTATAAAAATTAAACATAATGCAACTTATTTAATTTTTTTTTTCTTTACAAAGAAAATCTTATCCAAATCGATGATGATGATGTTAGAATTAGAAGATTCAAGTGTATGTTAAACCTGCAGCCAAACATGCAATAAATAAGAAATTAGAAGACCATCGAGACTAATTATGATTTTCAGTCGCCTCTCCAATTAGGGTTTAAGTAACAAATCTTATTTTTCAGTGTTGTGTGTCTGAGAGTTTGGATTAAAATTCTCGTTCTAATCTGAATCGAGCTTTTATTTTTCGATTTTTGAAGAATTCTCAACCATTTTTCTCTCTGTATTTCTCCATTTTAGATCTAATGGCTTCAAACAACACCAACTCCCCTTCTGCTTTTGAGAGGGACCAGGTAGCGATGCACACGAAATTCGGTGCATGTTTTATGTAATTGGCTTTCGTGTTCTTGGAATTTACAACTTCTTTTTTTTTTGGTTAATTTGTGTTTTCTTGTGCAGATTATCGGAATGATGGAGAAGGAGATGGAATATAGAGTGGATATGTTTAACAAGTAGGTATTATGCTCTTTGTGTTTGTGAAAAGTCCTCAAAGGCCCATTTTTTCAATAGATCATGTTAGTTGTTTTCGTTTGTGGATGGAAGTACTGTTTCATTAATGATATTTTAAAATTTTGTAGTTTATTATGTGTATATTCAATTCCTAATGTAGAGCTTGTTTAGCTTGAAATTGTATAGTGTATAACCTGTTTTGTGCTTTCAATATGCCTAATCTTGAAATTTGATGATACCTTCTTTCGTATTCAGGCTTACGCATACCTGTTTCAACAAATGCATCGAGCACAAGTATGTCTTTTTGATGCCAAATTACTCCTTTCCTTTGACGTAAATGTAGATTCTCGAGGAGTAGGAATCGCCTTTGGATCTCTTTATTGATCAAGAAAGGAAATGGTGCTAACGAGAGTATAGCATATGTTTCAGGTATAAAGAATCTGAGTTAAACATGGGCGAAAACAGTTGCATTGACCGTTGTGTTTCCAAGTACTGGCAGGTGATTAGATGGCTTTCGCATTTCTGATTCATTCGATATTTTTAGTCATCCATTATACAATTTATTCCGTTTGCCTGATCTACTAGAATTCTAGTCACACAAGTTGTTAAAGCAGGTTAGAATCATACCTAAACTCAAGTTAGAAGCTTGAAGGTCATAATTGTAGCGTGTGCATGCATTTCCATAAGACTATAATGCATTTACTCGACGAACTTTTACTGGCCAAGTAATGTATTATAATTGTATGGAAACTCTGCTAATTTCTGTAAGACTAGTTATTAATCATAGTTTTGATTTTTCTTGATGGTTGTGTGCTGGATAGATCCTTGACTGTTGTCGAAATTTTGTTGCAGGTGACTAACTTAGTTGGCCAACTTCTTGGAAATAGTCGACCTCCGATGTAAAAAGAGTACAATTTCACTCTTGCTATTTTGAAGTGCAATGATATAACTGCAATGAGTGTAATGGGGAAAACAAGCTTAATTGAGTAATAGACTGGTATTGCTTGCCATTGCAGTTCTCATTCAATGATCTCTTAGATGGAACTATTTGTTCTTCAATCACGCATCTTAATCATCGCGGCCACAAATTACATTACATTTTTTGATTGAGTTATGAAGGATGTATTTGCTAATGATCTTGATGTATGGATCAAAATAAACATTGTAAAGGAATTACTTCAATGATATGTTGTAGTTTGAATTTCTGAACAAGCATCAGAAAATCTAATGATTTTTCACTCCCAAAACTTGTAAAGCTGAAAGAATTACAGCTGAAGTTTACATAATTGACAAAAAAACGACAATAGGAATCGATTTCAGATGATCTTCTGGTGTTTGATGAAGGTTGATAGTAATGCTAAATACATGAAGGATGAAATCAAAGAAAAGTAGAAATCTATACACATTTACTTTCTGTTTCTTTTGGCTTCCAAGTTTGTTGCTTCTTTGAGTGATTCTTGAGCATCATTTTCCATTCCAAGTGCAAAAAGTGAAGCTGCTTGAAGGTAAAAAGCAGTTGGCCATTCTGGTGATACCACCAGAGCTTGCATAGCATCCCCAAGAGCCTCATTAGCCATCTCATTCATCAGATAAGATAAGCATCGACGAGCAAAGGCCGTTGGTGATACCATCGTCCCACCATCAATGAACTGCACGAAACACAACAACGTTTAGTGAAACATGTCATAATCTAGATTAGAGCCAACAATTCAAAATTTAAAAGAATATTTAGGGGTGTTTAGGGTGGGCTGCAATTCTATAGGCTGATGAGAGGATGGGTTGGCCCGGGCGGCCCGAATTGCCAGCTCTACTCTAGATTCTAATAACGTGAAAATTTGTTATGACGACATGCTTACCTGTGTATAGCAATCAATGGCAGCTGTGAAATCCTTTGCTCGAAAAGCAGCATCTCCATGCTTCTTCGAATTCAATGTTTCCTGCATTTGATTCGTCCACATTTGGAAAGATAGCTGCAAGCATAATGGAAATACATCAAGAATTGTCACTAAATTTCGATCAATACATGATTTAGCAAGGGAAATAGGGACCTCATTAGCTATTCCTTCGTCATCTTTGTATCCGGTTTTGTCCAAGATTTCATGTATGGCAGTAAGATCCATTCTCAAACATGCTTCACCCATGGGACTCAACTGTAATGGTTGATCAGTAGTTGCATTTCCTTGTGGAATGCCGAGTAGAACGTAAGAAGGCTCCTGATTTCAACATCAATGAGAATAACATTCTTCTCAACTCAGACAATGACAGTGATTTCATGTGATTAGATGGTACCTCAGTTTCTCTGTGAAGAGACAATAGAGAAGTGACAAGAGACTTAGCATTGGGCCTTTCACGCGCCTCGTATTGCAAACAACGAGTAGCTAATCTCACCAACTCAGTTCCATCGTCGTTCGAGAAATGACCCTCCAAACAAGAATCCATCAGCATCAGAAAGTTCTTGCCTCGAATAAGATCAAGTGCCTAGACAGATGATAACCAAGATTGAGCAAGTCGTGTTCTTTAATTCTTTAATGAAGATTTTGTGTTATTGAATCTTAGACAGATAGTGTATAAAACGTACGTGGCTTGGAGGTATATGCTTTCCGCTTAGAAGATCTAGAAGCATTGTCCCGAAACTATAAACTACACTCTCTGGAGTCACTCTTCCTACAAAGAAAGAATCAACAAACTCCATAGAACAAGATAACAATTTCATTGACCATTTTTTTGTCTAAATATGTTACCCGTTCTCAAGTATTCTGGAGGAGTGAAGGCCAGGTTTGTGCTGTAACTTTTTCCGTCTCGACTATTCTTCATCAATCCAAAGCAAGAGAGCCTTGGATTACCATCCTACACACAAATAGGTAAGTATAAGACAATGTAGTTCAAGACTTTCAAACTGAAAAGGCAAACTTTGAGATGATATTTCACCTGATCGAACAAGACTCTGTAAGCGTTAAGATCATGATACAATGCTCGGCCTTTATTGCTACAATACTCGAGAGCTTGGGCCAAATACAAGGCCACTCTCAACCTCATTGCCCATTTCATGGGCTGGTTTTCCCCTAATAGAATTCATTACAAACATACATCAGAATGAACTAAATGAATCATGCTATGCTCAGATCACATCTCAGAGAACTAAATGAATCAATACAAGAAACTCACAATGAAATAAATGCCTTGCCAAAGTCTCATTGGGCATAAACTCTGCAACTAGCAATCTCTCCTCCCCTTCGTAGCAACATCCGATTAGATTCGCCAATCGTTCGCTTCTTAGACTCCCCACTGCCTTAGACTCATCCTTCAACAATCCACAAAGAACATCAAGAAAAAAAAAAAAACCTAGAAAAAATAAAAGACACAAACCCCATCTCCTATCTTGATGAGAAAACTGATCTTGATCCTAGATTACAAACAAACACACAAATACAAAAGGGCCCAGATTGCTACTTTTCTAATAAGAACTATACAACATTGAATCAAATCAGATGCCAAAAGAAATTGCAAGAAAAGGAGAAACATAAAAGAAAGCTCCACTTACACACAAATGAAGAGACAGAGAAACAACATGAACAAAATCAAGAAACACACTAACCAAGAATTGACGAGAATCAGGCCAAGCAGAGCGATTGAAACGCTTAACAGCAATCCATCTCTCATTCTCAAGCAACCCTTTGTAAACTACATTAGGAGCCTTCTCTCCATGCTCTGAAACTATGTTGTCTGAAGAAAACCCATTTGTTGCAGCTTTCAACTCATCCCATTTAAACTCTCTGAAGCTCGGCAATGAATCTTTCTCCCCATTTTCTGCAAACCCACAAAAATTAAACCCAAAAGAAACACTTTTGACAAAACCCCACAACAAAAAAAGAAAAGAAAAACAGACCCAGATCAGAGGATTGAAGAGCAGTTGGTTTGAGGTGAGAATGCCACCAACACAAGGAAAACTTGGAGCATCTTCCACCCATATCTTTAAGCTAGAAATGAAGAGTAAATCTCAGAAAAATGAGATCTTTGGTAGTTATGTGATCCAAGAATTGTGATATACAGGTTTCACATTTGAAGAGCATGCATTATAAGCATGGAGTAAGTGTGAATTACACCATGATTTTCCTTCATGTATTTCGGTTTGATGAACAGTGGCTACTCTCTTTTATGTGTGCACAAAAAGTGTCCTTTTTTTGTTTGCCCCCCTGGTTTTAGCTTTCTGCTTTATGCTGTTTTTCTACTTCCTCATCATTCCTCTTTTCTGCCTTATTCTCCGTATTTCTTGCCAGATATTTTTATTTTTTTATTATTACTCTCTATTTAATATATAAACATTGTTTTCGTGCAATATCTCGTTCATAAAATGTAAGAGGTAAACTGCAATAGACAAGCCTCATACGAACGATCTCGATCAAATACTTCATTTTTCGTGTTCTTAAATAGTTTGAATTCCCTATTATAAGTGATGTTTATATTTTTTGTATTTTGTTGTATTAAGTGTTTATTGTTGGATTCATCATATGATTCAACTACTTGATTTATTGAATTCTTTTGTTTATTATGTACAACAAAAACAACAACAATAAGAAGAAGAAGAAGTTGTTTAAGCTATCCTATGTGTAGACATATCTTGTTCAATTCCTGAAAATTTTAAAAATAAAGAAGTTGACTGGTCAAACCAATTTTTTTTTTTTTTTTGTGTAAATCAAATAGATTTGATCTTATTGATAGCAAAACATACAGTCTAGATTTGTCTTGTATAACTTATTGTTGCATCTCACATTTTATTTTATTAGTAATTATAATATTATCATTATGAAGGTTATTGATTCCGTTTTGTTACAATTGGAATTCTTGAAATGTCTCCTCAAATTAGGATAAAAAAGTACGAATTGACCCTAATTTTATCCACAAAAACTCACGTGAGACGGTTTCATTGATAGTTTTCGTGAGACGGATCATTATAATCCATGAATTGAATCTATTTTGACAAATTCTTATATGAAATGTTAGATATGAATTATGGATTGATCTGTCTCACATAAAAAGATTCATGAGATGGTCTCGTATAAGACCTACTCAATTTTGTCTCAGTCAAAATTTCAGTTTTTTTTTAATCTCAAAATCAAATTCTTCCCTTACTAATTTTATATGTTTGAGATAGTAGTAATTACTAGTAGCATTTTTTTGACCTTATAACATTATTCCTTAAAAAATGGCATGAATATAATTTTTATACTACAAAAAAGCCAACATCAAATTGTAGCGCGATTTTATAAATCAATTTCCAATAATTTCCCTGAAATTCCATTATTACATTTACTGTAAAACCTTCTTAAAGATATGGGGATTTTCCATTGTAACAAATTTCAATAAATCACCTTTTTTTTTCCCAAAAAACATCACACGTGACATTTTATCAATTAAACCAAAAAAATGGATTAAATCGACGTGGAGGTTTTGGCGTTTTTTGCCGGCAATAAGAGGAGAAGACACCTTGAATTAAGGATCACCTCTGATTTTATTTTATTTCTTTTATTAGAGTTTAAACAACATCACACTATATCCTTTATTACGAGTTTTTATATCATTTTATATTTTAAAATAATCAAATATATCACATATATAAATATAAATTAAAAGAGATAAAATATGAGATGGAATAACAAATGTAATCATGAATTTGGACCGAGACACGATAACAATAAAAAGTTTCTCTTATGACAGGATTATATGATTTATTAGAGCATTATTTATTTTTCAACTTATAACATTTTGCTATACAATTTTTATTTTTAGACAAATGAAATTTTAAAAGTTATTTTAGAGCTTTAAACATATCAAATTTTACTTTAAGATTAAAATGTTGAAGTATTCGAATAAAATATAATCACTAAACTTTTAAGATTTAATAACAAAACAAATTTAGACGAGTTAATTCTAATCCGTCTTATTCCAATAATAAGTTGCGATGTTTATACTTTTTAAAACAACTTTTAGGCTCTTTTATCTTAAGACTTTGACAAAATTGCATCCACTAATATTATATTACACCTGTCTTAATTTTTCAAAATAATCAACCCAAATTGGTAAAGGAATATATTATAATAACTTTTTAATATATTATTATTTAACTCTTACAATCTACAAGATATGTCAAAGTCAAATATCCTCTCAAAGACTCAATCAGATCAATTTGCCTGAATTCAAAAAAAGAAAAGAAATTAATATGAGAGCAAACTACAAAGTACCTACTATTTTAAACTCCCATGTATTTAAATATATTTAAAATAAGAAATCAAATCAAAACACTATATAAAATAAAATCTCGTGTAATTCATTTGTCTGGTTCAAATCTAAAAGAAATAGTATTTAATAAGCATAATATCACCAAATAATATAATAAAATATAATATAGTATAGTTTTTCGGTGCTGGTCAAAGTCAAAAATTCAATGCTAATTGGCCAAAACCAAATCCTCAGTACGTTTGTTTTGTTTAGTTAAAGTTTCACGACACCCACATTATTAATTAATTAATTAATTAATTAAGTAATTAATTAATCCTTCCTTAAACTTGGTTTATGACCAACTAAAACTTATAGTATTAGACTATTAGTCGGTTTGAATTATATATTCTTCATAATATCGAGTCTTATTATTCAAGAATTAAACTCAAATCAATCTATCTTACAAAATTAGATTCATGATACAGTTTAATAAAATTTATATCAAATCCTTTTCACTGTATTCTATTGTCTGATTACTTGATTTTTTTTTTTTTTTTTAAACATCATAGACGAAATTCAAATTATTTCTAAGTTGCATTATCCACAAATGGAATCGTAATATTCCTGTGTCTCATTCTCTTATAGTTTTAAAATAATGTAATTTCAATAGCAATTATGATAAACACTTATAAAGCCTAAATCAAACCTGGAAAACGGTCTTTAATAAATACTATAAATTTCTGGTTCAAAAAAAAATTAATAAATAAATACTATAAATTTCATTATTTTAAGATGTGGCTACACTCGACAGTCGACATAATATATTTTTTTCCTCCAACATTGAATACGATTTAAAAAATTTGAAGTGGGGCGAAGATTTGGTCATGTTTGGAAATTCAACTAATGATGATGTGCATTTATATTAAGTAGATTGAATAGATGATAAGATCTCTAGATATCTGATATTGAAAACATATTATAAAATGATTTTATATGATTAATTATATAAGATGAGTCAATTCATAATCCATAAAATGTAGATCGATGAGTTTGGACTAAGTATAATAAAATCCAATTACACAAAATTATACATATGAAATTGTCTCGAATGATTTATGTATTTCTAAAAGGCTGTGTCATTAATTTTGTACAGTGCTTATGAATTCTCTTCACAAAAAAGGAAGGTTACTTAATATTAGCATAGTCATTGTATAACCAAAGTTGGAAATGCGATTTCAAAATGACTTGGTCAAAATTGCTAAATCCAAAACCTTTTTGTACTAGGACGACTTCAATCTCTCTCTCTCTCTCAACAATATATAATCATTTTAGATTGATCAAAACCAATGTACTTCCAGTGTTTTAAGGGACTTGTTTTCTTGTTTTTATACTCCAAATGCTAGTTGAACACACAAGACCATCTATCTCAAATTGTGTACTAATTTTTGAATTTTATTTTATAGATACGTACAACGATAATATTATAATATACATATCATATATGTTAGTAAACTCGATACGATAAGATCAAAAGATTATGAGCATAGTGAATCCTAATGGGTATTCTAATATTAATTTACAAACAAATTATAATCCTAAGGTGTTTTGGTTTCGATCCTAAAAAATAAAAATTTGTAGTAGTTTTATTAGTAATTTTAAATAGATTTTAAAAAGTAAAGACATGTCAACTCTCTTTGTTTTATTAAGGATTTCTTATATCAAAAAAGCAAATCATAAAATGTCAAGATTTCAAATAGAACTCCTGTAATATTATCTTATAAATCAATTCAAAATTGAAAACCCACGAAACAAAAATTGAGTCGATTAAATTATGGATAATGAAGTTTTCTCGTACGAGATACAATACAAGATTTCATATGTTGATGTGTTTGTTGACTAAGGTAAAAGTATATTACAATTGATTTGGAAGGCAACTGAAAATGAGACTGTTTCAGTGTGTAATAATAGCAAATAAGTAATACTCATGAACCACAGATGGTCCCACAATAATAATCATTTCAAACCCCTATTTTGGACCCAGGCCCAACCCCCGTCACGTCATTTTTATATACACAAATTTAGATAATTTATTGATTAAATAATTTGTATCTATTATTTAATTTATCATGATTTTCAGCCACCTACGAGTTTATTTTTTAAAACCACCCATTATTCTCAAAGAAAAATATATTTGAAAAAAGGTGTAATTATATGTACCACCCATATAGGGATCAAGAGGACCCTCCTTTACAATAAAGGAATAAAAGCATCAGCACACATATCCTTAATTATGATATAAATTGTTATAAAAAAAAATTATGATGTAAATATAAAATTGGCTAGTTTGAAATCCTCTCATTTCAAAACAATTGTCCTTAATAAAATAGAATTTTATTTCAATTTATATATTATTTATTATAAAAAAGTTAATATTTTCATACCCCTTCATTGTTCATTATCATTATTATTATTAATAATAACTAAAAAGGGGCAATTTTGCATACAGAAAGTATCAACAAAGATACACATCCAAAAGGGATCAAAAGCACATGGCTAAGGAAAATAGCTGTATACAGCCCATTCCACAATAATATAAAAAAATATATAGGGTGTCTATGTGTTGGCCTAGTCAAGTTTATTTAAATTTTTTTGTACATTATTGAATCTAAATTTGGATGCATAACAACATTTTTGCCAAAACCATGTCATCAACATTGATTCCGACAACAATGTCCTATGGATAAATCAGCCCTTCCATTTGATAATTTATTCATATAGCGATCTAATTTATGATGTCGACAACTCACATTGTAGCAACGATGCGATGTATAATGATGATGTCATCACTACGTATGGTTTTTTCGTAGCAAATGATAAGAAATGACACGATGGAGGCAATCAGAAATTCGAAATCCTTCATGCATTATGGTATTGATGATGAAATTTCAAACCCACCATAAAAAACTTTGAAAAGATAATCCTTGTTCTAGAATTACAAAGAGCTGTTTACCGGGCCTTACGGAACGGTGGGGTGGTTTACGGGCTTTGAAGAATGACGAACGAGCTGGTGTCAGTTCTGTTAGTTGCGTTGAGGCGTAGTTTCGCTAAATTTATACACCGTTAACTGATGCCTCAACATTTCCTTGTTCCATAATCCTGCCATTGAATTGATTTCTTGATCTCTGAACAAGAGAAAAGATCAATGGTGAGAGAGTGGTGCAACTCATTGAATATATCAAGAACTGGGAAAAGATGTGTGTAAATACCCAGTCAGTAGAATCTCCAGAATTTGCATTCAGGAGTTTGTGAGTCTCTTCTTTTGTTTTGTTATCTTTGCTCAAAGGGAGCAACTGTGTTGCAGACCCGTTGGAACGATCGGGCAGTTCTTCAGGGAGGAATCAAGAATCAAAGTCAAGCCAAGATGATCAAATAAAGTGGTTATAACTTATAACTATTCGGACAACAAAAAAAAGGCGAACCTGGTAACTTCTTGTCTACGAAGAACACAACCAAATTGACCGTGTACCTGCAACAGAAATCGTTAACCGGAAAATACATCAGACTCTTGTTGATATTTACGGGCTCGAGGCAAAATACAGCTTATATGGATATTATTACCATGCTACAACGACATCAACGGTGTAATGTTTACGAGATGCGACTATCAAGAAGCTCTGAAGCACGACCAATAACCAAGCAAAAATTTGTAGGAATCTACAAAACCATATCGAGAAATATGTTATGACTTCAAAGAGCCGTTTCCAAATGAATAAAATTGCAAACAGAGCAAGTTGAACAGTTTATCACAAGAGATACCGAGAAATTAATTACCTATGAGTACCATATTTATAGAATGTCCGGACAAAGACAAGAGAGAATATCATGTGAGATGAAAATATTAAATCGCCACAGCCATAAAGCACTCCTCGAGGGACTGCAAAACCATAGAAATGCCAGTGAGCAAACAGCCAATTATTTCTGTGAAACTGTAACGTCATATGGGAGATCGAAAAAAATTGTCACCTACAATTCATTAATAGAACTTCCAAAACATTATCAGGGCGAGGCAGTCTTGCAAGCTTTGAGCCCTACATATAAAGTTTCCAGCATAAAATGCAATACTTCATTACAAGTTCTACATAAAAAATAGAATGACAAATATCTTCAGAAGAAACAAGAATCACACCACATTGAGTGAGAAAGAAAAACACAAGTCAACTACCTCTCGGCAATGGTAGTTTGGACCGGGCAGCTGGGTAGAATAGAAAGTTATTATCCTAAGAAATTGACAAGCCTACAGCAAAAAAAAAAAAAGTTAAACAAAAAAACCATTAGAGTCAGTATTTTCTATATATTTTTTCAAGGAATTTTCAAAAAAGACAAATTGATTGACAAGAAATTTTATGTAAGTCAAGAAATTAAACACTCTGGAATTTTAGCTAGCATCAAGTGTATACAACATGGACCAGAATTCACTTACACATAGGAATGCTAAAACCCTGCACCATATCAGGACGGTGTAGATCTTCTTACTCTTCAAAACGAAAGGATGCAAAGTCCACTGGATGCAGAAAAAAATCAACAAGAGTAAACAAACACCAATTTAAACTTTTCAGAAAGAATTAACCAATTGTGTAAAAACTCACCAGGACAAAAGACAGAAAAATGAAGGTAAATACAGTTTCGCTCATGTATGCATTTTCTAGCCCAAGCTCCTACATTAGGATAAAAAGTTAGAAGAATACACCCCGGGAAAAAAGCGTGCATGGCGGTCGTAACATTAACGACAAAAATACAAAATTTATATATGCTCACTGGAAGAAAAAAGAAGCCAGCATCCTGAAGTGTGGGTCCTGGCCGATGTATATAATGAACTCCTCGAGCTGCCAGTCCATGAATGTACTGATAATAGGTATTACAGATGGATGTCACGTTTAAGAAATAAAACTTGCAACACAGTTGAAATGCTTTGGCTTCCCATAAAAAGAGAATATGTAAGGTCCAATTGCAGAAAGTTCTACTACAAATCGAATTTTCTAGTTTCTGCGCCTATACCATGCTATAAATTAATACGAAACACAAGCTAGTGCCTATAGGTTATAAGTTGCTGAAAATGCATATGCATTTAACTAGAAAGATCAGCATATATAAGCTGATAAAGCCACATAAATTCCATATCAGTAAAAGTCCCACTGTCTTGCAATGTCACATTAGAAGGATCATCATTTAAAACCAAATGCTATAATAAGCCACGTATCGTTCACCTCTCCAACTACGTTTTATTATAACGAAGGTTAAGTATAGAATCTTACATCAAAGGGAGCCTATAGCTTACTCAATGCCCAGCTATGTAAGCATAGTAGTTAGGTGTGTGACAAAGGCGCAGGGGGCGGCTGTGCGCCTTTTCAAGCTATAGGTGTGCCTCTTGAACACAACAGGTATTTAACTGTTGTAGCACTTTTATTAAGGAGTTCATACAATTTTTTGAAATGGGAAATAAAAAAAAATTGTTTACCAATTCCCACCCAAAGCTTCAAAACTTGGGTTTCACATTAATGTTGAACTTGAAAAAGAACCTTTTTAGGGTGTTTAATGGCTTGTGTGTTTGAAATATTAATCCTTTGCTATATGAGTTTTTAGTAGTCCAATAATGACTTTTTTCTTTATTTTAGATTTTGCGCCACAGGTGACAAAAACAGGCTTGCGCCTCGTGGCACATGCAACTATGAATGTAAGTAACCTAATATAGACTTTCCGATTCACAAATGTTGTAAGAAGACACAAACATAGCTCATCAGAAGGTCTGAATGTCCAAGAAATTGCAATCGCATATGAGATGCCATAATATTGATATCAAAAAACACATTTAAAGACCACAATCTTTCAACAAGCTGGAAATTCATGGGAAGTGGCAAATGATAAGGAGATGATAATTTCCAGACCATATATATATCTGCCACAGAAAAAATAGAACTCGAGATAGTTTCCTAACAAGTAACCTTCCATCTATGTATATCCAAAATAAGCATACATAAAAGCTACTACAAGATGGTCCTGCAATTTTGATTTCCCCATTACATGATCTTCTTTTCCACAGAAAATCCTTTTCTAATTTCCCATAATCAGCTCTAGCAAAGATAACGAGCGACTAATCATTCTATTTTACTAACTCTTACTCCATTTGTGTAGTAAAATACCGAAATTTGGAAAATGGTTTCTCATTTGAGTTCAAATTGTAATGATGACTCTGAAATCAACCATTGGCCATGAACAAGAAAGCTCTTGCTCGCAACAAGCTTAATCCAACGTGCAAGCATAAACACTCATGCTTTGATCAAGAATGTGATAGACAACATTTCAAAATTTCCACTAATATAGGTAAGAACAAACCTGAAATATTAGACCCCCTAAAACATACTTCCAATTTTCTCCTAACAGTTTGATCTCTGTTGAGGCCTCCGAACAAAATCTCTTCCATAACTTCTCGTGCAAAGAAACAAATCATAAATCATGAATAACAGTACGTTAGTCGAATTAACCACACGCAATTACTATGAAATCAAACCAAAAGCATTTAGCATGAAGTGCAGAAAAAGGAAAATGCGAACCTTTGAAGCTTCGCGACCAATGTAAAGCGACATCTTGTGCGTTCAAACAGCAACGCCATATTACATCACAAACAAGCCCTTTTGAGAATCAACATTATTCATTGTTAACTCCGTTTATTAGCGATATCAATCGAGAAACTACCCTGGAAGATCGAAATGCAAGTATCCAAATAGAGGATCGGAGATGATTTTGACAGTGGTAGTGCCGAAGAATTTGAAGGATTGAAATGAAAATTGCAGAAAGCAGTACCCCTTTTTCTCTCTCTATAAAACTGAGTCGTGGGGTGATTGCGTTGTTTCTTCTCTCTCTCCTAATTTTTTCTTCACTCTCTCTCTCTCTCTCTCTCTCTCTCTCTCTCTCTGTGACTGCCAAACGGAGAGTTGAACACGGAGAACAGTTGAGGGTAGGGACGCCAAATATTTTCTCAAAATAGATGCAAACTAATTTATAAAATTAATAATATTTATAATTAATGTATTTTTATAATTAATATATTAATTAACCGTGAACGTTTGTCATTTAAAATTATTTTTAATTAAATTTGTTACTTCTCATTTACCCTCGATAAAAAATGATTAATTTCACGGTGAACCGGTATATAATCATGACATCATCTTTCAGCCTCGATTAATTTTATATTTTTGTTTGGGTATTCTCCTTAATAAATTGGAATTTAATTTTTTTTAGAGAAATACAATTAGCATGTAATTTTTTTTTTTAACCAAATGAGTCATTGGCCCAAATAGCTAGTGTTTGGATGAAACATATATAATGTGTGATTATATATATATATATATATATATATATATATATATATATATTAATAGACTTTGACTTGATTTAATTCGATCCAAAAATAGTGAACAATGTTAATCATTTACCACAATTCATTTTTTTTACATCCCTACAACTACAATTAAAATGGTTATAATAATAATAATAATAATAATAATAATAATAATAATAATAATAATAATAATAATAATAATAAAGATATTGTGGGAAATTGAGTTAAGATTTGTCTTTTTCACTTTAATCAAAAAGAGAATTATTGAAACAGTTAAAGATTTGGTGACAGTCATTTCCTGTTAAGTATCCACATTATTACAATGTCATGGTGGGACATGTTAGATATGATGCACTAATTAATCTAATCATAGCCTCACATTTATTAATTAATTTATTTATTTATTAAATTTTGAAAACTAAAAACTTGTCATTAATGTGGAATAGTTTTAGCTTTTTTTGTATTTCAAATTCGCTAATTCAAGACTCTATCTTGTTTAAATTTTAATGCAAACACATTATTTACCACACACACAACCTATTCATAATATAAGGAAATCCTCCGATGAATACATAAACATGCAATTATAACTGATATATATATATAGTTAATTCAATATATAATATTAATAAAATGTATTTTCAATCATTTTCGAATTTTAAATTCTAAAATTTTGCTATATTTAGTTAATCTGATTATGACAAGATTTCATTAACTCAAAAGGAGGTTCCATTTGATTTTGGTCCATATCCAAAAGACATCGTCGTGGAACCCAACAAATTAACAAGTATCATTTCTCAATAATAATAATAATAATAATAATAATAGTAATAATAATAATAACAATAATAATAAATAACTTGCTCATAAATAAGTTAGCCCTAAATATACTTTTCCATTAATTAAAAAAAATTAATAACGATTAATTATCAGGAACTATGAGTGGCCCAGTATCTCAAACCTAGCCCAATACGAGACCCAAAACTATATAGTAGCTCTTTGAAAATTGAAAGCCTGCCAGGTATAAAGACCTCGGCAACAAGCCCATCCAATGGTCAATTGTAATATTTATTTCATTTAAGATTTAAGAAGTTTCAAGAATAAAAAACTTAAGACGCAAAAAGTACTTCCAGTATCATTTTATATTACAATTTTAGAAAAGTGGTGATTTATTTTGCAACTAAGCCTAAAATAAAATACGAATTTTAGCTTAACTTTATTTTAAAAATGACTGAAATTTTCTTGCTATGTAAGAAAGAATATTAATATTCGCGAGGAATTAAAAAAGAAATATTTGGTCTCTATATATATATATATATCTATTACTTCTGACATTGACAAAGCATTAGAATCTTCAATCTACATCCAAACATGTCCTAAATATTATCATCTCCACCAACTTTACTCAAAAGGCCGATTCCCAATAACAAAACCCTAATTCTTCTTCTTCTAAACTCCCACTATAAAACCAATCCTCACTCAGGACTTTTCACAAACACTTACAAGGCAACAAAGAACACAATGCCCCTCAGACCCATCTTCAAGAACAATCCCTTCACCATGGATACATGGGGCCCCTTCATCGACATGTCAGCGCCATTCCACCACAACAGAATCGGTCCGTTGACCGGCGAGTGGGAGGAGACGGCGGAGGCGCACGTGCTGCGGGTCGATCTTCCGGCGGGGATGAAGAGGGAGGAGGTGAAGGTGGAGGTGATAGAGGGGAAGACTGTGAAGATAAGTGGGAAAAAGAGTGTAGAGAGAGAAGAAAGACATGAGAATTGGCACCATTTTGAACGCAGTAAAGGGACGTTCTTGAGGGTTATGACGTTGCCGGAGAATTGCAGGGTTGATGAAGTTAGTTCGTGTTTGGAGAATGGAGTTCTCACTGTTACTGTTCCTAAAATGGATCATCTTAAGAAATCTCATGGTCTTAAGAATATACAAATCAAGGGCTGAGATTCGTTGATAGTTTTGATCTTGTTTGATATGGATCATTCTCAATAAATGTTGAATAATACATATAGAAAAGTTATATTTTGCTTGATAAATATTTTAATATTTATTAAATATTGTTTATATTTGGTAATTATATTGGATTTATTAAATAATTTTTCTTGGACTGAATGCTAATCAATCTCATAATTCGAGACCAAAATTACGAAATTTCTCCAGATGCTGCCAAAAAATTCCAAATTAAGAGGGGTTTAGATAAGCTTATTTAATTTTTTTTATATATTTTCATGTGGTTTTATCTTATTTATAAAGAAATATTGAAGTGTTTGGATATATAAAATGATAGGTGTAAAACATGTTGGTATAACAATTATATAATTTAAATGATAAAATTTAAAAGAGTCCGTAAAAAAATAAGAGTTTATTTTAAAAATAAAATGATATTTCCTACTTTTTACAAAGCAATTAATCTACAAGCTCCTAACATTTGATTTTAAGATGAAACAATGATTTAATTATTAAAACAATCAATAAATTGATAGCTACAATTTTCAAGCAATTTTCATCTAATAAAACATTTTCAACGCAAGATGGACACCACATTATAATTTTATGTGACTAGAAAAACAACACCCCCAAATTATAAGCCTAAAAATACATTTTTCGCCTAAAAATAATAACCCAATAAAAACAAAACAAGGGTTCAACAAAATAAAATGTCAATATCAGTGTATACGTATATAAAACCCGTTTAAAAGGATACCAATTTTTTTTATAAAAATACAAATAAAAAAAAAAATATCAAATTCTTTGCACACTCCTTTTCAGCTTGCGACCATACCAAAGTGACAGCAATAAGACAATCTTATTTTTTCACAAAACAATAAATTAAAAAAATTGCAGGCCTTTGGTTTTCACCACATAAACCCTCAACAACAATTCTCGTCTTCGTTTTCTTCAATCTCTTCCAATTTCTCTGCAAAAATGTCAGATGATCATGGAAACATGTCGATGCCGATGTCTCCACCATACAATAACCAAACCACCATGAACGACATGAACGGCATGGCGGCCATGCACATGAGCTTCTTCTGGGGCAAAGACGTCGTCGTTCTGTTCGCCGGTTGGCCCGGCTCCGGCCACCTCGGAATGTACATATTAGCCCTCGCGGCGGCGCTTCTGCTGGCGGCCGCCGTCGAGATTTTGTCGGCGGCTCCGAGGTTGAAGCCGAGGGTTCTCAGCCCTCTCGCCGGAGCGGCGCTCCACGCCGCCGTGTATGCTCTTCGGATGGCTTTGGCTTACTTGGTTATGCTCTCTGTCATGTCTTTCAACGTCGGAGTTTTTGTAGCGGTGGTGGCCGGCCACGCCGCCGGCCGTTTTGCTGTGAAGTTCAGGGAGCTGACGGCGGTGGCTCGGGCTGTGGAGTACTAGATTTCAGGGGTAAAATGGTAATTGACTTGTTTTTGTTTCTTTCTTTCCTTCTTGCTGTAATTTTATTTTGAGAGATTAGATTATATTGGAAATTAAGTTTCGATTTATTAATATATTTGGTGTTCGTATTTTGTAATTTATACTTGTAAAAAATAAAATACGAATTTATGTTTAAATACTACGTGTGAAGGTTTTTTGACTGCAACTTTGCCAAATAATTGTGGTTTCTGATTTTTAATATTGTTATTTTTTGGAGAATATTTATGTCATTTTCATGGAGAGAGAATTTTATCTTGTTAGAATCAATTATGGGATGAGAAATCGTATGTATTGATCTGTGTTTTTGTCACTTCGTTTTATTGTAACTTATCATTGTGTTTTGTGTATTCAAAAGAATTCCACGACAAACAACTTCTAGTATTATGAAAATCAATTCAAATTACTATTTGATATTTAATTCAATATCATTTGTTTAAAATTTCATTCAACTCAATTTGATAGATATATTATGCAAGTTTGAATGATTTTTACATTAGATTACGTACTGCCCTAATCATGGATTTCAATTTTTTTTTCTTAGCAAAATGAAGCTATAATTAAATTTTGATTCTTTGTTTAAATTGAATAGTTTTTAGCTACAATAAACCGTCTCAATTGCAAGAACTAAAACTTCAGCCCAAGTGATCAAAATTTTAATTCGAATTTTCTTTTCTTTGGGATTTTGATTCTGAATATATAATCAAACCAAATCAAGAATCAATTTATCATTGCCATTTACTTTTGCAAACTGACAAATATTTTTGAAATGAATTGATAAATGTTGAGTCTAACTGATTTAATATTTAATTTGATTTTCTATAAAGAATTCTAACTATCATAATTTTTAATTAACCAATTCTTGTTTTATGAGATTTGACCCAATAAACATCTTTTAATATTGCTATTTGACCTCGGAGTAATCGAATCTCTTGGCCATGGTTGTCTTATGCTTTTAACTTTTGTCTTTTGAGTTTTGTGTATAAATTTTTATGGGCTAGTTCTACCCTTTTTTTTTTAAGAAATTTTATTAAAGGTATATAAAATGAGTTACATGAGGAAAAAGAAAACCTACGTCAAACAATGATTGAACTAGATAAAGATCTATTTTTCATCGAAAATTTAACGACATTCACAACCCTTTGAGTATCAAATTCAAAGATAACATGTTGGTGTTGCAAATTTTTATAATCATATTAACATAATAGCTTCACGTTGCTCAATTGATGGAATCCCTTCGATTGTAATCGAAAAACAATAATCTCTTAAAAACATAGATAAACAAATAAAATTTGTATAATTGAAAAGGGTAGTATCAGAATTACATTTAAGAAAGTTTCAAAATTCAAGTTAATTTTAAATTATTCTCCTAGTATCACACAATTGGTCGAATCAATAAGTTAAATGTGATTAAAAAAGTTAATCCAACAAATAATTGAGTGCCGTGAGTGACATTTGATTGGTTAATAAAGGTTGTGTATTCATTAAATTAAGAAAAATAAAGTTTTTTTTTTTTAAAGAAGGCTCAAGTATTATACTATTATATGATACTACATTCAAGGAATATTTTAAAAGCCAACAATTTAGTATCACCCCGTTATGACATAATACTTCAAAATGTTATAAGGCTTCAAAAATGGGCCACACGGCCCATAATGAAATTCTTACGGATTTGAAAACTTGGGCTCAATTAGCCCAGTAAGTAGAACAACAATTTTGCTGCATTTTGATTTGTATTACAAACATTACTTCAATTTTTTTTAGGGTAAAAAATGTTATCTCATCCCAACTATACCCGATTTTACATTTTTTGGTAAAATTTTTAAAATATGTCATTGTACTAACTAAACTTTGTAAATGTATCACCGTATAAACTAAACTTTGCGGGATTTACACTATACGGTAAAATATCCTAATTCCGGTCATTTTTTTCCGACCAAAACACTACATGTGCTTCTCACATGTTTTCATTACAGGTATATTAATCATTAAGGGATGAAAATGAAGTTAGTGATTGATGAAAGGGATCCTTGAGAAGATGAAGATGGCCGATTAGGAGAAGAGATGATGGAGATTGTGGTGAGTTAGGGTTTTGATGGAGGATAAGAAAATTACGAACGTACCCTTAATGAAAACATGTGAGAAACATGTGTAGTGTTTTGGCCTGAAAAAATGACCGAAATTACTATATTTAACCGTATAGTGTAAATCTCGCAAAGTTTAATTAGTACATTGACACATTTTAAAGTTTTTAACAAAAAATGTAAAATCGAATATAGTTGGGATGAGATAACGTTTTTTACCCTTTTTTTTTTTACTTTTTAATAATTTGTAATCAATAAGTTGAAGGTAGTCCCTCTAAATAACTTAATTCCTATTAAGCAAAAATAATAATTTTTCAAAATATATATATTTGATCTCTAAAGTTTAGAGGTGTGAAAATCAAAACCATACCGTAGTCAACTGTTCGAAAAATTCTTGAACCGGTTTCGATTCGAAAATCAAAATCATGAACCATAGTTATATGGTTCAATTTATGTTTGGGTTATTTTTCAAAATGGGAACTAGCAATTAAACCATCGGTTTATCTATTTTTTTATTATAAAAAATAATTTTATGTTATTCTACTAATTAATTTTAAGTTATATTGATTATTATTTTTAATTTGTATTATAAGTTATAATTTTTTTAGGTTTATGATTTTTATTTTGTCTATTTAAATTGTAATTTCTAATTTTTTGAATCTGTAACTTATAAGTTTTATTGTGGTAACTTGTAAATGTAAGTTTTAACTTTTAATTTATATCAATTATTAACTCAAACAAAATTTTTATTTTTTTATATATAAATAATTTTAATATTTGTATGTAAATTTAATTTTAAAAAATATCAAAAAAAAAAACAAAAAACTGAAATGAAACCACCCAAACCGGCGGTTCTAACCGGAACCAAAACTGAGAGGGTTTCGTTCCCAGAACCATCGGTTCACAACCAAAATCAACGGTTCAAACCGTGGGCCACCTGTACTAAAGTTGTTGAAAAAGATTTATTGCCTACATTATTCATTAATTTACACAGGTTCATCATTATTCTAATATGTATCAAGCCCTCATCTGAACAACACTTCTATATGAAAGAGGGGTTATTGATATAATAACGGACACAGTTAATTCTTCTCAAAGAATGTTTTATTATAGTTAATTATTAATTCTAACTTAAATATTAAGATAAGGCATAATGAAAAACATACTTAAAAAAAGATGTCCTTTTAATTAACCTAAAAAGGCACAGTTCAAAATGGTGATAGTTGTTGAGCAACTTTGAATATAGGAAGCCTGTTTATTAATCATGTGGTGTTGAATAATGGTTGATATTTCATAATATCCCAAAATAGTAGAAAGCAACAATCAATCCCACTCTCATGTTGCCAAATGTTGGCATCTCCATCATTTTATGTAGGAAATATTAATATTGATATATGAAAATTTTAAAATTTACAAATCTATAAACGATGGACTAAAAAATGATTTGCACAATTATAATAGTTGTTCATATTTAATTAATATGTGACTTCTAGTATCAAAATGATGTCCTACGTGGATAATATATAAGAATAAAAACGAAATTCACGTCCACTTAAAAAATGGAGATTCTCGAACGATTAAAAGATCTGCTCTCAACTTCTCAATCGCTAGATAAACGAAAGAGACTTATGTTTGTACTATAACAGGGTGCCAGAAACATGTCTTAAATGCATCGGAAATGGATTTTTTGGCTTTAAATTGATTGGAGAGAGTTCCAACGTTAAGAACCACCAGATGGAAGTAAAAGAAAGAATTTTTGATATTTTTCTTATATTTTCTCATTTTTTCTTGAAATGTATACAATAAATTAACCTAAATCGATAAATTACTAAAACTTTATCCATGTTGTGACAAAAATGAATTGACCATGTTACCAAATCCCTAAGTAAGGTAACTTGTTGTCACCAAATCAATTATTGTGGGTTAAATTTAGTTGAACCAACCATAGTTTTGACTCAAACATTACATGATCGTTCATATAAATGTAACGTGGGTGGTACATGTAACCCAATGTTCATTGCACAACATGACAATCATGCAATGATATTTGGAATCATTTCTTCTTCTTGATATTTTTTTTTTATAATTGATTAATATAAAGATAGAAAAGAAAGTTAAGGACGGCACGATACAAACAAGAGGATGTGTAGATGTGCAGTATCAAAAGGACAAGTCAACCATGTCACACACATGAAGATATTATATTTTCATTTGAAATTATTTAGAGGATGAAAATAAATGTTAGATATTTAAATTCCCCGTTATTTTTTTATTTTTTTAGAACCAAATTTAAATTAGGAACGTATAATAAATATAACTTTGCTAAAATGATAAAATACCCACAAAAAATGTGTAATGATCTCATCATCTCATTATATGAAAAATGAAACTAATGGTATATTAGATTTATGATACATCAATCATGGGTACATATTATTAAAATAAATAATTGAATTGATAATTCAATTGCACTTTCTTAGAATTTATTTAGTTTGTATAATAAAGTTCTATCATGACAACTATTGGTTTAACCTCATACAAGTTACATAAGACTTTTTCAATTTAAAATAAATATCATTTTGAAGATTAAATTTGGTTTTTAATTAAATGTTTTTTAACAATATTTTCGTGTTTCTTTCAAGTTTACCCCAATTTCAATCCCTAAAATATTTATTAATTTTGAACTTAAGTATTTAATCTCTATAACATTTATTCACACATGATTTATTCTTTATCTAAATTTTCCTTTATATCTATCTTTTATATTACCCCATCTCATGTTAATTTATGAATGAGTGGAGTGAGATTGATATTGTATGAGATTTTTTCAATTTTTATGTTCCACAATTCATGACAAAATGTTCATTGACACTTATTTTGAATCAAATAAAGTATTTATTAATAAAAAGTTTACATTAAAAGTAATATAAACATTAATGATGAAGTACTTCAGAAGGGTGGACTGCATAAATGCAATAATTACTTTGATGAATACAAAATTTAAGTTTATACCCAACTTCAATTTATAAGCTCTGGCTCAAGTACATCACATTTATCTCAGAAATTAACTATCTCTGACCTTCAATCTTTTATTCCTCGTAAATATACATACTTTCATTCATAAATAATGGAGTTCCATTTTCTATTTTCTATTTTCATTTACTTAATTCTTATACTTTCATTTATGATAATAAATTTTCTAAAACTGGCAATTTTAATTAACCTTTTGATTATTATGATACAAAAAATTGGGGTGTTTTAAGAAATTCAATCCATGTCAATTGGTTACAAATGCATAAAATATTGATTGTAAATATTGTGGTTGAATTGGAATTACCACCATTCCGAGAAGGCTGTCTTATGAAATTCAAAATCTAATATTGATTAGAGACGCACCAGATATTGAAAATTATATTTATTATTTGTCAAAAAATTAATTAAAATTACAAATTTTGAAAATTCATATTTTTACAACAATTACCCATACTGAATATCAATTTGAAACTTACATTTTAAGTTTAAATCCTAACAAAGACATTACTCCATCCTTTGTTTTATATTAAAAGAAAAAAGAAAAAAAAAAAAAGGAAGAAGATATTGGGCAGTGGAAAAGCGAATGGGGCAACTGCTTTTACTACTCCCCATGCTTTGACCATCAATGCAAATAGACAACAATTTAAGGACTCCTTTTCAATTCATAGATATTCAAAGCATTACAAAGGAACACCCTTTCATATCTTCCATACATAACCAAAAACATAAAAACTCTTACTTTTGGAGTTTCACCCAAAAAGAGACTCCAAATCACTATTTAATTAGCTGGCATTAGACTAATTACCACCTAATTATAACCTAATTATAGTATTTAACCCAAATACACCCTTTTCCTTCTTATTTAAATCCACCATAAATAAAGAAAGAAATTCACAACTGTTTTCAGCTAATTTTTATTTCAGAAATTTCCCATTTCTTTCCAATTCAACACATTATTTCTTTTCATCATCATCATCATCTACTCAATTAATTCTGCATTTTTTTCCTATACTACAAATATGAAATAACTAAATACTATTTCCCCCCACAATTATCACACTTCTTCCTAAAAACCCCTAAAAATAAACTTCCATTTTCTGCCATTAATAAGTCCACTCTTGAGGAAGCCTGAGCTGTTGTTGATGATTCATCACAGGCTGTGACACTAGACTTCTCCTCTGTTGTTGGGCCATAGCTAAATCATTTCTGTGTTTCATCGCAGCTTCTGCATTTCATCAATTTTCCATAATTAATTCTCAAGAACTAATTTAACCTTTGAAAATGAATTATGTTTGTGTTAAAGGAATTACCATAATCTGCATTGAATCTTCCATTGTTTCTCTGCTGAATTTGGACATCAATGGCGTCCCTGTTAAAGTTCAGCGCGTGGACTACTCTCTCTGGTAGCGGAACAGTTGAGCCTACTGTGTATTCACATACAAATTTTCTTGAGAACATAAATTTCAACTAATTAACAATGAAATTAAATATATAATTAATGAAATTTAATAATTACCTTGTTTCCGGCGAGTTTCAGAAGGGACTGAACCAAATCGCTGGGGAAGGAAAACACCGGTTCCTGTACGTTCCTTCTTCGGCGCCGGTTCACCCAGAAAAACCGCCGTCATCCCTGAACCGGGTTGCTGCCGGGTTTGTTGCAAAGCAGGCCATGTCGACGCCGACAAACCGTGGGCTCTGACGTCTCCGCCATTCCTCCTTCCACTCTGAAGCTGAAAATCTGCAACTCTGTCCTTCAACATTTGATGCTGCTTCATCTGCTGAAACTGTACCGACAAATTCATTTAATAGGGTTTATAAGGGAAATGAGCTCACGCCTAAAAACATTGAGGAGGAAGTATTGAGCACCTTGGCTGCTTGCAGCATCTGATAGGAGAGGTGATTCTGTTGTGTATGAGCGTGATGATTAGGGTAGAACGAGGAGGCCGGGTTCGGGCTATGCGGCGTCGCAGTCACCGGCCTGGGTTTACCATGCGGCGTGTAGAGCTTTGATGAGTAAAACGGCACCGTTTCCTCGATCATTCGCATCCTCGCAACTTCCCCTGCAGCCGCGTACAGCAAATCCCACCGCCGCTGGTCTTCGGCTTCCTGCGGCGAGCTTACGCCGGAGGCGGAGTTCGGGCTGCCCCGTGACCCGGGTTTGAACCCGCACAGAGTTGACTGCGGCGAACCGGATAGCTTCAATCCCTAGAAAAAAAACTGAAATAAAATAAACCACCAAATAATTTTACGGAAAAAAAAAGTGAGAAATATAATCAAACCACCAAATACCTTCGCTGCGTAATCGGAGGAGAAACTCGAGTGGTGCAAACTGGAATGAGCCAGCTTCCGAGTCAACTCAGAGATGACGTCATCGTCGTCGCTCTCGGTCTCCGTCGTCGGCGAACTGAGATCGGAGTTGAAACCGAGCGAATTCCCAAATCCGTAGGAGAAATCGTCGAGTTCCTTGGTCCTGAAACGGTCGGCCTTGAAGTCCGTCAGCAAGTCGTCGTCGGTCAGAAACTCCGACGGCAACCAGAACTCCAAATCGTCGAATTCGTGCAAAGACATGGCGAGCTTGTGTGTATACGAAGCAAGAGAGAAGGAAGGAAAATATCAAAGGCGGGTATTACGAAAAGCAAAGAGAGGGAGATTATGGATCGTTTGCTGCCTCTTGAAGGTTTAATTATAGCCACCACTTAAATGGTGGGAAAAGCCCAGGGACCCAGCAAAATATACAACCAGAGAAGAGAGAGAAAGGAGGCAGTTTTAGAGAGAGAAAATAGGGTGGTGATGCTTTTTATAATGTGACAGTTTTACACTGCCACTACTTCGCAGTGTGGGAAGTGGAAACAAGGAACCCTAGGAGGTGGCGAGTGCTTCCACGCGCAGCAACTTAGATAGAAAGAAACCAAATCCTAAATCCACAATTTTTGGTATATTAAACCGACTCGAGATTCGGTTCGATTGACTCGGTCTGCTTTTTTAATGTTAATTTTATTAGGGCATTTCTTGACATAAATGTAAAAATTATTGTTTATCTCCAACAGTCTGCATCATTTATTTCACTAAAATGGAATCTTTCATAATATTTCTTATTATTATTATTTTTTATGTTTTCTTTATTTGTCATATATTTAGTAATATCCATAATCATTGTTAATTTATGAAATTTAGATCTTTATTATTTTATAATTTATATATGAGTGTGTTTAAATCTTATTTAATATAATTGATTAATAATAATATTTTGTAGTATTTTGATATTTATTATTTTATAATTAATTTTATTTTATGATATCCATTAGTAGAACTTATCAACATCATATTCATATTCATATCATTATCTCTACCATTTTAATTGGATAAACTTATTCAATAATATTTATATTAGATATTTTGCAATATCAATTGGTTGAACTTATCAACATCTATTTCATATTAGTTGGTAATAATATCTATTTTGTGATATTAATTGATTTTGCAATATCTATTTTGCGAATCAACTAGATGAACTTATTTACATGATATTCATATCTTTATCCATACCATATTAATTTTATACAATGTTTAAATATTATATTTATGATTTGTATAGTATTTTAAATTTTATGTATATTGCATAATTATAACTTTTATTATTATCCAAATAACATACCATAATAACACTCTAAATATAAAGAAAATAAAAGGAAGAATGAAAAAAAGAAAAAAAAAAACAATAAGAAGAAAGAATAAAAAAGAATGAAAAAAAGAAAAAGAAAAATAATGAATTAAATAAATGAAAAGGAAAACAGAAAAAAAAAATTACAGCAGGATTTCATCCTCTAACTTAATGTAGGGTTGGGGTTACAAAAATTCAGTGCAGGTTTTCACAGTAGTGTTGGAGATGAAAATTTACAAAATCAGCCTAGTACAGGGTTGGCGATTACTGAAAATTAGCCAGGTTTTCACAGCAGTGTTGAAGATGAAAATTTGCAAAATCAAATGAAAATACAGCAGTGTTGGGAGTTGAAAATTTGCAAAATCAGATGAAAATACAACAGTGTTGGAGATGCTCTTATCTAATACCATAAAATATAAACAATATGTAATGTGTTTACTAATTAAACATGATATATTTCGATGGCAACGATTTTTTTTTCCGAATGTAATAGATTTCTAAATCGATTCTGACATTTAAGATCAAATCAAACTACCATCAATGATTTTTTCTTTCTATTGTGTTAACATTTTCATTTTTTTCATATTTTATGTTATAATGAGAAAAAATGATTTTTCACAATCTTATTTTATCTCATTGGATTTTTCATCCTCTATATATTACATTTTGTTTTTTAATTCTCTATATTAAAAAATATATATTTTATGGTCCACTTATCTGCTACAACAGGTACAAATGTCTTTCATTTTTATTTTTTTATTACAACTTAACACAATCAACTATCAAAATTTCAACATATGATCACCTTAACATTTAATGTAAGATAATATAATATGATATCAATAAAAATTAATGCAATCGAATTAAATTGCTGATGAAAATCGATCGAAACATTTCGTGAATTTTTTTAGACTTTTCATAATTAAAAGGTTTGATTGTGATATTCATAAAACTTATTGTAGGGTCTATTTGATAATTTAATCAAACCTCAAAAAAAGGAATAGTTTACCAATAAATAAAAACATTTTTACCTCTCTAACAGGTAAGGTGGACTAAAAACAGATTTTTTTAAATATAGAGAATTAAAATAAAAAAGTAAGGTAGACTAAAAACAGATTTTTTTTAATATAGAGAATTAAAATAAAAAAGGTAAAAGATAGATGATGGAAAATCAAATGAAATAAGTTTAGAGGTAAAAAAACTATTTTTCCTTTTTATTATTATAAAATTAACTAAAAAATGGAGAATAGGAAATAAGTGTGTGAATTTATAGGAGAAATAGTTGGAAGGAGTTGTGGCCAGGTAAGAATGAAGTGGGTCCCGCGTCTGACACCGCTCACTCGGTTCGCATGTGAGCCAGAGGGTGGGACCAGCCTGATTTCAATTCGGTCTTTTAAGATATTGATTAATTGTCTCCTTAATTAATTTTATACGGGATTAGGCATAAAACACTCACTGTAGGGTGGTGGAGACAACGTGTTGGCGACTTTTTGATTGCTGCAAAAACATGGTTTTAGTACGATCATTGTGAAATATAAGTTAATTATTACTTATCTATTTATATGTAGACATAAATATAGACGTGTGGATGTGTTGGTGATTAATCCGCGTAAATAGATTATTGCCCTAAATGTACATTTATAATATCCAACAACAATATGGGCACTTCTTGAATCATTTGACTAAATTTTCATTATATATTAGACAAGATTGCCTATCAGACGCGTCGGAGTATAGTCGAATTGGTAAGATTAGAGTTGATATGGAAAAAAAGAAATAATTCGATAATGGATTAAACTTCGTGTGGAGAAAATTTCTACTGAAATTGTAAAGGTCTGTTTTGGGGTATATTGGTAAGATTTGTGATGATATGAGAAGAAATGATAATTGGCAATGGATTAAACTCATGTGGAGCAAATTTATACTTAAATATTGTGGAGGTTTGTCTTGAAATCTATATTTAGTTGGGTATCTACCATAAGTGTTATCATTTTATCATATTCCTCGATTTACATTTCAACCAACTGACGAACCTACTAGTTTACATCTCTACTCTTACGAGTGTCCAACACTTGAACACATCTCTCGATTTACATCTGATTCGACTGAATTGTCTACAATCGGATGAGAGAGTTTTTTTTATCTCCCTTGATGAAAAGAAGAGAGTTACTTATCTCTCCCTAATTAAAAGATTGTCCACTAGCTTTAAAGTGTAGACAAATCTATTGGTTTAAACCATAACATAAGATATTGATTTGTGTCATGTGTAGAGAGATTTTGTCGCATCAAATTATATTCATAAAATAATGTTATATATATTTTTGTGGAATTTAGTAGGATATATGTTCAAATACTAGATGTTTGGATTAATATTCCTTGGAAATTTAAATTTTGAAGTTTATTGTTTTGGATATTGAAAACTCGGCAAAAAGTACGAATTATTATTTGAAATTTTGAAATTAAATATTTATTTTTTAAACTCGGCAAAAAGTATGAATTATTATTTGAAAATTTGAAATTAAATATTTATTTTTTTATATGTCAAACCATGTTTGGAATATATTCATATTCATTTCATAGGTATAATATTTCTTTTGTATGTATATAAAGAACGATATCTTAAATCGATCTATAGTAGCACTAATATGGCAATACATTAATGTGTTCAAAATTGTTTAAATTATAGGCCCTTTGACTTTCTTTGGTGTGAAAGATTTTGAATGATATGTAGATGTAAAGAAATATTTTAATAACTAAAAGAAAGTATCTTCAATGTTTGTACTCTAATTTATCCTACTGAATTCACATAACAAAGTCCAAATCCCGAATCTATTTGTTGACAAATTGGCATTCCTATAGGTAGTTATTTAGTTCAATATATTGTTTGACTAATTATGCTAGGTTATAGAGGTTTATGAATGATTTATGCTTATTGCATGTTAAATAATTGGATCATTTTATACATATTATTTTAGTTATTGAATGATTGATTATCATATGCGAACCAACTTTAAACGACAATTATTTTGTAGCATGAGGAGTAATCTTAAATTCAAATTATAAATATTTTAAAATTTTGATTTTTTTTTTAACTTAAACTAAAATCGTGCTAAGAATGACATTTAGGATTTTGATGATTAACTTACTAAATTCAAGTGGCGTTTTCTAATATAATTAGTGGTTGAACCTTTTATAAAAGGTGGTGATGTCATATTTTTTAAAAAACAATGAAATATCTACCGTTACAATGTTATCTAATTAGATGAGACTTATATTCAATTTAAAATAAAAATGTGAAAAAAGGAAAACAAAAAGTGAAGTGAACTAACTGCGAAATATGAGATATATTTCAAAAAATTTACTATGGTAGTATTAAATATTTCAAAATTTTGCAAGAAATATTCTATATCCATATAATCTTTCAGATCGCAAAACCAAATCTGAAAAAAATTAAATTCAGTACATAATTTTCTAAACCTAATTAAAAGGCTTTTATGTCCATGTAAATGTTTTGCATGATACATCATATATCACCTTAATTAGATAAACCTTTCTCATCTCTAAAAATGCAAAGACGATATAATTATTTTCACGTGAAAAATATATAATTAATTTCTAATAAATCAGATATTCAAACTAATCGATTTTATCATCGATCCTACTAAAAAAGGACGAATTAGGATAAAGTTGAAATATCTGAAGGGTAAAATGGGAAATAGGTGGGGTGATTTGCAGGGTCAGGTGCGTGTTTTGCCTTTTTTGGTAACTACGTGAGTGGGTATATGCGTTCAGTTCAAGCCTCTGAGCTGTGTCCATATCTGCCCACACCAGATAATTTCCCCTGTCCCCCACTTCATATCCTATCACGCTTTTTATCCCTGTTTTCTTCCCTGATAACTTTCACAATCCCTACATAAATTAACAAATTATCTATATAATAATTGACTTCATATTCTCTTTTTACAATATACAGGATTTGTGGAATTTCTATTATACGCTAAATATCGTCTATGAATAGTTCAAGTCTCATTTACGTGTAGTTTATTATGAAATTTAACTTTAATTTAAATTAGTCATCTTTGTAACTCTTAGTATAGCCTTTTTCTTTTTATCACATTGAGAATGTTAAAAATTATTAGTGATCATTACTTTTTTTACATCCACCTAAATATAATTCAAAAAAAATTCTTAAAACACAATCCCTACTTAAAAAATGAAAAAAGAATAGCAGTTATTATGCAGTATGACTTTTTAACATATAATATTTTCCTAGCATCCACCATAAGTTTTTCCAAATTATCATAAAATATAAAATCTCTCAACACATAAATGTCCAAATTAAAATAAAGAATTTTGAATCAAATGACTCTGAATGTCTACGTGTTTACCAAATAAATGACTTCATTTATTTTCTTTCTTTACATACTTGCTTAACTTTAAATATACAAAAAAAATGTTATCCTTTTAATATTTCTGTTATTTTTTAGTATACATTTCAGTATATCTATTTAATGCTACATAAAAAAATATTACGTCATAATTGTGTACTAATTACCTATATAAAGATTAAATTACTTGTGCAATAAATTATATTCCAACATATTAAATACAACTTGCATGCATACAATTTGATCGTCGTAAAATATTCTTGAAAGACATATTAGAAAAAATTATCGTGAAAACCAATTAAACAATATCTTGAATTTAATTATTAAAAAAAAAAAAAACAACAACTTGCTTAGCCAAGTGAACAAATATGAATGTATTTAATTGGTGGTGACGTGGCGGTAGTGGGGGGCAAGTGTAGTTCCGGCAGCTCAACTGTCTACCTATATTTGGTCAAACAGCTTTTCCGTCAACCTAACGGCCGTCGTTTATTGCTGCTTTGATTACGGCCTGTCGTTTTCTTTGCCGGCGTCAGACGGCGCTGCCTTCCGGCCTTTTTACTTAGTGGACGGGACTTGCATCAATTAAATTAAACTTAAATTCGTTTGTAAGTCACGGATAATAATTAATTAAATAAATAAATAGTCCATAACGATGTTTAAATGAAAGCCGTGGCTTGAGCGCGTATAATAAAAGCCAAAAGTTTGTCGGCGTGGCTCTTCTTTTCTTTTGCTTTGTTCTCATCCAAGTTGATTGGGAAATATTACAAAATCAAATAAATTAATTTTTGTGTCACAATATATAATTTTGTAACTTTATATCATAATTTAAATGAAAAATGTAAAAATAATCCTTAACTTCACATGTGTATAGTGTAAGATTATTAACTAATGTAACAATTGATGGTATTTATGTTTTATCAATAAAAATAAAATTGTTAATTTTTTTTACATTTGTTCAAAAAAAAAAAATGTTGTGCTATAAAAACAATTAATTATCCTAATTGTGGTAGAAAATTATGCATCCCAAAATATATTATCTTGCCCTATGTACTTCCATTTTAATTATTTGCTTTTGCCCTTGAATTTTACATATTATATTCTTGGTCGCTACTTTTATTTTCTGGACTTTTGTATCATAAAATTATTTTGGACGATATTCTTTGTATATTTTTTATTAACTTTTGCACGAAATAAAATAAGAGGCAAAACTACAGAAGATGACAAAAAAAGGGAAAATAAAAAAAGTATTTGAAATTAAAATGTAGAAAACACAGTATAAGAACAAAAAAAAAAAGATAAAGTGGAAGACAACTTTTATTCAATTCCATTGCAATCCCGAATGTGAACAGTACTCACATAGTCACACTGGGTATGTGACATAATTAATTGTGAATATTATATTCTGGAATGTTTTAGATTTATATTTTTATAATTTATTTTTATTGTTTAGTAATACCTCGCCGACACTAAAGTTATTAATAAAAGCAAAGTGTAGTTAATAAAATGAGGTACTTCTCATAGTGAAAAGTGAAATTATTATGATTTGCATGTTTATGAATTAATGTTACATATACAAAAATTTATATAAGACAGACGAAACCCAATTAATTACAAATTGAATTATTTTATTTAAAAATACAAATGCTGAATTTAAAATTGGAATTTACCGCCACAAATTGTTGGAAATTCCCTCCAAAAAATGAAAAGGCCCACCACTAGCAGTTGAAATTGGAGCAGGTGGCTTGTCATTCATTTTGGTGTGTCCAAAAATTAAATTTAGTTACCAATAATTCAAATTTTTTTGGTTCAAATTTGAAAGATCATGTACCATGCACAGTCACAACCTAATTGCTAAATTTTCCAAAATGTTTGGTACCAAGATGTTGAAATCTTCAATGGCTCTAACTATTTTTTTTACCCCCCTTTTTTTTTTTAAATTTATAAATTGAACTTATATATAAAAACATTACTAGGGAGACTTGTGACAGTCATCTCAGCAAAACTAATACACTTTCTATTTTAAAATATTGTCGTTTTACAAATAAAATTTCTTTCAATTTATCTAATGTTTTTTACTACAAAGATGAATTGATTATTTTCTTACAATTTTTTTCTTGTTAGTCTTTTGCACAAATTTTATTATTCTAAAAATGGATATCATTGTCATCTTGTACACACAATCATTTATATTTTTCTATAAATTGTACGAAGCAACCTTAAACTACTAATGAATTGAAATGAATACTTTTTATGTGACAATCCAATTGGAATCCTAAAATTTAAATAAAATGAAAACTAGAAAAAGAGTAGATGAAAATGGTTGTGTTTTGCAAATTCTAAGATTTTTTTTTTTTTTTTTTTTGAGGGAAAGCAATTCTAAGATAAATAACTAAAAACATTAAGCGTGGAAGACAAAACATCTCACAATGATAAAAATGTCTACCATTAATATTTGCTGATCCCAATGATTAATATTAAAAGTTCTATTTTATTCCAATGTTTGACCAATGGGGACACTCTCGTTACTAATCTCTCGAACTTTCTTTTGCCTCTCTAAATTAGGTTTGTAGTGGAGGGAAATCTTGATGACAAAATTCCGACATTATTCAATTAGTTAATTAAAATGGAACAAAATTCCGACATTAATCAATTAAAAAAGGGGTCCATTTTGATTTAGTACTAATGGTTCGGATAAGTGCAATCTGCATGTGTAGGATGTTTGGTGGAAAAGCAAAAGATTGGATGAACACAAAAGAAAAAGTTAATCCAAGTTATTTATTCGGTCACTATTAGTGACGTGACAGCACATGTTGTGTTGATGGATTCATTATAGTAATATAGTATTATTGTCTACTTATTTTTTTGAATTTTTGAATTTCTTAAAATTTCATAATTGAATTTGAAAATTTGAAGTAATCAAACCCTAACTTTTGGTCAACCAATCAATTTCATTTCATGACAATCATTAATATCTATTGTTTGATGAGTCTTATGTTTTCTTGTTGTGGTAACATTATAGTTACAATGATAATAATCAATTTCATCGAAGTAAATTGATTAGAATTACAATAAATTAGTATCCGAACTGATTCTTGTAGTAATAAAATTCAAATCATGCATATTAACTCAAAAATTAGTATTATGAGTAAATCGATCAGAATAATAACAAATTAGTAATCGAACTGGTTCTTATAGTAATAGAATTCAGATCATACTTAATAACTCATAACACAATCAAGAAATCTCAATCCACACAAGTCTAAATTTTGACCAATTAATGAAACTTGTAAAAAATCAACATCAAATCACAAAACATATACACATAAATGTGTGTCACACATACATATACATAGATCCAATTTAATTTTGAAAAAAAAGCTTATAACTTTAATGGAGTAGATGTATAATATTAGATGAGTCATGTCTAAGTTGTTGGAGTGGGGTTGATATGATATTGAAGGCATGAGTATGGTTGGTTTGTTTGATGAAAGTTGTGTCCCACTAAGTGTGTATAATTATATATATCACCAGCCAAGGCATGCCTATGCTACTCCATCTTTGGGTTACAAGAAACACTATGTTCTATCACTCCTTATCATTAGAATTCTTCTAATTTGCCTTTTCATCCATCACTCTAACTTGTCTACCAAAATACTATCATTTTGTAGGGACCATTCTTCACATGTATTCTTCCAAAGATTATGGCTAAATTAGTGTGCCACCTTAATTAACGTTGTTGAGATGGAACCCCTTTTATCAATGGAACAAGAGTCATGGAAATTATTTGAACTTCTCACTCAATGAGATTTGGTTACTTGTATGGTTTATATGTAGTTTGGATGTAAAGACTGAGTATATAATTGAACTCATGCATTTATGGAATATAACTCTTTCAACACGTGTTTTAAAGGATGACCGCATAAATTCTTTTTTGTGGTGTTAATATCTCATAAAACCTGTGAAAATGCCCTGAAAGAGTTCTAATGTAGACATTCTGGCGCTTTCAAAACAGTGCCGAATAATAATATAGAAACATCAAATGAAAACGACACGAACCCTTATTTCGAGTAAGATATATATCAACTATTTTTGAGATATTAGATATATATTCCTTGTTATATCAACTACTATCAACGTTGTGAGTGAGACCAGATGAAATGTATTGCTTATTTTATATTAATTATTGAATAGAGAAAAATTACTTATGATGCTTGTTAAATAATTATAATCCCTTGTGCGATCTCTATTGAGTGATGACATCAAATGTATATATCTATTCAACTAAACATGTGACTGTTGAAGTGGTGAAATATTCACTCTATGAAGACAAAGTTCATAGTAGAAGAATAAAAAAAATAAAAAATCTACATCTATCCATATAATTAATCAAGAAGATTCTTTTATTTTCTTCATAATCAAACACCTATAAGACAAACACACACATATTCTCTCATAATGAATCTATCACGAATATTGGATCATGTTTCATAACCTGAAACAATTCATGAATCATGCACTTGTTAAATGAATTATTGTGAAACAAATGTACAAGGTGCCAAATATTGTTTGTAAGATTGAAGGGGGAAATGCACATGGAATTTCATCCGTTATATAACATCTAGATCTCAAGTTACTTATTAAAAATATTATAATTACTAGACAGATGGAGAGTGTGGTATAGAACAGGCTACATAGGTTGAAAATATAAATATTATAGTGTATATTATTAAAAAAATTCACATATCCTTATGGAGTATGTATGTATTTGTGTACGTAGATAGTGAATTATACATGTATCATATTACAATTGGATCGAAATATTTGATTTTACGAAATATTTAAGAAAAGGATTAGTGAGATTTACCACTTTGTGTGTAAATGAAAATGTTTACTTACAATTTATAAGAAAACCTGTTTTATATTGATCCACGAGAAAACGTGTTTACCCATTTTTTTTACATTGACCCATTTTTAAGAGTTTGGAGATAATTGATCTCGAAAGTCATGAGTATTTGGATTTAACTGATCTCGAAGCTCATGACCATTCAAGATCTTAAACTTTACGATGACTAATCTCATATGAAGACCTTAAAGCATATGATGGCGGATCATGGAGAAAAAAATTGGTAGAAAATATGTTTCTTCCATGGGTGGACCTAAAATGTTTTTTATAAGATGAATCGAAATCACTTGTCCTAATACATAAAATGATATTTTTACCTGGGTAGTTTAAAGAAAATGTCCTGACCAATTTCAATTGAACAAATATATATGTATATGTAATTGTTGATCCAAATTTAATATATCCCAGTGTCTAAAATAATTTGTTAGTTCACTATATTTTATGAATATATATATATATATAGACTATTAGATATTTTATTTTTAATACAGGTGTTTGAAATAATAATTATGAAACATGCATGCAAATTCGTAAGATTTTCTGTGTTTAACGCTTAAATATATTGCAAAAACACACACCAAATCACAAAAGTTCTATTGGGCCGATTTCTCAACTGGGCCCAAGTTCCATTATGTATCGAACCACACCTTTAGCCCAATTATGTTGGCCCATTATTTGTTACACATTTGCACTAAGATTTTATTCGCTATGGCCTATGGGCTAAAATCATTGAATTAAATTGGGAACAGTATTATCTCCATAAGCATAAAAAGAAAATTTCCTCAAAAACATTAAAATAAAAACTGTTGAACAAAACATACTAACAAAATTGATACAGCAGTTCTTTCTTTTTCTTGGAAACCACATTTTTTTAAATATGTATAAGTTGGAAATTCCAATTTAGAAAAAAATAAAATAAAATAAATGCACACAATATAGGATATGATTAATGTGGGGGTAACTTAATATGTATTAATTCATTAAATGTATTAATTCATTAAATTGATCTTACCTAAAAACTAGTGGATGGTTGGTTGCCTGTAATATACGTAAATCGTTAGGGTGATTCTTAATTAACACAGACTTCGGAGAAATAAAATAATTATAATAATTGAATTTAAAAGTTTATCAACATGATGTAATGAATGAAAATTCCATATAGATGATTGAAATATATCCCATAATCTCATGTCCCACCTATGTATTATTATCGGAATGATTATTTTAACGAGTGTCTTAGTTATGAGTTTAAATTAACTATTAATAACTGACACCTTCGAAATTCTTTTATTGCATTGGTAGTGAAATGACATTTTACTCACCAATTTTTTGAGCTACAATTGATAGTGTATTGTGCAGTATTTAGAAAAACAGTAAGTAAAGTCGATCCCGTATATAAATAATTTTAATCCATATTAAATATTCAAACACATCAAATTCCAAAAGAAACAAAATAAATTAAGATTCAAATTTTAGAATCCCAGTTAAGAAACTCGTTGAGAAAGAGTGAACTTTAGAATTATAATCTCAACTATCTTCATTTGTGCTATCAAAAATGATATCTTTTCACATTCAAATATTATTATTTCATTTAAAAAGCGCTTAATCACACAAATTAATGAATTGATCATAACTTGCCTAACTTCGGTACATATTTAATCATTTTCTTCATGTACAAGAATTATATGACATTTATGACATCATTATTAAAATTAAATCAACTTAATTGACTAGAATCCAGAGAGAGAGAGAGAGAGATGATTAAGAAATGGACAAAGGAAGCAGCAGCTTGGAAGCTTCATAATTTTGTTTATGATCTTATCCATTGATAGTGTCTTTATGCTGCATGTGCGCTGTTTCATTACATGTATAGTATAAAGCGAATAACCTTTGACCTGGAAAACATTATTTCATATTACAGTTTTTTATGTCCATACATTTAGTCTTTATTCCATAATTAAATCTCGTGTGATCATACATGGACATTATGAAATTTTGACTTCTTTTATACGCAAATTACTAGGGATTGAAGTTGAGGACACAGTGAAGAAATTGTTTGACTTTCTTTAATGTTTCTTGCGTGTAATAGATAATTAAAAATTTGTTTGTTGACCAACCATCTGTTGATTATACATTAAAACAACGTCAAATAACACTCCTAATATATATAAATAAAGGATTAGTATTAATTTGTTACTTGAGTTATTACACATCTTTTTAATGGGTGTCTAAATTCAATTTTTTTTTTTTATCACTAGTTATTTTCTTCGAAATTTTTCGATTGCTATCCGAACTAAATATTTGACATATTTTCTTGCCAAAATTCTATCCGAAAATTCGAAAATGCAATTCATTCCAAATATCAATAAAATGCATTATTTATATGTCAAAATGATCATTTTTCAAAATCAAATTATATCAGCAAGTCAATTTCATGATTCTCATTCAAGCGTGAATTGAACATAAATCATTTTAAGATTTTGAACAATTTTTGTTCGATTCAAGTTTGAATCGAACGAGAATCATTAAATTGACTTAAAGTTATAATTTGGTTTTGAAAGAGACCCATTTTTAGTTTAACTCTTGCATTTTAGTTGATGTTTGGAAATATACTAATGTTTTCGAGTTTTCTAATGTTTGTTTTTTGCCAAAAAATGTGTCAAAAATAAAATTCAAATAACAACTGATATTAAAAAAAAAAAAAAGAAATAGTCATCGATTTTTTTTTTTTTGAATTTAAATACCAATAACAAAAATTGCAATAATTCATATAATAATTTTATATCAACCCATAAACAAATGATAAACCATAAATTATTATTTGTAGTCAGCTTTGCAGCAAAGCAAGGTTTTGATGTCTATACACACATTACGAAAATACCATCGTGTAACACCTGTCTATTGCACGCATGCCCAATCTCCCATAATTATTTTCATTAATTATTTATTTATTAAAAGTATGAGCATCTTATGAATAAAAGCAACATATTTCCGTTTAGGCCCAATGATAGAGTAGATACATAATTTCCCATGAAACAACAATTGATTTCTCTAACCTTAATGTGTAAGTTTTTGTATTGTTTACATTCCAACATATATTCCCAGAATAAAATTTGTATAAAAATTATCTGATTTCACACTAATAACAAAATTTAGTTATACAGCTAACATCTAAAACTGGATTTATTCAAAAATATCATTAATGATCATAAACGTAGCATATACTGAAAACAATGCTAATATCATACCACGTACATGTTTATTTAATATTTTTGCAGAAATATTTTGTTAGTTACATTTTTTTAAATTAGATATTTATCCAAAAAAGTGTATTATTATCTAAAAAGCAGAAAATCAAATTCCGTGACGCGTGTCAACGGTATTAGTTCCATTTTTATCTTTCGTCTTCCAGAAGCAACACGCTGCTTTTCCCTCCTTGGTGCTAATAAAAACGCGGAAACTAGAGAGAGAAAGAAGAGAGTAGAGAGAGATGGTGAAAGACAGGAGAATCGGCGTGGCCATGGATTTCTCGAAGAGCAGCAAGGCGGCGCTGCAATGGTCGATCGACAATCTCGCCGATAAAGGCGACACGTTTTACATTCTACACATCAAGTCCAACTCCATTGACGAATCTCGCCACAGTCTCTGGTCTCAATCCGGTTCTCGTATGCATCCTTTTCCTTAATCTCCGATTTCGATTTCTGCATCCAGAATCATCAAATTAAATCGCCGATTTCGCGTTTTTTCTGATCCTTTTTCGATTTTGTAGCTCTGATCCCATTGGTGGAGTTTCGTGAACCAGAGGTGATGAAGCAGTACGACGTGCCTACTGATATCGAGCTTCTCGACATTCTCGACACTGCTGCTAGGCAGAAAGAGGTTTTTCCTATTTCAAAGCTTTTTAGGGTTTCAGAGCCATTTTTTGGGGATTTTTATCTATGATTAATAATGTGATTGATTAGATCACTGTGGTGACGAAACTCTACTGGGGAGATGCGAGAGAGAAGCTGGTTGAAGCTGTTGAAGATTTGAAGCTGGATTCATTGGTTATGGGCAGCAGGGGACTAAGCGCCATCAAAAGGTACTCTAATTTCCTGCGTTTTGCATGTTTTCTATTTATTAAAATTTTTATCAAAAAAATGTAAATTCTATCTTCTTCTTCTTCTTCTTTTTGTTTTTTTTAAATTTGAATTTGGTTTTTGATTATTATAGGATAATATTGGGGAGTGTGACTAACTATGTGATAACAACTGCAACCTGCCCAGTCACTATAGTAAAGGATCCTGATTTTCACAAGGACTGATTTGGGGATAATTATGTTTTCTACAAACTCTCATGAAATTACCCCTTCAATAAATTGGATGCAAATGTTTTTTTGATTGTGTCTTGATCTAGTGTTATGAGCTTCTCAAAGTTCAATGTATTGTCCCTTCATCTTTGAATTTTATCATTATATATGTCCAATGTTTTTGTTATTCCATTCGTTCCATATAAATAAACTCATGATTTTATATGTTTGATATAGATTTAAAATCAATCGATTTTCATTTTGAATTAATTTGAGCAATTTGAATATATATTCATTTCAAATTTTTTACTTCAAATCATTCAAATAAATTCCTAATTTTGTATGCCAATGAATATGAACCCAAACTATTTTTATTTTTTAATTGTTAGATCAAGTTTAAATTGTCATCTCTAACTAATATCTTGTATGAAGGAAGTTAAGATTGACTGATTATCTTACAAAGTTAAGTCGATAGACATTATAGAATATATAGAATTGTCCCATAAAAAATAAAAATAAAAAGCAAAACAAAATATATATGTATTAGACCAAAGTTTAAAATATCGTAAGTCGTTTAGATGTACTATAGTGTTTAATATTTTCATAAATTTTAAGCTTCGAAGGTATTATTATTAATGATAGGGTTATCCACACTCCAAAAATACTTAGCATACCTAAAAAATGAACTTTTATATATTTGAATTTTTTAAAATTGAAATGTGTATAGTTACACCCTATTATTATTACGATTCGGTTCAGTCAAGCACATGATCAATTTATCACATCTTCAAACTACGGTTAATTGTTGAAGTTTATAAGAAAGTAATTATCTAATAAATTATTTAATGGACTTTGCTAAAGATTGTCTAAACTAAGCCCATCTAAGCAAGAAGGCTTAGCCCATTTTGATTAATTATTGCCGATGATTCAAACATCTCATCAGTTTTTTGAATCACACACACTCTCTCTCGGAAAAATAAAAAATAAAAAATTTCTTACATTCAAAGACCAATTTTCAGAAACATACATAATTCAACCAAAGTTTGAACTTTCAGACCAAAAAAACCAAATTTATTACACCACAAAACATCTTATTCAAACACATAGCAATCAAAACAAAACTATTCTTGAGCTACATACAACCTTAAACACTTACAGATGATTTATTTATTTATTTATTTCTAGTTTATTAATTTTACACATTGTTACTACATGTAGATCTGATAGTGAGAGATCTGTTATTAGATAATTTCATGGGTCGAGCACACTGTGTGGCCAACTCTAGTTGTATTTCATGGGTTGACCATTTTGAATTGCTAGTTGGATGCGCTTGTAGACCTCGATCAATCTATCCTTATGCGGTAGAGTTTCCTTAACAAAGCTGTTATTACAATACTCATCTGCCCATTTGATCAAATTGGGAAAGTTGTCTTGTGTCACGATTTGGAGCCCCATCATTTCTTGAAGAATTGGAAACCAATGTAATAAGAAAGTGGCACAAATATCTACATATCCAATGTTGTCACCTCCAAAGAATTTCTTGCCTTTCATTTCATTCTCAAGAAATTTCAAAGCTTCTATTCCTTCCTCTTTCGCCTTCTCCGCCTCCTCTCCGTTGCTCCAACATGCTCTCCACAACGTGAACGTGCACTACACAAAACATAGCACAATAAGATTTAACTGTACTTTTTCTACATGAGTCTATATGATGGTTAACATATATATCCATCTTGATTACTAGCTAGGGACATCAAGAGGCTCTTAATTACGACTATATACTTGTATACACACATAGACACAAACATTTAAATATTAAGAAATATTTTTACCTTATCATCGATGAACTTGACCCAGAAACGAGCATGAGCTCGTTTATATGGATCTTGGGGCAGGATAGATGGGCCTTCCCAAACCTCGTCAATGTATTCAACGATGAGCCCAGATTCACAAATGGGCTTTCCGTCGTGTAGCATCACGGGCACTTTCTTGTGAATCGGGTTGTACTTGAGAAGATCAGAAGACTTGTTTTTGAGATCTTGTTGTATGTATTCATGTTCAATCCCTTTCAATTTGAGAGCCATTTCCACTCTAGTTACAAATGGGCTTGACCAATTTCCCAACACTTTCACTTCTGACATTTTGCCTAGCTACTTCTTGGCTTGATTTAATCCTAAAGAAGATGATTTAATTCTTTTTGCCTTTGGGTGTTTCGTTTTTTGTTTTGGTTGAGGACTCACTACTTATAGAGTAGGTTTACTTGTTTCCAAAGATAAAAAGATTGGATTCACCTAGTGTTTGACTAATTGGATGATTGACTTATTTATTAAAAAATGGTACTCCTACGACTTTGCAAACATTGATTGCTTCATCAAGCATTTATCAATTCGTTTTTCATTGATGGTGCAATAACTTCGATTACTTATCTGATTTGTATAATTAAAAAAAACAAAATGACATTGAATTTTGTTTCGTTGAACTGGTAAAGAGTAAAAACAAACATCATATGATCAACTTATATGAGTTCATATTACAAAGATATTGTTTGAGATGAAGTCTCACAACTCATAACTCAAAATCCAATTTTACTAATTAATGTCTATTTTATGAGTTATTTATTGATCTATCTTATAAAATTAAATTGTATTATAAAAGTCTTTATCTTCAATTAAAATTTTTGTTTTTATTTAACTATACGACTGGAAAAGTACATGAGAGGCTGCTGACGTCATTCCATGCGTCCATGGAAACTTCAAAGCAAACACTTATTTCCATATAAATTAATAATTAAAGAAGTGGCAGAATTAGCGGTTTATTTTTTTAATCATGGTAGTCGTGGAGGTTTATGATTTAAGAATTCAAACTGTTTTCGAATTTACCTAAATTACATCTTTAAAAAAAAAATTAAAATGAAATTGATGAAGTTTAAATTGATATCACTCAAAACAGCTGTCCTGAATTTGCATTTATAATTAAATTTTAAATCCATCTTTAAATTTCGGATGGGAGGATTTAAGTTTAATAGATTTTAAATCTGCTATTTGGTATTTTTGGAATCTGGTGAAACCATTTCAAATTTATTTTACAATATAATTTTTTTTATAATTTTGGTACTTTAGAATATGAATAGAATTATAATAAATAAATACTAATGCAGTGTGAGGAGAAATCTAAAAAAGAAAAAAAAGGTAATATATTTTGGATAAGAAATATAATAATTTGGAGAATGATTTTGATTTATATAAATGATTTATTTTTATGGTAATAAAAAAAGGGTGAGTCTCCTGTATTCCGGGGACACGGATCCTTGGATTCGTGTCTCCAAACCGCCCCGGCGACCCGCATGTATTTTAATTATTTTTTATTTTTATTTTTTTCCTCAACTTTGTGCGCTCCCTCAGGTTTTTTTTTTCACGTATACATTGAAGGTATCCATATATATACTTTCAACGTATTCATGAAATATCTTTTCAGGTATCACATGTATATCTTTTATATACCTTCAAGATATCCATGAAATACCTTTCAGGTATCCACATGTATACCTTCTGTGTCTCGGCATCTCGGATCAATCTAGCAGGATAAATAATGAGAGAATGATGATACGACTTTTTGAATGATTTGAGGCCTTTTCAGGTATCACATGTATATCTTTGTATACCTTTAAGATATCCATGAAATACCTTTCAGGTATCCACATGTATACCTTCTGTATACCTTCAAGGTATCCATGAAATATATTTTTTCAAACATGACATGTATACATTGAAGGTATCCATGGAACACATTTTCAGGTATCGCATGTATACATTAAAGGTGCATGCGCGGCGTGGGCACATGAGCACGCGGTTTTTGAGGTGTTACAGACAAACATGAACTAAAGGTATGTAATACCTGAAGAGTATGTGTGAGATATTTTTAGAACAAATATGAAATACCTATTAGGTGTGCGCGCGACAGGTGCGCGTGGGCGGGTTGGGGACACGGATCTCCCCGAGACATATAAGTTTTTGCGATAAAAAAATGTTTTTGAACAAATAATTTTTAACATTTTTGTAAAGATTTTTAAGATCTTTTTTAGTGGAGTTGGTAATACATATATATTAACTACATGTTATATCAAAATTAAAATAAATTTGAAATCCATATGATAATAAAAAAAAAAAAAAAATATATATATATATATATAAATATTTAGAGTATTTTATAAATCTGTATTAACATAAATTAGCATCACATTTTCATTAATATTTTCTTTTATGTATTAATATTAGAAAATAACAATTTTTTTTCTTGAACTTACTAATGTTATTTTTCTTATAAATCCCATGTTTTGAAAAATTCATAAATATTAAGCTTCGACGATGACATTATTAATTCGATTCATTTCACTTGTGCACAGAATCAATTTATCACCTCTTCAAACTAGAGTTTATGTTGAATTTTAAAAAAGAAAAGAATTTATCTTCTAAATTATTTTAATGGACTTTGCTAAAAATTGTGCCACTCTAGGCCCATCTATAGCAAGAAGGCCTAGCCCATTTTGATTAAGTTTTGAAGATGGATTCAAACATCTCACCCCCTTTTGCAAAATCCGTACAAAATCAAAGTTTGCATAGTAAGAGGAATTCAAACCACCAACCAAATTTATTACTCAACAAAACATCTTATTCAAACATATGACAATCAAAACAAACTACTTTTGAGCCACATAAACCCTTTGTTAATGGATAATTCATGTGTCGAACACATTTATATAAACCCATGTGACCAACTCTAGTTGTATTTCATGGGTTGACCACTCATAACTGCTAATTTGACTTTCTCATAGTTCTCAACCAATCTATCCTTATGAGGTAAAATTTCCTTAACAAAGCTGTCATTACAATACTCATCTGCCCATTTCATCAAATTGGGGAAGTTGTCTTGTGTCATGATTTGAAGCCCCAACATTTCTTGAACAATTGGTACCCAATGTAATAAGAAAGTGGCACAAATATCTACATATCCAATGTTGTCACCTCCAAAGAATTTCTTGCCATTCATTTCATTCTCAAGAAATTTCAAAGCTTCTATTCCTTCCTCTTTCGCCTTTTCCGCTTCCTCTCCTTTGCTCCAAAGAGCTCTCCACAACACGGACGTGCACTACATAAAAATAAAACGACTTCGTTAAAATATATGTCTTAAAAGAACAAATTACAATAAGATTTAATCGTACTTTTATGATTGTATAAACGTATTAAAATAATAAATACATTTTTACGTTATCATCGATGAACTTGGCCCAGAAACGAGCTTGGGCTCGTTCATATGGATCTTGGGGCAGGATAGATGGGCCTTCCCAAACCTCATCGATGTATTCAACGATGAGTCGAGATTCAGAAATGGGCTTTCCATTGTGTAGCATCACGGGCACTTTCTTGTGAACCGGGTTGTACTTGAGAAGATCATAAGACTTGTTCTTGAGATCTTGTTGTATGTATTCATGTTCAACCCCTTTCAATTTGAGAGCCAATTCCACTCTAGTTACAAATGGGCTTGACCAATTTCCTAACACCTTCACTTCTGACATTTTGCCTAGCTTGATTTAATCCTAAAGAAGATGATTTAGATGAGTGATTCTTTTCTTCCTTTTGCCTTTGCTTGTTTGGTTTTTGTTTTGGCAATACTTATAGAGTAGTTTTACTTGTTCCCAAAGATAGAGTACGTGGGAACAAAAGATTGGACACTTATATTGATAAGGTCAACTTTGGATGATTGACTATTTATTTATTAAAAGATTGGAGTACTACTTTCTTGCATTGATTGCTTCATCAATTATCAATTCGTGTTTCATTTATGGTGCAATCACTTCTATGAACTTATCTGATTTGTATTATTAAAGTAAATGACATTGAAAATTTCATAAATATTAAGCTGCGACGATGACGTTATTAATTCGATTCAATTCACTAGTACACAGAATCAATTTATAACATCTTCAAACTAGGGTTAATTATGTTGAACTTTAAAAGAAAAGAATTATCTTATAAATTATTTTAATGGACTTTGCTAAGCATTGTGCCAGTCTAGGCCCATCTAAGCAAGAAGGCCTAGCCCATTTTGATTAATTGTTAAATATGGATTACAAAATCAAAGTTTGCCTAGCTATTACAACCAGATTTATTACTCCACAAAATATCTTATTCAAACATATAACGACTGAAACAAACTATGTTTGAGCCACATACATCCTTAAAGTATCTATTACTGATATAGTTGTTTGAGACGAAATTCCAAATTCCATAACTCCAATTCTATTTCAAAAATCAATCTTTATTTTACGGAAGTACTAGTTATTTTATAAAAAATTAAACCGACAAAAGTCTTTATCTTCAATTAATTTTTTTTTGTTTTTTATTCAACTGTAGTCTGTGTAAAAGTACAACATAAATGCGAGACGGCTGACGTCATTCCCTATGTCAGCTTTGCATGGAAACTTCAAAGCAAACACTTTATTTCCATATTAATAATTACAGTTGTGGCTGAATTAGCGGTTTATTTTTTAATCAGCATATGTTAGTCAACTTGAGTTTTATGATAATATTACATTTGATATATTATATTTCGTTATGTGTATTAATCAACATTACTGACATTCTTAATTAATAAGTATTTTACGTTAAATGTTATGAAACATGAAATATAATTTCAAATGAAATAAGAGGATTTGGACTGGAGTTAAGAATACAATCTGCTTTTGAATTTACCAAAATTACATTTTTGAAAAAATATCAAAATGAGAGTGAAATTAATTTTTAAAATTTATACCAATCAAAACAGCTTTCATGAATTTACATTTATAAAATTTAAATCCATCTTTAAATTTCGGACGCGAAAGCTTAATGGATTTTATATCTTCTATTTGAATATTTTTGGGATCTTGTGAAACAACTTCAAATTAAGTTTGATAAGGTATTTGAAGTCTTTCAATTTTTGTCTTAGTTTACAATATAAACTATTTATAATTTTCTTTAATAGAATATGAATAAAATTATAGTAAATAGATACTGATGCATTTGTGAGTGAGAATAAGATAAAAAAATCATTTCGTAAGTTAGTAGATAAAAAACGTTTTTTTTTTTCTTATGTAAAAATGACAACACTAATTTCCTCTTTTTAGATATGTCATAAAATCTCTCTCGTAATTAGGATTTCAGGCAAGCAAAATTGAACCAAATTACTTTTTAGTTTTGTGCTTTTCTTGGTTGTGTTCAAACTCATTGCATTTAAATTATTTCATCAACGTTACTACAAAAATATGTACAAAGTCAAACAGAATAAAAAAAAAAAAAAATATATATATATATATTCTGATAATCATACATAGTTTAATCAAGTGTACATAATACATGGAAGCAAGCCAACACAATTTATTGCTACACAAAACATCTTAATCAATACCATATATTATAACTTCATATTATAGTATTTGAATTTCTTCAAACCAACGTGACACCGACACCTACTATAAATAGGCGTTAATTCATGAGATCTTTTATTTCAAATTGTATCTGGTTTAATTATACATATTGCCGCTTTCAAAACCAACCTTCAAAGTCGCGATTAATGTATCCTTGTCGGGTAAATTATCCTTGACCAAGATGTTGCTATAAAATTCATCAGCCCATTTGCACAAATTGGGGAACTCATCATTTGTCAAGATTTTGAATCCCACCAATTCTTGAATTATTGGAAACCAATATGCAATGAAATTTGCAGCAATATCAATAAGCCCAATGTTGTCACCTCCAAAGAATTTCTTCCCTTTTATTTCATTTTCAAGAAATTTCAGAGCTTCAATTGCTTCATCCATGGCACTCTCTCTCACCTCACCTCTACTCCAACAAGCTTTCCACATTGCATCCATACACTGCAAATAAAAATTCACATTTATTTAATATTAAAAATAAATCACATTATTAATAGTTGCATCACAATTATCTTCGGTCCAAAATTTATCATTACGTTCACTATAAGTGATCGTAGTGATCCATTTTAACGTAAGAGAAAAATTGTGCATATTTAATATATATAGATACCTTATCGACATATTGGGCCCAGAAACGGGCTTTGGATCTCTCGTAAGGATCTTTTGGAAGAAGAGCCGGGCCCTCCCACGTCTCGTCTATGTATTCGATGATGATCAAAGATTCGACAATGGTGTTTCCATTGTGTAGCAAAACGGGCACTTTCTTGTGGATCGGATTGTACTTGAGAAGAAGAGGGGACTTGGTTTTGAGATCTTGTTCTATGTATTCATATTCAACTCCTTTAAATCTTAGAGCCATTTCAACTCTCCTCACAAATGGGCTAAACCAAGCTCCTAGCAGCTTCACTTGGGCCATTTCTACTACTTGACTTTTGTGAATTCTAATAATGAATTTTGTTGAGGAGGTCTTATTATAGAGTTGGCTAGCTTGCTCACTAAGATAAATGGATAAAAAAAATTGAATATATTTTCTTTCTTTCTTCTATTTAAATATTTGAGAGTGATGGATCATATTGTTCACTAAGATGGAGGAAATTGATATTTAAAAGTATCATGTCAAGATAATGTTTTGTTGCATTGAATGTTTGAAGTTCAATACTAACAAAATAATAGTGCAATAAATAAAGAAAGTAGGTGGTAGTTTTCTTCAGTTTCTTGCTAATTTTGATAAGTAGGAAACTTCCCTCCATATGTAGCTGACATAGGGCATGATTTCAGTCCCCCCATATAGAGTTGACTTCAACACTTTACAATCTCAGGGCTTCCACTATTTTTGCTACTCCAATAAATGGTCTTGATCTTGATGTTCATGTGAAATTTGAATAAATTGTGATATGTTTGGATTTATGAAATGATAGATCAAGGAGAAATGTCGTCATGAATGACCTATTCTAAATTTAGTGAACTTGGCCTCTTCTAAATTAGGTCAATGTAAATAAATTGTGCTATATTTGGACTTATATATATGTAATTTGGTTACATGATATAAATGAGAAGATTTTTTTAAATAACTTATAAATAATATACACACATTTTTTTTGTTTGAGGAAGAGTGGTCAATTTTGAACATATATTCGAGATAGATTTTATTTATTTATTTATTTATTTTAGGAAATCCAACTGAATTTTGATATATTTTCTGGCCCATCTAATTTGTAAAGAGAAGTATGGTGAAAAGTCCCCAACGAAAACTAGCCTATCTAGGTTTGTAAGCCCATAACAATGGGCTCGGGAAATACATAATTATTGAATTTAGGTAGGATTTATAGGGTTTGTATTGTGATTGGATACACCAAATAAGACTAGACGTGCTCAGCCGGTTTGGTTTGAACCGGAACCGGCCGGTTCGAACCGGAAACCGTTGACCCGGTTCCGGTTCAAATCGAAACTGGGAATCGAGGAGAAGCGGTTTGGTTTCGGTTCCAAATAATACAAACCGCCGAATCGGCGGTTCCAACCGTCGGTTTACCCTATTTTTTTTAATGCAAAATGCCACATGTACGCACGAGATTAAAGAGTCGTTTGAAGATCAACGACTCAGATTAAAGAGCCGTTGAAGCCAAAGTAGATGTTGGAAACCGGTTTGAAAACCGGCCGGTTCGAACCGACCCCGAACCGGTGGTTCGGGCAAGAATTTGAATTGGACGGCCAAGATCAATTGGCCGTTGAAGATCAATGGCCAAGATCATCGAACCGCCGGTTTAAACCGGCCTCGAACCGGCGGTTCAAACCGTTCGATCTTTTTTATTTTTTATTTTTCATTCCACATCTATAAATACCCCCATTCCACCCTTTGATTTCTACACCAATCTCTCTCAATTCTATAATTTCTGTTCTCTAAAGCTCTCAATTTCAAGTTTCTAGTCTCTTGATTTTAGTTTTTGTAGTTCTTCAATTTGCAATTCGATTTCAATTCTATTTCATTTCAATTCCCACAAAAAAATGTGTCAAAGAGCTTTATCCGCCAGTTCGTCTCGTGGGAAGGAAAAGAGTCCGATGCCACTACCACAATCTCTCCACGATGATGAAGATCTTGATTTCATTGATTTGTATCAATGTAATCAAGAAGAAATGGAGGTGATGTTGGGCCCTAACACCACCGCCGCCTTTGCCGAAGAAGAAGAGGTGCCGAGGGGAGCAACGCAAGAGAGTGACAACATTACACAAACCACTACTCCTCGACAATCTTCTTCTCTTCGCAGTGACATTTTCTCCTTCCATTATAAGGAGAAAGTGTCGAATAGCGCCACCGACTACAATGTGACGTGCAACCATTGTTCGAAGGTGTACAAGTTCAAGCATGGAGGAGGCTACGAGACTTTCTCCAACCATGTGATCAAAAAGCATCCCGACAAGGTGGGGCTCGATCGAGGGCAAACGCAACTCCGGGGGACCTTCACCGAATCTTCTCAAGGCGGAGGTATGGATGAAGTTACTTTTAAATTTAGTTAATTAAATACTAGGAGAGGTGTAGTTGAATTCATAGCTGAAAAACATCTTCCATTTAATTTTCCAACCGATGATGCTTATGAAAAATTCACTAGTAATTATTTTAATCCGGCAAGTAGAAAAATCTCTAGAAACACCGTTACTAGGGATATAGAAAAAACCGTATTAGAATATAAATATAAATTAATTGAAGAATTAAAAAATTTAAAGCAAAAAATTGTTATATGTAGTGATGTATGGAAGGATCCTTATAAGACACATGATTATATAGGTATTACTTGTCATTGGATAGATGATGCATGAAATCTTTAAAAACGTTTAATTGCATATATAGAATTTGATATTAAACATTCGGCACAACACATTGCACATAAAATGAGACATGTTTTAAATGATTACGGTATTTTAAGAAAAATATTTTCGATAGGATTTGATAATGCTAGTAATAATTGGACGGTTTTACCTTACTTGCTTGAATTTTGTCAACCTCCGATTGAGGGCAATTTTTTTCATATTCATTGTATGTGTCATATCCTAAATTTATGTGTTCAAGATGGATTAGAATCATTAGAAAAATATATTAAACCTATTAAACAAACAATTTATGAAATTGCTAGGTCTACGGTATTGCATAAAAAATGGGCAAGATTTTGTAAGAGACATGGTCTTGAAGTTAAAAAAATTATAATTGATGTTAAACATCGTTGGAATTCTACTTTTTATATATTTCAAGATTTGTATGAATATAAATCAATGCTATGTGAATTTTATTTAAAAAATCCAAATGATGAAGTTATTTTATTTGAAGTTTCATGGGATGCATGTTTTAATTTAATTCAACTTTTAAAAATATTTGAAGAGGCCACTAGAGAATTAAGTGGATGTTATTATCCTACTTTTCCTATAACTTTAGATAATTGTGTTAAGATTGCTCTAATTTTAAATTCATATTCAACATATCCAATTTTAGGTTCAACCGTCTTAGTAATGAAAACGAAATGGTTAAAATATTTTCATGAAATACCCGATATTTTTTTATGTGCTAAGTTATTAGATCCTAGGATTAGAGAAGATGGATTAGAAGAATTACTAAATATATATTATAATGCATTGTTTCCAAATATGATATTAAATGATTATGATATGTGTGATTATATTCCTATCCCTAATGAAGTTGTAAGTAGAACTAAGAAAAAATTGTATATATAATTTATTTAAAGAATATAAACAATTATTAGGTGATGATTGTAGTTATGATACAAGTGAACAAAATGTAGGAGGTAGTAGTCAATCATCTAGTTTTCAACCGGCTCAAGCACTTAGTAAATTTTACAATTTTTATGATGTTAGAACACAAAAAAGACCTAGAGGTAGTAACCCTTGTCAAGAATTAGATACTTACTTAGGTGCCACATTTGAACAAACTGTATTTGAACATCATATGGATTTATTGAAGTGGTAGGCAAGAAGGACCATCACTTATCCTATACTAACCATTATTGTTAAAGAAGTGTTTGGATGTCCCGCCTCAACCATTGCGGTCGAACATGCTTTCTCCAAAGGAGGACATATGTTGAATCCAAGAAGAGGGAAGTTGACGAAAGAGAATGTGCAAAACATTACTCTACTTAAACATTGGGTGAGAGCAAGCAATCGTCAACAAGATCTCGATCTATCCAACTTAGACTCCGATGGAGATGACCTCTACGGATACGATTCAAACACGTCCTCCTCCGCCGGAACCAATGAATAAAGGTAAGTTTTGGTGAGTTAGAGAACTAATTTACGTTTCTCTTTCTCAATTTATCGTGAATTTAATTTTCTTTCGAATTTATGGACTATTAAACAATTTTTTTCAAAAAAACTAAAAAAAAAAAAAACCGAAAACCGAACTGCCGGTTCCGATTTAACCGGCGGTTCGAAATCGGAACCCAAATCGTGACCCTCACAATTCGGTTCCGGTTCGGAGGACGCGGTTCACCGAAGTGTCGGTTCGAACCGATGAACCGGCGGTTTTGGAACCGTGAGCACGTCTAAATAAGACACTGACATGAAGTTATTGCAAAATGAGTAGGTCCTTTGATCTCGATAATTGCATTAAAATAAAGATTTAAAAGTGTAATATATATATATATATATATATATATATATTCTAGACTATCTAAGTCTTGTTGGAAAGATAATATCTAATATAAAATCAAATTTAGTTTGACTCTTTATTACGTTGTGTGGTATTTTAATTTATTTGTATTTCTTCTAGAACTTTTTCTATACCTTTATTGTGGTTCTATCCATTATTTGTAGTGTTAATTTATTTTTAATTTGTGTTAGATATAGTAAATATTATGAGAAGTAAATATGATATATTAGTAAAAAGGATAATTTGTAAAACAATTACTTATTTCTTTTTTCAAATTCAAGACATTGTTTTCCTTTTACAATTCATTTCATGAGTTATCATTAGTCGAAACAATTAATTTACATTAGATTCATCTAAATGAACTTGTTTCAACAAATTAATATTCGTGCAATAGTCTCACATGAGAATAGGGATGAGCAAAACCAGATCGAAGCTGAAAAACCAAACAGAACTGAGTGGTTCGGTTTGATTTTCCAAAATTAGTTTATTTCGATTTTGGTTTTATTCGATTCAGTTTTGGACCGAATCGGTCCAATTGCACTAAAAATACGAAAAATTGAACTGAGTGAGTCGGTTTGATTTCAATTTTAGACTTTTTTTGGTTTGATTCGGAGGCTGAATCGACTAATTGTTCACCCTTACATGAGAATGCCTCAACTATTAATGCAATTAAATACTCAAACACTGCCCTAATTAGCTTCCCTTCAAAATTTGATATTATTGAAGTCACTTTTCTCTTTAACTCATACGAGATTTGCCTTTTTTCTTCTTTCTTAATTTTTTTTTTTTATGTTTCCATCTTTCTTTTTTCTTACAAAAAATCACAATCAGCAAGTATATATCGATAATCATACCAAATAACCGATGATTATAAAGCCAAAAAAAAAAAAAATCAAAAAATCAGAATAAACATTTTTTTTTTGTTGGCCTTTATTTATCTTTAGTTTAAACTGAGCTCTGGAAAGGTATAAGATGCCCAAATAATAACTCCATGGCTCTTTTCCAAAGGTCCCCTACCTATTTCAAATTTCAAAGAAACTGCCTCTATTTATAAACCTCAACGGTTATAACTTAAACTTTACTTCCATCTATTTCAAAAAAGAAAAAAAAAAAAAGAGAAAAAAAAAAGTTTACTTCTCTCTCATATATCAAGTGTCAATTCACAAACACAAAAAGTGTCCTTATATAGATACCACAGTTGCTAAATTATATTGGATGTAATATCTATTATTCATGTGTATGTATATGTGTGTTTGTGTGCAGATGAATGATATGTATAACTTTCGATTTAATTTGCAGGGTATATGATAATCTATTTCAAAATCATGGTTTATTTTCCTGGTTAAGTGTATTAAATGTTATTTTTCCTAATTCACTCGTATTTAGTGTTCATTGAAATTAACACATTATACGATGAAATATAAGGATTTAATTTACTGTATCAGATACATATTTAATCTATGTGCATATAAGAAATGCCATATCTTCATGGGACAAGATAGTCTTATATTATATCTTTAATCTTATATTTTATTTCTATCAAAGTTGGATTTGAACTTTTAATATAATATGGTTGTTATGAAGGTGTTGTCTAAGTGTGTGTTTTCTGTTAGAAAGACCAGCAAGCACTATGACTAAAAAGGGCACTAATTGGTAAGAAGAAGATAACCCTTAAAAGGCAAGTCTTGAAATACAATTGGGAGATTGGATGTTAAACAAGAAAAAAACTGAAAATATTAAAAAAAAAAAAAAAAAAGCCAAGAATGATTATTGTGAAACCTCACCTGCAACACTACTAATACACTATGCCCCAAGTTAAGATTTCTTGCAAGATTCACTCTTAAGCATGATGTCATCATTTATATCACCATTTTAGGTCATGACCCACTTAGATCAAGATACTAGTTTTTATCTTGTCTAGTCATATTAACTGTTCTTATAGCAGGGGTGCAGTGTAAACGAGTCTTAAATTACAATCAAGGTGGATTGATTAAAAAAATGTTGAAATTTATTAATTAATGAAATTGAATAATTTTTGCAAACATTTATTTTAAATAACTTATGAATTTTATTTGGAAATTTTCAGTTTTACTTTTTATCATTTAATTGAAAAGAAAATTCAAGAACCATTCTAAACTTCAACAATAAAAATCAAACTAAAAAAATAGTGGAATTATTGAATAATACAATGAACATAACAATATATATATATATATATTTTCAAAATAAAAAATAAAAAATATTTATATCTTTTTACAAATACAAATACATTCCAACAATTAAATAATATATTATCACATTATGTTATATTTAATATTAAATTAGGTGATATATATTGCATATGACCATACATTTATTTTTTCAATATAAATAATATTTAAAATTTTCAAATTTTATTAAGTTAAAGTTCATTTTTTAAAATCTCATGTATTACATGAGCCTTATGAGTTATGCTAGTTAATATATATATATATATATATATATATATATATATATATATATACATATAGTTGTAAACAAGTAAATATGTAAAAATTGGTGTTTATTGTGTTCATATGATATGTGAATTGTAAGAATAGGTGGAAGAGATTTTACTGTTGAGATTTTGTTCGTTCGGACAAAACGTCTTCTTCAATGACCTGATCAGGATCATTACAATGGGCAGTGAAGAGCCAGTGAACATGAATTTTGTCTCCTTGTATTGATTTAAATATCTTGTCTTCAAGCTCCAATTTTGTTCATATCTCAAGTGGGAATTCATAGTTTCTTTCTGTTAGTCATTAAAATAAAGTTTAAAGAAAACGTAAAATGACCAAATAATCAGCAGAAAAAAGAAGGGATTTTTCACATTTGTACGCTATTTCAATTGGCATGTAGTAATAATTATGTGCGAGACCCTTGTTTGAGGAAAGTTTAGCGAACACTCCTAATTTAAGCAAAGGGCTATTCACAACCCTCATTGCCTATTCTTGGTCTCTTCTGTGACTCTCTCTCTCTCTCTCTCTCTCTCTACTTGAGGGCTTGAGCAACTAGCTTATGAATAGCAATTGGCATTTTCAAAAAGCCCAAATCTTTGAAGGTGAAGAAGTTGTTCAGAACCAACCAAAACTTGAGCCATTATTTCCCTCAAATACCCCCATAAAATCCAAACCCCTCATCTGCATTTGCAATGTGTCTCAGAAACAGTTGAATTCTTGAAAAATAGAGTAAGCAATAACATTTTCTTGTAAAGATTTCATCTTGATGGAGTGTCATTGAAAGAGGCTAAAATGGAGGTTTTGGTGAAAGAAGGGGCTTTTGAGAGTGAGGGCAAAGTTGGAAACTTACTAATTGATTTGAATGGAGGAGAAAGTGAAGAAATCAGTTCAAGTTCAGATTTTTTGGCTTCTGAGATTACTTTGAATGATTCAGAAAACACCACTTCTGAGGACTCATCTTCACATTCTGCAGTGTCTCAAGAAGTTGACAAAATCCACTTAGAGAAACAAGGATCATCTCTCTCAGGTCCCATTTCTTGATTTTCTCTCTTTTAAATTCAATCTTAGTTTGTGTTAATTTCATTCCCATTTGGATGATTATAGAGTTTGAGATGATGAGAGAAAGATTCTCAAAATTGCTGCTTGGTGAAGACATGTCTGGTTGTGGCAATGGTGTTTCCACTGCTTTAGCTATTTCAAATGCTATTACCAATCTTTGTGGTTAGTTATTTCACTCCATATTGATATAAAACACTTCATAGTTCATTCAATTCATATGCTATTACCAATCTTGGTCGATTTTTTTTACATTGCCAGCCACACTTTTCGGACAAGTTTGGCGATTAGAGCCTCTGCAAATCGAGAAGAAACGAATGTGGAAACGAGAAATGGAATGGCTTCTATCCATTAGTGATCACATTGTCGAATTGATGCCTTCTTGGCAAACATTCCCAGATGGAACCAAGCTCGAGGTTATTACTATCATCTCATCACTCAATCTTGCGAATTATATGAATCTCTGTTGAAGTTGTTTGAATGGTTTATTCAGGTCATGACATCTAGACCTCGTTCGGATCTATACATTAATCTCCCTGCGTTACGCAAATTAGACAACATGCTACTTGTAAGATATAAATATACCTATTTCATATTCATTGATATTTTTTTGTACTTAAGTAGTGATTCTAAATGTGGGCCTCTTTGTATAGGAAATATTAGATAGTTTTGAGAATTCGGAGTTTTGGTATGTCGATCAAGGTATTATAACCCCGGATATTGAGGGCTCGTCCTCGTTTAAAAAACCCCTGCCTCGCCAAGAGGAGAAATGGTGGCTCCCGGTTCCCCGGGTCCCGCATGGTGGACTCAGTGAAAATGGGAGGAAAAGGCTTCAACACACTCGTGATTGCACGAACCAAATCCTTAAAGCTGCATTGGCTATTAACAGTGCTACTTTAGCTGAAATGGCTATCCCTGATTCGTATTTGGAAGCTCTTCCAAAGGTATTATAGTGCCAAGAAACTCATCTTTAATGTGATGAATGAATTTTGCTGTCTTTTTATCAATGTGTGTTTGATTTGTTGCAGAATGGAAAGACGAGTTTGGGAGATCTTATCCATAGATATATAAATTCGGACCAATTTTCACCTGAGTGTTTGCTTGATTGTCTCGATTTGTCTTCTGATCATCATGCTTTAGAGATTGCCAACAGAGTCGAGACCACCATTTATGTGTGGCGTCGAAGAAATAGCGCAAAGCCTTTGCAGAGGTCTAGCTCGAAATCATCTTGGGAAATGGTTAAGGATTTGGTGAGTGATGGAGATAAGCGAGACATACTCGCGGATAGAGCCGAGAGCCTTCTTCTTTGCTTGAAGCAACGCTTTCCCGGTCTACCTCAGACCACCTTAGACATGTCCAAAATCCAATGCAACAAGGTTCGTTTTTTAAGGGCATTTATGTCATTTGAGGTCAAAGAGTCATCTGATTTGGGTAGAAAACATGTTTTTCTTTTATTAAGTGAATATTTCTAACATATATGGTATTGTTAGGACGTTGCAAAATCAATATTGGAGAGTTATTCGAGAGTGCTCGAGAGCTTGGCGTTCAACATTGTGGCGCGTATTGATGACCTACTTTACGTGGATGGATTATCGAAGCAGTCGGACCAAGTAATGCCGTTCTCCAAGGTTGGTTTGATCACTCAAAAGAGCATCATCGGAACTCCATACAAGACAGCTTTCTCGACTCCTAGCTCGTCTCTGTACAAGGGCGATAGATCACCGTACATCGAGAGTAGTAAGCATTCGCTTCACGGGTTTGGAATCAAGAGGATTTTGACGGATTATTTGAGCATTGATGGGAAAGGGAAGGAAGTGAGAAGGAGTACGAGGAGTTTGGATTCGTTTTCAAGTACTACACGAGAGATGTCCGCATCTCCATCCGTTGAATCTAACGGTGGCTCAAAAGGGATCATCAGTCCTCGAACGGATGTATCGGTCGAGGATGAATGAAGAATCGATCGATTTGTTTGCTTGTTTGATTATGTTGGTAGTTGATAGAGTTTTGTTCTTGTATTTTTTCCTTTTCTTTGTGTACATGTAGAAAAAGTATTTGAAGGCTATCCTTATAGCATTGATAGAAATTTTATTAATGAATTATCGAAGCAAAGATCACATAAGATTCTCTATTTCATTTCCGATTGAAGAAATCGTGAAATATCAAAACAATATGGTATTTCAAGGCCTTTTGATAAGGGGAATATGGATAAACCGTAAACTACGTAGAGTGATTACTAATATTTTAATTATCGATGTCGATATTGATTAAAACGTAGTATAAATTGGTCGAAAATTGAAAAAAAAAGAAAAGAAAATGACATCTTTATAATATATATGATAGAGCATCATTTTGATACCAATAATCTTGTATTACAAGTATTACACTGAGATAAATGTTAATGTCATAAAAAATAAATAATTTATTTATTGTATATATTTGTCATAAATAAATTATTAGTTGAAATTTTAAGGTCAATTATGTATTACATATTTTTTTTTAGAGTATTTCTGAAAATTTCATATCTATTTTCCTAATTTTTAATAAAATCTTCATAGTTATAAAACATTTACCAATATATATGCACAATATTTCCAACCTCATTTTTATCTTTGTACATTTATAATTTATTAGTTGTTCAATATGCTAAATATTTATGTTTATTTTCAGTTAGTGAAATAATTAAATACAACTCAGCATAAGCAATGAGTCGTTGTAGTATAGTGGTAAGTATTCCCGCCTGTCACGCGGGTGACCCGGGTTCGATCCCCGGCAACGGCGCTTATATATTATTTTGGCTTTTTATTTTCTGCTCTTTTTTTTTTTTTAAATTATTTTTAAAAGAAATTCGAGGCTTATATTCTCACTTGATTCAACAGTTCTGTTTAGAGAACCAAATAGTATTTTAGTTTTATCCATATTATCGAAAGCCAGAGCTCCAAGAGAATCTGCTACTTGATTACAATAATCCAACCAAATACCTTCAAACATCTAATATAGATCAAATATCACATATATTCAACAACCCCTTAATCATACTCTTACATTACTTAGAAAGCCAAACACACACAATCACTACCTTTAGCTATATACAATACTACCATAACCTCTTCTTCTTAACTATATATCCTCCTGCAAACAAATAAACGAGTCACACGCAATCAATCAATCAATCAATCTCATTATTAAACAACCAACAATTAACATATCATACATCATACCTAAATAAGTAGAGTAGATTCACATCCCATGTAATAAGCTAGCTCTTAGTAGTAAAGTGATCCTACAAAGAGAAGAATGAAAGTTTCTTCACAAAGGCCACAAAAATTAAACAACCATAAGACTTAGAAGCATATGTATATGTATATACCCTGCCACCAATTCCCTCTAGAAGCACTGCCCGAGTCGTCTTCGCCCACATCCTTATTGAACTGTCGAAAGCAAGTACATGGTGAAATTAAGCTTTTTAAATGAGCTAGAAAACTTGCATGATCCAGATTCGAACACTGATTAAACGAAACAAGATTTGAGTTGTAAACGAATAGTGTGATTAAGATTAGTACTCACGGTGGTGGCCACGGGATTTTGAGGTTGTGCATAGACATCTTGGCCGCCATAGTATATAGATGAGCTGTAATGAAATGGCTCTACTGTCTTTTCATCCTTTGTGTTCCACCTTTGCTCTGCTTCACCTACACCCTCGATTATTATCATTTTAATAAACACAGCTTTATGTTATCTACTGCCAAATTGTACATACTAAACAAGATATTATAATGTGTTTCCATACTCATCAAGTTTATATAAAAGGAAATTCAATTAAAACAAACCTGAAACTGGTTTCTTGGCAGAGCCATTCTTCTTCGACTTCTCATTTTCCTACAAATGCAATGGTTCAATCTACGACCAAGAGACAGATTAATCTTAAAGCAATATATATATATATATATATATATATATATATATATATATATATATAGAGAGAGAGAGAGAGAGAGAGAGAGAGAGAGAGAGAGAGAGAGTACCGTTGGAGGTGGGGGAAAAATAGAACCCAGAATGTGAGAAGATGGAGGGGTGGCAGAAGAAGGCTTAGTTCCAAAGAGATCAGAAGTGAATGAAGAAGTGGATGGCTTTCCTGCTTCCATTCTCTCTCTAACTTTCTTTCTCTCTCTTCTTCTTCTTCTTCTTCGAAGCTTAGGACCAGAAGCAGAGTTAATAAATGAACGTCCACCCTCAATAATACGTAACCGTCGAGAATCTTCGTCAACTAAAAAAAACAGACCTCAGAATTAAGGCCTAAAACAGAGAAATAAATAAAAGGAAGATGAAAGCACGTGAATGATCTCTGCTACTTGCAGAAATTATTTATGATATGTAAGCTCAGAATTTATGGGAATTAAGAGCAAGAATTGAAGTGTTTTAGATGGAAATTTAGTTGCCATAAATCTGCCTATTTATAGAAGAGAGAATCCAAGTTTTGCATGTATATTTCCGTATGAATTTATTCATATAATATTTTAAAATAATATGACACTGTATTTCTTTGAAACATTATGTCACAGTCTATGAAAAATAAAATCAATGAAACGCGGAAAATCAATTTTATTTTTGTTTTTTTCACTTTCGGTTAGTCAGTGGTATTTGATCAAACTGTACTACCTGTCAAAAATGTTAGAAAGATGCCACGTGTTAGGGACCGGTCATTGGTGTGGGCCCAGGTTTCAACTCCCAGCCTTAACCGCCATCAAAGTAATGGTCCAATGGATAATGCCAGACTCTCCCCAACCTTTCTTTTTTATTTTCTTTTTATTTTAATAAATTTTATGTTATTTAAAGCATCTTCACAGTTTAAGGTGTTTTCACTCCAGCAATATGTTAATCATCACAGTAAATCATTACAATTGCGTTGGATTCCACGTAAATCAAATCTTATGTTAAAAATTTTTCTTTTATTTTTATGAAATTTTCTTTTTTAGTGTGAATATAACATACACTGCTGAAAATAGGTGACAATTTTTTATGAAAATAATATAAAAATATTATAATATTTTTTTTTGAATACTGCATGAGATGTTCTTATATTTAATATAATCATATTTGGGTATGATGTGAAACTTTTGATCTGCCACCATAACTTATTAGTAACAACTATTTGAGTTGAGTTAGAATCCCTCTTTTATATAAACTCAATTATGTTCAACATGCATTCATTCAATTATTGTCAAATAAAGTAATTTGTACATCTTGTTTCATAATAAATAAACATGGTGTAGCGTATAGTATGTGGATGTACTAATAAAATGAAATGAAATAATAGATTTTTTTTTTTTTAACTTTATGTAATATACAATAATGGAATAAATTAAATATGAAATAAAAATACATCCAAAAACTTGATATTTATCAAAATTTGGACGACATAATTATTAAAGGTGGGGCTCTTTGGCCCATACGAATACTCTAACTTCACATTTGAATTTTGTTGTCCATTCTAATTTTCTAGACTCGAGCTCAACTGGATGTACTTATTTGTAACACTATGATGTAATTTTCCATTAAATGTTAATCCTTATAGTTATATATAGAGTTTCAAACAAAACTAGTTACTATAAGATTTTGATTAATTGTCACATAGAAAAATGAACTATAATCTACATCAAATCTCCCCTACTAACCTATAGAGGTGTGTCACCATGATACCTTGTTTTGTATCCAAACTAGAATAGTATTCTTTCTATTAAGGAGTTGGAAAAAATATATTAATAGTAGAGATGAAGCACATTAGATAAAGATGCCATTAGTGGGGTGGTGGTCCAACCAACATTACAATTTTAAGGATAAGGGATAAGTGGAATACATACATTCGTGCATTTTATCGAGTATAATATTTTCTATTTTTTGTAGTTTTATCCATTTATATATAACTGTGTAAATAAAACTATTTATATACTTGATAAAATGCATTGAGAACAAGATCTGTTAAACTGAGTCGATATAATATATTTTACATTATTATATTTTATCAAGTGCGGTATCTAACGGATCACGAGACGAAGGTACAGTTAAGTTGGTTAGACCAGTTAGAATTGCCACTTGGTGTATATGTGTCCATCCACGTGCCACTTGTTGGGTCATCTCTATCTTCTTCAATCTTGGTGAACCCAACCACTATTTTTGACCATCATTACTACAATTAAATCTTTTTCTTCTTTATCTTATCTTCATACTTTTTTAACTTTTCTTCGTAGAGTTTAATGGCCTTCTTCATGTGTTGGCTTGTGGGTCCACATTAATATATGACTTGTAATGATGTGATTTTCTACCAATATCGTGAGGGTCATTTTGTATGTTAATTTGGTTATATTAGGTTAGAACTTTTGGGAATGCGTATATATTTGGAGTTTTAGCAGTCATATGATTATGCCAATAATGTTAGATGAGTAATATTAAATTCCATGTTTTGAAGATTAGATCCATCTCTGATATTCACACGAAAATTATTTGAGAAATTAGTTGAACAGATAAAAAAATCGATTGAATTGAGTTTTGACTGATCGAACCAATTGAAAATGGTTTGCCCAGTTAACTCTATCTTTCTATTTTTTTCCATTTCTAAATTTGTTATGCTTTATAGATTTTTTTGGAGAATTATTTTTAAAGATTTTATGGAAGTTGAATTTTTGTTTTCCATTGTAAATTTTAGTAAATATATTCTTTAACAAATTTTAGATTCAATTATAAATGATAACCATGGTATTACTATTATACTATCATTCTTCATATAAAAAATGATCATTTTCAATAAACTATTTGGATTGTTTGTTTGAATTGATGTGACTATTTGTTCGTGGGGACGATTTGATAATTGATCTATTATAAAGACATTACATATATTCAAGTATTAATATTTATTTTGTATATATAATAAATTGAACATGTAGATGATGGTGATATGTTAATTTTGAATTCCATTATGATTTGAAGGAAGACTTGATTGTATCAAGAATTGAGTAAAAACAGACATATTTTTGTTTCAAATAGACTAATTCTAAATTTTCAAGAGAAATGAGCTAGATTTTCTAGAGTTGGGGTTAAACTTGCACAAATGACTATCTCTTAAATTGATTCCATAAAAATAGATCAAACTTATAATATTGACATACCACAATGTTGTAAATAACAAACACAAATAACATACTTCAAAATATGAAGATCTAAAAATATTTCTACTTGTTTTGTAGTCCACTCGTACGCTAATCTAATACGACAAACATTTATATTTATTCACATTAGGTAAAATGACAGAGACATACGGTGCATATACTTAATCTTCTCTATCTAAAAATGGGTCAAGTTTAAAAATATATATATCACCTCAATTTCTTGATTTTCATCGGTGAAAGATTTAAATTAGATAATAGATAAATAGTAAACATAGACCTCGTAAATAATGTCTTGGATTTTATGAAATAGGAGCAAGTTGATATCTTTCACAAATATTGTGAGTTTGAAAATCTGAAAGTGAAATGATTTAAGGCAAAAACTTATATGCACCCAAGGCTCAGATCTTAGATTCGTGCCGCCAACCCAATCAGGTGCGTGGGCTGCTCCCATGCGCGTCTATGCGCCCCCACGCGTGCTAGACCATAGTTGGTGCAAACATAAGATATTACATATGCGCACATTTAAGGTATTATATATTTATTTTTAAGATATTAAAGTTTATAGTATAAGGTATTATATATACACATTTAAAATATTACATATTTACCTTTAAGGTATTAATGCTTATAGTATAATGTATTACATATTCACCTTTAAGATATTAATGTTTATAGTATAAGGTATTACATATTTACTCTTAAGTTATTAGTTGTTTATTCAATGAAAGATATCACTTATATAATCTTTATGTATCACTTGTATAATCTTAAGGTATCAGTACTGTAGAGTGAGTTTCAAATTTTAAAATTTCAAATACACGATTTTTATCATCTTCTTCATCAAAATTTCTGCAAATAATTCATATTACTGCAAATAAACATGTACCAAACTTAGATCACGATTGTTCTTTATTCTAACCGAATTATAATTGAAATCAATCATCTAAATCAACAAATACAAGAAAGAAAAAGAGAAGGATAAGAAAGAAAAAACATATACACAAATCATTATTCGAATAAGGAGGAAACTAATAGAGAAGGTGACGATGTAAGAAGGAAGAAGAAAAAGAATAAGAGAACCAAATAAGAACAATAAAATTAAAGATGAAGATATCGTAGAACACACATAGATAGAAAGAGAAGAAGAAAAAAGAAGAAGATAACAGAGAAGAACACACACATATAATATATATATATATATATATATATATATATATATATATATAATTCATATAAATTTGGAATGGATTGGCGCACGAATTTTAGATCCGTGCCTTGATCACATAAGTGTCACTCCTGATTCAATTATGAGAATTAATAACTAAAAAGTTGAAGTCATGAGATACCACTGCCGCAAAACACAAGCGGATCACGTCTTCGCCGCCAAAATCTTGTGATGTTATAAATCTTATATAATTCATCCTCAATTTTCATTTAATATTTCAAAATAATTATCATGTATAATATGATATAACTAATTAATATATAATATGAATTTAAAATCATGAGAAATAAAGTTGAACACCAAATATAACATAGAATTTAGATTGAAATAAAATAAAATGAATCTATTCTATTTTATTTCGCATTCTTGTTATTTTGTTTTGTTTTTTATATTAAAGTCATTTTTTGTTTTGTTTTTTCTATTTTATTTTGCATTCTTGTTATTTATGAAATGTGCATATGAGAAATATGAAGTTCACACGTTTCAATTTAATATTATATATATTTGGTATACTATAGAAAGTTAGAGTTGTTGTTAATGATGTAATATATAAATATAACGTAGATTGAAAATTAAAACCAAAAATAAAAAGAATGGCAATGTAAATCGTATGTACAAATTATTTAATTGAGCTATATAATTCATCTAAGTTCTTATCCAGCTTTAATTTATTTAAGTTATGATAAAATCTTGGGTAAAAACATAAAAACTTGCGTGAGACGGTTTTATGGATAGTTTTTATGAGACGGATCATTTTTACCTAACCCTAACCCATTTTTTTTTTAATTTACATGAAAATTGTGTAATGTGAGTTATGGGTTGACTCGTCTCACGTAATATGATCGAGATGGTCTCACATAAGACTTACTCGAGTAAAAAATATTTTTCCATCTAAACTATGTGATTTTACACTTTTTTGTAAAAACTTTGAAATGTTTCACTTGGCCGTATAAACTTTAAATTTGAAGTATTTTACGGTATTAGACAAATACTAGCCATTGATTTTGAACATGTGTACAACTAGAATTTGTCAAATACCGTGAATTGCATCAAATTTAAAATATATACAGTAAAATAAAATATTTCAAAAATTTTACAAAAAAATATTAAATAACTTATAATTCAGATAGGAAAATGTTTTTACTCTAAAATCTTCAAAGGCTCCACTTGTATTCAACTAATGGCCTAATGGGCCCAAATTTAAGATAGCTTATATTGTACTTCAAACAGTTGGGCTAAGGCTCACATATTCTGGACCAAGGCCCATTTTCCATACCCCTACCAAATTAAGCCCCGTCGCATGTAGGAATGTAAATGAGATAACACAACTCGTGAGTTATTTAAGATTGATTCAAAAAAAATTGAATTCGGCTAAAAAATAATTAAGTCAAGCTTGAGCTACTCGGGTAGTTGTCAATCTCGAGCTCGAGTATATTAATACTCGACTCACTCAACAAGCTCGCGAACTGATTCGAGCATAACCGAACATAAGTTAAATTTATAATTTTGTTTTTATAATATAGTTTTCTAAATGTCAAATAATTTGATCTTAATTTTCAAATCAACTAGTGACTTGTTTTTTTTTTGAAGAGGAAGGTAGGTGGTTATATTTATGAAAAATTAATAACATTGGATGAAATTCACAAGAATAAATATTACATTTATCAAATGTAGCTTAAATGGAGTATATAACCTGAAAATGAGCACGTTATTTTGAAGAATTCTTTCGAGTTACGAGAATTACTCATTTGTCAATTACATTTTTTTTTCTTTTTCATTTCCACATTGCCACATGTCTACCTGATAACATCTTCAAAATTAATTTCTTTTTACAACAATTGAGGAAAAACAAAACACTAATCCTATGACACACTAATGTACATATTTCAATCTCGTATTTTATTTCATACCGCCGACAAGTGAACTGGCCGGCTCATCCGCCTTTCTCCTTCTGATGGATGAATCTGAATTCGTCGGGGAGGTGGGCTCCACCTGTTTTCTTCCAGTGGCTCGGATATAACAGAAAACCGCCACCAAAAAGGTGGTGGCTAAACCGCCGACGATCACCCCACCGCCGGCGACTGATTTATCAACGGAGCGGTGGTGGTGGTTGATCTTCATCACCTCTTCTTCCGCAGCTTCCTCGCCGGAGGCGCTAACTTCCGTTAGAAACTCGCCGTTTGCATCTGGTTTTGGAGCCTCGGATGGGCTCAGTTTCGATTCTGTTATACTGTGAACGACATTGTGCCGTCCAAGTTTTCTTGACGCCGTTAGTGATTCCGCCGTTGATAGAACTATGTGTCCTTTCACCATTATCAAAATCAAGATGTAAATAAGAAACTTGGCCATTTTGAGTGTGCTAATGTTGATATAGTTTCTTGAATGAGATTTAATCGTTGCTTTCACTCTTCAATCTTGCTTATACACACACACACATTCGTAATAAATATATATATGAGAGAGAGAGAGAGAGAGAGAGAGAGAGAGAGAGAGAGAGAGAGAGAGAGAGAGAGAGAGCATGGGGGTGAATGGAAAGTTCGGGTTTGCTGGATTTGGTGAGTGTTTGGACAATAATTTAGGATGAACAAATGGGGTTGTCTGCAAAACAGGGGAAATCAAGAACCATACATGTGGAGTGATTAATTAATCAGATAACAACTGGATCTTCGAATCAAGGGAACATAATTTTTGCTATGTTTATTTGTAAATCTGTAGGCCATTTTTGTAATCAGTTAGTCTCACCGCGACGGGGTTGAAGTATGTGTTTTATAGGTATAAGTTTGAATTATAATAAATATGTATTTTACAGTTATAATTATGTGTAAATCTACTATAAATATGTGTTTTACAAAACCATCGCACGATGCAATGGTTGTACATGAGTTTTTATGCTTTTTGATGGGGTATACGTTATTGGTTTGCGGAATTTTGTAGGAAACTGATGCGAAATTAGTTCTCGTGTTTGCTGCAGATCTGGAATTATATTGAATGCAATATTTATAGTTCATTTACACATGTACACCTACATGTATTTATATGCACAATGATGATATAATAATCCATAACATATAATATGAATTTAACATAAAATTAGATTTATTTATTACTTGATAATTAATGATTTCACAATTTAAACTCATTGAAGATTTGCAGAAAAAAAAAAAAAAAAAGCTAGAACAAACACCATGGCGCATAGTTACACACCATGCATATTGATATAGCTTGAAAGAAAACAAATTTAAAAAAAAAAAGAAAAAAAAAAGTAAAATGGATCTTTAGTTTCTCAAAATATTCTTTTATTTTAGAAGGTTTCTAAAGTGTTATACTGTTTTTTAAATGTTTCTAAAGTATCAAGAATGATAAGTTCAAGACCCTCGATGATGAATTACATTAATTTCCATCACTGAAAATAATCTAACATGAATCTTTTAGAAACTACTGATGGTTTTTTTTTTTTTAAAGGTTTTTAAAGTAGTAAAAAAAAAGTTATGTTCAGGTCCTTGATTGTTAACTTATGTTATTGAATGATTAAAACATGACTTTTTTGGTTACTTTTGAGTCTTTGAAAATAAAATGATATTTTAAAAACCTAAAAGAAAGTATACTTTTTTAATAAATAAAAAAATAATAATACTTTAGAAACCTATAAATGTATTTTGTCTGTCAAAAACAATAACCGAATCATTGAGAAATTATGTCCCATGGACCCATTGTAGGTACATTTATTTTTTGAGATATTGTGCAATAATCAAACAAGAATCCAGCACAATCTTTGTATCTTTTAATCTAAATTTTCACATAGGAACAAGTTTCCCATATAATTAATGAGACCAAGAAGAAATCACAATAAAGACAAACTTAGTATCACTCAAAAACAACCAAACTATAACCAACATTCTGCCATGTCGGAAAACTACATCAACTTTCTTCAATTCAAGATTCTACTACAGTCAAATTTGATGTTAGATCTTGCATCTTAAATCTACTTTTATTTGCATCTTGTTTTTCATTTGATTTATTTGCATCTTGTTTTTCATTTGATTTATGTTCATATGTTTAAAGATGCCCCTAAATATAAGTGTCTTCACTTGAGATTCTCAATTCTTGAATTAGTTCAAGCTCTGTATGCTTTGATATTGAGTAGGGGTGGAAATCGGAACGGAATTTCCGATATCCGCCGAATCTGATCCAAAAATTTCTGAATTTGGAACGAATATTTTTAATCCGAAATTCCAATTTTCGATTTTTCCGAAAAATTTCGGATCGAAATTGTAATTAGTTTTAAAATTTTCGGAAATTTCGAAATCTGATCCGAAATATTTCCGAAATTTAATTTTTCGGAAATTCCGAAATTCCGATCCGATTCAACAATTATTGGATATAAAATGTAGAATAGAAACATTTAGAAATATAAAATGTAGAATAGAAGCATTTAGAAATATAAAATGTAGAATATATCATAAATTTCATATAAAATGTAGAATATAGGTAAATATATCATAAATTTCATTAAAAATGATAACGTTTTATATAAATTTATTATTTTAATGATAAAATATATGGATAAATGAGCCTAAATAGTTTACGAAATTATACAAGTTGAACTATACTAAACTTGAGTTCAGCTTCTTTAGTTTATGGGTTTTATAATTGAGCTCGAGCTTAGTTCGTTGATGTTAGTAATAAGTAGTAGTGTAGTATAGTTAACGAAATAATATGAATAATGACAAAGAAAATTATACAAATTATAAAATTCCGAATTTTTTTCGAAAATTCTGAAAAATTTCTGAAAGTTCCAAAATTTCGGAATTCCAAAATTTCCGAAATTTCTGAAAAATAGGAATTGGAATGGATTTTACAATTCCGAAAATTTTGGAATCAGAATCGGAATTGGTTTTTCAATTCCGAAAATTTTCGAAATTTTTCCGAAACACCCTATTTCAGATCCGATCCGTCCGATTTCCACCCCTAATATTGAGTATACCCCTAATATTTACAAAATAAATATTAATTTATAAAAAATGATTTTAATTATGAATAACTGGACTTTTATTTCAGAAAAAATTATATGGGCGATGAAAATGCCCCGTGCAATGTCCTAAATTCATGGGCTTTGGATAGAAAATTATAGACAGAGGAAACTTCCAAGATTGATGAGTAAATTTTGTACGGCTACATACACACACATTAATATATTAGTAATAAACATGATGCCATCTCATAAGAAACAAAATATGACTTGAGAACAACAGAATGTCAATTTTATTTATTTTAAGAATTTATTTGTCAGGCACTGTCTCTTACCAATACTTAATAATTTCATATCTCTAGTTGGTCCTTTTTTTTTTTTATAATTATAGTAATATGATTTGCTGGCAATTTATAATTGTCACAAGTAGGCAATATAATGGTTCATTGCACGTGTGGCTACCTTGGTATCGGGCAAAAATTTGATTATATTTTCCTTTTAAAAAATCCAAAAAAAACTAGAGAATTTTACGATTGGGTATAGACCGTATAGTAAATTATTAGCAAATACTTGTGAAAATCTAAATAACTGGGCTTTGACAACTAAATGGGCTAAAACAATATAGTGTACAGAAATTAATAAGCTACTGAAATCAAAGCCCAAATCCATTCTCATATTGGTCCTCAGTCTTTACACAATGCACAAAATTGAAGAACTGAGATCAATTTTGGAAAAATATGTGTGCGATTATCGATTATCGATCGGAGCAAATGTGAGTGTTCTCCGGCGAAGAAGCTCCGATGGTGTCGCAGAATAGTGTCGATAGAGGTGAAAATTGGAGTTGCAATAATGTTCATTGTGTTATTACGGCGAAAAATGAGTGGAAAAAGTTTTAGTTCGATCAAGCTGGGGATGGAAACACTGAAAATTTGTCAGGTATCGCTGCTAATTTCGTTGCCTTGTTAAGTAAAAATGGACATTCGTCACGATCCTTGTAGATTGGTATCATGACATGTTGATTGGGATTGGGTAAAGTTTAAAACCTATCTAAGAACAACAAGGATTGTTTGTTTACAGCAGATTTTGGAATAACTATGCATTAAGGATTATTGACAATGCCAATGAATCTGTAGTGATTAGTGAATAACATAATTGGTATTTTTGATCAGCATGTCACAAGGCACTGACAATGCATATTGGAGGAGTTATTATTTGGAAGATAAGTGAGAATTATTTAGTAGTGGAAGCAGAATGAATGATTTTTGAATGTGATATGGTCGAACTAAGCGAACCGGATCTGAGTACTTGATATGGTCGAACTAAGCGAACCGGATCTGAGTACTTGATATGGTCGAACTAAGCGAATCGGATTCTGTTAGTTTAGTTTGATTCAGGATTATGAGCTATTGATACGAACAGTTTTGAAGAAAGACAGTTGAGTTCCTTTGGGATGAATTATGCTGTGGTACAAAATGAACTATATTATACTTGATATGAGTTTGTTATAAGTATACCGTTTGAAGTGCGAACTCATCGAAGTGTGAGCCAAATTGACGAACTCGTTCATGTCAAGTTAAGCGAACTAAATTGAATTCAAATAACTGCCAGTTTATGGGCCACTAACCCATTTCCCCCATTTTTCGGAGACTTCCAACTGCCAGAGAGTATATCAACTTATTTACATTCATTTATTTGTTTTTTATGCGAAATTATACTAGAAAATATCTACAGTTTTCCAATTTTCTGACTTAGGCATCGGAGTCTCATCGCCGGGAATCCATCCCGGTATTTGTTTTGCAGGTACTTTGATCAAAGACACCAGTTTTTTACAGGGAGAAGAAGATCGTCAGATCGGAGTAAAATCAGAATGTAATGAAAGTTTGGTTGCATTTGTTGAATTTGGATGAAATTGTATGGTTATATGAGGACCAAGTGTTGCAGCCTTGATGGTATATGGTTACGAATTCACCAATTCGACACTTGAATACACGTCCATATGTTTTTGCAACTTGCAACTTCATTGATAGCATGAACTTTCTTTTGTCATAATGAGTTGGAAATGATCTTCATCATACTTTCATATGTTTGTGTGTTGAAATTGAAATAAGTGCATTTGGACAGTGAATGACCCTTTTTTCCTCTCCAAAGCAGAGTAATTCATTATATGCTTGCTGAATTCATATGTTTCTTCTTGATAAGTTGACTTTAGGACAATCTTAATTCTTTTAGGATTTTTCTTTTTCCTGTCAAGGTGGATGACAGAAGAGATGGTGCCCTTGATCATGCAATATCTTTGGTGCATGAGACATTAGCTTTACTGAATAATTGCGTTTTTTTTTTCATGGTCCTGATCACTCTATCTAGGCTTTATGTGGTTATCTTTCGTTGGTTTCTTTGAGGTTCTTTGGGTAGAAAAGTTGTCCTCATAGATTGCTTTAATCTTTCCCCTTGTAAGAAAAAACTCATTGAGATAAAAGATGCCCTCAATTTTCATGATGGTGGGATTTCTTGTACATAATGCTCCATTGTTTGTAATCACATGGTTTAAATTGGTGCAAACTGCAGTTTTTTATATAGATTGGACGAAATGATGGGACAACGGTAAATAGTGATCTAGTTCTACTTCCATTACTACTACCATTAGTGGCAGTTGATTGCAATTTTTTTTGTCATCAATAAATATCTCATGAGGCCCACACGGTATTCTCTATCACCAAATACGTTTTCATCTTGTATTCCCACATTGGTAGTTGAAACTTGGATTTCGGGGTTACGGAGATGAATTTTCAGGTGATTTTTTGTCTTTCGTAATAATTTTGGATTTTTTTTCCACTGGTGCTTTCAAAACACAATTCCGAGACACTTTTGTTTTTCGTGAAAATTTTAGGACAACAGAATCTTGGCTTTCAAGACGATCATGAGGACGAATTTTCAGGTGATTTTTTGCATTTTAAGATAATTTTTGAATTCCTTTGCAATGGTGATTTCAGAACGCAATTCCGAAACATTTTCATTTTTCGTGAAAATCTTAAGGCAGCAGAATCTTGGCTTCCAGGACGTTTTGTGGATGAATTTTCAGGTGATTTTTTGTCTTTCGTAATAATTTTGAATTTCATTTTCATTGGTGCTTTCATAACGCAATTCCGAGACACTTTTGTTTTTCGTAAAAATTTTAGGACAACAGAATCTTGGTTTTTAGGACGATCATGAGATGAATTTTCAGGTGATTTTTTGCATTTTGAGATCATTTTTGAATTCCTTTGCAATGGTGATTTCAGAACGCAATTACGAAACACTTTTGTTTTTCGTGAAAATCTTAAGACAGTAGAATCTTGGTTTCCTGAATGTTCCGGGGATGGATTTTCAGGTGATTTTTTGTCTTTTGTAATTATTTTGGATTTCTTTTCCATTGGTGCTTTCAGAACGCAATTTCGAGACACTTTTATTTTTCGTGAAAATTTTAAGACAACGGAATCTTGGCTTTCGGAACGATCCTGGGACGTACTTTCATGTGATTTTTTTCATTTTGAGATAATTTTTTATTTCCTTTTCATTAGTGTTTTCACAACGCAATTTCGAAACACTTTCGTTTTTCATGATATCTCAAGGTAGTAGAATTTTGTCTTTCGGGACCATCTAGAAACAGATTTTCAGGTGACTTTTTGCATTTTGTAATAATTTTAGATTTTTTTTCCATTGGTGCTTTCAGAATGCAATTTCGAGACACTTTTATTTTTCGTGAAAATCTAAGGGCTACAGAATCTTGGCTTTCGGGATAATCCTGTTGGATTTTGAGGTGTTTTTTTGCATTTCGTAATAATTATTGATTTTCTTTCCATTGGTGCTTTCAAAACGCAATTCCAAGACATTTTGGTTTTTCGTGAAAATTTTAGGACATCAGAATCTTGGCTTTTGAGATGATTCTAGGGATGGATTTTCAGGTGTTTTTTTGCATTTCATCGTAATTTTTTTCCTTTGCATTGATGCTTTCAGAATTCAATTCTAAGACATTTTCATTTTTCATGAAAATCTTACGACAACAGAATATTAGCTTTCGGGACGATTTTGGGGATGGATTTTCTGGTGATATTTTGTGTATCATAATTTTTTATTTCCTTTCCATTGGTGCTTTCAGAATGCAATTTCGAGACACTTTTGTTTTTCGTGAAAATCTTATGACAGCAGAATCTTGGCTTTTGGAACGGTTATGTGGACAGATTTTCAGGTAATTTTTTGCATTTCATGATAATTTTTTAATTTCTTTCTATTGGTGCTTTCAGAATGCAATTCCGAGACACTTTCATTTTTCGTGAAAATCTTAGGACAACAGAATCTTTAGCTTTGGGGATGGATTTTCATGTGATTTTTTGGCTTCGTAATAATTTTTGATTTCCTTTCCATTGGTATTTTCAGAATTAAATTCCGAAACACTTTTGTTTTTCGTGAAAATCTTATGACAGCAGAATTTTGGCTTTTGGGACGATCCTGTGGACGGAATTTAAGGTGATTTTTTTGCATTTCATGATAATTTTTTATTTTCTTTCCATTGGTGCTTTCAGAATGTAATTTCAAATTATTTTCGTTTTTCGTGAAAATCTCAAGACAGCGGAATCTTGGCTTTCGAGACGATCCGGAGATGGATTTTCAAGTGAGTTTTTGCCTTTGATAATAAATTTTTATTTCCTTTCCATTGGAGCTTTCAGAACACAATTCCGAGATATTTTTGATTTTTGTGAAAATTTTAGGACAACAGAATCTTGGTGTTTGAGACGATTCAGGGATGTATTTCTGGTGATTTTTTATCTTTCATATTAATTTTGGATTTCCTTTTCATTGGTGTTTTCAAAACGCAATTACGAGACACTTTTGTTTTTCGTGAAAATCTTAAAATAGCAGAATTTTGGCTTCTGGGACGATCATGTGGATGGATTTTAAGGTGAATTTTTACATTTTGAGATAATTTTTTATTTTCTTTTCATTGGTGCTTTTAGAACACATGTGATGTGAACAGTAACACTACAACTGGGGTGTGTTTAGTATTTCAGTGGGGTGCGGATAGCCGCACCCTTTTTAATAATTTTGATTTTTTTTTTCATTGGTACTTTCAAAACGTAATTCCGAGACACTTTTATTTTTCGTGAAAATCTTAAGATAGCAGAATCTTGACTTTTGGGACAATCTTGTGGATGGATTTTCAGGTGATTTTTTGCATTTTGTGATAATTTTTTATTTTCTTTCCATTGGTGCTTTCAGAATGCAATTTCGAGACATTTTCGTTTTTCGTAAAAATCTCTAAACAACAGTATTTTGGCTTTTGGGGTGATCCGGAGATGGATTTTCAGGTGAGTTTTTACCTTTAGTAATAATTTTTTATTTCCTTTCTATTGGAACTTTCAGAACGCAATTTGGAAACACTTTTGTTTTTTGTGAAAATTTTAGGACAATAGAATCTTTGCTTTTGAGACGACTCGGGGATGGATTTTCAGGTGATTTTTTGCCTTTTTAAATAATTTTGGATTTCTTTTTTATTGGTGCTTTTAAAACGTAATTCCGAGATACTTTTGTTTTTTGTGAAAATCTTAAGATTGCAGAATTTTGGCTTCAGGGACGATCATGTGGATGGATTTTCAAGTGAATCTTTGCATTTTGAGATAATTTTTTATTTTCTTTCCATTGGTGCTTTCAGAACACGGTTCCGAAACACTTTCATTTTTCGTGTAAATTTCAAGGCAACAGAATCTTGGCTTTCGGGAAGATCCTAGGAACGGTTTTTCAGGTGATTTTTTTACCTTTCGTAATAATTTTTGATTTTCTTTTCATTGGTTCTTTCAGTACGTAATTTCGAGATACTTTTGTTTTTCGTGAAAATCTTAGGACAGCAGAATCTTTGGCTTTTGGGACGATCCTGGGAACGGATTTTCAGGTGAGTTTTTGCATTTCGTGATAATTTTTTATTTCCTTTCCATTGGTGCTTTCAGAATGCAATTTCGAGATACTTTCATTTTTCGTGAAAAATTAAGGGCAGCAAAATCTTGGCTTTCGGGATGATCCTGAGGATGGATTTTCAGGTGATTTTGTGCATTTTGAGATAATTTTTTATTTCCTTTCTATTGCTGCTTTCAGAATGCAATTCCAAAACACTTTCGTTTTTCTTGAAAATCTCAAGGCAGCAGAATCTTGGCTTACGGGACGATTCAGAAATTGATTTTTAGGTGATTTTTTACCTTTTCTAATAATTTTCGATTTTCTTTCCATTGGTGTTTTCAAAACGCAATTCCGAGACATTTTTTTTTCGTGAAAATCTTAGAACAACAGAATCTTAGTTTTTGGGACGATCTTGGGGATGAATATTCAGGTGATTTTTTACATTTCGTGATAAATTTTTATTTCTTTTTCATTGGTATTTTCAGAATGCAATTCCGAGATACTTTCGTTTTTCGTGAAAATCTCAAAACAGCAAAATCTTGGCTTTTGAGACGATCCTGGAATTGATTTTTAAGTGATTTTTTTGTATTTTGAGATAATTTTTTATTTTCTTTGCATTGTTTTCAGAATGCAATTCCAAAACACTTTCGTTTTTCGTGAAAATCTTAAGGCGATTTACTGCATTGGAAGTGTTGGAATAGGGAGAAAACACGATTTGCAGTAAATGAATCCAACTGCATGAGATCTGACATATAAAACCTTCACATACTGATTTCTTGTTACTCCAACAACAAATAAACAAGCATCCATATCATACAGTTGAGCATGATATTTATCCACCTTTTTAACTGGAAAATCCTGTGACGAATAAATACTTGACTATTTCATATGTCAAAGCCCTTATTCAACATCTTTCCTTCTGTCTTTTATGATGCAATAACCATTAATAGTAGAAAGTGCTGTTCTTTTCAATGTACCATTGCTGTTGTTAACTAGGTAGATGAGTTGGAATCGGTTTTTATTCCAGAAGTCTGTCAATGAACAGGTATTCATTTTGAAACAACGTGATGTCAACTCACTCACAGCATGCTAATTCTTTTACACTTAAATCCAGGCCTCAAATCGGGCTCTCTATGCTTCCATCACGCTTGAGAATAAACTCGTACATGGTCCCTAGAATTTCACTGTTACCAATCTTAGAGGCTAAAGAATAACTTGAATGTTGTGGCTCAGGGGGACAATCATAATGCGATTGGACAAAACGATAAGTTTGATTGGTATCACAAATGTGAACTGCTCAACCCGTTAAGCATGAAGTAGTGCCATCCACCATCTTTGGTAAGTCAAAAGCTATGCCTATGGAGTATATTGAAACTGCTCTAATCCATGCGATGATTTCATTCCATTGCATCATAGCCATCAAATCTTACAAGGATATCACTACTTTTAGCAAGAAAATTGCACTATTTGATCTGGGATTAGCAGTTTGGATCTCTTTTCGTTGTAAATTAGTGTTTGATTTTATCTCTAATCATTCATGTCATTTCCTAGCGGCCTGAGCCCCGGCCGGTGTGCCGGTGTGTATATAATGACATCACTAATATATACGTGATATGTACCAATATAATAAAAGACAATTATATGAAGTACGGTTTTGTAATAGAAGATGAAAGATTATTTTAGGGGTTTTTTTAAAGATATTTGTTGATCTACAAATGGCTAGACACTGTCTGAGGATTAGCAATAGTGTTTGCACATGATTCTTGTGCCAATACTAAAGCCGCAATTAAAAAAATAATTTAATTAAAACATGGGTCAATGGAAAATTGGGGACCTTGATTATGATCTGCGCAATTCTAATACTATATAAATATATTCTAATACTATATAGATATATATTTCTTGTGGAAATCTAATACTACATTATTGGCTCTAAAACCCCAATTAGAAAAGATAATTTACTTAAAACTTTGGGTCAATGGAAAATTGGGGGCCTTCATTACTAATACTATATAAATATATATTTCTTGTGGAAATCTAATACTACATTATTGGTTGTAAAACCCCAATTAGAAATGATAATTTACTTAAAACTTGGGTGAATGAAAAATTAGGGACTTTCATTATGATCCGCGCAATTCTAATACTATAAAAATATATTTCTTGTGGAAATCTAATACTAAATTATTGATCCTAAACAATAAGTATAACTTTTATTAAAAAATGATCACTTTTGGCAAATTTTTGGGAACTCTCTAGTGACCTGACTATGTGGTGTGAGTGCCACACTAAAACCCATTTATTCCATTGTTTTTGTTTTCTTTTTTCTCTTATTTAAATTGGTTTTATTGGTAGATGAGATCTAGATTTTTTAATTGTGTATGTTGTGTTTCTTTCCATGTTCTGTTTTTTCAACGTGTCACTTCTAAAGTATATTTTGGTAATGGTATTTTGTACATTTAATATGCAAAAATATTAAAATAAAAGATGAAATATTATAAAAAAAAAAAAAAAATTAGACCAAAATGAGAAGGACAAAAGAAAAAATAGAGATATGTTGTTAATGGAAATGGTCACTAAAGAATGTGGTCTCACGTTTGAGAGAGCACTATCTAGTTTGACTTGGGAGAATTGCCAACTATTAAATTTTCCATCAAAATGTCATCATGTAAAAAAGCACACGAGGTGTTGGTTGCATTTTATCATATGTACTAAATGTTTTCTACACTTCACCATCTTTGCACCTTTGAAAATAATCGAGTACTAGTATTGATAGTTTTGTTACTGCAATTGAATGAATAAATTAATCTAAATGTTGAAGTACTACAAGTCTTTTAGTTTAAGTGGTACTCCGTTTATACAAATTGTGATGATTAGAGTTTGAATTTATATCATGTATTAATTATCTCCCCCTCCACTTCCTCTATCTCATTAATAAAAAATCTAAATGTTGAAGTCCAAGTTAAACCTAATAGTTCGGATAACAAAGATTTTTCCCTATTTTCAAATTGGGTTTAGAACACGTTTTTTTATTTGTGGAGGATAGCGACAATAAAGACTAGAAAACTTACGTAATTTTTGATCGATTTGAATTCTGATCATTACAATTTGTATCTTTGTGAAGATGGGGTATCACTTAAACTATAAGACACGAGGTTCTATTTGTTATATATTAATCTTATGTATTTTTTCCTTAACATTATTATCTTTAGAAAAGTTTGTAGAATTAAAGCAATATGCAATTACGAGGTTGTAATATTCAAATGTAATTTGTTCCTCCTAGAAAAAAATTCTATTATAGTTGATTGGCCACGTAGTTTCACATCATATTGTCTTATCAAAATGGTAAAGTTGGAAAATAGTTGTTTAATGGGTACAATTCTCTTTGAGCATGTGTTTAAAGTTTCACATGTCCTAATTATTATTATTATTATTTTGCATATGTTTCTTAATTTTGTTGAATTTAGCTGTTTAAATGCAATGTCTCTCTCTAAGAGAGAGAATAACGAATTTTATATATTAGAAGATGCATTACAATCGACATCAAGCAAATCAGAAATAAAATTAGGGGCAAGGATAGGAATACTGGCTATACAGTCTCAAAATATGTGTTTTATTCTTTATACTTATTTTAATTTTTTTTAATAAAACTCTAAATGCTTTCTCAAATTATTTGTTTAAAATAATATTCTATTTCTTATCTCATCATTTCACTAAGTTCCACATGTAAAATGATCTACCTATTAATGAACCAGAGAGGAAGAACATCTTTTTTTAAGTTTATTTAAGTGAAGGTCGCAAAACTGAATTGTAAAATTATGAAAAATAAATACAATATTGATCTCCGACTTAAAATAAAATATGCCAAATTGTGCTAAATAGATTAGTTGAAATAGTGACTGAAAAAAAGAAAAAGAAAAAAAAAACGATAAAATGTACAAATTATGAAAATTTGAATGACAACAATTATTGCGTGAATGAAAGTCAATGAGTTGATATCAGAATCCAAATCTTATCTACCTTCATTTATAAATCTCTCTATCGATAATTTCCACTAAGAGAGAGAGAAAGAGAAAGACGATATAACACTTATTTCTTAATGATTAACAGAATGCAAGTTTCAATGAGTACATGATATCAAAATTATTTCATGAAGATAATTAAAAGAATAATCATTATAAGTATAATTATTCGTATAGAATGGATATATTGCAAGTCCAATATTTAATAGTCACAATTAATGTACAATAACAAATTAAATTTCATACATAAAACAAGATATGAATTTTTTTTGAAAAAAATCATTACGTTATCAAAACACGTTAGATAAATTCACTGCAAGAAAACTGAAATTTAGCAGCGAAAATTTTCATCGCTAATATGATTTAGTGACCATTTATTTTCGTCGCTATGCTCGTTGCTATGGCAGCATCACTAACCATATTTGCGACAAAATATTAGTACTTCATCGCGAAGTTATAAACAAAAAAATTTGTCGCTAAAACTAGAATTAGTGACGAAAGTCATACATGACTTTCGTTGCTAAGTTATCAACAAAATATTATTACTTCGCCACAAATTTAGTGACAATGTATATAACTTCGTTGCTAAAATTGGTTTGCGATAATAATATTATAAATTCGTCACTAACATTTGCGACGAATTGTATAAATTTTGTCGCTAATGAAAAATTTTATTTTATTTATTAGCGACGACTTTTATGCATTTCGTTGCTAAAATAAAATATTATTGCACCTTTATTTCTTTGATTTTTGGTTATTTTTACCTATAAATATTCAATATCAAGCTACAATTTGCAATATTTAATAATAAAATCAAATCAAAGATGATGAATTTTATTAAGGCAAAATCAAAATAAGTATATCCAATCCAACACAATTCATCAACTTCTAACTCTAGTTAACATCTTAAATGTGTTCTAATACAAAAACAAATCAATAGTAATGCATCTCGTTCGATTGATCATCAACCTTTAAAAAAAATATAGAATAAATATTAGTACATAGAGAATTACAGACACTACCAATGAACCTTAAAAAATTATATCAACCAAGATTCTCAGTGTTGGTGAGTGGGGTGACTTCTGTACTCATAGGAATACCAATCAAAGAAGCAATGAAAAAAAATCAACCAAAAAAACCATATATACCTACAAACACATTCAAAATCATTTTCTGGAACCTGCAAAACATTCAAAATCAAAGCTCCTTCTGCAACCTGCAAAACACGTTAAAATCAAAAGCCATCACAAAAGAGATGTATATATTCAACAATCTTGAAAAATCATAATCAAATCAATTGCTTGATCGAAGTTAATTACCTTAATTGTCTGACTAATCACATAATGGATAAAAAATGATATCTCAAAAATAAAAAAAATAAAAACAAATTATATTCAAGATTTCAAGAATGAGGACCAATTATGCTTCGACTAATTTAAATACAAACATGTTAAGGTATTGAAACATAACTTGTTTGTCTAAATTTAAAAAAATTAAAGATAGAGGAGACATTAACATCTTTCCAGCTATACAACATCATTCCAGTTTATGAAACCCCATCTTGGGAAATGATTTTATGAAGCTATACTTAAGTATTTCTTGGATCAGTTATAGCACAATTTGAGCCAAGTTTATAAGGCATTCAAAATCTGATTTATAAGTTTATAAGGCATTCGTAGAGTTCATGTCTCAAAAAATCTGATTTCGGTATTCAAAATCTATTTTCTCTTGACCTGATGATGGACCATAAGTATTTCTACATGTTTCAGTAATTGGAGCAAGGCTGCAAAAGTTAATCAAACAGATGGAATCTACATGAAATCCAAGGAATAACAAATGTAAGGAGATTAACAAGATGACTTGTAAGAATCACTACATCAATTACATATGTAGAAGATCACTTCTAGAATAGATAATGAACACACAAGTCACAAAGAAAGGGATTGCTCTGATCCAACATATTAAAACTCAACTCTCTGAGCAAGTTTGATAAATTAGAAGTTACCAAGTCCAAACTCGACCATATTGTTATTCTTTGACTGAACAAATTGATGCTGGAACAAATAATAGAGGGCTCGGCTTAGAGAGGTGAGCAAGCATCATTGTCCTTGAATGCCCTTGGAAGATAGCAATTCAATATGGCATAAACAAACAATATTACGGTCTTTTGACTAGTAAGTTCAGCTCAAAAGACTCGTGAATAAAATTTCCCTCCATAGAGGCAAAACTAGTAATGGATTTTCCAAAATTTCAGAATAAATTCAAAAGAATCATACATGAAACTATCTAGTGCAACAACAATCTGCAATATGTGCTTATTAAGAATTATTTTCCAATGGTAGACAAACTTTTGGCATCAGAAACATTAATTAATGAAATGAACAACACACTGCTTTATCAAATCTAAACCTCAACTGATTTCTTGTCTTAGAACCTCTGTGTTGCTGCAGCATATACACCAGTGCAAGAAATACTTGAAAAAGAAAGCAAAGTAATAACTATAACAATCCTATGAAAAAGAAATCTAGGGAATGGTGTTTGGATTTGATATGCATTTGAAATCCATTATTCTCTCTTTTTATTTAAATTTAGATAATCTATTTAGTGACGAAAATAAAAGCTTTGCTGCTAATTTACTGACGGAATATACCTGACTTCGCTGCGAACATTCTTTCCTTTTTATTTAAATTTTAGGTAGATTTTTTGGCGACGAAATGTTAAAACTCATTGCTAAAGATTTTCATATTTTTTATATAAATATAAATTTTCGAAGTTTAGTGACGACTTTATAATGTTCGCCACTAATTTTAGCAACAACTTGTAAAAATTTGTCGCTAAAGTTTATATTAGCGACGGATTTCATTTTCACCACTAATTTTCGTCGCTATTTACAATTTTTGTCAAATAAATTTTATTTTCGAAAGCTAACATATATTTTAAAACAAATGGAGAGAGTACATATACATAATGCATATATTATCTATCTGCACTCGATATGGTGACGGTGCAGGGCTGCAATATTTTATGTGGTCATGGTTAAAATCTTGGTCCTTGATAGTTAATAAAGCCACTTTTTGGGGTTAAATTAAATTGACAAGATAATAGGGATTTAAATTGGAAAAATAGGTTCAATTGGATAAACATGACCCTATTAAGTGGGGAATCTAAATTTATTCTCGATTGAAATCAATGATAATAATTGTTTGCACTTTGCAGTAACACTGTACTTTTAATTATTAATCTTCTTGGTTAATTGTAACATGAGGGTTAGGTTTTTGCCCATAATTTTAGGCTTAATATGAGATTCAGTCCCCTTATTATATTTTAAGCTCAATTGAAGCAAAAAAAAAAAAAAAAAAAAATCTAAAAATCCAGAAAAGAGTTTTATAACACCCTTATAATAATTATAGTGTGTAAAATATTTAACAATTTATAGATTGAACTAAGGTTATTTGAAGCTCAAATCTTATTTTTAGATCCTTCAAGATCTCCGGTTTAAATGTTTGATATTTTATAAATATTTAATTGGATTTTTATTCAAATGCATACTAATTATATGAAGAATCCTGATGAAGATGATATAAATATTTGATATATTTTATTAACTGAAACCAAAATTCATGAAACCATTGTATAAAAGAATATACCTCTATGCAATCTCTTAAAGATGAGATTTTGGTTAAATATTTAATAATATCATGACTAAATTTGCTGATCATTTGTTGAAGTCAGTGTGTAGTCCACTCAAAAAATGTAAGTAGCAAAATTGCATATAACCTAAGTTGAGGGACCAAAATGCAAATTATGTGAACAACAAATTCAACATAAATTTAGCCCTATATAACAAGAACCAACCAAAGTCGCAAAACCCACCAACAAAATTAGATCACATTAACTGTTGTCTTAGAAAAATCTTGCAAGAAAAGAATAGAGTCATGGATGAGAAGAAGAAACAAATATGTGTAGATGATCATGAGAAATGGGTCTATGATTCTTCTGTTGATTTTAAAGGAAGAATTCCTCTTAGAGCTTCCACTGGTGCATGGAAGGCTTCCCTTTTCATTATAGGTATCAATATAATATATGTTACTAACAATCTTAAGTTCTACCCATCTTTGAGCATTCATAAAATATACTTGCATTACGTTGCAATTGATTAATTATTGCAAGTAGGGGTGGGAATAGTCCAACCTACTCGACAGGGGCTTATGACTCAGCTTACTATTGGCCTAGCTCAGCCCAACTTTTTTAGTAAACGAGTCGGACTCGAGCTTTTTATGAAACCTATTTATGAATATAGGCTAGACTCGGGCGTGAAAAAAAAATCTAATAGGCCTAACAGACCGGCCTATTTATAATATTTGTATAAAATATATGATATCTTTTATAGTTTTATATAAATGTAATCTAATTTATGATCTATATTTTTTATATTGCATATTGTTTTCATGCAATGTAATTCTCTAAGTATAAATATTTTTTGAAAAAAAAGATTTCATACTAGAAAATTTTGTAGGCTTTTAATAGGTTTTTTATAAGTTTTAGACCAGGCTTAACCACAAAACAGGTCAGGTTCGGGCTAAATTAAAACCTTTCACATCAAATAGGCCAGACTTAGACTTAATATTTACATTTCAGGTTTAAACCGACCAACAAGAAACCTAGCTTGACCTAGCCTATTCCCACCCCTAATTGCAAGTTTTGGATAATCATATATTGTTTGATTATATATATATATATATATATATATATATATATATATATATATGGAATGAAATATGTTGTCTTATGACATTGTCATGACATTCATAAATTAGAATTTCAATATCAAATAGCAAGAGAGAATCCTAAATACCAGAAAATGTCTTTCAAGTTGTCAAAAATGTGAAGGGTGAAAGTGGATATGTTTTGTGATTTATTTATTTTTAGTCAAAAGCCTTTCACCAATGCTTGAGGTGTAGTAGAGTGGAAAGATGGGATTTTGCTTTAATATTTTATTGATGTTTTTTATTTTATTGATGTGTGTCTTTTTCCTTTACTCTTGATTCTCATATATCCTCATCACTCTATGTGTAAGCCAATCAAAATATCATTTATCTATGGCTACATTTTATAATTTATACTAGGGATATATTAAAGATAGTGGTATACACTCATTAAATATATATGATAGTGAAAAAATATATATGATAGTGAAATATGATGTACGAGACTAATAGAGATCAGTTAGGGATGTAAACACATCAAGTTGAGTTAGTATTATCAAACTTGAGCTTGATTTCGATTATGAAATTTGAGACTCCAGCTCGACTTAATAAATAACTCGATGAGTTTGAGTTTAACTCGATATCTGAATAAACTTTTGTAAAATAACCTAAATTTTTAAAAAATATGTTTAAAAATGAAAAAAAATTTAAATTATATCATAAATAAATTAACTATTAAAAGTAAAATAATATTGACCCGTATTTCAATGAGAGCTCATGTTTGACCCAATCATCTTCAAATTGAATTTCAATTTTGTTTCGAATCTATCTCAAATAACTTATAAATTGTGTTATCTTATTTACTCACTAACATTAATAGAAGCATCAAATTTAGTGGAGAGTGGACATATGCTGCTGTTTCTGTATGTAGAAAACCTTAAAGTTCATATACTTTTTTAAAGGAAAAGTTCAAATATTATGTACTTCAAATTCTAAATTCTCTTTCCTCGAGTTAAATGCAGGAATCTATATATATGAATATTAGAAAGATAAGACTTGGATAAAACTTTATTGATTATGAGTTTATGACAATATAATCCCACTCAAATAAAGTAAGGGTAAAATACAATATACTATTCTAAATCCCCCTATTGAGCATATGGTACAATAATAGTGTTTTGTCTTATAGTTCTTTGACCTGATCCTCTTACCAAGGTTGCAACATCAGTTATCATATGTAGAAGTCACCTATATTATCGTATCATTAAAATACACATGGATAAACATGTAAAATAATTTTAATTGATTTTTTCTTTTTTTGACAGCAAATAATTTAAATTGATAAAATCTTATTTTCCCTAATTTGTTAAGTCAACTTCCTAAAACATTTGAATAGAGCCCTCATAGTAAATCAACATTGATAAAACAAAACTCAAGACTATACTTCATTTAATTTCTCGTAGGAAATTTATAATTTCCGTCCTGTAATTCAGGTCTTATTCAGTTTTTTTTTTATCATCAATTTCATATTTTCAAATTTAGTTATTTTAATAATCACTTTTTTCCAATTTTAATTGATTTTTTATTTTTGCCTACATGAATGTTGGGATTGCTAATCTAGCTAGACTTTCCAATCCAGTCGTTTACAAGTGCATAAATTAACATTTCGAAAAAATATTGTCAAAATTGGAATACGTAAAATTTAGGGAAAATAAATTGGGCAAGACCCAAGTAACAGGACGAAATTGAGATTTTACATTTATCATATTACAAACAAGTAGTACACAATAACGAGAATTTCAAATGAAAACACGATATGTAATAGAAAATCCGACTTACGAACGGATATGTTCTTGAACAGCCACTGAGTTCAGTGAGAGACTTAGTTACTTTGCACTAGCAGCAAGCTTGATCATATACCTAACCAGAGTGCTTCACCAAGACCTCAAAACAGCAGCCAAGAGTGTCAACTACTGGTCCGGGGTCACCACCGTGATGCCATTACTCGGTGGCTTTCTAGCCGATGCTTATCTAGGCCGGTTCACCACCGTTCTAGCCTCCTCCATTGTCTATCTCATGGGCTTGCTTCTCTTGACAATGTCCAGAGTGGTCCCGGGATTGAGACCGTGGGCCCAGGGGGAGTCGAGTGAGCCAAAGAGGATCCATGAAATCTTCTTCTTCATTGCCATTTACATGATCTCAATAGGCACGGGTGGGCACAAGCCTTCTTTGGAGAGCTTTGGGGCTGATCAGTTTGATGATGATCATGTCGAAGAAACGAGGCAGAAAATGTCGTTTTTCAACTGGTGGTCTTTCGGGCTTTGCTGTGGTCTATTGCTCGGTGTGACTGTTGTCGTTTACGTTCAAGATCATGTTGGATGGGCTATGGCGGATTTCATTCTTACAGCTGTCATGGCTAGTACTATAGTGATCTTCTTAATGGGACGAAGATTTTATCGGTTTAGGAAGCCAACGGGGAGTCCCTTGACTCCGTTGTTGCAGGTTCTTGTGGCTGCAATGGCGAAGAGAAATCTTGCGTTTCCGTCTCAGCCTGATCAGCTCTACGAGGCTCCAAAATCAGACAAGAGGCTTCTTTTTCACACCAAGAAACTCAGGTAAGATGTTATGATTGATTGATGATTATACATTTATATTCACTTGTGTCATGAATTTGATTATGGTTTTATTAGGTTTCTTGACAGGGCAGCCATTATAGAAGATGGAGAAAGCTCAAGAGAGAATCCATGGAGACTTGCAAGTGTAACAAAAGTGGAGGAAGTGAAACTAATCATAAACATGATCCCAATTTGGCTAACTACATTACCATTTGGTATATGCGTAGCCCAAACGTCGACATTCTTCATCAAGCAAAGCGCGACTCTGGATCGTAAGATCGGTGACAAATTCATAATACCTCCGGCCTCTGTCTATGGCCTGTCTGCCATTGGGATAATAGCATCTGTTGCAATATACGACAAGCTCCTCGTGCCTTTCTTGAGACGAGTAAGAGGAAACGAGAGGGGGATCGATATTCTCGAAAGGATTGGCATTGGAATGTTTTTCTCAGTAACAACAATGATAGTGGCAGCATTGGTTGAGAGAAAGAGACTGCACATTGTGGAGAAAAATCCAGCCAAAAATTCACTTTCAATGAGTGTGTTTTGGTTGGCACCACAATTTCTTATTATTGGGATTGGAGATTGTTTCACATTGGTGGGATTGCAAGAATACTTCTACGATCAAGTGCCCGATTCTATGAGAAGTTTAGGAATCGCGTTTTATCTTAGTGTGCTCGGAGCGAGCAGCTTTCTGAGTAGCCTTATGATAACTTTGGTGGATCGTGCAACGGAGAAGAGCGGCACGAGTTGGTTTGGGAAGGATTTGAACAGTAGTCGTCTCGATCGTTTCTACTGGTTGTTAGCTGGGATTACAGCTACCAATATCTGTGTCTATGCCTTTGTTGCAAGGAATTATTCTTACAAGAATGTAAGAAGAACAGCTGTTGATGTTACTGATTCTTATCAAGGTAAAGAAGACGTGGAAACTATGGCTTGAAACTATGTATATCAAGTTTATTTAGTTTTATTAGAAATACTAAGTATGGATGTGAGAACTCAGATTATTATTTATGTATATAATGGTAAATCACAAATGAGCTCTCTTGAATAAGTGGACAACAGAATAAATAATGCCTTTAATCACCAAAAGACACCACTAACTGTTCTCTCTCCCACTCTTTTTTTTTTTTACACAATTTTTTTCATTTTTTTTTCTTGTTTTTTTCAATAGATATACACACATGTTCATAAAACATGAGATGAAATAATGTAAAATAAACGAAGAAGGAACGAGCGTGTATGATCACCAGTTTCGTGAAGGGCAGGACCGAACTTCATCAGGCTTGAAAAGGGCCATTCTTTGAGACTGTGAAATGCTTTGCCTGTTATTAAGCACATCAATGTAACTCTTGATACGAAACCGAACTGAGCTTGTGAGGGAAAACTGAGGATTCAGAATGAGGCAAGGTGCTTCCACTAGTAGAAAACGTAATAAACGCACTGCTTTTGAATAGACAACCACCGCGTTTTCAGTATCACCCATATATTCGTCAACCTGGAGAGTGAACAGAAAATTGAAATTAATTCGGTTAACCAGATAGGTTTCTGTAACATTTAGGGATGAGAAATAAGTTTTTCACTATTTAGATATGCTACATACTAGTCCAGATTGATGGTGTGCAATAAATTGTGAGGTTAAACTAATCATGATTTAACAGCATGGTTCAAGAATTATGAAAAAGACCTATTTTATTTTGGAATGTGCAACAAAAATGATAAATTAATGAATACTTACTGCGCCTCGTCTGCCCAAAGCAAGTGCAGACTGATATATGAGTTCCATTGCATCTGGCATCTCCATTTTTCCTGAAATGCAGAAATTTAGATCAGTGTCATTGGATAATTTGGAACCACATGTTGCATTAGCAAACAGATGGATATATACAACGACGACAACTTGACAGGGTAAGAACCAAAATAGATTAGGGATAACCATAACATATCCAAGAAGAGAAGTTACAGAAAATTGTTGCTCAGTAACTAAGGAAGAAAAGGATTGCAGATCAACCATTATTGAATGAAAATATAAAGGCATCATAATCATACCAGGCTCTATTACTTTAGCAAGTTCCTCTGTGTTCTCAACTTCACGAAGAAATGCTCTCTTGATCCGTGAACAGATATCCTGTAGCCCTTGAGTGTTAGCAGTATCAAGACATTCTTCGGCATTTGGACTATGGCAAACCTTAGAGACGTCTCTCAAACTTGTAGTTTCTTGGCTCGAACTTCCTTCAATAGCTGATGCAGCATAATTATTACAAATATGGAGTGATTGCTTCCATATTGCTAGAATTACAAGCAGAACTGAAAAGGCCTCTAGGTGCTTGCCTCCGTGAATCTAGCGAATGAAAGAAATTAGTACTAGTCTACAATCATGGCTGTAATAAGATAAGAAAGTTGTATGAACAGAGAGAATCAAGAAGATACAGACAGTATAAACTGGGAGAATCTCCATGCTCTTGCTTGCAATGGACGCAGGCCACTAGGACTAAACTAGGTTCTAGTACTGTTGGGGATTTGATGCACATTGACAGGACAAAATTAAATATGATGATATAAACACCTCATACGTTATACTATCAAAGAATGATGATATGAGAAGTATGACTTTATTCCGTTTCAGTCTTACGATGCATTTGCTATTTTTCTATACTCAGCATTCAAATTTCTGTTTTTTTACACGCAGAGTGATATAACTTTGAAATATCCACATTAATTTTCCGCATATTCCATCAGTTAATACAACCACCAAATCTTCTCCCCTTCTCACAATTAACCTCGATTTAGCCACTACACATTCTCTCTTTCTTTGCACTCTGTCTCATGATATATATAATGATACATAATAAACCGCTAGTTCTTGCATCATTCTCAGGTTTATTATCAAACAGGTACTGAGGGAAAGTGTAATCACAAATCCAGCAAATAAGCATTGACTACAAACAAGATCCAACAGCAAAGGTTTACCATTGGCAGATTGCTAAACAATATTAAATAAGGTGGTTCAACTTTCAGTAACATCTAATATAAAGAAGTGCTGTAAGTTACCTTCTCATTCACTAATTCAGTAATGGAAGATGCATAATGCTGCAATGATTTGATCCGTGTCATGCAATCAGTTGGTGGCTGCTCTGAAATGTTAGCTATATCTGTTGATTCTTGTGAAGTCCTAGGAGCGGACATGGGAGTTACTAGACTTCCTATGTCATCAACCTTACCATTTACTCCAATTATTGGCACTGGACTTGTTGTGTCCATATTTCCAGAAGCAAGAGGCGGGCTACCAATGTTAGATGGGAAATGGCTTGGCTTAGTAGAAGCACATCCTGAAGAAGATAAGTCCAGTGGAGGACATGACACAATCACATACTCCTGGACGATTGACTCCAGCGAGTCTACAACTGTGAAGAAGTTGCAAATTAATATCCAACCAAGATCATCTGCATATCTTGGCTTTAATAAAAGAGAAGATTAACAAATAAGCACCTTTTCCCCTAAAAAAATAAACAAATAAGCACCTTTTGGATGATCAAGGTCAGTATTTTTAAGAGATTCTTTCAGGTTTCCTTCTGAAAGTTGGTGGCTGCCAAGACTGGAGCCTGTAAGTTTTGTTTTACTTCGAGTACCATTATAATTGGAAGAACCTGTTTTGACAGCAAGATTTAGAAAATCCTTCTGCTCAGGTTTTGAACCAAGAGAAAATCCATACATGGATCTCATGGTGGACCTCCTTGGAGATGGACTGCCATCAGGTCCACTGGAATCATCATCTAGACTGAAAGGTAAGCAATCTTCTTGTGAATTTTCTTCTGTGTTTCTTTCAGAAAGAGGGAAATCATCTGCGAGTCTATGTGATTGCCTATTTCAGAGGGGGGAAAAAGAAGGAATTAAACCTTTTTACTCAAGCCTAATAAAGCTTGTATTCTCAAGATATTATACACATCTGAACTCTTTTACCTGAAAGGTTCAGCCGGCTGCCTGTCAGAAAGATATGGATGGTTGAAAAATTCTTCAAATGTCAAACGTTCCACTGCCAAACAATGCATTAACTAGTCAGAGTTAATCCACTAAAAGAAACAAAAAAAAAAGAAAGAAATATCATTCAAATAAATGCTAGTAGACTTTTCAAGAAGCTGATCTATCGGAGAAGTGAGGGAAAATGAAGAACAACAAAAAGAGGAAGAAGTAGAGAACCATAAGGCTATGAACCATATCAATAGTTATAGCACTAATATCATATTAACATTCCTGGGACTGTGTGACATAAGTCACATGCCAGGTTCTGAAGTCAATTGTTATGCATGTTCCACCAAATTGACATTCAAAAACAGAATGATTACCTGGATCACGCCGCAACAGTTTCCTACACAAATCAAGGCAGTGTGGACTCAAATCCTTGGCCTCTGTTGGAAATTGCAATTCAGTTGACTTCATGATGTTTTGTAGCAGCTGCAAAATGAAATTAACATATTGGTTTAGGCAATTAGGAACTTCTTCATGAGCTAAGTCAGCTATAATAAACAAACAGAACTATTCTTTGATGAATGAAGATACCTGTATCTGATTACTTCCTGTAAATGGGGTTTTCCCCGTGACAAGTTGAAAGAGAATGGCACCAACACTCCACAGATCTGCCTGCATCATTAGCTCAAAGTTAATAGAGGAATTAGACGTGGGAGGCTGCTTGAATGTAGAATAAGTAAAATCACCTTAGCATCATACTTCTGGAGCTGCATTATTTCTGGAGCCATGTATAGTGGCGAACCACACATGGTTTCAGCAAGGCCTCTAGGTTGTAGAGATCTAGCATCAAAACACAAAATTTTGCAACTGTAAGTTTCAATATTTACACAGACAATTCTGCCTATGGAAAATGTTACAAAATAAATACACGCTGATATTCTTAAGACCTTCCTCTCATCTCATTTGTTGCAACACCATTTGTGACTTTTGCTTTTTCCTTCCCATGATATTATATTCTTTTCTTAGTACCAAGAACCAAAAAAAGACATCATATCCTTAAGCTATTTAAACTATGATTCCTCCTAACTTTGATAAATTAGTATGAACCAGATCAATACAGAATTCATCCTCCCAAATAAATATTTGAACATGTTAAACCAGAACCAGAAATCAACACATAATTCATTCACTAATAAATTCTTAAATGTAAATTAATTTAATGTGTAAATACGATGCATACCAATAGTCAGTGGAATCCACTTTTAAAATTAAGCAAGCAAAAGGTATTTGGGCATGTCAAACTAAAGAAGTGGGCAGCCATCATAGACAGTTTCCTGTATGCATACATATTCTGAACTTAAGAACATTAGAAAACGTTGAAGCTAAGGGAATGCCCCAAACTAAAAAAAAGAATTATAGTATAGCAAAACTATCAGAATATTGAGATAATAAAATTCAAAACAATAGAAAAGATATACTTTTACAACCGTAAAACACCCAGTCTAACTCTAGAGTTTGCAAAAGGGAGTCAATGTGGTTCATGTTCATTCTTGGAAAATCAATAATCCAAGATTTTAGTTAAATACGAGCCTGATAGCATAGATTTTCTTCATCAAAGCAAAAGATGTTCTTGTGCCTAAAATTTAAGCAAGATAGAAGAAATTTTTTCCATCATTATTCATCATTTGTATTCAAAACTAAATGTTGTATGGCCCAATTGGAGAATGAGTATTAACATATAAAAATCTTGGTGCAAACTTTTGGCGACAGTGAAGTGCAAGTATCAGAAATAAATATGCACCAGATGCACCAGAGAGAGTATTATATGACTTAAATGAAGACATATGACAGATACCTCCCATAACTAATTTAAGATGCTGCTGATAAGTAAAGGAAAAAAAAAAAGAAATTATTCAAGACAAAGTAGCTATACCTTGCAAACCCGAAGTCAGCAATCTTCAGGGTGCTGTTATCATCATTGGAGGAGAGGAGTAAATTCTGTTCCAGGAATGAGATAGATACAAAAGGAATATGTCAAAGAAAAAGACCAGTGACATCATATAACAGTGAAATAATACCAATCCGAAAGTAGCAGCAGAGGTAATGACTGCAAATTACCACCTTCATATAAATGTTTCACTTGTTTATTACAAGCTCTTATTGTATATGGAAGCTAACATTATAAGCAATTATCCTTTTTTCTCTATAATGGAACATTTTTCATTGATCACATCCTGTACATAAAATTTCATCACATGGCAACTCATCCTACTGAAAACCTCTAACTACAGTGAAGATTTAAGTTCCCGTTCCGACGAAAATTACCAACCTAAACAAAAACTTGAAGAATAAGGGTAGCATTTTATGCAAACCTGGGGCTTCAAGTCACGGTGTATAAGGTTGTTTTCACGAAGAACTTTCAGACCCTTCGCTGCAGGAATATGACATACGGCACAAGTGTTATCACCAAAAATAAAACAGAAAGCAAAGAAATAGGAAGCCAGAAGAACAAAAGAAAAAACCTAGTTGCTGCATAAAGTGCTTTGCAGTTGCTTCAGGGATTTTCCCTTGCCGTTGTTGAATATACATCGAAAGGTCACCCCCTCTGCAGTACTCCAAAACAATGTGTATCTTCCCAGGTTCCTGCAGCCATAACAGTAAAACTCATTTCCAGTCCAATAACACTCAAATGTACTTTATACCTATAAAAATATAAATACATCTATTTCTTACACACTTAAAGAATCACATCAAGCGTCGGTTCTTCTTCAAATGCATTCAATGAACAAAAAAACACATCATAGAGTCTTTTCTTTCATTTTCCATCCTATGCAATTTAATTACAGATGAAGGTTAACCAGAATCATATTATGGTCAATGTAAATCAAAAAACTGAAATGGTAATGTATTGCCATCTCAGGTAGGAGGTACTCCAGAAGCAGAGAGTTTCTCCAAAGCACAATTGGCCAAAATTCTACTCAACAGTGAAACAACTAAACAAAATTAATGCTGGTTTCTTTTTCACTAAGGGCTGACTACCCCCTGGAAAGGCACACAATTAACTAGTCACGAAAACGTGTAACACCAGAAAACTGGAAAGCATGAAATTTAGACAATATCACAACAACAACCTGGACCTAGAAAGCGACAATTTTCCATTTCACTATTAGTTGATTCTAGAAATCCTGGCTTCAGTTGTTCCTATTAAATCCTCGCTGACTTCAGTTTCAGTTCATCTACTCCTCTTTCATTCTTTGACTCTACATAGCATTATCATTTATCCAAATGCCTCCAGCAGGGAAAAAGTAGCCAACAAATTTGAGGACACTAAATCGAAACAAAATTCATACAAATCCATAACAAAAACACAGCGGTTTACTCCATAACCCAAAAGCTCATATAATCATCACAGAGCTTTACAATTCAAAAGCATACCAACACAAACACAATCAAAGACACTCATTGACTCCCGATCATAACTCAACAGAACTAAAAACTATCAAAACGTAAACAACTCACAGAATTACCGATTTTATCACCACATAACTCTCCTTCCAACTATAATTAAAATTGAAGTAAACAAACCAACACATCAATAGAATCACCTCAATCATATCGTGCAAGCGAATAATATTAGGGTGATTGATTCTCTTCAGAATATAAATCTCCGACTTAAGACTCTCCTGCAACTTGGAATTCAACCGAGATGTAACTATCTCTTTGATCGCGACTTCTGTGCCGTGAACGCGGTGGCGGCCATGCCACACCGTCGAGAATGAACCTGCACCTATTTGCTTACCCACCATATAATCGCCGACGGTATAATACCTCCTCATCGGCTGAGCCATTGGAAGTCTTCAAAATCCACACGCAGTTTAGCTTTATTGCATCCAAAACAGAAGAAGGAAGCAAAAGCAACAACGAGAGGAAGGATTACTCTTTCTCCTGATTTTGTTTCTTTTTTCACAAAAAATAAATTGGGGTTGGAATTTTTATTCCTCCTTATACTCTTATTAAATGGGATGATGATGAATGCAATAGAATTATCAAGCATGTTTTTTTTATAAAAATAAAAAATTATTAGTTAGCAATAAGGGGTATCAAAGATAATATTATCAATTGGGTTATGGACGTTATTGAAACAAGTCGAATTGAACTGTTGCGTATTTAAATTTGATTTGTTTTGTTTTCAAATGAATTCGAGCTTAATGTATCGAATACATTCAAGCTTTAATGAACTTAATAAATATTAATAAATTATATTATTTACCAATTTATTAATAAAATAAATGATATATTCTTAAAATATAATATATATTATCTAAACTTTATAATTTAATTAAAAAATATCTATAATTAGATATTTTTATATTTATCATAAACAAACGTGTAAAAATTATATATTAAAATATCAAACATTAGTATTATATATTATTCTCGAGAACATTCTAATGTGGATTTTGGATATTTGTCCTACAATATTTCAAGATATCGATATACTTCCTCCGTTCCTTTTTAAGTGTCTCATTTTATCCAATATGACGTTCCTTTTTAATTGTCACTATGTCATTATTGATACTCTTTTACCTTCTTTTTTTCATCAATTACTCTAATAAATGAATATGGTGAAATACTACAATTCTTGTACAAGTAAAAGAGAAGTAATTAATGGAAAAATTGGTTTGTGTGAATGGATAAAATGGGACACTTAAAAAGGAATGGAGGGAGTATAATATATATATATATATATATATATATATCGATATATATTGCATTTTGGTGTAATATATATCGATAGTCATTCAACGAGATTGTGTAATATCTATCGATAGTGGCATAATAACATTGATGTCTATATTTTTTAGTGAATCTTTTGCATGTGTAATATATATTGTGTAATATATATTGATATTGTCGATATTGATATTTTGCATTCTGCACGTAAATGTTTTGCAACATTATGTAATTTATTTGTCCTACAATATATGTAAATGTTTTGGATATTTGTCCTACAATATTTAAAGATGTCGATATCGATATTATTTTGATTATTTTTTATATATATTACATTTTGGTGTAATATATATCGATAGTCATTCAGCGAGATTGTGTAATATCTATCGATAGTGGCATAATAACATTGATGTCGATATTTTTGAGAGTGAATCTTTTGCAACTTTGTGTAATATATATTGATATTGTCGATATTGATATTTTCCATTTTGCTGCTCGATATTTTGCGAGTTAATGTTTTGCTGTAATTTATTGATAGTAGTAGAAATATATGCAATCATATATATCACCATCGTATTTTTGCTGTAATTTATTGATAGTAGCAGAAATATATGCAATCATACATATCATCATCGTATTTTTGCTATAATTTATTGATAGTAGCAGAAATATATGCAATCATATATATCAACATCGTCTTGTTGATCCTCGTCCTGGTGTTGGTGATCCTAAAACGATGGAGCGATCATTAATTCAAACTCGTCGAAGCATGGTAGTTCACCTCAATCAAATTCTTTCAAAAAAATTGGACGAAAGAGGTATGTATGTGTTAGTAATGGAAGTGTTGGGTAAACCAATGATGAGCTTGCACCGGAAGATGCACGAGTATGACATTTTAGAATGATTTCTTTGATAACTCTCTGTCTCGATTAGATTTTATATATATATATATATATATATATATATATATATATATATATATATCAAATTTTGAAATGTTATTAAAATTTTAGAACTTTAACATAAAATTGTGGGGATTATTATAATTATATATTTTATTATTCAAAATCACATTACAAAAATCACAAATGGAAAGCGAATATATAGACAATAAAGTAAATAAATATTGTATAACGTAAAACAATTGACAATGCAATGTATAATACAATAAACAATGACTAAATTTACATGATATGATACAATAAAATATCACAAATTATATTGGATATTGGAAGATAACATATTTTTTCTTGAGAATAGTTGATATTTCGCAAAATATTGTAAAATATCGATAATAGTATTGTTATCGATTTAGTCTAGCACAAAATTGGATGAAGTTCGAAAAAATTACACATAAATAGTAATATATGTATTTAGACTAATTTAGCATAAAATTGGATGAAATTAGAAAAAAATACGGATAAATAGTAAATATGTATTTATACATAGTCTACTACAAAATTGGATGAAATTGAAAAAATCTATTTTGGTACTAATTAAAGCCGAGTAATTGCTTCATAATCTTAATCAGCAGGCTTGCACAAACAACATCCTAACTAATCTTAATCAGCAGACTTGCACAATTAAAATTTACAAACATCCTAACTATCAATAAGCACAATTAAAATTCACAAACATCCTAACTATCAATAAACCGTCCAGAACTTCTCAACAAATATTTAATACAAACATACATACTTCAACATCTATCTAACACCTCAATAAACCGTCTAGGATGAATTTCTCAACAGATATTTAATACAAACATACATACTTCAACATTTGTTTTAGTAGGATATGAACTTCACAACTTCACGTCTATGCAGATATTTAATACAAACATACATACTTCAACATTTTTTTTAATAGGATTCACAAATTTTACATATTTTATACAAAATATATACATTAGATATTTTATACAATACTACAATATTTCAACATTTGTTTTAGTAAGATTTACAAATTTCACATCTATACGGATATTTTATTCAAACATAACATACATACATTTATAAAAGAAGAGACAACTTTTTTTTTCTACAATATCAAACGAGCTAAATTGTAATTGAGTAAAAAAAGAGACACTTTTTTTTTTTTACAGAAGCTAAATTGTTATTGTGTAATAATAGTTCAAATTGAGTTACACAATCTTATAAACATGTCGATATTGATATTTTACGGAAGCTAAATTGTTAGTGTAATATTAATTAGTTCAAATTGTCGATATTGATATTTTGTTACAATTACATATTTTCATAAGCATGTTGATATTGATATTTGCTAGTACAATGTTTATTCGATAACAATATTGAGTTACATAATCTCATAATTTATATTCGATAACATCTCATAATTTACTAATTTTTCGTACATGTTGATATGCAAGTATATTTACATATAATATATTATTTCAAATTGAGTACATTTGCATATAATCAATTTCACTACAGCACCGCTCTAACTAATTGTCCACTCATATTACGGGGACAAATCTAATATAGGAAACCTTGTTTCAGGCTTAAAATAATTATTATCTTTTTATTCAAAAAGACCAATTAAAATGCTCAACATTAAAAAAAAAAAAAAAAAAGAACAACCAATATTAATTTTTTTTTAATGAGATACAAATAGCTTGCAAAAAAAGTTGTATTTTTCATTTTTTCAAAACATTTTTTTGACATGATATTTTTGTGTGAGAAGTAATATATTTGTAACTTTACTAACTTTTTGCTATTATATTAATACAAAAGAAAATAACAAAAAACAAGAGAAATTGAGCGAACCAAGTATTATAATCAATGAAACCAAATAGAGGAGAACTTGTGTGCACATATGGTATGGTGTGCTCCTAACTTCAACTCTAATAACTTTAAGTAATACGATTAATATTTTTATATGTAACAAGTGATACTTTAACTAAATTTTTTCATTGAACCATATATTTCAGTTATACAGGTAAATAACTTATGAGTAAACAACTAATACTTAATGAATATACAACTAATACCTTATTAATATACAACTAATATGTTTCACTAAAACATATATTTCAGTTATATAAGTATGACCTTATGAGTATGCAACTAATACTTTATGAGTATATAATTAATACATTTGAATATATAACTAATACCAAACTAATAATTATCTTTGGGGTATGTACATCTGGGGTATATAAGCTTTTGCCAACCAAGTAAACTAACCAAGAATTATAATCAATGAAACCAAGTATTATAATGAAACTAGTAAAAACAAGAGAAATTGAGTGATAAAACTAATTAGACAATATTTATACATGTTGCATAATTATTGATGGTCTAATATATATATATATATATATATACAAAAACTCATGTGAGACCGTCTAACATGAAACAAAATTTTTTGTAATCTTATGTGAGACTGATAATGATCATATTGAATGAGTTAACTTGCCTCATTGATTCATATTCGTTTTACATAAAGTCTCATGTGAAACCATCTCACGTTACTTAAAATCTACTCATATATACTCATATATGTATGAATGGTTCACAAAATACTTTTTTAGTTTTTAATTGACAACTTCTTTGAAATAATGCTAACGACGTTAAACCTCTATCATACTCGACAATCCACATTAATTCACACGCCCAATATGGGAGCCTAAAATTCAAAATTGTGAAAAAAAAAAAAAAAAGGAATTCCTCATAATGACAACTGAAAAACATGATTCTAATACCCCTTGTTCTAATCAAAAGGTTAAGGCAATGTTTGACCTAATCTATTGCCATAAAATAATCAAATATTAGTGGGCTTAGTTGTAATATTGGTATAACATAAGTTATAACAAATTTGGCCAATTTTGGTGATACAGAGAATTGGATGAAGAAGATTTTCTTCGCATAAAATTAGCAACAATATACGTTTTTGCATAAAAATTAGTAAGTTCAAGCAAAAACAATTATTCATTAAAATTATGTTAATTTTTTTTTAACTGAAATTACATTTTTTTTTTTATCACACCATATAAAACATAGATTAAGTTTTTTTTTGTTTTGTTTTGTTTTTTTTTTTTTTTCGTGTTTCTCTAATACATAACCAAAATCATTAGCAACATGTTATAAGACATGAGTAAATTTAAAAATTAATTTATTATAAAATTTAACATACAAGTAAGTAAGGTGGATTTTAAAACTCAAAAATAAAATGAAGTGAAATTAGAATGAAATGGAAAAATGATACTATATTATGTTTGCAACTAGTCAACGGTTAGGTCAATCACCCGAATGAGTCATGTGAAATAAGAGTAAAAAAAAACCCACACACCAACAAGTTGGTCATGCTAAACCGATCACCTCAAAATGTTTATAAATAATCAGATAAGAGGTCAAGATGAATCTTGAAATGTCAAATATAAAGACAAATACAAGATACATATAGAAATCGAGAAAAAATTCTAAAATTTCAGAAAAAGTTAAGTTTATACCCTAGCATCTAGAGGTCATTTTCAGCGAATAATTGGTACTTTCCTCAAGAAAGCTCAATTTTATCTCCAAACAAAAACACTAAATATCCAAATTAGATTGAAGATTGAAGTTTATAAAAAACGAAATGAATTCCAAGAAAATGAAATCCCGTATTTACCTTTGAAACTTTCAATATCAAACACAGAAGAGATAAATCGAATACTCTATCACACTTGATAAGTTATGTTACGCTCGATAATAATACATACACGTGCATTATTTATACCAGCTTTTATCTCTGAGGTTTTCTAATAATATTACATAGAAATATTTTTAAATTGTTAATATTAAATATGTCTGGGTGGTGTAGTTGGTTATCACGCTAGTCTCACACACTAGAGGTCCCCGGTTCGAACCCGGGCTCAGACAATTATTTTAATTGATTTTTCTTTTTCTATTGATTTTTGCTTTTTACACGTCTCATCTGAAATTTGCTATTTCAATTCCTAATTAATTGAATTTCAGAAAAATTGATCCAGATTTCACACAGAGAGAGAACAAAATTCATCTCAATTTCCTCTTTTACCATTAATTTTTTTTAATAGGAATTTTTTATCCTTTTCCGCCTAGGGTTTATCGCCTGCATCAATCGGATTCAAATTTGTGATCCGTTTAATCGAACAAGTAATGGATTGGAGTAACGTGACGGCGGAGGATCTGGTTGAGGCGTTGCGCGAAGTGGACTGGTCGTCGCCGCCGCGTCCTTTCTCGGAATTCTTTTCTCGATTCACTGTGCCCCGTTCATACGCGAAATGGAACAGTCGTCTCAAGTGCAACCTCTATTAGTACGATTTCTTACTCAATATTTGCAGTATAATCATGTTTTTGAATCGCGGGAGTATTCTATTGCATGGTGGTGTTAGTTTCATGGATTGGGAATGATGAGAAGAGGAAATTGACAAACTGTGTAGTTGCTTGAGTTAGCTGTTGGCTTTTTCTTCAAGTAATTATATGCCTTTTTGTTGATTCTGAGTAATCGTTCAAAGGAAGTGTGATGCTGCAGTTTTGGAGTTGAATTGCATATCTCATGTGGTTCATGTATTTACTATTGTGTTTTCTTTTGGTTTTGCAGCTACAGGACCAACTATTTCTTAATGATTGTTTTGATTCTTGGTAAGAGAGCAACACCGATGGTGATGAATTAGATTGTGCTCTTGATATACACTTGTTTTGTTATATTTCCAAATGATTTCTAATTTATTAACCCTTGTGATGAGTTTCAGGGATGGGATTTCTTAGAAGACCACTTGCAATCGTTGCTGCGTCAGTGACTGCTTTGAGTATAGCATTGATGAACGATAGGTATGCATTTTTAGTTAAATCATCAGAGTAGATTGTTCATTGGTTATGATATAGGGCAATTAGAAAGGGGAGAGGAGAGTGACCTGAAGAAAGCAAATGAAAGGAATATGGTATGAATACATATATTAGGAAAAATTTCAGGAAAGATGTGCATAGACCTTGGAGTGAAAATGTAAAACAACAAGAATTTGCAAGGGGTTTGTACACTGGGTTATAGTGGTAAAGTGTGTGTGACCTTGGAGTGAAAATGTAAAACAACAAGAATTTGCAAGGGGTTTGTACACTGGGTTATAGTGGTAAAGTGTGTGTGCCTTGTACATTATTCTTTATGTTAAGAAACCTGAATTTTGGCTACCTCAGCAAAAGTATTTGTTTGGATAATAACTGGTTTTTTTCCTCCCTGTGATGACTGATGATTAAGTGGATACGTACTGGTAACTCTTAAGTTATTATTCCTTTTATCTTTCTCCCATCTGGGATGTATGTTTTAGTTTTGCAGCTACTTTCAATGAAAAGGTCACAAGGACTGTCCGGCAGTTTTCTCCCCATTTAGCTGCTAAAATGAGAGCTCCCCTTGCGTAAGTACACTACCTGCTATAAATTTTCGAAGCATCTAATGCTGCATCTTACTTAGACATGTCTTTTATTTAGGCCTGTTATCCGCGGGCGCCCATCAGTGAAACGAGCAATATACATATGTGGAAGGCCTCGATGGGTGTTTGTCTTAGTATTCTCTTCAGGTGAAAGACACTTGATCTTTTTACTGTTGTCCACTGATTGTTAGGGTTTAGATTATGTAATTTCGTGTTCAAATAATTGTGGTTTTCATATGTATTCTCTCTGCAGTCAGTTTCTTCCTCTGGATATTTTCTTGTGGCATTCTTATGGTCTTGTGGGCATCTGCCATTGGCCTTCTTGGTAATCTATTTTTTCTCCTTTTTATGACTCTTTTGCATTTGTTTATCTCTTTTTAACACTCTATTTTCCTCACAGCCACCGTCATCCATGCCAGCTTTAGGACACCAAACCTGAAAGCTCGTCTGAACACATTCCGTGAAGAATTTCGTGCTGTTTGGCGCAATTATAGTGAGCTGTAGCTTGTCCATTGCAGAGCACAGGTTAGTTCTTTTGGGTCTAAATGCCTTAATGTTATAATTCTGTCTTTATCTTCAGTACCTTTCATATAATTTCTTTATATGATAGCCTGTGATAAACTTTCTTCATTTTTACCCCCCTTTGAATGGGTTTCTGTACTTACATTATAAATTGTTGAAGAGATATGTTCAGTATCTGGTTTAATAATAGTTGCACAGCAATCATCACTTTGGAATTTGGGGGACCTAATTGGGGAATTTGGGGGACCTAATTGCTTGTGACAGTCCTTGCTAAGTCATCCATAGGTTGTTTGCTTTACTTATTCAACCACGAAAGATGCATATGTTCTACGCACTAATTATTTTATTTGTCCCATCTTTGATATTGTAGTGTGAGTTGTAGGGAAGTTTGAGTATAAAAAACTCTTTTGGTTATTTGGTCACAAAATGAAATGGATTTATTAAAAATTTTATTGGTACTATTGATTCTTGTAATTGAACTCGATTTGGTAGTGTTTCTGCATATAAACCTCTCTCTCTCTCTCTCTCTGGAGAGGAATCTTCATGTCTCTTTTGACAAGTTGACTTTTTAACTGTCCAATGTCTTCATTGAGCCCTCTATACTCTTCCTTATGATTCTAAACATTATGACCTGATTATTTTTGCTTCTCTATGTTAGGGATTGTGTTGTTTGTGACTGCAACACATTGGGTTTTCATGCAATATCAATTTAAGAAAGACAGAGGTGCTATGATCTGGAGATCAGTCGGGCACTGTAAATTTCTCGAGTTCCTTGTTTAGGTAATTGGAGAGTTACCATAATAATTTGATTACGATAAATCTGTGCAATGATGTGAAAAACGATATACTCTTAGCGGCCACGGTGAGATCTTATTGCCGTTAAATAGATAGTGGCCAGTATTTGTAACGAAACTTTGTTATTGTGCAGTGTGTGTAAAATTTACTGAATCAAATTACTGTGCTAGACTGCCAACTCTAAATGAATTGATAAGAATCTTTAAATGCAAAGGAAATTTGAACATTTATTATGAAGTTCTCCCTTTTAATTTAGCAGATGCAATGTTTATACTCTGATTTTGGTGTTCTTTCTTCTCATTCTAATTTTTGTATCGACAATTCTAAATTATATTTAAATTGTCTCCATTTTCTTGCAGAACTGGATATAGTTTTTCGCTCTATGTGTGAGATGATGTTATTGTCAATCTAAATGTTCTTACAGGATTATATTGTATAATCATAATAAAGAATTTTAAATTTTTTTGTTATATTTATTCAATCAAATTCAAAAGACTTGTAAATTGAGTTGTGTTAATTTGATATTGTTATGATTGTATAACCATCGCACTTGACAATGGAGTATTATTTTATGTTTTATATAATCACATAAGATTATATAAAATAGTCTCACGTAATTACATTTATAAGATAGGTTTTACAATTGCCCTACTCATATGATACTAATGCTTTACTGTATATAGAAGATTATAAGAATATATTTACTTATATAATATTGCTAGACTTCTACTTAATACGGAGTAAAAAAATTATTTAGAGAGGTTGGACTAATAATAATAACATAAAGTTAGATAATATGTATAAACTATATATGTAATCGTAGTCATTCAATCTTTGGTTTTTCATTATTTTAATTACCAACCTTTGAAATATGAATTATTAGTGGTTCTCCGACATCTGCAAAAGATACATTATGCATATTATGAACACATATTTATATTTATATATATATAATAACAATTATCCCCTATAAATAGAAATGTAAAATTTGTCCCTCTCATTTTCACTTACTAAATATGTAATATATTAATAATTAATAATTGATAATTATTAAATATAGAAAATATATTTTGTGTGATCTTCTACATATAGAAATTACACCTATCATTAATTATCTCATATTAACCAATCACACATTTTCCTTATTTAGTGGCATTATATCTAAATTTAAGCATTATTTTTCTCCACTAATTTATCACCTATATATATATATAAATATATATATATATATATATGAGTTAATTTAATTAATTACTACTCACCAATTGAGTAAAATAGACATCATTTTGTGATTTTTAATTTCCTAACTTTTTTACACCTACATATATATAGATTGAATAATATATATATATATATATATATAGATTGAATAATAATTACAATTAAATTCAATAAAAAAACTCCACTTTTATACATAAAAAGTAACTAAAAAACATGATTAATAATATTAAAATAGCAATATATTGATGATTATGATATAATTTATAATACATAGATTGGTAAACTTTGACTGCATAACTACATTTCAATGTGAGAGATCGAAAAATTCAAGATTAATATAAAATTAGTTGAAAGTTGAAACATGTTTGATTGATACACTAAATAACAAATTAAATGATACATGTTTTTTATTTTCAAATGTTTTAAATAAATTTGTATATGTCATTCGCAACTAATTAATTTCTGGAATAAAAACAACCTTTTCTTTATTTAATTTTTATCAAAAAATATTTTAAGTAATTTTTTCAGTCCATTTAATATTTTTAAATGTCACAAATAAATGGAACTATAACAGAACAAACAACTTACCTATTTTATTATTTTAATACATTAATTTTAACTTGTGAAGTGTATATAAACATAAATAAATTAAACAAATGAATTTGAACTATTAATATGTTCTTCATAAAATATCTTAATATTTGAAAAATGTAAAATAATTGAGTACACTTATGAACTTTTAAAAAAAAATTAATACTGGAATCTAATAAAAAAACTAACTATGAACTTTAAAAGAAATAATAATACTTGATGGAATCTAATAAAAAAATATATACAAACTAAAAAAAGTCAATATTAAAATTTAAGATATATTTTTATATTTTAATTTATGCAATTGTATAGCTCTAATTAGACTTTTAATAATGAAATCAACAAATATATTCTAATAGGGTTAATTACATTTTTCAACCTGTACTATGAATCTTTTTTAATTTTGCATCCTAAACTATTTTTTTCTCCGCTCACATCATATACTATGCATTTTTGTTTACTTTTGCAACCTCCAGTCAATATTTTCCGGCGAGAAAACGCCCACGTGATTTTCATGTCCTAATTGATGGTTATTTACATCATTTACATTTCTGAGACATTAGTAAATTTGATTCATCAACTATTTTCAATGGTGTAGAGATCTAATCTTTTGTTTGACCTCACCGTTAATCTTCATTTGCTCAAACAATTTGTCAAAAAAAATGTGGGAAAAATTAGGGCAAAATTCGCTTTTGGAGGGGAAGTTAGTTAATAACCTAGAAAATGGTGAAAATAACCCTCAATTAGCACATAAAATCGCGTGGGCATTTTCTCGCCAGAAAATATTGGTTGGAGGTTGCAAAAGTAAACAAAACATGTAGTATGGGTTGTGATCGGAGAAAAAAATAGTTTAGGATGCAAAATTAAAAAACATGCATAGTATTTGGAAAATGCAATTAACTCATTCTAATATATAGTGAAACACTTATTTAATATTCTCCATCAATTTGTTATAAGTTTGTTCTATCAGTAAATCGTCAAGATTTATGACTATGAACATCACACCCAAGTTTTCAAGTGAGAATATTAGAAAGTTAAACTATATCGAAATAGTGACAAATATATGAAAATTCAATGGGGTTTGATAGAGGGATGTAATTGGAGAATGAATGTTATTTGACATTCTACTATATATGATGGTGTGATGAATTTTTTTTGAAAAAGAATATTTAAAAAAAAGGTTTGCTATATTTAAAAGATATTCTAAATAATCAAGGTTTGTTTTATATAGTCAACTTATCTATATCAAAAAATTACAACACTTGAAATTTATATACCATGCATCATGCGGGTTATCAAATGAAATTGAAATATTATCAAGAACTTGATTTTTCCGTAAATTGACATTTTCACATTAAACTCGAAATATTTAAATTTTATGATCATGCATCACACGAGTATCATATTATATTAAAATTAATCTCAATAATATATTATTTTATGTTCAACATTTTCATATCAAAATACCAAAATAATAATTTTTATATGCAAGAGACCTATATACTAGTTTTGCAACAAATTAGTAAGCCAATTAATTTATCGCAAATTGCAAGTATACGCGACCTTGGTATATCTACAAATTTTAGTTGACGAAACAAACTCATACATTCTATATTTTAAAATTGATATAAAAATATAATGTTGAATATCAAATTTGTTAGAAAATGCAATGTTAAGGTAACCTCTTATCCTCTTTGTTTCAAAAAAGAATTAAATCCCATTTTTCACACACATTAAGAAATGTATTTAATATGTAAATCAAAATTCTATTCTTATTTAAAGTTGTTAATTAAACATAACAAATATAAATGAATATGCCCAAAAACATTGAATACAATCATATTAGGAAAGTCATTTAATACACTTTTAACAACGAACTATAATTTTGGACCGACCAAAAAAAATCATCTATCTTTACCAAACAAAGAAAATATATAATACTATATCAAACATAATAAAAATAAAATTGATAGCAACATTCTGACAAAAATAAACATACAAAATAAACATTTAAATTCTCATTATTTTCCAGATTAGTTAAAAAGGCCTAATAAATAATTTCCAAGTGTCGAAATCCTGCTCGAGTCCTTCGCGCCTAAAATGCGTCGTTCCTAGAGCAAAACATCTATCTATATTCTGGAAATACAAAGCGCTCTCTCTCTCCTCTCTCTTTCTCTCTCTAAAATTTCATTCATTATGGATCCTACCAGGGCTTTCGTCAAGAATGTCAAGCGTGTCGTCTTCAAGGTGTTGATATTATTATTATTATTTTTTGAATCTATTTTTTCCGATTAAATTACTGATTTGTTGTTCTGTAAACACTTCATGCATTTACTTGATTCCAATCCAATGTGTCTATGATGGTAACTGCATTGGCGCCGATAATAATGTATATATCACTGTATAGTGGAATTTTAGATGTATATTTTTGTTTAATCATACTCTGTGAGTGTGTAATTCGAGCAGATGAAGGTGGCGATCTGCTTTGGTATGATCTTTATATATATTTTTGATATGTTCTTGTTTCTAGAGTCTTCTCTCTTTCTCTCTCTCTCTCTCTCTCTCCACAAAATGTCAATGATTGCATATCAGAATTCACTCAGTTGAGTTGCAAACGAAGAATTTTATTTTAGAAAAGGTGGAGTTTAATGTGTGATTCCAAAAATTCTGGAAAACTTTTAAAAAGAATTTGACTATTTCCAAGTGATCATTCAATATAGAATTAGAGCATGGTCTTGTTGATTCAAATAACATCCATAGATTTGCTTTTTGAGTGATTAGGATACACCTGTTCTCATGTGGATTATCAAAATCCTAAATTGTTCATTTCATATGTGTGTGTGTGCATGCCATAGGTAGGCACTGCTGTTGTAACACGAAAGGATGGAAGGTTGGCAGTTGGAAGAGTCGGAGCCATCTTTGAGCAGGTTTGTTTAATATTCAGTGCCAATTAAACATTTTCTGGTCCTTCTGTACTTCATCAAACTATTCGTTACCAAGTTGTCAACACAAGCTTTTAAATAGCTTCTATACTCTTGTTGAATTACTTAACATTTATTGGACATGGTCATGATTCAGCTTCAAGAATTGAACTCTCAAGGCTACGAAATAATCTTAGTGACATCAGGTGCTGTTGGAGCTGGTCGCCAAAGGCTCAAGTATAGGAAATTGTTAAACAGCAGGTTGAATGGTTTTCCTTTGCTTATAGAAAGAAATGTAACTCAACATTGTTGGGAAAACTAGCATGTTATCATTCAAATTCTTCCTTGATTGCGCGTTGTGTTAGTTTTTGTCAATGCAAGAATATTCTTTTGCCTGAAAAGTCCAACTTTTCTGGCAGTTTTGCCGACTTACAAAAGCCACAAGTTGAAATAGATGGAAAGGCATGTGCAGCGGTTGGACAGAATGGTCTTATGGCACTGTATGATTCTTTGTTCACCCAGGTAATAATGGAACAGTCTTGTACACAATTTTCTTAAGCATCTAAATTTAATTTCGTGTACTTTTACTTAGTTTTGCAAATTATGTTTTGTTAGTTATTTCTTCATACTTTCTTTTTGTACTTCTTAACAGTTGGACGTTACTTCATCCCAACTTCTAGTTACAGACAATGACTTTAAAAATCCAGATTTCAGAAACCAACTTACTCAAACTGTGAATTCGTTGTTGGATCTTCGGAGTATCCCAATCTTCAATGAAAATGATGCAATCAGTACAAGAAAAGCTCCGTACGAGGTTAATCACTCATTTTATTTCAACCATTCAACTAGTTTTGTAAATGTATTTGTGGTTCTGAATATGTAAGTATTTTTCAATATGTGGCCTGATTTGATCTTTTCCATATATTATAAAAACATGTAAATCTGTCAATAAAATGCAAGGAGCCATAGTGCAGAACTTGGCACATTGCCTATGCTTTAAGTTAATGAAAGCTTCCCATAAGATATTTGTGGTTTCTCTAAATATGGTTCTATTTCCACAACTGAAACTTTTCAGAAATTGACTTAATAATAAAGATAAGTTTAATCTAACCAAATACTTCTAGTACACAGTTATATCATGGTATATCAAAGCTAAAGTATGGTAGTTTGGGACAAACTTCTTATCAGCAGGATTCTTCAGGCATTTTTTGGGATAACGATAGTTTGGCAGCTTTATTGGCGGTTGAACTAAAAGCAGACCTTCTGGTATTGCTGAGTGATGTCGAGGGTCTGTACACGGGTCCTCCAAGTGATCCAAGTTCAAAGCTGATACATACATATCTCAAAAAGAGGCATCAAGGAGCAATTACATTTGGAGATAAATCCAGGGTGGGAAGAGGAGGAATGACGGCTAAAGTAAAGGCTGCAATTAACGCTGCAGATTCTGGCACACCCGTTGTCATAGCCAAGTATATATTAGATGATCACATTCTTTAGTTTTCATAGCTAATTTTACCTGTTATGGATCTCCTCTGATCCGTGTTTTCATTTTCTTGGAAGTGGTTTTGTCTCAGAAAACATTGCTAAGGTGCTAGAAGGCCAATGCATAGGGACTCTTTTTCACAGAGATGCACATTCATGGGTTATAATGGATGAATTTGGTGCTTGTGAGATGGCCGTTGCAGCAAGAGAGTGTTCGAAACACCTACAGGTCAAATATTTATCTTAATGGCTTCAAAAATTTAAGTTATGATATTGAATTGAGCAATGTAATTCCATCACTGCAGAATTCAGCCTTCTTAAACCATAAATGGCTTATAGTTGCTAATACCTGCTGTTGTTACAGAGTATTTCTTCTCAAGAGAGGAGAAAGATTCTGTGTGATGTTGCAGATGCATTAGAGGAAAAAGAAAGTCTAATTAATGTCGAGAATGAAGCTGATGTTGCCACTGCTCGTTTGTCTGGATATGATGAATCATTGATTTCTCGCCTAGTGTTGAAGCCTGGGAAGGCAAGTAAACTTATACGTTTTCCCAGTTTAATATGGAACTATGAACAAGAGATCAATGAAGAGGAGGATCTAAATTTGATATAAGCAATCACACTGTTGTTTCTTTAGTTTCTTTTATTTTCTAAAGGAACTTAATATCTTCTTGTTTTGTCTTCATACATTTCATCAGATCTCCAGTCTTGCAAAGTCTATCCGCTCCATTGCAGATATGGAAGAACCTATTGGTCAGATATTGAGGAAAACCGAGGTAAATGATTGAAGATATATATGGTCAATTACTTCTTGTCCAGGTTGATCTGAATGAATATTTCTTTTGAACTCAAATAACTTCTTTTATTGACTTTTACTCCATCTAGCTTGCAGAAGGGCTTGTCTTAGAAAAGACTACATGCCCTTTGGGTGTTCTATTGATTATTTTTGAGTCCCGACCTGATGCACTAGTTCAGGTATTTTGCACCCCCCTTAAATTTCCATGGCAATCTCTTGTGCTCTAGATTAGACTCTCCATTCTTCGATATCAAGACGCTACTTATGAGTTATTTTCTTACAATAGTAACTAACTTTTGGAAACTAACCCAATAGATTGCTTCGCTAGCAATACGTAGTGGGAATGGTCTGCTGCTCAAAGGAGGTAAAGAAGCTAAGCAAACTAATGCAATCCTCCACAAGGCAAGTTTTTGCCTATCATTTCTTCCTATTTCAATACGAGCTGAGTTCTACTTCTTGTTCCTTCTGGCCGATCTGAATCTTCTGTTTTCTATTGTGTTAGATAATTACTGCAGCTCTTCCTGATACAGTTGGTCAAAAACTTATCGGACTAGTGACTTCGAAAGAGGAGATTCCTGATTTACTCAAGGTAAGCAATGAGATACAATCTTCAACTCATTACCTATAGAATGTAAACTGACTATATTATTTTTTGCATCAGCTTGATGATGTGATAGATCTTGTGATTCCTAGAGGCAGCAATAGACTTGTTTCACAGATAAAGTCTTCCACAAAAATCCCTGTTCTTGGACATTCTGGTAGGATTATTTTTAACCAATGTGTAAACTATCTTTGTGATTTCTTTTAGAGTGCGAAAAAAGGATATGTAAATGAAGCGAGGATGACTGATCCTCAATTTCTTTCTTTCTATCAGATGGAATCTGCCATATTTATGTTGATAAATCAGCTAATATGGACATGGCAAGGCACATTATCGTGGACTCCAAGCTCGATTATCCTGCTGCCTGTAACACCATGGTACTCTCGGTTGAGCCATTAGCTTTTATCCTTACAATTTGCACTTGCTGAATTTCCACTCTGTTTCTCCAGGAAACGCTTCTTGTTCACCACGATTTGGCAAAGTCTAATGGTTTTCAGGATCTTCTCATGGAACTCAGCCATGGAGGTATTTCTGATCAAAACAAAACAGCTCCGTTTAACCCTTTGTAGACGAGGCAGCTGCAACGTATTCTTTCATTGCAGGTGTTACACTGTATGGTGGGCCACGAGCAAGTTCACAGCTAAACATTTCAGAGATCAAATCATTTCATCATGAGTACAGCTCAAAAGCTTGTGCGATTGAATTTGTGGATGATGTGAAAGCTGCTATTGATCACATACATCAACATGGAAGGTTTGTAAATCTCTTTCTTTGGATACTTTCATCCACAATTTATGGCCTTATAACTTGTAATTCAATTGCAGTGGCCACACAGAATGCATTGTCACAGAAGACGAAGAAACTGGTGAATATTTCTTACATCAAGTTGACAGGTAATGAACAAAATCATCACTCTGCAATGACAATCTGAAACTACATTACTTGACTTTTACATGTAATATAACGTCCCGTTGCACCTGGCCTTGACAGTGCCGCGGTTTTTCACAATGCAAGCACAAGATTCTGTGATGGAATGCGTTTTGGCCTTGGTGCAGAGGTACCAAATCTAGAAACAATAGTATTTATCGATACTTCTATTCACATTTCGTGGTTTTAATCTATCGAATATAGGTTGGAATAAGCACAAGCAAGATTCATGCTCGAGGTCCTGTAGGAGTTGAAGGACTATTGACAACAAAATGGTATGTATACGATGTGTTCATCTATATCTCTATCATGTTCCAGTCTCGTGTTTCATTTCATTACTTAGTATGTATTAGTGAAATATAAGACGAGATTGAAATTTGATATCAAACTGTTATGTTCAACAACAATTTTCTTGATTGTGAATGTAGGATTCTTAGAGGCAAAGGACATATTGTGAAAGGAGATGAAGGGGTGATTTATACACACAAAAATTTAGTCATCAGTAAGGAATAGGTCTAATATGGAATACCTTTGACCAAATTTGGTCCCCAATTTTAGGGTCTTTAAAGAAAAAATAAATTCATGTGTTCCTTCACAATAAATAAATATCTAACATTTTTACTGATTTTCGAGTCATTGAATTCCTCTTACCTTTCTAATTTTTGTTTTCAATCTATTAATTATGCTAAATTCACTAAAAAGAAATTCATTATATTAAAGACACTTAAATGAGTTGATGTGATTTCCGGTTACTGTAATTAAAAAGGTGGAATTGTTGTATCTGCATAAGAAAGATTAAAAAAATACAATTTGTGGAACTATTTATGATTTAATATTGAATAAAGTTGAAAACATATCTAAAAGGTTTTAAGTATTGTTGGTACAAAGTCGAAACTGAGAGAAAATAAAAATCGTCGGTTGAAACTTATATATTTATATAAACATATTATATTATATATTATATAATACACTTCTTCTATGTAATTATAAATTCACATGTTTGGTCGGATTTTTTAGTGTCTAATAAAATGATTTCTAAAGATGAATTTATTTTTAAAATATGGATAAACAAATCTGATATGTTTGATTAGATACCCACCAATATTTATTACTTAATAATTATAATGTTCACATCATTTGTGTTTATGGAGATATGATGTTAAATTACAAATATCTATTAGATATCAATCAAAATTAACTTTTCGCTATTCACACAAAATTTTCCAGTATTTTTATAATTTTCCACCATGGTTAGATATGTATTGATTAAATAAAAATAAGATGAACCGAAAATCTGAACTGTTGCAAAAACATAATAAATATTATCAAATGAAGAAAAAAACACACGATGAACTCATACAGTTCAGCTTATAAAATACTAGGAAAATGGTAACTGCTCCACTATAATTTATTACAAAAAATATATATTAATAACATAAAATACAAAACAAAATTACCTTTAAGAAAAACTCATGTACATTTTCAGACGTTTCACACACTACACTACCAAGTGTGTGGACCCTTTTCTGGTTTTCCCCACACACACAAAAACGCACACAACATTTCATTTATGAGACACATTAAAATAAAACCAATTTATTTCAATCATAAAAACAACCTGGAAAATCCACGTCACGTGCCATCAGCTTTCTTCATGCATGTAAGAATTATTTATAATCACCACTTGACACTGCACGGCGAGAATTGGTCTGCGCCGGAGGCTGAGTCGCGGCGGCAGCACCGGTTTTCGTAGCGGAGAAACGACAATCCGGCTGGGAAAGGTGGAAGTCGGACATCGGAAACAGGCCAGAGTCGCCGGGAAGTCTCATGTAAGAAGCTGACGGGGATTCGTTTAGCCACGTGGCAATACCCTCTTGTCCACCATTCTTGTATTGAGCTATTGCTCTGTACACAAATGGAATAAGCCCTTCCATTTCTTCTTATTGTGTGTTTCTGTGTGTTTCTTCGATGTGGAATTAAATGTTGTAAAAAAAGGGAGAGTTTGGATGATGGGATATAGTGATCAATTGGGTTGGAGACAAGCTGGTTACACTAAGATATAAATTACTAAAATAAATGGAACCAAGGGTTGTTCATATTTTATATCATGAGTTAGATATCAAGTAAGAAAACATTATACTTTATTGTTGGAAACATAAACAAGTTTAAATTCGATTTTTGGACTTTTTTTAATTATAATATGTCAATCAGTTCCAGCGATGGATAATTTTCGATTAGTTGAATATTTGATTGTTGGGTAGCTTTAAATGGCGAAAGAGTTGATCTTATATGAACCGGTTTTACATGAGACCTTATGTAAGAAGGAGTTCATATAGTTCAATAAATGTAGGTCAACTCATTCAATACGATCAATATCAGTCTCACAAAAAATCATATAAAACTCCATCTCATGTGAGATCTTATGTGAGATGGTTCCATACTTTCATATGAATTTTTCGATGATGGAATACAAAATTCATGCACTTTAGATAGTAGAATATATCGATAAAGATTTGGATAAGGAATTGTAAAATGAGATATCTTGAATTAGAGAGCATGGTATTTTTTTTGGTCGAAAGTTATTTCTTAACTACATAACCATAACATCTCACCAAATCTTGATAGAATATTCGTGTCTTATGCATTACTATACTTGCTGATGGTTATTTTATGTCTTATTTTTGAATTCTGGTGGCAATAATCTACTTTTCAATCATATTGGCCGGTTAATGATAATTTTTAGTTGAAATTATTATTAAGATCTTAATGTTTCCACGAAACTTAAATATTGAGTTTGTAATCCACAAGATTTGAACATCTGTCATGTCGACTTGAACTCATGTTTTGACAGATATTGTGCTAATGAATTACAAGAAGTATAATGTAATGTTTATTAAAATATAGTCACTCAAGTAATATGAAGAATACATATATAATAATATACACTTAGAATATTGAGTTAGGTGAGATGTATGTAGTTTTCTCATTAATTTTCAGCAATGTGGCTGCACGAATTAAGATATGATGAACTAGCCGTATCTTTTGTGGCATCATTATATTGTCAACCTATTCATTAATTATTCACAAGAACTTATATATGATTAAGTCAGTTCTTATTTGAATTAAAAGTTGTGGATTGCCCTATTTCAAGATAATCTTACAAGAATGTTCTTAATTAATTTGTATATGAGTAAATTATTGAAACTTCAATGTCAAAAGATAAGATCAAAATAATGACAGGGATCATAAAAGGATGGCTGAGAAGAGAACCTACACCTATGGGAAATAATAATAATAATAATAATAATAATAATAATAATAATAATAATAATAATATTGTATTATTATTATGAAAATTATAATTAATAAATCACAATAATAATAATAAAATTCAATCAATATTATAACCCAATAGATTTTCAATAGGGTAAATTACATTTTCGGTACCTAAACTATACCCCAATTTCACTTTTGGTACTTCTGTTTTCGCGAGTTGCAACACTGGTACCCAATGTTTCAAAAAATCACACATTTGGTACATTCCGTCAATTTTCCTTCCAAACTTGACGGAAGTTTGCGAACCCTGATAATTTGAAGCGAGAATTGCCCCTTTTTCCCCAATTTCATTCTGCAACTTCGAAAATGACCTAATTTCTTCTTCATTTCTTAAAATTTCAGTAGATTTAACCCAACTTTTTTGTTCTTAATGCCATCAAGCCCATCACCATTTGTTAAATTATGGATTTTTGTTGAACAAAATCTCTCACTTTTTACGGTCATTGTATGCAGAGGTTTAGTTTTCATCAGATTCTTGTGCATGGATGAGAATTAGAATCAAGATCTTGACCAATGGTGAAACTTATTTTTGAGCTGATATACTAAATCATTGATTGAATGTCTAATATTTGGAGAGGGCTCCATTTCCTCTTAACTGAAGAAGTGGGAATTTTGAATTTTAGGGTCTTTATTTGGTGTTTTAATTGGGTAGATGAAGAAGTTAAATTCCGATTATTCAAGTTCAGGGATTGGGTATATGAAGCATAATACAAAGGAAAACGCATTATTTTGTTATAATTTAAATGAGATTTTGTTTATTAGGGTTTTGCAGATGAAATAGGGGACGAAGACAACCAATTTTCGCCCCAAATTGTTAAGGTTCGCAAACTTCCGTCAAGTTTGGATGGAAACTTGACGGAAGGTACCAAATGTGTGATTTTTTGAAACATTGGGTACCAATGTTGCAACTCGCGAAAACAAGGATACCAAAAGTGAAGTTGAGTATTGTTTGAGTATTAAAAATGTAATTTAGCCATTTTCAATATGCTATTGCTATTTTTATGACTACACCCACTCCATTAATGCTTTATTTAGTTTATATAAGAAGATGATGTCATTTCTCACATCACAATTTAATCTAGTGACTGCAAAATTAATTTTCTATTTATATCATCTTCCCAAGTAGTCGTTGAATTCTTGAAACCGTAAAATTGTGATGTAAAAGCAATTTTGTAGTCTCTCATTAAAAAAATAATAATAATAAATAAATAAAACGCAATTTTCCGCTGTTGTTGTAGGGTGGTTGGGCGAAGAGAAAAATTATGGAAAATAAATATTTTCCCCATGTTGTGTATGCTCCAAATCTTAATTTGAATCTCTAAATTTCTCATCATGTTTTATTTGAACTCAATATACACTAAATCCACATAATTGTACCACTCTAAACCAGCCAATCATAACCAAGGATAAAAATTTCACGAAATTTCGATAAAATTGAGTTACCGAAATAGAAACGAGGGTTGTAAAAATTTCGTCAGTGTTTCATCAAAATTTCGATGAAATTTCGCTAAATTTCGATTTCGATAAAATCATAGTAGAAATTTTTTGAAAATGTCGAAATTTCGATGAAATTTCGATAAATTTCGTTTTGATTTGGAATTCGGTGAAATTTTAGTAAATTTTTTTTTTTTTACTCCAAATAATTTTAATAAAATTTTATAATGAATTTACACCAATTTTTAAGGGGAAAAAATGTATTTTGTACCCAAATAATATCATAGTTTGCATATTATTATTGTAACTGCAATCAAATAATTTCATGATTACATTCAAAATTAATCTAATGTCATGAACTAATATTGTCTAAATCAAGATTACATGCCAACTTATTCATTTGATGAGGTTCATTTTTGTAATAGTAACAATGTATTCAATTATTTTGAATTTCTTATATTATTATACAAGATAACATATATATGATAATTATTATACCAGACAACATTTATATAATAATTAATTCCCATATTTGTTGTAAATATGTCAGTTTGTTTGAAATTTTAAATTGAATATATATATATATATATATATATATATTAATATTAGTTATAATATTGTGTACAATACCATCTAAATTCCCAAATTTTAATAAAATTTCCGTCATTTTTCTAAATTTTGCCGAAATTTCCACCGAAATCGAAATTTTCAAATTTCTATAAAATCAAGATACCGAATTTTCTACTGAAATTGAAATTTTTGTCCTTGATCATAACACGTCCCAAACTATCACAAATAACGTGTTACATTTAAACATACAACGATGTGAAAACAACTTTGATCACTCTAAAAGCCATAAATGAATTGTGTAAGCTACAAAACAAAACCACAAAAGGGAAATTAAAAAGAAAAACAAGAAACAGAAAATGAAAATGCAGACAAACATTGAGTGATACAACAAACATCACTGTACATCAACTAAAAGGATGTAAACATTCTACAGAACCGTTGTTGGCTTCACTACTTCGATGGAACTGTCTCACACAGCAACAGTGTATGCCACCAGCCACAAGCAATGTTCTTCGGCACGTAATCATCAAGAGGAACCTCAGCAGGAGTGTTTCGATCAACTGTATCTCCCACTCCGAGCTGGAGTCGAACCAATGTTATAAAAACGCAACATGTCATACGAGAATCATATATGTAATAGAAAGAATCGGATGAGACACCCTTCGTCAGTTCGATAAAGTTTACCTGACCGTATTTGTTCCATCCCCAACTGAAGATTTTACCGTCCTCTGTACAAACGTCGAAACCAGATTTTAATAGGACTACTGCTAGATTATATGATCATAAACTCTACAATTTTTTCTGATTCATTCATATATATATATCTCTAGAGGCCTGAACTCAATCAATCATGTTTATGTAATCAAGCTGGCAGATCTCGTCTCTTGCCTCCGAAGTATTGTTCAAGTTGAGCATAAGATGAAGCTGATTCAACATTGTCAACATTATTAAGTAGTAGACTATATTACCTGTTAGTATAGCACTGTGACGAGCTCCAGATGATGCCAATTTCGCTTTCTTATTCTCCAGGAACGAAGAATCTAGAAGCCTGGGAACATTCTGCAACATAATACGTCTCAAAGTCAAACACCCCGGTTAAATTTATTACCAGAGTTCACGGAAATGGCACAGCAAATACACATACATTTATAGTAGAGATGTGACTCCCAAAGTTTGAGGTACTTTAAGACCTTTCCCGAGTAACATCACAGTTATTCAGTTTAAAAAGTCTCAGTACCTTGAAGCACTTGCATATAAGCAGATGCTAATTTTTACATGCTGTCAGATACCCGAAGCAGTTTTGGGAGAAGTGGAAGGTGTTTTTTGTTTTGAGGGGGAGCTTTTTTTTTTTTTCCCTTTTATCCTTCGTGTTTATTTTCATTTTGATGATTACACAGATTTCTGAGCCATTTCAGGCTCAGGAGTGAACAATATATTCTCAAAATTACACAATAAGAATACCTGTTTTTCTCTTTCCAATTTGTAACTTCACACCAGAGTAGTTGATAATAATGGTTTCTGATCAACTTCTATAAGAAAGAAAAGACAGTAGCCAGATTCAGAACCAATATATCAAACAACACTAGATGAAGTTACCTCACAATGATCGGTGCTTGTTCCCAAACCAAGTTGCCCAAATTGATTGCCACCGAAAGTGTAAACATGACCATCAGCACATATGCATAATGTATGCCACAATCCAGCAGCAACTGCTTCAATCTGAGAGTCCAGTAGAGAAGGCACACAGGCTGGTCGAAGCAAATCATCAGTATTTCCTTGTCCACACTGTACAATGAGAAAGCTGATAAACAGAGTGATCTTTATTGCTTAGCAGGCAATTGATAACAACTACTAGGATAGCCATTGAACATGCTTGAAAAGACATTGAACATTGCATGTGCATGTACATGAACAGTACACAATAATATAGCTTTTCACAAATGATAGCACTCATCAGCCAATTGGACTAAAATCAAAATGTCTGCAGAACTACATGATGATAGATACATTGGTATGACTATTAAAACTCCGCTTGAAAATGTTACAATCATAAGGTAGATAGCTCGTAGTGTGTCATCACAAACTTCTGAGTACAAAAATTTTACATTACATAGAAAGAGTTACCTGTCCATATAGTCCCCAGCCAAAGGCAAGAAGCACACCAGTATCTGATCCAGAAGGGAAAGAACTTTATCAACGAAACAAAAGAAAAGAAAAACAATTTCCACAGATGTAATTTCATGGCATAGACAATTTTTTATAGCTACCTGTCACCACTGCACTGTGCCTGCCTCCACAAGCAATTTCCTTGATGTAATTTCCCATGGATCTACATTGCTCAGCAGCCGCACCCAAACTATCTTGATTATTTACGGCAGAGCTGCCTCCATTTGATGATGAGTCAATACAAGGTATAAGATGAGGAGATGCCACCATTTTTATCCTAGATCCCAGACCAAGCTGGCCTTCGCCTCCATAGCCCCAACCCCATACCTGTCCCACATCTAAATCCAGAAAAAGTATGATGTGTCAGGTCTTGTTTATATATAAATATCTTCTTCCTTAACATTAAAGATCTTCAAGCTTAACATAAAAATCTTCTGTATCTTCATACTTCAAAACCTACAAAACTATAATGTGTAACCACAAAGAAATAGAAGCTACTCTGCAAAGGCGCAGTCCATAGAGTGCGGCTCCCAAAGAGTATGTTTACCTGACAATGCTAGAGTATGGCGCCCCCCAGCAGCAACTGAACTGATCCTCACCCCAGGATCCAGGTTCACTAGACAAGGTGGGATTGAAAGTGTTTCATCTGCAGGCATTGATGTTTCAAATTCTTCTTGATTTAACACTTTTCTTCGCTTCATAGTTTCATCTCCAGATATTTTATCATTTGGACTGGAAATTGATCCTATTCTAGATTTCAAATTATGAGACTGAGGGTTCCCTGCTACAGCCAGCTTAAGGTTTCAGCCTGAACTATCTAGCACTTATATCTATATCTAGGTAGAGTTCATACATCTATATCCAGGGACATAAGTAAGTTAAAATCTTACAACATAATTGTCTCTAAGATACCTTCTTCTGTTATTGTTGAACTTTGTTTTGTGGCAGTTTCATCTTCACAGTTTTTCATACTAGTCCAAATGCGACTGATTTTTACAGATGGGACACACTCTTTCCAACCCCATGTGTACACTTCACCTTTATCTGCATGCCAACACAATTCATTCAACTACCAAGTTTAGTAATAAAAATGGGGAGGATGGGCGGAACTGAAAGGTCTAACCTTACTGTTACCTAAGTAAGAAGATTGAAAAGAAGTGATCCGTCTGAATGAAACTGCCAAATGAAAAAGGAAACTAGCTCATATGTGGTGCAGAATTTGTTAGCAATACCTGTCACTGAAACACAGTGTGCCCAACCAGCAGCAGCTTTTACAATAGGATCAGCTGTCGAGAGAGGATACACTTCGGCAGTCTCCTACATATAACATGGTGAATGATAGTAAACCAATTAAAAAATAAGTAAGATAGTACTTACGAAACAAACTAGATTACCCCATGCTTCCCTGAGGTCAAATAGCTCTGGCCTTGATCATCAGCTGATCCCCATGTGATTAGTTTTCCAGAGGCTGCCAAAAGGAGGACAAACTAACTAATATACTATATCAATGTTTCTCTTGAAGCAAATAGGTGCATTGTAGAACTCAAATCACAGAAGCAGCAATATTCTAAAATACTGCAACTTTTACTGAAGATAGTGTCGTTCTCAGAATAATACATCTCAGCTAATGTGCTCATGCTTAATACCTAATTTACTAGCTAAGATCCATTTTTATTCTCTACATTCTGCAAAGTAATGCAATAAGTTCGAGAAACACTAGACAATGAAACATCCGTGACTCGTAAAAGCTATTCAAACTAAACCACAGATGCAGTTTTTAGTGGAACATAAACTTCATCAATTTGATGATGCTCTAATACCCTATTTAATTCAGGAAGCTCTCACTTCCAGCATAATATTACCTATTACCTCAACAATCTCAAAATAAGGGTGTGTTTGGACTCGGACGGAGGTGGATTTTGCAAGTTTGAATTTGAGATTTGAATGGACTTTGCCAAAAGGTATATTTTAAAAATCTTGTGTTTGTTTTGGGATTATATAGAATATGATTATAGTTAAAATGTACTCGTAACAGTTGGAATTGTAGAAAAAGTAGATTTTTTAAATGTTTTTTAGATTTCAAAGCAAAATCAGCTAACAATTGGTAAAGTCTAGTTCATTACAGCAAAATATATCATTTACTTTCCAATTATTACAGTTATAGATCTAAAAAGAAGCAATCACGATGAAACATATACGAAACTGCAATCAGCCATACAAACAAGCAAGAGAGAGATGGATAACCGGAGAGAGCCATGCCGAAGCCACATCCGCCAGGACAAACATCTTTCCACGGATCTCCAGCTACCTCCGCCTGCGGAAACTGCACAATCGCCGGCGAAGTCAACGGCGATCGTTGCACCGTCACTCCTGGAAAATACCCAGACATTAACACCGTCAACTGCTCCTCATTCTCACCATTAACTCCATCCTCTTCCATAACTTCAACTCCATTCATTGCTCAGCGAACAAATTCAGCATACAACACGAAATCAATCGAACAAACAGAAAATTTTCAACATGATCTGATCTGAAGCTGCAGTTTGTAAGCCTGTTTAATAGTTGAGAGCGATAGGGGCAAAAGTGTAAATAAGACGGATTGGGGATTAAAGAAATTGCTCCGTATCATTTGCTAGCTCAGTGTGAGTGCCACGTCGGACCCGCGTGGTCCTGGTGGGACACGTGTCGGGATAAGGGGACAGTTAATGGTGCTGTTAAAATAATTCAATTCATGCAATTTAAGCCATGAAAGTGCTGGAAGTTTCTGGAATCTTCTTGATGGAAGAGTAAGATGGATTCTTCTTTACATGGGGACAACTTCTACAGTTGGTTGACACGTGGTTGGACAGATTTCGTTCAATTCGAGGTTTATAACGCTTTAGTCATTGTTTTAGTATAGATAGATGCCCAAATGTTGAGCCTCCTATTGGCCAAGATTTATCCTTTTCCTTTCTTTTTAAATGGATACACAACAAATATTATAATTTAAAAAGGGGAGAAAAATTAAAATACAGTGCGAATATTTCGTAAAATTAAATTTACAGAACACAAAATGGGTAATTTCTAACAAAGGTTGAGAGTAGAAGGAGTTCTAAATGAAATTAATATCGTCAAATAGATTACTGTATATTTGGTAATATTTTGATTTTTTAGATGAAAATTTGATTAAAAAAAAAAAGAATTGTTTTATGTTAGTAACTAGAAAAGATAGTTATTATATACAATGGTAAAATAAATTATTTCTCCTAAAAAATAAATCCTTTATCTCCAAATAATGAATGAAGATTAAAAATTAAACCAAACATAATTCCCATTTTGAAGAGTTTTTTCAAGCCTGCTCAAATTCAATTTATCAAAATATCAAATTAAAATTTGACATTTTTAAGTGTTAAATGCCAAGAGGGAAAAAAAGAATTTTATATCTTTCCATATATTTAAAACGAATTTCAATTTAGTAAAAAAAAAAAAACAAATTTTGTCTGTATATATTACGAGTCGAAATATGAATGAAAATTAAATTCCACATGAGTAAATATGTTACAATTCTATAATGATGATGTTTATAATTATCCAACATACGGTCAATGTGGGATTAAAAATGTTCAAGTTCTAGCTCTATGTGGTAAGCAATAAATACTTAAAAATAATGATCGGTTTAGCTCAACAATTTTATTTAAATTATTTACATCTAAAGCCATAATATTTATTTCGGGCAAATATATTTACAACCACATTATTTCTCTCTACAACCATTATACATGTGAATTCTCTATTTTGACTTTTTAAATCAACTTTTTTTTCTTTTTCACAGCCTACATTATTTCTCTCTACATCCATTATACATGTGAATTCTCTATTTTGACTTTTTAAATCAACTTTTTTTTCTTTTTCACAGCCTACATTATTTCTCTCTACATCCATTATACATGTGAATTCTCTATTTTGACTTTTTAAATCAACTTTTTTTTTTCTTTTTTCACAGCCTCCAACCACCACTTTTTTGTTCTCCTTATATGTACGCAAAAATCTCTTTTTGCACTTCAAATCTTTTTTTTTTTTAATTACTAAAAATTATCTCTTTGCTCATTTAATATCTCAATAATTTTTTAATATATCCAAATATTTCATTAAAATAATTAACATTATAAGAAAATTGAGTTTGTGAGATAATATATGTATCTCCTTAAAATAAATTAAAAAAATCATTCACACGTTGAGAAACACAGGACAATGTAGTAAATTTTATATTTTTATACAATATAAATTAATTGAAGTACCAAATGTATAAAAAGAGAGAGTCATGGTTGTAGAGGGATATACATTTTTTTGAAAAATTCTAAATCCAAAATAACTTCAAATAAAATTTATGGATACTGATAAAAAAATTAATTATTCATTTCAATCTAAATATTGTGTGACAAATCATTGAAATTCATAGTTTATGGAATAATGGAGACTGGAACGAATGTTGTTTTTGTTTGGAGAAAGAGATGGTTGACGGTTGAGATAATAAATGTGGTGTAGATATGATAGTTGTGAAAAGAATAAAATATATTAAGAATATAACAGAAAAATTAAATGTATTATGGTTGTGGAAAGAAATATTGGTAGTTGTGAATAGAATTATCCATTTATTTTCTACGTATTTGGGCCTTACTTTTTTGTCAGCCCAAAAATATAAAACCATTCGTCCGACCTTCATCAATTCAAGGCCCAATCTGAAATAAACTTCTCAATATTTTAATTTACTTTTCTTTCTTCATTCCTTTTTTTTTTTAATTTAAGTCTTAATGGGCTTAGTTGTTTATGAGCTATGTTAATGAGCGCAAGTTACTTAACTAACTTGAGAAAGTTCTCAAGTTTTAGTCTTATTTTTCATTGCATCTCTTTAACATACATATTATTTATATATTTGATAATGTGATTTCATACCACTCATCATATATTTGATAATACCAAAATAAAACAAATACACTAGAAGGTGAAATGAGTATCCTATACATCGTTAGAAGATATAAACATAATGAAAAGCCATGGATCTACACCATGTTGCAACTATAAATACTTGAACAACTAAACATAAGGTAACTCTTACGTTTTGAGATTCTCTATTTTATTCTCTTATGATCTAACCAAATTATAATTAGAAAGTTATCAGTGAGTGTCCCTTCGACTAATCTAATCATTGGTGTTAGTGTTGCAAATCATCTACAATCAAATTTGATTCACTCATTTAATTCTGATATAAAACTTTATCTCAAAATGGAACCAAATACCAATTGAAATTAGACTATTCGAGTTATATAAACTATTGTTTTCAATGTCTTTCTGTATAGTTCTTCTAGGTTCTTGAAGATTACTAAAGTTCTTTACTTAATTTCGTTTTTCAAAGCATATTTTATAAAATTAAAAAAAAAAAAGTTATAGAATGGTGACAAGTAAACAAATAAAGATATAATTCAAAAAATTAAGCGTGGGAACAAAACAATTTCCCTACCACACATGCATGGTGAGGTCATGCCGGAATACGATGTATTTAAGTGTTTATTAATTAATTTCACCTACTTAATAAAAGAAACAACATTCAATATTAATTAATTAATTTTCTTTTTCTCTTTATATTTCAATCCAGTGTGTGTATAGTAGTATATGGGTATATATACGAGAATAATATTCTATATATGTAACTTGTATTTATATTGTGTATGCAGTATACACTTTAGTAGTATCGAATCAAATTAAACACGGTATTTAAGAATAAAGAAAAGGAGAAAAGAAAATGTGTAATTACTTAATTAGTTGTTTGTTAGGCTTAAATTAAGCGTGCTTCCATAATACAAAGCACGCTTTTGAGCCACGTGGTGGTACACTATTGGCTACGCATCCATGCCTGCTAATACGATACGATATATGGCTTCAAGACAAACACTATCGTCATCAAAACGACGTCATATTATCATGCGACGTGCCTTTTTTTTTTTTTTTTCTTTTTCTTTTTCTAATGTACGGTGTACTGTATACTTTGTTTGCTGGTATAAAATATGGAAATGTTTTATTAAATATAGTATCTAATGTTTATTTGTATTCTAACAGAGCCATATTCTGATGTATATATCAATAAATTGATTGTAGGTATTATATCAGGTGAAGAATCTATATTATTTGTGGTATATATGAATTGTTGATGTTGCATTCCTTGCCTTCTTTCAAGTTTTGTCAATTGAAATGTGAAGTTATTCGTTACGAAAATGATATTTTATTTCATATTTTATTTTACATAATTTATATATGTCAAATGTATTTAATGTTTTCAGTTAAAATAAAAAAATGGAATAAATAAAATAACAAATTATCCGGATATCCAAATTAAAATGTTCATACTTGTTCTTCATTTGTCAATAATTTTGTTTTTTTGGGTTTAATTTCATCTATATGGGAACAATAATAATGAAATAAAAAATAAAGATGATTAACCACGCGTTGATATATATATACTTTTCATCTCTGTAAGTAGTTTAAAGTTTGGTGTGGTGATTGAAACAATTTAGGAAATGCCAAAACTTGTGTGCCACCATCGCACCGTGCGACGGGACGTGTCTCGAGACACGATTAATCGTGCGCCACAACAATGTACAAATATGCAATTTTCAACTTTAAGTATGTGATTTTTTTCTCGCGATATGGGGTACGGTCCGACTGTGCGTGACAATACAACGCACGGTATGGGGCACGGTCGATAGTGCGCAACACAAATATGTGATTTTTGGCTCTAAGTATATTTTTTGGGGCTATAAATATTTGATTTTTTATGATGTGGCGCACGGTCGACCGTGCCCCAGGACACGACCGTGCACGGTCACGTCGCACCATGCGACGGGTGTAGAAGAGCTGTAGAAGAGACCAACTCTAAATTGTCAATGATTTTACTCTTTGTTAAAAGATTTCTAATTATAGTGATCAGGAAAAACTTGATTAAATATGTATAATTTTATATTAATTAAAATAATTTAATCACTCAATATACTGATGATATTGCCAGAGAATTAAAGAACATCGAATAAGTGACTTGATCTAATAAACGGAGTACAATAAGAATAAAGTATAAAATATAACTCTTATAACAATGATGGATATCAGAATTATAAGGATTTTTTTTTAATCAAATGTAGTATTGTCTAATGTCAATAATTCTTTTTGAGAAATTAAATGCAGTATCTTTTATTTATTTATTATAAATTATGCTTTACGTGTAAATAAACAATAACTATCCTTTTGATCAATCGATCCCAAACAAATTTCCGACATTTATATGTAAATACTTGAAGGTTGTGTTTGAATTAAAATATTTTTCAGTAAATTAAAATCCAAAATTGCAAATCTATTTCTGATTATCTAGAAGTCTACTACATTTATTTTGAGTTAATTGTTGTACAATTTGACCTACTTAAAATCTATTCTTATTTAAATGAATTTAAAATCATTAATTTTAAATCATGCATGATATTCAAATATTTATAAGTTTTCCCTTATACCATTATGCTAGGAATTCGACTTAAAATCAATATTTCGATCGATATCTTAACTTTTTGGAAATATTAATGATGGAAATTTTGGTGTTGAAATTTTGAAAAAAACATGATGGAATTTATTATAATTGTGAAAAATTTGACAGAAATATTAAAAAATATTAATATTGAGTTGAATCTAATATTTCAACAAAACATTATAAGTTTATAACAAACCAAATAATTAGATAATAAAATATATAACAATTTGTTGAATGTAAACAATATTTATAATATATATCATTAAAATTGTCACCCTTGATAATTTTTTTTGTAAGTTTATTATTATTATATTATTTTTTAATTATCATTACTACTTTTTTTTTTTTTTTGGATAGAGTTTTGTAATGACATCAACTAATATCATGTGCTTGAATTAAATAGTAGTGAGAAATTTTAAATAAGGATGAGGGCAAATAGGAGTGACGTACATAGCAGCCACCCCAACAATAAACTATTCCGCCAAATACAGAGTGATAAGTGTTCGACGAAATGCCTATACGAAACTTTTAGCACGCGAAGGGCCCTTTGACCATCTCTACATATCACACTATCTGCCATAACAATCCACTCCAATCTCCTCTCGATCCCTCTTCCTCCTTAGCTCTCTCCGGCGATGAACGTCGGCGATGAGAAGCCCTCGGATCAAACGAGTTCTTGGAACGATAAATTGGCGATAAATTCAGGCCATGAAGCTGAAGCCAGGTGCTACAGGTGCAGCTTCTGCAAACGTGGCTTCTCCAACGCTCAAGCTTTAGGAGGCCACATGAACATCCATAGGAAGGATCGAGCTAAGCTCAAAGAGTTTTCCGACGAGAACTTGCTCACTTTGGATATTAATACTACTGCAGATTTTTGCGGAGAGGGTTCTGAGAATGGCGAAGAGACGAGGAAGATGGGGTGTGATGGTAAGCTTGATGATGATGTTCATGGTATGAGTTCTGATGAGAATTCGATGTTTGGTTTGCGTTTATTTGCGGAGGCGCCATCGATGGTGATCGGTGGGGAAGATAAGGGTTTAGAGAAGAGAGGAATGGAGGTGTTGATCCATGGTGATCAAGTGGACCTTGAACTTCGATTAGGGTATGAGCCTCATGATGCTAAGATGAATTAGTTAACCAATTTGGACTAATTATTGTTCTATTTTTGTGTTGTTTTTTGTTACTTTTTTCTTGATGGTGTTATGTAGTATAACGATGACGAACAATGTTGAATTGTAACATGAGGTTGAAATCGAGGGCTAGTGATATATATATATATATATATATATATATATATATATATATATATATATAATATATATACTAATTTCAATTTTGGTCTTATATGTAAGACATTTTCTATTTTGACAAATATCATATATCTGTTTTTCAAATTTGGTTCTCTATGTTTTAATTTTTTCCAATTTCCGTCCATTTTGGTTGGAATTTTCAAAATCGCTGATGTGATTGTTAGAATTTGACTACTGCCACGTCAGAATTTCCGACAGCCAATTTTGAAAATTGCAACCAAAATGGACGAAATTGAGAAAATTTAAACAGAGGACCAACATTGAAAAACTGATATTTAATTGTCAAAAAATGAAAAATGTACCCTTACATAAAGGACCAAAATTGAAATTACCCCTACATAGCATGATTTGGAGTGGCTAGCGAGATTAAAGTGCAAGAGGGATTATACTAGTTGATATGGTTATTGGTTAGTTCTTTGAATTTGCAAGATTGAAAATGTGGCTTTTTAGCCATGAGAATCAAACACATTTTTCTTGTCATTATATACGAAAAATTCGGCTTTTTATAGCCACTTCTTGTTGAAAAGTTGAAGATGCTTTTATTAAAAGGTGGATTGATTCATAATGCCAAAAGGTAAGGTCGACATGAAATTGGTGTTCTTTAAGTTTGTGTCAACATTATAAGGTTGACAAGAAATTGAAGAATGAAATGAACCTCATTCAATCTGATGATATGATATGACATGACATGACATGGAATTTTGATTAATCGCGGTAGAATAAAATTGGAGTTTACCTTATGAAAATCAACATTTTGATTTATAAAAAATAAATATTCTTGACACAAAATGACTATATGTTCTGTTTTCGTGAAACCTACAAAACTTCCAAAATACTTGGTCTATGTTTGGAATATAATTCACATCGCATTGAAATCATAATGTACATTTATTTTCGTATTTAAATTTTGATCACAAAATTAAATACGAATACAATCGTTACTATCTTAATTACAATCATCCAATCAATACCAAATACATTTTTTTCATAATAAAATTTCACACTAACCCACATTTTCACAATAAAATATTACATCAACTCACTTTTACACGATAAAATATCACATAAACGTATATTTTCCTGCATTGATTTAACATCTATAATATAATTTCATCCTACTAAATCCTCAAACAAACTTACATTTTCACTATTCAACTTTACTATAAAATTCAGAATTTCAATGATAGGATTTTCTCAATCCCATATAATCTCCTTCCAAACAAACAACTAGAGTTTAGTATCACCCAAATTTTATTATATTTATTAATTGTCAACCCTATCCTTCCCTCTAGTTCATTAATATATTAATTGTCAACCCTATCCTTCCCCTAGTTCATTAAAAAAAATTAAAGTACATGATATACAACAAAAGTTCATAATATTCGAGAAAAGAGTGGTGAAATGAAAAGTATAGTGCTATATGATCCAGATTACAAAAGTTATTACAATCTAATTTCTGTTTGTGATTATTACCTACTTATTTTTCGAATTTGTATATTTATTCTAAAATGAGAAAAGTTTTGCAAGCAAAATCATGTAAAGTTATCCTAAATCTCACACAAGTTTTATAAAATTACAAACGCTACATCTAAATTTCAAAGACTATTACAATCTATAAAGCTAGATCACAAAGATTTCTTTACCCAAAATTACCATGATAATATAATAAAATCATACGAAGTTGTTACGTCATCAAATATTTTCAATTCAATAAGATCATGATTAATGTTTTTTCAAAAAAGAACAATTAATTAAGCACTCTACAAATTAAATTTGCACTTACTAAATTTGGCCATGAACCCTGATCAACATCTCTCTTGGCCCTTCATAGAGGCCAATCTCTAAACTGCCATAATAAAATTAACACACACAATTATATGAGCCGTCTTATAGATGATATTCGTGTCACTATCAACAATCAAAACTCAATATTTTCACAAATTACCCACCATAGATTGATCCATGATCTCATAAAATTAAAATTTTGAAACGATTCTCACGAGAATAAGTATTCATTATTAATCAATTCTTGCGAAATAGTTGAGGGCACATCTCAATGAATTTATAAATTTCTAACACACCAAACAACCCATAATGCCAAAGTTGTGCGCCAACATTATAGCAACATTACAATAAAATATCAAAACCAGAAATTAATTAAACCAAATCCTCCAAATCAATGCCCCACTAATTACAACAAGATCATCACCATCACATTTTAAATCATCACCATAAAACCTTTTCCCCCAGTTCTTCATTCATTCCACATTTTAATTTCTCCAAAATTTCAAGATTAATTCATAACCAATAATACCCCATGAAAACCCTAGAAAATCCCATGAAAGGATTTCTAGCAATCTTCATCTTCGCAGCATTATCTCTTTTTTACTTCTCATCTTTTCCGACGTACAAATGGCGGATACAAGACCAAACCCTAATCCACTCAACCTACACTAAGTTCATCACCGGCGCCGCTGCCGCCGAGGAACAAAACCCCACCACCATATCCCACGTCCTCTTTGGCATCGGCGGCTCAGCCGAGACGTGGGGGCGGCGCCGCCACTACTGCGAGCTATGGTGGAAGCCGAACAAAACCCGCGGCCACGTCTGGCTCGACACCGAGCCGGAGGAGCCGTGGCCGGAGACGTCGCCGCCTTACAAGGTCTCCCGCGACACGGCCCGGTTCAAGTACACCAACTGGGAGGGCTCGAGGTCAGCCGTGAGGCTGGCTCGGATCGTGAAGGAGAGCTTCGAGCTGGGATTGGAGAATGTGAGGTGGTTTGTGATGGGGGATGATGACACTGTGTTCTTCACTGAGAATTTGGTGAGTATGTTGAATAAGTATGATCATAATGAGATGTATTATATTGGTGGGAATTCGGAGAGCGTTGAGCAGAACATGGTGCATTCTTATACGACGGCGTTTGGTGGCGGCGGCTTTGCGATCAGCTACCCGTTGGCCGCGGAGCTGGTGGCGATCTTGGACGGGTGCATTGATCGGTACTCGGATGCGTACGGGTTGGATCAGAAGATCGCGTCGTGTGTAAATGAGATCGGTGTGCCTCTTACGAAGGAGCCGGGGTTTCATCAGGTATCCTGATCGTGTTTCAATCTCGTATTTTATGAAAAAGTTGAAATTTATTGGTTTGATTTATTAGTTAGAACATGATTGATTTGTTTATGATGAAGATAAATTTTGATGTCAGATATCATGTTTGGTAAGGTTTTAGAACATCAGCTATTTTGTTCGTTTTTTCAATCTCGTATTTTATATAGAAGTTTGAAATTCATTGATTTGTTTGATTAAATTAGAACCTGAATGATGTAGTATGTTTATGACTTATGAGGAAGATAATTTTTGATGTTAGATATCATGTTTTGTGAGTTTTTTTTTTTTTATTACTAGTGTCACATTCATCTTTAAATTTCAAGTGACATCGGCGATTTTGGGAATTCCGATATCATGATTTCACATTTTTGTTTATTCCATATAACAAAAATTATCATGATTTGTTTATTTTCCAATCATTGATTTTGGGAAGATAGACAAAATTATCATGATTTTGGGAATTTTTGTTCATTATTCCGATTTCACATTTTTGGAAGATAATTTTTGATGTTAGATATCATGATTTGTTTAAATTCCAAATTATAAACTCAAATACAATTTCACAAACTCAATAAAAATCAAATAACGAATAAACAAATGATGGGCCAAATTTATTACTTTACAGATTGATATACGAGGAAGCCCATTGGGCCTACTTTCAGCCCATCCAATAGCACCTCTGATCTCACTACACCATTTGGACTACATTGAGCCCATATTCTCGGGCTCGAACCGGGTCGACTCCATCAGAAGGCTAACCCGAGCATACGAATCGGACCCAAGTCGGGCATTACAACACAGTTTCTGCTATGACCCGACCTGGAACTGGACCGTATCAGTTTCATGGGGCTACAATGTGCAGCTTTATCCGTATTTGGTGCCTGCTAAGGATTTAAGCACTCCAATGCTAACATTTTTAACATGGGGAAGTTGGAGCCAAGAGCCCTTCACGTTTAATACCCGACCCGTGAGCATCGACCCGTGTGAACGGCCCATTATCCATTACTTTGATGGGGTTGATGGGTCGGAGAATGGTCAAACGACGACGTTTTACAAGAGGCCTTATCTTGGGCAGAGGAAGCAATGCAAAGAGGAACAACGTTATGAAGATGCTTATTTGGTGAAGAGGTTTAATGTATATGCATCTGTTCTTGATCCTCAAATATGGAGAAAGGTATGTATCACTTCAAATTTTTTATGGATTATTAATTAACTATTCATTTTTATGGAGAATATTATTTTCATCTTAACTAATTTATATTTTACTTTGGAAAAAAGGGACGTCGTAGGCAGTGCTGTGAGATTATCAACAACTCAAATCAAATAGACAGTGTCGTACATGTCAAGATCAGGAGTTGCAATCGATTCGAAACAGTAACACTTCCTTAGAGTTTATATATTCTACCTTACTCATGTGAATATTATCTTAACATCACATGATATGTAACGAATGATATACTCTTTGAAAAGATAAAGAAAACACTAACTTATATATTACTCATATGTATGGGGTAGATTAACTCTTAGAGTGGGTAAAACTGCCTAACAATTGGCACAATTGGCAGAATTTTTTTATTTTTTTTTATCATGGTTTTTCCAATGATCACATTGCTGAAAAAGGTGTATAACATTGTTTTCCCCCCATATTTTTGTGGATTTTTGGATATGTATAATCTTTAAGGCTGTAAATTTGTAAATCGAAAATGATGAATGTCATATTTTTGTATAAATATTTTTTTTAAATAAGTTGATATATTTACACACTAGAATTAATAATTAAAATTTTAATTGAATAATTAATTATTTTAAATATAAATTAAAAAATATATGTATTTTAGCTGGTAAAAATATTATAAAGATAGGTTGATGAGTAATGACTAATCATGAGACTCACAAATAACAAATGTTAACGTTAGAAGTAGTGTGAATACGTTAATAGAATTCTGATATCAACAGAAAACTGATGTGAACTTTAAAACTTGAAATATTAAAGGACAATTAACAAAGGTGCTACACCCTTGAAATTAACTTCTTTATAACTTATGGAATTTGATTAAAATATTAAAGAAGATTGAACAAAGTGCTACACCCTTAAATTTAACTACTTTATAACTCATGATCTTCAAATTATTCCTCTTCGCATTTCCTCAAAAATAATATATAAAATTTCCTTTTCACATTTGTTCATAATCATCATTGAATTCGGTGGAATTAATTATTGCATTTGGTCAAGTCATTAATACGACAATTACCAACGGGATGGAGGTGATCATGACTCCAACTTTTAGAAATATTATTCTATATATAAATTTTATATTATTAATGTATAGAGTTAATTTCAACTTCGATTCTATATATATTTTTTCATTTTTTATCAACCAAATATCTATTTTTTAATTTTGATCTTCTATATTTTAATTTTTTTAATTTCAATCCAATTTCGGTCGAAATTTTCAAAATCTTTGATGTGATCGAAAATTCTAATAGTCATGTTAGCGATTTTAAAAATTTCGACCAAGAATGGACTGAAATTGGGAAAAAAAATTAAAACATAGATAATTAAAATTAAAAAATGAATATTTGATTGTTAAAAAATGAAAAATATCTTACATTTAAGACAAAAATTGAATTTACCACTAATTTATAAATATTCGTCCAGTAAATATCAGAAAATTTATAGTTATTTCTTATATTTATCTACCTACTTTATGTTACAATAGAAATAAACATGTTCCCTTTAAAACAAATTCTAAATCCGTCCCCAAGTACCAATCAACTGTTTATTGAATTTGATAATACGTTGTGGAAAAATGAAACTTAATCTGGAAGAAAGAACAATGGGAAAATCTGAAATTTGTGAAACTAAATTAATGATTTTGAGACAATGATAGAGTCAAAAATTAAACGTCTTAGAAACAAATTCATTTGACACGGAAAATTAATTCAATGGGACACGCGACTTTGACACGAGTCACACGAGTGTGAAACAAATTTCCTGACTTATTAAAAATTAGAATAACCCGAAGGATTTTTTTTTGTTTTTTCTTAGATGTTACATCAAATTGAAATATGTCAAGTGTAGTATTAAATAAGAGTTATTTGTAATTTTCCTTCAGTATGTAAGATATTTTTTATTTTTGATGATTAAATATTCGTTTTTTAAATTTGATTCTTTATGTTTTAATTTTCCCAAATTACAGTATAATTATGGTCTGAATTTTTCAAGTCGTTAATGTGACTGTTGGATATTCAATTCCGACGGCCACTTCAACGAATTTGAAAATTCCGACCACAATCAGACGGAAATTTGAAAAAAATTAAAACATAGTAAGCCAAAAGTGGAAAATGGATATTCGGTTGTTAAGAAATGAAAAATACTTTACATACAGAAGAAAAATTGAAATTAGTAACAAATAAAGAAAAATTGAAATGAATCATATTTATCAATCACTCTTCCAATTTTAATGTATTTGTCGTTCATAGTTAACATTTACGTACACATACTAAGGAACTACGATTTTTTAAGTATTAAATAAAGGGTTTCCAACTTATAAAGTTATGAATATTTTAAATAGATGAAGACCTTATACAAAAAACAAGGCAATGAAAAATTGGAAGGAAAAAATAATTATTTTTGATGATTCAAAAGCGACAGATAAATTGAAAAAAATATATATTTTGTAAATCTAACACTACTTTGAAACAAATGGAATATGTTTGTAGACGCTCATTTTCAAAAAAATTATACACGCAACGTCTATTACAAGATTATATACATATACATGTTGGTATATATGAATATGTTCATGTTAAATATATTGATAAATATTATATTCAGTATACTTCATCAGAGATAACATCAAGGATATAAGTGAACCATTTATACATATAATTATGCACATATCGGGTATTGAGTGTATTTCATCTAAAAGTAGAAACTAAAAACTTTTTTTTTTTTAATAAATTAGAGGAATTGGAAGGGAGGGAATAAAAGTTAGAAAACTTATGTGATTTAGGTTCGAAATCTGGTCATTACAGTCCGCAATTTTATAAAGGTGGTACTACTTGAGCTATAAGACTTGTGGTGAAGAACGAATACATGATTTTGTTTCAAGGGGAGCAAAATTTTTTCACATCAAAACATAAAATAGACCGTAAACTAAAACTTATATAGTAGGTAAATTTTTATAATGTAAGGAGAACAGACTCTTATAAATTAATAATAAAAATGAAAAATAATAGAAAAAATTACGTATAAAATGAACTTTAAAACTCAAGGGGGACGAACGCCCCTTAAATCCGTCCCTGCTCGTGATCTTAGAAACTAAAAACTTAATTTCAGCTTATTTGATGAAATATTATAATTGTAAAGATATGAGTTTACTACTAAACATATTATCAAATAAAGTTACTCCTTTTTTTTTTTTTTTTAAGGATTCTTGTCTTTTTTTAAGACAACGACAAATATGTGTTTATTATCAATCTTATATAGTTTTTGTGTATAAATGTAAATACTATTCCTAATGCATTTTACTTTTACGTGAAAATGATTTTTTTTTTCTTTACATGAAAATGTTGGAAAAGATAAAATTGAGATTGAAAAATAAGTTCTATTGTGCCAGTTTTTCACAAGTCCTACATAAGTCCTGCGTAGTAATTGAAATTAAATAACAAAAAACAAACACTTTGTTATAGCTAGAAACAGATGCAATATAAATTAAAACCATGTTGACGGGTCTAATCTAAATTTCTTGATTTCATACAAAAGATGTGGATTAATCCTAATTACGTTTAATTTTTCTTAATAAGTCATAACTCGAATTTGGTCAATTTCATCTTAAACCAGTTACTATGTACACTGCAACAATGTAACTCTGAATTCAGTAATTAAATAATTAATACTTTTTCAAACTATTTTCCCTTTAATTTGCTGATTCTGCTGCGGGTTTAGAGGGAATTCTCGTGTTTCTTACACCATTTTTATTTATTTACTGCCTGTTCGAATCTGAGGTAGTTCAAATAAATACTTTAATTTAAAAAATCTAAATACTTGAATTTCAATTATCAGTGAAGCTGGTTCTGTTGAAATTAATTAATGGGCTTAACAAAAAGTCAACTGAAGTTGGGAGATTTTTTAGATTTTAGAAAATACAAATTTTTTATTAAGTAAAATAACAATTACATATTTTGAAATGGCGAAAGTATTTGTCAATACAAAATTTGGAGTATTTTATATGAAGAACATGCTAAGGACGGCTCGTAGGCTAGGATTCTTTATACATGGAAATTGAGAGTTCTTGCACTAGATGGAGACAATTCTTATAATTTATAGTCATGATTTATTTATTAAAAAATGTATAATCTTCATTTAGGAATTGATCATACTATAATTTATATGTGACTCCACATAAAAGTGCACTAATATTGTATCAACAGAAATTTGTATTACACTTTACATTCACAAATTTAAATTATGAATTATGATGCAAATAAATCGTAGTTTTTCTATATATATTATTGAGAAGTGTTGGAGTATCTCTGGGCCCCAACTCAATCTCAACACTTTTAAACAATATGATTAATACATTTACATTGATTAATACATTTACATATTATAAGTAATGCATTAAGTTAGATGGGGAGTTCTTCATATTTCCTTAATTAAAAATAATATTTTTTTCTAAAACATATATTTTAAATATATAAGTAATACTTTATAAATAATCAATTAATATCTTATAAATATACAATTAATATCTTTCAAAAATATATATTTTAGTCATACAAGTAATACCCTAAGAGTAAACTATTAATACCTTATAAGTGCGTTTGTTTCAATTATTGATTATATCCATGTGATAATGAGTTGGTTTGAATACATGAGATACGATTCACGCATGGGTAGCCATATCACCAGGTTGAGTGATACAATAACGAACCCTTTTTATATCATTGACTCACATTTTTCAAACAAACAAGTTAATCTTGTTGATATGATATATTATCAAGTTCAATAAGGACAAATAAACGGACCCATAAGATAAAACAAGTAAAATTACATGTAATTCTTTATCAGTATGCAACTAATACTTTATGGGTATACAACTAATATTTTCATGGTATAAACCTTATGCAACTAATATCTTATGAGCATATAACTAATACTATGGATTTTAAAATCTGCATCTGGAACTAATACATTCAAGGTATAAAGGTTATGCAACTAATACCTTATGAGTATACAATTAATTTTTTTGAGGTAGGATCTATGAATCTATATTAAGGAGTATATGAGTTTTTGTGTATAACATATTAAATAGTTAACTGATGACTTAAGTCAATATTTCCCAAACATAAATTTATTTGCTTCTTCTCAATTTCACTTATCACCTCAAGTATGAATTTCGAAACTAAAATCAAACTCCATATCTCACAAAACCTAGACCTAATTATTTACATATGAAGGCTCAACCATTATCCATTTATTTAATTAAAAAAAAGTATGAACTACGTGGGTCGAAGTGCAATTAAACAAAAATAAAAGACAGATAATTTGAGTACTAAAAAATACAACTCCGGCAAGAACTCGTCAAACACTTCATCGAATTCTCCATCCCCCATCTTATCATAACATTAATATCCTCAAAATTTCCCATGATGTGATGGTCAAACACTTTAGATCTCCTACACTTGCCTCCCTCCCTCTCTCTCTCTCTCTCCTCCTCTTTCTCTCTCTACAGCTCGAAAAAAACAACCTGTCCACGCCATCAAAAGAGCTCAATCCGTTCTCACTGCAACTCCAACGCGGATTCCCCATCATAAAACCAGCCTCCATGAATCTCTCTCCTCCACTCTAACTAGCCTCCATTGATAGCAAGTTATTACAGTTAATATGGTTGGGTTTAAGAATCTCGCTTGGCTGCCGGAGCCCACTCACCGGCGAGTCTCCGACGAGGCGAGGAAGGACACCAGTCTAGGGATTCTCTCATTCGAGACGGCGAAAACGATGTCAAGATTAGTCTCTCTCTACAAATCCGTCACCGGCGATGAGATTTCCAGGCTGAAGAACACCGTTGTCAGATCAAAGGGAGTCGCGTTCCTGAACTCCGGCGACGAGGGTTTTCTCCTCAGCCTCGCGTGTGCCGAGCGGCTCGAGGATCTCGACCGCGCCGCCGCCGCCGTTTCCCGATTGGGCAAGAAGTGCAACGATTTCGGGCTCAATCGGTTCGATCTTGTTTACAGGGAACTGAAACATGGCGCCATGAAATTCCGGAAACTGAAATACGGGTCGACGGCGACGGAGAGGAAGATCCGGAAAATGGAGAAATTGGTGTCGCTGACGTCGTCTCTGCACGCGGCGTTGGAGTCTCTGACGGAGATGGAGATTTCGGAGAGGAAATTGAAGCAGGTGAAGAACAAACAAAATGAATTGCAGAAAGCCCATTTCGAGAATTTCAATCAGAAATTGGAAGATCAACGCAGAGAAGTTCGATATCTCAGAGAGATTTCTCTCTGGAGCAAATCCTTCGATAAATCCGTCGATTTAATGGCGAAGATCGTGTGCGTGGTGTATTCTAGAATCTGCGTAGTTTTCGGGCCGCAGAGGCCCGACTCATCAGTCAGAGAGAAGATCTTCCCTCATTCGGGCCCGCTTTTATCTCAATCGAAGCCCGTCCTGGTCCGATTCTACAGCCGGAAGTTCGAGGAGGAAAAGGCCGTGGAAAACGACACCGTTTTCAACTCGGCCGGGCCTGACACGGTGGGCGGGTCGGGCCTGGCGATGCGATACGCGAACATAGTGTTATTAGCTGAGAAGTACTTGGATTCGACGATCTCGGTGAGCAACGACGAGCGAGAATCATTGTACGAGATGTTGCCGGAGAATCTGAAGGCGGTGGTGAGGACGAAGCTGTGCAAGAACATGAGGTGCGCCGACGAGGACGCGTCGCTGGCGGCGGGGTGGCGGGATGCGGTGGCGGAGATGATGGAGTGGCTGGCGCCGATGGCCTACGACACGGTGACGTGGCAGATGGAGAGAAGCTTCGAGAAGATGAAGTTCGATGCCAGGCCGAGTGTGCTTCTCTTGCAGAGCTTGCATTTCTCCGATAAGGATAAAACCGAGGCCGCCATTGTTGAGATCTTGGTTGGGTTGAGCTGCATTTTTAGATTCGAAAATCGACCGTTGGGTGTTTGATTGTTTGTTTGTTTTAGGTTGGATTTATGTGTAGATTATATATGGTTTTTTTTTTTAATTATTATATGAGGAGGAGAAAAGGAGGGAATTATGTGATTGGATTTATTGGTATATAACTTGAATTATGTATTAGTATAACATTTGAATTTTTTTTTTGGATAGATGTTTATGATAATTTTTGTTGCTAATTATTGATATTAGTGATGATCTTTTGTAATTCTTGAATGGGATTGTGATTTAGTTGATATTGTCTTGGTTTAGCTTGCTTAGTGTGCCTTATTTCATGAGTTTGATGGATATTTTATTGAGTTTGATGACTAAAATACATCAATTGTTAATTTCCCATCACAATTCAAGAAATTTGATAAAATAACCCTTCTGAAAAAAGTAAAAAAAAAAAAAATATATTCAATTTTGTGTTGAAGTTTATAGGATGTGTTTTTTTATAGGGTTACACATATTGTGTAATACTCAAATGAAAGCTATTTTTTTTTATTACTTTGAATGTCAATTTTGTCCATTTTTCTAATTTGTGACGGAAAAATAACAAAAACTATTTATTGTTATAGAAAAGTAATCTAGTATATAAATGTGGTATTTTATTGAATTTATTAGTGATGATCTTCTGTTGTCCTTGAATGAGATTATGATTTAGTTGATATTTTCTTTGGTTTACCTTGATGGAATCTTTTATTTGTTATTGTGTTGAGTACATGGGATAGAGTCTGAATGGGAGACTTTATTTAAACCAATATGATTGGTTGTGATGATAAATTTGACATTTTGATAAAAAATATTATCCATTTGCTGAATAAATATATTGTAATAGTTTGTCCATCATTCTTGTGTGTTTTTCACAATCAAATGGGTAGTGATGAAATGAAAAGACTATAATTTCGTATTTAATGGCACAAAATAATTGGTCTTTGGGTTGATAAATAACATATTAGTTTCATTTGGCCACTAAAAAGTCCAGTAATATATATTATATATATATATATATATTTAAAAACTCAAAATTTTAATAGGTAATTGATCTCCTTAAATCGATAATCTAGTTCCAAATTGAGAATCTAGTTTGATCTTATTTAGAGCTTAAACCTTATCCTATTGACTTTATATTCACCCAATAATCTTGGTATGTTGAAAACTACAGGATCTTGATAAATTTTTAAATAATTGAAAACTTCATAAAAAGATAATTCAAAACACAAAAGCTTAAAAGCTAATTTTTGTATTTAAACTTAAATGGTTTTTACAAGTGATCATATCACCTATTATAATCTAGAAAATAACTATTGAGTACTTACATTAATGTTTATGTCTAATCACTTAAGGAGTAATTAAAAAAAATTTGTAACTTAAAACTACATTAATCATGCTCACTTGACTCTTTCACTATTAGTTCCAACAATTTAAGTGATTAATTCATGAGTATGATGTGACCCACAAATTTGATCACCTATGGTCTAAAACATGTGTCTTCAAGCCAATTTAACATTAGTCCAAGTCATTAAGACATGTCGAGCCTAATAATAACATTCACTATTGGCCCTTCTTTGAATTTATTCTGCACATTTTATTTTATTTCAGCCATAAGTATCATCAAAATCATTTTTAATTTCTTAGTCCTTGCTTTTGTTATCGAATCATTTTAAAGGACCAAAAGATCCCTCTTGTTTGTATGAATGGATATTCATCACAAACATTATGTTGCTATCCAATTGCAAGAAAACACACCACTCTTGTAACCAGTTTATATAATTAAATAATGATGAACTAAAAATGTTATTTACTTAATTGTCATTTCCAATTATCGTCCTAATCTAATATATACACACACGTATATATTATACAAGACAAGGAAAGTATCATGTTGATTTATTTTTCTAGACAAATATTTTTTATTATCGAAATAAATTAAATCTTATAGTCTTTTGGATAATTTATTTACAATATATAAAAAACATTTTGGTATTTCCATTCATACATTTGAAAAACTAATATTAGATTCTAACAATAATTTTTCTTTAATTTTTTACATTGAATACAAAAGGTTTAAGTTTACTCCAAAATCATTCGTTAGTTTAGACAGTCCAAACATTAAAAGTTGGGCCGGGCATTTAAGTCCATTGGACCAAGTCTCTTAAGCCCTGGCCCATTAGCTTTAAAATATGAAAAATTACATGAAATTAGAAAATAAAAGCTATCTGCTATGGCCTATGAGGCAATACGGCTGCCACGTCAAGTGGATACGATATCACAAAATTGTTAACCCGACCCGAATGCCCAAACCCGTATACCAGCTGCAGAGGTAGATAAGATGGCGATATATTACAAATCACAGATTTCTGGCCACCATTCGCGATGGCAACTTCACCAGCATTGTCGTCTTCTTTCATCGCAGTCGGAGCTCCGATAGTCAAGGCTCCGACCCGCCACAATGCCGCGCTGCTCCATAATCAGAAACGGGTCAATTTCAGGATTCAAGCCGCCAAGCTTCCCGCCGGTGTATGTTTCTCGTTTTCCCCTAAATTCAGATTGATTGCGATTGTGGATTTTGAGTTTGTGTTTCTGATCGTGAATTCAGGTGGAATTTCCGAAAGAGCAGCCTAAATTCCAGGCTCCGTTTCTAGGGTTTACTAGAACGGCTGAGACTTGGAATTCCAGAGCTTGTATGATTGGCCTCATCGGAACTTTCATTGTTGAATTGGTATGATTCTCTCTCTCTCTCTCTGAATTTCGATTTTGATATTTCTCATTTCATAAATTTTTTCCAGATTTTGAACAAGGGAATACTTCAGATAATTGGGGTGGAGGTGGGGAAAGGCCTTGATATTCCTCTTTGAAGCTATGATGGAGCTGAATACAGGAGATTATTGTATGTAGATTGGGGGTTGTACAAGAACTTAAACTATTTCTGTTATTATAAAAAAAGAAGAGATTTTTGTTATAAAATCTTGTTTATTCTTCTGTTGCAACGTCTAATTTCCCTTTGGAATTGTGTAAATCAAAATTGTTTATTTCCAATTTTCATCATCATTTACGCACAAAAAGAAAAAGAAAACAACCAATACAGTGTTATTAAATTTTATTCTATCAAATACCAAATTTATAATTCATCTTGGTTAGTTTTTAGATTATAATTTAATTTAAAATATCTCATTTTAATTTTTAAATGAGAGATTATTGGAGATTAATTTCTATCAAGTTCATTAGACTTCAGATGATTTTAAATTTGAGTGGGACTACAAACAACCCATTTATTACTAAATACACCTCAATTATTGAATACACCATCTTAAATAATTCAATTCCATTAAATTTCTTAACACACCCAACAACATTACCATTTTACTCTTTCAATTGTATAACATAAAATTAAATAAATAGTAAATAATATGGTATTTATGTCTTTTAATAAATATATATTTTTAATAGGATGTGTTTAAGTAATTAATGGGTTATCTATAGCCCCATCCTTTAAATTTTTGCTAGTAGATTTGTTACAAAATATGAATCATGAAACAATGGACCTAGAAAGTTGGGTTACTGTGGAGTTAGATGTTATGATTATCATTTATCCTTATAGGCTAAGATTGGGCTTGTGGCCCATCACATTCTTAAAAAAAGTGATTGAGATGAGTAATTGTTGAGAAAATTGATGAATAATAAAGTTGGTAGTGTTTGCTTTTGAAGTTTGGCTTCTATCAGATTATTTAAGCACTCGAAAGAGAAAGAAAACACTCAATACTACTCATCAAAAAACTAAAGAAGTGATTAAAGGGTGATTAGAGCCATAGAATATTTACTTTCTTTACTAAAAGAAACATCATATTTTTGCCTTTGCATGATGCTGAAGATTGTTTCTATTAATTAATTTCATAACAAAAGCAACATATAACCAAAATTCCCTTTCTTTTTCTTATGTTCTCTTTTAACTCGGAAATAGTTCTTTCTAAAACCAATACATATTAACCAAACAAACAGAAATGTTTAGCAGAAAATGCAAAAGATGATAACCATGTTCATTAGTACTAATCCTCAGTTAGAAGCAAAGCATATATACCCTTTAAAAGCTTTCCCCAAAAGATGAATAGTCACACAGCATTTGCTCTTTAAATTCAGCAACAAGTGTAACATATGCTCATTGCTTCAACACCAAAATGCTCTTCACCATTGCTCTCTGCATTTTCCTGTCTCTAACCACAGCAAGTAAGCTTTCATTATCTAATTGGTGACAGATTTTTCCATCAAAACCTTAATATTGACGGATTTATTGGCATAAATATTTCTGTCGCTAGTTTTTGTTTCAAGTCTGTCATTGTTCAATTATCAATTTTATTTCTGTCACTAGTTTCTATCACAAATCTGTCATTATTCCGTTATCAAATTTTATTCCTGTCACAAGTCTGTCATTATTTCATTGTCAATTTTATTTGTCACTATTCCGTCATCAATTTAGATATCTGTTTGTGTCAATATTCTGTCACTAATCAGTAAAGTACTATCTGATGGAATATTTCCGTGACTAGAATCTGTCAATGTCGGTGAATTTTCTTATAGTGATAGAATCTTGATTGATAAGTACTTTTTGCAGATGGGATTGGAAACCATCTCATCCTAGTAAACAACTGCAAGGAAACCATATGGCCCGGAATCCAAGCGAGTGCCGGGAAACAGACACTGAAAGATGGAGGCTTTGTCCTAACGAGTGGCCAAGAAGCAGTCATTGATGTGCCTGAGAAGTGGTCAGGCAGGATCTGGGGGAGGCAAGGCTGCAACTTCGACACCAACAAGAAGGGCTCGTGTGCCACCGGAGACTGCTCCGGCCAGCTGCACTGCCAGGGGCTGGGCGGCGTGCCACCAGCAACGGTGGTGGAGATGACACTGGGCTCAGAAACCTCACCCCTGCATTTCTATGATGTGAGCTTGGTAGATGGCTTCAACTTGCCGGTTTCAATGAAGCCCGTTGGGGGTGGGATTGGGTGTGGCGTAGCCTCGTGTGAGGTTGATTTGAACGTATGCTGCCCGTCTGCGTTGGAGGTGAGAGTCGGGGGCAGAGTGGTTGGATGCAAGAGTGCATGTTTGGCTATGCAATCTGCTAAGTATTGCTGTACTGGGGAGTACTCGAATCCTAAGACGTGTAAGCCTACACTTTTCGCGCATTTGTTTAAGGCGATTTGTCCCAAGGCTTATAGCTATGCCTTTGATGATTCTTCCAGCCTTAATAAGTGCAGGGCTTCAAGATATGTCATCACTTTCTGCCCTCCAAAGTGAAAATGGTATCACTGTGTAACTAGCTGTAATAGACAGATAAAGATTGGAAATGGATTGAGATTGGTTTGATACTTTTGAACTTCAAATCTTCACTATTTTCTTAAGCATCTTCGTGTATGTTCATCATATTATCGCCACTTGCTATTTCATAACATCAGTAAATTACTTAATATATACAAGAGCACTATAAACAATTTTGGCATGTTGATCTAAAAAAAGCAATATAAACTCCAAATTCTTATGTAGTTCATACAACATATTGAAAAATAGGGTTAAAATCATTTTTGATCTCATAATGGTGTCTTCCGATTTTGGTCGTCTCATAATTAACACGATTTTCAATTTAGTTCCCCAATTTGAAAATCCGTTCCATTTCAATCCAATTTTGGTGAATTTCATCAAAAATTGTTACATGTCAAATTCTTATTTGTGGAATGCCGAAATCAAAATCCTAATAAGAATTTGATACATGATTCTTAAATTGTAAAACTAAATTGAAAATCGTGATAATTGTCATAGTGAAATTGAAAGACATTGTAGTCATGAGATCAAAATGATTTGAAGAGCATAAAAGATGGAAAAATGTAATATTTGAATGACAATTACTTTATTCAAACTCATTGAACATTACAAAAGATCGGTGAGTAGCCCACAGAGACACAAGTGCACATAGTTGAAAGAACAAAAAAAATGGAGTCAGTTGTGTTAAAAAAAAAAAAGAATCAGATGAATCAGCATTTGGGAAGATCGGACGGTGGAGGAAGAAGGTTCTGATTGGGGAGTTTTCCATCCAAGACAAGCCAGGCCATCTTCAAACCCCAGCTTGTATGAACTTCCAAATGACAATGCATGAACCACACTCCTGGATTATCCGCTACGAACCGGATTGCAACCCAGCCACCCGAGGGTACTCCCACCGTGTTCCTCTCGACCGGGTCCACCAGGTTGAACCCATTCGGGTCGTGAACAGGGTCGTAGTTTCCGAAGCCCTGGCCCACGACGAAGAAGTTGAATCCATGGAGATGGAGAGGATGGCTCTCTGCTCCGAGAATGGAAGTATCCTGCATCACCAGCTCCACACTGGTGTTGTAGGGCAACACCATGAGCTTCGTCCCGTTTCCGACCATGGTGTTATTGGGAGGAGTATCCGCAGTGTAGTTGAACCAGTGGAGCGGGTTGATGGGGAAATCCGGGGTGTAGACCGGCCCGGACCGGCCCGTGTAATGGGCCTCCAGAAGAGCTGTTGTTGGCTGCACGTACGACACGTTGCTGACAGAAGCTGCAAACCTGGTGCCATTAGGGCCCTGACACGTGGCAGTGGTGCAGGGTTTGGTTCCCAGTCCTACGGTGAATAAGAAGTGTTTGTCGGGTTTCTGTGGGACGTTTGCGGGGAAGTTGGTGTTGGCCAAGCTTCGTAGCTTCTTAGTGAAGTTGGTGGCGAAAGAGGTGTCGTTGAGAGGTGGGAGGATTGGTTTGTAGACTGGAATAATATTACTATTAAGTGGCGATTCGTATTCTAAGATAGCTGCCACGGTGGAGTTGTCGAATGTGCCCTGTCCTGTCACGTACGGTCTAGCTGTCATCAGGAATTTAGCACCTGGGAATTCCGGTTTTGTTTTGATGAGTACGTTTGTCGTCTGTCCGGGCGTGATCAGAATGGTGTCTGTGTCGAATGGTTTGACGTAAACAGCGTCAGCATCGACAACTGTGAGGGTATGGTTGGCGATGCTGAAGAAGAGCTCGTCGTTGAGCGCAGCGTTGATGATGCGTAGCAGATAAGTCTTTGCAGTTTTAACCCTGAGCTTGAAAGTGTCTTTTGAAGAGCAGTTGTAGAAAGGGCCTGGAAGACCATTGATGGTGTATGCATCTGATACATTTGGACCTCCACCTGTTTGTAATGCATCTCTGATTATGGCTTCTGGATCACTATTGAACCATTCTCCTGCATAAACATCAATATTTAATATTATATATGTTTCATCTCGTATTTAGTTAATTGGCTAAATAAATCTTAATTAAATAACTACCGAATATGATGGGAACTTCCTTGTATGGTTTTTGGAAAGGATAAGGTATTTGTTTCTTGGGAAGGATAATGATCGGGCCATAAAGAGTGGATCGAAGCCATGAAATGTGCGCGTGCCACCAAAGGGTGCCACGTTGGCCAACAATGGTGAAATTGTAGACATAGCTCTGCCCAGTTTGAATGGGGCATTGAGTAACATATGCTGGTCCATCTGCCCATCCACTCCTTATTTGTCTAATCCCATGCCTGTGTGTAGTGTGTATAACATTAATTTCATATATACATTTATTTATTTTCTTTCAAATAATATTGCTGCATCAATTAGTAATGATATGTATACCAGTGGATGGTGATGTTGTTCGAAACATGGTTGGTGACTTTTATAACCAGCCTATCGCCTTCCCTTGCTACTACACGAGGCCCTGGAAATTCCCCGTTCACGGTTACAATGCTTCTTGTGTGGCATAATCGTGTCACGTTTTGCATCTTGATCTGTAAAAAATATAATGAATAATATTATGTAACGTCTATATATGTAGACAGACAACTGGAAAGGCAAAAAATTATTATATGATATAAAAAAACGAGACATACGTTGAAATCGTAATGTCTGGTGATGGCTTGTACATGGTGAGGAAGGAAGGACAATGCAATGGATGCAGCAAACAATGTTATAGAAACTACTACTAATGGAGAGACACCACCCATTTTCACTTTTTTTGGAAGGTTTAAGATATGAATATGAAGAGTAGTATATTGAACTTATTCTTGTTTTGTTTTGTGGTACTTTTAGAACAATGCCACTCTTGAGATTTTATAGGGGGGTGTTTTGTTGATTAGGTGATGAATAATTGATTATTTAAAATGTCTGGAAAATGGAAAATACTCAACAGAAGAAAAAGAAATTAATAAAAATATAGATTAATTTGTTGGACCTACACTAGTGTAGTTGGAACACAAACATTAGAGTGGTGTCAAAGACATTTCTTTAAATTACAAACATTTTTTTGGCAAAGTCTCAGAGTTAGGCTGTGTAATGCTTTCCCCCTTTTTTGAGGGAAAAGAAATGGACGATTACCTACAATCATGAATAGCTCCTTCAACTATCATCATTACAACTTTCTCTAGTAGGCTTTTAAATTCATCAATATTCCATTTTAATTTCTAAGATTCTCATATTTTCATTTATGGTAATTTGATCTGTTAAACGTACTTTTAAAGGTCAATCAAGTGAGGTGATGAAACTGCCAATGTTACCGCTGGTGTGCGACTCGACTGTGAAGAGGAGTTGTCGGTAGGATTTGAGATTGAGACGACGAAGGACAACAACATTGATGACACAATAACATTGGAAGATGATGAGCGATAGAAGTTAGTAAAAATACTAAAATTACAACATTTGAAAAGATATTTGATTCCGTTACTATGTTATTATATACAATTGAATTACATATACATTTTTTTACATAAACATATTATTGATTCATAAGGTTACTTTATTAAGAAATACAATGTGACTTCAATTATATGATTTATAATTGATCAAAATAATTTCATTTTAGTTTGATTCTACTCAACAAAAGTATAAGATTTATAACTGATGTTGTCACTTTAATTACATATAATGTGATTTACAAGACATTGTATGTACTGACAAGTTTTTTTTCTATTAACTTCATTATTTGTAGGTTTGAAAATTGATTAATTCTAAAGTTGATCTAGTATGAATTGACAATTTTTTCTATTAATTTCAAACCAAATTGTTAACTGTAATATGATTAAAGATTAAAATCAATGACACTATTTTATGCCTAAAATTATAATGCCAATATATTTACACAAAACAAGTAAATATATATATATATACACACACAATCCAATAATATAGTAACTACAATTTAGTGACTTACACTATACTATATTTCAAAATATGTATCTGTTTCTGCTTATAAAGATCAGATTAAATTAATTTCCAAAAAAATAAAATAATATTATATTAATGACGTTGATGGTAATTAAGGAAAATCAAATAATTTATAGAGAATAAATTATGTTTTAATGACCAATATTTTAGGATGCACGAAATCAAAGTGTGAAAAATTGTAATTAATATTTTTTTTCTATTTTAATTATTTACTTTATAATTATTAATGTTATCAATTGATATAATCTAAACCTTAACAGCAGAAGAAGATATATGTGTTTTTGAAATACAATAGAGTAAGTTACTAATATAGTTACTAATTTTTGTAAGGTGTAAAAAGGACAACAATTAAAGTGGATGATAATAGATAAACTCAAATTAAATGTGGAATACCATTGTTTTTAGGACACAATCTAAAAAAAAAAATTTGGGGAAAAAATCTTAATATTTGATAGTATTGAAGATCACAAAATTAATGATATTTTCTTTTTCTATAATTTGAAATCCACCACAAAGATTTATAGAGCAAATATATTGATTGACTATATATTAATTATATTTAGCCTTTTCAAATCATCAATATTAGGTTGCATTTATCATCATTGTACATTTCATATATATTGAAAAAGAAAATCAATTACAAAATCAATATGTAGATATAATGATATATAATTAAGTTAATTATATGCACAATCCCAAGACTGTAACTTTAAAGAAATAATTAATATGGACATATTTAGACAAAACAATAGTATAATTGTAATTACATTTCAACAATTATATGTCATTATATCTACATATTGATATTGTAATTGATTTTCTTTTTCAATATATATGAAATGTTCAATTAATGATGATAAATGCAGCCTACTATTGATGATTTGAAAAGGCTAAATATAATTAATAGTTAATCAATATTTTTGCTCTATAAATCTGTGTGGATTTCGAAATTTACAAAAAGAAAATATCATTAATTTTGTGACCTACGATACTAAAGATATTAAGATTTCTTTCCCAAAAAAATTGTTTAGATTGTGTCGTAAATGCAATGATATTCCACATTTAACTTGACCTTATCTATTATTATCCACTTTAATTGTTGTCCTTTTACACCTTATAAAAATTAGTAACTACAATTTAGTAACTTACTCTATTGTATTTCAAAAGCACATTTATATTCTTTGCTTTTAAAGATTAAATTATATTAATTAATAACATTAATGATTATAAAGTAAATAATTAATCCCTCCGTCCCACAAAGATAGGTCTGCATACTATTTTCGTCCGTCCCATAAAGATAGGCCTGTTACTATATTAGTGTGGTTTTTAACTTGTAATTTCATATATGCCTTTATTTATTTTTTAGGGAAAAAAAAGTTGCATTGAATGTGTGGTCTTCATTTGTTAATTTTTGACAAATTCCCATAATCATTTCGTATTTCCAAATTTTCATTAATGATTAAATTGAATTACCACTACACTAATCAATAAATGCTCATTTTAATTCATGTTCATTGTTAAAATGTGCAAAAAAAAAAAAAAACTAATACTCCATGCTTATAATTTGGACGGATTCTTTGAATTATTTAGCTCAAAATATGCGAAAATTTAAATTGGAGTAGAATTTGAGTTTCAAATTTTGTTGAAAAAATTTAGTTGTCTCTCTTCTAAATTTGAGTTGCAATTTTTGTTTAAATTTTTTAGTTTCCTCTCTTCTAAATTTTTTTAGTTGCCTCTCTTTCTTGAAAGTAGAAAAATGTATCTTGAGACAAACAATATCATTAATGCAATATTATAAGTGTGAAAATAATTTTTGTTTCAATTAATGAAACTTCAAATTGGAGTAGAATTAATTTTTTGAACAATTAATGTATGATAAGGGTATAACTGGAACTTCAATTTTTTTTTTAATCCGTGTGAAAATAAAACTAGGCCTATCTTTGTGGAAGAGAGGGAGTATTATAGAAAAGAGTAGGTCTTGTGTGAGACCGTCTCACGGATCCTATTCCGTGAGACGGGTAGGGTCGGATCGAAGTATTACATGATACATACAAAAGTATTACATGATATATATAAAAGTATTACCTCATATACATAAAGGTATTACATGATATTAAGTTATATGATTTTTTCAAAAAGTATTACATGATATACATAAAAGTACTACCTAATACACACAAAAGTATTACATATTACACAATTCACGCACGAGGAAGAAGAGCACCTGGGCGCCTAGTTAGGATCCGCGCGTTTTTGTGTTGACCCGACCCGACCCAATTCGGGTCATTATCCCATAATACAAAAGTATTACTTGATATACATAAAAGTATTACTTAATACACATAAAAGTATTACATATTTTCTTATAGTCTGACTCAACTCAAAACGCATTCTATAATACAAAGTATTACCTAATATACATAAAAGTATTACATAACACACACAAAAGTATTACATAATTTTTATGTTTGACCCGACCCTATCCGTCTCACGGAATGGGATCCATGAGACGGTCTCACCCAAGACTTTGTCTATAGAAAATGTATATATTACATTTTTTCGCACTTCGATTTCGTGCAACCGGAAATATATTGGTCAGTAAAACATAATTTATTCTCTATTAATTATTTACATTTCCTTATAGTTAACATCATTAATGTAATATAGTTTTTTTTATTTTTTTGAAAATTAATTTAATATGATGTTCAAATGCAGAAAAAAATACATTTTTTTGAAAACATATGTAGCTACAACAATAATCATAAAATTTATGGTTTGCAATTTTAATTCTCTACTCTTTAACTGGACTACGTCACTACAGTTTGCAATTCTGTTTGAAATTAATAGAAAATTTTGTCATGTCATATTTAATCATCTTTAGAATTATTCAATTTTGCTGTATAAAAAAAAGAAGAAGAATTTATCAATTTTCAAACCTATATATACAAATAATTAAATTAATAGAAAAAAAATATGTCTGGTAAATCGCATTGTACGTAATTAAAGTGGCAACATCAATCATAGATCTATTACTTTTGTTGACCCTTTCACAAAAATCAGACTAAAATAAAATGATTTTGATCAATTAGTAAATGTTCTAGTTGAAATCACAGTATATTTCTTTATAAGTGAAACATTATGAATCAATAATAGGTTTTTGGAAAGAATTATATATCCAATTAATTTGTATAGCATCAAATAGTAATAGAGTCAAATAGTACCTTTTCAAATTTTGTAGTTCCAGTATTTCACATTGTATCTATGTTATTTCACATTGCATCAGCTACATCAACAACCTCTGTCGTCTGATCAATCTCAAGTTTTGTTGTTGCCACACTTCTCCACAGTTGAGTCGTACACCAACACCATTAGCAACAACTACTAATTCATCGACAATGTCCTATCGCAAGTCGTCGCCGAGTGCCGATTATTGGCCACCGTGTGCCTCAACTTCTTTTTTTTTCTAGTTGTTTTAAGAATAACAAAAAATGCAATTTTTGCCCTAAATAAATAGCGTTCAAGTCACGTAATTTACATCAGGTTGGAAAAATAGTTAGTAAATGGGTTTAGTTGCAAATAAAAATCTCCTAGACTCTGAAATGCAAAATGTAAAATTGGTCATACTTCATATTATTATTTGATTTTAATGACTCAATATAAATAAATTTCTTCAACAAGGGGAATAATTATCTTACCCCAATATATATATATATATATATATATATATATATATATTTTTTTTTTTAATTTTTTTTTTTGACTTTCATTATCACTTTCTCCCTTCTCTTGCACAATAACAAAAAATGAAAAATAATTTTTAATATCATCCTGTAATGAAATAATATAAAATGTATATATTGTCACTAGGATTTTTTTACCGACTGCTCAAAGATATGATCACTGCAAAAAGTGAAGACAAACACTCATTTTCATCACCTTACTTTGTTCTTTCTTTAAAAGTAAGTTTAAGAGATCAAATAAACATAATTGAAAGTATGAGAATCTTAGAAATTAAATGGAATATTAATGAATTTAGAAGCCTGCAGAAATTATGATAGTTCTATTCTATGTATACACATACTTCCAATTTTAATATTTTAATTTCCCGAATTGTTAATTAAGGACAATTTCATTAATTTATTGATTTGTTGATAAATCAAAATACAAGTTGTTTGTCAATTCCATAATCTAACTATGATTATAAACTAATATAAATTAACAGAATAATGATCAATAATCATTACTGAATATGAACCAATTTAAATTCAGAATAAACAATAGATAAAATGTATAACAGGTGGTTTTAAAGTTTATAAAAAAATAAACATAAGATAAAATACAAATTTAATTAATATGGCGGTTGTGTGTCAAAGGCAGAACCATTTTTTCCTCTTCAACATCCAAACCTATAAATAGTAATGTATTTATAGTTAGATAAAGGGGGAAAAACTACTCATTGAAGTTTAGCAAATGACATTGTATATAATGCATGTAGCGATGCCAGTTTATAAATCATGGAAATAAAACGGAAATGAAAATATTTTGATTTGGATATTAATATAAGTGACATTGTTTTTCTTCATAAATGAAACACTATTGATTAATAGTAGGTTTTGGGAAAATAAATTTAATTATAACTAAATAATATCAAATAATTGTCCTTATATTTGCTTTCCATTTTTCTCACGTGGTAATATATGAATTTTTTTGTTTCCGTATTAACCTATAATGGAATAACATGAGTCTTAAATATTAAACTAAAATTGAATAGTCCTATAATAAATGTATTAGTATTATTTTGAACATTCTTTGCACATTGCACATACACCAAAAAGATTCTACAAAAGTTATTTTTACAAGGTATTGTAATTTCTTTTTATCATAATAAATATTGCAACTTTTTAAGTTTTTTTCTCGTCTTAATTATCCTTAAGATGAACATGAAATATAGGTACCTATGTAACACCATCTAATATATCACTATTTTTTTTTAAAGTCAAATAGTCAAAACAAATCTAAATATTTTCGAGTTTTTGCTATTTTAGTCAATTCTATGAGTTGTCAATTTAGCCATATTACAGTCAATTAGTTGCAATTTTAGCTAAATTTCAATTTTAGTCAAAATTAAATTGTATATGTCCTACATGATGGACACATGGATAAAAAAATCATTTACACCTCATCAAAAATGAAAAAAAAAAAAACAATTGATGAGGTGTTTACGTTTTGGTCATGGAAACCCCCAACTTCCTCAAATTCATTATTGTCTCCGCCGTATTGGCGACGACATCAGGGCCGATGCCGTATTTGTTATGGTTTATGTTTATTGCACTTGCTTGATTAAGTGGAAATTATTACAAGAGAAAATATATAGAAAAATGAAAAATAAAATAAAAAATTTGATGAGGTGTTTATTTTAATTATTTTTCTTTTCTTTATATTTTTTTTCATTTTTGATGAGGTATGAATGATTTCTTTATCCATGTGTCCGCCATGTAGGACATATACAATTTAATTTTGACTAAAATTGCAACTAATTAGCTATAATATGACTAAATTGACAACTTTTAAAGAATTGACTAAAATATCAAAAATTCGAAAAAGTTTGGATATATATATATATATATATATTTTTTTTTTGGCTATTTGGCCTTCTTTTTATAGTTGTTGTATATTATATGATATTTATTACTTAAAAAAACAAGCAACTTTTTGAATAAATATCCCTAATCTCTTGCATTACTGAGATACATTTTGGTGTCTTCACATTAATGAAAGAGTTTGAATGAATATTTCATCATTTCCACAATATGAGGCGCAGTTAAATTGTGTCTTTTACGTCTTTGACGCTGTTTGTTATTCATTAATTTCTAGTGGTTCTTTTTTAGACAAAAAAAAAAGTAATTAATGTTAATTTATCATAAGGTAATTAGATAAAAATAACTCTTCTTGTTTCAATTAAATATAAATAAAACAATAAAATGAATTTATTGTCGCATGTTGGGTTAAATATAATAGTCCATGGGATAATCACACTTGGAAGAATTAGAACTATTGCACACACATCAAGAAGTTTGTAAATTGTATAGTGTCATTTTTACTCTAAATGAACTTGCCGATAATGGAAACTGGAAAGCTGCCTATTAATTTGTTTTAAAAATAAACAATTTTTTTTGCACGTGATCTGCACACTAATGCAACACCTTTTATCTCTTCCTAGTTCGATCTACTTATATTTGTTGTTCAAAAGTCGTAGTTTTCTATTATGGTGGTGGCAATAGTAGATAATGGGGTCCGGTTTAGGATAACATTTACCCTTCTATACTTGTGTTCGGAATCCCATGTAATAACGGGTGGTTTTTATAACATTAAAATAAGTAAAAGTTAATCAGAATATAGTTTAAGAAAATTATCACACCCATATAGATTAATTTCATATACATACATTGTTTGAATTGTTAGAGCTTGACGTCATGCGAAGATCGTGCGTGTCTCTTTAGAGAGAGAGAAGCTTTGGGAGTGTGTGTATGTATATGTATGCATATAGAGTGTAAGAGTTCTACTTTTTAAATGTACGAAAAACATGGACGTAATTAATAATTAAATATATGGTACTAATATTTATCGCAATACTGTATTGAGGAGTTATCTAAATTTTCAAATACAATCATTTTCAAGAAGTGTGTTCGTGCATTAACTAAGCAGGATGTGTATATAATTAAGCTTATGAGGAAATTTTTGTTCAAACATTTATTTACTTATTAAATGGTAGTTCTATACACTTTTACTTTTAACATCTTCATTAAATTGTTAATTATAACGAAAATTAAATTAATTTTTTGATTAACCGATTATAAGTTGTTTGTCAACCATGCATAGCCTAACTATGATTAAGAATTACAATTAAATTAATAATGATTAGTAATGAAAAGTGAACTAGAACTCCAAATAAATAAAATACATGGTTTTTTTATGTTTATAAATAATAAGAACAAAAGGTAAAATACAAATTTAATATAAGGTGGAGGTCGTGCATCAAAGAAAGAAACAATCATTTTACTTCTTCAGTCTTCAACCTGTAAATAAAAATGATCTATTTATAGTTAGATAAATGATTTTAAAAAAGGTTGTAATTAAAAACAAACAATTGAAAACAATAAACTCACCGAAGTTTAGTAAATGACATTATACACAATGAATGTAGCAACGCCGGTCATAGATCGGAAAGTTTTATTGACCAATTCATGGGAATAAAACTGAAATTAAAAGATTTTGATAAGAAAATTAATACAAGTCATGTTATATTTCTTCATAAGTCAAACAATATTATTGATTAATAGCAGAGTTTTTTAAAATAATTTTATATCTAAATCAATTGTATAATATCAAATAATAATGAAATGTTTTTATTACCCGTATGGTGATAAAACATGAAAAGTTTTATTACCCGTATCAACCTATAAAAGCCTAAAATATTAAACTAAAATCGAATGGTTCCAAGTTAAAAATATTAAACAAAAATTGAATAGTTCTGTAATAAATATATTAGTATTAATATATTGCACACTCTGTGCACATTGCACATACTCTAAAATTCTACAAAAAGTTATAATCACACACTATTCTAATTTCTTTTTATCAAAATAAATACTACAATTACATTTCTTATGTTATTTTTTTAAAAATTCTTCTTGATCCTTAAGCTTAATATGCAATATAAGTATTTATATAAGATCATCTTTTCTAATCACTTATTCTCTTTATAATTGTTATGTATTATGTGTAATATTTTTAATAAGCTAAATTATAAAAACAGAACATGCAACTTTTAGAGATAGAAGATAACTAACCTCTTGCATTTCTAAAATATTTTCATTTTTTTCTTCACACCGGAATAGTTGAAATGAATATTTCTTCATTTCCAAAACCTGAGATGCAGTCAGATTACGTCTTCTGCGTCTTTGATTACGTTAACTGATATCTACTGGTTCCAGCTGGGAAAAAAATAATGTGAATTTATCAAAAGTTAACTAAATAAAAATAACAAAAATATAAACGAAATGCTAAAATAAATTTATACCCTCTTCAATTTATCTTTTAACCTTTTCCCCTTCATTAACAAAGCAAAGTGATAAAAATATTGGGAGAAAAAAAAATACAAAAGGAAATAAACTAGTTACAAAATAAATTACTTAAGTACATGAAACAAAACCTAACAAAAATAAAAGAAGGGAATAAAAAAAAGTTTTCCGTTGTTTTTTTCTAACATTTCCAACGATAATTCCAGATGAAATAATTCTTTTCCAAAACTATTTTCAGCACACAATATCTCAAAGTAAGTAAACAATTTATTTTAAAAAAAGCAGACTTAATTTTTGAAAAATAAAATCTAATTTTATTAGTGAAAATAGGATTTTCAATTTAATTTATAAAGAAAACTAAGTGTGTGTGTATATATATATAAATATATATTGTGTGTATCACATAGTAAAATTACTAGTGATGAAAAAATTATATAGACATCAAAATTTTTATTGGCAAATACGTATTTTCCTTATTGTTTTTGCTTATGTCCAATTATGTCAAATAAAAATAGTTGTAAAAGGGAAAACATTATCAATTATAGAATGAATTAGTATATACATCCACAATTTTTTAAACACAATGCAATAGTTAAATGAAAAATAAATAAATTGTTGGGGTAATCAATCTGGAAACCGAAACGGATCTGCAATTCAACACCAAAAACCAGTTCGAACACCTCGAACCCAAAAGAATGAAGAAAAACAAACAACCAATCGAGAACACAAAGGATTTAACGTGGTTCGGCTTGAATATGCCTACATCCACGGAGAAATCAACCTCACTAATCACTTGAATAAGAATCAATTGTTTACAACACAACAAGAAAGAAACTATGAATAGCAAAACCTAGCTAAACACTCTGATTTTAGACTTTCTCTCTCTACAACAATTGCTCTCAACTCTTGTCTAATCTTATGAGAAATGAGATGATCTCTTTCTTTCTATAAGGCTAAGTCTGAAAATCCCGCTCAATATCAGTTGTGAGCTGAGTTCGTCAGATCGCCTGCATAACCGTCTTGCTCCTCCGACGAGCTCAGCGAACTGTTTCCTGCAAAACTAAAACATAACAGAAAAACAGAAAACCGTTAGTTTAAAACCGCGCTTCCTTTAAATTCGAACTTTCAGCGAACTCTATGAAACTTGACGAACTTAGACGAACTACAACTTATAGTTCTCTACTTATTCAGTTCGTCTTCTTCATTTTTCTGTTCACTCTTGTTTGATCTGTTTGATCCATGCTTACATATCATCACTCTCCACCTTAAGCATGATTAAACTCTTTTAAACTCATTACTTTCTTAAGTAATATTGGTAGCCGATCTACCTTTAAGTCCGATAAGAGACAAACATAGTTCGAACTTAGCAGTTGGCAGTGCCTTGGTGAACACATCAGCTGGATTCTTTTCGGTTGGTATTTTCCGAACTTCAATTTCTTCATTTTCTATGATATCTCGGATGAAGTATAGTCTGATATTTATGTGTTTCGTCCTCTCATGATATCCTTGATGCTTCGACAAATGTATAGCACTATAATTATCACAATTCACTGTGACCTTATGTTGATCAAATCCGAACTCCTTTAGTATTCCCTGCAGCCACATTGCCTCTTTGATTGCTTCGGTTAAAGCAATAAATTCTGACTCCGTAGTTGACAAAGCCACTACTTATTGATGTGTAGTTTTCCAACTTATCGTTGTGCCGAATAGAGTAAACACATACCCTGTAAGCGATTTTCTTGAATCCACATTTGACGCATAATCCACATCCACATAACCAACTAAAGGATTCAATGTATCAATCGATCTCTTAAACAACAAACCATGTTCCACAGTTCCATTCAGGTATTTCATTACTCCTTTTGTTACCTCCCAATGAGCAATGCCTGGATCTGCCATATATCTACTGATTAAGCTCATCGAATGAGCTAAGTCTGGCCTGCAACATACCATGACATACATGATGCTCCCTACTGCATTCGAGTAAGGAACCTTCCTCATCTGATCTGCTTCTTTTTGATCTTTGGGACACTGGTCTTTGGACAATCTAACATGTTGTCCGACTGGAATCGAAGTTCTCTTCGACTGATTCATCTGATACTTTATTAGAACCTTCTTAAGATAAGTACTAAGATCTAGAAAGACTTCACCATGATCTCTGTTCCTCCTGATGTTCATACCTAGCATTCTTTTGGCTTCGCCTAAATCCTTCATCTCAAATTCAGAGTTAAGCAAACATTTGATATGATTCAAATTTGAAATAGAAGTGCTAGCAACTAGCATATCATCAACATATAACAGTAAGTAGGTGTGTGAGGTGTTAGTTTCATGCTTAAAATAAACTCATTGATCATATTTACTTTTAATGAACTTAATCATTTTCATATAATCATCAAACCTGAGGTACCATTGCCTTGGACTTTGTTTGAGACCATACAAGGATTTCTTCAATAAGCAAGCTTTTTGATCTTTGTTCTCCACATCCAAACCTTCTGGAATAGTCATGAATATCTTCTCTTTCAGTTCGCCATGTAGGAACGTTGTGGTAACATCTAATTGGTGAAGTTCCATGTCGAATTGAGCCACCATTGCAAGTAGCATTTTGATAGAACAGTGTTTCACAACTAGAGAGTATATTTCAATATAGTCTATGCCCTCCTTTTGAGTGAATCCTCTTGCTACGAGCCTGGCCTTGTACCTGATCTTATCACTCTTGAAAGCTTCCACTTTCTTCTTGAATATCCACCTACAACCAACAAGTTTCTGACTTGTAGGTTTATCAACAATTTCCCAAGTTGAATTCTTGTTTAATGAATTCAGCTCGTCCTGAATTGCAATCTTCCACTTTTCTCTTTGCTTGTAGTTCATGGCTTCAATGTAGTTGTTCAGTACATGGAACTCTACTTCTTGAGCTGCAACCAAAACAAAAGAAACATTGTTAGCATTAAACCTTGAAGGTGGTTTGATATTCCTCTTTGTTCGATCTCTGACTAATTGGTAGTTCGTCAATTCATGTTCTTTATCAGTAGCTTCATTGCTTGAATCTCCTTGCTCCTCGTCAGTGTTTTGATCGATCTGAGCATCCTGGTTAATATTGGAATGCTCCACCTCAAGCTCTAACCTGTCATTCTCATCAATACACTGTAGGTTAGATTCAAGTTTATTTAAAGACATTTTAAACTCATCGAACACCACATCTCTACTAATTATGCACTTGAGATGATCTTTTTCATAGCACCACAACTTGTAGCCTTTAACTCCATTGGGATAGCCAAGAAAAACACATTTTAAGGCTCTTGGCTCCAGTTTGTCTTGTTTAATGTGTGCATATGCCTGACAGTCGAACACTTTTAAGCCTGTGTAGTCCGCAACATTTCCAGTCCACCTCTCTTGAGGTGTTTTGAACTTTATTGCTGATGACGGACTCCTATTGATTAGATATACTGTTGTTGTGGCAGCTTCTTCCCAGAAGCTCTTCGGCAAGCCCGAACTTGATAGCATACACCTGACCTTGCCAAGAATAGTTCGGTTCATCCGCTCAGCTAACTCGTTTTGCTGTGGTGTGTTCGGAACCGATCTGTGCCTTGTAATATCTCTATCCCTGCAAAAAGAATTAAACTATTCGGAAACAAATTCCAAACCATTGTCAGTTCGTAAACACTTGAGTTTCTTCCCACTGGAGTTCTCCACCTCATTCAACCACTTCTTGAACCTGATGAAAGTCTCATCCTTGCTCTTCAGAATGATTATCCATACTTTCCTTGAGTAATCATCTATCAATGATAGAAAGTATTTTCCTCCACTCCTCGTATGAACCTTCGTAGGTCTCCATAAGTCTGAGTGAACATACTCAAGAGGTTCCATGGTCGAATGAGTTCCAGTGGTGAACTTGATCCTGTTCGCCTTTCCAAGGATACAATGTTCACACAGATCTAAAGTAGTAATCTTATCTTTGCCGAACATTGATTGCTTGCTGAGTTCCTGAAGTCCTCTAATGCTCATATGCCCAAGTCTTCTATGCCATAAAAAAGTTCGATCCATTTTCTTTACGGACTAAGCTTCACCAGTTGCAACACATCCTTCTAGATAATATAGTTCATTCTTCTTGTGGCCTCGAAGAACAACTTTGGAATCCTTCGTAACCTCCATCAATCTTCCTTGTGCTTGCAATCTGTAGCCTTAAGAGCCAAGCATACCTAAGGATATAAGATTTCTCTTCAATTCTGGTACGAATTGAACATTAGTGAGAACTCTCACTACTCCGTCGAACATCTTTAGACGAATAGATCCAATTCCTTTGATCTCGCAGGTTTTGTTATTCCCCAACATCACAGCTCCTTCATCTCTCAATCTTAGATCGTGGAACCAATGTTTTATGGGACTCATGTGAAACGAACAACCTGAGTCTAGGATCCAACTATTAGTAATATCTTGAGTAGTGATTACAAGTACCTCGATAGAGTTATATCCATTAGTCGAAGTGGTTGCCTCTCCAGTCTGATTAACTTGTTTTCCATTGTTGTTCGCCTTATCAGATTGGAGCTTCTTATACTTGAAGCAATCTTTCTTGAAATGCCCAGGTTTATAGCAATGAAAACATCGTTGACCTTCAATGTCATCCTTTGATTCCTGACTTTGAGTGACACCTTTCTTGAATTGAGGTTTAGATCCCTTCTTGCTGTGAGCTTTCTTCTAAGACTTGTGTTTAACCACCAAACCCTCAGCTCCTCCTATCAGCTTCAAATTTGAATCCTTTGAGAGCTCTTTAGTCTTCAATGCGGTGATAACCTCTTCCAAGGTTATCGAATGTTGCCGACCATAGAGAACTGAATCACAGAAGTTCTCGAACGTTTTTAGAAGAGCACTTAGTAACATGAGCGTCTTATCCTCTTCTTCCAAAATGACTTCCATATTCTCCAGATCATCAAGAATTCGTCTGAATTCATCCAGTTGATCAAGAAGAGGTCGATTCTCCATTACCTTGAAGACATACAGCCTTTTCTTCAAATACAAACGATTAGCCAAAGTTTTAACCATGTATAACTTCTCCAATCATTCCCAAACACCCTTTGCTATTTCGATCTTGGCCACTTCCCGAAGGATTTTGTTATCCAGACTTAGGATTATCATGATGTGCGTCTTATCCATCAAAAGAACCTTCTGATCGTTCTTCATCGCCTCTGGAAAGGCTTCTATGCCCTGCAAAACCGCTGCAACTCCCTGTTGAACCAACATAGCTTTCATCTTGATCCTCCATAGCCCGAAGTCACCAGATCCATCGAATTTCTCAACTTTAAAACGTGTTGAACCCATCTCCGATCGTTGGTTTTCCACAGACGGTGCCAATTGTTGGGGTAATCAATCTGGAAACCGAAATGGATCTACAATTCAACACCAAAAACCAGTTCGAACACCTCGAACCCAAAAGAATGAAGAAAAACAAACAACCAATCGAGAACACAAAGGATTTAACGTGGTTCAGCTTGAATATGCCTACATTCACGGAGAAATCAACCTCACTAATCACTTGAATAAGAATCAATTGTTTACAATACAACAAGAAAGAAACTATGAATAGCAAAACCTAGCTAAACACTCTGATTTCAGACTTTCTCTCTCTACAACAATTGCTCTCAACTCTTGTCTAATCTTATGAGAAATGAGATGATCTCTCTCTTTCTATAAGGCTAAGTCTGAAAATCCCGCTCAATATCAGTTGTGAGCTGAGTTCGTCAGATCGCCTGCATAACCGTCTTGCTCCTCCGAGCTCAGCGAACTGTTTCCTGCAAAACTAAAACATAACAGAAAAATAGAAAACCGTTAGTTTAAAATCGCTCTTCCTTTAAATTCGAACTTTCAGCAAACTCTGTGAAACTTGACGAACTTAGACGAACTACAACTTATAGTTCTCTACTTATTCAGTTCGTCTTCTTCCTTTTTCTGTTCGCTCTTGTTCGATCTGTTTGATCCATGCTTACATATCATCATAAATAAATATTTTTTAAGAAACAAAATGCAGATCTGTTTTTGATTTATCATTAAAAAAGAAAAAAAACGTAGATTCTTCCCTATTAATTTTTTTAGATAAAATAAAAAAGGCATCAACTTGATTGTTTTTTTAAAGAAGTATTTATCTATCAACTACATATATATATATATATATAAAATGAACATCATAAATAATAAACTTAAGGAGGTTTGTTTCTTAATTAGAGAAAATCTAAAAAAAATGCTATTTGTATTTGTTGTTCAAATACCCTAACTTCTTGTCGTGGTGGTGATGGTTGTGGGAGATAGTAGCTAATGGGAATTGGATTCAGGACACCGTTTACCCTTTCACATTCAAATTCAAAATCCCATGTAATAACAGGTGGTACCTATAACATTAAAATGAGTAAAGTTAGTCAAAATATAATTTGAAAAAATAATCACACCCTAGCTCCCTCTCAACATACATATAGATTAATTTTATATACATACATTGTTGAATTGTTAGAGCTTGAAGCCATGTGAAGAGTAGAAATAGAGATTGTGTTGAGAGAGAGAAAGAGATCAGAGAGAGAAGCTAGATAGATGGTTGTGAGTGTGTGTATATATCTACGCACACATATATATAGTGCACGAGCTCTACTTTTTGAATATTGTTTCCTTTTTTTTCTTCCAAATTATTAACACATTTTAGATGAATTAAAATGATATTACTAATTAATGTGCATCTATTATAAAAAAAAATGAAAAATGAAATAAAAAATCAATCGTAATAAAGAAATGTGTACGTAGTTATCTTATTACTAATCTACGACATTGCAACTACATGAATGTTTTACTAGTGGAAACTTAAGAGTACGAAAAAACTGTAACAAGTTAGTTGAATATATGCTACTAGTTTGTCGTTTTGTTGTCGAATATGTCCGTACAATATGTATATTAATTAATATATCCTCATCTTCGTACGTAATTAAATGATAATTAGATACAAAAACAATAATACCAATATATTAGCTTGCAATTGGATTTCAACAATTATCATTATATCTACATATTGATTTTGTTTTTCGATATATATGAAATGTACAATGATGATAAATGCAACCTACTATTGATGATTTGAAAAAAACTGAATGTAATTAATATAGTCAATCAATAATTTTGGTCGATAAATCTTTGCGGTGGATTTCAAAATTTATAAAAAGAAAATATCATTAAATTTGTGATCTAGAATACTAATAGATATTAGAAAAATTTCCCCAAAAAAAATTGTTTAGATTGCTTCGTAAATGCAATGATATTCCAAATTTAATTTAAGATTATCTATTATCATCTACTTTAATTGTTGTCCTTTTACACCTTACAAAAATTAGTACGCAAAAACTTTTGTGCACAAAGTGCACGGATCCTAGATCCGTGCACCATAATTTGGTACACACCCAACCCACAATATATTTTCTCCAGCCCACCATAATATATATTTTCCAGCCCAATAATATTTATTTTCCAGCCCACATCCAAACAACAATTCATTTTCCTACCAAAACCCAATTGAAAAGCCCACAATATATTCTCTCTCTCACACACGCACAGACTATTTCGAAAAACTCGCGCGACTCAAAGTTGTAATCTTCTTCTCTCCACAGACTATATTCGAGAAACTTGTCTTCTTCTCTCTCACATTTAGTCACATTCAGAATTTCAGTTCGAAGTTGTAATCTTCTTCTCTCCGCAAACCTAATTCGAAGCGCAAACCTTGTTTCGAAGTGCGATTTCAGTTCGAAGTTGTAGTCCTTCTTCTTTGCGGTTTGTTCTTCAACCCCGATTTCTGTAAGTTTCTGAGATTTTGTTTAAACCTTACATGCAATCGGTTTAAAAGTTAAACATTATGCCACTTTTCTTTCTAGTTTTCCCCCAATTTCAATCTCGAAAACATTTTTTGATTTTGAATTTGTCTATTTAACCCTACATGCAATTGTATTTCAATCATCTAATATACTGTTTGTTTCTACATTTTAGGTTTTCATTGTCTGGATTTTGATTTACTTTCTTCAACGGTAAGTTTTCTGAATTTTATTTTGTTTTTCGAGATTTATTTTTACACTTCGTGTTCTATATTTTTTTTCACCTTTCTGTGTTATTCGCGCGTATGTGTTGTGTGTTCTTCGCGCATTTTGTTTTGTGTGGTTTTGACATATTATTGAATCTCTGAAAATGACTTTATAAGTGTGATTTTGAACAGGAGAAGATATACCATTTGCAATATGAGAGGTTTTTCATTCTGTTTTTCACATATTTGCATGTGTCTCTGTTTTTTATGTGTTTCTTAGATTAGTAAAGTATTAATGAAACAGTCTTAGTGTATTTTGTTATACAGTATTAGTGTAATTGTTATACAGTATTAGTGTATTTTCTTCAATCCTGATTTTATGTAAGTTTCTGTTATTTTGTTTAATTAAATCTTACATGAAATTGGGAGAAATAATGTAGTAGTTCAGTATATATGTTCTCTGATAGATGCTGAATACTGAATGGGAAAAGTTTTTACCTAAGAAAATATGTATGCTCCTTCTGCTCTTTGAATTTTGTGTTTTTGTTTGTTTGAAGTTTAAACAGTGAGATTATGTTTGACTATTGATGCTTGCAATGTTATACAGTTTCCAAGATGAAAACCAGGATGTCAAAGAGTGATGCAGTTGTCGAATCATCTAAAAGGCCAGTGAAAAAATATTTGAAACAAATTGCGCAGAAAAAGAAGGCTCCGAAGAAGGAAGCCATTGACAAGAAATTGAAGAAGGAGTCCATTGACAACTTTTACTATGATGTTTGGTATGTACTCTGTTAATTCTTAAAGCTAATTCTGTTTATGTTTGATACTAATACTGTTAAGTCTTATAGCTAATATTGTTTATGTTTGATACTAATACTATTAAGTCTTATGGCTAATACTGTTTATGTTTGATACTAATACTGTAAAGTGTTATAGCTAATTCTGTTTATGTTTTGGTACTAATATTGTGAAGTCTTATAGCTAATATTGTTTATGTTGGATACTAATACTATTAAAAAACATGTATAATAATTTTTATGCTATTATTGTTTATGTTTGATACTAATACTGTTAAGTTTTATAGCTAATACTATTTATGTTTGATATTAATATTGTTAAGTCTTATGGCTAATACTGTTTATGTTTGATACTAATACTGTAAAGTGTTATAGCTAATTCTGTTTATGTTTTGGTACTAATATTGTGAAATCTTATAGCTAATTCTGTTTATGTTGGATACTAATACTGTTATAAAACATGTATAATAATGTTTATGCTATTCCTGTTTATGTTTGATACTAATACTGTTAAGTGTTATAGCTAATACTGTTTATGTTTGATATTAATACTGTTAAGTCTTATGGATAATACTGTTTATGTTTGATACTAATACTGTTAAGTCTTATAGCTAATTATGTTTATGTTTGATACTAGTACTGTGAAATCTTATAGCTAATTCTGTTTATGTTGGATACTAATACTGTTATAAAACATGTATAATAATGTTTATGCTATTGCTGTTTATGTTTGATACTAATACTGTTAAGTTTTATAGCTAATACTGTTTATGTTTGATATTAATACTGTTAAGTCTTATGGCTAATATTGTTTATGTTTGATACTAATACTATTAAGTCTTATAGCTAATTATGTTTATATTTGATACTAATACTATGAATTCTTATAGCTAATTCTGTTTATGTTGGATACTAATACTGTTATAAAACATGTATAATAATGTTTATGTTGTTGCTGTTTATGTTTGATACTAATACTGTTAAGTCTTATAGCTAATATTGTTTATGGTTGATACTGATACTGTTAAGCTTTATGGCTAATACTGTTTATGTTTGTAGCTTATAATGTTCATTATTTTTTTATTGGGCAGTGATTTTGTGACACAATCTAGGCCTAAGGGTCTACACAATTTGATCTGTCAGTTATCTGACAAGCAGAAGAAGGATATTACTGACATTGGTTTTGGTGGTTTGCTCTCTATGTCGATCACAAAATGTGCGAATCTTCATATGATTCGTTGGCTGGTGAGGAGCTTTAACGGAAGTAGTAGGATGTTGTCTGTAGGAAGAGACAAAAGTTTTGTGATCACTACAGATGATGTTCATGATGTGTTCATGTTGCCTAGAAATGTAGGTTCTCCTGTGATAAATTTTAATAAGCATGAAGATTCGGTATTCCTTAAGCATTTTAGGGATATGGGGGTACAAGCTAGTGTTCAGGTTAAAGTTTTATATGATTTGATAGTTAGTCGTTTTTCTTGTGGTGGTGATGATTTTAAAAGATTATTTGTTTTGTATGCTTTGTATTCATTTTTGACTCCAACTTGTAACAAAACAGTAAACATTAGTGTGTTGAAGTCATTAGAAGATGTTGATAGAATATCTCAGTTTGATTGGTGTGAATATATGTTGGAAAGATTGTGTGAAGGTGTTCATGTGTATAATAACACACAATCAAAAAATATTTCCGACTGTACAATCTTCCTGCAAATAGTCTATATGCATAGACTGAAGTGGAAAGGTGTTGCTGCACCTTCTTCACTACCTCTAATTCAGCATTGGAATGACGACAAACTGCATAAAAGATGCATTGAAGAGGCTGCTGTGGGATCGTATGGTGACGGTGAACTTGTATATGATGTGTATCCTATTAGCAAGAATGGGAAGAATGATGGAGAAGAGAAAGTGAATCAAGAAGGGGCCAAAAAGAGAGCTGTTGAGTCAAAAAGAGAAGAAAGTGGCCAATTTATCAGTTTTGAATTGATGAAGGATGAGATGAATGATGAACAAATAAAGATTTATGCCAAAGATGTAAGTTTTCTGACTTAATAGTGTTATATGAAATTTAAGTAATACTGTTATTATAAATTACTAATACTGTTAAGTATTAGTTAGTAATACTGTTAACTATTACTAACTAATACTACTTAGTATTACTTAGTAGTACTGTTAAGTATAACTCACTAATACTAAGCAGTATTATTTAGTAATACTGCTAAGTGTAAGTTAGTAATACTGTTAAGTATTAGTTAGTAATACTGTTAGTTATTACTATCTAATACTACTTAGTATTACTTAGTAGTATTGTTAAGTATAACTTACTAATACTAAATAGTATTAGTTAGTAATACTGCTATGTATAGGTTAGTAATACTGTTAGGTATTAGTTAGTAATACTGTTAACTATTACTAACGAATACTGTTTAGTATTATTTAGTAATACTGTTAAGTATTAGTTAGTAATACTGTTAAGTATAAGTTAGTAATGCTGTTAACTTTATAACATGATTACATATGTTGTTTTTTGAGTATATTTATTCTTTTTTGTATAGGAAATGGACAGGATTTCTCTTCTTTTCAAGAGAGATATTTCAGTGGTATTTCACCACTACATATCAATTTTCAAATCCATGAAGGAGAGTGACACTGAAGAGATGTCCGACTCTCAGAAATTTTTTTCAGATGAGAAAGTACACAAGGTCATTGATGAAATCATTCTTGATTTCATGAATAAGGAGAAGGATGTTCCATCAAACAAAGCGGGGCCAAATGAAGGAACATGTCCTGAATTTACTGAAGATATCCCTTCCTCAAATGCAGCAGACATTAACAAAAGAAGTTGTCCTGATGTTGCTGCGGATATAAATGAAGGAAGTTGTTCTGAAGTTGCAGCAGATATAAATGAGATGTCTTCATTTGATCTGCATTTGAGTGCTTCACCACAAGCCAATGATGACAGTCTTCCTACAACTCCAACTGAAAATATAGATGATCCTGATAAAGTGAATACTGAGGAAATTTCTGAGATTTATGGGTCAATGTCCTACAAGAGGAAGGGATATGAAAAAGAAACTTTGATCCATGTTGAACGGAAGAATGGATTTGTGTCAAATTTCTTTCGTAGGATGGGAATATTTCTGAGCAAAATGGATGTGCAGTCGAAAGAGTTTGCTGATTATGCATTTTTTGATGATAATCATGACACTGATGAGTAAGTTCTGTGATTTGTACTTATTAATTTAATATTTTTCAGTATTTTTAAATCTTTATGTTTATATTTACAGTGAAACTCTATTTCGACATGGACCACTCCTCATTCTTTATAGAAAAGACATGCTCTCTTTGTTCCCCGATGCACAGATCGAATCGTGTGTATTGAACGCATGGGCGTTAATATTGAACAAATCTACAAATGATGGTTTAAGTAGATTTGTTTTTACACTTGATCATTCCGTAAGTATAATTTCAATTTTTTTTGTAGTCTGTTTTTTATTTGTTTCTATTCTTAAAATTGTTGTGTTTTTTTACAGATGTACATGATTGAACTGCTAGAAGAGAAAGATTCGAAGAAGATGGAAGTACTGGAGCAGAATATCTTTAGTATTTGGGATTCTTGGTTTTCATTGCAGGAACTAGTTCTCAATGTAGTTGATTTGGTATGTTAATTGTTATTAATATACTGTTTTAATATAGGACAGTATTAGTTATTAAACTATATAGTATTAGTTTAACAATTATTATTATTTTTCATTGTAGATATTTGTTCATGTCTGGTTGTCCCAGCACTACTTTTGTATTGCAATAAACTTTACAAACAAGAAAGTGCATTATCTTGACAACCAGCTCTATGAAAACAATGATAACAAGTACAAGAAGATTGCTCTATTGATGATATGTCCTTTTAATAAAGTTACGATATAACTATCTGTTGTACAATCTAAAACCTATATATTTCTGTTTGCAGAAGTCTTGCATGGGCAAATATCTTCTTCGAAAACAATATCCCAGGGCTGCTGAGATTGAAAATTATGAAATGGAAGAGGTGGATTTGCCATGGAGAGCATTAAACTTTAAAGGAACAAATGATTGTGGAATTTTCGTGATGCACCATATGACGTATTTCAATGGTGCTATATATGATAAACCTGATTTAAAAAAGGTATGTTATTCTTCTGAGAAACATTACTATTCAAAAATATATAATAGTACGTTAAAGATATATTTTCGTAATACTGATATGGCAATACATAAACAGAGTTAGTTATGTAACTAAATTGTACAGTGAATAATGTTATGCAGTATTATTAGTTTTTAATTTATTTTTTTCTCATTACAGCCAGTTTTGAGGAAAGTATTGAGGGCAAAATTTGTTGTTGTTATTGTTATGTCACATTTAAATGAGGAAATGAGCGATGTGATTGATAGAGTTACAAGATTCTATTTGGCAAAACTCAAATACATTGTGTTTAAGAGACAAGAGGTTGTTGCAGCAATGAAGAAAAAAAAGGCTGAGATGTCAAAAAATGTGAGACCGAAAAGGAAGTGCGTTGAGAAAAAACAATCTTAGTTTAGGTTTTGGGTGATGAAAAACAACAATATTTGTGTTATATAATTGTCTGTTGAAATCAATTGTGATGTTGAATTAGTATTTTTGAAAAATATGTTTTTAACAGTATTTGATATCATTTTACAATTATAATATATTTATATTGGTTATAACTTTATATTATATTTTTTTTGATGTAGGTATACAGTTGGAAAGTATAAAATGAAAAACAAGGTAATGAATGAAACCTGTATATTATACATGTTTTTTAACAGTATTTGTATAAGAGATAAACAGTAATATTCATAAGTATCATTCTTGAACATAACATTATTAACAGTATTAGTATTCAACGTAAACAGTATTAGCTATAACACTTAACAGTATTAGTATCAAACATAAACAGAATTAACTATAAAACATAACAGTATTAGTATCAAACATAAATAGTATTAGTCATAAGACTCAACAGTATTAGTATCAAACATAAACAGTATTAGCTATAACACTTAACAGTATTAGTATCAAACATAAATAAAATTAACTATAAAACATAACAGTATTAGTATCAAACATAAACAGTATTAGTCATAAGACTCAACAGTATTAGTATCAAACATAAACAGTATTAGCTATAAGACTTAACAGTATTAGTATCAAACATAAACAGAATTAACTATAAAACTTAACAGTATTAGTATCAAACATAAACAGTATTAGTCATAAGACTCAACAGTATTATTATCAAACATAAACAGTATTAGCTATAAGAATTAACAGTATTAGTATCAAACATAAGAAGAATTAGCTATAAGAATTAACAGTATTAGTATCAAACAGAAACAGTATTAGCCATAAGACTTAACAGTATTAGTATGAAACATAAACAGTATTAGCTATAAGACTTAACAGGATTAGTATCCAACATAAACAGAATTAGCTATAAGAATTAACAGTATTAGTATCAAACATAAACAGTATTAGCCATAACACTTAACAGTATTAGTATCAGACATAAACAGTATTAGCTATAAGACTTAACAGTATCATTCAATATTATTATCAAACATAAACACTAATAGCCATAAGCAATAACAGTAATTCTTGAACATAAAAATTACTTACACAAAAATATAAAGTATTAATGCATAATATAAAACAGTATTACTGATTAACAATAACAGTATTACTGAAAAAAATAGAACAGTATTACTTAAAGCTATTTTCTAAAACAAAGTTTCTTTTGGTATGTATGGTGTTAAACTGCCAAATTCTGATGTTGAATTATTCTTTGATGAACTTCCTCTCTTCTTGTTTTTCTGAAAATGTGTCTTTAGTCTCTTGCTCCTACCTTTAGTGACTACACGTTCTGGATCAAGAATAGAAGTAGAAGAATTTGTGTCGTTTTCAGTTTGTTCGACACCTGCATCACTAACAGAAGTTGTTAAAGAATCAACAATAATACAATCCTTGTTGTAGCTTTCTACCAAAAGATTTCTCACATTCCTATTGTTTTGTGATTTCAAGACTAAATTATAGTATTTTCTTATCATCGTGTGACGCCAAAGAACCCCTTCATTTCCCCTTGCTATGTTGTTATCATTGTTATTGAGTTTGTCTCACACCATCGACTTTGCCAATTTTGTCCATCTTTTTTGAATGTACATTTCAGGTATAGATTGTGCTGAATTTATGTGGAGTATTCTCAAGGAATGGCAACACAAAATACCCATTTCTTCAAACAACTTGCAAGAGCATGTCACCATCATCAACTGGTAATCAAATATTACTTGCTTATTTGCAGTTTTACCAGGATTGGACACTTCATAAAGTATTGTGGTACCTTCCATTCCAATGACTTTTGAAAGACAAACAATGCACTTTCTAAACTCCTCTTCAAAATATCTAAAAGCATTGATCGTGTATATTTCAGAAGCATGTTTCAATATTCCATCCATAGGCATTTGACTTTCCGCAAGTGACCTTGCACAATTGAATTCATCTTGTTGTTCAGTCATCCTCCAACGTTTTACTGTGTTACTGAAAAGTATATAGAAATCTGTCAAATTTGTTGTCTTCTTAGCATGAAACCCAATTACATTATTTGTCGATTCACTTCTTTGTGATGAAAGAATAGCAGCAGAGAAGTAATTCTTGTTTAAAGTTGTACACCACTTTTCCTTTAATCCGTAAAGTCGTGTGAACCAAGAGTGATCTTCGAGATTATATTTTTGCACCATGTTTTTCCAACAGATTTCAAATTCATCTTCATCATCACATCCAATTAAACATTTGTTGAATTGACTCTTAAATAAATTGTCCGATTTCAACTTTGCAAATCTGGTTATTGCATTTTGTTGAAGATGCCATATACACAATTTATGTCTTGTTGCTGGAAAAACCTGTCAAGACAAAATTAGTAATGCAGCAATATTACTGAACAGTTATATTTGTAATACTAAAGAGTATTACTAAATAAGCTATACAGTATTACTTACTAGTCTATACAGTATTGAATGATGAAAAAAAAACAGTAAAAAAAATATTACTGAACAGTTATATTTGTAATACTAAAGAGTATTACTAAATACGCTATACAGTATTAGTTACTAGTCTATACAGTATTAAATGATGAAAAAAAACAGTAAAAAAATATTACTGAACTGTTATATTTGTAATACTAAAGAGTATTACTAAATACTCTATACAGTATTGAATGATGACAAAAAAACAGTAAAAAAAATAAATAGTACAATTTTAGTTATACCTTCTCAATTGCATTTGCTATTGCTTGATCTTGGTCTGTGAAAATTGTGATGGGACTTTGTCTACACATTGATTTCTTGAAAACATTGAACAACCATTCAAATGTTTCTATTTTTTCATCTGAAATGAATGCACAAGCGAACATGACATTTTTCATGTGGTTGTTGACACCAACAAAGGGGGCACAAATCAAATTGTATTTGTTTGTCCTATATGTTGTGTCGAATATCATCACATCACCATATAATGCATAATCTTCCTTCATCATAGAGTCCCTCCAAAACATATTTGATAATCTGCCCTCGTCATCCAATTTTACTCTATAAAAGAAATCATCTTCCTCTGCATCTTGCTCTTGTATCATATCTAAAATTGTTTGTGCGTCACCTGCTTCGATTTTCTTCATTTTCATTCGATGCACCAAATTCAAGTGATTTTTCATTGTATGCCCAACTATTTCCTCTCCACCAAAATCACATGTCATGTAATGATAAGAGTCTGATGGTTTCATTCCTAAATCTAGCATTGTCTGAATCGCTGCACGTTTTTCATCTGTTATATGTCTTTCTGAACGATGCAAATGACTCCACTCTTTTCTTGTCAGTTCATGATTATGAATAGTCTCATGTTTTACTACCTCGTACTCATTTTCATAATTCAATTTGACTGTAAGTGATGCCTTGCAGTTTGTCCTTGTTGCTTTTGACTTCTTTGTTGAAAACTGCAATTGTAAGTATAGTGTCATTCTAACAGTATAACAGTACCACTAACTTATACGTAACAGTACTACTTAATAAACATAACAGTATCACTAAAATAACACAAAAGTATTACATAAATTAAAATAAGAGTTCTGTATAATTTATACATAACAGTACTACATGACCTGTTTTTGTTTGTTTTTGCATCCAGCAGATGAGCAAACATATATTTTCCCAAGTAGTATAGATGTATCAATTGTAGAGTATCTACTGTTGGATTTCCGTACTCCAAATCCGATCAAACGAGAATGTTTTTTGTAGAGCTCATACATTTCATCAATAGTCTTCCGTTTGTATCCAATAAGTGAACCAGATAGGGCTTCAATATCTTCAATGTCATCAACCAATTGACTACTCCGTGAATCAATTTCAATTGTTGCAGTACTTGCAAAAACTTCAACATTTGTTGTTTCATCTTCTACAATAATCTCAGTCATATGTTCTGCAATTTTAAGTACAGTGTCATTCAAACAGTATAACAGTACCACTAACTTATAAATAACAGTACCACTTAATAAACATAACAGTATCACTAAAATAACACAACAGTACTACATAACTTCACATAACAGTCCCCTCGCGATTCACAAAGAAATTACCAGTAATTTCTCCCATATTTTTTCAGATTCGTCGTTGAATCTTCAATTCGAACACTATATTAGTTTCAAACCTTCAATTAATGGGTAATCGAACACTATATCAGCTTTAAACCTTCATCAATCAATATATCAGCTTCAAACCTTCAATCACTGTATCAATGGTTGAATTTTTTTTTTGTCAGAAATAATATGGTCGAAATTTGATCAATGTTGGACGTTATGTCAATGTATCGAAATTAAATTAGAGTATTAGTATGTTTTCATGGTCGAAGAAGAGGTTACCTTCGCGTTTTTCTCAATTAATGTCTCAGTTTTCTCCCCCAAGCCGCCGCGCAGAGACGATGAACAGTGAAAGTGAATATTTTTTAATTAAATAACGCGTGTTATCACGCGCCCACCATGTGGAGCGCGTCCTCGGTGCGAGTGGGGCAGAAACCGGTCCAGATTGTTGTGCACGGATCCACTGATCCGTGCACAAGTTGCACAGGAGTTGTTCTCAAATTAGTAACTATAATTTAGTAATTAACTTACTCTATTGTATTTCAAAAAAAACAAATTTATATCTTATGCTTTTAAAGTAGATTATATTAATTAATTATAACATTGATTATAAAGTAAATAATATATTACATTTTTTCACACTTTGATTTCGTGCATCCGCGAAAATGGTCATTAAAACATAAATTATTCTGTATTAATTATTTACATTTTCTTACTGTCAATGTTATTAATTAATTTAATATGATTTACTTTTGTGGAAATTAAATTAATCTCATCTTTAAAGCATTAAATTATTTTTGAAATATATAGTGTAAGTTACTAAATTATTGTTACTAATTTTTACAAACTCTGAAAGGACAAAAATTAAAGTGGATAAGAAATGTAGCTATAACAATGATAATAGATAATCTCAAATTAAATGTGGGATACTATCGTTGCATTTATTACAAATTCTTAACCTTTTCTGTTTTGGTGAAAAAATTTAACAATTTTTAGTGTTAAAATAGTTATAATCAGAAAAATTGATGTTTTAAAAGAAATTCACCATTATGATTTATAGAGCAAAAAATATTAACTGGCCATGTTAATTATATCTAGTTTACCGTCAGCAACAAATTATATAAATAATCTTTTTTAGATTTTCTACTGTTAATTTGAAATGAAATTACCATTTTAATATTATTGTCTGGTCTATATTATATATTTTTATTGTTGCCATAAATTCACAATATTGGGATTAATTTTATATATATATATTTATATATATATATATGTTATATTACTATCAAATATTTTGATTAAATAAATAAATTGCATGTACATATTTAGTTTGAAATAGTGCGCTAGATACATAGAATACGTAAATTATACACTCAAATATTAAAGTATACATGATAAATTAAGACAGCCAAACTGCACTAGTAATATGCAAGAAAAATTGGACTTGGAAACAGTAATATTAATTCTACTCTTTAACGGTACTGCAGTTAGCAATTCGATTTGAAATTGATAGAAAAAACTGTTAATTCATACTCGACCACCTTTAGAATTAATAAATTTTCAAACCTACAAATAATGAGACTTATAGAAAAAACCGTCAATTCATACAATGTTTAGTAAATCACATTTTATGTAACTGAAGTGACATCTATAAAGTATCTTATACTTTTGTTAACCATTTCATGAAGATTTTGATCAATTAGTAAATTTTATAATTGTAGTCACAATGTATTACTTCATAAATGAAACATTATGAATCAATAATAGGCTTTTGGAAAAAAAAAATGAAAACATGTATATCTAATTCAATTGTCTATCTTCATATAAAACTGAGTTAAATATCTTTTTGAATTTTGTAGTTCTAGTATGTTTTCTAACATTGAAAATTCATCTTTCTTGATGATGTTTTTTATATTGATAATTTGTACTCATCATCAACCACTACTAATGTATCGTTATTGTTGCTTTACATCGCACCAATGCTCCACCACATCAACCACCTTTGTCGTCTCAATCTCAAATTCTGCTACAGCCGTACCTCTTCACAGCCGAGTCATACACCGGCACCATCGTTGTCAACCACTAATCGCTCGACAACATCCAATTGCATGCAAGTCGTTGCTGCCTGCCACAATCACACGACTATTAACCACCACATGCCTCAATTTTTTTTTTTTATGTTGTCTTAAGAATAGCAAAGAAATGCAATTTTACCCTTAAGGAAAGAGAGCTCTAGTTACGTGATTCACAATAGGCCGGAAAAATGATTAGTAAATGGGTTTGGTTGAAAAATGGAAAACTTGTAGACTTTGGGATGCAAAGTGCAAAAATTGTCATACTTTATAGTGTTTATTTGATTTTAACTCTTATGATTATACAATAAAATCCCTAACAAGGAAGACAATTATTCTGTTAATTTATATTTAGTTCATAATTATAGTTAGACTATGGAATTGACAAACAACTTGTAATTTGATTATCAACAAATCAATAAATTAATTTAATTATCCTTAATTAACAATTCAGGAAAAATATTAAAAATGGAAGTGTGTGTGTGTGTGTGTATAGAATGGAGTTACCATTTAATTAATAAAATGTCAATAAATGTTCGAACAAGCAGCCCTCAAAAACTAATTCGTTACATGCACGCACATCCTGCACAATTAATGCACGAACACATTTTCTGAACATAATTGTATATATATGAAAAAATAATTCAAATAAAACATTACTGCTCATTTTGAAAAAACATTCAAAATATTGTTAATCTATATATTTTGCATTTCTTGAAACTTAATATATTCACACACACACACACATATATATATATATATATATATATATATATATTTTGATTTTAGGAGATTGAGAAGTAATTTTATTTATGTACAAATTAATTTACAAGCAAAACAAAATTTGAAAAAATTATCATTCTCTCTCAACGGATACTCATGTATATGTATAGTACATATCCATACATTTTATGAATCATTTGAGCTAGAAGCCATGTTCTTTCCTGTCAATGTTGTTTAATTTAGAATAGAAATATGAACAATTTGTAATTATCTTGTTTTGTGTCCACAAATCATTGTGTAATCAACACTGTACAAGGTTAATTTTGAGACATTTTACCAAATTCATATATATGAATGTTATCATAACTCACATGATATGTGATATATGACATACTTTAAAAAAATAAAAAAATCCTAATCATTGATCTTTATGTACCACTGTCACACGTCACGTAGCGTTATGAAAATATCCATATGAATATGATGGAATTAGCCGTCTGTTCCTTATGCAATCAAACAATAGTTTTCAAAAAGTGGAGCTCTTGCACTATATATGTATCCACATACATACTCACTCCATATCTAGCTATTTTCTACCTCCTATTCCTCTCACTCACGCTCTCTCTCTCTATAGTATTAATCAATATATGTATACAGGGGCGGATCTAAGATTTAATAATGGGGTGGGGTGAAAAGTAAACGTTTCGGCACATTAATATATACATATAACAGAATATTTCAATGTTCACTTAATTTGTGTTCCACGAGATTTCAAAACATAATTTTTTTTATCAATCTCAATTATTTAAAATGTATAATCTATTAATAAATATTTTTATTTCATGAAATTTATATATATATATATTTATTTATTTATTTATTTAATTACAACATAATTATATTATTCTAAATTTTATAATCGTGTATCGCATGGGGTAATATTGGTGTGTTTGGATTGGGGCGTAGGTGAATTTTGCAATTGTGAATTTGAAATTCAAATGAATTTTGATAATTTTGTGTTTGTTTTGGGACTATATAGGGTAAGATTAAAGTTCAGATGTCATCATCACATTGGAAACAATAGAAAACGTAATTTTTTTAAATTTTATATTGTAGAAAAAATAAATATTTTTATTGTGGATTGTAGAAATAATAGAAAAAAGTATGATTAAAAAAAAAAAAAAAAGGATTTGAGAATCACCCAAGATCCCATAACAAACAAATATTTATATTTTGCCCATCCAAATTTTGATGGGCAAATCCCAATCCAAATACAAGGGTATTAAATTTGTGAGTGAGTTTTACCTTTAGTTGGCTTGTGTAGATTTTTGGACTTAACTCAATTAAAAAATAAACTCTACACATATATACATATAAGATGATATTTTGGGCATGATGAAGATCCGCCCATGTATGTATATAAGTGTGTGTTGAGAGAGAATCGAAAAGGAGAGAATGATATTTTTCTCAAATTTTATTTTGATAAACTTTACTTATAGTTACCACACATTATTACATTGATTTTTCACAATGATTGAGAATCAATAATTGTATATACACAAAATTACTTTTGAAGCTCCTAATTAAACAAATACTTGATATTGCTAAAGCATATGCAAAGATGATGAACATACTCATGAATGATACGTATTTTATACATGGGAGGAATTACCATTTAGAAGCTCGATTTGGTGACGATTGAGTTGTCAATTACTTACCTTTATAAGGTTCCCTAACACACAGTCAACTAACTAAGAAAATACACACACACACGCACACACATATATATAGATGAAATATATTAAGTTTCAAACAATGCATTATAAATCTTTTTCGCATTATTGGGCAGTTATGTTTTATTTGAAATAAATTATCAGATACAATCTTGTTCAAGAAGTGTGTTCTTGCATTAACTCATGTGCAGAATATGTGCATATCTAAGTTTATGAGGATTTTTTGTTCGAACATTTATTTACATATTATTAAATGGTAGTTCTATATGTTTATTTTTAACATCTTTATTGAATTGTTAATTATAACGAGAGCTAAATTAATTTTTTGATAAATTGATTACAAGTTGTTTGTCAATAATGCATGCATAGCCTAACTATGATTAAGAATTAAAATTAAATTAATAATGATTAATAATGAAAAGTGAACTAGAACTTTAAATACACCAAATAAAAGACATATGTACAACAAGGGGTTTTTAAGTTTATAAGATAAAATAAAACAAAAGGTAAAATTCAAATTTAATTTAAGATGGTGCATGGTTGTGAGTAAAAGGTAGAAGCAATGTTTTTTCTTCCTCAGTCTCCAACCTGTATATAAAAATGATCTATTTATAATTAGATAAAGGTAAACAAAAATTGTAATTAAGAAAAAATGAACAATTGAAAAAAAATAAACTCACCGAAGTTTAGTGAATGATATTATACACAATGAATGTAGCGACGCCAGTCATAGATCGGAAAGTTTTATTGACCAATTCATGGGAATAAAACTGAAATTAAAAGATTTTGATAAGAAATTAATAGAAGTCACGTTATGTTTCTTCATAACTCAAACATTATTGATTAATAGTAGGGGCTTTGAAAGAATTTTATGTATAAATCAATAGTATAATATCAAATAATAATGGAATGAAATGCGGACCTTTCGATTTTTGAAGTCTGACTTCTACTGTCCATCTTCCTTGGAGACGCTCCTCAATTGATAATGTATATTTGTTATCAAGATTAGGATAAAGTTCCCCAATATGTGGAACAAGTATCCTTTGCTCAAGAGCGATTTCTTTTGTTTTAATTAGTTTCTTCCCTTTTTTCTCACATGGTAATAAAACATGAAAAGTTTTATTACCCGTATCAACCTATAATAAATTAACACAAGTTAAAAATGTTAAACCAAAATCCAATCGTCACAAATCTAAAATATTAAACTAAATGTCAAATAATAAATATATTAGTATTATATATATATATATATATATATATATATATATATATTGATTGCACGCTCTCTGCACATTGCACATATATACTTTTTTTTTTTCCTTCCTGATCCTTAATATTAACAGCAAATATAATTAAGTATTGGCGATAATATTTGTAATATTTAGCATATCTTGTATAATCTTGGTAGTTATCTTGTTTACGTATTTTAAGCTATTATTGTATCTTTAATACTTTATGGAATGGAACACAATCTTCAATCCGAGGCAATATCCTTCTCTCACATGGTATCAGCTTTACTGACTGAACCCTAGAGACGCGCCGCCTTTTTTTTTTTTTTAACTCCATTCCCGTCGTCATACGCCGATCTCTCCATGGCCACGACGGATGTTCCTTCCCTTCCCCTCTCCACCATGATCCACATGGTAACTATCAAACTCTCCTCGCCCAATTATTTACTATGGCATGCCCGGTCCACCCCTTGCTTACAAACCAACAATTCTTATCGTTTGTTGATGGATCATACCCTCCACCATCGCAAACTGTTACCAACGATGCCGGTCATGTCATCTCCAATCTCGATTACACCACGTGGTATTCTTGCCAGCTTCTCAAGTTGTTTCTCATATCGACTCTAACTGAAGAGTCCATGTCTGTTGTTATTGGTTGCAAAACGGCGTACGACGTGTGGCAGGCTCTCTCCTCTACCTATAGCCACGGTTCAAAGTCCCGTCTGCTAAGTGTGGTTCTCAGTCTGTTGCAGATTATGGTCGCCACTTTAAAACCATTTGCGATCAACTCGCTGCCATCGGTCACCCAATTGACGAATCAGATAAATCCCACTGGTTCCTCCGTGGTCTTGGCTCCATTTTTTCAAACTTTACTGCGGTGCAGATGCCCAAAACCCTTTACCCGATTTCTCCACTCTAATGGCTCGTGCACAGAGTCATGAGTTTTTTCAAAAATCGCAAGACGACACACAACCTAGTCAGGCAGCCTTCACTGTTGTCACTCGCGGTCATGGTCGCACCTCCTCCTCGCGTGACCGAGGTTCTTTTAATAACCGTGGTCGTGGTCGTGGTCGCCAGAACTTTACTTCCCGGTGCCAGCTTTGCAGGAAAATTGATCACGATGTGTTCGATTGTCCCCACAGGTTCGATCACAACTATGATCGTTCGTCTAGGCCCTCCAACATGGCTAATCTTGCTGAGGCTTTCTTGGCCAGATGTTCAATCTTTCCTGGCTCCTCTTTTGATTGGTTTTTGGACACTGGAGCTTCGGCTCATATGACTCCTGATATTGCAAGACTTTATACGACCTCTTCATATTCTGGTTTAGATCATGTTACTGTTGGACACGGTACACATCTTGCTATTTCTCATATAGGATCATTAACGCTTTCTCGCAATTTAAAATTGTGTGATGTTCTCGTGGTGCCTGGTCTCATTAAAAATTTGTTATCTATTAGCAAGCTAAGACATGATTTTCCTGTTACTGTCACTTTCACTAGATCTCAATTTTGCGTTCAGAATCAGGACACAAGTCAGCTCCTCGCGACAGGCACATGTGATCGCAGACTTTATCTTATGGACTCAAGCTCCGCGGCCCTCTCTGCAGTAACTACAAATAAAAGGTTTCATGTTTCCTTTGATTTATGACATTCCCGCCTCGGACATGTAGCTTATTCTATTATTTCCTTGTAAAAACTTGGTCATGTTTCTGTTACTTCTTTATTGCCTTCGCCCAATCTGTGCAATTCTTGTCAATTGGCGAATAGCAAACATTTACCTTTTGCTAATAATGACAAATGGGCTCTTCAGCTCTTGGATTTGGTACATTGTGACTTGTGGGGCCCTTCTCCTGTGAATTCTTCTTTTGGTTTTCGGTATTATGCTATATTCATTGATGACCATTCTCGCTTTGTTTGGTTTTATCCATTGCGTACGAAGTCAGAATTTTATGATGTGTTTATCCGATTCCAATTATCTGTTGAAAACCAGTTCTCTAGAAAAATTAAACAGTTTCAGTCTGATGGTGGAACTAAGTTTACAAATAATCGTTTACGTGCTCATCTGTCTGCTTCTAGTATACATCATGTCATGTCATGCCCTTATACTCCGGCTCAAAACGGACGTGCTGAGCATAAACATCGGCATATCATTAAGACTGGTTTAGCTTTGCTTTTTCACTCTTCTGTGCCTCTGAAATTTTGGGTGGAAGCTTTTAGTACTGCGGTGTATATTATAAATCGGCTACCCACTCCACTGCTTGGAAATAAGTCACCATTTGAGCAAGTGTACCATCGACCTCCCGTTTATGATACGTTCCATATTTTTGGATGTTGTGTCTATCCTTGTCTCCGCGACTATGTGCCACACAAATTTTAACTTCGAAGTGCACTATGTGTCTTTCTCGGTTATAGCACGCAACACAAGGGTTTTCAGTGTTCGGATTTGGTCTCTTCTCATGTGTATATCAGTCGTCATGTCATATTTGATGAAAAGTATTTCCCATATGTTTTTTTCTCGGCTGCCAGGCCAATATCCAAACTTGATGTCTCGAAATTCCGGGATGGATCCTCTTTGACATTCACGAAAAACACACCCCTTGTCATGATGCCCGAACCTCATGTCTCGGCCGCACATGGCTCGCCACTATACACTTTATGTCCGTCTACTGATGATTTTGTTCCGCCACATACACCACCTGTGGATCCTATGGGCACTCCGCAGTCGTCACCTCATGCGAGTCCACCACCACTTCTGTCTTCACCAGGCAACCCGCCGGCTGCTCCTATTCAAACCCATCCTATGCGGACTCGAGCTTAGTCGGGTATCTTTAAGCCACGCTATCCCGCTAATCTTGCACTCTTGCAATCCCACTCTCTTTATTCTGCTCTTACTGTGGTTTTTGAGCCTAAGGGCATCAAGTCGGCACTCAAATCACCTCATTGGGTTCCACAATGAATGAGGAGATGGAGGCTCTTCGTGCTAATAACACATGGGATCTTGTTCCCCGACCTCCTAACACCAACATAGTCGGCTCCAGGTGGGTTTATCGGACAAAGTTTCTTGCGGATGGTTCAGTTGATCGCCGTAAGGCACGCCTAGTTGCACAGGGTTTCAGTCAGCTTCCTGGTTTTGATTTCACATATACATTCAGTCCTATGGTGAAAGCCTCTATTGTCCGTATAATTCTTTCTCTTGTTGTCATGCATTCCTGGCCACTACATAACGTCAACAACGTTTTCTTGAATGGCTATCTCTCCAAACTTGTTTACATGGAGCAACCTTCGGGTTACATCAACCCTTTGCATCCGACTCATGTTTGCAGACTCAAAAAGGCCATTTATGGTCTTCGCCAGGCTCTCCTAGCTTGGTATGAGCGTTTTCGCGCATTTCTCCTTCAGCTTGGTTTTTCTTGCAGTGCTGCTGACACATCCTTATTCATCTTCGCACGCGACTCTACACTCATCTATCTTTTGGTGTATGTCGATGATATCATTGTTACTGGCAATGCTCCTGCTTCTCTTCGTTTGCTCTTTTCTCTCATTCGGTAGGAATTTGCAATCAAGGACCTTGGATGCCTTGGCTATTTTCTTGGATTGGAGGTGTCATATTCGTCTACTGGTTTATTCCTCAGCCAGTCAAAATATGCTCGTGACATCCTCTTGCGGGCTGAGTTGCTTGACTCTAAACCGATATCTACTCCTCTTGCTCCTGAAGCTTCTTTTACTGCAGCTGGTACTTCATTCCATGATCCCACTCTGTATCGTTCTCTGGTTGGCGCCCTTCAGTATTTGACGATTACGCACCTGGATATTGCTTACTCTGTTAACACTATGAGCCAGTTCCAGCAGCATCCCACTATTGATCACTTTCAGTCAGTCAAGAGTATACTTCGTTATGTGAAGGGTACTATTGGCTTTGGTCTTTCATTTTCTGCAGGATCTTTTTCTGTTGTTGGTTACTCTGATGCGGATTGGGCTCGTTGTTTGGATACACAACGGTCAACTTACGGGTATTCCATTTTTCTCGGCCCAAATCGGGTGTCCTAGAGCGCGAAGAAACAACCCATTGTGTTTTATTCTCTTTATAATCATTATACATTATGTGTAGTACTTTTAATAAGTTAAAAAAGAGAACATGTAAGTTTTTAATGAAGATCACTAACCTCTTGCATTTCTAAGATACCTTCACTCGTTTCTTCACAATAGAACACTTGAAATGAATATTTTTTCATTTCCACAACCTGAGATGCAGTCAGATTGCGTCTCTTACGTCTTTGATTACGTTGGTTGATTCCTCGTGGTTCCTGTTGAAAACAAAATTTTAATTTTAATTTATCAAAAGTTCACTAGAAAAAAATACATCTTTCTGTTTCAATTCATTAATATAAACGAAATGCTAAAATTAATTTATTGCTATGTTAGATTAAATATAATAGTGCATGCAGGATAATCACACACTAAGAATTTGAACACACACATTACTATTATTATCATTATTATTATAACAAATGTATAAAAATAGATTGTTTGGCATATTCTCTCTAAATGATCTTCCAAAAATGGAAACAACCTATTAATTCTTTAAAAAATAATCAAAATTTTGGTGTGTGATTAGCATGCACACGATCTGCACACAACTGCAACATTATTAGTGTCAGTGATGAATAAATTATATAGACAGCATTATATATATTATTGGCAAATACAGTTTTTCTGCACTGTGTTTGCTTTTGTCCTATTATTTTGAAGAATAAGATACATTGCATTACAGCAATTTATTTTCCTTTTTCATGGTTCATATGTGGAAAACTCATGCAAGGTAGATCATATCAACTACAAGATTAATTAATAAATACATCCACAATTTTTTAAAAACAATGCAATAGCTAAATGAAAATTATATATATATATATATATATATATATATATATATATATATATATATATAAATGGTTTAATACAAATGAAAAAAACGGAGATCCTCCCCTATCAATTTTGTTAAATAATAAAAAAGGCATCAACCTTTTTGTTTTTAAAGTAGTATTTAATTATCAATCAACTCTTGTAAGCTTTAATTTACTTCTAATTAAATATATAATGCATATATGTAAAATGAACCATAAATAATAAATTTGACGAGGTTTTTTTTTTTTAATTAAATAGAGAAAATAAAAAAGTGGTACTTGTATTTGTTGTTCAAAGGCCCTAGTTTCTTGATGTGGTGGTGTTGGTCGTGGTGGGCGATAGTAGCTAATGGTATCCGGATTCAAGATGTCATTTACCCTTTCGCATTCGAATTCAGAATCCCATGTAATAACGGGTGTCATCTATAACATTAAAATAAGTAAAGTTAGCAAAAAAAAAAAAAAAAAATTATCACATCCTCCCTCTCAACATACATATAGCTTGATTAATTTCATAAACATACGTTGTTTGAATTGTTAGAGTTTGAAGCCATGTGAAGAATGTAGAGATAGAGTTTGTGTGCTGTCTTTAGAGAGAGATGGTTGTGAGTGTGTGTATGTATCTAAGCGCACGCACACACATATATATATAGTGTGAAAACCCTACTCTTTAAATGTTGTTTCCTTTTTTTCTCCCACTTTACATGAATTAAAATGATATTAATAATTAATGTACATCATTTATAATAAAAAAAAAGTTGAAATATAAAATAAAACACTAATCATAATAAAAAAAAATTCAATGTGTACTTAGTTATAAAGTATCTTATAACTTATCTACGACATTGCATGTTTCACTAGTAAAAAGTATGAAAAAACTAGAACATATAATTAATAGTTGAATACGTGGTACTAATTTATCGTTTTGTTGTCGAATATGTCCGTACAATATGTATATTAATTAATGTATCCTCATCTTCGTTTGTAATTAAATGAAGTATAATTAGATGTAAAAAATTAATATAATACCAATATATTTACACAAAATAACACTATAGTAACTAAAATATATATACACAATCCAATAATATAAATATACTGTAGTTCCAATAATCATCATCATATCTACGACAGTATATGAAATTTAAAAAGACATTTAAGTTAATTATATGCACAACTGGTAACTTTAAAGTAATAATAGACATATTTAGACAAAACAATAGTATAATTGTAATTGGATTTCAGCAATTAACATTATATCTACATATTGAATTTTTGTAATTGAGTTTCTTTTTCAATATATATGAAATGTACAATGATGATATATGCAACCTACTAATTACTATTGATGATTTGAAAAGGCTAGATATAATTAATATTGTCAATCAATATTTTTCTCAATAAATCTGTGGTGGATTTCAAATTTTACAAAAAGAAAATATCATTAATTTTGTGATCTGCCATACTAACAGATATTAAGATTTTTTTTCCCAAAAATAAAAAATAAAAAATTGCTTGGATTAAGTCATAAATGAAATGATATTTCACATTTGATTCGAGTTTATCTATTATCATCCAATTTAATTGTTATCCTTTTACACCTTGCAAAATTTAGTAACTACAATTTAATAACTTACTCTATTGTATTTGAAAAACCCATTTATCATCTTTACTTTTGAAGATTAGATTATATTAATTCATAACATGAATGATTATAAAGTAAAAAATTAATATAGAAAAAAATTATATATTACATTTTTTCACACTTTGATTTCGTGCATCCTTAAATATTGGTCATTAAAACATGATTTATTCTCTATTAATTATTTACATTTCTTACAGTCAACATCATTAATATATAATAATTTTTTGTTTTTTGGGATTTTTTTTAACAATTTTTAATATTAAAATAAGTGTAATCATAAAATTGATGGTTTTTAAAGAAATCCACCATTATGGTTTATAGAGCAAAAATATTAATTGGCCATGTTAATTATATCTAACTTACCATACCATCATCAACATATTATATAAATCATCTTTTGTAGATTTCTACTGTTTGAAAAGTCTTTTCAATTACAAAACTTATATGTAAATATAATGATAATTGTTAAAATAAAAGTACAATTTGTATTATTGTTTTTGTCTAAATCATTTTTGTCATATATATATATATATATATATATATATATATATATATATATATATATATATATCTTTCAGATATTACTGTCAATTTTTTGAACAAATAATTAAATAAATAAATTGGATGGACATATTAAGTTTGAAATAGTGCACACATATAGAATTCATAAGTTATATATTTAAATATGAAAGTAAACATAGTTAAAGACAACCAAACTGCACTAGTATTGCAAAGAATTTTAGACATAAAATAGTACTATTAATTCTACTCTTTAAGTACCATACTGAAGTTAGCAATTCGGTTTGAAATTAATAGAAAAAAAAAACTATCAATTCATACTTGATCACTTTTAGAATAAATCAATTTTCAAATCAAGTAAATGACATTGTATATTTGTAACTAATTAAAGTGGCAACATCAATCATAAATCTTATACTTTTGTCGACTCTTTCATGAAAATCAAACTAAAATGAAATGATTTTTGTCAAGTTAGTACTAAATCTTAATTATAACAAGTCACATTGTATTTCTTTATAAATGAAACATTTTGAATCAAGAATAGATTTTTGGAAAAGAAATATATACAAAATTCAATTGGTTAGCATCAAATAATAACAAAGTTAAATACTTTTTCGAATTATATAGTTACAATATTATCTCTAACTTCGATCGCTCATCAACTTCCACTGCTAATGTGTAATTGATGCTGCATCACATCAACCTCTTTCGTCTCAATCTCAAGTCCTACGCCGCCACATCTCTCAACAGCCGAGTCGCACACCAGCACCACTATCGATAACTACTAATCCCTTGACAACGTCCAATCACAAGTCATCACCGCATGCCCTACTACCATCCACCGCGTGCCTCAACCTTCTTCTTTTTTTAGGACAGCAAAGACATGCAATTTTACCCTTAAGAAAAAAGCTTCTAGTCACGTGATTCCCACTAGACTGGAAAAATGATTAGTAAATGGACTTGGTTGCAAAATGGAAAACTTGCAAACTTTGACATGCAAATTGCAAAAAGTAGTCATACTTCAAGTTATTATTAGATTTTAACCCCTATCAATATAAATAATTTTCTTCAACAATGGGAATAATTATCTTAGCCCATTTATATTTTTTTTTATTTGTCTTCCATCGTAACTCACCCCTTTCTCTCGCACAATAACAAGAAAAGTGAAAAGTACTAATGTTGCTATCATCCTATAAAGGAATATATAATATGTGTATTATGAGTATTAAAGTTTAGGATTTTTTAACTGGTTTACTCAAAGTTATACTGCATCACCTCACTTAATTGATCTTTAATAGTAAGTTTAAGAGATCAAATAATTATAAACATAAATGAAAATATGAGAATCTTAGAAATTAAATGGAATATTGATGAATTTAAAAGCTTAATGATGATAGTTGAAGGAGCTATTCATGATTGTAGGTAATCGTCCATTTCTTTTCCCTCAAAAAAGGGGGAAAGCATTACACAGCCTAACTCTGAGACTTTGCCAAAAAAATGTTTGTAATTTAAAGAAATGTCTTTGACACCACTCTAATGTTTGTGTTCCAACTACACTAGTGTAGGTCCAACAAATTAATCTATATTTTTATTAATTTCTTTTTCTTCTGTTGAGAATTTTCCATTTTCCAGACATTGTAAATAATTAATTATTCATCACCTAATCAACAAAACACCCCCCCTATAAAATCTCAAGAGTGGCATTGTTCTAAAAGTACCACAAAACAAAACAAGTTCAATATACTACTCTTCATATTCATATCTTAAACCTTCCAAAAAAAAGTGAAAATGGGTGGTGTCTCTCCATTAGTAGTAGTTTCTATAACATTGTTTGCTGCATCCATTGCATTGTCCTTCCTTCCTCACCATGTACAAGCCATCACCAGACATTACGATTTCAACGTATGTCTCGTTTTTTTATATCGTATAATAATTGTTTGCCTTTCTAGTTGTCTGTCTACATATATAGACATTACATAATATTATTCATTATATTTTGTTACAGATCAAGATGCAAAACGTGACACGATTATGCCACACAAGAAGCATTGTAACCGTGAACGGGGAATTTCCAGGGCCTCGTGTAGTAGCAAGGGAAGGCGATAGGCTGGTTATAAAAGTCACCAACCATGTTTCCAACAACATCACCATCCACTGGTATACATATCATTACTAATTGATGCAGCAATATTATTTGAAAGAAAATAAATAAATGCATATATGAAATTAATGTTACACACACTACACACAGGCATGGGATTAGACAAATAAGGAGTGGATGGGCAGATGGACCTGCTTATGTTACTCAATGCCCCATTCAAACTGGGCAGAGCTATGTCTACAATTTCACCATTGTTGGCCAACGTGGCACCCTTTGGTGGCACGCGCACATTTCATGGCTTCGATCCACTCTTTATGGCCCCATCATTATCCTTTCCAAAAACCATACAAGGAAGTTCCAATCATATTCGGTAGTTATTTAATTAAGATTCATCTAGCCAATTAATTAAATACGAGATGAAACATATATAATATTAAATATTGATGTTTATGCAGGAGAATGGTTCAATAGTGATCCAGAAGCCATAATCAGAGAAGCATTAAAAACAGGTGGAGGTCCAAATGTATCAGATGCATACACCATCAATGGTCTTCCAGGCCCTTTCTACAACTGCTCTTCAAAAGACACTTTCAAGCTCAGGGTTAAAACCGCAAAGACTTATCTGCTACGCATCATCAACGCTGCGCTCAACGACGAGCTCTTCTTCAGCATCGCCAACCATACCCTCACAGTTGTCGATGCTGACGCTGTTTACGTCAAACCATTCGACACAGACACCATTCTGATCACGCCCGGACAGACGACAAACGTACTCATCAAAACAAAACCGGAATTCCCAGGTGCTAAATTCCTGATGACAGTGTAACAACAAATTTTGCGTTTAAATAAACACAAAAAATTTGCACAAATTATTTTTATTGATTTGAATCAAATAAAGTTTGGGTTCAATCTCTTGGATCTCTTGATTCCTCTCTTCAATATTTTGAGTAGACTTCTTGACAGTTGACTTCGTAAAGTTTGACTTGACTTCACGCTTGACTTCCTTGACCTTGACTTGTTGACTTGACTTCCTTGACTTCTTCACGCTTGACTTCCTTCACCTTGACTTGTTGACTTGACTTGACCTTGACTTGTTGACTTGACTGGTAAAGAAAGCTGTTTGATTCAAAGGTTTAGCACCTTATACGAATCAGGTACAGTTTCTAAAGAAACTGTTTGAATTCAAAGGTTTAGCACCTTGTTTGAATCAAATACAGTTTCAAAAATGCTTCCGAAAATGTTGTGGAGATCCTCGTTGTTGTCGAAGAACGCTCGAAGACCGCTGGAGACTTGAACTTGACTTGAAAAGAAAGCTGTTTGATTCAAAGGTTTAGCACCTTATGCGAATCAGGTACAGTTTCTAAAGAAACTGTTTGAATTCAAAGGTTTAGCACCTTATTTGAATCAAATGCAGTTTCAAAACGCTTTCAAAAAAATATGCTTTGAGGATCCTCGTCGCTGCTTGAAGATCGCTGACGTTGCCGTCGCCGCTTTGAAGATCGTCGTCGTTGCTTGAAGATCGCTTCGAAGATCGCTGCCGCCGCTTGAAGATCGTCGCCGCCGCTTGAAGATCGCCTCGGAGATCGCTGCCATTGCTGGTGGAGAGCTCTTGAATCCTTCACTTCTTGTTGCCTTCTGATGTGTGGAATAATGAAAATCAGACCCCTATTTATAGGTGTTGATGGAGAGTCCTGATAGGATTAGAAGTTGAATCCTGATAGGTTTAGGATTCTAATGGAGCGATTTGATTGGTCCATCATAATTTGATGTCTATCCGGAAGTAGAGTTCTGATACCTTTAGGATTCTAATAACTTGTAGAAGTAGAGTTTTAATAGCTCTAGAATTCTTCACAATTTGATATACATCAACTTCTTTGAGATAATTATCAAATTAAATTTATTTATTTATTTTGATAATATCTGCGGGACTTTGACACGTGGCAAATTGTAATTGGCCAAAATTTTGACTATCTACAGACAGCTAGACCGTACGTGACAGGACAGGGCACATTCGACAACTCCACCGTGGCAGCTATCTTAGAATACGAATCGCCACTTAATAGTAATATTATTCCAGTCTACAAACCAATCCTCCCACCTCTCAACGACACCTCTTTCGCCACCAACTTCACTAAGAAGCTACGAAGCTTGGCCAACACCAACTTCCCCGCAAACGTCCCACAGAAACCCGACAAACACTTCTTATTCACCGTAGGACTGGGAACCAAACCCTGCACCACTGCCACGTGTCAGGGCCCTAATGGCACCAGGTTTGCAGCTTCTGTCAGCAACGTGTCGTACGTGCAGCCAACAACAGCTCTTCTGGAGGCCCATTACACGGGCCGGTCCGGGCCGGTCTACACCCCGGATTTCCCCATCAACCCGCTCCACTGGTTCAACTACACTGCGGATACTCCTCCCAATAACACCATGGTCGGAAACGGGACGAAGCTCATGGTGTTGCCCTACAACACCAGTGTGGAGCTGGTGATGCAGGATACTTCCATTCTCGGAGCAGAGAGCCATCCTCTCCATCTCCATGGATTCAACTTCTTCGTCGTGGGCCAGGGCTTCGGAAACTACGACCCTGTTCACGACCCGAATGGGTTCAACCTGGTGGACCCGGTCGAGAGGAACACGGTGGGAGTACCCTCGGGTGGCTGGGTTGCAATCCGGTTCGTAGCGGATAATCCAGGAGTGTGGTTCATGCATTGTCATTTGGAAGTTCATACAAGCTGGGGTTTGAAGATGGCCTGGCTTGTCTTGGATGGAAAACTCCCCAGTCAGAACCTTCTTCCTCCACCGTCCGATCTTCCCAAATGCTGATTCATCATTCAACCATCTTCTTTTTGTTTTTTTTCAACACATCTGACTCCATCAATCTTTTGTAATGTTAAATGAGTTTGAATAAAGTGATTGTCATTCAAATATCTTTTTATTTTTTTATTACCTTTCGTGAGATGTTTTAATTAAATTAATATGAAAACTAATTAAAGAATCAATAATTAATCCAGGTAAGCATTAAATTTAAATTGGAATTACAAGGGATTTCTGCCACGTCATGAAATTATATCCTTCTAAGCATTAAATAAATAAAAGAAATATCTGTCAGCATTACAGTAACCGAAATTCCTGTGGTTGGTTAACTCAGAAAATTATGAGGATTCAGGAACTGGAAATAAAGTTAGGAGAACCGAAGGAAAACCGGCCGAATCGGGCTTCAAGAACTGCATCATAACTACCGTGAACCGATTCTTCCTTTGTTCCGGTTAATTGATTGAGGATTTTATTCTCTTTATATTTAAGTGCCTAATTAGTGTTTTATCATCTTGTATCTGAGAGAGAGTTTAGAGAAAGTTTTTTAATGAAATTTCATTGAGTTGTCTTCCCATGTAGTAGTAGGTTGATATGGCGAGCCGAATCGTTTTGTTTCTTGTTTTAATTTTCAAGGTTTAGATCATCTTCATCAAGAAACTCCATTGTTGTTCTTTGGAAACTCTTTTTTTTTTTTTTTTTTGACAAGTTGTTCTTTCAAAACTTGAGTTGCTGTTTTTGGGTTAACCAAATTAAAAATAATGTGGGTGACAATCAGTGACGGACCCAGGATTTCGACTCAGGGGGTCCAAATCAATTAATAAAAAGATATAATAATATTAGAGAAATAACATATATATATCGTAATCTCGATAAAATCAATATATTACAACATTTCTCTTCTATTTTTCATATTCTGAAATCGTTGCATAATAGCTTCATTACTAACATTTTTAAATACATTTTTTTCAATATATGCAACTAAATAATCATTCAACAGTGTATCACTCATTCGATTGCGAAGAGAACTCTTAATGATTTTTTTCTTTTGCAAAAGAAACTATATATTATAGTAGTAATTTAATCAAATTAATTAAGAAACCTAAGTTTGACCATTTTCTACCATAATGAATTTTTTCCCATAACTACATAGTATAACTACAGAATTGGTAAATAAAATGCAAAATCATTCATCAATTTTTTTCATCTAATCATCATATCACATAAGATATTATAAATCTATAAAAAAAAAAGAAAAAAAAAGCAAAAAAAATTAAATAAAGACAATATTTTATGCTGAAATTAGATGGAAAGATATTGGATATAAGGTATTATAAATCTAGAAAAATAAAGAAAAAAAAAAGCAAAAAAAATTAAATAAAGACAATATGTTATGTTCAAATTAGATGGAAAGACGTTGGGGAGAGAAATAAACATAAAGTCTAAAAACAATGCTAAGGAGTAAGGAGTTTATGCTAGGTGAAAGATAAGAAATGAAGAAAATCTGTGAAGAAACTATGTTGGGCAAGGGGTAGTGTAAATTGTGTAATTCTATTCCTTTTTATTTATTTAAATAGTGAGAGTACTAATATGCCCCTAATAATTTTTCAAATTTCAGGGGGCCCTGCCTCCCTTGGCCCAGCTGTGGCTCCGTCTCTGGTGACAATACTTGACACTATCCTGTAAGAATTGTCATTAAATTTCAAAATTTATTTTGATGTGTCATCAAATTATTTAATTTCTTAAAATTATAGAACTGATGTTGGAAAATTGGTTGTTGAAAGTGGTGGGTGGCACCACTTTGACCAATAGTTAAGTGACTAAGAGTTAATCCTTTTAAGAATTTGACCAATAGTTAAGTGGTTAAGAGTTAATCCTTTTAAGAATTGGATGTCAAAAGATTAATCTACGTTTGGAGTAGATAATCGAGACATTTTGAATCGCTCAAAACCAATTTTTGGTGAGTGAGAAATTAAGCATTAAAGTTAGCCACTTGAAATGGGAATGAAAGGTTTTGAATGTAGGAGGCTTAACTATCTCACATAGGAAAATAGACATTGCAAATGTAAGTATAAGAAAAGTCATGTGAAGAGGCTTAGTAATTAGTATACTATTGGAGTAGTATGCTTGTACAACACACGCACACGCGGCTCGGTCTGGACCCGACCTCGACCTTGGCAATTGGACGTTAGGCTGGACTTGGATGGATTGGGGTCAGGTGGACCCAACCTCGACCTTGGCAATTGGGCATTGTTCTGGACTTGGACGGATCAGGCTCGGGTTTTACCCGATCCGGGTTTATCCTTTTGGGCCATGGTTGCAGCTGAATAGTGTTTACTTAGTTAGTAAACTGAAATTCAGCAAGATACTTCAGGGGTTTATCCTTTTGGGTCATGGTTGTAGCTGAATAGTGCTTACTTAGTTAGTAAGCTGAAATTCAGCAAGATACTTCAGTATACTGCAAAATGTCGTGTTGCAGAACACAGTGCCGTGATTGTAGATATTCCAGTATACTGCAAAATGAAGTGTTGCAGAACTTAGTACCGTGAGTGTTTTTTGACCGTTAGTAAGTTGAAATTCAGTAAGATACTCCAGTATACTGCAAAACGCCGTGTTGTAGAACACAGTGTCGTGAGCATTTTTTGACCGTTAGTAAGCTGAAATTCAGCAAGATACTCCAGTATACTGCAAAACGCAGCGTCGTGAGCGTTTTTTTACCGTTTCTTATTTTTGAATGAGGCTTTAACTTGCATTAAAAGACCCATTTTTTGGCAGTAAATTCTCATCAATTTCAGGTGTAACCCCCATGTTGGAGACCTATATATAGGGGTCGTCATGCATCATTTTACAACATTAAAATCGAAAACCTTGCATTGTTTTCCATCTTTACTTCAGTTCAATTCTCAAAGCACTGAAGTTTGCTGGAGCTCTAGAGTTTGTGGTGCTACTACTCCAGAGACGAAGTCGTTTTATCTGAGCTCTCGAGTTTGTGGTGCGTCTTTTTATCTGAGCTCTCGAGTTTGTGGTGCTACTACTTCAGAGATGAAGTCATTTTATCTTTGGAAGACGATACACACGGTTCCAGTGAGCACTACCCTAGGTGTAACTCGTCTTAAGAAGAGAGGACCTTCCTCGACTAGACTTAGTGTTCCTTCTTACGGTTTCTGTTCGACATTGTCCATTGTAATTGTACTATTTTATAACAACAGAATTACTAAACTTTTTTTTATGTGGGATAAAATTGCTACCCCTAAACACGTACGCCATAATTTGCAAATTACCCTTATTTAATTTGTCTTCAATCTATAAACCTTAATAACTCAAAATCTACCATTGCCTTTAGATAGTATATGTAGCAGAGTTCATTTTAGACAAAATATAACTAATAAAAAAAAAGTTTACTTATGCTTTGACCAATAGTCTTTCTACGCTTAATTGATCAAATTTCACATATATGTATGTCTGTGCATTGATAAAGTGTACGTCAAAGAAAATTTGATCATTAAGATTGAAGTATAATTTCACCTTTAAATAAAACTAAGTACTATGTATACACTTCACGCGACACGAGACAAATTATTTCACTCTTAACCAAAAAAAAAGAGTTTCTTCTATTGGTTTCTTTCAAATCCAAGTGCATGATAATTTGACTATTAGTCTCTCAAATCCCAATGCTTAAAAATATCATATTTTATACATAGGAATGTGTTTGTGTTTGTATGTGCATAGAGTATCGAAAAATCATCTCTAACACTATCTTAATCAAAGAAATAATAAAAAAAATAAAATGTTTTTTTTTTTCAATCACAAAATCTTATATGAAACAGTATCATGAAAGAGTAAGTCTCTTATAAGACCGTCTCACAGAATTTTAATGCATTGCGTGAGACGGATCAACCCACAACCCAACTATCCACCACCCAAACCCAATAATTAACATGTTATTTGTGGTGATGGGGCTCCGTCTCACGGAAACTATCCGTGAGACCATCTCACATGAGTTTTTGTGATCATGAAAATATTTCTTTTTATTGAATCAAATCAATTTTCACAAACTCATATAAATTATGATTTGTGTATTGTATAAGTCAAGGATATGGAAATATCAGTATCTTAATTTTACGAAAATATCGTGAAAATATGGATATCGTGGAAATATCGATACAAAAAATTTTCGATATTATTCTGATATTGCACCTATATTTCTATGATATTTCACTCATTTTCCTATCATTTGTACTATGAAGCCACTGTTATTGAAATCGATGTTTATCGATATTTTATCGATATTTCGGTCAATGAAAAAATGAACATATATTTCTATGATATTTCATTGATTTTCCTACCATTCGTACCATAAAGCCTCCGATATCGAAATCGATATGTTTCGATATTTTATCGATATTTCGGTCAATGAAAAAATTAAAATATTAGAAAAATATCAAAAATATTTCAGAATATTTTCATTTTTGGTATAAGTTGATCAATCTCACAAAAAGAATCTGGGAGACGGTTTCACGAGACGAGACAATTTATGTGGGCCCTGCAAAACAAGGTCCTAATCTCTCATATATTTTAAGATTATCCACTCACGTACATCGTTACAAATCTAACGTGCTTAGATAATGTACATACCTTATCCTACTCGAACTTTCATTTTTCTAGAAAAATCCATTTCTATTGTCTTCCATTGTATAACAGTACAAGGATTGCGAATGGTCACATATGACAGAAAACAAAACCATCTATAAGTATTCTATTTGTTAAAGAAAAAAATCGACATTTTTTTTTGTTTTCATTTGTTCTCTCTTTCTAGATTTCGGTGGCATAGAATAAAAAATAACGACCCAAAATAACATAATTAATATAATAATTTATTTTTCTATCATTCATAATTTATATTCTTTTATCACAATCCACTGAAAATGAAAATTTTTACCTCAAGTTTAAAAATTTTGATAAGATATAAATTGATTGACACATATTATCTCCATCGTGAATAGTAAAAGTGCACGGGTTATTTTGAACCATTTATCAAAATTGTGATAGAAAAATAATAAATTTATATTATGTGGTAAAAAAGTCGAAACTATTTGATTTAATGGTATTTGAATATAATTGTTTATATTTAATATTATAGATTAATGTAGAAAAGAACGATCTTATGCTATTGATGTAGGTTTGGATGGAAAAGGTTTGAATTATCATGGTAAAATCAAAATGGTAAAGATGTTCTAACAAAAAAAAAATTATCTTCAACAAATAACTCTATAAAAGAAAATTTATTGGATCCCTTTACTTCCATTTTATTCTAATTTAAGTGCTTGTTACTTCATTTTGTTTTGAATAGGATTCCAATAATTTTATAGCTTTAAATATAAAATTGATTGGTGGATACTTATGTTTGATAAAATAAACCCAAAAGAAATTAAAAGGAAATATAAGCACTCAATTTTTATAAATAAAAAGGTGTTAAAAAAAAAAAAAAAAAGGCCATAATGTGGTCACATTATATGGCACCATGACACTCCCACTCTGCTGTCAGAATCAGAGATTTTAACTGATTTCATTTATCAAAACAACTGTTAAGCTTCACTTCACTTCACTTCAATTCTAGAGCGAGAAAGAGAAAACTGGATTACCATTTTCAACTTCTTGATTTGCAGATCAGGATGGAGGAATGTAGAAGCAATCGAGCTGAAATAAATAGGTTTTGTTTCTTGATTCTTCTTAATTTCCGTTTCTTATAATTCAGCATCTGTTTCTTCAGCTCCTACATTTGATTTTGCTTCTTCATGAGCTCAATAGTTTTTACTGTCTTGATTATGGTATAATTATTTGATTTTCTTGGATGGAAGAGAGAGAGTGAGATGGGTTTCTTGAGGAAGAATATGTATGAATTGTAATGATTTTGATGTGTGTTCTTAATAGAGGGTTTGGAAGATCTGAAGTCTGAACTTTGATTATTGATTATGTGTTCAAAGATTTGCCCTTAATTAATCCAGAAATTTAAAAAAAAAAAAAAATTGATGAGGAAACAGATTTAGGGGAAAGTGAAGGCCCCATTACTTATTGCCTGGAAATTATGCCTGTGTTAATTTAATAACGATAATAACGAGCTAGTGATTGAATGCCTACCTGCAGTTTGATTAAATGCCTGAACGATGTTGAAACGATGTTGTTTTGATATATTGATCTATTCTTGTAGCTACTTGTTATCATCGAGTCATTTGTGAGAAACGATGTTGTTTTGACATGTTGATCTATTCTTGTAGCTACTTGTTATCATTGAGTCATTTGTGTGATCCCTTTGTTGTGTAAAGAGTATATTGCATTCATATTTGAGCAACCAATCTTGCTTGAATCTTTGGTGCTCTGTTCATCGAATTTAAGATCAATAGTGTTCTGAATACCAGCATTGCATACTCGGACAAGAAAAGAAAACTGGGCGACGAACAGCTAGAAACCCCTTTGCCTAAGCACATTCGTATAGATTCCAATCCAGAGGCGAAGAAGGAAGAATCGAATGAACTTGCAAGAGGGTTCGAATCAGAACCCGAATCTACAAACAGCAACAGCATCAACAACTATTCAGATTCGGTGATGTTTACAGATCCTGAATCTTCAAATACATACTCATCTGATTCGCTTTCCAGTTTGGCTGCCACCTCTTCCGAACCTCTCTACTCTTCGGAGATATCATCCACAATTTCCAGTTTGGCCGCCACCTCATCCGAGCCCCTTTACTCGGATTTTACATCATCCACCATTTCAAGCAGCAGCGAACCAGAGTCGTTGCCAACCAATTTGGGTTTCAGTTTCGATCATCACTGTATAGAGAAGGAGATCGAGAACAGGCTCTACTCCAACGGGGTAGGCCCGAGTGGCAACCTCATTCTTTCATCTAATAGATGGTCTGTTAATCAAGGTCCATTCATCATCCACAAGACCCTTTTTTCTTCCACATTTTTCGATTGAAATTACGTTGAAATTTCTCATTTTCTTGTTGTCAATGCAGATTCCCAGCAGGAAAGCAAGAAACTGACCATTGATAAGGAGTTTGAACAGTACTTTTCTAAGCTTATACTTTAGCAGAAACATATGGATAAAGCTTTCAAGGTATATGTAATCTTTATATTGACATTGCAAGAATAAAGGTTTCAATTTACAGATAGAATTAGAAACTGATAATATGATAATCTAAAACTCTATACATACTAAAACAAAGAAAGCCATGCAGGATAAGAGAACAAGAATTTATACTAAGTCAAAGCTTCTCTATTCTGAGCAGCACCACCATTGCTGAGGAACTTCTCGAGCTCCGGCGACTGGAAATATCCGTTGCTCGGCGGCTCTGCTTTGATCCGCGGCTGCTTCTTCTTCCGTGGCGGCGGCGGACAGACAAGCGCGGCCGGAATCCGGTACTCCTGGTTCTTCGGAGTTGTACACTCATTGTCTGCATCCATTTCACAAACCCAGAAATCAAGAATAAACTGTGTTTTTGCAATTAATGGAGAAATGCAGAATTTTATGTAGATTGCAACGCTTCAACTGTTACACTAATGGCATGGTTTATATATGGGAGAATTTATTAAAAAAAATTAAATTCCATTACAGAGTAGTGGAGAATGTGGGGAGAGTCGACGGTTTGTTTTTTTTATTTTTTTGATATTTAATTTAAGTCTTAGTTGGGAGAAGAATTTTATTTAATTCAAGGTTTATTTGATAAAAACGAAATATCAATTTTCATGAAATTACAATTTTAAAACCAATCTTAGGAATGAATCATTAACTTAACATTGTGTTGTAATTCAAATTAGTGTCAATTTTGGCAAAAATTTGTTGACGTATCAAACCTAACCCAACAGTCAAATCATACTCACTGGTCTCTCTCTCTCTCTCTCAACCTTTAGAAATTTAATTCTCTTAAAAAAAAATTATAAGAATAATAATAAAATTAATTCCTGGTCGTACCACGTTTTTTAGTTGAGGTGGTCGTGTTAGTGATTGGGCAATCACTTTAATCTATTTTCGTTTTATAGATTAAAAAAAAGTAATTTTAATTGATTCCAAAATAATCATAAATCGATTCAGTTTTTTTTTTTTTTTTTTTTTTTGCTTTTTTTCAAAAGAAAGTAACGTTTTCGTCCAAAATATTTTCTTCGTTAAATCATTAATACCACGAGTCAAGATTCAAAGACGGAAGATAAAGTCAACAATGGCAACTTTTGAAGTCAACCCTCATTCGGGGTAGTACCGTAGTACCTTTGGATCTTGGTTAAAATTCCTATTTGGGCTTTTATTGTGATAGCCCAATACTGTGTACTAGTTAAACAATTCCTTGTAAACGTGGCCCTTAGCCCACGAAATCAAAATTGATGGGCCGGGAAGCTTGAAGATGTAGAAATTTAAAATAGAGGTCCAAAAAAAATACTAGGTGTAGGTATTGCCACGTCAACTACAAGGTCCATAAATGAATTTGGTATCTTATGTATTCAATTATAATTTAAGTTAAATTTATTCGATTTGGATCTCCTATTATGTTGGTGTTTATTTTGTATTCACTCTCTTTAATTTACATTATGTTTTAGTTAAAGACGTTATATAAGTAACATGTGATTATTATTTTTGAAATAAAAATGAAACACATATTGAAATAGAGGGATTGCTCATCTTCCGATCAGTCCAGGTCATATATTACATTCAGCATTTTATTAGTATTTCATTATTTTTAATTCATATAATATGTTAATCAATGATTTCACTTTTCACTTATACGTATGACATGTGGTGGTTATTTAAATTATAAAATAAAACACACTGAAACAGAATATCTAGTATGGTTTCCAACAATTCAATCAACAATTGCATGAGGTTGATATTGGAGAACTTAGATTTGTTCTACATCTAATAATCATTTCTCTAATTTTATCGTAGATTGGAAATTTAGTCATTTAATTAATTCATCTCTAAAATTTAGCAACCAGCATTATAGAAGTAATGATTTTATTTCAAATTCATCAATAATATACTTTCAGAACGAATATGTTATGATTAGAACGAAGATGTTCATCTCTGATTCAATATTTTCTTGCAGTGATGTGGTAGTAATTGAGCAAATGAGTGGTCCATTTCTAAAGATTTCATTTGGATAAGCTTAAGAATAACATAGGAAATAGACAAGTAATGTAACTTAGCATCATTGAAGTTGAATGTTTTCATGGGCCACACTGCTTCTTATTACTTATAGAATATTAAGGCAGTGACATAGCCACATAAAAAACCCTCAACCTCATCTTCAAATTTTGGTTGTTTACGCTACAATTTATTAGTATCCACTGATTATTACTTTTGATTCACGCATATGATTTGAATAGGTGTGACAATGAGTTTATTTAATATTTGAAGAGATTAAATATATATTAACCATGATTTAATAGATGAAGACAATTATTATCATTAAAAAAACTATTCTGTTATACTTCATATGTAAACCGGTATAAATAAATATATTATACAGGATTTTAATAAAAAAACAATTAAATTTTTTAATGCATTTTGTGTAATTCATTTATCCACATTAAATAAAAATAGCATCTATTAATATCAGGGGTTGAGAGAAGGATTTGATTATTTGATTTTGAAAAAGAATTTATTTATTAAATTAATTACAGTATTAACTTTTTCCTTATTAAATTTGGTCGGTAGTTCATCAATCAGTAACGCGGACCACGCGTATTGGTCTTACATGTAAAAATTGTGTATATTTATACATTCAACAATATGAAACTATAATCTTGATCATTTTCCACGTGAAGTCGTTATACATTAAATTAGTTATTACTTAGGTCAACAAATTTTATATTTCATTCCGGAGGAGCATAGAAATTTATATAAAATTAGATCTAATAGAATTAAAATTTAGGTTTATAAGTTTTCGATCCGTCTAAATCGAACCAATTAGTTCGCAATTGTTGACAGTACAATCTAATATTTTATTATATATTATCTAAGGCGTACAATCCGATTTTAACTCTACACAAATTGTAATGAACACTAATTAAATAAAGAATGATTCTGACGAAATTATCTCACGAATCTCATTTCGTAAATTTAGTTAATCTATAATCCAAAAATTAAATATTGATTTATGAAAAAGATTGTGAATTGTATAATAAGATTTTGTCTCGCAAAATTATGTTTATGATATGGTCTTATATATAGATTTTTTTGAATTAAATATTATATTAAGAGTAACCTTCTGAGTTATATTATAAGACATAGTTTCCACTTTGTGTGCTTCTCACTTTTCACCCTACCAACAACCACCCTACATTTTTTTCTGGAGAAAGAAATAAAATAAAAAAACTTGCAATTTCCCAACCTTTCTACTAACTGTATTTTAATTTTTAAAAATTAACTTATTTTAGTTTTGTTTTTTAAAATGGATACTCATTTTTAACGTTAAATATGCCTTAAAAAACTATAAAGAGAATTGTAAAAAGGCGCTCGCAAATCATTTTGGAAGCTAACAGTGTAAGTCGAATTTTAGGTATATAAAACCCTCAAAAGTGGATAGGTCGAATTTTTCATGCATATGTATTTCACGAGTTATACAGTAGCAATTTCAAGGGATCGAAATATATTCCAAATTAATTAAATGCAATCATGAAATTGGATTATAAAGAAAAATGAAAGAGAAAGGGCACAAGGCAAAAAAGGTACACTAGTACTTTAGTACAGGCTGTACACTGCATCCAAAAATTGCAAAGGACAAACCCTTTTGCACAGCCCACCAAGAATAAAGCCTAAACAAGTTCTCATTTAATTCACATCAATATCATGGCTGTCAACAATTTCTACTTTTAAAATTTATTCAAAACATTCTATTTTCATTAGTGGTAATAGGGGTTGAAACGATTGTACAATTAGATTTCTCCAACACATAAAGAATGGAACTAAACTATTTTTTCTATTGAAATTCGTACATTTTATACATTATTTAGTATGCTTATCATTTTTAACAGATATTTTATATAACTAGTTTTAGATCACGTATGTTGACGTAGAGATCAATTTGAAATTAAGAAAAAAAATGATACGAATATTTTATATATTAAAGTTTTAATTATAGTAGGATTATATAGTATTTTGAATTAGAATTCTAATATAAAATTAATTAAATATGAAAATCCTAAATTACAATTATAACCTTAAATAATAATCTTTGATAAGGATATATTTGGCAATCATATTTTATAAGAAACATCCATATTTTTATATAGGTAATAGGTAATAGATATTCAGTCAAGATTCATTTACACATTGTGCATCGAGTTGTCGTAGGATAAATTTATTGAAGGGTACATGTATAAGAGCTAGTTGCATTTTCACTCGGGATTTTACTTATTTTCTTGTTTTCTAATCCTACTTTAGAAAAAGAAGAAAAATAAAACATCTTTGTGAGATTGTTACATAGCTTTTGTACATGAGACCAATCATATTCCCCATCAAATGTTGTATTTGACTTGTAATTTAAGAATCTTGCACATGTCAAGTAGATAATTGGATAAGCTGAATTTTTTTAATCTAATTAAAAGAATTTGAGTTTGAGTTTGCAAAGCAAAAGGGATCTTTGTTTACAATTATTGTGCAAGATATGATGCAAAGTGTACACATAAAGTTAAAACTAGCACTTTTTTTATGTGCCTATGAAGGTGCATTATTGATCATAAGCTTCCAAATGTATTGCGTCTTGCACTACATCTTCAATTCCTAAACTATGAATCCTAATTATAAGATAAAAAAAAAAAATTAATCCAAGTTTGTTAGGCGTTTACTTTGAGGGATCGCAATTCATGATTTATATGAGTGATAAGTTAACCTATCCTTTCTTGAGGTAAAAATTATCTTATTTACATTTACTTTTAAACATTTGTTTATCTATATGTACAGACTTCATTCACTTTGTTAGCATATAGACAAACAAATGCCCAAAAAAATAAGCGTCACAACATACATATGATAATTGACATATATCTGTATTAAAAGGTGATATCATTTTATATCAAACTATATCATAAATCTAATTTCGTGAGACTTGTCAGTCCATAACAAATTAAATAGATATTAAATTATAAAAATTAGTTTGTACTATGATTTTTAGTTAGCAATGAATGTAGAATGATATAATCATATAATCATTAAACTCAATACATATATATGGCCATAATTCTTTTCACATTTAACCAATTTACAACTTGTTTTGCATCCCAAAGGTAGCAATATTATTTATTAGATTCCCATGTTATTGCAAGTGTGATGAAACAAAATTTAGGATCTCCGTTGATGTAGCTTTCAGACAACCACCTCATCCACTACAAGACAAGTTCTGAATAATTACTCATTATTAGTATGTGTGTGTCATGAGAAGGGCTAGCCAGCAATGGAGGTTCAAATAATTGAGAACTCAGAAGATTTTAATTCAAAGAGTAAAAAACAAATGTGAACAAACCACATATTTGTGTCATGTGTTTTTTTATTTTGTTTATATGGGATTCATGCACCTGCATTTGTAAAATTGGGTTCATCTTTCTTCTAGCATTAAAATTTGGTTCATAAGAATATAATGTTAATGAGCTAACACTTAGAAATATATTTTTTTCTTCCAAAAATAACTTTGTTCTTGTAACATTAAATTTTATGTTAAAATAGTAAATGATATAGTCTAAAATGAGAAATAAGATGAAATACCCATTCAGATAATTAGTTCGGATCTTCTGTACCAATTTTTTTTTTCCCATTTATGTTCCACATCAAAAGTACGTAATTATTTTCCAATTGAACAGTTAATTATAACCGTTATTATTTTCATATCAATATAACATGCGTTTGCAATGTGGTACACGAGTGGATAAAAAATTTTGGGTAAAGAAGATCTGAATTGTTAAGATAACAATGAAGCTGATTTCAATTATGAATCCAATTACTGTCTCTATGATTAACAAATTATGGTATTGAGTTCTGTCACACGGTTGGTCCTTTCACTTTGAACATTTGAGCAGTATATATATTTTTTTTTTGCCCAAGGGAGTTCACACACACCAAGGAAATTATAATTACTATAAGATATAAAGTAAATTTTTTGTAAAATCGTTTCATAGATCTAACTTACTAACTTACTGAGATGAGTCAATGTACAATTTAAATATGAGTTTGTGAAAAATGAATTTAACTTATAAATAGTGGCACTACATCCTACGAAATTATATCTGTAACATAGTCTCATATAATATGTGTAAAATATAGTTTTCTCTCTCTCTCACTAATAGTTGGCAATTAAGTAGAGTATATATTGAAGTGGATGTACAAAATCTACAAACCCTTGTAAGTAAGGAAAATCTACAAACTTTGATAGCTGGAAAGTTATAGCAACACTGCAAAAGTAAGATGGATTTGGTTATTTTATGGCATTGGATTGTTCACACCAACTCCTGCCAACGCTTATTTTAGCTAATTTCCTTCTTGCCATCGACATATCCACAACCTTTTTTTTTTTAATAAATTTAATATCAATTTTGTATAATTTTAATTGAGATCATTTTATTCATTGATCAACTACACTCTTTAATCTCAATTGCTCTAGAATGATTCTTGAAACTTCTCTTTCTCAAGTTTCTTTAGTTCACATGCCAGTCCCACTCTATGGACAAACATTGATTTGAGTTTAAATTAGATAAAAAGCAAGTTTAATTTAAACATTAGTTTTGAAGATTAATAAGAAATCAAATGTACTAATTTGATATTAGGCCAAATGGGATTGTGCAGAATCTTCCTTGTCACATATATGCTACAAATAATGTTCTTCCTAACCAAATAGAGATCAAATGAAGAATATATCTAAGAGAAAATGCTAGAAATATTCTTGACTTTTTCTCATTGAGAACTTTGTAATAATTGTCTAATTCCTATGCAAGAAGTTTCCATTAGGAAGTATATATTATTATTGTATAACAATAATAAGAATAATATAATGCATTGATGGAATAAAATATAAGATGGATATAGGACAAAGAAAGTACGAGCTTGTCGTCAAACTACCACTTTGGACAGTTTTAATTATTATTACCAAACTTATGCTGATATTTGTCCCAGAGAAAATATCTTGTTTCAATTAAGAGAATGATACTTGAAATAATTAGTGAATTTATCCCTAACTAACAATGCCTTTATTTTAAGGCCAAATACTACATATTGCTTGGAATTAGAACAATATCCACATCAATTACAGCTAGAATTTCGAGAAAGACAGTTCAATGGTTATGCCCACATTCTTTAATTAATTCATTCATAAATAATTTATAAAAATAAATTTAGTTCGTCGTAATGAGCCTTTATTTCATAAAACTACATAATACTGTTTTATATAATTTTTTTATGTATTATGTTAAGCTTTTGATTGGGTTATATTTCTTTAAGGGTGATTAGTTCTTATTGTTAAAAAAATGTTATTAAGTTTAATATTCTAACATTAGGTATAAACGCCCTATTATTTTCAACGATACTCTTTACATGGTTTTATACACACACACACACACATATATATATATATATATATATATATATATATATATATATATATATATATTCCGAACTATATGTAGGACATTAATGTTTGGTTTATTTATGTATTTTTCTTAAAGAACAAAACCGTGCTATAGGAATTTATGAAAGGCCAATAACTGATTAATAATTATAATATTTAAATAATTCGATATCCCTTTTACACCCAAACTAACTTTGATAATACATGTTCGATTGAAAATATCTCCAAGTAATCCAAATTAAATTCTATAAGAAGATATTTATAGCTGAAAATGTCTCCTAAAACATATCACAACAATTTTTTTTCAATAACAATATTTAAATATGTTTTCTTTTGCAATGAAAATATTCACCTATCGTGTAACGATATTATCTAGCTAGCGGACTAATTTTGTCGGATCTCGATGTATGGACTCTTAATCTCTACACTGATATAAAATTGTCTACTTTCAATCAAGCATACATACAAATTTGTTTTTGAATTTTCCCAACAGATCTCATCAATATATTTACATCCTAGTATAATTCAATGAAGTTAATTACGAATCATGATAATCATGCAAAACACTAAAATATATATATATATATATATATATATAATATGTTTGTTATGTCAGCGGTAAATATATGATTTGTTATAACGAAGGATAAGAGACTATTCCCACATTTCAAATATTTTTTACAGCTTCATTACCTAAAATATACTTTTTTTCATATTTTTTGTTTTCCAAAACAAGTAATACCTCAATATATTACATACATTTCTCTCTCAATTATTCACTTTAGACCTTACATGTTAATATGCAAAATTTAACTAAATCGAATTTGAGTAGAATTTCCAGCAAGTTAATTTTCTTTCAAGAAAATTCAAGAAAAAGGAAATTAGTCGTATTTGAACTATTACCCGCCCATAGATTTCTTGTTTTCCAACTTGGAAAGATACAATCTCAAAGTCAATACTCAAAATTGTTCTAATTAAAAAAAATCCATGATATCGAAGAGATTTAAAAAATAATAATAATAATAACCAATTTTGTCCCAATTTCAAATTTTTATATGAACTTTTTAGAAGTTTGTTGCATTTTTAAGTCGACCATCCTCATATCAATTGTCACTTAATTTAAGCATACAACAATATGAATGACTTAGATACATTATTTCAGTAAACATAGCAACACATTTTCACCTACTTGATTTTGATCAATAAATGAACTTGCAAATTAGCCTTTTTAAAGAAAAAGAATACATACAATGCGGCGAAGGGTAAACTCGTAAATTACCACGAAACGTCCCAGAAACTATATGAGCAACCGTTTTTAAAAATTAACCACGTTTTTGCATCTATTGAATATTGATTTAACGAGAGCGCGACGAAAGTCGTTTTTTAATATTACCACGCTTTTACATGCATCTATTTTTAAAAAATTAAAAATAATATTAAAAAAATAAAGGTCGAGAGAGGAGAGAGAAAATGAAGTCTATTTAAACGCAGCGTATTGCCTCCATTTCTCCTCCCCCTCTCTTTCCTTCTCTACTCTCTTCATAGCAAAAGAAATTCTGGTTTTTTTAGCCGATTAATTTTAGGTAATTTCCTCACTTGGGATTTCCCCATTTTCACTCCGTGCATATATACTTACATTAATTTATATAATGTCTTTTTATTAAAATTGAAAAAAACAAAAAGAAATGTATAATGGTTTCAAGAATTCATACAGCTTTAACAGACTGAAACTTGTGAGAATTTTTATGGAGGAAATGGTGGTTTTTTCAGAGCTCTATTTCATCTTGATCGGGCCGGGTTCCGGTTTCTTTTCTTGGCTATGAAGATTTTTTTTTCTTTTTTTATTTTTATTTTGCCCTTTTGTGAAATTATTGAACTAGTTTTGCTTGTACTCAATTACATTAATATGCTGCGTTTGTTTATGCTTTTTAGAAAATTCTATTTCATTAGAAGCATATATGATTCTTATAGTCGACCCCACATAGTGAGATAAAATGCTTCGTTTTTTTGTCGTGTATCGTTTATATGAATCATGTTCATGTAGTTTTTAATGTATGAATAAAGTTAAGACTTGGACTTAATTTACATGATAATTTGATGGATTAATTTGCGTAGTTCTTGCTCACAATGCTTACAATCTACTTGTTCTAGATTAAGATGGCATTCGAGGATCGATATGGACAAGTCGAGAGGCCAAAATATGATTGCCTTTTATTTGGTAAGCCAATCTAGCTATCTATAAACAACAATGTTTTACTTCAATTTTGAGATGAAATTGATCAAGTTATGATCTTGTATTACTTTTGTTTAGATCTTGATGACACACTTTACCCTCTAAGTTGTGGGCTAGCAACATCTGTTCTTAAGAACATTCAAGGTAATTAACCTTGTGAGCTCTTGCTTTTGCTAAGTACTTTAATGTCTCTAGTTTAGTGTTGTTACATGTGTTCTTGTGTTGCTCAGATTATATGATCGAACAGTTAGGCGTAGAAGAGAGCAAACTCGATGAATTGTGTAATCTTCTGTACAAAAACTATGGCACCACAATGGCAGGGCTTAGAGTAAGCCCTTGTGCTTTTCTTGATTGATTGAAACATGGTTTTGTGTATGAGATCATGGACTCATAATGTGTTGACTTTTTTCAGGCAATCGGCTACGATTTTGACTATGATGAGTATCATAGGTTTGTTCATGGGAGGTTGCCTTATGACAACCTAAAACCAGATCCTGTTTTGAGATCCCTTTTGTTGAGCTTGCCTATTCGTAAAGTTGTAAGTACATTTTCTCGTGCTTTTGTTGTACTTATCAAACTTGCAAGAAAGCTTCGTTCTTTATACTCGTTTTATGTACCACAGATCTTCACGAATGCTGATAAGGTCCACGCGATCAAAGTCCTTGAAAAACTCGGTCTAGAGGACTGTTTTGAGGGGATAATTTGCTTTGAGACCCTTAATCCTATCCACAAGAACACTGCCTCGGATGATGAGGATGATCTCGTGTTTCTAGGATCAAGAAATGCTTTGAACGAAATCTCCGAGATTTACGACATTATTGGACATTTCTCTGAGGGTAATAATTCAGGATTGCCTAAGACACCAATTGTGTGTAAACCTTCAGAATCTGCTATTGAAATGGCCCTTAAAATTGCAAACATTGATCCACATAGAACAGTGAGTTCTTGATTCTTGAAATTATTGGACTTTTTCACACATTGTGGCTATTTTCTTGATTCTTACATGTCTATGATCTTTGCAGCTGTTCTTTGAGGACAGTGTAAGAAACATCCAATCTGGGAAACGGGTCGGGCTAGACACCGTGCTGGTAAGCGAATTAATTCAATTTTTTTTGTATGTTTTCGCCCGATTTTTTTCGGTGTTTTGAGAATTGTTGTGAATTATGAATGTAGATTGGGAAATCACAGAGAGTGAAAGGTGCAGATTATGCATTGGAAAGCATTCATAATCTGAAAGAAGGAATAGCAGAGCTTTGGGAAGGTGATAAACCAGCTGAGGCTAAGTACTCTGGAGTTGCTGTGGAGACTTCTGTCATTGCTTAATTTGTTTTCTTATTCTAATGTTTTAATTTGTATGTAATCTTGTTGTATTAATTAATATCTCCAATAATGTAAATTTTTAGTTTTTTATCATCTATTAATTTTAAAAATCAAGTCTTGCAATAAGATGGTGATCCTACCCTCTAACTATTATTACCAATCATATTATAATATTTATTTTTATAAATTATAGCTTATATGAGACACAATCGTCTCATAAATTTAAGTCAATCTCTAATTTTTGGATTATGTGTCATGGTTTATAGTAAACTAAACTAGCTAAGTTTTTTACAATGTCCATTTAAGTGAATTAAAGCATGTTTTATATTATCTATACAAATGAACTAGTCGAGCACAAGTAGTAAATTTGACATAAAGTTAAGGTTTAAACTTAAAAACTAAGCTCGACCTTTGAGTTTCAAGTTTCCCTATCAAACTTGGATCTGATATTTATCAACTCAACTCGATTACATCTTGAAACATTAATCATAGATCTAAAGTTACAACATCTTGATAAATTATAAACTATAAGTAGAAATCATTTTCAAAACATAGTGCTAGCCACAAAAGGCTCAATTCTTTCATATTTTTAGACATATTGAAATTTGGAACGTCATGGAGATTATGATTGGAGTCCACAATTATTTTTTAGTAACTGCCCATAAAAATTTTCCACTTAAAAATATGGTGGGGGTGATGAAATTAGTGTGTTAAATAAGATAATGAAATAAATTAAAGTTAAATTAGGTAAGTGATGAATATTATGAATATGATTCTAGTGAGTCTAACATGACGATCTCATGAACCTAAATTCATCAAACAAATAAACTTACAACTCATAATTTGCATTTAAATTTATGAAAATATGTTTGATTTTTAGATAATGAGGTTCTGTTTCATAAATTTATATTTACAAGACCGTCTCATATAAATTATTACACAATATTATTTATTATTTCCCACTCACTCTAGTAGACTAGTGGTGATTATAGGTGCATAGGACGGTTAATTTGACCTTAGCCCCTCCACATATATTATTCGTGCATATGATTTACATGTCATGTTCCCATGATGTTATCAAAATTTCTTGATTAAGACATTTTTAATGTCTATTTGTCTTGTCATTTTCCCACATATGATGTAAAATATTAAAATAAATTAATCCTCATAGTCTTTGTGTTCCCAATGTCATTTTCATGAGTGAATTATTGCATGGGACTCAACATCCATGTTTAATTTTTATGTTTAATAATTGAAAGGGTTAATTTTATTTTCCAACTTATACTATTCATGTTTTTTAATTATGCATTTTTTTCTGATCACAACCTATACTATATGTTGTGTTTACTTTTGCAACACTCCAATCAATATTTTCCGACGAGAAAATGCCCACATGATTTTCGCGTGCTAATTGAGAGTAATTTTCATCATTTGCACTTTTAAGACATGAGTAAATTTGGTTTATCAATTATTTTCAATGGTAAAGAGATCTTATTTTTGTTTGAACCTCATCATTAATCTTCATTCGCTGAAACAATTTGCGGAAGAAATATGAGAAAAAATAAGGTTAAATTCAATTTTGGAAGGGGAATTAATTATTGACCTAGAAAATGACGAAAATAACCCTCAATTAGCACTTGAAAATCACGTGGGCATTTTCTCGTTGGAAAATATTGGCTGGAGGTTGCAAAAGTAAACAAAACATATATATAGATTGTGATCAGAGAAAAAAAAAATTTGGATGCAAAAATAAAAAACGTTCATAGTACATGTTGGAAATCAAAATTAACCCTAATTAAAATGTTGGATTTTTGTCAGACTAATTAATTTTACAAAAGAATGTATTTTCATTAATATTTTCTCCAAATAAATTGGATATTGTCACATCATAAGCACACTTGAAGTAAATATTTAAAGATAATTACTTATGGACCCTCTTCTTCTTAAATCAAGTGTAATACAATCAAGTTGGTTTACAAGTTATTTGAAATTAACTTGTCAAAGATTTGAGGCTAACCAAGTTAAACTCGAGCTACACTTAGAGTAACTCTTCAATTCTAACTAAAGCTTAAACTATAGTTAAAAAATATCGACTCGATATATTAATAAACCTAATCAATTTATGATATTTTATTATATCACTATGAATATATTTAACAAATATACAAAAATAATTGAGTTCGATATTACGAAGTTGAATCTCCGCCACATTAAAAACTCTTAGATCCTATAATATGTCAATTCAATTCGATTCAATTCGATTATCATAGTAAGGAAACTCTGGACCAACTACATGCCACACAATTCATATTCTTATTTCACGAAAAGGATGTAACAAACTTAATCATTTAATGCCAGTTGTAACAAACTACACTAAAAGGATTATTACTCTTTTTATATTTTGATAAAGATATCATATCAACTATTTAATTCTTGATAAAATTGCATGACATGATCTTCGAGAAGCTCTCCTGTGCCCGGGGACGGGGACATGGATCCTAGGATCCGTGTCCCCGACCCGTTCCACGTTCCACGCCCATATACTTGCATATATATATTTTTCTTTTTCTTTTTTATTTTTTTGTGCAGAAGACAGCACTCTTGTGAGAGTTGAGAGAGACGAAATCTCCAGCTCGTTTCTCCATAATTTCAACTTTTAATTCGAATTTCCTCTCAATTTCGACATTATTATATATTTTCGATTCTTGTTCTCCTAAGATTTAGGTTCCTTTTGTCTTCAAATCAAAAATACCCAATCACTGATTTTCCATTCAGTTTCTCAGAATTCTTTTGGCGATGATCATTTACTGTGGATTTGAAGGCGACGCTGTGGGGGATAGATTAGATAGGGTTCAATATGATAGCTGAAATTGGTATTGTTTGTTGTTAATTTGATTGGTTATGAATCTACTTCATGTGATTGGATTTGGTTGAAGGTGGGCCAACTTCTTTTGTTGTTATATAGCTGGTTTCTGTCTCTGATCTCTTTGAATTGGCTAAGTAATGATAAAATCATGACCACCAAGACCAGTTTGGTTGGGAATGGAGGGCAAATTTGGATGAAATTGTGGGATCAGATTTCGGAGAGTGGTTGTAAGATCCACTGTCATTATTCTCAGTGTTTTAGCTCTAAGAAAATTTAAGAAAAACTGGTGGAAGAGGCTTGTGGTAGCATGGATAGTATTTGGGGTTATAATTTCGTTGTCGGTTTGGTGGCTCATGAGCTCACATACTCTTGAGAGGAGGAAAGAAACACTTGCCAGTATGTGTGATACTTAAACATACTTGTGTAATACCTGAAAGATATTTATGTAATACCTGAAAGTAACATATACAAAAACTTATAAGGTATTTATGTAATACCTGAAAGTAATATGTATGATACTTAAAAGATACTTGTGTAATATCTAAAAGGTATTTACATAATACCTGAGAGTAACATATACTTATAAGGTATTTATGTAATACCTGAAAGTAATATGTATGATACTTAAAAGATACTTGTGTAATACCTAAAAGGTATTTATATAATACCTGAGAGTAACATATACAAATATCTATAAGGTATTTATGTAATACCTGAAAGTAATATGTGTGATATTTAAAAGATACTTGTGTAGTACCTAAAAGTAACATATACAAATACTTATAAGGTGTTTATGTAATATTCGAAAGAAATATATGTGATACTTAAAAGATACTTGTGTAATACCTGAAAGATATTTATGTAATACCCCTGAGAGTAACATATACAAATACCTATTAGGTAATTATATAATACCTTAAATGATTTCATGGCAATTTGAAGAAGAATAAGAATAAGAAGATATACAAGAAGAATAAGAAGAAGAATGTACTAAACAAATAAGAAGAATAACAAATCAATAAGAAAAGAGACTAAGAAGAAGAAGGAGAAAGAAGAAAAAAAAAAAAAGGAAAAGAAAGAAAACAACATTGTTTTTGCATAATACCTTAAGGGTATGTGATATTTGAAGAGTAAATATGTGATACCTGAAGAGTAAATGTGTGATACCTAAAGAGAAAATGTGTGATACCTGAACATAATACATTATGTAATACCTGAAAAGTATATATGTGATACCTGAAGAGCAAATATGTGATACCTGAGCATAATACATTTATATAATCAGGTGTGCACGCGGCGCACACCAACTATGGTGTGACCGCGTGTGGGCATGTGGGCATACGTGGGAGCGGTCCATGCGCCGGGTGAGGTTAGGGGCATGCAAGTTTTTGCCCATGATCTTCACGTGTATGAAGTTGCTTCCTTGTTTTATTACATATATTAAATTCCCAGTGTGAACTCGTTTTACAAGTCAAGATTCAACCACTTTTGTTTTCTTGTTATATGAATGTAATCCTATTTTTTTACAGTATAATGAGGCAATCAACATATCATAAAGTAGATTTTTTCGAGATTATTCCATGAATTTAATTTCATGAAACAGATGAATTTATGATTTATAATTCACAAATTAAACATAAATAAATTTATGATAACGAGTTTTAATTATAGATAGTGAAGTTTTATTTCCACAAAATTATATTTGTGAGATATAATATATAAGTTTAAAAGAAATGATTAAAAAAACTTCATAAAAATAACTATTATCTCTATTCAAAAAATATATATTTACAAGTTTGTCATGCTTTATTATCTAATTAATAAAGATTAATATATTATTTAATTGTTGAAATTACATCTGTAACGGAACATAATTGTTGTATGTTGATTAATATATTATTTTACTATATTTCTCATTTATATTTTAATATATGTAAGTCAAAGTTTCTCAATCCTTTGCGTATTATAAACCACATGCTTGTGAAAATCATTCTATTTTCATAACTTATAGTTTTTATAAATTTGACTGATTATGTTATTTTTATTTTTATCTTTTGTGTACTTTTTTATTTTGTATTATATTATACATTGAAATATAAAATAATTTTAGAATTAGTGTGGTTGTGCCACATGTCAGAATTCCATCATACTTTTATATATATATATATATAAAAGATTTTCGATAATCAATACACATCAAATTGTATCTGTTGATGATACATTTTTTACATATAATATACAATAGCAATTAAAAAATAATATTCAGAATAGATGTCCATTGTCTCCAAAATATTTCCCTTATTATAACATTTTATTTTATACTAAAACAAACAAAAGAAAAGCATTGGGCTTCCTAATCTACTCCATTATGCAGGGTAAAGGCCCAACAAACAAAAAGCCCAAACCAACAGTTAACAAAAAGCCCACCCACTAAAATGCAGATAAGGTGTTTGTGAAAAGGATAACAAGAAAATCTATAAAACTCAACGGTCTATTTTAAGGTTCAGGTTTCAGAAATTGTTTCCCGGCGACCGGCGGGTGGTCGGAATTCTGTAAAACTAGTTTTCAGACATAGTGGCAGCATGACACGTGTCCCCTTCTTAACCGCCGGCCACAAATGCTGTAGCTCAACCTTAATCAACAGATCCACTCTCAGTACAGTTGCATTTCCACAATTCTCAAATTCTTCTGCATTCCCATTTTACCCTCGTGGAAAAGCAAAAACTACTAGGAGGGTTTCGGTGGTGGCGATGTCTAGCCTCAGTAAAAGCACTGTTCTTGTTACCGGCGCCGGTGGTAGAACTGGTAAAGATTAACTTGTTTGGTACTTTCTCTCTCTAGAAATTCTTCGTATGCTGATTTGCAGGAGTTGTTAATATTCTTGTACTGTAATATGTTACATTCTTTGAAAAATTATAATATGCTCAAAAGCTTGAGTAAATTAGTCATTCAAAATCAAGAACAAAGAAATAAACAAACTTATAATATGTTATTTCTTTCTATCTTGCTTAGCATATATTAGAGTCTCTTACATTGCAGATTTTTCCAGCTTTTTTTGTTTAATTAGTTGTGTTCATTCGAGTTGATTCATCTGTATGCAGTTATGAAAATTTCGGAACTTAATTTTACAGAAATATCCATGGAAATATCAGTACCCATATTTGTTTGATACTCCACCGATATTTCCCCAATTTTCCTGCAATTTGTACCATGCAGCCACCGTTATAGAAATCGATACCGATGTTTATAGATATTTTGCCAATATTTTGACGAAATTTCTCGTTTCTATACTGGTTACGTGAAAAAATGAAAATATTAGAGAAATATCATTACAGCCCATTTTTTTATTCGTCACGTGGAAAATTGGAAATATCAGGAAAATATCGGCGATATCTCTGGATATTTTCATCCATGTCAGTATGCAACAGGGATGAAACTAAAGAAAATGTAAATGGTCTCACATTCTTTATTCTTAGGTGAACATTAGAAGATTGATTGCTCTAACTAAGATGGCTGCTCATTGTCTTGAGGTATCATTCACTTTAAAGTATGATGCTGTGAAGAACATTCTTAGATAACAACCAAGTCTCGGTTTGCAATGTCGTCGCTTTAAGGAGAAACTAATCTCTAGTTTTAGTTTCAGAGCAGAGGATTGGCATTAGTTTTCAGAGGATAAGAAGAAAGTCGATGAAAACTAAGTTCATCTTAGATGCTGCTTCATTTACTTGGTATAAGTTTCACTGATTTCTTTTCTTATGCATTGTTTTGTCATTGCAGGCCAAATTGTCTATAAGAAACTAAAGGAGAGATCAGACCAGTATACTGCAAGGGGTTTTGTAAGAACCCCAGAGAGCAAGGAAAAGATTGGTGGCGAAGACGATGTTTACGTTGGAGATATAACAGATGCTGAGAGCATAGTTTCAGCAATTGAAGGTATCGATGCTCTTATAATACTCACAAGTGCTGTCCCCAAGATGAAACCCGGCTTCGACCCATCTAAAGGTGGAAGGCCGGAATTCTATTTTGAAGACGGAGCTTTTCCCGAACAGGTTTGGCTTTCGTTTCTCAGGTCCCTTGTGTTTGATATACTTGATCTCATGTACTCGTTTCTAGGTTGATTGGATAGGGCAAAAGAACCAAATAGATGCTGGTGAGGACCTATACTGAAGTAACACATTTATGTAGTTTCTTTGTTGCCTATATTGTTCTCAAAGTCCTTGTGATGTCTATTGAACAGCAAAAGCTATTGGAGTGAAGCAAATTGTGTTGGTTGGATCGATGGGAGGGACGAATCTAAGCAACCCTTTAAATAGTTTGGGAAATGGAAATATCTTGGTTCGTTCCTTTTTTTGGATCATTTCTAGACTTGCCCTTTTCATCAAAAGACGATTAATTGAAAACAAAATGATGTTTGGAATGCAGGTTTGGAAGAGAAAGGCTGAGCAATATTTGGCTGATTCAGGAATACCGTACACTATAATACGGTATGGCATATTCTTATACTATTGCTCGTAAATTCTATCTTATTGTCCTTATTTTTCATCTCATGGTATAGTGCTGGAGGATTGCAAGATAAGGAAGGTGGTATAAGAGAGCTGCTCGTTGGAAAGGATGATGAGCTTCTTGAAACAGAAACACGGACAATTGCTAGAGCTGATGTGGCAGAAACGTGCATTCAGGTAACCCTATTAGCTACCTCGTTTATTCTCTATTGCTCCAAAGCCTTTCTTGATGAGATAATCATGCCAGGCACTACGTCACGAGGAAGCAAAATTCAAAGCATTGGACCTTGCTTCGAAGCCAGAGGGACAAGGTACACCAACCAAGGATTTTAAGGCTCTATTTTCTCAGGTCACTGCTCGGTTCTAATCGATCGTTGCTATCAAATGGCATACAAGCATCGTTTCTTTTACCTACTACGAGGCCTTATTGCCAGATATCGGGAAATTCTGCTGTTTACTATGGTATACTACCAGCATATGTGAGTGTAACCTTCTATGATCATGCCAACATATAACACTTTTCTTTCTTGAGAATAAATCTTTCTGGTTTTATTTTCTGGTTATTTTACTCAATTCCAGGCTAATTTAATTGTGAATTGATACTCTTTTCTCCATACAAATTCTCAGAAGATTGTTATGCTTTGTGATGACATGTTAGCCAGTATTTGATACTTGATAGCCATAAGAAATGCAATTTTGTGATTCTAAATCTTAATCTGTGTATAAACAAACTATTTCAATATGATAGAATTATTTTTAGGGTTATTTCAATTTACTACCTGAACTATTTGACTTTTTTTTAGTGGGTGTCCAAACTCAATTTTTTTTCAGATCATTATTTATTCTCTTCAAAATTTTCCGGTTGCTACCCCAAACTCAATTTTTGATATATTTTCCGGTCAAAACTCGTCGGAAAACTTAAAAATGAAATTTACCTCCAAATATCAATAAAAAATGCATGATTCATATGTCAAAATGACCATTATTCGAAGCTCAATTATAACCCCAAATTGATTTCATGAATCTCATTCGAATCGATCACGAATCGAACAAAAAACATCTAGGGTTTTGAATAAATTTTTGTTTGATTCAAGTTTAAATCAAACAAGAATCGTTAAATTAACTTGGGGTTATTATTTGACTTTGAAAGATGGTCATTTTGGCATATGAATAATACAGTTTTGGCTAATATTTGGAGGTCAATTGCATTTTCGAGTTTTCCGGTGAATTTAGGCCAGAAAATAACTATTCGGGGTGGCAACCGAAATTTTTTGAAGAGAATAAATAATGATTGAAAAACTTTTTGAGTTTAGACATCTACTGAAAAAAAATGCAATAGTTCGGATAGCAAATTGATATTAGCCCTTATTTTTACTAGGCTAATACATTTGACAATCATCTTAAGATTGAGTTTTTACATTAGTTTTCCCTTATGAGCCCTTTTGTTTCTTGAAAAATCTCAAATTTACTTAGACAAAAAATTTCACTACCTTTAGTCTTACTTCTCTATGAAGGCCTATGTTTTGTTGTAAACTTTAGATCGTGGGAGAATACATCTTGTATTTCAAATAATGTTTTGTCTCATTTTATATTATTATCATGCATACAAATTTTACCATGACTAGTATCCAAGATATTTAGAGTATGAGATAAAATAGGGTTAAAATCTTTTAATTTGGTCTCATAAATATCATAATTTTTAATTTAGTCCCATATTTTAAGACTTTGTCCGATTTTAGTTTAATTATAATCGGAAAATTTGAATTTCGTCAAAAAATATCACATGCATCCAAATTGGTGCTTTTCGGTAGTCTAAACGTGATGTGGCAACTCATATCAACCATTAAGAATTTGACAAGTGTCGTCGGTCAGGCCACTTCTAGATCATCGGAAAACCCTAATTTGACGAAATTGATTTGAATTTGAAAAGGTTCTTAATATGTAGGACTAAATTGAAAATATTGATATTTGTGGGAACAAAATCGAAAGATACCAGAGTAATGAGATGTAAAATGATTTTAACCCGATAAAATACGAGCATAGGGAATTTGAAATTTTTTTCTTCAAATCACATGGGTGGAATAAAATTGCAGTCACTCTACCCACCGTGGGCATATTAATATTTTTGTCCGCTGATGTGTCAGACATCTGACAAACCTATTAATTTCATTTTTCGTATAATCAGATGATGAGATCATTACATGTTATCGGTGGATATGTTAAGAATTGTGCACATTGTCCATTTTATATGGACCAATAAATTGTAAAAGTGACTGTATTGGCAAATTGATTCCACAAAATACCAACTAATTCATTTTATATTGGATGACTTGAATATCTTAACAATTCCTATGATTGGTGCTATATCAATGCCATGAAATCATGCATGACCACTATGTATGTGACTAGACTTGTTTAAGTTTTAAATCTATTTGTCAATTCTTCTCTTTAAATCCAAGTATTCCTATTTGTTGTGATTTTTATTATTTTTTAATTAAACGACAAGTAGTGGAGACTTTTGGCCATCTAATGCCAGAAAATGATATCTAAGCCAATCAATGTTATGAGTTGCCACTTAATTTATGGTTTAAATGAATAGATATTCAAATTTTCTGTTTGATCTGCTTTTTTCTATAAATAAATATATCAATGGTGTGTAATAGAAGTATATATATTATATTATATTATATATGAAATTAAATATATATTTCTCAATAAATGAAACAATGTTTGGTAATCTGGTGTCAAGACTTTCGATGTCCCTTTGCTGTCATTTTTATTTTTTAATATCTTCCAAATGTTTGCTTTCAAGAATAAGTCACATCAAAATGATGGGATCCATCCACCCACTTATCCTACCAATGATTTTGCAACTTTATATTTAGTGACAATCTTTAAGTACTATTCTTTTTTCTTTTCTTTTTTTATTGAATCTATAATGGAACAATGCATCATTTATATTCTTGTCATCTTGTACTAAAAGCTCATTTGAGTTCAGTTTGATAGATATATCAAATAAAATTGAATATATTAACGTTTAATGAAATGTAAGCACAACTTGAATTCATGTTTGATAAGTTAAAAAGGATAAAAACCAAAATAAAAATGACAAACTACTCGAATTCGATCCCTCTTGATATTAGTGATATCTTTAACTATAAAACACGATATAAAAACATATATTTCTCACAAAGTTCCCCCACTAAGTACCCTTTTGCTTTTAATGATTCTCAGCCGGTTACTCTAGTGCTTGATTCAATATTCAACCCATGAATCATATTAAAAGAGCTAGATCCAAATAATGCTAGTTTTAGGACCACCATTCTTGTAATAACAACAGTTGTCCAAATCTTGAATTCATGATGAAAGTCAAACACAAGTTGGAGTTCACTAAAATCATAGTCATATATCATTAGAAATATTATTTTTCAAGATTTTCTTTTTCTATTTACATTATGATATAATAAGGTAGTGATAACTTCAAGTGCTAAACTATGTGTAATTGCCGAATATATTTTTGTCAAATATTATTATTTAAGGTTATAATAGTAATTTAAAATTTTCATATTTAAATAATCTTGTATTAGAATCCTAATTCAAAATCCTATAGAATCATATTATAATTAGAACTTTAATATATAAGGTATCTGTATTTTTTTTTCCTTAATTTGAATTGATCATCCTCGTGCAATGCACGTGATCTAAAACTAATATATATATATATATATATATATATATATATATAAAATACTCATCTTATGTTGAATTGAAAGCAAAGGAAGAGCATATGGAACGAGATTGGAATAAAGAGGCAATTCTTCTAGCTAAAGAAAATTAGATATCCCTTTACATGAGAATGAACATGCATCATCAGCAAAACAGATGCTGTTCATAACAGATATTATGATCATCATAAATAAGTTAAGAAGCTTCTAATCATTTGGGATTACCTGTTTAATTGTCGAGTGTCAGCAGGTATACGTTTCTTGTTTCAGAGAGAGTGATTAGTATCGATTCACCTGTAAATCCATTAGTAATGAATGATTAGTTCTACCAACTAATATAAGATTCATTGGAGTTGAGTGAGTAATGAAAAACTCAAGATTGCTTGAGCTTACCTTGAAGAAATAAGTTGATGTTGCAAATCATGGACCAAGATTCAGAGCAAAATTTTTGCCTTAAATAGGTTTCCAACATGATATGGCGTATATTATCCGCCCTTTCCACCCCATTAACAGCCAATGACTGTCTTCATCGATCACAAAATCTTTGTGGTACAACGTTCTCACCTTGTACATTGCCCTGTTCATGACCTCCTGTTCGAAAGGTATTTGCATAAAGCCAGCCCTCAAGTCGCGTACTTGCCACTGCTTGTACGTCTCGGGCCTTTCTACTCTCCCCCACCCCTCACAAGCTATGACATTCAATGCTTCCCTTCCAAATATATCTTTCTCGATTAGCATCCTTTCTGGTTTCTCACGAGGTACATTTGTTTCCAGCATATCAAATAGAGCTGAAAAGTGGAACAAAACCTCCCTGAATCGAGTGACAAAGAACGGTGCACTATAAGCTCCATTGACTATCCCATGTATGAAAATATCTGGGTTGATTTTCCTAATTAGGTTAAGAACCACGGTTCTTGCACTTTCTGCCACCACTGTCTCGTCAAATAAGTTCTTGGTTCGATACAAACAGTTGACCACCACAAATTCACCTTTCTCAATCTTAAGGTCCTCTAGTTTAATGGTTTCCCACTTCTGTGCTATAGCATGATACTCAAATGGCACGTTGAATGTATTGGCATAGTGGGCCAATCTACTTCCCGTTTCCTCAATCCTTTCTGCTGGTCGAAAGCCAGGTTGTGGAAAGTCTATGCCAGTAATCCGAAGCTTCGGAGGACCACCTACTCTAGTAGCTATACGTTGGATTAATGTAGGCCACTGGAAGCCATAGAGGATGCCAAAATCTATAACATGAAGTCTTGTTGCTTTCTCTGATTTAATCATGATTGTTTTGTTTGAGGAAAAATTCGATATTTTCCTGAACGGAGATGAGGCCAGGTAAGTATAGTAAGCTTTCAAGTAATCAGCTGCACTTGTTTTCTTGTTTACAAGGGCTTTATGTATCTTGCTCCCAGTCCCAGCCAAACGTGCTTCAAGGCCATCAGCAAAATAATAAGCTAACCTCTGATTCCCATCACCGAAAGGAGACGAATGCAGTTTGATCTGTTTCAGCAATTCACTTGCATTCCTACGATCGTCAGCAGCAACAGCCTGAGCACAACTAATCAGAAGGGTTCTCAAATCTATCACTTCCTTTTTCCTGTTCTGTTTCTTAACACGGCCCTTCCTACCACTTGTTCCTTTTATTTGCCCATTCTGCTGCATACCCTTGCTCGTTGCATTTTTCAAGTCTATTCTGTAAGCTGCCAATTTCTTCTCACGATCACCCAAGGTGTGAAGCAACACATCATCAAATTCCTCTATGGGAACATCAGACTGCGCAGAAATTGCTGGCAGTTTACTACTTCTCTCTTCTTCCAAATCTATGTCCAAAGTAGGCCGATTTTTTTTGCCCCTTGATTCAGAAGGTATATGCCTCACCTCATCCTTCTCCACCGGATTTTCCCCTTCTTTCGGAAACAGTTTACTTCCACTAGGAAGAAACTTGTTAGCATCATCGACCCCCTTCCTGAAATTCCACACCAGTTGACTCTCACTGTACACATCACGTATTTGAAGAGGACTTATCGGAGATTCAGAGAAGCCATCTATAAAATTATTCAAGCTATTTGATGAGCTAATAGATGGTTTAGAAACATTATAAGATGTATGACAAGGAATGAGAGAAGCATCATAATTAACACGACTTTGAATCCAACTTGGATCAACTACATCAATTAGGTATCCACTACCATCACTACTACTAGTAGCTGAATTGTAGCGATTAACATAGGAGCTATCATCAACACTCTCACCATATTGACCAACTATCCCCGATTCTTGTTGTGGAGAAGGTGGGTACTTCTTTCCTAGTACCTCATAGAACGATTTTTCTTTCGCTTGAAAATCCAACGACTCTTGAAGCATATGTTCCTTGTCCTCCATATCCTCTTCCATCAGCATCTCATCAATGTATCTCAAAACAGCATCCGAGAAATCACAATCATCGTCAACGTCATCAAACGAGTCAGAAACAGTCCCATTCGTAAACGACTGGTTTTCAAGCAAATGTAACCCTCCTATATTGTGATCTTGAAATGAAGAGCTCTGATTTATATCTCCATTGACTTGTTTCTGATCTGGATATGTAATCTCAAATCTAGACTCATTCTTCAGTTTCCCATTAGAAAACTCAATAATGGATTCATTCTCCAATTGAAATCCACTTGAACTCAAGACCCCATGAAAACGTTGATCCATTCTTTCTATACAATTTATCAACAACACAACGTATATCTAATAATTCAATAGTCAAACTAACATCAATACCAAAAAACAAAAAAACTAAATCTCAATTACCACAACAATTCCACAGAATTTGTACTTCCTATTACAATTGCAGAAGCAACACAATATATTGAGATTGAACGAGGTTGAGGAAGTCTAACAATCAATTATCCCTAAGCTCAATGTTATTTTCCCCGAATTGATCAAATTTCGCAAAAATCCTGCTCAAATAGAGTGAGAAAATTATGCAGTAAAACCAAACCAGAGATTTTGCAGAGCAGCAGAGCGAAACCTCAACAAGAAGATGACAATTCGCGTACCTCAGAAAAAGCAAACCCAGGTGATTGCAGAGAAAGAGAGAAACCTAGGAATGCACAGACTACAGAGTATATATGTACTCAGAGAGAGAGAGGAGAGATGTTGGAAAAGGAAGCGGTGGATTTGCTGATCTGGTCATAATATAAAGTTCGCAAATAAAAACAATTTCCCTAAAAAAACAAAAAATATGTATTTAAATAAATAAATATGTTTTGTTTTGTTTCTATTATTTATAAATATATTTAGAATACAAATATTTATTAGGTGTAGCCTCTACTATTAACAGGCATTTCAAACATCTTTTCTAATTTTATTCTTGACCTTTGTTCCATTCGGAAAAAAAAAATTTGTTTCACATAAAGTGACACACTAAAAATATTTGTGGGATACATGAGAAATGGCTCAAACAAATATGGTGTATAAATTAGATCCGACAGTTAGATTCATATAAGTGAAACAGTTTGAATTATAAAACTAAAATGAAACATTAAATCAAATTCAAGTTGAATTTTAAAAGTCTAGTGTTTTAATGGCAGATATCAATAATTCATGTGAATAGCAATTATTTATTTCGGAATATTTGTGAATTTTTAGGTAGCATTAATAAAGTAGAATACCTAGGGTGCCACGTGTCAGAAGGAGATGGAGTCCACGGAGGTCATTGGGATTGAAATTCCCGTTACCATCTTTTGAGGGATGATGAGACGAGGTTGCAGGCTTCGATGCGATGCACCAGCTGCCATTGTATCATTTCCCCATGTACGGGGGACATCCTGTTTGGTCTCGTAGGTGGGGACCACTGTGGGGTGTGTTTGGTAACAGAATCTGAGCTAAGACTTGGCTTTATATTAGTCTTTTCATTGGCTTGACTTCAACATGAATGTGATGTTTAAAGATTATTTTGATATAATGGTGTGTTGATCACCATTGGGTCAATTGACCTCCCATGGCCCGTGTGAGACGGTTTATGAGATGTTACATTGATTTTGGTATGTTGAAGTTAGATAGATTGTGAGATATATGCAGGGGCGGATACAGTTGCCTCAAAAATTTTGCCAAAAAATACTTATTATATTATATATCATATATTTTCTTATATCCCAAAATATTAGCTATGATACTTGCCCCCCAAATATTTTTCTTATTTTCTTACCTATGAATCTATGATATTCGCCCTTCCAAATGTATAATCCTGGATCCGCCACTGGATATATGTGTGTGTGCGCATCTTGATTTTGTGCATTTTTATGCTTGAAACAAGATCATTTTGAAAGATGAATTGTATGATTTTTTAGTCTCATGTTGAAGTGTCAAGGATTTGATGTGTGATTTTCAAGGATGAAATTATCCTTCTAATATGAGGTAGGTATGTATAAATATTTGTCAATTCAAGCCGCGAAAAGTTTGTTTATGAAGAATTTAGAAAATCCAACATTGAAATCCTAAATTTTGTAAATTAAGGTAAATGTTTAAAAACTATGTTTTTTATGAAATTTTATAAGGTATGATTGCTAATGTAAATGTCAAAGGACATACAATATTATATTGTTAGTTGATATAATAGTGATAATTAAATGATTATAATAGTAAAAATTTAAATATGTATTGAAATTTGTGTATTAATAGATTAAAATGTGAAGTTAACTATATTATTGTTTGTAAAAATAGGTTATTAATTGCATTGATTTTATAATCCTAATGTAAAACCATAAAAACAAGGATTTGAGATTACTCATGAATCTCCTTCCAAACATTTAACAGATAAAAACACTGCACTACTTGCACTAGAGCTGCATCTCTTGCTTGCCTATATAAGTTGGTTACATATTAAAAATAGTTTTGAAAGCTTGAAATATGAAATGTGAGAAAATTAGCTAGGAAACAAGAGACTAAGCCTGCACTGTATAACCAACCATCAACCAAACCTGGTATAACAACATGGAACTCTTCCTTGGTTATATGGCTTCAATATTAGTAGTTTTGTCCCTCGTTATACGTCGCATTCAGAGGGGATAAGACCTATGATATATTTCCTCTGCCGCAACGCACTTCATCTCAACATTCGTTTTACATTTTACAGCTCAAAAGAACCAACTATACTGAAGAAAAAAAGCTAAACCTAGTTCACACTCAGGTTCTATGCACGAGGGCTGTGAAAAACTCGGCGATAAAACAAAATAAACACATCGAGCACTCTCTTGAGCTCATGTGTAATAGATCATCAAGAGGAAAATTTGCTTGGAGAACACACATCTAGAATGAATGCATGGAAAAAAACTGACATAACAATATGAACTCCAAAACGAAAGTGAAGGGTAAAAATCATTACGAACATCAATACATATGTATCCAAAACACAATAATGTTTTCTCCTCCAACGAACAAAAATTGTTCCCAGAAATTTCTGGCCTTCCCACATCTCTCTCTCTCTCTCTCCCTAGTTTTCTGGTGCTTGTTTACCTTTTCCCCTGTTTCTTTGTAATTCAGTACTTCACTTAGATGGGGCAGGGTGGGACATCAAGAGTAATACCTGCTTGAATTTGACCCCAGCCGATCAAACGCCAGTGCCTATCAATTCTTCGGCTCAGTGCAATCTTCTCTCCTTTGCTTGTACACACAGGTGAAGTCAGTTGAAGTTTGGCAAAGACATTCTTAACAGCCACTACACGAGCACCTGTTGACATAGATCCTATGTTCAACATAAGGATCTCTCCCTTGGCCAGCTTTGTCACCTTACCCTGCCTCTCTGTGTCCTTAGTCCTAACACCCAGCAGCCTCCGCAGCAAAAAGAAATTAACCTATGCATTAAATAGGAATATTAAGTAACCAGAAGCAAAAATATTTGCATTCAACACTGCTCCCAATAACAAGTTGAAATCACTCTCTAGCAGTAGATACCCATACCTCTAGTTCAACATAGACCTCAGGAAGAGAACCAACTTCTCCAAGCACCTGGCCAACCAGCCTATCAGCACGTGTAAGTGTGGGGTCCATCGTCGTTCCAACTCCAATAAGGCCTCCAGGCACAGCATATTGTAGCTCATTTTGCTCAGCAAACAAGGAAACTATCCGGGAGTATATAGGTGTGCACTTGATGTTGTCATTTTCATCCTTAACAACAATACCAGGGCGGACCTCAATATATTGATTTACCTTCAAAACACCCTACAAGAATGGTTTAAAAGCTCTTAGATATCAAATGATAGTGGAAGACCATTTTCTAGTCTTTTTCATACATAGCATTGACATAAAAAAGTCTATTTGCAACAAAAGTAAACATGCAGATTGACCAGAGAAAAACATGAGGCAAGAAAACAGACTTCACATATGGAAAACGTCTACCTTCAAAATACTTCCTCCAGCAACACCACCTTTAATTTCATCAACTTCAGACCCAGGCTTATTAACATCAAAAGACCTGATTACAATCATATTTGGCGGAGAAATGAAGTTCCTCTCTGGAATAGGGATTTTCTTCACAATATATTCACATACAACATCAATGTTGTACTTCAGCTGTGCAGAAATTGGAACCACAGGAGCAGCACCAGCAACAGTTCCCTGCAGAGTTGATTTGAAAGATGGTATTATTCAACACTGTTTTAAAATAAGCACAAATAGCATCAGTGGCACCAACCTGAATAAATTTCTGAATGGCTTCATGCTGGTTGATGGCAACATTTTCCTGAACAAGGTCGACTTTATTTTGAAGAATTATGATATGTTGGAGTTGCATAATTTCAACAGCAGCTAAATGTTCAGAAGTCTGAGGTTGAGGACAACTCTCATTGGCAGCTATGAGAAGTAACGCCCCGTCCATAATGGCTGCCCCATTAAGCATTGTAGCCATGAGAATATCATGACCCTGTGAACAAGTAGGACATCCAAATGCACTTAGTCATAACTTTGGATATAAATTTAGTTTAGTGAAAGGTTATGGTTCATGAATAATTGTATTAAAAAAAAAAAGTGCAAAGTTAAAGAAAATCAGCATTTAAATTAATGGAAGGACCACAAAAAGTTTCAGTATTCGGACAGCATTTTCAAAAGGTTGTGAAGAAATGAAATACAGTAGCTAATGAAAAAAAGTGTTCGATAAAGAGACCTTACCGGGCAATCAACAAAAGAGACATGTCTTAGCAATTTCATCCTACTGTTCTCAAAACCAGGAACATCACACATTGGACTATCTTCTTTCCCACTTCCATATGCCCTGAGAAAAAAATTATCATATATTTAGAGAGAATTGGGATACATAACACATCAATGACCACAAGCCACTGTCAACAGCTTACTTGTAGCACATAGGCCGAGGGCATCGATCATCTTCACATTTATATATCTTTGCATTGGCATACCCAAGCTTGATTGTGATATTACGCTCAAGTTCATTTTTAAAACGAACGGTCTGAAAAACATTAAAGATCGAAAGAACTTCCATTATATACAAAGTTAATTTATTTCAGCCTTAAATATAAATTGTCATTATTCACAAGTGGACAGATGATGGCAGACAATTTAAAAATTAATAAGCACAAGAACCTAGGAACACAAAGCCAAATCCAATTAAGTCAACAAGATAAAGCCAAAATCCAATAAACTCAACAGCTAACAGAGAAGTTCGTATTAAATGACTCATCCATAAGGACATTATATGTGAATAACCAAAAGGTCCATACAAATAAACTTTTCAAGTGCAACCATCAAGTTCAAAAGGTATTAACTATTCAAAAGTACCTTTAAGAATCCGACTCAACTTTTTCTATGAGGACTACTTCTAATTATAGAGGAATTTTGTAAAGGCATCAACCTGACTCACAGGGACATTCAGTTGCAATAGGGATTATGCTAAGTAAACTCACATAGTAAACAGGCATCCAAATAATAGCCAATGAAGTGCAATACCTGAACTCCTGAGATGGCCTTCACAACAGTTGACTTCCCATGAGCCACATGACCAATGGTGCCTGTAGGACAATAAAACTCGGTGATGAGGAAGTACCAAAAAACTAACATAAGAAATAATCAAAAACAATAAATAAAAAAAGAAACAGATGTACAATAGTATTAGGAACAGAGCAGTTGAAATTAACAGTAACACAAGCTTACCAATGTTTATTGTAGCCTGGCGAGAAATAACCTCAGGTGAGAGTGGATGTAAAGTAGTTACATCCAGTTTGCTTAAGTCCTGCTCCATCAAGCCTTTCCTCGACATTTTGGCAGTTCTTGATAGGTAGATTCACTCAAATATCAAATTGCAAAATCTAGCAGCAAAAGAGGATAACACTTGGAAAACTAGTAAAGCCTGCAATAACAGTTTATAATAATGAAGTTTCAATGCAAGTTGAATTTGCTTGGATCAACAGATTCATGCTGATGCATACAATCTAGCATTCAAGTAATAAGGTGGACAAAACTACTGAAGGAGAACAGGAAAATAATAACAAAATTATTCATAATACCAGATCCACAAAATGCATCAAACTCGATACAAATATCAACTAAAGGTGTTTCAATCATCTATCCAGCGCACAAGAAATTAACACACAACCCCTCGATCCAAATAGGATTAAAGTAAAATACTCAACCCATAGTTGCAACCCAAAGTAGACTGAAGCCTACTTATCACACAATACATATCACAAACTCTCTTAGTACAATTGAATGATTATGTAACAGAAGTAATCACTCAATTAAGCCTTTGCATTTCATCCTAAACCCTAATCCCTCTTCTTCGGCATATAGATCGGAACCCATTCTCCTAAAACCCTAATCCTCAAAATCCCATCCCAATACAAACGAAACCCAACTAAACTCTCAACGTATAATTGGAGCCAGAAACATGCAAGAACAGATAAGATTTGTCTATTACTGAAGCAGTGCAGTGCAATTTTATTTTAGGGGTCAAAGACACTACAGATTTCAAAACTCACACACCATCGAATGATGTCATCTGTTTTCCGGCCGCAATCGCCGCCGGAAATCGAAATAACAACAAAGAAACATTAAAGAGATAAGCAAAGAAAGAAAAAAATTGACTAAAACACTTACCTTCGAGTTCGCGAACAGTTCAGAATCGATATCTCGCCCTAATTTTAGTGAACTGATTGGAAAAATAAAAGAGCTATGATGCGCCGGGAATTGGAAAGGCAAACAAGATAAGAATCTCACCGGCGAAGAAAGAAGAGTACAAAGCACAGGCAGAGGCTATCGATTCTTTCTAGCCCTAATTTTTGTGATATTGATTGGATGACGCAAGTGGGGTTTACATATGAAATATGGGCTTTATAAGAAAGAACTTTAACCGGCCCATAACTAACGAAATGGGAAGTAGGCCCAAAATATTTTAAAATGATAGGTAACTAGTGTACCGTCGTGTGTTCTAATAATATTTAACATAATTGTGCATAATTTCAAGATATCGTTTATTGTCCCACATATTCAAAATTAGAAATTAATTTAAATTACATTAGTTTCTACGATTCAAAATGAATATAATAAAATATATAACAATTGGTTGATAAGCACAAATGTATTAAAAGAGATTGAACATTTGGTTGACAAGACAAGTGTATTCTTCTGAAAGTGCAAAAAAATAATGTTTAGTCTATACGTAAGAAACGTAACATATCAAAAATGATTTAATATATCAAAAGAGATTGAATAATTAGTTGAGATTGAACAATTGATTGACAATCACAAGTATATTAAAAGAGATTGAACAATTAGTTGACAAGTGTATCCTTCTCAAAGTGCAAAAAATGATGTTTAGTCTATACATAATACTATGTCGGGCCGAATAAAACGTTATTTGGGCCTAAACTTTGTAGCTCATATGTTAAATAAGTCTCATTTCTGGACTTCTACTTTAGGCTTGAATACTTTATATTAATAGATATACTTATCTATACGAATAAAATGCATTCGTATTCGTATTCTCTCATGTTTAAGTATGTGAAACTTTGTTTGATATTCCTAACAAACATGAGTTCATACCATTTTCTCGTACTTCAACAAATAACTAGAAGAAATATGTAATAGTATATACAGAACATTAAAAATAAAAAGGTTGGCTCACATAAATTCTTATCATATTGTATTCAATTAGGGAATCATATGAATAGGGATATTTCCATGTATACACATAATGTGTATTGATCAATGAAATACAAGATAACATGAAAATAAGATCAAGCAAGTTAGAAATAACATGGTAGATCTTTACTTTAGAAAATAAAAGAAGAAGAAACCTAGATCTTCAATCACCCCACCATTATTTATAAGGTATACCATGTGAGATTGAGTTATTTCATAATTTATCCAAAGAATACTACACCACAGTAAGATATTGTGCATCCACCAACACAATATGAGTGCATAATTTTATGTACTCTAGAGCATCACTTTCTAAATCAAGACAAGACTTTCGAAATTGACTCCCTAGCTACTATTAGATTGTCATTACCAAGGACAAAAATATCGATATCGGTAGAAATATCGGTACCTTAATTTTACAAAAATATCGACAAATATATCGATTTCGATGGAAATATCGGACTTTTTTTTTTTAAATATGAAAACTTTGTAAAAAAATTGAAAAATATGTGTAGTAATATACAAAATATTATAACTAACATTAATACATATGTTGAACTTAAAATTACAAATAAAATGATATATTTACAATAAATATAGAGATACACTAATATTATATTCATCATAATCCTTTTATTAAATTTCAAAAAAATTAGCTAAACTTAATTAAATTATGAGAGGAATCTAAATGCTAGAGTACTAATTTATTTTAAACAATTTAACTAAATTTATTTAAAATAATTGTTTGATCGACTCATAGACAAAAATATAAATATATAAAAAGAGAAAGATAAGTAACTCAATTTTAATAAATGTCCTTCAAATAACTATAAAAAGATTCATAATAAAAAACAAAAAAATTCATTTAAACTAAATTAATAATGAAAAGAAAAAAAAATCAGCATTGGAAAAAAAGGAAAAAAATAAAAAATAAAAAAAATAAAAAAGAAAAAAGAAAAACAAACAAAATTAATTATCAGCGCGTGCATGGAATGATGGAATAAAAAAAGGAAAAAAAAGAAAAGAAAAATTATCAGCCCGTGCATGCAAGCTCACGGACATTATCGCGATATATCGCGATATTTTGACCGAAATAACGATATTTCGCCAAAATATCGCGATATTTTGACCGAAAAAAATTTACAACCTATTTTTATATCGGTAGCTTCATTTCGCGATATTTCGGTGATATTTCGCCGAAATATCGCAATATTTTGGTCCTTGGCCATTACAAATTACATCTTGTGGAAGCAATAAATTCATATAACCATATGAGAAGATGCAAATTTCTGCAATACCGAACATGGGGCTCTGTCAAAAGAACGAAAGAATAGAAGTTTACGGTTGTCTGTCCGATCTTGCAAGTCTTAGCCCTCAAGAGTTGAAGATAACTGTTTGATCTAACTTTATTTGATAACAAGAGTCATCCTCTCCATGAACGAGCCAACTCAGCATATGGCAACAATTGCTGTCTCGAGATAATGCTGAATCATTTAGATCGTTTCTTCTATTTTTTCCTCTTGGTGGTCTAAAATACATACAAGTCAAGTTCTAAACAAGCTTGAAGATACCTGAAAAAAGAAGCATTAGTTAGAAATGACAGGATTATAATTTATGTCATTACATTGACAAAGTAGAAGATGTGACAAGATAGATACATCACAACTTTGAACTAACATATGATTTCTAAAGTGCAGCCTTAGGAAAATTCTATGGGGTTTATCAAACTTGTATATCCCAAAAGGGGCTTCTAGATTAGGTTTTTCTTCTAGATCATTAATCAAAAAGTGTGCGTTGTATTCTTAATTTAACTATGTAATCAATGTGTATTTAGCAGTACGAGTCCTCATGATTCAATATAGCCGTCTATGATTCACATTGTGTAGAAGACAAGAATGTATCATATTATGAATCAGAAGACTAGAATCAAGAAAGCATTAATTGAAGAAAATTAATGGAATAGACAGCCCAGCAAGAGTAAAAAAAGAAATGCATGACAAAGACATTACCAAAATCTCAAAATATCTTGCTATATTGGCAATAAGTAAAACAATGGCAAGAGTATCTATAGATGTGAAAGACACCCCAAGAACTATAAATTTTAATATTTATTTGTTATTGCCAAAGCATCTATAGAGTAAACTACTGGAACAAAACCAAATGTCTAATTTTGCATTATTTATTTGTTGTTGGTATCAGGATTTGCTTTAGCTGTTTAGTTTCCTATGAATTGTTATAATCATATAAGGCATCGTATATACCGCACCATATGTCAAGAAAATATCATTTGGATCAGCGGGGAATCCATCACGAGCTTCAATACCAGCGCAAATAGCATCACACAGCCCTTTGATACCGTGATTTTACATCGAGCAACAGGATAACATAGATATATCAGAAGAAGAGGCTTTAAAACTTCTCATGATTCACCAGTGGATTTATTAGAAACAAATATCAATGGGAACCCATATTCACCAGGTCTTAGGCATGTGGATACATAAGATATGCAATTTTTACCTTGCATAAACTTAAGTCAAAACATTTCCAACACCAGCAACCTAGGAAACTTGACACACAACAAAACCTATCCTCTTGTGCATAAACTTAAGTCAACTTGACATATTTCTATATCAGATATAAGGAAAGAAAGAAGCTCAAATATCTGGGGCGCCCTCAGTTTTTGCATCATAGACAACTAATTACAGCAAAAACTTACCAGACATTGATGACACGGTACTCAAGAAGGTTCTTTCCCTCAAAAGTATATCCCCAACGATTTGGTGCAGGGCCCGCAACGTACGCACATGCTCGATAATATGACACATACAACTGCTTTGCTCTATCAAATGCATCCTCCAACCAAACACTTTGCTGCAAAAGCAAAGCAAATCGAGAAACTCAAGAAAGGACCTAGAATGCTTCTAAATTACATTTGAACGGTGGATTTGAACTCTGGAAAAATTCTTCAAATTAGCATCAAAATGCAACTAATGAAGATGCAAACGAACGCGTCAACTGTTCAGAAATAGCATTTGATAACAGAACCCAGAGCAAATTAAAGTTACTCCACGCCACATTGTACCTTTTACATATAATTGCCACCACATACAAATCAAATTATGCAATTAATATACAAAAAAGGGTATTCACTTGAGTAATTGATCTTCAAAATGGAGCATATTCAAAAAGGAAGACGATGTACCTCGTATCTTGTGTTAATGCAGAAAGAAATATCCTCTTCATAAGCACATTCCGCAAATCGCCAAATGTATGGACCTTGTTGACTGGGATCTGATAGGACAGAACTACTCCTAGAAAAGCCATAAACGCAAAGATACAGAGCTGTGAGTTTCCAAAAATTACTACAAAGTAATAATTACCTTGCACAAATATGTTGATTGAGAATTCTAAAGCAATTCAAACATAACTGGACAAGGAAACTAACACATACATAAGTATAAACTGAAGTCCTGTTTCAATATCATATCCATACAGTTCATGAAGTAGCAGTACGTACTTCATTATGGTTAACCATTTTTGGAATGTCATCGATGCCCCCAACTATGTACAATGTAGCATTTTCTGGGAAGTACCAACACTCATGGAATTTCCTGATTTTATCATACACAATCATTTCTATTTTTTATATTCTACACACTACACTCATTTTTATATTCTATGGTTACTTTACAAAATTGACTTATTCTCCTAAAGTCCAAGTACTGCCGTGCATATTCTACACACACTACACTCATTAAAACACCAAGTACTCTTCTACATCACTTTCATTAAAACCACTCACCACATTCAAGACACCTATAATCACTTTAATTTTTTATATTCTACACACACTACACTCACTAAAACACTAAATCCTCCTCTACGTCACTTTTACTAAAACCACTCACCACATTCAAAACACCTATAATCACTTTTATTTTATCTCACACACTACAATCTTTTTTATATTCTACACACACTACAATCACTAAAACACTAAGTCCTCTTCTACATCACTCTCACTAAAACCACTCACCACAATCAAAAGACCTATAATAATTTCTAGTTTTTCTACACACTACACTCATTTTTATATTCTACGTACACTATACTCACTAAAATACTAAGTCCAATTCTACATCACTAGAAATCAAAAATTATTACGAAATGTAAAAAATCACCTGTAAATTTGTCCCCAGATCGTCCTGAAAGACAAGATTCTGTTGTCCTAAGATTTTCACGAAAAACAAAAGTATCTCAGAATTGCGTTTTCAAAGCACCAATAGAAAGGAAATAAAAAATTATGATGAAATCCAAAAAATCACTTGAAAATCCATCCCGTGATCGTTTCGAAAGCCAAGATTCTGTTGTACTAAGATTTTCACGAAAAACGAAAATATTTCAGAATTGCATTCTAAAAGCACCAATGGAAAGGAAATCAAAAGTTATCTCAAAATATAAAAATTCACCTGAAAATCCGTCTTTAAAATCATTCCGAAAGCAAAGATTCTGCAACCCTTAGATTTTCACGAAAAATAAAAATGTTTTTGAATTGCATTTTGAAAACATCAATGGAAAAAAAATAAAAATTATTACGAAATGCAAAAAATCACATGAAAATATGTCTCAGGATCGTCCCGAAAGACAAGATTCTGATGTCCTATGATATTAACGAAAAACAAAAGTGTTACGGAATTGCATTCTGAAAGCATCAATGGAAAGAAAATCAAAAATTACTACGAAAGACAAAAAATTACCTGAAAATCTGCCCCAGGATCGTCCCAAAAGATAAGATTCTGATGTTCTAAAATTTTCACGAAAAACAAAATATCTCGGAATTGAGTTCTGAAAGCACCAATGGAAAGGAAATCAAAAATTATTACCAAAGACAAAAAAATTGCCTGAAAATTTGTCCCTAGGATCGTACCGAAAGAACATATTATATTGTCATAAGATTTTCACGAAAATCAAAAGTGTCTCGTAATTGCGTTTTGAAAACACCAATGAATAGAAAATTAAAAATTACTACAAAAAGAAAAAAGTCACCTGAAAATCCATCCCGAGGATCGTCTCGAAAGCCCAAGATTCTATTGTCCTTAGATTTTCACGAAAAAGAAAAGTGAATCGAAATTGTGTTTTGAAAGCATCAATGGAAAGAAAATCCAAAATTATTACGAAAGACAAAAACTCACCTGAAAATCCATCACCGGATCATCCCGAAAGCCAAGATCCTGTTGTCTTGAGATTTTCATGAAAAACGAAAATATCCCGGAATTGCATTCTGAAAGCACCAATGGAAAGGAAATAAAAAATTATCATAAAATGAAAAAAACCACCTAAAAATTCCTCCCCGGATCGTCTCGAAAACCAAGATTCTAATGTTCTTAGATTGCGTTCACGAAAAATGAAAAAGTTTCGGAATTGCGTTCTGAAAGCACTAATGGAAAGGAAATAACAAATTATTACGAAATGCAAAAATTAACCTTAAAATCTGTCCTAGGATCATCACGAAAGACAAGGTTCAACTGTCCTAAGATTTTCACGAAAAACAAAAGTATCGGAATTGCATTTTGAAAGCACTAATGGAAAGGAAATCAAAAATTATTATGAAATGCAAAAATTAACCTGAAAATCTATCCCCAGGATCGTCACAAAAGACAAGGTTCAACTGTCCTAAGATTTTCACGAAAAACAAAAGTATCTTGGAATTGCGTTTTGAAAGCACCAATTGAAAGAAAATAAAAAATTATCATGAAATCCAAAAAATCAATTGAAAATCCGTCCCCAAATCATTTCGAAAGCCAAGATTCTACTGTACTAAGATCTTCACGAAAAATAAAAATATTTTGGAATTAAGTTATAAAAGCATCAATGGAAAGAAAATCAAAAGTTATCCACTTTAAAAATGTCATAAACATCACTGATCTTAAATAAAAAATATACATCGCATAAAATTCTATGTATGCCAAAGTTTATATCCAATAGTTGCACTTCATAAAGAAAATTCAATTCCTTTTTGGAACTAAAATATGGCTTCCCCCATCAATTTCAGAGAGAGGTGAGGAATCTCTTATACAGAAATTTATATGTTGTACGGGGAATTAAACAGAAAGTACAACATTTAGAAGAAAAAAGTTGCATATTGCCTGCCAAAATAGCATCCACCAGGCTCAATTGATCCAAAGAAATTAAGCTTAATAAGGCATCCTTTTAACTCTTCATAGTACAGCCCTCTTACTGGGTATGAGTTATCATATTTGAAACCCAAGCAACTATCAGGATATTTACGCTAAAAACCAACAAAAAACAAAACAAAAACTCCAAAGATCTCTACTCAAGATATGCACAAATGAACTTGATACACATTATAATCTTCTCCAATGATACACCGAACAAACCTCATTAACCAAATGCTCTTTGGCCAGATCATATATCAAGCTTTGTAAATTGGCAGGGTAGTGTGCCAATGTGTAGTCATAGTCGAACCCGTACACTTGTATCTTGTCCATTCTCAAGTTCTTATTGACATATATGCCTAAAATTCCAATAAAATTAGCATTGGTTTAGAAATCACAAATTAGACTTGGTAAACAAATTATTCCAGCCAGACAATGTTAACTTTTCTGCTAAGGAAACAAAAGAAATGGCAATTGCTTGTAACCTGCAGAATCTAGTTTGGGAATTTCTTTCAGATCGGTATTACTGGCGGTCTCGTAGCCATCGGAACTGTAAACTACATTCCCTATCTATTAACCTATTTTACCAATTAAAATATTAAAATATTACAGACACTTAATTAGTCTTCTTCATCAACCAACCAAACAGAGTGGAGAGCTATATCAGTACCTCGATGGCTTCAGCATCCATTGCCTCGCTCTCACGGAGTCTCACCATTATCGTTTATGTGAGAATGACTTTCAGGCTCTGAAACGGCATCGTTCAGCTCGGTATCACTCTTCCTCGATCACCGCCATTTCTTCTCTTCGGTTGCACCAAATCAAACCCCTTTTTCTATTTCTGAATTTGAAGTCTTTACATGCGATTCCATAGATCTAGATCAATATAAGTGAAATGGGTCTTATTATACTTATTGGACTGACTGCAGCTTGAAATTATTCAGTTGGCTCAATGGGTGTATATTATTAGGCCCGATTATTCCAAAGAATGGGCTGTAGGCCTTAAAATGGTAACAGGATGTGGGCTTGACCAAACGGATCTATTCGGGTCTAGTTTGCCACTTTTAGATTTTCACTCTTTTTCTCTTTCTTTCTCTGGTGTCATCAAGAACGAAAATTTCGGTTTTGATGGAAATGTCGGTATCTTAATTTCACGGAAATATCGATATATAAATTTATCGATATTTTTCCGACATTCCATCGATATTTACCGATATTTCATCAATTTTCGTATAAATTGTACCATCAATATCGAAATCGATATCGATATTTACTGATATTTTGTCAATATTTATCGATATTTCCCCGACCTATTTTCTTACCGTACAATGAAGTCACCGATATTAAAAATTTCTTTTTTCTTTATCGATTATGTGAAAAAATGAAAATATCAAAGATATATTGATTGCACCCCATTTTTATATCAATCATGTTAAAAAATGGAAATATCGGGAAAATCGGATATATTTCTGGATATTTTCATTATTAATCTCATATAGAAAATCAGAAAAAAAAAACAAAAACAAAAAAAACTAAAGTAGCGATAAAAAATATAAAAATATCTCATCAAAATACAATAAAAAAAAAAGAATATAATGATGAGTATAACCATTGGCAGGTAATGCGATCCTATATGGAAAAAGAAAAAAAAAAGGACCATGAGCAGAAATCTTCGCATCAATCATATACATTATATTAAAATGAATCAGATCTAAAATGCTTTTTTTTTAGTGGGTAAAAAAAAAAATGTTAGATTGAAAAATGAAATCATGAAATCTTTTTTGATAATGTCTTTGTTGTAATGTAAATATTTATAAATTCCTGAAGAAAAAAAATTATAAAATTATATAAAAATAAAAAATATGCAAGGAAAAGGTAATATGACATGATAGCTTTCTTCAATTAATTAAATAGATAAATATTTTAAAGTGTTTGACAATTGACACATGTGTAGAAGTCAACAAAATCCTTTTAAGTTTTAATCAATTTCAAAATACAGATAGATATCTAATAAAATGTAACATGTAATCAATAACATGTAATATTTTAGTATATAGTAAATAATAATTAATCACATAACAAACGATATTTTAACATATAATCAAAATCAAAATAATAATTAACATAACTTAAGTGATACTTCAATATATTTTTAACAGATCACAAATCATAATTTAACACATAACAGTAGGTATTTTAATTAAAAATTACTAATGAATTACTTTTCATATAATAAGTAATGTTTTAAAAGTTAACAAACAATTCTTTGTTAAATGAGAATGTGTCAATTATTATATTATTACTTATTACTTAATATCAATACTCATTTTGTTTTGAACCCTCAAATATTTTCCTTCAAGATGAGAGAGAGAACCTTTAAATTGTGCATTGGTGGAAAAGAAGCAATGGTTAAATAAAAAATAAATAAATAAAAAAGATTGGGCAAAACAAGAAAAGAATAAAGAAAGAAGAAGAGAAGGTGGTACCGTGGTAGGAACTGGTTTTCTTTCCTTTGTGAAGGCGGCACATGAAAAAGTACTCAATTTCATCTCTATGATTTCACATTTGACCTAATCCCCCTTTCTCTCTCAACTACTCCACCTAACCCATTTCTCCAAATCTCTTCTCGGAGCTGAAGCTGACCGTTTCTCCGATGGCCGCCGCACCGGAAAAAGCCCCGACACGAGTTCACTCACGGCGGAGCGGCAACACCATTCACCCCGTGTCAGTCGAATCTCCGGCACCCGCCGCCGCGGGCCTGCACAGGGAGATGAAGCACTTCAAGAAGTGGTTTCCGTGGTTGATACCTTTCTTCGTCGTGGCTAATGTGGTGATGTTCATCATCACCATGTATGTTAACAATTGCCCGAAGAATTCCGTGTCTTGTGTTGCTGGGTTTTTGGGAAGGTTTTCCTTTCAGCCCTTCAAGGAAAACCCTCTTCTCGGACCTTCTTCTTCTGCGTAAGCACGTTTTTTATTTTCATTTTCCATTTTATTTATTGTTTCTGCAACTTTGACTTTTTCGCTTATTGAGAAGATTTCAGCTTTTGTTTATGCTCTTTTAGTGATCTTGGTAGCTGTTAATGGTTATAGAGTTTGATTGTTGTGATATTGTGGAAAAAAGGGATCGATTTTGCGAATGAATGACATGTATGGCTATATCAAACTGCTCCTTACGTAGGTTACAAGAGATGGGTGCTTTAGATGTTGGTAAAGTTGTAGACGAACACGAAGGATGGCGCCTCATCACTTGTATGTGGTTACATGGTGGAGTCTTTCATTTACTTGCTAATATGTTGAGCCTCCTAGTTATTGGCATTCGGCTTGAGCAAGAGTTTGGATTCGGTGAGTAATATTAATGCATGATCACTCTGTTTAGTAATGTTGTTTTACTTTATTGTCTAGCTTTAGTTGTTCAAGTGGGATTGTGCTTGATGCAATGGTGTGGTGTATATCATGATCTTTCTGTATCAATTTGTCATTAACATTGTTGCATTAAGGACAACTAAGAATGACAGCTGGATAAGCTATCTTAGTTGTTCTAGGATTATAGTTTCTTTGATTATAGTGTTCTCATGCTGTGGTGGCATTGTAACTTACTATTTTGCCCCCATAATAAGAGGTATCTTGGCTGACTAATCAATAATGTTATTGCAAACTTCTGTGATATTATTACCTTGAATTAATTGTCATTATTATGTACACATTAAATGTCGTAGTGGTATAGACCATACAAGACTCTTCACTATGAGTGGTTGGTTTTGTGTTTGTGCTTCGGCTTGCTATCTATATAGCTTGCCTCCATTGGATAATTTTGCTGAACGACTATATTACACACTCCCTGTATTACATTAATGTACATATCCATTCTTTTTGTCTATTTGATTTGCATGCATACATATATGTGCAGTAGAAATGTCACGTTTTCTGGATGTCCATTTTCAACACATTTGGCATCAAGCCAAGTACAACGGATTTATATGAACTTCAACCATTACCATGAGAGACTTGATCTCCTTCAAGCTTTAGTGTTTGTTTTCTTGTGGAATGATAATAACAACTCCATCATAATAGTAATAGTAATAGTTTGTGTGTAATTTGATGGTATTCGCGACGTTTTACAGTACGCATCGGTTTGCTCTATCTCATCTCTGGATTGGGTGGAAGTTTGCTATCTTCCCTATTTATTCAGTCAAATATATCAGTTGGTGCATCTGGTGCGCTTTTCGGATTATTGGGAGCAATGTTGTCCGAGCTGATTACCAATTGGACCATTTACGCTAACAAGGTATACATCTAGACAACAAGTTAGCACTCAAGTCTACACTTTGAAATTAAACTATGTAATCCTCTTATGCAGGTGGCAGCTTTATTGACCCTTGTAATAATCATCGTTATCAACTTAGCTGTGGGAATCCTCCCTCATATGGACAACTTTGCTCATATTGGTGGGTTTTTGTCGGGTTTTCTTCTCGGCTTCGTGTTTTTGATCCGCCCACAGTTTGGATGGGTTAACCGCCGGTATGCTCCAGCTGGACATTCTTCACAGTCGTCTAGCCCTAAATTTAAGGCATACCAGTGTGTGCTTTGGGTGCTTTCATTGATCCTTCTCGTTGTTGGGTAATCATACGACTCTTCTTGATATTTAGATATCTACAAAATTCAAATTAGGAGAAGATAAGTCTTTCTTAAACCATAACTCAAATACTATACAATGTGTTGCTGAAAAATCTTTCTTTTGTAGGATCACGGTTGGGTTGGTTTTGCTTCTTCGTGGGGTCGACTTAAACGATAAGTGTTCATGGTGCCATTACCTCAGTTGTGTGCCCACCAAAAGATGGAGCTGCAACACACAGCCCATTTCATGTCAGGTGAAGAATCACTAAACTCCCTCTCGTTTTTTTCACTCAGAAGCCACTCATTCATCGTAATCTTGATACATATATCATTGTTGAATTTGCAGGCTGAGCAAATCGGAAGCCAATATACATTAATGTGCTCAAACAGCAACAAGAATAGTACGTATTCGCTTCTCAACCCAACGGCAACTCAAATTCAGGGGCTATGCGCCCAGCTCTGTCGATGATCAACCCCGTTCAATGGGGTAATACGATTTCATCTATCTGTTATGTGTATACATAGATTGCATTTTGCATTGTCTTGGAGCCATTAGGCTCATTACATTGCAATTCTTTGTAAATTCGACTGCCATAGTTTATTGATCTGTTGAACTCACCTCAGCTGATATTATCCATATGAGAAATACAATTTTTGTTTGTTTGTTTGTTTGTAAGAACAATTTGATTTGTTGTATTGGAGAATTTTATCGAGTATATGGTTTATTCTATCGAATAATTCTTGTCCAAATGTGGGTTGATATAGGTTCGTTATACTACATTCGATGCTGCTATTGAAAATATAATTTACAAACAAAATAATACTACCTATTACAATAAATAAATAAATAAATAAAAGAAGGGAAAGTTCCAAATATTTTTTTAAGTTATGTTGCAATAGATCCAAATATTTTTTAAGTTATTACAAATCTGTCGTCTATTTTAACGTATACACACGAGTATATATGTATATAATAAAAAGAATGTAATCGAATCAAATTACACAAAACCACGTATACACACGAGTATATATATGTATATAATAATAAAAAGAATGTAATCGAATTAAATTACACAAAAACTCACGTGAGACGGTCTCACGGATAGTTTTCGTGAGACAGAGCTCCATCATCCACAGACAACATGTGAATTGTAGGGTTTGGGTGATGGGTAATTGGATTGTGGGTTGACCCGTCTCACACAATGCATTAAAATTCCGTGAGACGGTCTCACAAGAAACTTACTCATCAAATTATTGGGTGTTTTAAGTTTGGTTTATTTATTTATTGAATCAATTCATGCTACTTATTACTAAATGCATACATCGTTCATGAGTTTACTGGAGCTTAATCGAGCACCAACAAATTTAATAAATAAAAATAATAAATTATTACTATTCATCAATTCATTAACAAAATAAGTTATATATTCTAAAACACTGTAAAATATTATCTAAAACTTATAGTTTAATTATAAAAAAATATCTAAAATTATATATGCATATATTTATCATTATTAAAGTAATACATATATAACTCAAAATGTCAAAACATTATTATTATTATCTATCTACTACAAATTAGCTCGTGAGCTACTAACTGAATTGTGTCAAATTTGAATTTGTTTGTTTAATTTAACGAATCACGAAAAAAAAAATCACATTTTATCGAATCAAATTCCAAGTAATTCATAAATAGTTTGGTTTATTTACATCCCCATCGATGTATATAACCTTATCCAATCATAGATGGGCGTCCTTGGGTGGGATTCCGCACTGATGTTGGTTTGGGTGTCATAAATATTGGGCCCAGATGTGGGCTGTATTGGCATCATGGATGGCCCATTTACAGTGGATACGACGTCGTCTAGGCGTGTAATAGGAGGTGCATGTGTTATAAATGATGCTAATAAATAGCACCGCTAATGTACAGTAGCGGCGTAACGCTATCACAGAAATGCAAATTAAATGCTTATTCATAAGTTCGTTATGTTGGTTGAACCTATATTTTTATTCTTTTTTTTTATATTAATTATTGGATAATATAATCATTTTATACATATAATTATACATTATAAATATTTCTTATATATCAGGTACAATGCAGGATGATGAGAAATATGATGAATTCAAAATATATTGGGGTTTTTGCACATGTAATTATACATTATAAATATTTCTTATATATCAGGTACTATGATGAGTTCGAAATATATTTTGTTTTATTAAAATAATGATAATTGTTATATCATTTTGTTTTATGTAACTATGATGAGAAATATGATGAATTCGAAATATATTGGGGTTTTTGCACATGTAATTATACATTATAAATATTTCTTATATATCAGGTACTATGATGAGTTCGAAATATATTTTGTTTTATTAAAATGATGATAATTAGTCAAGTTCAATTACCCATATCATTATGAGGAAATTTATGTAACCCTGATCAAATGATCGTTGGTCAGTCATAATCCTATAAAATAATATTAGACTTTTGAATATATTTTAATTTTTATTGGACCAATTCTAACCATCTTCACACACATATATATATTGATTAGTATATTTGATGTAACCATATTTTAATACTAAGATTCATAAAAAACTATATACTCCAATTTTGTGTTAATGGAAATCATTTAATGATGCCACAACCCAATCGACGATAGTCTCTTGGAACATAGAAAAATGTGGCAAATTGAGATCCAATCATTTAGTAGAATTTCCTGTACATATTTATTGCAGTGTTCATTGCATTGATCTCTCCCATAAATGACATATCACTCAATCCACCTCCTCTCAATTTCATGCTGCCACCATTCCGCGGCGGCGCCACCGCCCACCGGCGGCAATGAGCCATGCATAAATCGGATGAATTGTAACGACCGGAAAATATTTTGTTGATCCATCGAAACCAAAGTGAGAAATCAAAAGGAAAAACAAAAACCTAAATAGGCTCATGAATTTTTTTTGTTATGTTTTATTATATTTTCATACGTTTTTAAAGCTTCTAAACTTTTAAATTTTGTTTGAGTACATTTCTTTTACTTCACATGGACTCTTTATAGTAAAATACTGACAATATTGTGGAGCCCATCAAACCTAACATTTTGATTGTTTGAATATTATTTTATCAAATTGAGAGAGAATGGGTTTTGTTCGAGTTGGGTTATTGATTTAAATTATTGGTTGATTGAGTTTTCAGTTTCAGTTCGATTTAAGAGATTATACTCTTGTGTTTATGTTTTATGACGTTGTATAAGTTTAAAACACTCTTAAATTAATATTTCTTAAAACTTTTATTTAGTTGATTCTCTAGTGTTTGAAAATAAATGGCATTAGCAATGATGCATCACTCGTACAAAGACATTGTTGGTCTTTTGTTATGGACATATATGTCGAAAATAATGTTAGCAAACATAATTTAGATGATGATGAGATGTCACATTCTTGTTCTGTGTCCACCATTTTATGTTGTCCCTTTTCTCCTAGACATGTACACAATAGTGTTGGAAATGAGATCATTTTCAAATTAATTTAGTGAAGAAATTTGTAAAATGTAATACCCTTCTTGTTTAATTAATTTATGTGTCTTTTATACATTATTTCATACAAAATAAGAAATCACTTATAAATTGAGTAAATTTTATCTAAGAAGGTCTAATGCATATAGTTACGTGTGACGGTTAACTTCATAACTCATATTTCACAATTCACATATGAATTTGTGAAAATGAGTTATTTTATTGGATCCGTCTCATGATAATTATTCGTAAAGCAGTCTCTCATATAAGTTTTTGTGTAATTGTGTATAAAATTTGACATTAGTACTCATTTTCTGAGTTTTAAAAGATGAGATTTCAGATAAAAGTTATGAGAATTTAAATTGAAGAATATTTGATATTAATTCACATGAAATCCAAATAAGTTCACATTTTAAAATTCCAAAAAATCCTACCGCGTATATGTATGTATATTTTAGTGAAAATCTATTTATTACTAGACATAGTTGAGATTATACCTTATATGCATTCTATAATATATATACTCAATGATCAAGACCAAATGTAACTTCAAGTAAAAGAGAATATTGAATAAAAGTCAACTTCAAGTAATCCTAAGTATCATAATTTTTCAAAGAAATATTTTTTTTATCACCGACCAGTAATTAACACAATTATCAATTTCAAAAATCATAATAGAATACTATAGTTGAAGCAAGCATACTCTTGTTAAAGAGTAAGTCTCTTGTGAGACCGTCTCACGGAATTTTAATACATTGCGTGAGACGGATCAACCCACAACTCAATTACCCACCATCCAAACTCTACAATTAACATGTTATTTGTGTTGATGGGGCTCCGTCTCACGGAAACTATCCGTGAGACCGTCTCACATGAGTTTTTGTGCTTGTTAAATGAAGTGGTACAGAAACATTTTGGAATCAAAAGTACAGGCCTTTATTATCTTATATTTTAATTATTTTAGAGAAAGTAAAATATATATTTATATATTGAAAATAATTATCATACTTAATTATGATGCTTGCTAAAATTATAAGAAACTTAATAATGATTTACTCCAACTGCAACAACTCTCCAACTTTTAATCCTTCATGTATACAAGATCCATAATCATGAATTACTATAATCTACATTAGAGTACTGAATAAATTTTATTAAAGATGTGATCTCTTAATTATATATACATGCATGAAGAAAATAAAGGCAGGCTACAAATGTCAAAGTCATACAGTTCAAATATTTTCTTGTATATCAATTTATTCAATCAATTTCTGCCTTGGTTATCAATGTGTCATCATAGTTATAATTTTTGATTTGAAAGATGTGTGATATGCATGTGCTAATCATTAGTTGATAACTCAGGTCGCAATCTTTGACCAGAAAATTAATTACATAATTAAGGGAAACTATTTTATGTTCGAATTTATAAACAAAAATATCTTCATCGTGTGATCTATTGTCTCTCTTATCTCTTAATTAAATCAATTTGACCAATTCCTCCCAAAAATAAAAAATAAATTGGACTCGTGTGGGATGGTCTCACACAAATCTTATTTCTTGAAATTAATCAATTTATATAATTGCAATCCACAATTCATATAAATTTGTGAAAATTATTTTGAATATTTATAAACAAGAGGGATCCGTCTAATAAAATATATCCATCAGGACCGTCTTATATAATTTTTTCTAAAGAAAAAATACAATAGATAAATAAGTAAATATAATCATAATACTGTAATTTTAATTAAAAGCAATCTCTTTGCTGTGGAAGAGTTACTCATGTCATACAGTCTGTATTCGTTTTCTATTAATTTTTCTTAAAAAAAAAAAAAAAAGGGTTTATGATGCAGCAGAAGCATGATACAAGGTTTGAATATCCGTTGATTCTAATATCGGAATAAAACACGATCAAAGGGATAATCTAATATTTTAATTCATATTCAACTGCTTTACAATGTTGCTGAGACTCCTATTTATAATAGATAAAATTAGGGTTTCAGACGTGTAAGCCCTAAAAGCCCGACCCACTAAAAATTAATTAAAAGCTAAATAAAGCCCTAAACTATATAAAATATAAATAGTAATAAATAATTAAAATACAATCTTATCACCATCAGTTTCTAAAAGTGTTAATTAAGAAATCAAGTCAAATTGAACACTATTCCAATTTTTAAATTTCTATCAATCTTTAAAAATAATATTTTTAAAATATCTCTCTTAATTAATTACACATTCAGACACGAATAACATATATAGTTATAGTATTTTTACACTCGCATGCATCACGAATCTTTCTACTCTAACAACGAGCATTCTTTCAACAGATCATTAAAGTTTAATATATCAAGATACTATCTTATCCTCGAAATAAGATTAAAGCAACACAACTTTAAAATAGGTCTACTTTTTTCTCAACACATAAGATTTACATTCGTTATGCTCAATTTCTCTCAAACATTTAAGTACATACCCATCTTGAAAACTAAATAGAAAAACATCTAATTTTGGATTTCAAGATTAGTTAATGGGTATAATTCTAATATCTAGATAATGAAAAAAACAATTAAAAAAATAAAATACAAAAACCATGATCACATGTGTGGCGGTGCATTGAAGGATATATGGGTTGGGAGCAATCTTGGTGAAGAGTTCACAAGTGTAATGCCCTAATCACATTTGTTTTGTAATACATTTATCATGACTCATCAGATTGCTTAGATTTTCTAGTTACACTTATCAACCTGCCTATTTAAAAGCGTGCTCCACCACCAACGGTTTCACCACCTTTTAAATGGGATTGCGATTTCATCAATCTTTTTTCTTTTTTCTTAATTAATTTGAGTAAAGAAAAACAATAAAATGATCACTCTTCCATATATATGCCTAGCTAATATAATTAGGGTTTGGTGGTAAGAGTACATTGTGGGCAACTTGAGTAGTGTAGAATTAGGCTTCCAAGTAAATATGCCCTTTCTTTTTTGTCCATTATACTTAATTAGACATGATAAAATTGTATGTCCAAAAATATAGCATGTGATAGTCCATTTTAGGAAGCAACAAATACATAATTAGAATGTCTAAAATCCATAAATGAAATGTCTAAAATAGTAGTATGTTCTCAATGACACCACATAACGATCTCGATCTTTTTTAAATTATGTTTATATTTAAGAATAGTCAAATAATAAATGAGGTGGTTGCAGATTATGTTTGAGGTTAGTTGTGTATGTTTGAAATGGATCGAATTGTTATTTTTTGATTAGTCAAATATAAGCCTAAATTTTGATGAAAAGAAAATAAAATGAAAGATAAACATTAAATAAGTAATAGAAAACATTTTAAAGGTAATCTTAATTTTTTGGTCAAATAATTTCATAATGAAGCTCAAAAATCCATAATACTTTAATTACCAATTTGACCGAAGATGGAAAGGTTAGGCCAATGGCTAAAAAAGAAAGGATGATAACAATGAAGAATGCGTCGATCATGTGGATGGGCATTTCAGGTATTTTGAATCACCAAATTTCCTTTTCTTATTATAGTTTTTTTAATTTTTGTTAATCCCTAGGCATATTTAGGAGGGCAAATGATCTTCAATGCTAGTGATGTGACTATTTACGTGTGTTTTTTGAGTGAAATATTATTTTATTTTTATATTACCAAGTGTGTTATTACAGTGTTTATTGTAAGAATGAGTCTTATGTGAGATCGTCTCACGAATCATTTTATGTGAGATGGGTCAACATACAATTCATACTTTACAATTCACATACAAATTTATGAAAATGAGTTTGACTTGTGGATAAAAATGAATTGTTTCACAGAAACTATCTATGAGACTGTCTCACGCAAGTTTTTGTGCTATTGTAAATGGTAAAATGTCCTCATTGTAAATTATACGCATGTTCATTTTATATGAAATTTCTTTAATTTTCCATAAATTAAATTAAAGAAAATAAGAGCATCTCGACTAATACATTGAATTCTTAATATTTTAACTTTTTTTTACTCCAACATCAGTACAATAAATGATCACACTAACTATCTCAATTGCCATATTTGTATTGGATCCAAAGCAGGTTAATACATGTGTTAAATCTTTTTCTTTTCTTTTTCATTCTTTTTTATTCATTTTCTTATAAAGAAATACTATAAAATATTCATTTTTAGTGTAAAAAATAATACAGACGTTTGGATATGAGTGACGGTTATTATATTAAAATAGGAAAAAAATTACAGTATTTTTTTATATATTATTGGAGATACCCTCATAAAAATAATTATTTGCATAGCAAGCAAAAATCTAATTAGCAAGTACATTACAAATTATTATATAACATCTAATCTAACTAAAAAACTTATATGAATAATTTATGAGATAATAGAATCGCTATTTCCAAACAAAATAATATTCATTTTATGAGCTATAAATTATGAATGGAATCATTTAACCAAATTAAATTCAGTGAAATAAGTTTAAAAGAGTTACTTAAAAAAAGATGTATTCTTTAGAAAAGGGTAGAGAAAAGAAAGCTGTATTCATTGCTTTCCTTAGGCAAAGACAACTAACAATTTTGATTGGTGGAGATTAATGTGGTGGTGCAGTGGTGCACCCATAAAAAATTTAAATATAGGTACATAATTAACTCTCTATTGTGTATAAATAGTGGAGGGTGATTTAGGCGCGATTTGGGTCCCCTATTTAAATTTTAGTTTTTTCTGTTAAAAAGAAAAAAGAAAAATTGGAATTTAAATTGTGGTGGGTTAAAATTTTAATTTTTAAGAGCACCAAAATTTAATTGAAGAACCTAATTGGTTGCCCTTTTATTTGCATTTCCCCCCGTTTGAAATTTGAAAGCAATGGTTTCAATGCTCTTAATTGCCCACAATGATACCATTATTGGAACAAATTGATTACTTGAAGAGCAAAAGTCATAGTTCTTTTTTCACATTAAATCTTTTATCCCGATATCATCATATGTGGCGTTTTATTTAAAAAGTGACATGTATTAATTATTAAAAAATAATGAAATCAGAGATGGAATGTACAAACATAATCTTTTTTACTCCAGAGTTTCAAAACTTGAAAATCTTGTAATTAGCTAGTCTTTTTATTACAAAATAATATGGGTTAAAAAATGTTTTTTCGGATTTTACTTTCACTATTTGAAGTGGTTTTTCTTGAAAACTAATTTTGATACTTAAAATCTGAACCTTTTGAGAATACAAAAGTATTTAGATTCTTTTGTTAGGAAAAAAATAAAGTAACAGTACTCCACAATTTATTTTAACATAGTTAGGATAGTATAGTAAAATTTAAACTATATAAATGCAATAAATAGGGAGAACAAACATACAAATTATGAAAAATATATGAAGCAAAACACATTTGGCTAGGTAAATCAAAGATATTGGAAGATGAAACTTACCTAATACATATAAATGTTCCATGTAATTCTTGAAATCTCACATTAATTTTTATTTCCCCATTCTTAATTGCGTAAATAAATAATAAATAGGAGCATTAATTATAGTGAATAAAATTACGATACTGCCCTTGCTGAGTGACACTCTTCCATAGTACCCCTGCTTCCATCCATCCTGCTTCCATCCATAATAAGTAGTCCTCCCCTTCCTCCAAAACCCCAAACCCCAAACCCTCCACTTTCTCTCTCTAAAATCTCCTCTCTTTCTCTCTCTAGTCACCAAAAATGGCAGCTACAATGAAGCTACTCCTCTGCATTGCAACCATCCTCTGCTTCACGGCATCCACTCAAGCTAGAATCCCCGGCCTCTACTCCTCCGGGCCGTGGCAAACCGCGCACGCCACCTTCTACGGCGGCGCCGACGCCTCCGGCACCATGGGTACCACCAAACCCTTGTTCCCCCATTTTCTCGTCTTTTAAATCTCTGTGCTAACTATTTATTTTCAGGCGGTGCTTGTGGCTACGGAAATCTGTACAGCCAGGGCTACGGCGTCAACACCGCCGCCCTCAGCACGGCGCTGTTCAACAGTGGTCTGAGCTGCGGCGCCTGCTTCGAGATCAAGTGCGACGCAGCGCAGGTCGGCAAATGGTGCAACCCGGGCAGCCCGTCCATTCTGATCACCGCCACCAATTTCTGCCCGCCCAACTTCGCCCTGCCCAACGACCACGGTGGCTGGTGCAACCCTCCCCGGCCACATTTCGATCTCGCCATGCCTATGTTCCTTAAGATCGCCGAGTACCGCGCCGGCATCGTCCCCGTTAACTACCGCCGGTAAATATCCCTTAATATTAATTACCACTGTTAATTATATTTTAATTACCGTTTAAATTCATTAATCTTTTCTATTTTTTCCTATTTTAGTCAATTGATTTTTAATTTAGGAAAATAAAAGATGAGAATTAATTGAAATTTATCATAATGAACATTTTGTTTTATCTTAATTGAACATTTACTAATATTAGCAATTTTTGAAACTTGGGGCTTTTAATATTTCAGTGCCAGTTGGTTGCCAGAACTGCACTGGAATTGTGTCGTTTAAGTAACAGAATCCCTATTTTCTGTTGCTTTATTTCCGGTGAAAAGACCACTTTGTCCTCTGGTTTGTGGTAATATAAAATCAGGTCCGGTGCAACTACCCATGCGTTTATTGTCCTTTCGCCGTTATTCTCCCAACTAACTTGTACAAATCTGTCATTACATTATTGTCTTAATTTATTCTCTCGTCTCATTATTACTCTACCTAGTAAAATATATTAAAATGAAATATCTATTTTGGATCCACACACAATCTTTCTCAAACACGCATGTATCGTGAATTTGCACACAGTCCCACATGTTTTACATTCTTTCAAAGGAATTTTGATGGAGATTAGGTATATAAAATATTTGATATATTTGATTAAGATTTAGACAGATATTATTATTATTAATATCTTTATTTTAATTTTATTTTTTAGAATACTAGGTTTATATTAGTATTATTATTATTTTTTATCACGTTTTTGCCTGTATGAAATTTCAATTTCTTAACTTTAAATATTGGCAATTTGCAGGGTGCCTTGCAGAAAGCAAGGAGGGATCAGATTCACGATCAACGGCTTCCGTTTCTTCAATCTGGTTTTGGTCACCAACGTCGCGGGTGCAGGGGATATCGTGCGCGTGAGCATCAAAGGTGCGAACACACAGTGGATTCCCATGAGCCGCAACTGGGGGCAAAATTGGCAAACCAGCTCGCTTCTTGTGGGCCAGGCCTTGTCATTTAGGGTCACCGGCAGTGACCGTCGTACGTCAACTTCGATGAACGTGGCGCCGTCTAATTGGCAGTACGGGCAGACCTTCATGGGCAAAAATTTCAGGGTTTAAACGTAATAAAAGGAAATAGTTTGATGAGGAAATGAAGTTTCCATATTTTTATTTGGGCCCCTCACTTTTAGGAAATTGCTATAGGATTAGAGAAAATATTGATGTTTTTATATAAAGTTTTTAGTGAAAAAAAAAAGAAAAAAAAAAGGACAGTTGTAGAGGCTGAAGCGGCTGCAGGAAAAGGGAAAACTGATGCAGCCCGCAGCTTCAAATTTTAACGTGATAATATAATATATTATCAAATTATATTTCGATATTTTTTTTTTAACTACTTGGAAATGTTTGTAATATAATATTGGAACTCAGTAAAATAAATGAATTGTGTGTAAATCATGCTTTCATAATGCACTTGACTTGAATTCGTTGAGAGAGTAAAGTGAAGTTAGTTGAGAAAGAAGAAATGTGTGGTTATACACATTAATTTCTGGAGACACTATATTTACAATAAATAAAAAGTGAATATATATTAAAAACATAAATATCCAGACTATTAATCAAATATTTAATTTTATGTTATATAATTGAAAGGGTAAAATGGTAATGTTGTATATAAAGTTTTGTTACCTACCCATCGTGGACACATTAATATGTGTCAACAGATGATGTGTCAGATATCCAGTATAGCTATTAATTTCACTTTCTATATAATGAGGGGATATGATCATTACATGTCATCGAGTAGTGACGGACCCAGAATTTCGACTCAGGGGGCCAAGTCAATTAATAAAAAGATACATAATATTAGAGAAAGAGTATATATATTTATATATATATATATATTGCAATCTCAATAAAATCAATGTATTACAACATTTCTCTTCTATTTTTCATATTCTGAAATCGTTGCATAATAGCTTCATTACTATCTTGACTCGAAGATAGTTGAGGTTGAACAAGATGTGCATTGACAGAAGATGATGATGTCTTCATAGTTGGTTGCATTTTTCCGAAGTATCTTTCCATTATCTATAAAAATAGGACAAATATTAGAAATACATTAAAAGTTCAAGAACTTGGTAAAACCTATGAGCAAAAGAATTTAAATTTCAAGGGATAAGTAAAATAAAATGAAATTTGAGCAAAAAAATATAAATTTCAAGAGTTAAGTAAACAAAATAATTTTTTTGATTTTTTTCTCTCAAAAGAAATTAAATTCTATAGTAATTTAGCCAATAAAATAATTTAGGCATTCAACAAAATAAGTTTTTCCATCTCCTACCACAACATAATTTTTTTTATAATTCAAATCTTAAGTATAGATAAACAATTCGTAAATAAAATGTCAAATTATTTATCAATGTTTTTCAATTTAACACTACTACATCACATATATAACTTAAGACATAATAAATCAACAATAATAATGAAAAAAAAAACAAACAAATAATATAAAGAGAGCATTTTACCTTGAAATTATACGGAGAAGCAATTGGGAGAAATGAAATTAGAGTTTGTATGTATGTGAGAGAAAGAGGGGAAAATTAGGGGTGAAGATGAAGGAGAAAATAAATTTCTGGCCACTGTAATTTTGGAGGAAGAAGCAAATTTTTAATATTTTTTCTTTTTTTTTAATAAAAAATGTGAAAAGATGAAAATACCCCTAGATTTTTCCAAAAATTTCAGGGGCCCAATTTCCCCCTTGGCCCTGCTGTGCGTTCGTCACTGTCGATGGGCATACATTAAGAGTTCCTCATGGTGAACATTTTATATTTCAGTTGTTTATAGCCCACCCATAAATAAATTCTTATGAATGTGTGAAATAAACGATAAATATTAATTTATGACATTTAAATGTCTTTTTAATCCTTGTAAAACAATTTTAAACGACATTTAGATTTTTCTTACATAACATCCAAATGAGATAACTTCCTCGTATATAACAAGCAACAAAAAACATGAGTATTATTTTTCGCAGACAAAACTAGAGTTCCCACATTGCCAAAATGGAGATCAAAGATACAACAATTTCCAGAGAACATGAAATAATCAACTGGAAAGCTGCTCATAACTACAAAACACAAATGCATATGCATTCCCAAAAACATGTATATTAATAATAAAAGAACCTGTACAAGCTTCGAAAACGGGTCTATAGTTCACGCACGAAGAGCCGAGGCCGAGGGTACGCCGTTGCTTTCCGTGTTCCTTCAGCAGTTCTCTTGCAGGACTTGGGTTCGACGTTCGTATGGCTACGTCTGTTTAGCTGGTGATGCTTTTGGTCCTTCTTTGAAGTGTTCTTTGTGTCTTGGAGCTGCTCGAGAGCTGTTACCACCTCGTCCATACTTGGCCTTGACCTAGCGTCCGGTGATAGGCACAGGAGAGTAAGGTGGGCCGCCTTGACAGCCTGGCTCAGCGAATACTGGCCTTCGAGACGAGCATCTAAAACGTGGAGGACTCTGCGTTTATTGGTCAGATAAGGCTTTGCCCACTCGACCAGATTGTGTTCCCCGGATGGACGGTTCTTGTCTATCGCTTTCTTGCCTGATAAAATCTCTAGAAGAACGACTCCGAAGCTGTATATGTCGCTCTTGGCAGTTAAATGACCTTTTTATCAAAGAAAATTCATTGTTAGGACATATTATCATTTCACAACAAAAATGTTTTAATAGCAAAAAAAGTGTATTTTGGGCATAAATTAGCACTCCCCCTCTCCTTCCTTACTTGATTGGTGGACCATTTCAGTAAGGGTAAAAATGTCAATTTTGGCTGTGCGATTTTTTTAAGGAAGAATGTAGCTTTTTGTATAGCATGAGCTTGGAAATGTCGATCAAAAGTGAGCAAACAAGGATGCCAAATCTAATTATTTTGCGTAATAAAATGAAGAAAGGAATTAGCTGGTTCGTGTACCTGTGGATAGATACTCTGGAGCAGCGTATCCGTAAGTTCCCATAACCCTAGTCGAGACGTGACTTTTATCACCAGTTGGCCCGTCCCTGGCCAACCCAAAATCAGAAAGTTTGGCATTGAAGTTCTGTAAACGAGAATCAACAAAAAACGCATAATAACCAACTGATCAACTGGAAGATACTATGAACTCAATATCTTTAAGAGGAAAACACATACCGAATCAAGCAGAATGTTAGAAGTCTTGAAGTCCCGATATATGACTTTTGCTTCGTCACTGTGAAGAAACGCAAGCCCTCTTGCAGCACCAAGAGCAATGCTCATTCTTAGACCCCAAGATAGTGGCTGGAAGTACGAACCCCCTAGTTCAACATCAAACCAATTTATTAATGGATTCTTGATAATGTATAAACAGAGAGATTGGTATGTAATTCACTCACTTCTGAATAAGTGATTCTCCATGCTACCTTTCGGCATGAACTCATAGACCAAAAGTCTGTGGTCGTCTTCTGAGCAGTAACCGATCAGTTTTACGAGATTAGGATGGCGTAGCTGCCCCAGATAGTTGATTTCGGCCTATTCATGATAAAAGGAAGCATGTCAACAAAAAGCTCAAAGTAAGTATGGGGTGTAAATGAGAAAGTACAGCTTGTAAGCTACTAGGGATCGACTAGGAAAAAAATCAAATTTGACTCAAAGATAATCGAGTCTGGCTCGATCTCAAGTTCGAGCACATTAATACTCGGCTCAACAAGCTCGTGAGCCTAGTCGAGTAGAATTGAGCATATGTTAAATTCACAATTTTGCCCTTGATAGTTTATCAAAATTTTCATTTTTAAGCATATTTTAGGAATTTAGGTTACTCAATACATATTATTTAGGCATTGAGAGCTCGAACATCAAAAAAAGTAGCTCGATCGAGTTTTAGTAAAGACCGGCGGTACGCAGCTCGACTCAACTCGTTTACACTTCTAAATTGAGCTATTCCTCTAAGTACGTTTTAACAACATAGGAATCTTCAACATTATGTCACTAGCTGTACACAACGATGAACGAACAACAAAACCAAGCAAGAAAGGTTGACATACCAGCCATTCCTTGTGTCCCTGCCACCCCTCTTGGTTCAGCCTCTTGACGGCAATGACCATACCAGCCCCGGGCCTTGATGCTGCATATGTATGCTCGTCAATCCATCCTTTGAAAACAGAACCGAACCCACCTTCCCCAATTACGCTGTCGGGGCGGAAGTTTCTAGTGGCTGCCTTAAGTTCACTTAGTGTGAAGCTTTTCATGTTTGAGGATTGCAATATTTCGTCTTCACTTCGCGGAGTCGGAGGCACGGATGCCGAAGATGTTTTGCTTAGATTACTTAACTCAGTCCCATCCCCACTCACCATTCTAGATGAAATCATGCCTCCATCTATAAGCACATGCCAAGAATTAAATAATAGGCAATGAGAATATTACCACTATTCAAAGAATATCAGCTAGATCATTGTTAGATTTTTTAACAAATAATTTAAACTAACAAATTATTGACTTCTTAATCAGATATTTGAGTCAAAACATTGAACAGAGAATCTCATGTGCAGAATTAGCAGTCTCAATTCTCAAATTCTATCAATTTAATCCCAAATGCAAAGCAGATTACAATTCTAGTTATAGAATTTAATTCATCTCAAGAAATTATCAATAATGATAAACAGAGACAACACACTACAGGATTGCAAATAATCTGAGATCATGATACTAAATAAGGGCTAAATATAATCTAAGAATTTCAGTGCAATCACATATGAGCCTAAGAATTCCCAATATAAATAAATATTAAAAAATAACAAAAGAGAAAAGTAATAGTATTTCAAACTCATGATTATTTCCTCAGGAAAAAGAAGATTTCACTATCTACACTTTAATCATAAAAAGAAAAGAAAAAAAAAGCATGATTCAGAAATTACCTGTGCCAGTTTGAAAAGAACTTTCAGCCTTTATCTGGTTGCTCAAGCAAATCCCCATCACAAACCCTAAAAACCCTCCAAAAATTGAACCCAAATCGAAATAACAGCTCAAAACTTCAAACCCAGCTCCAAAATTGTTTCTTTATATTTAAAACATGCAAAAAGAACACACAAATTGCTCAGCTCCAAAGCACATATAAACTCAATCAAACTCCATTAACAGCTGCAGATCTAATGTGAATCCTCCAACTTTCTCTCTCTTTCAAGTTAGGTGCTCTATCTCTCTCTCTCTCTCTTCAAAGTTTATACCAGGTGTTCTTGATTGAACCAAGAAAAAAGTGAACAAAAAGACCCAAAAAAGATGAAGAAAGAGGTGACTTTTCCTAGATGAAACTTCGAGGATTGGTGGATTTAATGGGTTTAATTCATCAAAAAGGTTTCTTGTTTTTGTGGGTTCATATAAAAGGAGACGCCTTTCTAAGACCTTTCTGCAATGCAAGATTGACTCGTTTGTTGTCTTTTCTATCTATTCAATTCTTGTTTTTACATATAAGTTTATTTAATATTTTAATATATTAATAGTAATTAATTATAGTTAATGCTTCATATGAAACTTTTTTTTTTTTTTTTGAATAAATAGTTATGATGATCTAGAGTAAAGCATTATCTCATCATATCATAATTATTTCTATGTACATGTGATCTTTCTAATCAAGATATTGCTATAAGGGTTTATTGGATTATTCTAATCTACAAAATGTTTATAAATATAGGATTATAGGACCGATTAAATCAAGTAACAGATATTAATTGATCAGATTATATTTAAATTTGAGATATTTATAGTTTCATAAAAATCCTTATATTAAATCATAAATTATCCTATTTTAATTTTTTTATCATATACTTTAGAAATCCAACAAAAGAATTTCTTTTTCTTATCAAGATATTGCTATAGGGGTTTATTTGATTATTCTAATCTACAAAATGTTTATAGATACAAGATCATGGGACCGATTAAATCAAGTAACAAATAAAAATTAATCAGATTATATTTAAAAAATCGAGAAATTTTATAGTTTGATAGAAATCCTTATATTAAATCACCCATTTTAGTTTTTGACCATATACTTTAGAATTCCAACAGAAGAAAAAAAATTATTATGAAAGGGCGAAGAACTTTTCATAGCATATATTTATATGTTTATATAACAATCAAAACATACAATTTCCTTAAAAACGAGCTAATTGGTCAAACCAACAACTAGATAAATTATTTGGTCCAATCATCTATTCATTTGAAAATATATATAGAATAAAGATTAATAACTTGGACATCAACAACCATTATATTCTATCTTAAATTGGCTAGATTCTTGCTGAATGGTTATGAGAGGATTCGGAATTTGAAGTGTCTTTAAAAACAAAATTGGTTATTAATTAGTTTAATCAATTATAAATGGGTATGTAATTAACAAGGAAAACGTGTCTATAAATGGGCTTGTGTAATGATTTTGCTTGTGCGTGAGGACTTGTTCACTTGACCTTTGAATATCAGAAATTGGAAAACATTTGTTTATTTTCTCACGTGTGTAATTTCGAAACTTCAAGAAATATGTTCATCTTCAATAAAATAATATATCTTAATTCATTATTATATATCTTCTATGAGTAACACTTCTGTGCACCAGTTGCACAGAAAACCTTTATGTTATAAATGTAGTACCTTTATGTACAAATATCTGCACCTTTTTAAATGAACATGCATAAAGGTACTACATTTATAACATAAAGGTACGGTGCAACCGGTGCACAGAAGTTTTTGTGATCTTCTATTACATAATAGATAATTGAAACCAGGTTGGGAATAGGTGAATTATAATTACTTTTAACATTTGGTCCACTATTAAGTAGAATGTGAGGTTTGTAATCATTATAATTAATTAAACACTTAATTCAATGATTGAATTTTCAATATATGATCCCCTAAAATTTTAATATAATAGTTTTGTATGATATCTATAAAAGTTGAGAGAGTTCGAATTAAATTATTTATAAAAATCAATCGAAACATTGCATTTTTTTTCTCTCCAAATTTCAGAATTTGTGACCTAATCACATCACTCATCCAAATGAACTGATATTTATTTAAATCAGAACATTATGCACGAAAACAAATTAAATATTAGATATGTTCAATTAATGCAGTTTAATAATCAGTTAATATTCAATTAGGTCATTTTGAATAACTGCATCTAGTTAGGATATATTGATCTGTGTATTGAAATATTGTATAAAAAAAAATCGGTCTACAATATTTAATTTTTTTTCTATGGATAATTCAATTGATCGGATCAGGAGATTAGGATATCAGATCGAGTCACCGAGGAGGGTAGGAATGAAATCTGTTAAAAGTATTATATAAAAACCAAAAATTGTAATAAAAGATTGGAATTAAAAAAACAAAACCAACCACCTAAATTAGATGCCACTAAAGTTTGTTTACAAAGAAATAATCATTCCAACTCAAATAAACCAAGAACAAGAAAACAATACGAACTTTATGGATTACTTTATCGTTTATATCTGTTTTGAGTGGAATTTTGAAAGAAAAAAAAAACCATAATTAAATGAGGACTTAGACCATCTCCAACCCACAAACTTAAATTTGGACTCAAATCTTGTTTTTGCCACCAAATTTGCCACCATCTCCAACCCTTCAAACTCAAATTGGAATATTCTCTTACAATATTTTTAATTTTTTTTTGAATTTTATTTAATATCAAATATTTGTGTATTTAAGTTCATAAAAAAAAATTAACTTAATTGATTTCAATTATAAATAAATATTTATAAACTATAAATCTTATTAAAAAAACAAACAAACTTATATTATAAAATTCATCACAAATACATATTAATATACTAAAGAAAAAATCTAATCATACAACACAATGCAAATAAATTACATAATGACAGAAAAATATAAATTATAATTCTATTAGTTATAATTCGTGCTTATATTTAATAATTACACTATTTTTTAAAAGTGTTCGATCAAGATATCTCAAAGTTCGTAATACGCATCTACAAAGTAAAATATTTTATAGTATATGTGTGTATTAATATCAAATAAATGAAAATTATTATAAAAGAAAAAAAAAAATTGAGTTGTGAACAGTAAGTGGTAAATTTGTCACTTACTGTTCAAAGTAGCAAATTTGAGTTGTGATTTGCGGCTGGGTTGGAGACCCATTTTCTTTAAATTTGGGTTTGAGTCCCAATTCGAGCAGTGGGTTGGAGATGCCTTAGCGTGTATAGATTTCAGTATGAAATTGAAAATATCTTTGGACAACTATTTTTCACGAGGAAAATATGTAAAATTAGATTATGTTTGGTTGAGTGTAATTTTAGTATTTTGACTATGAAAAATGTGTAAAATCATAACATAATATAGTTGTTTGGTGTATATAATAATATTTTGATTAATTTTTTAACTAAATTAATTGATTCACATACTAAAATTTTAATCTACACATAGTATTATAAATATAATGAAATATGAAGTAAAATATCATTTTACTGAGAAGAAAAAAAAAATCAATAATTGCATTGTATGATTGAATCATTGTATGGATACATGTTGAATGTCGGTATGGGGCCTCGAACTTGGGCCATCAAAACCCAAAATAATTGGGCTCACAGCCCAATAAAATTGGGTTCAAAACCCAAAATCGCATGAATTATAATTTATAGATTACAGCTGGTTTGTCATTTCTTTTGTTCATGTTCCCAAAAATTACTCACACTGTAAAAAACAGTACATATTTTGAGGCAACACTTCCTTTTTTGTTAAGTTCCAAGTTACGATTTTTTCTTTTAATATCCACTATGTTTAAGAAAAAAAAAATTAAAAAATCATCTCCCACTTGGTTCAATTGATATATCTTAAGATAAAACTGTATTTCTAATTTGACTCAAATTAGTTATGTTGATTTATCTTACATAATTTGGATTCAATCAGAATTAATCAATAAGATTACTGATTAACATGTTTTCATGTTTAAAAGAGTTTTTTACAAAATTTGAGGAATAAAAACTATTGAAATATAGAAGGTGCAAATACTTTTCTTTATTTTTTTCAAATTTAGAGGCAAAAAAACTCAATAAACCATCCTAAATAATCAAAATATTTTCTCTAGAAAAACATTATCATCACTTAATATTATAAAAAAATATTTTGTTGGGGTTGGGTGTGGGTGGGGTGGGGAGGGGGTGGTTGTGGTTGGTAGAGTTGTTTGGTTGAAACCTCAGAATTTCCATCACACAGATCCCTATAAAATCTGCAGTCTGGGCTTTGTACCTCAAAGTGTTTAATTTGAAATAATCTCTTCACATATTTGGCCACAACTTTTACAATATGTCCACTTTTGAGGTATTTTTCTTGTTTTCATTTTTGAATCTTCCAATAATAATTAAACCTATATATGCATCCATCCAAAAATTGGGGTTTATTCATTAATGTAACCTACCTATGAGACGAAATCCTATTTAGAAAGTTTGAATATAAATGGTCTGTTTTGACTCATTAATAAATTAATATAAATTGATTGAAACTTTCATCTCACAAATTAATTCAGATGATGGTATCACCCAATTCTTGGCCTTATTCATTACCCTATTGGCTTCCAATAAAATAATAATAATAATAATAATAATTAAATAAAACATCCTCAAAAGAGTTTTGGGAAAACCTATGTTAAAATTAGTTGGTTTAATCACACAAAATGAAATAGCTTTATACAGTGGGGTGTGGGGCAGTCTTAGAAAGAGAGGATCGGATCAGGATCTCCCTCAATTTTACAATACGTTTGACATGTCTACATCAACTCTTTTCTTTTCCAATAATACCCCTCATGCCCACCCCATAAGAATTTATTTTTTTTAATAAACCCTTTATCATTTATTTGAGTGCTAAAAAGATGCTCCACAAGACTCTCCTATACATACTATATTACATGGATTATATAATAAGGCAGAAATATCCTTAAATACCACAAAATTAAATAGTGAAATATAATAAAATAATTTAGTTGCATGTTATCATATATTGATAAAATTGTCCTTCTAATAAAATTAAGTAAAACAGTGGAATGTTGAAGTTTACACGATATGTCCATTATAAAATGGATCGTATGAACATATCGTGTATCCCTATGATATCATATAGTTTAATCTCAATAAAATTAAAGGATATGAAAAAAATATTCACTCATATCATATGATATCATATCGTGTTCATATGATAGTGCATATCGTGTAAAATTTGATTTTTTTAACTTTTATCAGAAAGATAATTTTGTCTATTTTCTTGATTTGTGGGTGAAAAAGTAACAAAATTATCATTAATCATATAAAAATGATCACCAATATAAAATATGGTATTTTAGCCACATAATTCAATTATTATAATATACATAAATTCATGTGGCTTGTTGAACCTAAAGATTTCGATTGTGTGTTTTCAATCAACTATTCATGTAATTTTCAACACCTACCATATAAATATTTTCAAAATTAATAATGTTATTTTATACAATTATAATAATTGTAGAAAAATTATTTTGTAAGAGTTTAGTAGGGATTTATCTACTTTGACCCTTGAGGATTGTCTTACTCACCAACAGCTCTACTGTAGCTATGGAGACTTGAAAAAGAGGTAGCTGCAGAGGTTAATATCAGCCTATGTATAAATAGGTCCATTTATTTTAATTACAATTAATATCTATATGGATATTTGTTGCAATTTTACATCGAATTGGTTACAAAAACCTGGAAATATTCTGATCTCTTTTCTGCTAAATCTTGGTGGGGTTATTTCTTTATTTATTTATTGTTGAAACATGACAAATATTTTGTTACAGTCCATCGAAATCCTAAGTTGACTTAAATGAGAAAAAAGAGATGCCAATATGGGTTGTCCTCACTTTAATTGGATTTAATTTTATTTTTTTTAAGTTTATATGTGATAAATGAAATAGATTTCATTTTTAAGATCTGATTTTTTTTCCTAGGAGGAAAATTATTTTGAGCATGAGAAATTATGGGCTGTTGTTTTTTCCTATTTAAAGAAGAAATTGGGACAGGAACACAAGAGAAGATCCCATATACGAGACAAATCTAGTACAAACAACTGTGGGTTAATAAATAAACAAGACCTACAATATTAATAATATTAATTGGACTGTAGTGATATCATTCTTTATTTTTATTTTTTTGAGATTGATCAATAATTGATCCATAAAATAGAGTTCGACTTTTGAAAATGAATTTGATTAAGCAATGAAACTTCGTTTCATGAAATTAGATATGTGAGACTAGTTGACATACGTTTTTTTGTATAGTATTACTATCAAATTTATGATTACTTTTTTTTTTTTAAATAATAGGCCAATAAAAAATTAATTTTGAAAGAATTTCATTTTTGATTTTTTTTTGATTTTTTGATTTTTTTTTTTTTGCAGTCGTTTGAATAAATTCATTTACAATTAGTGTTTCTCAAATTTAATATTAATATTTGCTCCTGATAGCAACCTGGATGATTTGTCTTCCACAAGAATTTTATCTTTCATATCATTTAGCTTCTACAATTTATGTTACCAATTATATCACATCGTACCATGTTACCTACTCTATCAGAATTGCCACCTTATATAATAAGGCTTAATTTAAATTTTTTTTTTTTTTTAAAACGATGTAATTTCAATATGAATCTGTAAATTAAAAAAAAAAATCGTGAACTTAACTTTATTCTACAATGTTAGGTCAAACAATTTAAAAAAAAAAAATTAATGTCAGGTGAACAAACCATTATCATTATAACAAAACGACATGTTTGTTCATCTTTAATTAATTTTATTTTTTTAAATTTGTTTGATAATATGACAACCAACGTGAAAAAATTTAATCGAAAAGGCACTGGCGATTTAATTAGAATTACGAAACAAGAATATTTAGATAACTAATTCACTCTTTCTTTTTCACTTGGAGCCGAGTGGAAAGAATTAGTGGAAAAGTAGGGCTAGAATTATAAATAAGGAGAAGTAAAAGGGTGAAAAGGGAAAAAGGGAAGAAAGAAGGGTGGAAAAGGGAAAAGAAAAGTGGAAGGGGAAAAAACAGACGTAACGTATCACTGACAAGACTGAGAAAGAGAGGAAGGGGTTGGGACAGTATGGTCCTGTCTTTATCACTTTCGTCTCCTTATGCCGTGAAACCCGGACTACAGTCCCACTGGGCCCCACCCAACCCCAATTCTATCTCCACGATGCTACGTGTGATCAAATATATTTACTATCTCGTATACATTAACTATCCGATGAAACGATGATCATACGAGGGGTTAGGGTTTGAACGTTGTCGAAGACAGAAGATCGAATACCGATTGCATTCGTATTATCTAAGGGGCCAATTGCTAAGAATCGTCGTCTTTATACACAATTATGTGTCGATGAATGGTACGTATGGATTACTCTGTGTACAAATACATTGTAGATGTTGTAGTATTGTGACGATATTTTTTTTAGACAACAAAAGTTGTTACAGTAAAAATTGATGATATAAATTGGCAGCAAATCGTAAAAAAAAATTACTATTTGTAAGATGTTGTTTCTAATGTATCAGCGACTACAACAATATCAAGAATTTTTTTGAAATAACATAATGTTGTGTAAAATATTTTTGCAACAGTTATTAATGTTTTTCGACAACAAAATTATTCCGCTGATAAGTTTTTTTTGTTGTAGTGTATGTAAATCATAATCTTTAATTTTAGTTTCTTATAGTTTGCATTGTATATATTTACTGATGATTTTCTTATCTCATTGCATAGTTTGCATGGGTTGTTAAAGGTAGATGTTATGACACTATTATGACATTATGCGATGTTACCAAACATGCATGTGTGGAGTTCTATATTACACGTAAAGGTTGTGTTGTCATTTATTGGATACCTTATATATGTATATAAGGAAAAAAAAAGTTTACAAAAATGATTCTTACTCTCTCTTAAATACCATGTGTATTCAATATTATATATACCCAATAATTAAAGATGCTATGTGCACATGTAGCCCTAAAATAAACCTTGCACTAAATGAATCAAATCAAACCATAACACGTGTGGAGTTATTGGCATCCAAAAAAGGATAATTTTTAGGTGAATTTTTAGAAAATATTAAAAGGCCAATTGTGTTAAAATACCACTAACTATTTTAAAAAGGATTTTTTTACCGTATAATATAGTTTTCATACTTTTTACGACAAAATATTTTAAAAAAGACTTTTCTATCACAAAATACTTAAATTTAAGAATAAAATTATCATTTTATTGAATTGTGGTTGAAACGTTGTAGAAAGGTAAAACATTATATTAATTGTGATAGAAATGAATGTTATCCTATATTAAAATACCTGAACCCATAAGTTTAGCCTATACTTTCAACAATTTATACGTTTATAGAAAAAATTATGGATAATAAATAAATTCTTACCATCAATACATTATTAAATCTTATGGCAAGTTAAATTGTAAGATAAAAATCACTGATATCTACAAAATCTTTCAATATTTACCGATATTTTTCCATACTGTCATTATATCATCCAATTTATAAGTATGCTCGAACCCAAGATCATATTCAAATTGCATCTACCGTCAGATTAATCCTAAGCTGACTCTACTCGACTATAACTATAAATAAAAAGTGACCAAAAAAAGGAAAATTTTGAATTAAACAATAAATATTGAAAAAAGTGAAAATGAAAAAGAAAATAGTGGGGAGGGCATCGATGTTGTCACACTCAAGGTCTAGTAGTCTAGTCACGTCGAGGGGGCAGGTTTTGCAGAAAATGGGAAAAAGTGGCAGAGTGAGAAATTTTAAAGGAGAGCAGTGAAATATCACTCACCCAATACAACACCATGATCATGATAGTTGCTAAGACCTATGCTTTTCTTCTTCTTTCTATTCTCTCTCCTCATCTTCTCTCTCTTCATCCCTCTTCTTCTTCTTTCTCCTCCTCCATCGTTGACCCCTCTTCTTCTTCTTTACTCTGTTGTGTTATTACATTTACAATTACATGGTGTGTGTGTTTTGTGTGTAGATGATGATAGACATTTTACTAACATCAATGGCACGTCAGCAAATTCCTTTTACTACGTCACAAATCGCAATTACAAGAAAGATAGAAAGAGAGTGTGCTGCTCTGCTTCTTTAATGTTTTTGTTTTTTACCTCCTGTGTCGCGTGAATCTTGTTTGTTTTTTCCTTTCTTTTACCCAGATCTTCTCTCTCTCTAAGCTTTCGAGGTAAAGGGTTTGTTTAAAGATAGCTCCTTTATTGCATTCCAAGATATGGGCTCTGCGAAAAACTCGGTTTCTTGAACTTTTCTGTAAGCCCTTTTTCTCTCTCCTCTTTTTGCTTCATCTTTGCTCATGCAGAATTTTGATGTGGGAAGAATGGAATGTTGGGAAAATATGATTTTTTTTTTCTTTCTAAGGATTAACTCTGTTTCATCAGCTTTGCTTTTCTTGCAATTATGGGGTCTAATTTTATCCATAATTTTAGCTGGATGTTATTGTGATTGTGAGAATTGAGCTTATGAAACTGCGATGATGACTGATTCTTGATATTGTAGACATTTTTTTTTTTTTTGAATAATTAGGTGGGCAGAATTCTCTGCAATTGCTCTGTCATTGTCTTTTTTTTCTGCAGAAGTTTGTTGGGATTTTCTTGATCAGCATATTATGTTTTCTTGATAGTTTGTTACTTAGATTTTAGAGCTTTTTGTACAGTTTCTTGAGATGTCTGCCTGATTTCCAGCTTTCTTTAGTCCCTTCATGAGATTATGGATGTTATTGTTCATTTGGGATAATTTTTCTTTGATGAGGAATGTTGAAAATGATCATCTTATCTATAAACTTAGATACAATGTTGAATGCCTAACTCATTTTAAGTGCTTTAGATGTGGTAATTAATTATTCAAAATGAGACTCTATTTCGTATCTGTAAGCTATGAAATCAAGATTTGCATGTTGAACTGGTTTTGAATTTGGGATTAAAATGACTTGTCTTTGGATACTAAACTCACCCTTGTAGTGAAATTCTGTGTGATGTTGCAATTTGAAAGCTTGTTTGCTTCCTATGTTTCAGTTATGTTTGGTGACTAATTGTGATGCTATCAAATCATTATGAAGAGTTTGAGGCGATGGGCGGATCTTGCATCGGGAAATGAAGGAAAGGCAACGGTGGAGACCCGAAGAGGATGCTTTACTACGTGCGTACGTTAAGCAATATGGCCCGCGAGACTGGCACCTCGTTTCAGAGCGCATGAACGAGCCCCTAAACCGGGATGCAAAATCGTGCTTAGAAAGGTGGAAAAACTATCTTAAACCAGGAATCAAGAAAGGATCTTTGACCGAAGAAGAGCAGTGCCTTGTGATCAATCTTCAGGCCAAACACGGCAACAAATGGAAAAAGATCGCGGCTGAGGTCCCTGGACGAACAGCCAAGAGGCTTGGAAAGTGGTGGGAAGTCTTCAAAGAGAAACAGCAGAGAGAACACAAGGAAAGCAACAAGATAATTGAGCCTATAGACGAGGGCAAATACGACCATCTTCTTGAAACCTTTGCGGAGAAGCTCGTGAAGGAGCATAGTAGTAGCAGCCCCGTGATCACAATGCCAACGACTAACGGTGGATCAGCGCCTTCGGCTCTGCCTCCATGGCTGACCAGCTCCAGCACCTCGACAGCTGTCAGACCCTCGTCTCCATCGGTGACGTTAAGCCTTTCGCCATTGACAGTGCCTCCGAGTCCAACCCCACCGATCCCATGGCTACAAACTTGCGACAACATGAACGCCTCGTCCCATTGTGTGATGAGCACTATACCGTCTCTAGGGATCACCCCTCTTGTTGGAGAGAACCCGCTCGTTTCCGAGCTCGTGGAATGCTGTAGGGAGTTGGAAGAAGGACATAGGGCTTGGGCTGCGCATAGAAAGGAAGCTTCTTGGAGACTAAAAAGGGTGGAATTGCAGTTGGAATCAGAGAAGACAAGTAGAAAGAGGGAGAAAATGGACGACATTGAAGCGAAGGTTAAGGCTCTAAGAGAAGAGCAGAAAGCGAGTCTTGATCGAATCGAAGCTGAATACAGAGAGCAGTTAGCAGGGTTGAGAAGAGAAGCTGAGATGAAAGAGCAGAAACTGGCTGAGCAGTGGGCTGCGAAGCATTTGCGTTTGACTAAGTTTATCGAGCAAATGGGATGCAGATCGATTGCTTCAGAGCCTAATGCGCGATGAACGAACAGTCCCTTTCTCTATACGTATACTGAATCATTTCTGGAATAACTTGTTTGGATTCATGTAAAACTAGCTAGAACTCCATATATCTCTACAAGCCTTCTTTGTATTGGATTGAACTATTTGCTTAGGCCTTTGATCAACTTGGCTATGTTTCTCTATAGATGAATCTTGTGTTCTTGATTTGCCATTTTTTTTCCATGGTGTTCAAAGGGTTGTCTAGTCTTCAAGAATATGATATGCAATCATGCATGCTTATATGTTGGAAAGTTAGTGGCTTTTTAATGTCACCAAGAAAACTCTGTGTGGTTCTTTGAAGTAAAATTATAACGGAAGGACCTTTCTAAACAAAACTTGATAGTTTGAGGGTTCTTGTTACATATTTATGGGTTAGGGATAGGGATCTTTCTGAATAAACTTGGCAATCAACAAATCTATGGTTATAAGATATATGATGTACTTTATTAGGTGTAGTATTTATGGGACAAAAAAAAAAAAAAAAAAATAGAGGATGATGGCGAATCTATGGAAAATTGATTGTGACCAAAACAATATAATTTAGGGTTAATTGTTGGAAAAAATCATAACATTTACTCGAATTGTTATTTTAACCAAAATTTTCATTATTGGTTAAAATAATATAACCTTTAAATTTATAGTAGGTTTTTTTTTCTTTTTAACTAAAATAGTGAAAAAAAAAATCATTATCTAACAGTATATATAATTTTATCAAAGTTTTCTATTTTTTTTTTGTCTCTTTCTCCTCCAAGGCCTCCACTCCTCCAATCTTATTAAAAAAATATTCAACTTTTCCAAAATCAATTTTAGTCAAAAAAAAAAAAAAAAACATGTACAAGTTTATATTATTTTTGACCAATAACGAAAAGTTTGATTAAAATGGTAATTCGAGTATAAGTTTGATTTTTGCCAACAATTAACCCTACAATTTATAGTTTATTTTGTTAAATTTAAAAGTTATTGATACTTATTAGTACAATAAATCAAACATAAACTAAATGATGTGAGGGTAGCAGTGCACTGTGCACATTAGGTTTGAACACAAGATTCATAAATCTTATTGGTTAAGAGACAAAAACTCTCTTAATATAAGACATTTATAATAACTCTCTCTTTTTTTTTTTTTTTTCTGAATTACATTTTTTCTTGTATTTTTTCAATTTAATTTTACAACACGACTAGATACACAATTCATAAAATATAGATTAATTTGTCAAAATAAGATTAATTATGAGCAATGAGAATTAAGATTAGTTATGAGCAGTGAGAATCGGTCTCATGAAATTATATCCGTAAGTTAATTTTATGTAATTTTTCGTGAAAATGTGATTGCATTTTAGCTTATCAAATATTCCTTATCTTTGTTATTCTTCATTTAGGATGTAAATAAATAAAATAGATCTTCTGTGAAATTATTTATCTCATTATAATTATAATTATAATTTATTTAATAATGAAGAGAAAAACGAAATAAAAAAGAAATATATAGATGAAAGGAAAAGGAAAATGGGAGGTCCACCAAATTAACCCTGTAACCCTATCCAAATCCAAGTACAATTGTTAAAGACGATTCCAGAGAGGTACACGCTAAACCGTCATTTCGACTGTACAATACGCACAGCTGTACGTACAAGCACACGAATTAGAAACACACCAATTCGAAGATCATCAAATACTTTCATGGGGTTTTGAAATTGTTTCCTGTTAATTGCAAATTGATGCACTTTCTCTCTCCTATATGTGTGTGTTTCTGTGCGGGGAGTGAGCCCGAGCTTCAGTCCTGGGGAGTGAAAGCTGTGGAATCAATAAGTGTTGTTGCATCGGTTGGATAGCGAAGATGTTTCGAATGGAGATCGATTCGTCGCCGGAAACCGCCGCTCCGTGTTATACCGATCTTATAATACAGGTTGATAGCTCGCCGGAAGTTTAATTTTATTCGATCATTGTAGTAGTGAATAATGTTTCTTCGCCGCTTGAGAACTGTAATTGATTTACTGGAGTATTTACTGTTTTTTCTTAGGAAATAGTCCTGAGTCCTCATTATACTGATATATGATTAGAATATGAGAGTTTTTCCTCAATGTCGCGTCTAAGTTTCAGCTTGGAGAATTTAGCTAGTAGTCAAGGTTCTTATCTAAATTGAGATTGAAGTTTGTATTAGATGGAATATGATACTAATGGAAAATTGGGTTTTGAAATTTTTGTTTCTAAATTTTGGTGCGTAGTTCTTAGTAACATAAGAATTGAATTTCATATTGTTATGATTGATGGATAGCATGAACAAAGTATTTCTTTTTTTTACTGATTTTTGCATGATATAATTGCAAATACCAAACTTTAGTGTTCATTTTGGAAGCATAATTTAAGTTCCTTATATTTTTGGGAAGCTCTTTTTCCTCTGAAAAAATAGTAGTTGAGAACTGTACCCCAGTGTGGATTCTCTCTTATAACATACATTCTGTGTCCCAGAGGCTTTCATGGCTGGGGGTTCCCAGGGACAATCTGAATCAAGGACCACGTGGTTTGGTTGCTTTTGCTAAGAGCGATAGATCTGTAGTTGGGGCATTGGCCTCTGCCATATTGCCAGCGGTAGAGGATGAGGTGGATAAAGATGTATTCAATGAGAGCATGATTTGGTTGCAGTGGTTGATGTTTGAGGGTGATCCTGAAGTGACATTGGAGCACCTGGCAAGTATGAGTGCTACTGAGCGAGGCGTTTGTGGGGCTGTTTGGGGAAACAACGATATTGCATATCGTTGCCGGACATGTGAGCATGACCCAACATGTGCGATTTGTGTTCCTTGTTTTGAGAATGGAAACCACAAGGACCATGATTACTCCGTCATATATACTGGTGGTGGGTGCTGTGATTGTGGGGATATTACTGCATGGAAACGTGAAGGATTTTGTTCGAAGCACAAAGGTGCAGAGCAGATTCAACCACTGCCCAAGCATGTAGCCGAGTCTTTGGGACCTGTTTTGGATTTATTGCTTAGTTATTGGAAAGACAAATTAATCTCTGAAGGAAATCCTAGCATGGCTGGTCATGCTATTGAAAAGGCAGCAGAGGAGCTGACATCCAATATGGTGAAGATGCTTTTGGATTTTTGTAAGCACAGTGAAAGTTTGCTCAGTTTTATTTCTCAGAGTGTGTATTCGTCAGGAGGTTTACTGGATATTCTATTGAAGGCAGAGAGGTTTATGGATAGTAATGTGGTTGGGAAGCTCCATGAGTTACTTCTCAAAATGTTGGGGGAACCCATATTCAAATATGAGTTTGCAAAAGTGTTTGTACTCTATTACCCAACTATAGTAAACGCAGCCATAAGTGAGGGCAATGACAATGCCTTCAAAAAGTATCCACTCCTATCGACATTCTCTGTCCAAATTTTGACTGTACCTACTCTTACACCACGTCTTGTAGAGGAAATGAATCTACTAGGTGTGTTGTTGCAATGTCTGGGAAATATTTTCACCTTTTGTGCTGGAGAAGATGGAAAGCTGCAGGTATTGCTATTATTTTGTCATTTTATTTTGTGCTTGTATTGTTTCCCAATAGTAGACATGCACTTTTGATGATTATACATGCAATTTTGAACCACCCCCCAATAATTTGCTATGTTGATTGGCTTATGAGATTAAAGCTTTCTGAAACTTTTCCTGGATACTGATGTAGAATAACTTGGGGATGGGTTTGTTGGATGTTTATATTTATCAAGTCTAAATGACTATAAATTTACATAATTTATGATCCAGGGTGTAACAGTGTGTGGTTGAATCATTGAAAGTGCACATAGAAGAGGAGTAGGTCCAGGGAAATGTAAACATTGTATTGTTTGATTCGGGGGCTATGCACCATGTATTCGGAGATGATTAAGAATTCAAATGAAAATGTGGCCTAAAATTGAAATTGGCATGCCTTTTGATCCAGAAGTTGCACTCTTTGTGAAGCTCTTTTTGACGTAACATTGTAATAGACTTGAAAGTGGTTGTTTGAACACAAACTCCCACACACATATTTTTCCAGACAGTTGCAATATGTCTCCGGAAATGATTTACATTACTGTCGGAGATACTTGTGTTTTTGTTTACTGTCGCAATGTGCAGCTGTGCTGTATCCTAATTTATTATACAGTGTCTGCACTAATTTATGACATTGTAGAATAATTTGGTTGTCACTTGTTTAATATGCAGTATCCTTCTAGAATTTATTTGCTTGACGGAAACTCACATTTGTTATTGTTTGTATTTGATTGGAAGGGTTATGTCTTGAGCTGGGGAAATATGATCCAACCTCAGATGGACCGTACCCATGATTCAGACGAAACATGTTGTGAAGATTAGAATGTGTTTTTTTTTTTTTTTGGCTCTGTTACAATTGATAAAAAACATTTTTAATATTAGGCGGATGTATCTTTTGATCTTCCTCTCTGTAAATGAATTAGTTGTCTTATTATTGTTTGTGGTGATAGCAATACAAGGGTTTGTTTTTTCTGTCCATAGAATTTCTTAGTGAAGCTAGGTTCTCTAGAACAGGCGTCCTAAGATCCAACTGGTGATCATTAACCAAATTGGAATTCTGTGAATAAATGTAGTGGAGAGAGAAAATGTACAAAATTAGTAGGCCCTTGAAAATTATTGAATATTAGTAACATTATCATTCGAGGGGCTTCTAATTACTTGTGTTTTGGCACTAGAGATAAGTTGCTGATCTAGTTATATGGTCTAACTTATAATGTGGATTTTGTTGAAATATGCCAATGATAGTCCTTTTCTTTTCTTTTGTTTTTTTTAAATAATTTTACTTAGTGTATTCTATCCGAGTGCATTCAGATGGGAAAAAGTTGAAAGCAGCTGTTTTGCAGGTTGCTAAATGGGCAAACCTATATGAAACTACTCTCCGTGTGGTTGAAGATATTAGATTTGTAATGAGCCACTCTGCTGTACCCAAATATATATGTCAGCGCAGGCGAGATTTAGTCAGAGCATGGATCAGACTCTTGGCTTCTGTTCAAGGGATGAACACTCAGAAGAGAGAGACTGGCAGTCATATAGAAGATGAGAACGAGATTGTCCATTTGCCTTTTGTTTTATGTCACTCCATATCTAACATTCTTTCTCTACTAGTGGCTGGGGCTTTTTTGGTGAATGTGAATGATGATACATGTGAAGAAACTTTCTCCAGCACGTATAAGCTAGATCATGAAGACCAAGAGAGCCTAAGACATGCAAAAGTTGGAAGGCTATCTCAAGAGAGCTCAGTCAGTAGTATTACAGGCAAGAATGCATTAGACCATGAGATCAAGGCTGCTGGCAGTTTTCCTGTGCCATCATCTGCTTTGTGGTTAGTATATGAGTGCTTGAGATCTATTGAAAATTGGATGGGTCTGGACAACACATTGGGTCCTCTCAGTGCCCTGTCTCTGAAAGCAAGTGACGGATCTGGCAACAATTTCCTGGCTTTGAAAAGAACCCTTTCTAGGTTCAGGAGAGGCAGATACATATTTAAATCATCCACATCAGATAGTAAGGCTACCAATAATGAGGTTCTTACTAAACAATGCACATCATCCCATGGTGGTTTGAACAGTGGTTTAGGGTTGGAGTGCAGCCACCCAACAGGCCAAGCCTCAACTGGTGGTTGTGATGACAGTATCCTAGATGGAGAGAGTGCCTCCGAGCCAGAAGGCCTGCGAGTTCTGAATTTATCAGAGTGGCCTGACATCACGTATGATGTTAGTTCACAGGAAATCTCTGTACATATTCCATTACACCGACTTCTTTCAATGGTTTTGAGGAGGGCACTTAAAGAGTGCTATGGTGAATCTGGATCATCATATGTCCCGAGTGCTAGTACTGCTGATCGCTCAATTGTCAGATACGGTGACTTTCTTTGCCAGATTTTGGATGGAGCCCACCCTTGTGGGTTTTCTGCGTTTGTTATGGAGCATCCTCTTCGAATACGGGTGTTCTGTGCGCAGGTTCATTCTGGAATGTGGCGCAGAAATGGGGATGCTCCCATATTATTCAGCGAGTGGTACCGTTCAGTCCGCTGGTATGTATTGCTGCAATGGGTGGCACAGCTTATTAATATCTATCCACTAGAAACTGAGTCTGATTGATGCTGTTATCTCTATTTACACTTTATCTTTGTGCTTTTTATGGATATGGATATTTCTTCTTTTCTCAGGTCTGAGCAAGGTCAAGAGCTTGATCTCTTCTTGCTCCAGTGTTGTGCTGCCTTAGCTCCACCAGATCTTTATGTCCAGAGAATCTTGGAACGTTTTGGGCTAACAAACTACCTGTCATTGAATCTTGAACAGTCTATTGAGTATGTAATTCTTCATTAACTTGTCCTTCTGTACTACAGAAATTTATCAATTTCTTCTTATATAAAAAGAGATTTATCTGCTTATTTTCTCTGAGTATGTACTCCTTCCACATAAGCCTTATGAGGAGAAATATTCGGCCTGTAGAGTACTTATCACCCGATCTTTAATGATAATTTGGCGTGGCATTTTAGTGGATTTAAGTCTGCATGTAATTAGTTCATGTAAGTTTTCACGTGAACTATATTTATGCCTCGAACTGTGTTTTAGTTTTTGGTCAAATTCATAAGCAGTTATTGAGAATATTATCTTACCAACAATGTAACAAAAAAACATAATGAGTAACATTTTGAACAAGAAAGTTCATGAATTATGATTCAGTGACTTCAAAACCTATTTAATTGGTACTTACATGCTGCCTATTTAGTGGTATGCCCTGAGACACCATTAGCTAATTGTAGGTTCTGTACACTGTACAGTCTTCTAGATAATTGCATTTTCTGTACAACTCTGGGATGAAATCTGTTGCATGACATCTCTCATGCAATCAAATTATTTGAATTTCATATCACTAGTTCTATATCTAATATAATTGTTACAAATATTTTTTGTAGGCCGCATAAGAATGTTTTGAAGAAATCTGCCATGTAAGCATGAAATTTGTGTTGAGGTTACAGTATGTATACTTTATTTAGGGTGTTAAAATCCATAATCATTTTTTGACGTCCTTCTATTTCCGCACATCATTTCCTAATTGCCTTTTCATACTGTCCATGCTAGTTGTGCCATACATAACACAAAATCATATTAAAGTAGTGTAGTAATTTTGTGTTGAAGAGCGTATATGGATAGGCAGTTGAGTTTATCTTTTCTCCAACTCTATATAGAGAAGCGTAAATGGATTAGAAGAGCAGAACTTTTGCATACGATGTTTTCTTCAGTTGACAGTAGTTGGTCAATCCTAGGACCTTTATACTTGTGAATACCTTTATCATCTTGACCACAGTTGTGAGTTTGAACATGACTGTAATTTCTTACTCTTAAACCATGGGATATCTTTGTGATTTGGCTTTCAGGCATGAACCAATTCTAGTTGCTGAAATGCTTACTCTTCTAATACAAATAGTGAAAGAGCGAAGGTTTTGTGGGCTAACCACTGCAGAGTGTTTGCAAAGAGAGTTGGTGTACAAGCTCTCCATCGGAGATGCCACGCGTAGTCAGCTTGTCAAATCTCTTCCTCGAGATCTTTCAAAAGTTGATGAACTTCAAGAAGTATTGGATAGAGTTGCCGAATATTCACATCCATCTGGCATGACTCAGGTATGGTTTTGCTAAGTGAATGACCACAGTTATAGTTAAATATAAAATACAACTGTGAGGCACCCTTCCCTGACTTCTGTTTATCTCAGGGTATGTATAAGCTACGGTTATCATACTGGAAGGACCTTGATTTATATCATCCACGGTGGAACTTGAGGGACCAACAAGCAGCAGAAGAAAGATACTTGCGGTTTTGTAATGTTTCTGCATTGACCACTCAACTTCCTAGATGGACAAAGCTTTATAATCCTCTCAAGGGGATAGCTAAAATAGCTACCTGTAAAACACTGCTCCAGATTGTCCGGACAGTTCTTTTTTATGCTGTTTTCTCTGACAAGCTCACTACTCCGCGTGCTCCTGATGGTGTTCTTTTAGCTGCATTACATTTATTGGCATTGGCACTTGATGTATGCCGATTACACAAGGGATCAGGTGATCCATTTTGTTATGTTGGAGACGTCATTCCAATTTTGGCATTTGCCAATGAAGAAATACCCATGAGCAAATATGGTGATCAGAGCATGTTGTCGCTTCTTGTCATTTTGATGAGGATGCATGAGAAAGAAAATGCACAAAACTACATGGAAGCTGACAATTTTAGTGTAGCAACTCTAGTTTCAAGTTTAATCAAGACCTTTGTGGAGCTTGAACCGGGATGCATGACCAAATTGCAGAAACTTGCACCTCATTTAGCTAATCAATTTTCACATTCTATTTCAAATGATAATTCCAGAGACATGGATTTGTCTGATGAAAGCGATAAGCGTAAAGCGAAGTCTCGAGAAAGACAAGCTGCCATATTGGTGAGGTTTTTTATTCATTTTTTATTTTGGTTTATGTCATACATCTGAGAACTGGGTAATCCATTAATAGTTGGGAAATCTTTCTTATACTGATTACATTCAAATCATTGCAACTGAAGCAAATATGTTGGAGAGCCTGCAGTGTACTTTTATTATAGATATTAGATAATATTAAAAAACACCATGTATCCATCCAGTGTTATGGTGTGATTCAAGTGAGCTATAACTATGCTGAGAAAATTGAGTGTAGATGATTATTTTCTCTCCTTTTCTTTCTCTTTTCTTTTTTGTGGTCAATGTTTCCAAAGCTTCTGATGTCTGCTTGGATTTAGAATAATTCAAATGAAACTTAAGCAACAAACCCCATGCAGAGACAGCTAATCCTTGTATGTGGTCTCCAGTTTACTAAGTTAATTCTAATTGGTTGGTTGGTTGGTCGCTGAATGGAAGTTGAGATTGAATTCTTCAGTAGGGTAGAATACACCTTTTACTTTTTTCCTAGCTGGATTAGATATGGATTTTGGATGCCTTTAACTTTGTTCCTGATTGCCTTTCACTCTTGGATGTTAACTACCAGAATTTAACTATCTAGCCATTATATCTAAAATTGGATACAGGAAAAAATGAGAGCCCAGCAATCCAAGTTTTTAGAGAGCTTTAACTCCAGCAAAGATGATGAGATGGACGATGCCAAATCTGAGCCAGACGTGTGTGATTCTGAAGTCAGTAATGACACCCAAGAGTCAGCTGAAGTCATTTGCTCCCTGTGCCATGATCCGAAGTCTAAAAGTCCAATATCTTTCTTAGTTCTTCTCCAGGCAAGTGACAGTTTCTGATACTTGTGATACTTGCCTCAGTCTAATTGACTTGCTAATCTTAGATTAATTAATATTGCATGCTATCATTCTGAATCTTTGTCCCTTTTGAATAAAGAAATCCAGGCTCTTGAGTTTTGTGGACCAAGGGCCCCCTTCGTGGGATCAAGTTAGCCGATCTGGTAAAGAACATGTTTCTGATGATACAACCCCAACCAATGATTTATCTCAAAGCAGAATCTTGGATGGCTCAGATGTCTCATTGTCTCAGTTGGAAGATGTGGTTCAGAGTGCAGTAAATGATTTTGCTTCTACAGGACAACCTCAGGAACTGAATGCTTTTATGGAATATATCCGAGCTCGATTTCCTTCCATTAAGAATGTTCAACTCCCCTGTGTGTCCAATGATTTAAGGGAAAGGACAGCATCATCTTTTGAGACATTAGAACATCACATGTATATGCTGATCAGGGAATTTCAATCTAGTTTGAAAAATTCAAATTCTCTGGAAAATAATGAAAATTGTTCAACTGCTGGAAGCAGCCATGAAAGAAGCACCATTGCTGAATCTCTTTTGCTTGGTAAATACATAGCTGCTCTTCCTAAAGAGCCTCGGGATAATCCTTTGGTTTCACAAAACAGCTCTAGCAGTGATCGGATGAAATTGGAATCCAGTACATTGCGTCTGAGATATGATAGCTTTGGTCCCTCAAGTGCTGATGGTATTTATGTTTCTTCCTGCGGACATGCTGTGCATCAAGGATGTCTGGATCGTTATTTGTCATCCCTAAGGGAAAGGTAGACTTTTCTGATCCCCACTTCTCTGCCAAGTTCGATAAAGGAACATCCTTTTGCCACCTTGTTTCCCTTTATAGCTTTTAAGTCAAGTAGATGTACCCAGCTTCAGAGTCCACTTAATTTTACTGATAAATAGCTTAACTTTTTTAGTAATGGAATCTGTATTTGCTGTGCTTCAGATTATAAGTTAGTTTACGTTTCTTTCCTCAAACATTCCTTCTCTGACTGGACTTGAAACTACATAACTCATACTTTATGGTAATTGGTGTTCTATGGACTTCACCTATCATTTGTCAAAGCATCAGGGACTTCTAATAACACTACAAATTCTAGGAGTTGTAGAGAAGCTATTAATTCTTAGAGCTATAAATTTTTAAGTTGTTGTCCATCTTTAATTGATTTCTTTTTGCCAAACAAATAATGGTTTATTTATTAAATTAGTTGATTACTTTGTAACAATACCTGTTGTTCTACAGATTTATATATTTTTAATAAGAAGTCATTTTTTACTGCATATAGTACCTCTTTAGTATATGTCATTCAGGGTTTCAATCTGGCTAAAAATCTATTTATTGCTTTCTGATCACTGCGGTAGTCCTAGCTATAAACAATGGATGCTAGTCGCTATATATCCTAGGTCTTGGATAGCTTCTCAGTTAGTGCCAAGTTGCTAATTCTATGTGTCAATATGAATGGAATATCTGCCAGCCTTTCTCTTAGATTTGCCCCCTTTCACCACTTCTTTTGTATACAAGGTCTCATTCACGATCTCTCTTTTAACTTCTATTGCCTTCTTCGAGTCTGCTCCCTTGTTCCTTCAATTTCAATTTATTTTCTACACGGGCAATCCTTTGTGGCCTTCCTTTGGAATCTTCCCTTGGAAAATCTATCAATCATGCAAGTTTTGTCGTATTATAAAGATCCAGCAGAGTACTTGAGATTTCTCATATGTGGTGTCAATTAGCATGTGTGGATGAGTTCTTTTCGAATAGTTTCTTGTGGAGGCTAAATTGGAAATCACTGATCATAATTGGGTCCTTCTTGATTGTGCATTCTCTATTAATAAAACCATCATGGAAAATGAGAAGACTGAAGCTGTAACTGTAACTGTAAATTCAGCTTGAACTGAATGGACTCAGTTCTTGCATGCATTGATCTTAGGGCACATGTGCTGGTCAGACTTTCCTAAGGGTTCCTTTATTTGTGTTATTGAATGAGCTTGAACTTCACACTCCGCTTGCCTGAAATGTTATTTCAGACAAGCATTGGCACTCCTGTTCCCATGTGTATGTGAACATAGAGTTATCTCGGGCTAAGTGAGCAATGCTTCCACTTAAGTTTTCAGTAATGATCTTTCCTTCAATATCATAAGAACCAGTCTTTACCATGTATTTCATACTTGACTCTAAGTAGGGTTGTTTTTATTTTCCATGTGCACAGACACATCAGAAGAATTGTTTTTGAAGGAGGGCACATTGTGGATACAGATCAGGTAGAGATTTTCTGTTATCTGAACTTTAGCTCTTGAGAATTCAAATAATATTGGTTGATAATTTTTATATATTTTGGCAGGGTGAGTTCCTTTGTCCAGTGTGTCGAGGACTTGCTAACTCTGTTCTGCCAACTTTGCCCAGAGATATGAGAAAGATGCCTCAGCCCCCTGTTCTTCCAACCATCAGCACTACAAATGCGAGCAGCCCTTTGGATTTTTCAGGCATAGCCCATAAACTTCGGCTCGCAGATGCTTTATCACTCTTACAGAGAGCTTCAAATATTGCTGGAAGTAATGAATGTCTCAAAGTGTTGACTACACGAAATGCGAAAATAAAGCCAAATCTTGAACCTATCATTCGTTTGTTGTGTGGATTTTATCATCCCGGCCAGGATAAGATTTTAGAAACTGGCAGGATAAGCCATTCATTGATACTATGGGACACGCTGAAGTACTCCCTCATCTCAACTGAAATTGCAGCTCGATCAAGAAAGAACTCATTGTGTCCAAATTACAGCCTTGGTGCTTTGTACAAAGAACTTAACTCTTCCAGTGGTTTTATCTTATCCTTGCTGTTAGATGTTACTCAAAGCACAAGGACTTTGAATTCTCAGGCTGTCTTATTAAGATTTCAAGGCATTCAGCTGTTTGCTAAGTCTCTCTGCCCTGTTAATTATCCAAAAGGATCATCCAATGACTTTAGCCAGCCAGGAGGTATGATTTTTTTCTGATTATTAATTTACCAAATTCATTACCGAAAATTTCTTGTCTCATTAAGAGCTGTTATTAAGTCCTTAAAATGGTAAAACACACATTTAGTGACATTCCAATAAACAATTGATCAATTAGACAAATGTGGTAGCTTATTTATAAAGAAAATATTTATCATAGAAAAGGAATTTACTGTGGTAGCTCGTTTGATTAATGTCTATTATATGTGGCTTGTGAACTCTGCATCAAGAATAAGCAGAATGGTCAATTGGAAATGGTGATGAGTAAAACATATGTGGTGGAAGTTACTCTGCATAAATCTCTCTCTCTCGTTCAATGGTTTTTGTAATTGCATGTTCTCTCTCTCTCTCTCTCTCTCTATATATATATATATATATATATATATCGTTCAATGGTTTTTGTTTGCTGTTCTAATTGCATGTTTTATCCTCTATGATTTTCAGGTAAAATGCTTTATATCTTGGAAAATGCCGAACTGGAAGCTCGTTATCCAGATATTCAACTGTGGAGACAAGCATATGAGCCTATTCTTGCTCATGATGCGTTTTCATCATTTATGTGGATACTATTCTGTCTTCCATGGCCAATATTATCCTGCAAGGAATCCTATTTATCCCTTGTGCATGTTTTCTATGTTGTTACTGTAATTCAGGTACCAAGATTTTTCCCTTTCGACCATTGTAGATGTATGCTAGCTTCCACCATGACTTATTGCCTTGTGCATGACAGGCTATAGTTATATGTTTCAAGACTCGGAGAGGCATTGCAACTGAACAAGGAGACTCTGATAATTTGATTGCTGATATATGCCGAGTGATAGGGGAACATCGAGAAGCTATGCAGTTTTTCAAGTCCTACTGTGTAGATTCTGCTTATGATATCAATGACTCAATTCGAAGCTTAACATTTCCTTTCTTGCGAAGATGTGCCTTGCTCTGGAAACTGATAAACAGCTCTAATCTAAAGCCATTTAGCGATGGGGTCCAGTCCTGGGATAGATCTTCAAATGCAACTAATGATATGGAGTATATGAGTAATACCGTGGAAGAGCTTCAGGAGGTTGAAAAGCTGGAGAAAATGTTTAATATTCCTTCCCTTGACTTCATTGTTAATGATGAAGAATCTCGATTGACAGCTTTGAGATGGCTGGATCATTTCTGTGAAGTGTTTGAAGCTCATAAGTCTTCTCTTGTCCTGAGATGTACTCCAGCTGTCCCTTTTAAGCTGATGCGTTTACCTCATCTGTACCAGGATCTGTTGCAAAGGTTGATTTGTAACTTGTAGTATCATACTTCTTTTATCTGTATGTATGTGTGTGTGTGTGTGTTTGTGTCTGTATATTCATCAATCACATGGGTGGTCTGCCTTACATCAGGTATATTAAAAAGTGTTGCTCTGATTGCGGAACTGTAAAGGAGGAGCCTGCATTGTGTTTGCTTTGTGGTAAATTGTGCTCGCCGAACTGGAAAACATGCTGCAGGTTACCACCTAGCTTTATGCATATCTTTTCCTATTCAGAATCCCCCCCCTTTTTTTTATCTGTGTGTGAGGTACACGGATGTGGTTCCTTCATTAGAATCTTTATCTACTTCTGACTCCAGCTCACTTTTTCTTTAGGGAAAGCGGTTGTCAGGCTCATGCTGTTTCGTGTGGTGCTGGAATTGGGGTATTCCTATTGATCAGAGTATGTTTTAGACTTTCAACATGTTATTCTACCTCCAGGCTATTTGTCTTATATGCCCAGTTTATTTATTTGTGGGATAAAGTTTTATATCCTTAGGAACTACTGATGTTCACCCTATTATCTTATTATCTTCAGAGAACTACAATCTTGCTCCAGAGATCTGCACGTCAGGCACCTTGGCCTTCTCCTTATTTGGATGCATTTGGTGAAGAGGTAAATGGGTCTTTCAGATAGTTTACTGCTTCGAGTAATTTTCTCTGTAGGTCTTTCTCTTTTCCTTTAAGCTTAGTGACTCAAAATCATGTAGAATAGTAGTCAACACAACGTTCAGTTTGGTGTGGCATTCATGTTGGATTCTTAAAACAATAACTGTGGTTTCTGCAGTTAGAATCTTACAAGGAGAACATAGATAATAAGATGAATTTAGATGATGAAGAAGAAAGAGGACAATCTTTATTTCGTGTGGAAGAGTCTTTTATATATTTATAAAAGATATTTAATAGTTGAATTGCTTATTTGCTCATGAATACTTTGGTTTGGATACTTAACAAGGTATAAAATAAGAATTTCATAGATTTTAAAATATGATTTAGCAATTTAACTGGACTCACTGATCATTCAGATTCGATGATCCTAAGAGCCTAAGACATGCAATGTACCCAACATTTCTAGTCAGGTTCTGGGTGCAATCATAAAACTCATCTCCATAGAATTCATTGACGCTAGTTTTCAAATTTTCTTATAGAATTCTCCATAGTTAAAAAATCTGCCCCACCATGGTCTTAGCTCCATAAATAATGCTGTGGTAATGCTTTCTCCAACCTGTCGTCCGTATACACCCAGCTGTGATGTTTTCATGAGTATTTGATATCAGATATATGATCTATACCAAGATGCAAGCTTCTATGTGGGTTAACGGCTCTTTTACACATTAGAATGGAAGTTCTTTGTTTTGACCCTATGTGTCCGTTGAAGTTCCAACGTAAAATATTGTGACTATATACTGTCTGTTTTCGGGGAATTACTTTGATAGTTCCAAACAAAGTTGTAGTATAGTTGGGATTTCTAATTCATAAAATTTATTAAACTCAGTGAGTTGCATAAACACTGTATGAGCAGTTTATTATGTCTCTGTTCTGTCTTTTAATTATTTACTGTACTTGTGAAGCACCTTACTTTGGGAAATACTTTTCCCTCTTCTCTGCTTGTGTCTCCTTTATGCCATTACCAATGTGGATCTGTTATTCTCGTTGTTATGCAGGATGTTGAAATGCATAGGGGAAAGCCGTTGTTTCTTAATCAAGAGAGATATGCAGCTTTAACTCATATGGTAAATCTTTACTTCTCTTTGTCTGATCTTGTTTCTGCAAATGTGTGTATACAGATGCAATAAGCTACCAATTAATAATGAACCTAACATCACTCGAAATTCAACAAGTTATTCCAATAAAGAATCATCAGAACTATTATTTAGCATTTGTTTCCGAGGTTGGGCTATAAATTCACCTATCATGCATATCTATTTTCTTGTACTTGATTGTTTCAGCCAGTTCACTATTTCTGCTATTTTAGGCTGTCTCAGAAAAACACGAACTGCCATTATTTCTTGCTAAAACAACATTAAAATCATTACTACAAGCTCAAAAGTAACAATTATAACAATTATATGGTGGTAAATTTTTGACATCTCGTGCCACTACTATCAGTTTGTGCAAGCTCTCAAAATCAACCACACTAATTTTGGGTAGAGTATTAGGGGGAGCTGATTTCTGTTTCTTTAAGATGAAGATAGATTTCTAGTGTTTCCAAGTAGAGAAGTCTCTACTAAGTTTGACTGGGAAGAATTAGCCTATAGTTGAAATATGGACTTGCCTTCTGCTTACAGTTGGGGAATACTGGTATTGTGCTATATATGGCTTTCTTGATGTTAGTTCTAACCACAAGATGTTCTAACCACAAGATGCTAAGAGAGTAATTATCCTAATAGGATAAATTTTTTTTTTTTTTTTTTTTGGAGTGAGATTTTGATTTCATCTTCTTCTAACTTCATGATTCTGCAATATAGGTGGCTTCTCATGGGCTTGATCGAAGTTCAAAGGTGCTTCGGCAAACAACTATTGGTTCCTTTTTCATGTTTTAGACTGTCAATATGTACTACCAAGCATTCTTCTGATGAGGTCTGACTTTATAATTCGCACTTGCAAGACATGTTTTTCTTTGTGTTTTCTTAAATTAGTCTCAACTGGCATCTTTATTAGTTTCTGACTTAATATTGCAGGTGGTATAACATTCTGATTCTCGAATCAGAGCTGGTATATAGTTCCGACTCAGACTCCAATATGGATCTGAGAATCAGAGGCAGTGTTTGATTTCCGGATGTACAGACTTCATAAAGGTTAGCTTGATGTTAGATTCTCCAATAAAATCTAGTCCCCTCTTGAAATTCTTTCATCCTTGAAAACTATGTTAATGAATTCAAATATGTGTGCTACGCATAATTTTTTTTTTTTTTAATCTATCAAAGTTATCTCAGCCTTGGCCTACTTTTGTTGGGGGTGCTTTCATCTGATGGAGTCTATTCTTTTGACAGGTAAGAAGATTATCTAGCTGGAAACTTCATACTGGCCATGGTTGTCTTGGTGATAGGTTACCTATTTGTAGAGTGAAATATATATCTCGTGTATAAAAATTGCTCTACGTTTGTGTGGTAACGTAGTAACTGACTTCTTCCAGTTTCCAGGGAATGGTTGTATTGTAAATCGTGGTCGAGAAAACCCCTTTGATGCTTTTATATTAGTGCTACATTAGCCTTTTGCTCAATTGAAGAATGTTATTTTGTTCTATTTGTTTTTTGATCAAACTTTAAACTTAACTTCATAAAGAAGACAGAATCCAAAGTTACAAGATTGAGAACCCAATCCAAAGTTATTTTGTTCATTAGCATGCAATGTCACAAGGCTAGTGTTTTCCACAGTAGAATTAACTTAAGGCTCAAAAGGCAAACAAGGTTACTAAGGGACTGCCAAAGCCAAGCCCAAAGCTTGCAACTGCGTTGGGGTCTATTTCGATCATCATTTATGTTTTTCATTACACATTTGCTCATTCACAATGTATGGTTAAAATAGGTCCAATGAAATGCATTCAAGCCTAATGCTCATAATCATGCCCATTCAGTGCCCATAATTGAGATGGATGATCCTCCTTATTACCCACAAAGAGAACTCATTTTCAGAAATTCATGTGAACTGTGAAGTGTGGATTGACATATCTTAGTCTCATGTAAGACTCACTCATAATAATCAAGCTCTTATAAACCCAACTCAACAAACAAGTAGCTCGAATATGTATGTGCTAGTGAACTCATGGCCCAGCTAAGCTTCTACTACATACAAGCTTGTGAGCCCATAAACAAGCCAACTTATAAGCTAACGAACAAAATACTGTTGAACTCAAGCACCGACAATGGAATTGCTCATGACTGCCTTGGAACTCATTTACAGCCCCCAACACATTCACACGAGTTAGACACGATAACGGATTGCAGAACTAGTTCTTGGCTAAGCCAATAACAACACTAACAAATACCAAAACCCAAACTGCAAAGAACCAAGGAAAGGATTCTTTCTATATTGATAGTTTGCTGACTATACTACTTCAATCATAAATCTACTCTTATCTCCCCATTTGAGAGTTTCTGTACATAATCAATTGCAGTATGAATGACATGAAATTGAATTATTTTGAATACAGCTCAAGAAAACTCATAATTATGGGCATCTATCTAGTCATGCAAATCTCCATTTTGCCAGCAACTTCGCAATGATATGCCAACGGTCAGTGTACGAGGATCCCTTTTGTCTGCCAAAATCTTCAATGTTCTCAAGATCTCCATTTTCATTCAATTAACAGACAACTTGTTAACTGATCAACAAAAGAAAACAATAGAATATCAGGAATTCGCAACATGAAACCTGAGAGCTTATGACACACAATCAGGCCTATACAATCTTTATAACTGTATCGAGTTGGTATTTGAATAACCCCTCTATACGAAAATATCCAAATACCAACATACGGTGTGTAGCAATCTATCTTAAAGCACTTGACTAAACAAGAAAAAATATTGGGGGGTTTGTCTGGAAAAACAGAGTGAACAAAAACTAAATAAGAAGCCTATTTCTACTATTCCACATCTCAGATATATATCTTCACATTGCTTGAGGGACCAATTTCCCAAAAATGAAATGAAGAAGGTTGAAAAGAACTATGCTGCTCCATATACAAGAAGAGTAAGTCATACAAGCATATATTTCAAAGCGCTTTTAGATAAATTATTACCAGTCATGCTACAGAAGAGACATAGGCAGAAACAAGCTATCCCCGTCTTTGACGTGTGTAGACAAACTTTGTTACAGGAATATTTTTCTTAACCTCCGAGTCTCCATTTTTCATATTATTATCTGGACACTCTTGCTCTGCATCAAAGGCAAATTCAAGCTGCTTCTCAACAGATTTAAGAACTGAAGTCCTTTTGAATCTTAGTCGATATGGAGGAGATGAATTAAATGACTTGTTGCTGCTTAACCCACTCTCATCATCCCAAGGAGGATCTGCACATAAACTACTGTTTTGCAACCTTGTATTCTCAGGACTATTCCTGTGATCATGCTCACCATTTGATAAAACAGTTTCCCTAGGCTGCCTTTCAGATTTTCTCTTTCTTAGAATGGATGGAGTATTTGGAAAGCTTTTTGCCGCAATTTTCAGTATAGATTCAGGACTTTGTGAGTACGAGCTTCTGCTGTTTACACTCGGTGGAGTAAGGAAAGACATTGGTGATGTTGCCGGACTAATGTCTGATTCAGACTGCATCAAAAACATATTGGCAGGATTTGAATCCAGCTGACTAAAATTTTCATAATTCGGTGGCTCATAATATAATGTCCCATATATTGGAGTATCACAACGCACTGATACTCCTCCAATAATGCGGTATTGATCAACTTCTCCACATATCCCGTGTCTGACAAACTTAGACTCTACGTTAGAATGAACAGTCTCTGCTTCTGATGGAACAACTGCCTCACAATTTGTGCACTCGGGATTCATAGGCTCATTCTGCCGGTAGGCAGTAATATCATGATTCTCAATTATAGTATCTGGTTTATCCTTCACATCTCCAACCGGACATGAGTCAGTAGTTTCACACAAAGCTAAAACAGTTGAATTTGATCCTCTATTTGAGCCAAGAAAAAGTTCTCCAGCTGAAGATCTCCTATTGATGTCTCTAGCACCATTTACAAGAACATTTTTTGCAACTGGAGGGAGGTTTCCAGTAGCCAGATAGAAATCTAACTTCTTCTTCAGAGAGCTATTCCAGTGATTCTTGATTGCATTATCAGTCCTGCATAGATTTAAAGCCAATTACTATTCTGCAGAAAATATTATTTGCAAAGCAATCAGCCAGGACCAAGCATCATTATTAGTTCATTACTAGTCCAACTCGAGCAGGCTTTACCTAACCCATTTGAGAAAATATAGTTATAGGATGACCAAATTCATTAATCTCATTTCATTCACAAACATTAGGAATTTCTTTTATTTATGACTTTTAGGTATGCTCTATGCAATAATCTCCTATTGGCACAACTAAACAAATTGCCGTCAAGGTCGGTCTCACATCAAATTAAGTAAAAATTCTTGTCAGTTGCGAAACACTTGCACAATGTATGCAGCTCCCCTACCTTCACCAGTACCCCCCTCCCCCCCTCCAAAAAAAATAGGAAGCAAAGTTTCCCTGCTTTTTTTGTTCCAATGACCCCCATCTACAGAATTTAACTAATTTAGTATACAGAAAATGGTAGTATAAATACATCCAACAATTTCTACTCTTATGTATTAAAGAACATAATGGTGAGGAAAGCTTCAAGAATTCCAACAATGTAAGTCACCAGATTAAAAGCATGAATGTACTCTTCCATAATTCAAGGCAAAGTTCTTAATTAGCCCATCATATATACCTTGTTTTTGCTCTTCTTAGTACTATATTTTTGCAGAAGAATGATACCTACCTTCCAGGTAGAAGCTTGGCTAATTCAGCCCATTTATTCCCATGGACCCGATGAGCATTGAGCAGAGTAAGTTCCTCCTCCAGAGTCCAAGCATCCTTCTTAATATCAGGATTCAAATGATTGTGCCACCTGAAAGTTTTAAAAGAAACAATTTTGACCTTATACATACACGGCATCAATATCATGCATGATAATACAAGATTTTACTTATTCTGGATGAACAGCCTACTTATATTCACACAAAAATGATAATACAGCAGAAATAGTACTGAGCTTTTTGTACAAACTATACAGTTCAAAATCATAACTTTTCTAGCTGAACACAGTGCACCTGAGAGGGGACACACAAATATTTCTACCAGAAACCACATGAAAAGATTACATTGAAACAGTAAATCAACCTGCCAGAGATTAACTCATAACTTACTACTAAGATATTAACTGTTAGACACCACATATAAGCTACCCTATCAAGTAAAATTGAATCAATCTGTCACAGATCTACCCACACAACTTATTAATTGAGAGGTGCAATAATTACCTCTCACGGCACTGCTTCCCTATTCGACCAGGCAATGATTTTGCTATGACAGACCATTTTGTAGCTCCATATTTAGCTACCAGTTCTGTGATTTTCTCATCCTCCTGCAAGTAAGCAGTAAACTTAGGAATCATCAACACCAATTGATGCTATAATATTTCAACAATTGCACGAAAGCCTAAGGAGGTGGAGGAGATATAGCTGCCAACCTCTGGCGTCCAGGGACCTTTCACAAGTTCTGGATTCAGAACCTTTTGCCATCGATGCAGGCATTGCACTTCTGATCTATGGGGAAAGAACTCAGCTACATTTATAATAACGTCAGTGAGGATACAATATTTGAAAATGATATGAAGTAATTGGAAACACATCAAGAAAGTGATATTGTTAATGAGCATAATTGAATCCTCGTACTATACTACCAAAGATTGCAATGGCATTTCATTTCAACTCTTGCCAACAAAGATTGCCAACAATCTAGCGACATATACAAAAAAGCAAAAAGATCAAATTGATTTGATGATTTGATACCACTGACAAACAAATTTTCCAATATGTTCTACAACAAGAAATTTACTTCCAACAACATATCATCAAACAAATCATACTAGCAGATCATAAATGCATTAAAAATAGATAGAATATTGAGCATTATACCTATTTTCTTCCAAGATTTCCCTCTGTAAGCTACAACAGCTTTCCTTAATGTATCATCCTAAATCAAAATTATTTTATGGGTATTAATAAAATACTGCCTCACAGCCAAAAAAGGGAAAAAAAAAAAGGTGGGTCAAAAACACCCTACATGTTCACTTAGATACAAACAAGTCCTTAATGTTTTTAGGTACAAAAATACCATTAATGTAGTCAAATAGTACACTTGTGCCCATCTCTAACAGAGCAAGTCTGTTAACTTTTAGTAACAGTGGGCCACCTTCTAATGTAATTTCTTCCCAACACTGACAACAGGGGGGGGGGGGGGGGGAATGATCCCTCTTTTTTTTTTTTTTTTTTTTTGTCGAGGTAAATAGTATCTCCTACTAACCTGTGCAAAACCAGTAGTACCAAAATATCTTTGGTGATGATGATCATAAATAAGATGGGCTGATTTCCCATTTTTCCACAGCCTCTTCATTCATCCAGAGGTTTCTCAGATTCCCTCTCCTTGTATATATATATGTGTGTGTGTGTGTGTGTGTGTGTGTGTGTGTGTACATATTTGCATGTATGTGTTCCAATGGTAGAGGGAAGGGTGAAAGAAGAGGTAAATTTGGATTTTCTGGATGCAAGTTGCTAAAAGTGAATAGATGTGTTAGATGGAAATCTTTTATCATTTAGAGAAGGGCATAAGTGTTACTATTTGACAACATTAATGGTATTTATGTACCTAAAAAGAATTAAAGGCTTATTTGTCTGTTCAAGTAAAACATGAAGTGCGTTTTTCCTTTTACCCTTTTCCCAAATAAATATATACAAACAAAATGGTTCCATTATCAAATTCTGCACACAAAAAAAATAAAAAAAATTCACTTGACCTCTAGTTGTTGTCAAGCAACATAAAGGCCAAAACCACAAGAAAGTTCTTACCTCCTCCAGAGTCCAACCACCTTTCGCTCTTCTAATTGGGCCTGAAATTCTTCTGTAGAACCAAAATAGTGAACTTGAGTTGTAAATCATCAATCTGAGGTCTTAAGACTTCCATAAAAAATTCAAAGTTTTAACTTTAAGGCAAAAAATATACTGTTTATTCTTTACCCATTAAATTAAAAGTTAGTCCCTTTATATACTTCAGAGTAGACTGGAGGTAAAACCCACAAGAAAACACCGGTAAGACACTCTCTAACAAATTGGAGTGAGCATTTTCAGAAATATTGAGTGAGCCATATAAACCAACCATGTGGCAGCCAGTTAAGGATAGGATCTTACATTAATGTTTTCTTAACAGGAAATTTCCAATATAACACATGAATTTACTTCATTACAAGAAAAGCATTTTAAAACAATGTTATCCTCATGCTACTTTCTTAAAAAAAAAAAAAAAGATCTTCAATGGGAAAACCAACACGTATTACATTCCAATTTTCCAGTTTAATGCAAAGTACACCGCTTTTCCAGAATATCCAGTGCATATATGGCAACACAAAGTCATTATCAAAAGAATGATAATCTCACAAGAAATTCAATCATTCAAACTAATGGTCATAAATGGCCAGGTTAAGACCCGTGATCATCACCACTAGAAATATTAATTCAGGGTAAAAGAAGCATCATAATAGTACAAGAAACAATGCCATCATACAATACTAATCATCAAAAATAAGAATCATAAAACACCAACCCAAATATGAAGGCAAAATACATGAAACGTAACAATCATATACAATAGTCCCAACAACTAAAGAATAAATACCTATGAGCTGGAGAAGCACTATTGGGACTGCTAATCCCAGGTGACTTTAGTGCGACGCTGCTACTGTTCTCCGAAACAGAGGAGCTTGAAGCAGCAGCAGACTCCTTGTTCTCGAGGCAAAAATCATCCAATTTCACCTCTGCCATTAATACCTATAGTTCATCAGACCTCCATATTACCAAACTTCCTGAATTAAAAATTAACCAATCCAATAAAAATTAAAACTAACTCGCCACTAACCACATCAAGGAAAACTGTAAATCCAAGGACGAAAAAATCGTTAGCTCTAATACTAAACTAAGCTAAGTCCAGATCTTAAAACAAATAATAATCAACAAAAAAAGCCCAAATCATAAACCAGAAATCACAACTACGAGAATATCAAAACTTCAAATAAATCAAGGATTGATCGAAACTCGCGAAACGGATAAAACACAGTTAAATTGATCAAATAACAAAGACAATAAAAACGTACGAAGATTTACAAAAAAATTATATTTTCATATCTAAATTCAATAATCCTGAAATAGATTACAGCGACTAACCTTATGAATTGAAAACCAAGCTCCGCAGCCTACCGAGCCCTAAGAAAACTAAAAATCTCTGAATTTTAGAGAGAGAAATTTCCGAATTGCGAAAAACCTTGCCCGTTGAAAGAAGAGAGAGAAAAGAAGTAAATATTTATATATAATTTGTATGTAACGAATACTTACGAGGGGTTAATGACGGCGCCGTTTAAAGGCCGTTAAACTGTTGGCTGTGAAACTGAGCTGTTGCTCAACGGCGTATGACGGCAGCACGTGGCCGTTAGGGATAAAAGTTTGAACCTCAAACGGCACATTTCTTCGTCTGCCACAAGTTAAACGCCGAACGTTTTGCTACAGCTGATCTTTCCCGGGTTAATAAGAGCCGTAGATTAAATCTCGGCCATCTATTGTTTTATCAAGTTGTGCGTGATTGATACGTCGTAACCGAATTGTAATTAAGAAGGGTGTTTTTGTACTTTCGCTTACGACGTTAGATCAACCGAATCTCTCTGGGTTACTAGAAGCCGTTGGATTGGTTAGTGGCTAGATGTTTGACCGCTCAGATTGGATTCGAAAGATCTAACCGATGTTGTAGGAGAAATAAAAGGATGGATTAAAATTAAATTTTGCAAGAGTTTTGGAGGGAATAAAATAAATCAATTTCGCACCATATACTAAAATTGATTAAATTAATATTTACAAGAAGCCATGAATTGAGTGAGTTATATAAGGGCAGGATTTTATCAACATCATTTTAGGAATCTTATTTCGTAATACAAAATCATAACTTATAACTTACAAAACATAGATTGATTTGTGAAAATAAATTTGTTATGCCAGTAAAATTAATTAAATTAATATTTGTGATAAGCCATGATTGAGGGAGTTATTTAAGAGTGTAACTTTATTAACATCATTTTATGGATCTTATTTCGTAATATAGAATCATAACTTATAATCTACAATATATAGATTAATTTGTGAAAATTGATTTGTTATACTGGTAAAATTAATTAAATTAATATTTGAAAGAAGTTGTGAATTGAGTGAGTTAACTAAGATTAGGAATTTGCCGACATCGTTTTATGGGTCTTATTTCGTAATATGGACTCGTAACTCATAGTTTATTAAATGGAGATGATTTGTGAAAATGGAATTATTTTGTGAGGAATGAATTATTTGTCTTGCAAAATTATATTTGTAAGATGAAATCATATATATAAGTTTTTGTGTTTATTTAAAAGGATGAGAAAAAAAGAATCATTTCAATTTATTGAGTCACGTAATTGAAACATGTCAATACTAATCATATACAGAGAAATATGTTGTCCACGTCTTAAATTTTAGGGATTGTTTAATTCAACCCCATCATAGACATATTTACCATTATATCTATTCACGAATTGTAAAACTTTAACTTTCATGAATTTACAATTACAATACGAACTTTCATGAAATTGTGATTCAATACCAAATTTCAAATTTTATAAATCACGAACTTTACCTTACTTTACAATTTGATGTTTTTTCTAGCCGAGTCTCGCTATGTCCGACAAATTTGTCAACATTTTGACTATGCTGATGTCAATCAAAACGTTTGGGTAAGTTTTTGCTGAAAATTCGATATTTATTTGACTTACAAATATATAATTTATTTTGCCACATTTAATCATTCATGTTGAAATAATTTTATAAAAAAATATGTTTTCCCTCTTTGAATTAAGCTTTAGATCAATACGAAATCAAAGTCCAAAAGATACTTGCACTAGTATATATTCTTCGAGGCCCAATATTATTAAGGACACGTTTGGAAGGGTTCACGTGATATAATCTTTAACTTCAAAATCTTAATATAGGATTGTTTTTGCATTTAATTTCGGATCACAAAAATCTAAACTATATTACCTGTATCTAATCATTATCAAATCACACTAACCCACATACTCAAAATAAAATATTACGTCAACATGCACTTTTATAATAAAATGTTTTATTAACCCACATTTTCTTTAAGTCAAAATTCAAAATTTCTATGATAAAATTTTTCAATTCACCTGAAGAAATGGGATTTTCAAAATTTCATGGTAGGATTTCAACACTTTTTTTTAATAAATAATTACACAAAATCCGAAGATCACCAGAAAAGCAACATGGTTCATTAATGTCAATTATTTCAGAATCAAAACCATAAAAGCACCTGAGATTCTCAGCAATATCACTGATATATATATATATATATATATATATATATATATATATAATACCAAATAGATATAATCTTGAAAAAAATAGATTTCAAGATTGGTCCAATTCCCTATATATATATATATAATCCATTTATAGAACCCGAAAAAAAAAACTAGAAAATATGCAAATTATAGAAGAAAGGAGTTTCCATTAGTTGAATCCAAACTCAACTTTCCATGGGGATAAGATAATAAACACAACGACTTCAACAAGCAGTAGATGACAATCATAACCCAATTTCGACACAAAACCACACAAACCTACTTTTATTACACAACACAAACATCATCATTGAAAGATGATATAGACACACAGAGTTGATATATAGATAATAATAATATATACTAGTAACATTAATCTTCTTCTTCTTCGTCATCAATGCTTGAGAGCCACAGTTAATCACCTTCATTTGCAGTTGCATGGATTGCAGGTGCAGTTAGCTCCACATTTGCAGCCATTGTCTGCACCGCCTTCAACAGTCTCTGCTCCATCAAAGTATCTGCACATTATACAAATCACATAGCTTCAATTAACGAAACGATATATAAAATCAGAATAATTGAACAATTAAATCATGAAATTAAACAGAGGCATACGTCTTTGGGGGAGCAACGCCGAGAATCATGGTCTCGGTGGTGGCCGCGCCGGCCTCCGAGTAGCTCAGCTCCGGGTACTTCTTGCATCTGCACCAATAATTTCTTCGTTAATTCAGCGCCGTAAATCGATTTCCATATGAATCGAACAGATTTTCGTTTCTCAATTGTAGATTAAAAAGGATCTGTTTACTAGATCAAACCCTAACACAATTCCACAATTCCGCCATGCACGAAACCACAAATTCACATCAAAAATTAAAAAACAAAAACAAAATCAAAACACGTTTCCGTGAGCAGAAAATCGAAGATCCAGAGAAGAAATTAAGCGGAAAAAGGAGAATCGAATCAGATTAGGATGAATTACCCGCCGCAGCCATTGCCGCAACCGCAGTTAGCTCCACAGCCACAGTTTCCTCCGCAGCAAGACATGTTTCTAGATTTCTCGAAGAAAAATTACTGGAATTAATTTGGAATTTCTGGAATATCACGAGTGAGCGATGATGAAAGAAGCAACAATGGCGTTTGATTTATAGGGGAGAGGGAGGAGAGGGCGGTGGAGATCCACCGTACACGTGGCGAGATCTAGTGGAGACGTGGTCCTCGTAACTCGGCCCACATTTACAACGCCATATTTCTTCCACGTAACTGTCGTTATCAGTCCACTGTTTACGTTGAAATTTTGGAAAAGGTGATAATGGCTATTCTATTTTTAATTTTTTTTTAAAATCATATCATCACCACAAAAGTCCAATACTCGAGCTTTATCTGTACTGTTGTAGATAAAATAACATTTATTTCACACACTATATAGAGAATTAAAATCTCATATTATAGTCAATAAGTCAATCAACTCAAAACCAAATTTTAATTACTTCAAAAATATATCCTTTACTTTGAAAATAATTATTTATTCGAATAGAAAAGATAATATTTTTTTATGTCCATCAAAATAATACATTTTCATGTTACTAATAGTAGTTTTCAAGTAAAACATAACTTTTTTAAAAATATTATTAAAATAAATAGTAAGTAGTACTGTAAAACAAAGTAATATTTTCACAAACAAAGTAATACTTTGAATTAACTTTTAAAAGAAACAGTAAGTGCTATTTTTTTTTTTGGGCAAGTATTATTTTTAGATAAATGAAATTTGGGTTTGAGTTGACCCATATTAACTAATTCATTGACTATGGATGAGCACAGTGTAATAGAATAAAATTCGTCAAATGATCTTACATAATTTTTTATTTTTGTTATAAAAATATGTTGTGTATATAATTATGTAAGTTTCATGATTAATAATAGTATTGAAATTATCAATATATTTTTCTCACATCAAATACAAAGGAACCTATTTTTCTCTCACACCACAAATTTTCGTGTGTAATTAATGAATAATTTAACAATTATGGGATTTCCCCTTAAATCATTTTAATAACTAAAATGTGGATTTATATTATTTAAAACAAACTTTGGTATTAATTTTATTTGAATTAATTTTTATGGGAAAATGTGACAAAAGAAAACAAAGTGTGGAGTTGACAAAAGATTTTTCAAGCTAGTCAACTACCTGCACATTATATTGCTGTTGGAAATTCATTTTTATGCAATTATTGATGGATATGAAATGGACTTGCTGTTTATCTTGCACGGGAGGTTAACAACATGATTGATTATATGCTATAACTTTTTCTAGAGAAATTGTTACCAGAAATAGTAGTAATAAATAAGAATGGTTTGGATATAAAAATATATAAATTTTATTTTTTAAAATTAAAGAGACGATATAATTGTAAAACTTTTGCGTGACGGTTTGGATGATACATTTAATTTCGTGGTATATATCAATCCATAATTATAATCTAAAATTTAAACATTGACTTGTAAAAATAAATTTATGTTGTGGTTAATGAAACTTCATTTCATGAGATTAAAATTTTAAAATATTTTATATAATTTTTTTAATGATATATGATATATTTATGATCCAAAATATCTAGGCCCTTTTACACTATTTAAGTAATCCAACAATTAAATAATTCAAATTGCGAATCGGGTATAAAAGAAAGTTCCCTACTCACAAAGCATGTATATAAATATCTACCACATCTTCCCTTCATTAGATCTTCCTCTGTAAATTATAATGTATTCTATATTATGCTTCATAAATACAACACTCATAATATTCAAGACTCATTTGGCAAGAAAAAAGTTTATATTATTAGATCGACTCATACGTATAATTTCGAAATTTTACTTTCTACAACTCACACTCATTTATACTAACCAACAATTAACATTAATTTTGTAAATAAGATTGTGGGTTAGTCATCTCACAAAATTAAATTTAATGAGACAGTCTCATAAAAATTCGTTCAAGTAAGTATACTCATCATTTTTTTGTTATCCTAATTAAATTTGATATTATGTTGTCATTCATTAACAAATATACCCTATGTAATCTTGGAAATTTTAAATACTAAGCACTATACATGAAATCCTTGTATTATACTCCCTCCGTCCCGGCTCATCTTGCCTACGTTGACCGGACACAGAGGTTAAGAAAATGCAGTCGACTCAAGTGGATATGCTCACTTTTTGCTTTTAAGACTTTGATAAAATCAAATCCTATACACTTTTGGATGATATTTTTGTAATAATGTTGAAATATAGGGATATTAATGTAAATTTTTTTTTGTCATTTATGGGCTGGCAAGTTCAGCTGGAACAAATCGAAATGACAAATAGAGAAGTACAGCTGAGACGGAGGGAGTATTCAGTACTAATTAAATAGAGGTATTGTAGGAAATTTATCCATATTATTGGTCGGAATGTATTGGAAAAACAAATAATACAAATAATACCATTATTACAAGTAAAACTCATATATAAATTTTAATATTTAAAGTTTAATAAGAGCTCACTGATTTTAAGGTGGGGTACAATTGAACTTGCTCCATTTGATGTGGATGGAGAATCACTTTTGATGTGCCCAATAATTGAAATGTCCCGTACCCTTTTGACTTATTTGCCCCCACTTTAAAAACATCTCAAACGGTACACTGAATTTTTCATAATTTAATTTTTTTCACGCGTCATCAATGTATTAGATCATTTAGATAAACGATCTCTCCATCAATATATTAAATCATCACGATAAATCATATCAACTTTCATTTTTGTGTTGAATCCAACGTAAATTTTGACATGCGCTAAAATCTTTTCGTTTTTCTTTTTAATGTTTTTATGGAATATTATATGGAATACTCATTTTTAGTGTGAATAATAATAAACTCGGTTGGGGGCGAGTAACCATATTTTATATAAAAATAATATAAAAATTGCAGTATTTTAGTTTTTTATATAAAAATAATACAAAAATTACAGTATTTTGCAGTTATTTTGTACTGCTCGATATGTCCTTAGTACACTTTGTACTCAAAATGCAGTGCTCCTCCCATTTCCCTTCTGTTAGTACAACTCTGTGGTCATATTTTAAGTTGTACTACAATATTCTGCACAATTTGTTTTTTTTTCATAAAGGTTTAATTTATAAGATCCCTAGAGTTGGTCATATATAATAAGGGAAATAACTTTTAGTCTTCCAATTTTCCTTCTTAAAATTTTTAGTCATTTATCTAGATATATTTTTATTTAGTCTTGTAATTTTAATATATTTCAATTATTACTTTGATTACATTGAAATAATTTTGATTACTGCAATAATAGACCGAAAGACGTGTTGTTTATTTGTCATCCAAATTATATATATTATAAATGAACAAAAAATTAAAATAATTACAAATAAAAATATATTAATTCACTCGCAGTAAAAGAAAAAAAATCTATATATTATTTGAAAATAAAATTCTATTTTAATAAAATAAAAATAATTATATTGTTATAACTTATAAATTTCTAAAATTATTCATTATTCCAAATAGATCACACCACATAGATAGAAAAGTTTTTCATGAATCCATAAGTTTAATTTGATGTCAAGATATCAAGCCACTGTAACCTATTATACGCTAAAACTGAACAAAAATTAGAATTTTTAAAATTACAAGACTAAAATATAAAACAGATTGATTGTACAAAATATAAAAAGACAAATGTAGAAAACTAGCAAACAAGTTTCCCTATATAATAATTTTATTTTTAATAAGTTACATTACAAATACACTCTTAAATAGTACCTATTTCGATTTTATATACGTGTATTTTATTATTCTGCTTCTCACATTTTCTAGATAGCCCTTTTCTTTTTCTTTATATTTTTCTTTTTTGTATTTATTTAAAGTCTATTTACTGGGGATTTCCCACTTGGCAAAGATGCCCAAAATAGAGAATGCATTTTACTTGAAGAATCCTCTTTATACATATGATTCGTCAATTTTGGAGAATTACTTTTCAAATGAACTATGAATACAGATAATGACATATTTAGAAAAGTATAACTTTTGTAAAGTATTTTACAAATCTAATTTTGTGAGATTGTGTCAATTTACAATCCACAAAATTATATATGTAAAACAGTCTCATAAAAAATTTTGTGTTTAGAAAAATATCATTCTTCCTTTAAAAAAAGTCTCCAAAATTACAAGTATAATATTTTTTATTTATATTTATAAAACATGAGTTGAGAATAGAGAATGATAATGTAGAGAAGATGGTTACTAATATATAGAGAAACTTTAATTTTGTTTTTTTGTTTTTTTTTTTTTGTAAACTGCATGCTATTATATATAGTATATGTGTGTTGTCTGGGATATATGAGGATGATTATTCCATGTCATCCTCAAAATTTTCTGACATAAGCAACTAAAATCATAAAGTAATTTCTCATCTTTCTTTAAAGAAATATTTGTAGTATTTTTCTAGAACAAATTACTTCATGCTATTCATTGTGTTTTCTTGGCAAAAACAAAAGAAATAGAAAAGGAAAGAAAGAAACAAAGTAGAGAAATGTCATTTTCATTGTGTGGTCTTTTACTTGGCAAAATCAATGGTGGTGGATAATGAAAGTGGGTAAAAAGGAAGAAAAAGTTAGATAAAATATAAATATTCTACCAAAAAATAAAATGAAAAAAGACGATGATGGGACAAAAAAAGCAAGAGGGATAAGGTCACTATAATTTCAAAACTATTTAAATTTTTAATCTTATATTCTAATTTAATTTAATGTTTCATTTTATATATATGTAATTTTTATTAATGAAAATCATTATAGAACTTTTATCGAGCTATTCATGGGAAAAAAATTCAATCACTAGAATTTGTTCGATACGATAAAATGCATTAAATTAAAATTTATACGACAAAATTGAACGATTCAAAGTATATATAGAAAATATCAAATCATGTATAGTATAGATGAGAAATTGTGATTAATCCTAAAAAATATTATGCACTTTTACTTGAAAAAATTGTTAGTCGAAAATGGCGTGGAATTAAAACGAGGAAGCCAAGAACTGTGACAACAAAGTTTTCTTAAAACAGATTCGTCGTCTCCGAGGTGCTCAAGGATTCAACCGATGTCTGTTTCCCAGGATACAACGGCAACAAAGACAATGAGTTAAGCACTAACTCTTGCCGACGGCGAACTGAACCTTTTCTAAACGGCCGTAATGAAGGCTTGGACGTGGCTAGATGTTATGAAAGTTGGAAGACCAAAAGTCATATGAAGATGGGATGAAAAAGTGACAAAAAAAACAAGGCCGAACCCACCATTTTTCGAACCGACATTCGTGTACATGCACCTTTTTACCAATCTTTCTTATCTCGCGAGAGAGAGCACCTTCTTACCAATCTTTCTTATCTCTCATTAAAAGGAAAATCAATATAAAGTGGAGAATTTAACTTGATTTTCCCAATGTGGGATAAACCTCATTCTATAGGATTCAAACATGCAACTTTGAGACTCAATTTCTTATTCACCCATCAACCATTTTAGGCGTTTGATGAGTCGTTTCGAACCTCTTTTGGAGGAGAACACGATCCAACTTTCCATTTCCAAAATCAGGTACGGGACCCACGTAAAAAATTGCCCCAAAACTGGGCAAAATTTCAGTTTTTTCCAACAAAAACAAGGCCTAATCCCTAAACAATTGAGTTTCATCTAGGTAAAGAAGATCAACAAAACATAAAAAAGAAAAGAAAGAAGATGAAGAGAAAATTAATCGAGATTGTGTCTATGAAGAAAAAAAGGGAAGAGAACCCTACTTTCATACCGTAATTTTTATAAACCTTGAAATTCGTTTGATAATTTAACCAAACATACATATATATATATATATATATATATATATATATATATATATATATATATATAAGTAAGACCAAAGTGCCAACATGGCAAGCTTACAATGTTTTCATATTAAATATGCTAATTAATTGCTATAAATTTAATGTTGATAAGAAATATTATTATTACTAAATAATAAATAATATAGAAATATTAATTAGATTTATCTAAATAACATATGCTAGAGTTCAATTATAGATATTATTATATATTTGAAATTTGTTAAATTTAAAAATGTAAAGAAAAAATATAAATAGATACAAAAGAAAAAAAAAAACTAAAATAAAAATGGGCAGCTTGAAAATTATTATTCAAAATTATTAATTATTGAAATCAAATAATTTTTTGAATATATGCTTTAAAATAAACTATGGAATTTATTTGTGAAATTTTGACTTTCATTTTGTATCATTTAATTGAAACTAAAAGTTGAAGGTTGTTACAAATGTAAACAATAAAGAGTAAACTAAAAAAAATGGTGGGTGGGTTGAATAATATAATAGGTATAGCAATGTATATTTTTTTCAAAATAATAATATTTTTTTTTTAAATGATCATCTACAAATGCAACACATATTTTGACAATTAAATAATTATTTGATCATATTTTATTATATTTAATGTTAAATTAGACGACATATATTGCACAAATCATAATTTTTTATTGTGTAAATGATATTTCAATTTTTTTAATTTCACTAAATTTAATTTTTTTTTTATTAAATCCCCGTGTATTACACGGGCCCTATACTAGTATATAAATAAATAAAAGTAAGACCATTAAAAACATGTGGCAAACCCACAATTGTCTAACATTTAATGTTATATTTATTGTTTTTATTTTTTAAAATTTAAATATACATTTAAAAAATAAAAAATTTAGAAAATTTAATGACGATTATGGAAATGGTGGACTATTAAATGACTTTTAATATAGTAGGAAATCAATAACAAATATTTTGAAAGCTTATGAATTTTTTTAAAAAAATTTACTAATAAAAGTATAAACTAAATATATGATAAAAATGTTTAAAATTATTAAAGTTATTTTTCTCTATAAATCAACAATAAAATATACTGCTTTAGGTTACAATATTATATCTAAAATTTTAGTATCAACAAATAAAACTTTAATATATATAAAATATTATTTATTCACACATAATAGAAATTGGTTATTCGAATAGTTAAATAATATACCTCAATATATTGTTGATACTCTGATGTCGCATTTTATGTACCTAATGTATACTCTAATGCATGATTGTTCTCCAAATAATTAATAAAATTGTCTTTCCTTAAAAAAAAAAAAATATATATATATATATATATATTAATCAAAATACATTATATTTAATATTACCTTAGATGATAGTTATAACACAAAATTATAAATATTTTTGTCAATGTAAATACTATTTAATTTTTTTTAATTTTACTGCATTTAATATATTTAAACCCATGTAATACCAGGGCCTTATTCTAGTAGATAATATAACTTACCACATAATTTATTCACAAAAACTCATGTGAGACGGTCTCACGGATAGTTTCCGTGAGACGGAGCCCCATCACCCACAAACAACATGTGAATTGTAGGGTTTGGATGGTGGGTAATTGAGTTGTGGGTTGACCCGTCTCACACCATGCATTAATATAACTTACCACATAATTTATTCACAAAAACTCATGTGAGACGGTCTCACGGATAGTTTCCGTGAGACGGAGTCCCATCACCCACAAACAAAAACTCATGTGAGACGGTCTCACGGATAGTTTCCGTGAGACGGAGCCCCATCACCCACAAACAACATGTGAATTGTAGGGTTTGGATGGTGGGTAATTGGGTTGTGGGTTGACCCGTCTCACACCATGCATTAATATAACTTACCACATAATTTATTCACAAAAACTCATGTGAGACGGTCTCACGGATAGTTTCCATCACCCACAAACAACATGTGAATTGTAGGGTTTGGATGGTGGGTAATTGGGTTGTGGATTAGGGTTGAAATATGCATGATTATTTCATCTCAAAATTTAAAAAAAAATTGGAAAGCGCCCACCGTGGGGCTCGAACCCACGACCACAAGGTTAAGAGCCTTGCGCTCTACCAACTGAGCTAGACGGGCCTGTTGTGCTATTTTATTTTATTTTACATATTATACTAAAGATGACATCAATAATTAACTTCCAAATTATTTAAATATATATATATATATATATATATATATATGACTGCAAATACATTAGATCTTGGTTAAATTCAGATCATCATCATCATTGTTTCCCACCTTGTATTGTGATGAGTATATACTGAATAAAAGCTTCACAAGACGTTTCTTCTTTGAGCCATACCTATACTTTGATCATCATATACTTGAATTTGTACACTAACCTCTACAACATAGCATAATAAGTCATGATAAAATGATTTGATCAAGAAGATCATCAAATATTAGATCTTCCAACTCAAGCACCACACACTCTGCATCCAATTGTAGATTCATCCAATCATCGTTTTTGTTCATGTCCCGACTCACAGCCTCATCGATACCTTGATCAATTTCGGGCCTCCAATCGAGCGACCATCTTACATCCCTCCAAACATGTTCCAACACATGATTTCCCTTAGGTAGTTGATGTATACGAGACGTGCTAGTAATGGGCCTCGGCCAATAGCATAATGACCTCTCGTGAATGCCTAGCAACACCTCGTTGATCAAGTCAAACAATAGAAGGTGGTTGTATACTTCTTCACACTCACCTTGATCAACCAAGCACCCTTCCACTTCCTCAAACACCGATGGATTCAGAGGGTGCTCCGATGAATGCCATTTCCCCAGCATCGCGCCCCTGCTGAATCCGGATAGTTCTAGAACGTCTCTCACGTAGTTGAATTCCGCTTCGTTTTTGGTGTCCATCGGAGCTATGAGCATTAGGTCGTTGTACATTTGCTCCATTTGGATTTCTTTAAGATCAATGTCCATTTTGTTTTCCGAGTATGATATATCTATAACCACATTCGAAGACCAATGAGAAATAATCAACATGAAAGCTACTTTAAAAGCTCCAGATAGTGGATTTCACACATTGGACACAGTCACAGTCTCGAGTAGACACTGATTGTCTCTAAAAATCCACTATCTAGTGCTTTACATATTAGAGACGGTCATTGTCTGAAGCAAGCAGACACTGGCTATCTCTAGAAATCCACTACCTAGAGCTTTACATATTAGAGACGGTCATTGTCTGAAGCAAACAATGACTGTCTCTAAGAAAGTGTAAGAACCTCATCTCACCTTCTGGAACAATCATTTCGATCTCTTTGACAATTTCATCCTCCTTAATTTGACAATCATCCTCGGAAACCTCATCCAACATCAATGGTTGAGAAGCATGTTCGAGAGTCAAATCGAGGGGTGAAGAACTCTCCAATATTTTCGAATAACCTAACTCATCAAAAGGCGAAGAACTCTTCAGTGTTTTCGAATAACCTAACTCATCAAAAGCCTCTCCAACATCTACCAAGTTTTCTTGAGCATTACTTCCACTTTCTGAGTTGGAACATGTCTCTACTTTACTCGTTGAATCTTCCATACACAACAGCCTTTGTTCTGAAGTAACAAAAGAAGCATTACTAGCAGAATCATCAATCTGAATCGAAGAGTAAATCCTGAGATCCGGCAATGAAAGAATCCTTCCTAGAGTCGCAGGACTTTTCCGAATAGGTGTTTGTGCATTATTTTCCTCTGTTTTGAACCTTAATCTATCCAAAACATGATCATTCGATTCTCTGTTTATACTAATCTCCAACAACTTATACCTATCAAGCGACTCATTGAACGAAGATGCTCGTTTGAAGACATGTTTAGAACTCTTCCCAAAATCCGAAACTACATGGCCTTCATTCTTGGAAACACTTCCACCATAAGGAATCTTATGATGCACCGCGTCTTTAATGATCCGATTCTTCTCCTTCTTCTTATCCCGAATCACATGTTTTAGCTTCTCCCTAATGTTCTTGAAACCTTTGAGCACCACTTTGTTCTCATTCCTTTTTCTCAACATGTTAGAACCAACATTGTCCAAAGAAGGCTCAACATCACTCAACAACTCCTCTGTAGTACCATTTTCGCCCTTTTCTTCCACATTCTGATTCAATTCATCTCTCTGATTCTCTTGCTTTGTACTTGGATCATCCGCGTTTAGGTCCCTTTTCTCCGAAGCAGGGAACGAGATGGATTTGGTTAACCCGAACCTCAGATTAGGCGAACGCCTAAAATGCAACTGATGGGCTAAAGAAGAAGAAGGGTCTTGCAAGATCTTCATGAACACCTCTTCTCTCACATTGAGCAAATCTAAAGCATCCATGAATAGCTTCGATTCTTGAAGTGAATCGCCTTGACTTGGCTCCACAGCATATATCAAATTCCCATGAAGAAATGTATGATCTCTAACTGGCTGTTTTCCCAACTTGTTCACCTCATTTTGCTTCAAGTAATTCACCTTTAGCATTGACTCACACAACTCACACGAACCGCTATTGTTTCTACTGCTTTCTTCGCCAAATTTTGGAGAAGAATCTATACTATCTTCCTTCAACTTAATCTCACCACTCATCTCTGTATCTAAAGCTTTTTCTTGCTCCAACAATGGCTTCTTTTTGGCATAATTCGAGCCTCTCCCATGGCGGTCCTTCCTCCTATGCATCTCTTCACTGATCAAAGCTTTGATCCTCGATTTCATCGAGCTTTTGTGAGCTGAGCTTTGAACAATGGTTTTTGCCTCAATCTGATCAAACCAACAAGTTCTCTTCACATATGTATTCACATGGAAACAAACAAAAAAACAAAGCTCAAGAAAAAACATACTGCACGATTTTCGACAGAAGAATCCTCGTTTTCGTGCATCTTCGAATCCCCCAAAGCACCTCCACCTCTCCCATGATCTGCACACATTACCAAATCTCTCAAAATCTTCAAAAAAAAAAAAATAATAACAAGAAAATGTGGGAATTAATGAAGAAGTATGATACATACCATGGGAATGTTTGGAATAACCGAGGCGTTTACGAGGGATCATTTTGATGACATTATTCCATCGATTATACTGGAAATGGTGAAGAAGGCCCCACATGCATCCTGGATTGTGGTTCTTTAAAGTTAATTGAGGTTCTTGCTGCTGCAAATTCTTCCCCATTTTATCTATCTATATATGGTTTTATTACAATCTCAGCAACCATTAAACGAGGTTTCTGTCTGTTTCAAATTGCCAACACATCATATTTAACTTTCGCAATTCAACTCATTTTCTCATTGCAATACATGTAAAAGCAGAACAAAACGAAGACGAAACTGTATATATATAAGAATACCATGTTTATTGATGAGATTTCCATGTTATGCTCTGTGGCCATGGCTGTCCGCCCAAATAGAGAGAGAGAGAGAGAGAGAGAGAGAGAGATTTTTGAGAATGATGAGCCAGCGTGTTAATTGGTAGGTGGTTACATTATTCTTCTTTTGGCGCCTGTTCCGGCGGTTAATTCCCAACCGTTATCTATTTTTTATTTAAATTATTTAAAATATATTTTGGGACAACATTTTTTAGGTTGTTCATGTAATTATGTTTTTTTTGTAAGAATGATAAATTGGGGTTTCTATATTTTAATGGGATTTTATTTTCTCAGTTTCATATAACTCATATGCGTGAGTGATATGATTTTATTCACATGATGCCAAAATATGGAATAAAACACTAGTAAAAAATTCAAAATGATTTTATTGGTCATGATGTAGATACCAAGTGTCATAGCCAACAAAATGAGCTAATTTAGTTAGATTTATTGGTTTTAAGAGCATGTTTTTAAAATTTCTTCAATTAAATTTTATTTTTCAAAACATTTTCATACTATGAATAGTGTTATTACGTCAAAATTGGCGTGACACAATCCATCGACCCACAATTTACGTCTCCTTCAAGTTTTAGTTACTGTTATTTTCCTTTTTTAAATCCATTTATTTGGTAATTTAATCTTATTTATTTGAATTTTGGATTTGATTAAGCATCTAGTTTAATTAAACTAATACTTAATTGATCAGACACCAATTTGAAATTAACTCCAGTATGAATACAATATTCATTATACTGTGTTATGATTTTTATCTAGTAAATTTTAATGGAAATAAATATAAATAATAAGTAATTTTACAAATAAATTGATCGATAATAATTAGTAATATTTTACATATAACACTATTATTTGACTTTTAGGGACATCTTTTTAGTAACTAATAAAATATAATATATTATATTTCAACAAAAAGTTTTAGTGAAAAAATCGTAATAAAACAATTAATTCACTTCAAATGAAAAACTTTCTTTTTCTTAATTCTTTTAAAATATATCTATAATCTTTTCTTTCTCAAATATGTTTTTTAAGCCTATAAACTGAGGGGTATATCTTTTTTTTTTTTTTTGGGTTCTTTTATTTAATTCCCTTTCTTAATGGGCCTAATATTAGCATCCTTAGACATCTTCACAAAATTATAATAGCTAGTAATGGGCCATATAAAATTATGAAGTAGGATTGCATTTAAAATGAGGGACAACTCAAATATCGTTGATTAGTAAATATTTTGATCCTAAATTATTTATTATTTCTTAATCCAATAAAATATGATACACGTTTTGGACTAAGTATACTATCAATATCATATATTCATGAAGATCCTATACGCTTGTTATCCATCTAAAAAATAAATTTAAAAAAATAATCTCTCTCTAAAATAAAATAACTCAATAATTCTCACGAAGACTTTTACAATTCTAGATTCAATTATTTAATCAAAATGTGGTCGGAATTTGGACAATAATGCATCAAAGCTATTATTATATTTATTTACTTGGGGGAAATATGTCCTCGACGACGACGTACTAATACAACCACATATTTTTTAATTATTTATAAGTACTTATAGACACGGTTTTGATTTATATTTATTTAATTAATTAATATACTAAGTATAAGGGCTCCTGGAATTTATCCTATTTGATATTCAAATTTATTCATATTTTTGTAATATAAAAAATATGATATTAGTCTTTTTTTATTTTTTTTAAATAACTAAATAATACTAGGCAGGATATAACTAGGGGTGGGGAAAAATACCGAATTACCGAAATACTGAGCTTACCGTATCGAAAAAATACTGAAAATACCGAATTTTCAATATACCAAAAATTTCGGTACGGTATCGGTATGACATTTTCAAAATTTCAGTATTTTGGTATATACCGAAAATATTAATATTAATTAAAAAATATATTAATTCCACATTAATAAATTAAAAAATATAATATTTTTTATTTCGGTAAACAGTATTTTCGGTATATCCAAATTTCGGTACATTGAAATTCGGTATATAGAAATTTTCGGTACGATAACAGTATGAATTTTTGGATATTGAAATTTTCGATATGGATTACGGTATGAGATTTTCAGTATGGTAGTACTGATTTTTCTTTCTTCTTTTTCCTTTTTATGGTATAAATGTGTTGTAGTACTTATCTTTGATATTAAATAAATAAACTTTATCTATCAATTCTTCAAATAAAGAAAAAACTTAATTTTTTTTAGGGATTTTCTTAATTGAAAAAGAAAACTCGAATTAAAATCATTGTTTAAATTGTGAAGAGTGTGACTCTGATGAGATCTTATAATATATTCAATTTCAAAAGACTGTCAATCATAATCTACAAAACAAAAATTACTTGTAAAAATAGATTTGAGTTATGAACCAAAACAATAACATTCCATCTCACAACGAGTTAAGCCTATAAATGTGAGGAAAAAAAAAAAATTAACTTGTTAGAGCAACGTATGTATATTAATTTCTACCAAATGTCACATCACATATGAAAATTGAACTCCTAAGTGTTGACATTAAATGACATTAATTAAACGTGACATTAGGTCTTAGTTTCATGCATTAAACGCGGTATTAGGTATTGTATGTAGTCAAGTAGTACTTTAAAAACAAAAAAAAAAATTATTGTATGTAGTACATACATTTATTTTTATGCACACAATTTGGCATAATATATAACACGATACGTAATTTAATAAAACATGATATTTAATATAGTATATATTCATTGTGTATGTATAATGATGAGTCCAAATCAGTACGTAGTTACGGTACAATTAGATAAAATTATGCTTATAGTAACAAAGAAATAGGAAATATTTCATCTGTAATTTTATTTAACTAAATGATGTTAGAAAATAGTCCTACTAAATTTAAGATATTCATATCAGTTTTAGTTATGTAATTTTAAAAATTGTTTCATTCTAATCATTTTTCACTTGAGCTTAGAAAATTCGTCGGAAATTCACTATATATCCATAAATTTTGGGATTTCCAACCATTTAAATAACATTACACGAATTCGTAGATTTTGAATCCTTGATGTTGGAATTTGAAAAAGAAAAAATCAAAAAAATATTTTCCCGTCACAAAATAGTGCCACATCAATAATTGAATAACTAAAACTCCCTAAATTTATAAGTCATGTGCCAGCTATGTATCAATTTCCAATGAATTTTATAAATTTCGGTGAAAAAATAATTAAAATTGATAAATTCCTAGAATAATACTAAAATAGTTTTGACCCAATAAGATTATTATCAAATAACATTTATGTTGGTCCCAAGTGGTTCAGAGTGAATGAACCTCTATCAAATTTTTACTTTTCAAAAATTTCTGTAAAATCGCTGCTGAATTCTATAACAGAATACAGGGAACGTGCAGAATCATTAAGTTGGGTAGCTTACTATTTTAGAGTTACAGTATGCAGCGAAAAAACACTAAGATAGAGTTTCTCTTAGAAACACGTTTTCTTTTCAAAGTATGATTTTCTCAAACTTCAATATGTAGAATGAGCAAATATATACAAACACAATAAAGCAATAAGAGCACACAAACGGCTTATAGAGGTTCGAAGGTGGTATAATTCTTCTACGTCCTCTCTTCTTCTTCACTAAAGAGGAACTTCGTTAGGTAAGATTATTTTACAAGACTTATCTATACAATCTATCCCTACCAAGCTATCACCCACAAGGATCAGGAAGATCCTTAGACCAACCCACACAGGGTTCAACAAACTCACACAGAATTACAAGCCTTAAAATACTTAAGACTAACACTCAGTGAGGATCTAAATCCTTCCCACTGAGGACACCAAATAAAATAACCTAGCACACAGCACAAAGGTTAAAAAGTATATGGATCTTCAACTGGTGCTTCGAAGACAACCTTAAAGTCTTTGAAGTTCTGAAAATCTCGTCGGCTTGGTTGCTTCACAGTAAGGTTGAGTGACTGAAACTTGAGATAAACTTTTACGTTTGCTTGAGAGAATACGAGAGATAATGTTTCAGTATTTTTCTCCAGTCAACTTTTCCTTCTTAAATACTTGTAGGAAAATGTGTCTATTGAAGAGAGACACACTTCATTTTGAATTTGAAATCTTTAATCTCATTTGATCTTCTTTTGCTCTAGCATTAAATGATTCTGGAAAAATTGGGGAAGAGTTCTTGTCTTATTCTGCAGAGCATTAATGGCGGTGCTCCTCAGCATCAAACTTCTTGTAGGTTGTCGGTCCACATGTCAGCGAGACATTGGTTCTCCGATCACTTCCATCTACCGGCTACATTGACAAGACATAACCTTGTATGCACTTTTTGTTCTGCACCAACTTTCTGTTCCAGACTGCTTTCTGTTTTACAAGTGCTTTCTGTTCTGATTCTTCAAGAAGCTTCTCAGTTCTTCTTACTGTTTACTGTAATGCTGCTTGCTGATTCATTGTTTTCTGAATGCAGTATTCAATAACTCTTCTTCGCAGAATCCTGCTCCAATCAGTAACATCCATCTTGCTAATTTTCACGATACTTCTAACTTCAACTCAAAACAGAAACTTAAGAGAAATTAAGTTTCCATATAAACTTCATGGAAAAATGAGATACTCAAAATCCCTATTACATCACTGTTTTGTCTCATCAAAATCTACTAAAAAATATCCTTAACAATTTAATTAACATGCATGATTAAAAATGATCTTTTTCCTAATGAAATAGTGACTTTATTTCTACCCAAAGTATAAAATAAATGTAACTAACTTCTTTCTATAAATATATAAATAAATAAATAAATATATATATATATATATATATATATAATTTGAGGACATGAAAGTTATTTTACACCAACAATGTGAACCAAGTCAACTTAATGATTTACTATGATTATATTATACTTATTTTATTTTTTTATTAAGTAAAGATGAAGAACTCCCCTTAATTTATTTTGTCTTCCTCTTACGTATGGTTAACTCATTTTACATTAATTCAACAATGTAGTCTAATTGGATGGTCATCTTTGGCCTAATCTAGATCATAAACTCAAGATCTTACTAAAGATTTTCATGAATTCGTACTAATTAGTATATGTATATTGAAAAAAAAAATTACGAGTCTCAATTTGCCAGTTATTTGTATTGACAGAGGTCATTATTCTGAATTTATAATAGTAACAATCTTATAATATCAATCCTTTAACTGTTGATGATATAACTCAGAATTAAAATCATCAAATTAGTATAAAATAGTCAAAACTCTCTCATATATATATATGTGTGAATATATATATATATATTCGATAAATGTTTAAAATCTTAATTATAAACTATTAGTTTCAAAATATTTATTAAATATTTTATGAACTCCATAGTTTTATTTGAAATAAATAATTTCAAAACTAATTTAAGTAATATCTCACATATATATATATATATGTATATTATCATATATAAAATTACTCATAATCGTTTATAAATAAGTTCATTAAAATACCCCTTAGTTTTATTTTTTTATATTGTATGGGTAACTTTGTAGTTTGATCAAACAAATACGCTGAACTTAGAAAAATAGGTAAAAGTCAAATGGGATAAAAATTCAAACCACCTGAGGGCTGAGTAGTTTGGATCTTCTATTACATTTGGTGTTACATCTTATGTTACATAACATTTAATACACATCATGTATGATGCTATTGAATACACGTGGCATGTGGTGATTGATTTGGAATAAAAGATGTAACACCAAATATAATAGAAGATCTCACTCCGAGGGCTGAGACCAAACGCTGGTGATTCTTTTTTCCTTTTTTTAATCTAATTTATTTGCTCATTGATCAAGAATTTCAAATATGAAGCTTCCTAAAAGTCAAACCATCATTAATTAAATTAATTATCGTGTATATATATATATATATATGATCATATATATATATATGATCATATTATGCGGTTGGAATTGGATTCTTCGACGGTTTTTTTTTTCTTCCAAATATTTCTTATATTCCACAAATATATATTAATGATATTACCTATATACAATGATAGTAATAATAGATTATATATTATTTGAATATTATTTCACGAGCGCGTGTGTGTATATATATCTTGCATATTTTTTGCTTAAGAAGTACTTTGTTTTTAAGATTGATAAGTAGCTAGAAAATTTACATGATTTATACATGTAAAATGAGATTGGTTTAATGGTCAATTAATGCATATATATATTAATATGTTGAAGTCAAATACCTAGCTTTGGTATTGTTATAGTCTTTTTTATTTGAATTTTTGTCTTTTTTTTTCTTTCTTCTAGTTGATCTATTTAGTAGATTAATTTAGCTCATAAATTAATAATTTCATCAATACACCAAATATAATCAAAGCTGTCCAATTTCAATAATCAATATTCAATTCTCGTGGAAATACTATCTTAATTAATTATCACGCTATAAACTTAACCCGTGCTAGTGTGAGTGCATCAAAATTCTTGTTACAACTAACTAGATTGATACATATTCAACTCTTTGACATATTCATTTGATTTTCTATTTCAATATTTCATATGATATTTTATTTCATTACTTATAAATGATTATATATTCAGCATGTTATCTGTAATATATTTAATAGGTCTTATATAAAAAAGTTGATAGATAATTGACTAAATTCTTAGAAGACAAATTTAGAAGTCTAAAAAAGCTACTCTTTTTCCATAGCTATACATGAGTTGTGTCATTTTCAGATTAGAAAAGAAAAATTAAAATGAAAGAAAAAACTAAATTTGTATGCTCTTCGATGAGATTAAGGAAACTGAAATTTATGGCATTTTTGTCTTCTTATTTACTTTTAATATATGTGGATGCTAAATGTTATCTCAAAGAAGGTAAAATAGTAACCTCTAATTAATGTGTGGATAAATACACATTCAATAAGGGATAATAAAGTTAATCTAAAAAATAATGTATGGGATAATATAGATTTTTTAAAAGGGGATGACGAATATTGAATTTATTACACATATATCTCCTCATAACAAAAGAAACAATTAAAAAATATACATTTTTTCAATATTGGAAGGTAGGCCCGAAGAGGTGGTTTGTGTAGCATCATATTAGGGATATATTTATAACATAAAAATTTATATAAAATTATTTCAGGAAATCTGTAAAATAAAGATCAATTTTAACTTATTTTTACAGGTCAAACTTCATTTTGTGAATTATGGGTTCATAATTAATATCATTGTGTAATCTACTGTGCTTAAAAAATAGGATATTAATTGGTACATATATTGAATGATATTATAAATATAAACGCATGTATGTAATTAAATTATAACGATTAAAATAAACAATAGATAAAATACAATTCACAGCAAGTGGAATTCAAACGGAAAATAATGAACTTCGAGAAAAGGTCTATTGAAAGTGGAAATCCTTCTACGTACTTCCAATCCTTCAATAGTCAAAATTATTGCAACCTTTATTTATTTTAAAAGATTTATTTTTCTTAGTTTCTTTTTTCTTTTTAAACTATTAATGAGGTTGACATTCAACATCAATATTGCTGATATCATCATAAATATAAGGTTGACATTATATATATATATATATATTTTAATGTGAGAGAATTTCATAAATTTATTTTCGTGAGATAAATCAATTTATAACTCATGCATATAAGTTATTGTAATCCAATTTCTAATGGAAAATAATTATTTTTGAAGTCAAACATGCATTGTAAATTGTAATGACAATTTATGTCATCATTTAATAGTATATATCAAATGTTTGTGAGATTTTCTATTTAAAAATATGTATAATTTTCAGTATATATCACGTATGTATTAATTGTATTACTATAAAGTATAAACACTTTTGAGTACATTAAAGTTGGTATATAAAATTAATTACGAGTTGGGATAGAAAAATCCAAACTTATCAAAAAAACCTCAACCATGTCAACAAGCAATAAATTTTTATATCAAGAAATGAAACTCTTACTATTAATAATTTAAAATCAAATTTCTTTAAAATGTTACCATATATGATGAAATTAATAGCAGTAGTACTGTTTATAAGTTTAAAATTAAGGCATATTCGAAATAGACATTATGACATCCGAATCAGCATTCCACCTTGGGGGTCACATTTGCAAATTGCAATATCACAAGTGGGGGCTTTTGACTTTTCATTTTCCAATTAATTTCTACTTATATATATATATATATATATATATAATATTTACAATAGTAATAATGTTCGTCACATTATTAATTGACTAAAAAAATTCAATAATAGGGTTTAAAATCATGCTTTTCTTTTCTGACGTGCGAAAACTTGGTTAAAATTATAAATTGAAATTTTTTTGTAATTTTCTCGATATGTAATCATATAAAATAATATAAAAAACAACTTTATTTATATATATAGTAATTTATTTATTCTCATCTACAATGTTGTTATTATTCTGTATTCCCATTGTATAGAAACCCCACACGCAGAAGAAAAAAGAAAGAAAGATATAGATACACATATAGATACAAAGTAGTATTTGGATATCTATAGTCAACGCCCTTTGTCCACCAAAAAACCATAAAAGTATCGAATATTAAACTAAATCTCTTTTTCAATCTCAACACCCGCCACCCCTTCTAAAGTCAACTCAACACCCAATATCAAAACGTGAACTTTCAACTGCAAAAATCCATTCAACCTTCAATTCTCAGATTGAGTGTTTCTATTGGCTTTCTTGAAGAAAAAGAGATGGGAAACGGTGTCGGAAAGCTGAATCTCTGCTTCGCCGGCGATCCCGGCGAGATTTCCCGGCGGCGAAACGACGTCGTCGTGTGCGTATCATCGGACCCTCTCGACGAGGGTTTGGGCCACTCCTTTTGCTACATACCACCCGACCCACTTCACAAAATCCAATCTTTAGAAGACCCCTCCGCCGCCGCCGCCGCCGCCCCACAAACGACGGCGTATCGGACCATCTCCGGCGCCTCCATCTCCGCCAACACCTCCACGCCCCTCTCCACCACCACCTTCGCCTACACAGGCTCCACAATCGACAAAGCTTCTGCTTTTGAAAGCTCCAATTTCTTCTCCTCAATTCCGCTCCAACCGATTCCCAGAAACTCCATCGCCACAGTCTCCGGCCCGATTCTGCGCAATTCGGGCCCTATTTCGGGCCAGATCGAGCGAGGGTTCCTGTCGGGCCCGATCGAAAGGAGCTTCATCTCCGGCCCGTTGGAGAATCAGTTCGATCAGCTGCAGAGGTACAAGCCCAAATCCAAGAAGTGGGCTTTGGTTAAAAGCTTGAAAAAGGTGATGTCAAAATCTTTTTGGGGGTTTTCTAAAGAGCTGAGAATTCATGATAATGAGCATAATAATAATGTTGTTGTTAGTGGGAGTAACAGTGGGAATAGCAGCACAATCACTAGTCATAATTTGAGCACAGATATGAGCCTAATTGATGAGAATGATGATGTTGGAGATGAGTCTTTTAACAGTCAAAATGTGCAGTGGGCACAGGGTAAAGCTGGTGAAGATAGGGTTCATATTGTGGTTTCTGAAGAACATGGATGGGTTTTTGTAGGAATTTATGACGGATTTAATGGCCCTGATGCCACTGATTTTCTGTTGAGTAATCTCTATTCTAATGTCTACAAGGAGCTCAAGGGCTTGCTATGGTGTGACAAGGGTGAATCTTGCGAAAACGTGGTTAATACCTCGTCGAAAAGTTTGGATAGTAAAGAAAGAGTGGATCTTGATAGGAAGTTGAGGGAGAAATTGAGCAATTTAGGGCCTGATGGAATTGCAGGCGATAATAATACGACTACGGTTAATCACTTGGGAATCTTGAAAGCCTTATCCGAGGCTGTGAGAAAAACGGAGGGGTCGTATTTGGAGATAGCCGATATGATGTTGGTTGAGAATCCCGAGCTGGCTTTGATGGGGTCTTGTGTCTTGGTTATGGTGATGAAGGGAGACGATGTTTATTTGATGAACGTTGGCGATAGTAGGGCGGTTTTAGCTCGTAAAAACGAGAATGGTTTGAAGACGAGGAAGGATCTTGAAGCGTCTCTTTATGGTTATGAATATGAGAATATGAATCAGTTGAGTTCTTTGCAGCTCACTATGGATCATAGTACTTCTATCAAAGAGGTGAAGATTTGATTGGCTTATGTTGTTTATTGCCTTGTAATGGTCCTTTGTTTAGTGTTCTTTGTACTAAATCCTCTGCTTTTGCATCGTTTCAGGAAGTTAGAAGGATTAGAAACGCCCATCCGGATGATGCTTTTGCAATCACCAATGATCGAGTCAAGGGCTCGTTGAAGGTCACTCGGGCTTTTGGAGCTGGTTATCTCAAACAGGTAATGAATTAGTGCTTGTGTAATAACCAAAATTGTCACTATACGAATCGTTGTATATTGATCCGTTTTGTGTCTTGTTTTGCAGCCAAAGTGGAACAACGCGCTTCTAGAGATGTTTAGAATCGACTACGTTGGAACGTCCCCTTACATAACATGTTCGCCGTATCTATTCCACCATAGATTAGACCCTAAAGACAAGTTCTTGATCTTGTCCTCTGATGGGCTCTACCAATACTTCACCAATCAAGAGGCGGTCTCAGAAGTCGAAACATTCATGTTGACATTCCCCGAGGGCGACCCAGCTCAGCATCTTGTTGAAGAAGTTCTGTTTCGTGCTGCCAAGAAAGCCGGTAAGAATTCTACAAACTCTATACATACATATAATCTATAAATTATGTGTTTCAATGTAATGATCGCGAATTTGAAACGAATGTAGGTATGGATTTCAGAGAGCTGCTTGAAATTCCACAAGGGGATCGAAGGAGGTACCATGATGATGTCTCGATTATTATCATTTCTTTCGAAGGAAGGATATGGCGTTCATCGGTGTAGCTAGTGTTAGGACTACAGATACAAATCAGAATATACATAGAGAGTTTACAATCTTAGGAGTGGAAAGATCATATGATAGAATTGTGTGTGTGTGTGTGTGTGATAAGTACCTGCCAGTGTGTGGGATTGTAAATCTTGGTATAATTTTCAGAAATTTTGTAACTTGTGGTGCTTTCTTGATTGGATGATACACATTCTCTTATTCAAGAAGTGCCCTTAAGACATTGTTCATACCTTAATAGACAGACCAACTGGTCCAATTCTTTTGTTCTTTGCATCTGCAAAGCAACCATGTCATTACTCTGTTTTTGTGTTTTTGTCGTCGATAAATTCGACTTAGTTTTGAGCTTTTTCGATACAATCTATACAATCTTGTAAATGTTACACCTGATAAATTAAATCATACATATTCATATGTTACTATAATTCGTTCATCTAGCTAAGCCAGTTGAAACTACTCTTTTTTTAACTCAAAATTGGTTGAGCTTAATTTTTCAATGTTCGAGCTTGCCAGCCTGTTGATCCGAGTATTTATGTGCTCGAACTCTAAATCGAGAACTACTAGAGTAGCTCGAAATCAAGCTTGACTTCGATTATCTTCGAGTCGAATTCGAATTTTTTCTGAATTGATCCTGAATAACTTATAAACTGTAATATCTCAGTTACACTCCTAACAAGAACCAATTTATACATCTAGTTCTTTTATTATAATGGGTTAGTTCTAATAATCAACACAAGATTAAAAACACACATTAATCACATAGTTGACCAACAGAAACAGACAAAAAAATAAGATTGCATGAGCCTAAATATGATCTTATGATTTGTTGGAGGATGATGCAGATACAAACTGGGGTAGGTTTCTAATTAATGTAATGACTGCAAATAAATTAAGATACATGAACAAGTAAGTCAAGGTTCATGCAACTTAGTAGTAGTAATAATAAATAATAAGAGTAATAATAATAAAAGGGACAATTGCTTGTGGTTTTGGTATCTCTGACATCTCGTGACTTTAATTAAAATTTAAGGTTACATATCAAAAGTTTGGTCTGTAATATTCGGAGTGTCAGCATCAATTATGGAGAGCTGTTGTAAAGGATGGTGATTGCTGTCTCATTTTTTGCCTAAACCTAACACACCTATTTCTTTTTAAATATTCACTCTCCATTTATCCACTAATTATGAAAGAGGAAGAATTTGAGTTCCAAAAAAAAAAATCTAAATTAGGTTCCCATGTCTTGGGAAAGTGGTAGATTTTTTGTGGGGAAATTTGGTTTGGTTCATCTAGTTTTTGTTATCTCCTATTGATATCTTTCCTCTTTATTTATGTACAAGATGTGTGATTATATTTATATGATATGTGACTGATGCCAAATAGTTATCGTGTAATAATAAAATAAAACGAAAAAACGAGATAGGTAAGGATATTAAGGATTTCCTATTAGGAAAAATGGTTCTTATAGATATAATTCATCTATTATGATGAAATATTTCTCTATATTTTATATATCTTCTTGCACATTATTTACACTTATTATAATGCTATTTTAATCCACAATTTTCTACTTTCTTCTAGAATTTGTATTTTAAATTACAAAATATGCTGGATGAAGCTGTAGTTTGATTTATTCCTTCAATTTTAATTTAAAATCATTTATAGCCATTTGCATCATACATTAAAAAGTCAACCCACATTATTATTATTATTATTTTTTGTCAAAGAGAAACTCCAAATTTTGGCAGAATAAAATCTGACATCAAAAGCACTGTGTAGGCTGGAAAGTCATTATCATAGTCCACAAATTGGATTATGTCATTTGCACGTTTCCATGCAATGAACCCTTGAAACTTCAGAGTTGACCACTGTTTTTGACAACCCTTCAAATTCAAATCTCAATTATGTGAAGTTGTACTTGTTTTGGCAAACTATTTAATGTCTCATTCATTTCAAACGAGTATAATATTCATTATGCATTTAGACACTGAGATATGAAAATGCTATGCGATTGTGTTTCATCTGATGTAACATCTAAAGATACGTACGCGTAACTAATTTCCAGAAAAATGGGCTATATTTGGAAGTGGGAAACATTGACTTCCAGGTTAAACCTAACTCATAACCAGCAGGTATACAACTGTGTTAGTACACTATAATTTATGATCATTCTTTAGCCTGTAATAATATTGGCAAAAAAAATAAAAAATAAAGAAAGAAAGGAATGAAACTCATTTAAATCTGGAAGAAACATCAGCTGTCTACAGCTTCAATACAGTTTGATTTGTCAAAGTCAGAAACGAAGGATGTTCTCAACTTGATCTTTTCTTGTCTTCCACATACACACAGGCATGTAAATGTATCGACTCGGCTCAAATATATTGTTGTTCAAACTCCGAAAATCTTTATTACCAATTGAGCTCGAACTATATGATCTTTTACACTTCATTTATTTTTTATTGATTGGGTTCGAGTTGAGCTTTAGATGTTATTACATACAAAAACATGTTCAAAATTGTTTTCAACGAACTAAATCAAACAAACTTCTATCAAGCAAACTCGAAGTGATATATGAGTTGCTAAAAAAACTCACAGTTTTTTACTTCATAATGAGATCTGAGATTACCATTTTGCAGAAGAAGAATCCTCAAATACATTCTTCTGCAAGAAGCGAAACGGACGGCATCTATGACTTTGCGTACATCCAATTAAAGGCCTGGATCATGCTGAAGAAAGTCACTTCTTAACGGGCAAAGAATTGTTGAGAGAATGGGGTGAGATATAGCAACCTCATAGTGATCGTCATTGCATCACCCGAATGTGAGGTCCCTGTGATAGCAAGTAGGATTGCAGGGATAAGGGCAATCAATTCGTATTGCTGCTTCTCGTTTGAAGTACCAATCACCTACTGTTTCTGCAACTGTCTGTTTGACAAACATCAAAGCACAGAATCGGATTTAGTTGTAAAATAGGGAGGTTTAATCAAATTATATAAAATTCAGGTTATCATCATGAACAAAGTGAGCAAACTCAAGGTGTAAATAGTAACTAGAGCTCAAGCATAAAATGCAAACCAAGTTAACAAAATTTTGATTTGAATTGCCCCGTTTTGTGTGTTTTCGTAGGGATTGACCGGTTCAGGGTGTTGGGTGTTGTATGGAAACATCGTTTGTGAGAATGATTTAACATGATGATATATAACTTAGTTGATACTGTAGTACTAACTTTATTGTTGATTCTGGGAGAAGTGGGTGAATGCCATGTCTCGGCCGCCCATGTCTGGCAATGGATAAAACAAGAATTGATAAACATTCCCCCTTTCTGATTTTGCTGAAATTCACTGAGTGCCTCGAGCAATGAATTTCTGTAACCTGCATTCATGATAACTTATTATATGGCATTAGAAGTGATTAATTTTTGTGCTAATATATATTCTTTGAGCAAGTCAGAGAATGGAGGTAGGTAATTCTATGCAGCTATGGAGTAAAAGAATCTAGGTAAATTGCACTACAGCAAATTGGGATGTTAAATATTAAATTATATCAAAATGGCTGCTAAATTTTTGCACATTATGAATGCAAGCAGTAAAATATGTCATTTAATAAAATACCGTGGAGCACTTCTAGCTGGTTGGAGTCACACTTCAAAATGTTTAGCTTGCACCTAAGCCAACTGCCATTGGGATCTGATGAATCAGGAACCAAAATATTTGCTATCTGAAAGAAATTAAAAATATTCTTGTGTATATAAAATGTTCAAAATGTTCAAAATGTTCAAAAAGTTGGTATGAAATAAGCATTTACCTGCCAAAAATCATATGCTGGTTGAACTAGGAAGATAGGGGTCTTAATATTTCCTATAAATTCTCGAGGAAAGAAACACTGAAAAAGATAGACAATCAAAATCGAGCAATGAAGAAATGTTCCATATCTTATCAAACTAAAGACAATTTCATGGAACAAAAATGAACATCAAAGTTGCGGAAAAGAAAACGTACCTTGGCAGATTCAGACCTGGCAACACAGTCGTGGTTCAAACTTTTAGCGATGCCCTGCAATCATGTCGGGTAAGCACAAATTATCAGAGTGATTCGAAATTATCACATTAATCAAATAAATGGTAGTTCCCCCAACGGCTTCAAGTATTTGGATGTGCATATATAATCAACCAAATGAAATTAGAACAAGGACTATGATTAAAAGAAAATTACTGCAGGATACAAAATTATATCAGATTCAATTAGGAGAAAAGGATAAGTTTACAATGATGTTGGCCAATGAGATGATTGCAACCACAACAACATTATTCAATCTGTTTGATGCTTGTTGAATGCCCACAACAACAAAACTTCTCAGTTAGTCAAATTATTTATGTGATCATAAAATTTTCTGATAGATGATCCATATTATATGCACTGACGATAGAGCCCATCTCTCCCACGATTGAAAAGCTTGAGGGTTTTAAAGATTTTATGACGTCATGCTTATGCATATAAAATAAGCCAGTGACTTTAAGAAACATAGTCTTGCTTCTTCAAAGGATCCGGAAATTCCAAAACAATTATTAAACTAACATTTAAATATGAAGACCAGAATTGGTATTGCAAGAGAAAGAAGGATCACAAATGCGAGAAAGATGCTAGAAATACATCCAAGCAGAAAGTTGATTTTATGAGAACTTTCGAAAAGATGTCATATAGATAAGTAGTCAACATGTTATGGAGTTTTAGGATAACCTGGAGATGTACAACATCATGATAAAAGGATCCTATAGAGTGATGTCCAGCAATATCTTTCCTATTCACAATAACAAATCACATCTCAGTTTAAATAGGGACAACAAGAGCAAGCCTCATACAAGTTCCTTACGATTATTAATAGAAATTCTTTAGCTGAAAAATATATATTCCTGATGCTAACATTAATGGCAATCAAATATCATCCAATATAAAGGAAGGACTGCCATAAGAAGTTATCTCTATGCATTTCATTCTATTTATACATCATAATTAGAAAGCCCATCCAAATGAAATAATCCCAGAAAAAGCAGGCAAGAACTTGGTAACAATTGGAAAGCCTTTATCATTGTCAAATCATTTGTGCAGTCAAAGCTTCAAGGTACTTGATGGGCATCTTGTGAAAGTAGATCATTACAGTTCTTGACTGAGCATGGTCTTAAGATCCAACTGGCAGATGGCATTAAAAGCAATCCAAAGTCAGAGCATTTTGTCAAGCATGTATATACACTAGAAACTCTCTTTCTTCAGGCTTTTATACTAGGTTAATAACTTGCAACCGGAACATAATTGACTCCACAATATGACTACTACACAATTATTTGTGGCCACATATCAGATAGCTCAGCCAAGAAAAAGAAAATGTGTGAACTGTTCAGAAACCACTGAACGAAAGTTAGGCATGAAAGCATAATGAAGAATAACCCACATGTATCAGGTAGTAACTTATCCCAATCTCTAAGATAAGTTAAGAAGAGATCTCTGGAAGCAGAGATGAATTGAAGATAAACCCACACAACAAGATAAAACAGGTAAACAGAGTGAGAGACAGTAAAGCACATACTCATTAAGAAAAAAACCTGCATCCGCGAGACACTTCACGTCTGCATCTTTTGGCAGAAGATCACGAAAAGCATCACAATGTATGAGGGTGGCCAAACCACCAGCAGAGCATCCTGTAAGGAGGGCCTGTGGAATTGTTAAAAAGCATTTGTAAATATTTTGCAATTGAGACTGGTACTGGCGACAAGGAATATTTGATTTCATCAACAGATTAACCTATTTCATCAATTCAAATCAAATGACATAATTCCCAGAGATGGAATGGAACACTGGAATTGTGCAAAATTGAAACTACTAAATGGCTGATTTATGAGATAAATGAATTATACTACACTCAAACAGCATAAGAAACATATAACGCATCATCGAAATGGAATATCCACAGATGGCAATCATATGTTTTACCTAAAACAGTAAAAACACAAAATCATGAACATAACCACCAGGCTGCAAAAAAAGAAAGAAACATGGAGAAAAAAGTTAATGTATCTACCTCTCTAGCTTTAGTCATTCCAATTGACAAGAGCTCATTCATAAACGTGTCCCATATAAGATGACCTCTGAAGAAAAGTTTTGTTCCATTCTGGAGGATAGATGAACCAAAATGCATTTAGATTACTGCCATCATATTATTTAATGTCTTCCACTAGAATCTAGATGGTTACAGTCACCTCAAAACAGGATGATGACTTACTTTGAACTCATTATCAGGGTGACTGGAAAATGATGATCCATCACAATACCGCATTTTCACCTTGTTCCAGTTGAAAAAATCTGAAGATGGAGTGAATAGATATAAATACATAGCAAACGACAATTTTATATAAATATTATCCCAGTAAACATATTTTTAGTAGTATGAAAAAATGATGACATAGAACTCAGTTGTGGTTAAAGAACAACAACATGCAATGCAAAGAACACAGAAAGGTTCAAGGAAGAGTAGCCAAAGATATCCAATAACAAGAACTCACAACATATTGTAGAATAGGATGTCAAAAAGTTCATGATGTACCGGGATTCTGGAGTGGGTCATTGCTCAAGATTCCAACAAACTGAACTTGATTCTCCATGAAGGCTGATGAACCTAGTTTCGTTTTCTTCCGAAAAGAACAAGATGATATAGTATTGCACCATCCTCCACCCTAGATAACAATCCAATGTGCGTATAACTATTCGATCCACCACATCAAAAAAATCTAATGCAACTGTTAGTGTTAATTTTTAACACTAATTAATTTTTCCTTTTTCTTTATTTTACCCAAATTAATTTACTTTTGATATGTGAGTTTATGGTTGAGATATTTAAGGAATTGAATGATTGGATGTGTATCTAACAAGAGATTTACTTGTTGAAGAAATCCTTTCCTAGAAAATAGGATTTCTTGTTCTCTTTGTATCTCTTTATTATCTTGCAGAAACGTGGGATAAAGAAAACGTGGAAGCAAGAGAAGAAAACATGGAGAAGCAAGAGAAGAAAACCGTGGAGAAGCAAGAAGTGGAGAAGTGAAGATGAAGAGTATGACTTGAAGATCATGGATGGAACAAAGACATGGAAATAGTGGAGAACATGGATGATATTTCATCAAGTAAAAGAGGCTGCAGATAAATACCTGAGGAGAATCTGCAGATTGTAAGAGCGAACAAGCAAGCAAGATAAGTGAGAAAAACATAAGAAAGAGTTTAGAACAGATAGACAAGCAAAGATAAAGAGAGAGTGAAGAACAGTTTCTATTTTCGTTTACAAAGTTCGTTTACAAAGCAGTCTGATGTTGGCACATCAGTGACAATATTTTCATAATGATTCTAATTTCTGAATATTTCAGTTTTAGGATTGCTTTGTAAGCTATAGAGAGTTTGTAAAACTCATAGAGCTTGAGAGAAAAACCTTAGAGTGTGTCTTTTTCCAAAGAGAGTCTTTCGAAATCTCTTTGGGCTTCTGTAATTACTCATCGAAGTAATAAAGTTTTGTCCTCCACAAGTATTTTTATATCTTTGTGGATAATTTCCCACAAGTATTTTTATATACTTGTGGATAATTTCTCTATTCTTTAGGTCTTTTATTTTTATATCTTTGTGGATAATTTCCCACAAGTATTTTTATATACTTGTGGATAATTTCTCTATTCTATAGGTCTTTTTTAAAGTTCAAGTTCGCTGCTGTTTTGGTTGATGTTGTGACATTTGACACAACATTAATTTGTCTAAACTCTGTTTAGTCTTGCTGGAGATTCTACCCACCAGAACTATCAACAACAACTCTTAACAATTTATGCTAGAGGATCACCAGCTAAATGAGTTCTAATTGATCAAGAGCAATGTTGACACAATTATAGTAAACTAGTAAATCAGCAAAATTGAAAACCTCAATGTGGAGAAGCCAACTGTTAGAGCCAGATCCAACGCCCCTTCTCAAATGATATCCAGGCACACTCCCATCCAAACACACTGCAATTGCACCAAAATGAATCAACACAACTACAGAAACGAGTATAAACAATGTAAGTTCTCAATTTCATTATAAACAACAAATGGACTGACTCTTACACGCGAAATTCTCCTGCGCTTTAGATAAAGGCGTGAAAGGCACCCACTCAGAAGCTGTCGAATCTGTATTTGTATTTGGAACAGTATGCGAGGACGGAATTGGAGAGAAGACGATAAATAAAACGGAGAATGCGGCGGCGGCTGCGGCGGCGATGGTCCACTCCCGCTTCGATAATTTACGCCACCACCACCATGAAAAGCCACCGTCGGCGGCGGAGCGAGAAAGCCTATGCTGGCTAGCTGGCATTGTATTGATGGAAGCGAGAAACTGATACCAGTCAACGCCGACTGCTGGTAATGAATCTAGATCGGAGAATAGCCGGAGTTTGGTAGCTATGGGAGGTTGTACCTTCAGGTACCACCTCAAAGACGGAGAACTCCATTTTTAAGTCAAGTTGACTTTAGCTGAATTTAATTTATGAGAAATTTATTATTTCAACAAAAATTGACCAAAAAATTATAAATGATGATCTTTTTCAAGAAACCCAAATTTGCGATCTTTAATGGGTTATAATAAAGCGTTTTCATCCAGTTGAATGAATTTTTTGCAGCCCAAGCCTTTTCTATTATAAAAGTAGGTAAAATTTGCATTTTGTTTTTCTATCTAAAAGAGGCACTTTTATTAATTTTTTTAATTATTCATTTTCATTTTTGTTTATCTTTTACACGGGACATATACTCTACAGTCTACTGAATATGTAAATGATTTCAAACATGAATTACATTTATTTCCCTCAAAAAATTTTGTTTTACTTTTATTAATTTAGAGTGTTTTGGTTACTTTGAAATCCATTTTACATTACTTTATTATTTTATTTTTCAGGAAGAAAAATATATGGGAAGTCATTTAAAATCTTTTCTCCAACCAATATTCTTTTGAAAAATTTATACATAAATGCATTAGTTTTAAAAAATAATTAAATACATTTTATCTATATACAATGTTAAATTAATTATGAATTTTAAAGATGGCATTGTTATATAAACTAGATCGATTGCCCTTCATGTCAATAACCCAAAAAAAAAAAATTCCATGTTCCATAAGTAAATCAGACATCGAATTCTATACGTATATACTGCATCAATTTGTCGTCAAGTATTGCTGAATCAAAATGCATGTATATATATATATATATATATATATATATATATATATATAATATTACAATATCAAAATAAAAAAATGCTTACCTAATTAAGTGAGAAAAAATGTATACAAGTGTTTGTTTTTGTAAAAATGGATCTTTACTCAATGTAGAGTGGTGGCACACGACTAACTAAGCAACACCCACTTCAATTAAAGGAAGGCACCTAAATCCAAATTGAATATTGAAGAAAATAAATCAAAAAAATAGAGTAACAACTAAGAAGAGTTGATGCATGTTAATTATTGGCAAATAAACGTGGAAGGAGGTATGAGTTAGTTAAGACCATTATTAACCACTTCTTTTTTCTTCCAATTCTTGCAACAAATTTATGTAATATATCTTCCTTCTTTTCCTCCCTTCCACTCCTCTCTCTCTCTCTCTCTCATCAGATTCACCAAAATTCTTGAAAACATTTTTCCCCATTTTTGCTTTTGATTTGATTGTGTAAGTAATCAATCACCCATGCAATGTGGAACAATGAATCGAAGAACACTTACTATGGATTGGGATGGCCTCGGCGAAGAAGACGACGATGACATTGATCAGTTCTTCGAGACCCCGGAAAGGTCATCCTCAGCTCCTCTGGATTTGGCCTCGTCGGATTCAGACGAGGATGACTTCGAGGATAGCCGGATGTCGTTCGCTTCGACAATGTCGTCGGCCTCCATGAAAATGGGAAAATCTTCATCCGTAATGGCGGCCTACAACATGTGGATGGGCGAGCCGGGGGATATCAGGGAGCGAAGAAAGCGCCTCCTCCAAGGCATGGGCTTATCAAGCAGCAAAGACATGCTCCGTCATGCTAGTGCCAAGTTTGCACGAGCAGTTTCAAGTAAATTACACCATAAAAGTCACGATTCATCTACAGAATCAGCTCTGGAAGTAGTAAAAGTTGAATCTTCACCTGAAACGGAATCAAGAACTGGGGAGGCTTCTTCTTCTTCTTCGCCTTCACATTCACATCCACATCCACATCCACATCCAACAGTTGTTCTTGTTAGGTCCAGATCGGATGGCGATATAGAAGCATTTTCTGCAAAAACGAAACAGAGGAAAGAAGAGTTAATTGGTCCCATATCGAAACAGAGACTTACAAGAACATTGTCGGGACTGGTAGTGCCAAGCATGGGTGTGTGTCAGAACTCGAGTGGTGGTAGAAAATCTCCGGAGAAATCAAAGAACAGGTTATCGAATCAGAAAAACGATGTGCTGCAATCTGTAGCAGCAGATGGAGGATTCGGTGCATTCTTCCTGATAAAGAATTTGGACAGTGGAAAAGAGTTTATTGTTAAGGAGTACAATGAACAGGGGATGTGGAATAAGCTGAGTGATGTTCAGACAGGGAAACAGCTTACCATGGAGGAATTCGAGAAGTCCGTTGGGTATTCACCAGCTGTAAAGGAGTTGATGAGCCGTAATAATGTGGTCAATGCTCAAGATCAAGATGGAAAGAAATTCAACAATAATTCATATTTTACCAAGAGTTTCAGAAATAGCAAGAGAAAGGGGGCTGCAATTCTCAAGAACATCAAGGGAGTAGCGAGTTCAAGGATTGTATCAAGCAAAGATCACGAGCATTCTACATCGGAGGAACAGAGAGGTACTAAGGTTACATCGGAATGGGTGAAAGCTCGCCAACATGGCAAACCCTACAAAGAATTAACAGCATTGCATATGTCTCAAGAAATTCAAGCTCATAGAGGTTCAATATATACCATCAAATTCAGCTCGGATGCACGTTTTCTAGCAAGTGCAGGTGAAGATAAGGTAGTTCATGTGTGGGAAGTGCAAGAATGTGATGTTACATCAGCACGTCCAACGGATGATATGAGTTCATCGGCTCATCCGATGTCTGGCAATGTCTCAGGGCGCTCTCCACTTGCAGAGCTAACACCTATGCTCTCTGATAAAAAGAGAAATGGTAAAATCAACAGAAAAAAGGGCAACTCAATCCCTGACTATGTCGATATGCCAGAGACTGTTTTTGCTCTTTCAGAAAAACCAGTATGCACTTTCAAAGGTCACCAAGATGAAGTGTTGGACCTAGCGTGGTCGAGATCTCAGGTATGCACTTTCAAGAATTTACATACATAGTTGTGAAACTTATCTAACTATATATAATCATAAATCAGTTTCGAAACAATTGACAGAAAGTCAGATAAAACTGTGCAGCTATTGCTTTCATCGTCAATGGATAAGACTGTTAGGATGTGGGATCTGGAAACAAAGAGTTGCTTGAAGGTGTTTGCACACAATGACTACGGTGAGATGCCAAATTATATTGCAGTTACTCAATCAACAATCCCTAAGAAGTGGTATGAAAAGTCATATTATTTGCATGTATCCAAGTTTACACCTAACAAGTCTATGATATGGCAGTCACTTGCATACAGTTCAACCCAGTAGATGAAAACTACTTTATAAGCGGATCGCTTGATGCAAAGGTTCGTATTTGGAGCATACCTGATCGCCAGGTTGTCGACTGGTCAGATGCTCATGAAATGATTACAGCTGCATGCTACACTCCCGATGGCCAGGTACCCAAGAGATTACAGAGAATTCTGCAAGAAAATTTGAATTTATTTAAGACAAGACACAAAATTGCAACAAGCAACAAAAGTTTGCACTGATATCGTTTTTCATCTGTATGTGAAGGGTGCTGTAATTGGTTCTCATCAAGGGATATGCCGATTTTATAGTATTGATGGTAAGGATAGCAGCTAACTCCTGCGTATCTTATTATATATGAACCACTAATCTTGAGTGTGTTTTATAATCTAGATTGTAAATTACAACATACCATGGATATCCAGATGAAGACAAAGTCTCAAGCCAAAAAGATCCCTGGTTTCCAATCTCAATTTCAAGTAAAAAAAGTCACTGGTTTTCAGGTAATTTGCCTTCCAGGCTTCAACTCTTTGTTGTCAACAAAATTGCCAAAAAAACTAATACTTATCTATCTACAGTTTGCCCCTTGGAATCCATCCGAAGTACTTATTACTTCCACTGATTCTCGAATTCGAATCTACAACGAGGCAGAGCTCATCCAAAAATACAGAGGTGTGCATGCTTCAATCATAATATGTTCATTCAGAATTTCAATAAGTGAGAGTACCTGTAAGTTGTAACCAACCATACACTTCACCATTTGAACGCAGGATTTCGCAACACTAGCAGTCAGATTTCAGCTTCTTTCACACCAGATGGAAAACACATAATCAGTGCCAGTGAAGATTCTCAGGTCTATATATGGAAGGTGGCAGAATCCAAAAACCGAGGTGGTGGAAAGAGAAGAAGTAGAGTCACTGTCCAAGCTCACGAACATTTCCATTGTAAAGATGTAACAGTTGCAATTGCATGGCCTGGTAGTATAAAGAATGAGCCACCGATGGTAGAAATACACTCCAAAAGGCATTCAAAACGCTTAACAGCCCCACCATCAACTTCCGACAGATATCCTCAAACTCTTGAAGACATAGTTGGTGCAAGTAGCAGGAGGCATTTGCCTCCTCTGCCCAAGAAAAGTGACGGCTTGGAGAGAATTGATAGTGGTGATGAGGATTTCACTCACTCTGCTCGCATAGATCCTGGAATTGGTGTCTGTGACTCATTTCATTCATCTTCTGGCTCTATAAGTTATCGCGACTCACCTTCTATTTCAGTCACTACATCTCATTTTTGGTCCCCTTCCCGGTCTTACGTTGATAATGGAGGTCATCAAACTGTCCAAGCCACAGCATGGGGAATGGTTATTCTAACTGCAAGCTTGGAAGGTGAGATTAGGGTGTATCAAAATTTTGGGCTTCCTCGAAAAGTTAGCCGTCAAGCAAATCTTTTCAGAGATTAGCTATTGTGTGTGTTAATTTTGTACTCTCAGTAAGAAGAATGCACAAGAAATATAGTACCTTTTGAATTCAAGCTCAAGCAAAAGCATGGTTTTCATTCCACTTGCAGAACCTGCGACGTGAAAGTGCACCAGTATAAGGTCACGTACAGGTTCTTAATCATCTGCCTACATCTTATGAGCATAAGTAGAAATAATTCAGTTACATCTATAGCCCAATCAAAGTTATCTAGGAGTAAATCGTTGAAGAGATTAATCAAGCTCCTAATGGCATTCCTGAAATCATCATTCCAATACAATATTTGGAGCTAAAACTTTTAACTTCCTTACAACAATCACATTTAAGAAGTTCACATCTAAAAATTAACAGAGATAGAAATACACACAAGAACAATAACTAATTGTATTTGGTGCTGTGGATCCTCTGTATCATCTCAGCCACCTAGCAAAGAGATCTGCCACCTCAGAGTTCCCCGAGAATTTCATCTTTTGAGCAAAGTCCTCCTGAATATCGTGTCTACCAGCTTGAGAAAAGCCAGCAGAGAACTTTTTGAGATCAAGTTGAGGTGCCTTCATTCCTTTGTCCATCATTTCTTCCAAATATTTGCAGGCCTCATTCGATCTTCCCTGCCGTATAAGTCCCCCTATGAGAACCCGGTAAGAGTTCTCATCGGGACAACACCCCTTCCTCTTCATCTCCTCCCAGACAGCACAACCCATTTCATAATTTCTTGCTACAAAGTATGACTTCATGATCATGTTGTAACTGTGAATGGATGGTTCAATACAGCTTTGAATCATCTTATTATACAACTTAACTGCGTCATCAGGCATTTTTTGATTAACCATCATCTTGATCAGAGCATTATAAGTCTTCCCATCAGGTGGGCATCCTTTCTCCTTCATCTCCTTCAATAGCTGATACACCGCATCCATCTTCTTCTTATTCCCAAATCCAATCATTAAACAAGTGTACACAGCAACATCCGGCTTGCATCCAGAGTTAAGCATATCATCAAAGTAGTCCATAGCTTCCACTGTGTTACCATTTTTGGAATGATCGTTAATCAATATTGTATAGCTTCTTGCATTCGGAAGTGGACCCCTAGATTTCATCACCTCAAAAAACTTGATTGCATGTGACCTCTTTCCACCCTTCAACAACCCTTCAAGCATAATATTATGAGCAACAATATCAGGCTGAAATCCGCTATCAATCATCTCATTCCATATCCTCCCCGCTTTGTTTAGATCCCTCACCCCACACCACCCATTGAGCAAAATTGTGTATGTCTTTATATTTGGAGCGAACTTATCCAACATCTTGTCAAACAATGCCTGAGCTTCCTTCACAAGTTTTGCCCTCCCCAACGCATCCAACAAACAATTGATCGTCTCTACACCAATTTTAAGCCTATACTTCTTCATCAAATCAAAAACACCAATGGCCTTTCTCCTCTCTTTCGCAGCAGCAAAAGCTTTAATACAAATAATGAAAGTCTCCATCGAAACCAAACCATTCTCCCCCATCTCTTCAAGAATGGAAATCATTGTCTCAAACTGCCTACTCTTTCCAAGAATATCCATCATCGCATTGTAAGTCCTCGAATCATGAGCATAAACAGCCCTCTCAGAAGCCCAGCAAAAAAAACGAAACGCAGGTTTTCGAGCATGTTTAAACCTCTGCAACACTCCCAAAACTAATTCATGATTCAAATGAATCCCACATTCATCCAAAACGGCCTCCATATTCCTATCTATAGCAAACGTTTCATCGAGCACCTTACATACCCTGTCCACCTCCGTTAAATCAACAACAGATTCAGTTCCACCATAGCTCTCATCCGTACTGAAGTGCCTAAATCCATCCAAACAATATATTGAAGTGGCGGATTTTAAGCAAAGTACGGAATTTAGCGGCAAGCTTTTTGGAAGAGGAGAGAGTGGAGAGGGGTGTGGCAATATAGACGGAATTTGATGGTGAGCACAATGGACGCCACTATAAGTAAAAGAGTTAAGCAGAAAATACAGGGGCACAGAGCTACTACCAATTTGCTTTCCTTGAACCCCTCGTCCTCGTAACGCGACTTGTCGGTAACTGGGAGAGTGTACCCCGGCGCCGCCGACGAAGAAGAATCCGCCATTTGGAGTAAGGAATTTGAAAATGTGCGTAGATTTCGAAAAATGTGATGGTTTCCTTGAGTTTCTTAAATGAAAAGCCATTGAGTGGCCATTAAATAGCATGAAATTTGCAGAGAAGAAATTCTAAACTCAATTCAAATCGGAAATCCTACAAAGATCCACTTCAAGTAAGCAATTTATGCAGCAAAACTCCAAATGATTTCAAATACTGAATAATTTTAGCTTTTGTACCTTCAATTTCGTCATCAGTTCCACCGAGATCTCTTTTTCACCGACTTCAATAAGGATTTCTCCGATAACGCTTCTGATTGAGATTGAGCTCGCTGATGAACTTCAATGGCGGGGGCCAAGTTACGGGCCGGCCTCAAATTTGCCCAATTCATTTATTGGACTCAAGGTGTTCGCCCATTAAGCCAACAGACCCATCAAAGATTCGCTTCAATTTTAGTTCAGGCCCAATTAGTGGTTTTACGTTTAATCAACCTTCAAAATTTAGTCTTTGTAGTCTTTGAAAAAAAAAAAACATTAAACATCTAATAATACATAAGAGAGTATTGTACAAACTAAATATGGGCATATTACTAAATTGAATTGATTTTTAGTTATTCTTTCTTTTTTAAATTATATATATATATATATATGAGCTGGACAAAAAAAAAAAAAATCACATGTCAGCTAACAAATTTAACAGTGTGAGGTCCAAAACTTAGCTTTACCAAAAAAAAAATATATAATGTATATTAAAACACATAATATACATTAAAAATATATATATGATGTATACATATATATATTAAATTAAAAATATATATATAATGTATATATTAACACATAATGTATATTAAAAATATATAAATTAAAATATCAAATATATATGGATTAATTGGAGGATGGAATAATGAATTAAGTTATGGAAAGTGCGTGGGGATAGATAATGGTTGCATGCATGCTGCCATTCACGATGACCACTATTAAACAACTGCCCAAAAATCTTGTTATATATTTTATTTTTATCAGAACCCACTTACATAAAGGTGATCACTTCTTTAAATATAGATTAATTTTAATATACATGTATAATTAAAACATAAATTAAGGGTTTCGATTAATTAATAAATAAAGATAACTATATTTTGCCATTTCAATAATTCTGCTTTTGATATTTTATTGTACACAACTCTTTTTTTTTTTTTTTGGCTAATTTGAGTGACAAATTACAGTTATTCCTTGAATTAATGATTGCAGGAGAGTATATATACTTTTGGTGAATATGTGGAAAATAAACAAGGAAAGAAAACATAGGATGCTTCAAACTTGTCTTTCAACAAAGAGTATATAGCTTTTTGGCTTTGTTGTGGATTAAAAAGAATTCAAAAAATTTAAAGAAAAGCTAGCAAGAAGAGACTATATGAAGGATAAAATTAATCTTTAATTTCTCAAAGATAAGTAGTGTAGTAATTCAACTACTAAAAGATGGGTCCCCCCCAGCTTGTTTCTATCATCATATACAAAATCCTCAAGCTTTTCAGTCCATTTTTTCTATAGTAAATGATGTTAACGTATGTATTATATATGCTTTTAAATTTATAATACATATTTTTACGTGTATATATAATAAATCATCACTACATATATCAGTAATAATGTTGTAGAATCCGTAAATTAAAGATAAAATATAATATGAGATAAAGAATATCATATATACACTTTAAGGTCTACTACAATTTATAAATTATATATTAGAAATCGGTTAGATTAAAACATGACTTTGATCAAATTTTAAGTGAATTAATTTATATGAAAATATAATTTGTCTAGTTTAACCTCTACAACAATTACTAATTAATTGATGTGGTAGAGAGGAGTACATTTTAATCTTTTTTTTTTCACTAAAATGCATAGAAAATTGACATATAACTCTCTATATGTGTTATAAATTTCGGGATTTTCAGCCACTTAATTGGCATGACACTTTTTGCCCACTTGAAAATTCATTTTTAATTTTTTTTTCTTATCAATTTCCACATCAAAAAATCAGCAAAATAGTGTCACGACATTTGAATGGCTTGAAATATCAAAATTTACGGGTTGTACACATACACGCGCGTGATTCTCACGCTAATTTCCATGAATTTATAAATTTCAACAGAAAGATAATTAATTAAATATTTTTTTAAGTTGCATAACTAAATTCATATTTTGAATTTAGCAGAACTATTATTAGATACAAAAATGAACATTTATAAAAATTTCAATATATCTATATATAATTATAAAGAAATAAATATAAATATAAATATATATATATATATATATATATAGAGAGAGAGAGAGAGAGAGAGAGTGATGGGACAGGGAAAATGGAGAGGTGGAAATGAAGGGGGAATCAGATTCCAGGGAGGCATGATGTTATATGATTGAGGAGAGGATGGCCCAATTACCTCATCACCAATCTCCCACTTTTATTCTATTTCTTTTTTTAATCTCCTTTTTCATTTTTTTTTCTTAAATCTAATTTCTCCCAATTATAACTCAAGTATGTTAGTAGAGCTCAAAAATAAAATAATTAATACTCCCCAAAAGATAATCCATCTTTAATTTTAGTCCATCTCCAAATGATATAGTTCATATATTTTTCTTGTTAAATGTCTAATAAATTCTTATAATATATGTAATGTACAATACTCCTTAATTTTTTTTTTTATGAAAGTTCAAACACTATTAAAAGTGTGCACATATAAGTCATATTATATGATAAATAATAAGGATAACCACAAAACAAATCAAACAAGATAAGAAACATTGTACACTAACCAAAACATAACAAAAGTGTTTTTATAATTAAATTGACTAAAATATTCTTAATGAAATTGATCTCGATTTTTACATAACACATGGATTTGATACGATGTGGTGTCCATGTTTCGTGCACGATCCGTAGAACATATAAACAACACATCATATACACGGATTGTGTAATGTATGAACCACACAAACTAGACAGATTGTACAATGGACAAACGACACACTCATACGCATGGTATTTGAGTAAGGGTATTTATGTCAATTGATTAGTAAAAACATATCTCTTATATACTTTATCAGAATCAATTTTTTGTTATCTTATTTAACTATTTATATCCATTATCACTAATAATAAAATAAAGCATGAGATTAAAATAAAAGATAAACACACTCTGTATATAAGTGAATCAATTAAGTTAGTATAGATGTTACATTCAAAACGTTATGAAAAGCGAAAGCTGCTGCATGCCTTCTGTACACACAGTAAGTGTGTGTGTGGGGATTATGGGGTATAGCCATGGCAAGATCTGGCTTGGAATTCCGAGCCAAATCGTATATCATAATTATCTTCTCTTATAATTATTATATATAGTACGTAGTACTACATCTCTTTAATAATTAATTAATTAATCACTTTTATTTAAATTAATGTGTGACACCAATCTTGGGATCACGACAGTTTACTATAATAATTCCCGTAGATTACTCAATCTTACTCATCCAAGAATGAAGACAACTAACCGACAAATAATCAAATCTGCATGATTATCTCTGAATATTGCATGTGTGTCCTCCTATATATATATATATATATATATATATTAGATGGAGAGAGAGAGAGAGAGAGAGAGAGAGAGAGAGAGAGAGAGCTTTATCTTGAGGGATGAGAATAGTGACTTTATTCGATGTTGGTAGGCAGCCTTGATTCTTACAAAAGTGAAATTCCAAAGATTCCTTGTCTGCAACCTAATCAATTTTTATCTAAACTCTCTCATTTTGGCTTTAAATTGTACCACTCTCATCATGAATAATATCATTATTATTTACTTAATTCATTTTTTTGTCATATACTTATGCCCGCATGTAATTGATTCTAGTTTCATAATTATTACGATTTTTTTATTTTAGTTTCATAATTATTAGGATTTTTTAATTTATTCATATGTCTTAATTGATTATAATTTTATAATTATCATAATTTTTAATTTACTCATACGTTTTGAGAATCTATTCAATTTCAATTCAATTTTTTCCAGTTAAATTTGAATTTTTTTTTGAAAAATGTCATATGTCAAATTCTTATTAATATTTTGATTTTGGCATTCCACCAATAAGTATTTGACTTGTAATATTTTCCCGCAAAAAATTATCAATATTGAATTGAATCGGACATATTTTCAAATTATGGGACTATATTAAAAATCGTGATAATTATTTTAGCATTCTCCTATATAAATTATACTTAGTCCATTCAATCCCATTTAATTAGTACAAATTTATCTCCAAATTAATTAAATTAATGTGAGCTTGGGATTTGGATAATTATAGAAAAAAAAAGGTCTTAAAAACAAAACTTTCTATATAATAACTAAGGCGATGAGATCGATTGATATTCCAAAATATCATAAAAACTAACCAGTGGAATATTACGTTGGAATAAATTAATCATCCAAGAAGATTTTGCCTGGAATTCAAATCTCACAAAAAAACAAATCCTTAATTTGTCATATTTTTCACCCAGATAACTTAGTGGATCATAGTCATATACTTATTAACTAGTTTCAATATTTTATTCGATCAATATAGGCACCAAGTATATGTATAATAATAATGAATTAAATTGCGTACAAGTAATATATAAATTTATTAATGTTAATTCTCTAGTGTGTGACCAGATCATATTGTGTCCTATTGATTTTTCATTTCCTCACACCAAATTAAACTTCTTTTTAGCCTTCATAAATCCAAGAAATTAAAGACCACAAGTAGGTTAGTTTAACTAATTTTATTCTCAAGATGATGGGATATTTGGTAACATTTCTCAAATGAGCTTTTGAGCTTAAAAGTCCATTTACAATATTTTGGTATGTTCAGTAATTTTTTTGGGATATTCTTTTTAAAAGATATCGAGTCTACAGAAGCCCATTTTAGAAACTAGAAATAACAGCTTGAATCACATTTCCATACTTTTATTTTTAGGATTTCAAAATTTCATTTAAATTACCATATTAATTTTTTTATAATTCTTTTTTTTTTTTATATAAACAGGACATATTTGTCAAATTTGCACTTTTCAACTATTTTACCAAACATTACTTCATATGAAAAAGGGATTTTAATTTTAAAGGGTCTATTAAAAAGTTCATTCACCAAACATCATTCAAGACATATTATATATATATATATATATATATATATATATGAACTTCTATATTCTTAAACTGCTTTGCAAGAAGCACAGTTTAACACTGAAACTTCAACATATATAAAATATTTTCAAGAATCAAGCAACAACAAACTATTTTTCTGTTATTCCATTTGTTCCAAAATAAATATCATTGTAACAAAAGAAATTTATCAAAAATAAATGTTATCATAGGATTTCAAGACATATTTACCTATAATTTGCCAAAAATATACTTCATTTACTCCTACCAAATTAAATATGCTAAAGAGTATTGTTAAGAGAAGAGAAAAATACTCTCATAATAATTATACTTAGGCTAGATCAAACTTTTTGTCACATTCCTTAATCCGTATGAAAAAACTTAAAATATCGTTTATTTTGGGATGGATGATGTATATTTTAATGTTGTGTTTTGTTTCATACTATAAATATCTTATTAATTACATAATGTCCTATAAAAATCCATTGTAACTTGATCTCGAAGAGAAGAAAAGGAAAATTTAAAGAAGATACATATATTTCCATTGTCAGAAGCATGACCAAACTATCTACAGAGGAAACTGACAATCAAAAATTATCTAAGACCAAAAAACTCACACACATGAAAGATATATAGTAATACACAGAGTTTCACGCCTATCAAAAAAGCGTGCAACTAAAAATTGAAAAAAAAACAAAAGAAAAAAAAATAAAAACCCTTCTTCGACTAGTTGTCTTCATCTCTCTATCTATCTATCTCTCTCTCTAGAAACTTTTTTGGTATCTGGGACATTGAATGCTTTTTTGGGTTTTGGAAATGGAAGAAGAATGATTTTTGTATGAAATTGAGTGTGCATGGAATAGGGTGTCTTTTGAGAATCTTGTCCAATTATGTACTAAAATTCAAATATCATTCCCACATATTCTTGGAAACTATTATTGACAAATCATTGTAAAATATTCAAGTGTATATATATTATATTATATTATATAAATATATAAAGCAAAAGGGCAATAATTTATCAAACATTCGACATGGTCTGAGTGACAAGTTTTCTTGGAGAAGTGAACATACAACTAAATTCTAGGTAGATTTTCTGAGATAAATATTCAGAAATAGGTCAAAAGTGAATAGTTTGGATTTTTCTAGGCTGAAGGTACGATGTAATCTGTAGGTAATTATTAGGCATAGAAGTTTGAGCGTTCTTGATTTTTTTGAATAATATTATTACAAGGTTAATATTATAAAATAATGAAATTAATGAATGCAAAGTGCAATATATAATTGCTTAATTTGTCCTCTCATACTAATAATAAGGTACTCATGCAAGCTACTAGAAAACTAATTAATATGCCAAAAACATTAGCTACATTATGACAATTTTATGTTATACCTCCATATATATTAATGATATATATATATATATATAATATAATATATATATATATATATATATACATATTGAAGACAAAATATGATAATAAATCATGAAAAATATTTTGGATGATGGGGTTACGATAAATGTGAATCAGTGAGTCTGTTGAAAAATGAAGTTTGCTTCTTATTTTTTTCTGTATTGATGCATACAATTAATGTGTAGAAATAAAAGATAAGATACAATATTAGAAACAGAGAAAATTAGGGTATTAATAATATCAGCCACATAATATTAAGTAAATTAAATCAAAATGTCTAGACTAGTGATCTAAGTAGCTTAACACCCTTAATTAGTGATTAGTGACACATGTATCATGAATATAAATAATACAATGACAATAATGGTTTCTATCACTAAGTGTGTACATGTCTTACGTTAATTCTTTAGAATTTTTTTGTACAGTAATCCTATTTCTTGAGGAACAAAATGAAGATCATTACTTATTATTGTGCATAAATAACTCTTTATCAATTAATATTATAATACTATATATAGGTTTAGTATTGTAACTCTTGAATTGAAGTGATATTTGACACTTCAGCTCCTTGGTAGATATTTTAAGTCACTTATGAAACACACACAAACACACTCACATATGATCAATGTTTATGCTATTTAAATCAAATTAGCTACAACTAAAATTAACTCAACATCTCATATTATGTTCCAAAGTATGGTAATCTTGACTAGCTTGTAACACATTGAATAAAATGTTATCCGTACATTATGAATCATGTATCAATTGTTTCACCAAAGATCATATGAAACATCATGTGAATCACTGTTAGAAACTACATATGTCATTGATAACAATGTTGATGCAATTTTTTTTTTTAATTAATTGTCACATATTTTACACAGATTCACACAAATATGTGTATCTGTGTAGTGAACACTGCTTTTAGTGATTCACAATATATTAGTATTTTAATTAAAATAATTAGTTCATCAGCTTCATAATTACATTCTTTCACCCAAAACTATGAAATAAATCTAGTTGGCATGGACACAATGTGAACCATATTCATGTCATTTTTAGATATTAATTCTTCAAACGGAGTAAAAAGAAAAGCTGAACCTAATTTAAATATCAACTAATGGAAGACATCTTTATCATACATATATTATAAGTATGTATTTTTTTTGTATGCAGCAGCTTTTAGACATTCATGAGAAAAACAATAGATCCCCAATTTTAAATAAAATAACTACAAGAAATCACACCCATTAATTAAATTCTCTCTAAACATTCTCAGGCAGTACAGAGTAGTCATATAATAAGCTACAAATGAAAATTAATCAAAAACAAATAAATAAAAACCTACCAATTCTAGGGTTTTTTTCTTCATTGCCAACACCATACATTTTCATCTTCTCTTTGGATTTCCAATTACGACAACGGATTGCTGGTTGAAGAAGAGCTGAAACTGGAAAGATCTGTCCAATTAGTGCCTGAATTCCACTGCTCATTATTCCCTGGATTATTATTATTATTAATTCCTCCAAGCAATTGCCGATTCAGATCAGGATTTTCCTCCATTTTCACAGATGCCAACTGAGTCAACAGCGAGCTGGAAAGCTTAGGTCTCACGAGTTGACTCGTTTCACTGCCACCAAAGAACCCTTGCTCGCCGCCGTGGAACTGGTAGTTCCCCGCCGGCGACGACGGATCCAATCCGCCCATGAACGGAAACTGCTGCACCTGCTGCAGCCGCCACGGCTCAATGCCGCCACTGCCACCGCCACCGCCGCAGACGCTAGATAAGAGTGAAGCCATCCCCCCGCCGCCGCCGCCGCCGAGGAAGTCGCCTCCGCCGTGGAAGTTCACGTCACTCGCCGGAGCCGAGTAGTTGTAGCTGTCGCCGAGTTGACTCAGCGGCGAGACGAAGCGGAGCGGTGGGAACGGCGGCGTGAGGCCGAGCATGGCGGCGGCGCTGTTGGCTGAGAGGGCGCTGGTGGAGGTAGAGGTGGTCTGGCGATCGCCGCTCCTCGCCGGAGAGGACTTGGAGTTGGAGGACTTGCTCGATCGCTTATTGCGGCGACAGCCGCCGCCAACCGGCACGTTCCGCAACGCGCCGCCGCGGGTCCAGTACCGCCGGCAGGTCTTGCAGAAGTGGCGCGGCTGAGAGAGGCTGTAGTTGTTGAAGTAGCAGAACTTCGTGTTCGACGAGTCGCAACGAGGGCATTTCAGGGAGGTTTCCGGCATCGCCACGTTGGCGACGCGAGCACGCTCGGACATCGAGCCGGGCCGGATCGAGCCGCCCCCATGGGGTTGAGGAGGTGGAGGCGGCGCCGCCGCCGCCGCCTGCGGCGGTGGTGGGAGGAAATGGTTTGCACCACTGCCTCCAATTATGTGATTATGATGATTCTGTTGCTGCAAATTAATAAATCACAAAATATAAATAAAAACGAAAAAAAAAAAATGCAAGAAATTGAGAACTCGGATATTCAAAGAAATTAACACACACAAAATAAAAAAGTGGGAATATTTTTTCTTTTGCTTTATTGGCAAAGAAGCTAGCCATGGAATTAGTATATGATGATCACATCTAAGCAAAAAAGAAAATAATAATAAAGGGAAATTAAAAAAAGAAGAAGAAAAACCCTAACCTGTTGCCAGTTGGATGGATCAAGATAAGGTGGAAGAGAAGAAAAAACCATGGCTCTTGATCTTTAATTCTTTCTCTTTTGTAAAGGTTAAGAGCTCTAGTGGAGAATCACATCAACTGAAGGGTTGAGAGAGAGAGAGAGAGAGAGGAGAGATAAAGGAAGAATGAGAATATAGGAGCTAAAATAAAGCAGGGGGCTTTATGCTTGTATATATATAGATATTATGGAAATAGAGATATAATATTATATAGACATATATGAGTCATGCATTCATCGAGACAACTACACTACTAGTCATTTGTTTTCACTCTCTCTAGTTTTGTTTCATTGCTTTTTAGGGTTTTGAGAACTTCATCTTAATTTATTACTTAGCCAAGAAGCTTCTTTTTCTGGTGTCCATATTGCTCTAAATTGCATGGACAATAAACTCACTTTTTATCTCTACTATGCTGGCCTTTCTTCATTTGTGTCTTATATTCCACAATCACATATCTTATTCATATAGGTTTTAATAGTAATACATGGTGGAAGAGAATATATATCTCATTTAAACATTTCTAAGTCTGTGCAGGATACATAATTAGGGTTAATATCATTTTTAAATCTGTATTATACGTCCTTTTTTCCGATTAAAACACATGCCATATATTTTTTTTAATTTTACAACCTTCGACAACAAATTTCGGCCAAATACGCACATGTGATCAGCACATACATAGTCAGAGGATATTTATGTCAGTTTCTCTTGTAAGGCATGGGAAATTTTGGTGTTACGGTTAGTTTTCATTGGCAAAGAAACACATAAATGTTTTGTATTTATGGCTAATTTTAGGACTGATGAATAAATTAAGGTTAAAGTTGATTTTGGGGTGAATCAGTTAATCAAAGAGAAAATGACAAAATTATCCTCCAGTTGCGCATGTGAAAATCACATGTGCGCTTTTTGCCGGAATTTGCTGTTGCAAAATTGAAAAAAAAAATGTAGTATAAGTTGTGATGGGGAATAAATTAGGTTCCAAAGTGATGAAACACATATAGTACATGTTGGAAAATAATATTAACCCTATATAATGTCCTATATTCAAATCTATATAATTTATTGAGTTATTTTCATTTTAAGTCTTGTATGTAAGGTTTTTTTCCACTTTTTGATAACCAAGTATACGTTTTCCAATTTTGGTCCTGTATGTTTCAACTTTTTCCAATTTCAGTCCAGTTTTTCAATTTTGGTCCTGTATGTTTCAATTTTTTTCAATTTCAGTCCAATTTTGGTCCCAAAATCATCGATGTCACGTGAGATTTCCTGAAGGACATCCGATCAAAATTGGATTGAAATTGGAAAAAATTGAAACATACATGACCAAAATTGGAAAAACTTGACTAAAATTGGAAAAGAATGAAACATATGGGACCAAAATTGAAAAAAATTTGAAACATATAGGACCAAAATTGAAAAACGTATACTTGGTTGTTCAAAAATGAAAAAGGTCTTACATATAAGACCAGAATTGAAATTATCTTTAATTTATTAAAACTTGATTATATTAATACAGAAAAAATTAACTAAATTTCATATTTATGTTCCTAGTTAATTTACACTAAAACATGGTCTACTTCGAGTGTTTTCTTTTCAAGTCATCGATGATCGTACATGTTAAAGTAAATAAACAATTAATTAATAATTAAAATAGAAAAATGTAATAGCGCATAAAAAGGGGAAAAAAAAGGTCAGTATTGAGGAAGGTTTGCTTTTGGTGAAAATGAACAGTGTGTCGAGACCTAATGAAGCTTTTCTTCACTCTATACCCCACCCCATATTATATAGCAATAATATATTATGCTCGGATTTTATTTTATTATTGTAACACAAACGCCTTAAGGCCTTTCTGGCTTGAATAGCTAAAAAGGTTGAAGGGGAATCTATAATCATCAAAGTTTTATATCTCAGTAAAAATCTTAAGAGTTTAAATATCTTGTAAAATAATCCTATCTCAGTAAAAATCTTAAGAGTTTAAATATCTTGTAAAATAATCCTTACGCCTTTAATTTTCATCATCTTAAGATTGATTATCTTTTGGAATAAGTATATCGGCTGGAATACTTTCCTCGTGTCAATACTGTTCTTTTGAACAGTGGTCTGGAATTAGTAACAATGTCACGTACAAATTTTAAATCCTAATCCTGGGTTTGAAATGGTATCAGAGTCATGTTTAAAAAGAAAGTAGTAATGATTCTAATGAATCATTTCAAGATAAAAGATACTGGTAAAATCAGTATGACAGAGGAGTATGATATTCCTCAAAATCTAGATTTGCTAAATAAATGGATTATTCCTAAGTTAGGACCTAAAACCATTATTGTAACAATGTATTGTATTCCAATGTCTAATTAATTAATGAGACTTTTTTCTTTAACAATTTGTCTTCCCTCAACTGTAAATTTTCTCAGTTCCATTTTATTTTGTAATCTCATATTTTTATTATATGATATTATATTTAATAAAATGATTAGAAAATGAAGCATATATCGCAATTAAGTGGGCCCTCACCAGTCTCTAACTTTATTTTGCATGGGACTACTTGTACTCTATTGTGCACCTACCCATAATGCATACAATTATTTTATATATATGTTGCATCACTAATATTATTCACTTGTTGATAGAAAAAGAAATGGCTGATAATTAAGCTCATCTGGTCACACCACATATTGATCTGCTATAAATATGTTGCAATTGTCAATATATATAATCTGTTTTTTTATGCAATTTTGTAAGTTTTTTCTTTTTTTCTTTCTTTCTTTTTCTGATTCAATTTTGTCGAGTATGAAGCTAGTTATAATTTTGTTTATGTTCACCATAATTCGTAATTAAGTTTTAGAGGTGTCATTTATTGTTGATGTGGATTTTAGTTTGTGATGTGTAATTATCTAATAAAGAAAAACCCTCCAATATTAGCCAATAATATAAACCATTTACACATCAGCTATTAGGGTTCACTTCAACAAATTTAATTGGAATTTTCCAAATTATGATCACGTGATGGGCACGTGACGGAATTTCGGCTTAATTTTTCGATTTTCAGTTGATTTGGGTTGAAAATCTAGCAATGTTAGTGACTTATTTGGTGAAATTGAAAAGGGAAGTTGTTTTGGTACCATTTAATAAAAAAGTGAAAAGTTGTAGGATTGAATGTGATTATATATCTCTACAAAGATGAGATGCAATCTGAATTTTCTATTTTCTATCTTATTTTAATTTCGTGTTCTGTTGTACAAATGCGTGTAATGTATAGTTTTAATGCATTATTTACGCATGTTCCACACATGAATGAAATTGAGATATAAAATTAAATATTATGTTTATTTACAATTAGTGGATGAAGATTATCGTCTTTACTTTGTAATTATGGTAAGAAAATGATCTTGTTGTAAGAATTTTATGAAGTTTTCGAAAGTTAATTCAGTGAAAAAAAATCCCTAGTAAGGAAATATAAATTAGAAATCAATGTGTACATAATATACAGTTATTCTATATGAAAAGTCTTGTAGTATACCATTTTGTCACATTATAATATTGTATGCATATTTTATTATATTAGTATTAATTATCTATACTGTAGTAACGTTATCAACGTTTTCGTAATCAGTACTAAAATACAAAATAAAATTGTATTTTAAATTGGATGATCGAAATTAGGTACATAATGATTTATGTTGGGCCCAAAAAGATCAGACTTCAGAGTGCAGACCTCTTTATGTTGGGTCCAAAATGATCAGATATTCTTGGCCCAAAACCATGTGGACTGAATAGAAATTTGCAGACACATACCCAATAACTAGATAATTAATTTCAAAGGCACATTCCAAAGTAATTTCCATATTATGTCAAAACTAATGATTGGTACGATGGAATGAAATTGGAACTAAATATTGATTTAATATTTATACATTTAATTTATAATTATCAATTATAAAATATAATTATAATGATTATTTCATTTATTTTCTATTTTTTTGTGATATCAATCATAGGAATTAATATTATTATACCATTCTTTTCTCATCATCATTTCATTTTTGAGTTCATTCAATTTCTACCCAATTTCATTTCATCATACCAATCATGCAGTTTTAAAGACGGTTCTAAGAGAAAAAAAATTTAAAAAGTCGTTCCAAAACAATTTTCTAAATTATGCCAAACTTCCAACATAAAATGTACTGATAAAATTAAATGTGAGTAAGAAAATTTGTAATTAATTTTATATTGAAAATTCGAATTAATTGGTGTTAGAAATTGAATTTGTCACATGCAAGAAGTTAGGTTTTTTGTAGGGAAAATGCATATCTAGACTTGTAAAGGCTTTGTTCATAAATGAAGTAACCATTTCATTTTATTTTATTTTTTCAATTAGGCCTTATATATTTTTTTGAATTTCTAAATATTTAAGCTTTCTCCCAACTAATTTTGAACGTGGGCAACTTTCCATCCTAATTTACTTTCTAGATTATACAAACTCATGTTTTATAATATTATATAGAAGCTTGAGATTTTTATGAGAAGACCATAAGAAAATTCAAGTAATTTGTGTTCTAGCCTTTCTGAATTTAGGGATTTAAAGAAGAAAGAAATTAATTTAATGTTTTACGACAATTGTAACATTTGTCGCACCTAATAAAAAATATTAAATGAATATTATCGTCTCTCTACATCAAATAAAAACAGTTTCCATCTGAAAACTAAGAAAAGAGTTTACTGGTTGGTTTGTTTAATCTGAATAAGATAAACATCAAATTGATCACAAATAAAAAATTAAATACTTAGCTTGATGATCTGGGGGCAAAATTTTAGAGGCTAATTAAATGCACCTCTTTTATTATAAAATGATTGAAATTTAGTTTTATAATATCGAAAAAGTATGTTACATGAATGATGATAATGTTAATGGTTCCAATAAAGTGTAAGTAATGGTTTCAAATGTTTATGGTTAAAAAAGTAATTACATAAATCTAAAAGAAAAAATGGAAAAAAAAAAAATTCCACCAATAATTGATTTTTAAATCTTAAAAAAAAAAAACTCAGAAAATCAAATCAGACTAGCAGCATCAGGCAAACCTTGCCGGTAATCATCTCTCCGGTCCACAAAAACCGGCTTCGACCGCTTCACCGGCACGGAGGCGCGGCAGACCGGGCAGCTCGCACGTGAACACAGCCACGCGTCGACGCACGCGCCGTGAAACGCGTGCCCGCACGCGCTCAGCTGCCGGATTTCCTCTCCCTCGACAAACTCCGATAGACACACCGGGCACTGGTCCTTCCCTTCCGCCTCCGATTTTCTGTACCTGACGCCGCAAACCGGCTCCGATTTTTGTTTTTCGGAGCCGGACTCCGCCGTGGTTGCGGCGGAGCTCCGCCGGAAGGGGTTTCGAGGGCATCTCAGTGCCATGAAGAAGGTGTAGGATATCGTTGGTATAGTGATGAGTGCGACCAGGCATAGGACGGCGGTGAGCGGCGACATGTCGGAGCTGTGGGGATGCGCCGCCGAGTACGGCGGCGGAGCGGTTGAGTTGGTGGTGGTGAAATTGGGCATAGAGAGGTGGGTTGTATTATTGCTGCGATGGTGCTGTATAGACCATCTCTTTTGGATGATGCTAAAAACTAATTACTTTCGAGTACACCCACTTTTTTTTATTCTTAGTTATTAATTATATATTTATATATATTTATAAAGAGACAATTGAATCATAATACTTTATGTATAACACAGACGTATATGGTCTACTTTTGTATTTTATACAAATTGACAGATATATATATATATATTTTTTTTTTTTCTTCTGAAATTAATATTTATATTTTTTAATTTAAAAATTACTGGGTTTTTGGGTAAAAAAAATTGGACCTAATAATAAAAATAATAAATTAATGGTATGATGATTTTTTTTTTTTTGGTATTTTAATTTGAATATTTTCAATCCTTTCAAATAAAATTACATAAGAGATTGTTCATATTATTTTATTGTAGAGATTACAAGATAAACTACTAGTACAATTGTACTAGTAAAAACTAGTACAATTATTAGTCATAAAAATTGATCTTTTTTGCATTTTTATTTCAAAAGTCGTTAATCAATCTTACATAATCAAGTTCTTCTAAGAACTCGTTCTCAATTGAATTTTTTTTAAGCTATAATTTGATGTCAAGAATATTGATGTCATTCACAACTTAGACTCTCAAAAAATTAGTAATTTTCATCATATAAATAATTAAACTCAATAAATTTAACTTAGAAACTCTTACAATTTATTCTAAATGTGGTTTAATAAATACAATATATTTTACTCTATCTGTTGATTTTAATTAATTTTCAACTTTACCGATATATATCTTGATTTTGGAATGAATCTTCTTTTGTTGGAATTCATAATTATCATAAGAAATTAAGTGTAATTCATAATTTTTGTAACACTTTTTTAAACGTAATATAGAACGAAACAAGAGAAACTTGTATCATTTAAAATCATTATTTCGAATTAATGTTGCAATCTAGCTATATCAAACCTGCTCTCTTAATCTTTAATTGCAAAATTTGATACAAGATTTCATTACATGTTAATAATAAATCAATTAAGTTGAAAGAAAAAATGAAGTGGATGGCTCATGATTGATGGCTCCTGTAACAAGATGATAATTCATTGAATTTAAATTTCATGTTTTATATATTTTACTTTCATCCGAATCCAATGTATAGTTGATATAAACTTGAGTTAGTCGTAGAGAGGATATATACAAAATACATATTAATAAAACACTATAATTAAGAAAAATATAATTAAAATCGATTAAAAGACAAAAATTTGCGAGTACCCCAATCATATGTAGTGCATAAAAAATTAAAAACATGTGAACGATCAAAATAAAATGATGTGACATTGATGGGCCCACCAAAATAAATAATTGGGTTTATCAACATTATATTATTAAACAAGTGGATTCCAATTTGGCTTTAGTCACTGTCATTGTTGACTAGCAATTTAAGGTCTTCTTTGTAAGAGTTTATCGTGTCTTTATTTATTTATTTGGTATATTTGTATTCACCCACAATTGAATTCAAATTCATTTTTATTTATGAATTATAAATTATGGACTGACACATTTAAATGGATCTAATCCGTGAAATTTTTGATCTGATAAAACTGGTGGTCTCATTAAATGTATGTTTAAATTGGTCTGCACACATAATTGGATAAGGTATAATGTTAGTGGGCCTGGGCCTCAAAACAATCTGGGCTTCATTTTCGGTTGCCTTACACTGTTACTTTGTTTATAAGTTGGATGTCTAATAATTCATATATGGGCTTTGAACTATCTGTTTTGGATTTCACTGTGGATAAAGCATAATATAAATCATTTTTTTCTGAATAAGTGTAACATAAATTATTTTTAATTTTTATATCACGCAGAATGATTATTAGGTTGCAATTCTCTTAATTGCTAGTCATTAATTATGGTTCATTGATAGTCAACACAGAGCAATGAAATAGATGGTGGGTTCAATTGGAAGTATTTTTGAACTTATTACATATATGTTTATTTCTACAGGAGTTTGATACTTTATTAGTGTTAGAGTCTTTGAGTCAATATGGGTGAACACATGGGTCTGTTTTAGTTAGTCGTTTACTCGATCTTTGGGTTTCTTCTTATTTTTAGTCGCAGTCAATAATTCCTAATTTATAGGAACAAATTTGTTATTTGACTTGTTCTATGTTTGTTAGGAGAATATCAGATTTTACGAAGTCAGTATATCTTTTATTCATTGTAATGGCTATATAAGCCTCATTTTATGTTTCAATGAAAGTATGTGGAATTCATCCAAGTTTCTGAGTTATTCTGCATTAAGGCTCTTTGATATTTAACATCTGGTATCAGAGCCCTTGAAAGGGGGTCTGATCGTGTGAGAGGGAAACACTTGTGAGGAATAGAGTGAAACACAAGTGTTGAGAGAGTGTGCTAAGATGGCTGCAGAATCGAGCAATTTTGCACAACCATGCGTTCCCAAATTTGATGGGGACTATGATCATTGGAGTCTATTAATGGAGAATTTGCTTCGATCAAAGGAGTATTGGAGTGTGGTTCAAACTGGATTCACAGAGCCAAAAGATAGATAAACACTACCAGCTGCACATCAGAAAGCCCTAGATTGTCAGACTGAAAGATTTAAAGGCAAAAAATTATCTCTTTCAGTCTATTGATAAATCTGTACTTAAAACAATCACTCAGAAGGAGATGACAAAAAAACTTTGGGATTCGATGAAGTTTAAGTATCAGGGTAACGCTAGGGTCCGACGTGCACAACTTCAAAGACTTCGTAGAAACTTTGAGATTTTAGAGATGAAGACGGGTGAGTCAATTACTGACTATTTTGGAAGAGTGATGATCGCTGCCAACGATATGAGAAATTGTGGTGAAGAAATGCCCGAAGTAAAGATTGTGGAGAAGATTCTACATACCCTCACATACAACTTTAACTATGCTGTGTGTTCAATTGAAGAATCAAAGGACATCGACCAACTCACGGTTGATGAATTACAGAGTTCCTTACTGGTTCATGAGCAGAAGGTTAGAAGAATGAGAGATGATGAACAAGTACTCAAAGTTGAACATGAGAACTCAAACTCACGTGGCAGAGGAAGAGGAGCTGTGAGGGGCAGCAGAGGATTTAGAGGTAGAGGTAGGGGGAGTCTTCGACAAGGCAACCATAGAGTGTTTTAAATGTCATAAACTAGGACACTTCCAATACAAGTGTCCAAGCGGGGAGAAGACAACAAATTACGTGGAGTTTGACGAGAATGAAGAACTTTTGTTGATGGCTCATGTTGATCTCAACACTACAACAAAAGAAGACATTTGGTTTCTTGATTTTGGGTGTTCCAACCATATGTCAGGAACTAAAGAGTGGTTCGTGGATCTTGATATAAGCTTTCGGCACACAGTGAGGTTGGGAAATAATTCAAGGATGCAAGTGATGGGAAAGGGTAATGTCAGATTTGAGGTCGAAGGCATGACTCAAACAATAACTGATGTATTCTTCATTCCTGATCTTACAAACAATTTACTAAACATTGGTCAATTGCAAGAGAAATGGTTGACTATTTTGATTAAAGAAGATGCTTGCAAAATATATCATCCACAAAGAGGTATTATTGTGCATACTAAAATGACTACCAATAGGATGTTTGTTCTCCTTGCTCACATGAAGCCACATTCACCAAAGTGTTTTAAAATTGAAGAAGATGATGCAATAAACTTGTGGCACCATAGATACGGTCATCTAAACAATAAGAATCTTCAAACCATGCAATATAGACAATTTGTGAAAAGGTTGCCACAGTTCAATTGAGCAAACAAAATGTGTGGGGTGTGCAATATTGAAAAGCAGCATAGAGAAGTCATGCCAAAGAAAAGTCATTAGAGGGCATCAGAAAAATTACAGCTAGTTCATGCAGATTTATGTGGTCCTATCACACCTATGTCGAATAGCGGAAAGAGGTATCTTCTAGTCTTTATTGATGACTTTAGCCAAAAGATATGGATATACTTCTTAGTTAAAAAAAACGAGACATTTGCTATGTTTAAAATTTTTTAAAATGCTACTGAGAAAGAGATTGGGAAATCTATATGTTGTCTTCAAACTGACAAGGGATGTAAATTCACCTCGCATGAGTTCAATACATTATGTAAAGAACATGAGATTAAAAGACAACTTACTACTTTCTATACTCCGCATCAAAATGGGGTAGCTGAGCGTCGAAATCGTACTATCATGAATATAGTTCGATGTCTATTGATAGAGAATGAGATGTCAAAGGCTTTCTGGCCCGAGGCAGCAAGATGGACGGCTCATATTTTGAATAGAAGCATGACAACAACTGTAAATGATATGGTACCCGAGGAGCGTTGGAGCGGCATAAAACCAAGTGTCAAATACTTTAGAATGTTTGGATGCATTGGCCATGTTCACATCCCAGACCAGAAGAGACTAAAGCTTGATGATAGAAGCCACAAATGTATTTTTCTTGGAGTAAGTGAAGAATCAAAGGCGTATCGACGATATGATCCTAAAACAAAGAAAGTAATCACTATCCGGGATGTTATTTTTTAAGAAAATGAGAAATGGAATTGGGGAATGAGGTCAGAGGAAGCAAAGCTTGATGATCTAGATTGGAGAGATGGAAACAATGATGGAGTAAGTGAAAATGACGAAGATGAGACATTGGAGAATCCATTGGAGACGAATCATGAACCAGAAAATTCATTAGAACAAAATTCATCAGAAAAGAGAATTCAAAAAGCACCTGCATATCTACAGGACTACGTAAGTGGAGAAGGATTATCAGAGGAAGAAAGTGACAAGACTCTGACATTATGCACGTCTCACGAAGATCCAACTTGTTATGAGGAGGTTGTCCTAGAAAAAAAATGGAAGGATGCTATGAAAATTGAGATGAAAGCGATTGAGATAAACAAAACCTAGGAACTTGTATGTCTGCCAATTGGAGCAAAAAAGATTGGAGTCAAATGGGTTTTTAAGACCAAGTTGAATGAAAGTGGAGATGTTAAGAAATACAAGGCCCGATTAGTTGCAAAAGGATATGCGCAAAAAGAAGGCATCGATTATAATTAAGTTTTTGCTCCAGTTGCACGGTGGGACACAATATAAAATGATGTTAGCCGCAGCTACTCAAAGAGGTTGGACCGTGTATCAACTTGACGTAAAAAGTGCTTTCCTCTACGGAGAATTGAAAGAGGTGGTATACGTCAAACAACCGAAGGGATACATCAAAGAAGGAGAGAAAAACAAAGTATATAGGCTTAATAAAGCTCTATATGGATTAAAATAGGATCCTAGGGCTTGGTTTAGTCGAACTAAAAGCTATTTTCTTGCAGAAGGGTTCGATAAAAGTAGTCATGATCATATCTTATTCATCAAAAGAAAGGAAGATGACAAGTTATTAGTAGTAAGTCTATATGTTGATGATTTAATATATGCTGGAAATGATATAGATATGTGCGAAAAATTCAAGAATTCCATGAAGCTTGAATTTGAGATGTCTGATCTTGGAAGCATGAAATACTTCTTGAGAGTGGAGGTCCAGCATAGTACGAAAGGAATTTTCCTATGTCAAAAGAAATATGCAAAAGAAGTTTTAGAGAGATTCAAGATGTGGAACTGCAACCCTGTAAAGAATCCAATAGTTCCTGGAACAAAGCTGTCTAAAGTGGGTGGTGGTGCAGATATTGACGCAACAACTTACAAGTAGCTCGTAGGGAGTCTGATGTACTTGACGGTGACGAGGCTGGATATGATGTATGTTGTGTGTCTTATCAGCAGATGAGTAAGTCTCTTGTGAGACCGTCTCACGAAATTTTAATGCATTGCGTAAGACGGGTCAACCCACAACCCATTTACCCACCACTTAAATCCTACAATTCACATGTTGTTTGTGGTTGATAGGGCTCCGTCTCACGAAAACTATCCGTGAGACCGTCTCACATGAGTTTTTGTGTCAGCAGATTTAGTCTAAACCGAAGGAAGAGCATATGCAGGCAGCAAAAAGGGTGTTCAGGTATTTGAAAGGAATATTTGATTTTGGTCTGTTTTATAAGAGGGGAGTTGGCAGTGAGTTGAAAGCATACACTGATAGTGATTATGCTGGAGATATTGATGATAGAAAGAGCACGTTCGGATATGATTTCTTAATGAGTGAAGCTGCAATATATTGGAGTTAAAGAAAGCAGACAATAGTTACTTTGTCTTCGACAGAGGCTGAGTATGTTGCTGCAGCAACTTGTGCATGTCAGTGTGTTTGGGTGAAGACAGTGCTCAATAAAATCAGTTTTTCTGAATGTAAGCGTGTTGAGATTATGTGTGATAATAGTTCCTCCATTAAACTTTAAAAAAATCCAATTATGCATAGAAGAACTAAGCACATAGATGTAAGGTATCACTTCCTGCGTGATCTTACTAATGAAGGAGTTGTGAAGTTAGTATTCTGTGAAACACAAAACCAAATTGCAAACGTGATGACGAAGCTTGTGAAGCTAGAGACATTTGTGAAACTTCGGCAACTTCTTGGTGTTCGAGCTATGACATATTAAACTGGATGCTTGCTAGCATTTCAGTTTAGGAGAGGAATTTGTTGAGTCTTAGAGTCAATATGGGTGAACACATGGGTCTGTTTTAGTTAGTCGTTTACTCAATCTTTGGGTTTCTTCTTATTTTTAGTCGTAGTCAATAATTCCTAATTTATAGGAATAAATTTGTTATTTGACATGTTCTATGTTTGTTAGGAGAATATCAGATTTCACGAAGTCAGTATATCTTTTATTCATTGTAATGACTATATAAGCCTCATTTTATGTTTCAATGAAAGCATGTGGAATTCATCCAAATTTCTGAGTTATTCTGCATTAAGGCTCTTTGATATTTAACAATTAGATGTTGGATTAAAAGAATTTTTTTTTTTTTGAATCTTATATAAGACATAATTGACATGAGGTGGCTGGTTAAGGATACAGTGACTATTCATGGATTCATTTTATGTTTTCGTGTATTCAAGTTATTCATTTTATTTAATTATTATATACATGAAAAGAAGTGTTTATGGATATAGATTCAACAATTCCAAGCATACTAGAGCAATGTGTCCAATACCAAGTTCATATTTTTGAACAAAATTCATATATAGTATCAAAAAATATTTTAAAAGAAAATTCATATATAATATCAAAACATATTTAATTTCCAGTTAAAGAAGGGGAAGGCGCAGATGAAAAGAATTGAATTAGCCCAGACTGCCTCATCAGTAGCCGTTCATTGTAGATCCAACGGCGGTCGGGGGTTATTGAATCCTCTCAAATCTTAAAATATTTAAGGGTAGTATAGTGAATTCGCATATATTATGTATTAAAAAATAATAGAAATATCAGCAGGTGCAGCATCGCAGAACACTCAAAGTTTTGGGTGAGATAATTTCACGGATCCTATTTCATGAGAAGGGTTGGGTCAAACATAAAAAATTATGTAATATTTTTATATATATTAGATAATATTTTTCTATATATTAGGTAATACTTTGTATTATAAGATGTGTTTTGAATTGAGTTGGACTATAAGAAAATATGTATTACTTTTATGTGTATCAAATAATATTCTATGTAAATCAGGTAATACTTCTAAATCATAGGATACATGACCCGAATCGGGTCGGATCGAGTCACTCAAAAAACATGCGGATCCTAAGTTGTTCAGGTGTTTTTCTCTCTCGTGCAACATGTAATATTTTTATGTATATTAGATAATATTTTTCTAATATCATGTAATACTTTTGTATTGTACCTATAGGCTTTGCCTAATGGTAGGTACATCTCTCACTCGAGCAAGGTATTGGGTTCGAGTCCCCCTACCCCCAATTTTAATTAAAAAAAAATATAATACTTTTGTATTATGTATATATACTACATAATATTACATAATATAATATAAAAGTATTACCTGATATATAGAAAAGTATTATCTAATACACATAAAAATATTACCTAATTTATGATGTCTCTTAGACTAATATTGTCTTCTTCTTTTTTTTATTCTTTAATTTTTTTGGATGCTCAAAACCTTCTCAAAACTATTTATTTGTTGTATTAATGGTAGGTTATATTCATGCATTTAATATCTTCCAATTACCACTTTTCATCTTGATAGATCTAGAAATTTTTTCTATATTTATTTTGAATTTAAAATAATTTCTGTAAATTTGGAGTTGGGATTCAAGAGGATTTTGTATGTATGATTATGAAAAAATGGAAAAAGTGAATATTTTATTGGGAATCGTAGAAAAATTAGAAAAAATATGGTTGTGTTGTATGATTTTACAAATCTTTATTCAAATATGGATTGAACTAAACGCATCCAAAATTCGAATGAATCAAATCCAATCCAAACATCTCGTTGGTGAATGTCTAACTCTAGAATCTTTTGAAGGATGTCCGTACTCCATGGATCTAAAATCTTCTAGGAGGTGTACAAGGTTGGTCGGTTCTCGATGCATGAAACGAAGGCTCAACCACATGCTTATAGTAGATAATGTTTGTGGTTGATATAAAATGTTAATTTTCTTTATTTATACGTAGTTGCATCTTTCTTTTACTTAGCATTAAGTTTCTCAATTTGTACTATCAACATCATGAAGATCATTTTCGTCGGATGCAAGATCAATTATGGAGATATTTAATCTTTATAAATGAATATATGTGTAAAAGAGTTGTATAGACCTAATATCATTATTCCAATTATTAAAAATAAAAAATTCAATATAAAATGTCTGCAAGTCATGTAAAATTAGCACCAACATTATAATCTTATTCATAGCTTGTAACTCATTATCATTATAATATCTTTATATATTTAAAAATAAGACCAAAAGTGTCACATGACATTTATACAATGCTTGCACATTAAATTCTCTTATTAAGTGTTTTTTTCTCTTATTTTTTAGATAAATTTTATTTTAATTTGACAAATTAAATTTATAATAACTAGAATTTTAAAGTTAAATAATGAGGATATTTAATGATATTGATTTAATTATGTTGATAATAGACATTAGTAAATAATATATGAATTTAAATTAAATTTCTTAAAATAACACATGGTAGATTCAAATATAGAAATCATTTATAAATATCAAAATTGTTTAATTTAATTTTATGAGAGGAAAATATAAAAAATTAAAAATTAAAATAAAAGTGAGCTGATTAAGAATGATTATTCACTTATTATAAATGAAATTAAACACGTTTTGTTAATATATGTTTTATTTATATTTTGTCTTATATAAATTATATACATTGTTTTAATTTTATTAAATTAAATTTAGTTTTTTTACTCCCCTATATTATAGGGCCATATACTAACTTGTAACTCATTATCATTATAATATATATATATATATATATATATATATATATATATATAGTAATGATAAGGAACCATCATTAGATTTCTTATGGAGTCAATCTGGCTTATGTGGCAACACACGTATATCTTAAGTTCTGTGATATTCTACTTACCGTGATATTCTTTTCTACGTAATTATTTTTTCTTTTTATACGCTTATATTTCATTTTTTCTTTTCTTACATAATTTTTTTTCTTTTTTCTTTTTTTTACACACGTAATTTTTTTTTTTTGCTTTTTTTTTTTTGTTTTTTACGTACATAATTTCTTTTGGATTTTTTTTTTTTACCTAACTTAATTTTGTCCATCATTCTTTCTTATCTTATTCCATTTTTAAATAAACTTTTTTTCTTATCCATCTCAATTTCTTTCTTATTCTATACCATTCTTTCTTATTTTATCCCATTTTTAGATAAAAAAAAAATTATTCATGTCAATTTTTTTCTTATTCTATATCATTCCTTAATTTTTTTTTTCAAATTCATCATTTTGTCTTAGTAAATTTTCTTATTCTATATCATTTTTAAATTTTTTGTTTTCAAACTCATCTCATTCTTTCTCAATAAATTATCAATTTCTTTTCTTCTCTTTTAGTTGCCATTAATATCAATAGTACTTTGGAAATATTTTTCTTTAATTGTACCTAAGATTAGAAATTGTGTAAAAGTTTCATATACTTGTAGATTTTGATGAGTAATCTCAACCATCTATTTTTTTGAAATTGTAGATAAGTTTAGAACTTGTCTAAAAAATTGTTTAAAAGTTCTTATAAAAAAATTTATGGAGTAATCTCAACCATCTATTTTTTAATTCTAATTATTCACAATGCATAAGAAGGTGACCAGAATATTTATAAATGATTCGAATCCAAACATTCTTATCGGTTGTTCTTGCATAAATAAAAAAAAAACCTATCAAATGTCAAAATAAATAGAGGAAAAAGAAAAAACAAACCATAATGAATTCTACATAACTTAATTGTCTATTTAAAAATTAGAAAATACTCCTTACTTGTGCAATGTTGTTAGAACCTATAAAAAATCATGAATATTAATTATTAAAAAAGAAAAAAAAATGTTATAATAAAAAAAAATTGTAAAAAAGAAGAATTGTGGTAATAGAAAAATCACATTTTCTTATCCAAATCTGCATAAAAATCAATGTAGAGTAGTAAACCGCCTCAAAGACAAATGTAAGCTGAAAACATATATTAAAATTCATGAAATCACTTAAATTATATCCTTTTTTACCTTAATTATTCACACATATTTTCCACCTATCAATGAGCTAATCTTACTTATCTGGCAATACAATTTTTTTTTTCTTTTCTTACGTAATTAAATTTACCGCGTATCAATCATTCTTATTTTCTTACCTGATATCCCACTTTCTTTCTTTGTTATCTCTTTTTTATTTCCATAAAAATTCATGTGAAACGGTCTCACGGATAGTTATTGTGAGATGGAGTCCATCACCCACAAACAATATGTGAATTGTAAGATTTAAATTGTAAATGATTGGATTGTGAATTGATCTATCTGAAGCAATGCAATAAAAATTTGTGAGACGATCCCACAAGAGACTCACTCCTTTTTTTTTCTTATTTAACTAAATGTCTTTCTTATTACTCTACTTTCACACGTCTTTTACAAACTATCTCATTCTTTCTTATTTTTTTTGTTGTTCATCTAAATTTCTTTTTTATTCTATTTTCACTTCTTTCTTAATATTCTATTTTCACACGTGTCTTTTGGAAATTATCTCATTCTCTTTTTTTTTATTCATTTAAATTTCTTTTTTATTCTATTTTCACACTTGTCTTTTGCAACTATCTCATTCTTTCTTATTTTTTCTATTTCATTTAAATTTCTTTCTTATTCTATTTTCACACGTGTCTTTTGCAAACTATTAAATATACTAACAGTAAATTGTCAAGTTAATTGTTTTCCTATGTTTAACATTAAATATCATGCTAATAGTAAATTGTAAAGTTTTTTTCCTATGTTTAACATTAAATATACTAAAAGTAAATTGTCAAAAAAAATTCTTCTCCCTTAGTTGTCATAAATATCAATAGTACTTAAAAAGTATGTGCTAAAACATATATTTTTAATTGTACATAATTTTAGAAATATTAATATCAACCATCTATTTTTTAATTATAGATCAATTTAGAATTTAGTTTAGAAATTTAATGCACTTTTAGATCCTTATAGAATCCTTATAGAATATTCTTAACAAGATGACAAGAATATTTATAAATCATTCAAATTCAAACATTATTATAAATTGTAAACCATTCAAATATTCTTATTTGTTGTTCTTGGAATAAATAAATAAACTATCAAATATCAAAATAAATAAAAGAAAAATAAACCATAGTAAAAATGATCAAACCATAATCAAAATCAAATAGTTAGTAAAAAAGAAAAAAATGTTATGATAGAAAAATATTTATACAACAGTTATTAGAAAATAGATAATTGAGATTACTCTACAACGATTTACAATAAATTTTAAACAATTTCCAAAGCTACATATATTTAAAAAAATATGTCTTATCAAATATTTTTCCAAGTACTACTGATGTTAGTGACAATTAATAGAGAAGAAAAGAGATATTACAATTAATAGAGAAGAAAAGAACTTTGACAATTTAAAAAAGTAAGTTTTAGCATATATTTTTCCACTTATTGTTGATGTTAATGACAATTAATAGAGAATGAAAAGAGATATTACAATTAATAGAGAAGAAAAGAACTTGACAATTTAAAAAAGTAAGTTTTAGTAGATATTTTTTCAATTATTATTGATGTCAATGACAATTAATAGAGAAGAAAAGAATTTGACAATTTAGCATTAGTATTAATGGTAAACAGAGAAAAACAAAGGAAAAAGGAAAGAAAATGGAGGTATAATAATTAGAATGAATATGAAAGAAATTGAGATATTAATGACAACCAAGAGATAAGAAAAAAATGAACAAATTTACTATTAGTACTAATAGTAAATAGAGAAAATCAAAGAAACAGAGAAAAAAAAAAGAGGCACGATGAGATGAGTTTGCCAAAACACGTGTGGAGATAGAATAAGAAATAAATTCAGATTAATAAGTGAAAAAAAAAGTAAAAAATGAAAGAAAATTAGATAAAATAAAATGGATTGCTACACGATAAATGATTTATTGACGTATGTCATATAAACAAGATTGGCTCCATAAGTAACCCAACTATGAGTTCTGTTGGAAATTGGAAGAGAAGATTGGTTTTGACCAATTTTTGACCAAATTTTAATGTTGATTCCATTTTAAATAAATGGAAATAAGTTGCTAAATCGGAATCTACGTTTCGTGTAGATGAATGTAGTGTATTTACTTTCGAATTTTCAATTTCGGGTGAATGAGAAATTAATACACAAAGTTGGCAACTTGGATCCTTCTTGTGAAGGAAAATGGGAGAAAAGTGAAGTTGTCCCACATAGGAAAAATGGAAGGAAAAGTTTCACTTTATTAATAGGAGCACATGTATAAGAAATAATCATGTGTGCTTCCTTATGGTGGAACCTAGTGCCATTTTTTGGACCTAGTTGGCTAAGCACTCACGCACCATCCGAACCGCACAAGACATCATCACACTCGGGTTGGGTCCGGACCGAACCAAGTTGGATTCGGACCAGGTCGCGGGTCGGGTCGGGTCGGGCCAAGTGGTGTGACCCTTGGGTGTGAAAGGGTGTCACCAAGTGGTGTGACCCTTGGGTCCAAATGGCTTGACCCTTGGGAAGAGGTGTGAATACACCTTTTGGATCCAAGGGTGGTGTCCATTGTGGGAAAGGATATATCTCCTTACTCCTATTTAGGAGGCCCCCATTTCATTTCATTTCATTCGAACATTCAGATTTCCAACGTTCATTCAGAAAATCACGCATAGTCAATTTTAAGAAAGTCTCGAGTATCGAGTAAGTTCGCCGATAGCTTTTGGGTTGTTGTGCTATAATCCTTAAGTTTGAAGTCGTTGTATCTTGGGGACGATTGCCGTTAACCGTGAGCACTTGGATACGGGGCAATATCGTCTTACGGAGAAAGAGCCTAGCTCTTGCCTCGACTTAACCCCGTTGTTGTGCATCTTTTCAATACGCCTAACCACCTAATTATCCAACAGCGTAAGACGATATCTTGTGTATTGAAGAGATGACATCCACATCTTCCGCACCAGTTTTCGCCGAGAAACCGCCAAAGTTTGATGGAAGTGAGTTCAAAAGGTGGCAACAGAAGATGTTGTTCTACCTGACGACCCTCGGTCTTGCAAGGTTCATCCAAGAAGACCCGCCTACAGTGGCCAATGATGAAACAGACCAACAAATGCGCACCGCACTAGATGCATGGAATCACAGCGACTTCTTATGTAAGAACTATATTCTGAATGGGCTAGAAGACTCCCTATATAACGTCTATGCGGTTACTAAGACCTCAAAAGAGTTATGGGAATCTCTGGAGAAGAAGTACAAGACGGAGGACGCCGGAATGAAAAAGTTCATTGTCGGCAAGTTCTTGGATTTCAAAATGGTCGATACAAAGACTGTTTTGGACCAAGTTCGGGAGTTGCAACTAATCCTACATGACATACATGCTGAGGGTATACAACTCAGTGAATCTTTTCAAGTAGCTGCTATTATTGAGAAGCTACCGCCTCTGTGGAAAGATTTCAAGAACTACCTTAAGCACAAGAGAAAGGAAATGGGGCTTGAGGACCTGATTGTGAGACTAAGGATCGAGGAAGACAATCGGAAATCCGAAGTCAAGAGCAGCAGGGCATCAATGGAGGCAAAAGTGAACCTGGCCGAAACGCGTCCTAGCAACAAGAGGAAAGGGTCGGGCAACTCTCGGTCTAAACAGGAACCTAAGAAGAAAGTCAAAGGGAACTGCTACAACTGTGGAAAGCCTGGACACTTTGCTAGAGAATGGCGACAACCCAAGAAGGGCAATCAAGGTCAAGCCAACCTTGCTGAGGAAGATGTACCTGTAAACATGGCGGAGCTCGACCTATCAGCTGTCGTATTTGAAGCCAACTTGGTGGACAATCCGAGAGATTGGTGGGTGGATACTGGAGCTACGCGTCATATATGCTCCGACAGGGAGATGTTCTCAACCTACATGCCAATCACTGGCAGGAAGCTGTACATGGAAAATTCAGCAACCTCCAACGTGACTGGATTAGGAAGAGTGGTACTCAAGATGACCTTAGGGAAGGAGCTGACGCTCGTGGATGTTCTGCATGTCCCAGACATTCGCAAGAATCTAGTTTCTGGCTCGCTGTTGAGCAAAGCCGGATTTAGATTAGTGTTTGAGGCCGGAAAATTTGTACTGACCAAGACTGGTCTATTTGTTGGAAAGGGCTACCTTGAAAAGGGGCTCTTTAAGTTGAATGTAATGACTGTACACCGCGATATTAAGCGGACCAATGATAATAAAGTAATTAATTCATCTTACTTGATTGAGAGTTCTAATTTATGGCATGATAGATTAGGACATGTAAATTTAAACAAATTGCGAAAGCTCGTAAGATTGAATTTATTGCCTGAAATGGAAATGAATTCACAAAATAAGTGTGAAGTATGTGTTGAGGCAAAAATGACCAAAACACCTTTCCATTCAGTGGAACGAAGTACTGAACCTCTAGAGTTGATCCATACAGACATATGTGATCTAAAATTTGTGCAGACTAGAGGGGGTAATAAGTACTTTATTACGTTCATAGATGACTGCACAAGGTACTCTTATGTGTATCTTTTGAAAGCAAAAGAGGAAGCTCTTGAGGCCTTCAAAAATTATAAGAGTGAGGTTGAGAATCAACTCAACAAAAGAATCAAAATGATTCGTAGTGACAGAGGTGGGGAGTATGTAGCTCCGTTTGAAGAGTTCTGTTCTGAACATGGGATTATTCACCAAACTACGGCTCCATATTCACCTCAGTCAAATGGCGTTGCAGAACGCAAGAATAGATCTCTAAAGGAGATGATGAATGCAATGTTGCTAAGTTCTGGCTTACCCTAGAACATGTAGGGAGAAGCCGTGCTTTCAGCAAATCACATTCTGAATAAATTACCTCACAAGAAAAGAGACAAGACTCCGTATGAGTCATGGAAAGGAAGGAAGCCTTCTTACCATTACCTGAAAGTGTGGGGGTGCCTAGCAAAGGTAGAAGTACCTAAGCCTAAACAGGTGAAGATAGGACCCAAGACTGTTGATTGCATATTCATTGGATATGCTTATCACAGCAGTGCATATCGATTCTTGGTACACAAATCAGAAATTCCTGACATGACTGAAGGAATGACCATAGAGTCGAGAAATGCAATATTCTTTGAGAACGTTTTTCCGAAAAAAGAAAGGAAAGAGATTAGTTCTAACAAGAGAACTTATGAAGCTGGTCAAAATCATTCTCAAGAGGAAAATGAACCGAGACGCAGCAAGAGACCAAGAGTGACAAAGTCATTCGGTCCTGATTTTCTAACTTACATGTTAGAAACTGAACCCGTGACAATTCAAGAAGCACTGTCCAGCCCAGATGCTCCTCTCTGGAATGAAGCTATCAATAGTGAAATTGAGTCCATCATGCAAAATCATACGTGGGAGTTAGTTGATCTTCCACCGGGGTGCAAACCTTTAAGATGCAAGTGGATCCTTAAAAGAAAATATAAGGCTGATGGATCAATCGATAAATACAAAGCTCGATTGGTAGCAAAGGGGTTCAAACAAAAGGAAGGATATGATTTCTTTGACACTTACTCACCTGTCACAAGAATCACATTCATTCGAGTGCTAATAGCTATTGCAGCGCTGCACAATCTTGAAATACATCAGATGGATGTAAAGACAGCTTTCCTAAATGGGGAACTGGACGAGGAGATTTATATGGAACAACCCGAGGGGTTTGTAGCACTCGGACAAGAGAATAAAGTATGCAAACTTGTCAAATCACTGTATGGGCTGAAACAAGCACCTAAGCAATGGCATGAGAAATTTGACAAAACGATGATATTAAATGGGTTCAAAATCAATGAGTGTGACAAATGTGTATACATTAAAGAAACACAAAATAATTTTGTGATTGTCTGTCTTTATGTAGACGACATGTTGATCATGGGTAACAACCGTGATGCAATTGTGAAAACTAAGAATATGTTAAAGAGTAACTTTGACATGAAGGATATGGGTTTGGCAGATATCATACTAGGAATAAAGATTTCTAGGACATCTGAAGGAATTGTCTTATCACAATCTCATTACGTCGAGAACGTGCTTAAGAAATTCGAGGCTTGGGACTTACCTCCGGCTAAAACTCCGGTTGATCTAAGTCTGCATTTAGCCAAAAATAAAGGTGACCCAGTATCTCAACTGAAATATGCAAGAGTCATTGGTAGCTTGATGTATCTCACAAACTGTACACGCCCCGACATTGCATACTCAGTTAGCAAACTTAGTAGATTCACGAGTAATCCAGGGTCAGACCACTGGATAGCTTTGACAAGGGTCCTAAGGTATCTAAAACATACCATGAACCATGGTATACTTTATACGAAATATCCTGCTGTATTAGAGGGATACAGCGATGCAAATTGGATATCAGATTCGACTGACTCCAAGTCCACAAGTGGATACGTATTCACTATAGGTGGAGGAGCAGTGTCCTGGAAATCTTCTAAGCAAACGTGCATAGCTCGATCCACGATGGAGTCTGAGTTTATTGCGCTAGATAAAGCCGGTGAAGAAGCCGAGTGGCTTAGGAATTTCTTAGAAGACATTCCGTGTTGGATTAAACATGTGCCTCCAGTGATAATACATTGCGACAGTATGTCGGCAATTGGGAGGGCACAGAGTAGTATGTACAATGGTAAGTCTCGTCATATTCGTCGGAGACATAATACCGTGAGACAACTGATCTCTGGTGGTATAATTTCCATTGACTATGTGAAGTCTAAGGAAAATATTGCGGATCCGTTAACAAAAGGTATTAACAGAGATCAGATGTATAGTGCAGTGAAGGGAATGGGGTTGAAAAACCACACATTACAGACGTCATAGTGGTAACTCAACCATGAAGCGTGGAGGATCCCACAAACTTGGTTCAATGAGACAACTAAGCTATGATCTAAGTCTAGATATGCACTTGGAATTTATCCAATGCTCCATTCTTGAGGCTGCCCCAAGTGCAGAACCTGTGCAGTGTGGTAAGGGTAAGCATTTCAAATGCTTTTAATGATTCCTATAGCCTTTAAAGGTGGGGTATGACAGGATACTCTTTATGGGAGATCACCTATATGAGTGAGAAGTGTGGCCGCTTTAACTCCAAAGAATGAAGAACACTCATGAATCCAAGATATGGTCCATGGCCGAAACGGACACAACGTGAGAATTGAAAGATATCAGAACTATCGTTGTGTGGGTATTATTGTCTTGGTATACACAAACGGCGGAGGGGTTCAAGGCATCACGTCCACCAAATCGCCAGTATATCCGATAGTATTCCACTAGGGAAGATTCAAAGCCGGAAGCTATCTATCCTGATGCAACAATGGTTCGTCGGGACTTTCTTATGTGTCTGCATTTATGCATGCATTAATTTCATCATTCATGTGGGGGATTGTTGGAAATTGGAAGAGAATATTGGTTTTGACCAATTTTTGACCAAATTTTAATGTTGATTCCATTTTAAATAAATGGAAATAAGTTACTAAATCGGAATCTACGTTTCGTGTAGATGAATGTAGTGTATTTACTTTCGAATTTCCAATTTCGGGTGAATGAGAAATTAATACACAAAGTTGGCAACTTGGATCCTTCTTGTGAAGGAAAATGGGAGAAAAGTGAAGTTGTCCCACATAGGAAAAATGGAAGGAAAAGTTTCACTTTATTAATAGGAGCACATGTATAAGAAATAATCATGTGTGCTTCCTTATGGTGGAACCTAGTGCCATTTTTTGGACCTAGTTGGCTAAGCACTCACGCACCATCCGAACCGCACGAGACATCATCACACTCGGGTTGGGTCCGGACCGGACCAAGTTGGATTCGGACCAGGTCGCGGGCCGGGCCGGGTCGGGCCAAGTGGTGTGACCCTTGGGTGTGAAAGGGTGTCACCAAGTGGTGTGACCCTTGGGTCCAAATGGCTTGACCCTTGGGAAGAGGTGTGAATACACCTTTTGGATCCAAGGGTGGTGTCCATTGTGGGAAAGGATACATCTCCTTACTCCTATTTAGGAGGCCCCCATTTCATTTCATTTCATTCGAACATTCAGATTTCCAACGTTCATTCAGAAAATCACGCATAGTCAATTTTAAGAAAGTCTCGAGTATCGGTAAGTTCGCCGATAGCTTTTGGGTTGTTGTGCTATAATCCTTAAGTTTGAAGTCGTTGTATCTTGGGGACGATTGTGCTATAATCCTTAAGTTTGAAGTCGTTGTATCTTGGGGACGATTGCCGTTAACCGTGAGCACTTGGATACGGGGCAATATCGTCTTACGGAGAAAGAGCCTAGCTCTTGCCTCGACTTAACCCCGTTGTTGTGCATCTTTTCAATACGCCTAACCACCTAATTTTCCAACAAGTTCTTTATCTTTACTATCATCTCATAGTTGTCATAATAATAAGGAATTTATCAACTCATCGTTTGGTTACTTATGTAGCCAATTTTGTTCATGTTGCAATCCACGTCAATAACCCAATGGAGCCAATCTTGCTTTTACAATACATGTCAATTAATCATTTCTACATATCAATCTTTCTTATTTTATCCCATTTTCTTTCTTTTCATACTTTTTTTTTTCTTATTCATCTCAATTATTTTCTTATTTTACCTTCAAACACAAATTCATCTAATTTTACCTCCATTTTCTTTCCTTTTTTTTTCTTTTTTCTCTTTGTTTCTTTGTTTTAATTTGTTTAACATTAATACTAATAGTAAATTGTAAATTTCTTTTCTTCTCTTAGTTGTCAATAATACTCAATTTCTTTCATATTCATCTCAATCATTATACCTCATTTTCTTTCTTTGTTTTTCTTTGTTTACCATTAATACTAATGACAAATTGTCAATTTCTTTTCTTCTATATTAATTGTTATTAATATCAATAGTACTTGAAAAATTGTCAGCTAAGACATAATTTTTATATCGTACGTAACTTTAGAAATTGTCTAAATATCTCATGTTTATGTAAATCGTTGTGGAGTAATCGCAACCATCTATTTTTTCCTAACTTAATATGATGTATAATTATTTCTATTGTAACATTTCGTCTTTTTTGCTAACTAATTTTCTATTAACAACATTACACAAGCAATATTCCGAAGTTTTTACTTATTTAAGTTTATTTAATAATCTTTGAAATATAGATTGCATTTGTAAGGAACATAAATAGGTTTGTATTCATTATTTGGAAATATATATATATATATATTATTAATTGTTATTATATTGTTTTATTCAACCCTAGCTCCCACTAATTTTTTTGTTTGATTTTTATTGTTAAAGTCTAGATTTTCTTTGGAACTAAAAAAAAAAATGCTCCAAATAAAATTTTATTTTAAAATACATATTCACAAAAATTATTCAATTTCATAAATAAATATTTTTTTAATTACCTTGCCCATTTTTATTTAAATTTTGTTCCTTTTTTATTTATTTATATTTTCCCTGAAATTTTTAAATTAAGAAAATTTCAAATATGTAAATAATTTCTAAATTGAAGTCGTGTAATTATTTTAATAAATTTACTTAACCTTACTGTATTATTTAGTAATGACACTTATAAATATTAGATTTGATGTCATTAATTAGCCATACTAATAGCCATTGAAAAAATAATCATTAAAAAATAACACTTCCATTGTTAAAACTTTATTTATTATAGTAAGTCACGCATTGTGTTGTAATTCTCTTAATTGTTGGTCTTTAATTATAGTTCATGCATTTGATATTCAATTCAAAGCAATGAAATAATTGGAAGTATTTTTGAACGTATTGTCTGTTTATTTCTATAGGGGTTAGATATTTAATTAGATGTTGAATTTAGAGAATAGATACAGCAAACATAATTGACATGAGGGGCTGGTTATGGATATAGGCGTGACAATTCATATTGTGTTCCTATTATGTTATCGTATATTTATATTATTCATTTTATATCTATATATGAAATTAAATGAGTATTGTTTGTGGAATTGGATTAACCGATTCAAGTTTCAACTGCGAATCAATGTGTCCAATGCCAAGTAAATATTTTAAAGAAAATTCATATGTGATATTTAGCTTAATATTTTAAGTTCATAAAAAATTAAGCTTACGATAATTAATTAATTAATAGTGTTTATTTATTTATTTTTTGTTTGAACTTGTTATCTTTATTGAGGAATGGTTAGTTAACTTAGTTTAGTATCTTAATATCTTAGATTGCTAATTAGGAGGTAATTACTCAGATTGATAGTCATGCTTTTCCTAAATTATCCTTTTTTTTTTTGCTTTTTCCTAGTTAATTGTCCTTTATTAGCATTGAGTTTTTCAACTTGCACCATCAACATCATCAAGGTCATTTTCACCGGATGCAAGATCAATTATATATGGAGAGGTATATTATTTATTAAATAAATATTTGTAAAAGAATTGTATAAACATAGTATAATTGATTGGTTATTAATTATTATAGATAACCAATACCAACTATAAAGTCCTTTTCAATGTAAGATTGTTACAAGTCTTGAGAATTTATCATGAACATTCTTTTCTTATCTGAGTTATGGACCCATTATCACAATAAATAAATAAATAAAAATTACTCAATTTGTATGTATAAATGTATGTGTTTGTAAGAGAGTTTACTATATATTTGAATATTTGACTTCAATTCCCTAAAAGTTAAAATAAATAAAAGTCAAAATGAAACAGTGTATTAAATGTTATGTAAGATGTAACAATAAATTAAATAGATTATCCAATAAGAATAAAAAGGACCTCATCTATATATTCCATATATAAAGAGTCTTATTACATGCATGTAAAAAGACGTAAAATGTCTTCTTTTGGTTTTATGGGCAATATTTTAATTAAATTATTTTTGAGGCAATAAATTTAGGGAAATAAATTCATTGTTTTCAATTCATAATTGTTGGAGAAATTGCATGTGGATGTAATAGGTTTCGTATAGATGAAGCAAACTAGATTCTCACCTCATGCTACGTCCATCCATTTGCCCAATGTTAGTTGATATCATTTAATTTTATTAGGGGTGTTTTATATTCTTTATTTTAATTAACTCTTCATATTAATAGGAGAAATTAATTGTGGATGTAATGGATTTCATGTCAAGGAAGCAAACTGGATTATGATCACATCACGCATATGATTAATATATATATATATATATATATATATATATATATATATTCGTCCTTTCTTTAAAATTAAAAAGTGATATATAATTAATTAAGGATTGAAAAATTAACTAGTCCCTTTAACCTTTATGTATTAAAGTTTACGCGGGGTTTTAGTCAAAAAGCTACCATTAAATTGTTTAGCTCGTATAGCTAGGATTAGAATATTGAAAGTTTCAATACATGCGTCATGCAGAAATACAAATTTTAATAAGATAAAATTAGAGTTATATATATATATGATTAAAATTTTCTCAGATTTTAATTTATTATTTAATATTTTTGAAAGAAAATATAGAAAAAGCAAGAAAAATATAAGAAACGCAATAGCTATGAAAATTTGAAAATGATGACTTATTAATTAACTTTAAGTCCAAGAAAGATGAGTAATATTTGTAGGCTTGAATTTAAAAATTGTAATCGATGAAAATCCATATGGTTTGACTTTCAAAATCTAAAAGTAATTTATTATTATTATTATTACTATTATTATTATTATTATTATTATTATTATTATTATTACTATTATTATTATTATTATTATTACTATTATTATTATTATTATTATTATTATTATAAATAGAAATGTTATTTTCTATTTCACTATATTCGAATTTATAAAATTTTCACGTAAAAACTGTGTATCATTTTGTACATAAACGAGTCGTAGATGATATATATAATATTTAAGAAAGAAATTTGCAAAACATAAAGGATATGGAAGAATAAAGATAACTTGGTTTCCAATAGAATATGTAAAAATAACATTTAGCATCAAGAAAATCAGTTCTAATTACAAAACGTTGTCTTATCCTTTTATTAATATTAATTATGATATTATTATTAAACACTAACGTCACTCAATCGTGAAATAAAAGGTAAATAAAGAATTATTATAAACAACCCAAGTTGTTTTAACATTAAATGATATCTAAACTAACTCTATACAAGTGGATTTTAATGGCGTTGGTGGGACCAGATTTAGCCACAGGTTTATCGTAAATATTTAAAAGAAAAATAAAGCTGGACAAAAAGAAGTTTACCTAAATTAGTGTCATAAGCATCACACATGATCAATGTTAAGTGCACTACTAAAATAATTGTTTGTACCTAATTATATTCGGTTCCCTAAAGCTTAATTAAGTTGAGAACAGCTTTTTAAATAATTAGTCAAATTTATAAATGTGCATATTGTCCCTCTAGATGTGTATGCATGGATTATCATCACATGTTTTTTATTAACTAGTTTCAAACTTTATGTTTGACTAATTAGAAACTTCCTAAATTGATCATGTAATTATTATATTTATAAATATATATATATATATATATATATATATATGGTAATGGGTGTGTGGGCTGATGCATTGAAAGTATTGTAAAAAAATACAAAATACTAATGACATAAAGGAATTAGGTTTATTATAAGTATTTGATTTCATTTAAATAGAATTTTGAGCACCCTAAATTCTCCATTTTATGTTTGATATCGGTTTTTTTTTTATATATTTCGGAAATGAATTCCTATATTTTTCACTTCTTTTTTTTTTTTTTGTAATTTTACTCTATATGCTTTATTTCTAATCTTTTTTACTCTCTGCATACTTTATTTCTTTTCTAAAAAAAAAATTACTTTATTTCTAATCTTTTGATTTTTATAGTTTTATTTTTGTTCATTTTTACCCTTCATTAATAAAGTTGGAGAAAATTGATGTTAAAGGAAAATAAAAATGCGAGCATAAAATAAGAAAAAAATGTAAATTTATTCTAAAAAAAAAAAACTCAATATTAATCTACAGTCTGAAGAAAACAATAATATTCTGGAGTAAAAAAAATTGGAAGGTGGACATATTTGTTCCTTACGAACTTCAAGTATTTGTGTCATTTTAATATCATGATTCAAGCTCAAAATCTAATTAGGAAAAATTGCAATTTTCGTTCATCTCTTTATCATCAATTTCACATGTTTTAATTTTGATATTTTTATTATCGTTTTTTTTTTTTACCAGTATTCATCTGTTTTGCTTGGAATTTAATATCTTATCCTATATAAATGTCGGAATTCTTGAATCCACGTCAACAATTATGGCATCAACACAGGAAAATTTTGACACTTTAAATAAAATTGAATCAGAATAGAAAATAAAATGACAAGTAAAGAACCAACATTAGACCACGTAAAACTAAAAATAAAGAAGTGGATAAATTCTAAGTTACAAAAAGAAATTTTCCTCCTAAGCACATTATTCATATAAAAATTATTTTCTCATCATTAAAAGTAAAAAAAAAAATGTCATCATTCTACAATATCAAACTCCATACTTCTTGCAAAAAGATAATTACTTTGTAGCTACTCAGAAAAACACTAAGCAAAAGGAGAATTACTAAAAAAAATCAACTTATCACATTATCTTGTAACATAGCTGTAACAGATCTTGTCTCCCCTAATCCACTGTCAAAAATTAGTTTAACTTTAAATCCTTAATTATGTCCCATCAGTGGACTTCTTTTAGATACATTAATTCAATAATTCAACATTTTTCCCAAATAAATACCCATGGTCGCATCTTTCAATTCTTGCCACCATTTTTACACACTCTCCAAATCCCCTCTCAATTTTCGACACATTTTCCGACCAATGACAATCAGTACAGTGGCCAACCGAGCCAGAACCATATGGTCCATGCGGCTGAGCGCCGCCCTAAGGGCCGCCTTCGCATGCGCCATAGTGGGCGGCACCACCGTCTATGGCCCGAAAGCCCTCGCGGACCACATTAAATTTCCCGCTTTCTCGTATCTAACAACTGTTGTAATAGTGTCCAATGCCACACTTGGTGACACAGTGAAGGGTTGTTGGCATGCATTATGTGGCACGGTGCAGGTGGTCCCACTGGCCATGCTGGGGTACTGGATCATTGGGCCCACGGCCGGGGTTTCGGTCGGCACGGCGGCGGCGGCGGTGGCGGCGGCGGCGTTCGCGGTGGCGTTGCCGGGGAGCACGCATTTGAATGCGAAGAGGATTGCTTTTGGGCAGATTGTGATCATTTGTAGTAATGCTGTTCGTGGCGATTATGGATCGAATGAGGGTTTCATGGTTCCTTTGTGTGTGGCCGCGAGCACTGGATTGGGGGCTCTGGCTTCGCTTCTGGCTTTCTTGCTTCCATATCCTGACCTAGCCTGTCATAAGGTAATTAAGTTTTTTTCGATGAAATTAATGTTTATAACTGTGGTGTTTCATTTTCGTGTTTTACTTTATTTCGTTGATATTTTTGTTTGCTATATGTGTTTTGTTTATGAATTTTGTTACTAGGGTTGTGAAAGACTAGGTTTCCCAGTTATGAGGGAATGTATGATTGTTTGGTTTAATTCATAATTAACCTATTCATAAGGGTGATGTGATGTTATTGACTGGGTATTTGCAAGTGAGGTTCGTATTTAATTTTAAGATAGGAGAGTGGTCATAATTAGTCATTTTAGATATTAAAATATTATATTAGTCGAATTATTTGAAATAGTTTTAATAAAATAATGAAATATATTGATCGATGTTTCATATAACAACAAACAAACAAACATGAATCCACATACATAAGATTCGTGTCACACAAATCATGGTGGTTCAATTTCTTGAATCATGATAATTGATATGTTTGTGTATTATAAATATTTTGTTATCTGAAATCTTGTAGGTAATTTTATACTCTACCAATTTGTTAATGTATATGGTGATTCTTTTAAATTGATCACGTGGGGGGTTGGGACGATTGAAATGCAATGTGAATGAGGACAAAAAAGATGCTAAATTGTTTTTTTGTTGGGGGTGTTCCTTTCAGTATGCCAAAATAGATTCTATTTTGTTTTTCTCTTCCTTTCACTATGGCGTATTTTCTGCTCTTTTCTTTTCTTTCTTTTTTTTCTTTTTTTTTTTTCCTTGTTTGTTCTGTTTGGTCCTTTTGTGGCTTGGTAAATGATTTTTTCATTACTTATTGGAATCGTATTATTTGCGTGGAAGATCAGAGGGGAATAATTAAATCCAAAGTAAATAAAAACATACACTGCATATTTATCCCAATAGTATGTCTTTTAATTCATATTTACGGTTTGCAATTTCTGTCAAACAAAAAAAAAAAGCATTATTTTCGAAAAATCAAACCGAACACTCGTTTAATTGAAATCGTTTAGTAATACATTATTCTGTAACTTATTAAATTCTATAATATGTTAAATAGCTGGAAATGAGAAAAAAAAAAACTAGAGAAATTGATACAACTGGAGTAGAGAAAATTTCGAATAACATGAAAAAATATAGAGAATTGAAGGTATAAACATGGTGTGAATGACTTAAACAAAAATAACTTTGACATGAATACAAAACACAAGGATGCAAAGAAGAATGATAAATTCTGTAAGCTAACATTGTGGTCGTAAATCAAACAGGCACGAAAACTATGTCGAGTATATGCAGACAACGCTTCTCAGAGAATGGACATTTACCTTAGAGCTTTCACCGCCATGGACAATCACTCGAAGATGGAGCTTCTTTCACTAGCCAAGCCCTTGTCCGAAACCGGAGCCAAGCTTCTGCAAAGCATCACCATCTTACAGGTATAATTAACTTTCTGCAGATAATATACAAAATCATGCATTTGATCCATGAATTATTGAAGAACGAATCGAGCTTTATGTTTCAGGAAGGTATGCAGTGGGAGAAACCATGGAAACGAGTCGTCTTGGGAGAGAGATTGGAAAGAATGGAACAAGAGATGAGAGGATTGGAGTATTACCTTATTTCATCTCCTCCATTTCCCATTCAACTAATCGAAGAAGAGAAGCTCTCCAATTTCATGCAGCAAATATCAAATCAGCTAAAAGAGAAAATCGAGCAAGTTAGCTGTTTTGCTCCTTCCAATTCAATGTTAGAACCAGAAACAGGAGACTTCAAGAAAAAGCCATCATTACCATTTGAGCCAACAACACCAAACCATGGACATATCTTTTTCTTCTTCTCTTGCATAGATATGCTATTGAATGACACTTTTGCAGCCACAAGAGAACTCAAAACCCAACGCATAAAAACAAAGTTCAGCATCATCAGAGCATTCAAAACATGGATTCAGAGACTCACCAGCTATAAAAAGCTGGAATTCGCATTCAAGTGTTCGCTGTCTTTGGGCCTTGCAGTGCTGTTTGGTTTAATATTCGACAGAGAGAACGGATGCTGGGCAGGTCTCAAAATCGCCACCAGTTTCGTCACTGAAAGGCAAGCAATCTTAGCAATATCAAACAGCAGAGCACAAGGATCAGCAATAGGATCAGTATATGGGGTGATATGCTGCTTTCTCTTTCAATACGAAGAAATAAGGCTCCTAGCCCTTCTTCCATGGATCATTTTCGCCAGCTTTCTAAGGTACAGCAAAACCTACGGCCACGCAGGCGGAGTCTCAGCAGCCATAGGAGCTCTACTAATACTAGGCAGGAAGAATTACGGGGACCCAAAAGAATTTGCCATCATTCGACTCACTGAGGTTTTCATCGGCTTGTCAGCTTTCATCATGGTGGAGCTTTTCCTGCAACATGTTAGAGCAGCCACATTAGCCAAGAATCAATTGTTTATAACAATACAAGCCGTACAAGATTGCATCAAAGAAACAGGAATTTTCCCGTTGCAGAAAAACAAGACAGTCCCAAATTTTCTTGAATTGAGAGAGAAGCAAAGAAACCTCAACTCCCATGTCAGTGAACTCAAAAAGTTCATCGAAGATGCAGATTTGGAGCCTGATTTCTGGTATTTGCCTTTTCGAACTTCCTGCTACGAAAAGCTGGTCGAAACTTTGTCCAACATAATCGATTTGTTACACTTCATCATTAACAATTTCGAAATAATCTCAGAGCTATCAGACACAGACACTACAAAAGTAAGCAAGGAATTCCAAGAGCAGACATATAATGAATTAGAACTGCTCCAATTAACACTTACCTCTACACAGAAATACCAAGTGGAGGCTATTTTGACCAAATCCCAAGCAGCTTCTCAGGGCCACACCAATGAGAACTGCAGGGACCTTGAAGCAGGGATATCACAAAATACAGAAAAAGTAACAATTTCTATCATAGAACTGAAAGAGATAGAGTTGTCTACACAGGAAAATACTGTAGGTAACGAAAAAACCAGAGAAATAATGATTCAATGTCTGAATGCAACAAGGTTTTGCATCGGCTCATTGATGAAAGAATTAGGGGATATTGAGATATGTTTAAAAGAAATAAATCAATGGGAAAACCGATCGAGCATGTAAAAGATTATTCAAACTAATGTAAATCTGTAGAAGCAATTGAAAAAACTAAAAGAGAGAATTCTATTTCAAAATGTTCTTATGAGTTTGATGAAGACATCATAGCATTCATTTTCTCATATTGTCAAGAAATGCCAATGAATAAAAACACAATTCAAGATCTGTAACGAGTCTAATGACCTCAATTTGAATGAAAATTTTAACAATTCGATTTCATTTCGAGGAAACAAGGTACATCGTCAGTAAAGCCAACACAAATCAAAATCCCCAATTCTAAACCCTAATTCTTCAGCTGAGACATTTTACATCGAAATCCCTGACCTAATTTATAATATCTAATCAAAAACACCTCAACCACCGAATCCGTACAGAGTACGGCCCTGCCTCTTGAGAGCGTAAACAACATCCATCGCAGTCACAGTTTTCCGGCGAGCATGCTCCGTGTATGTAACGGCGTCACGGATGACATTTTCGAGGAAGATCTTCAAAACACCGCGAGTCTCCTCATAGATTAGCCCGCTAATGCGCTTGACGCCGCCTCTGCGAGCCAAACGGCGTATCGCCGGCTTGGTTATCCCCTGAATGTTATCTCGGAGCACTTTACGATGTCGTTTAGCTCCTCCCTTGCCCAATCCCTTGCCACCTTTTCCACGGCCCGACATTTTTCACTTCTCCTATCGAGAAATTGAAGGAGAAAGATAGTTTTGATTGATTTCTTTGGATAAAGTGAGAGTGGTATTTAAAGGTGACGTCGTGGGCTGGAAATCAATTGCAATGGTTGGATCTTATGATTTAATCGACGGTTATGGATAATGATCTGACAATGACATGATGGGAATCCTGAACCGTTGATAAAGACTAGATCAATGGTGGTTATCGCCAAATATATACACGACGCGGATCGTGGTTTTTCGATGTATTTTAAGCGGCTTTGACTAACTATAAATTTTTTAATATATTAATTATACTCTAATTTTTTTGTTTAAATTCTTATTTCTAACCCAATTTCAGGCTTATATTTGATAATGTTTAAAATATTTTTTTGCAGAGTATTGATGAATTAAGAATTTATCTGACATGAAGTGATTTAAATCTTCTCAAATATAAAATATTGTTTTATCAAAACAACCTAACAATATTTACTCAGTCTTTGTAAGAATTGGAAGAAAAAAAAAACAGATTTTTGAGTATTTGACTTTTATTTAGTTGTTTAGAGTGTTTTCATTCATCAAATTCAGCTTATATAAAGCTTTCATTTTTATTTTTGTTTTTGCAAACATGCTTCAATTTTTTTCAAAATGTAAGTATAAATTTGAAGCAAAGATTCTTTATTGATAATTTATTTTAAATAATTATTATTTCTACACTAAAACATTACTTGAGTTAAATTTGAAATTTGATTTTTCGAGTTCTCATGCCCAATTATAACTCCTTAAAAATTCATATTTATAAACCATATTCTCCTTGGGCTTAAGGGGAAGTTTTAGCCAACTAATCTTAGCTACAAATACGAATCCAAGTTTCATTAGGCCTGCATGTATGTAGTTGGGCTTGTCTATTTATGTCTAAATTGAATAGGTGTTTAGTCTGTGGCCCATTAGAAGATGAGAAAAATGGTATTTGCAATAGAATATAAGGAGTGTTGTATCTTTTAGTAATGGGCTTATAAATTCAATGTCTTGAAAAACCTTTGCAAAGTGGATGTATGAAATAATTAACTTTTTTATCTTAGCTTATGTTAAACGAGATTAAATTTCAAAGCTCAATTTGATTGATTATTCAACACGGTGAAACATAATTCTCAAAATTCAATTAAGAAAATTTGAAATAAATGTTAGCAGCAACCTATGTCTTAGAACTAGAAATAAATACACTTATTCCTTATTCACTTCAATCAGAACGTCAATACCAAAACTATATAAACTTGATTAAGAAATAATGAAAAAAAAAAAACTTCGATTTATCAGAAGGAAGAAGAAAAATTCTTGAGACGGCCCTTTCTTCTTTTTCAAATTAATCATGATTATGAAGTACATATAAATATAATTATTTCACATATTTTGAATAATAAAATAACACCCAATCAGCGGATGAAATGGCACCTTTTGCGGTGCTTTAATTGTGGTAATTGAGAATACACATTACACACATTAATTATTAATTAATTTAATAAAGCAGAAGAAAGTGCAGTGGTGGTATTAATGTTTTTCTAGTGAAGCATGCATTGTAGATATAAATTTATTTATTTATTTAAATATAATAATTATGTAATAGTTTAAGTAACTTTCCAAGCGTGGATGTTTTTGTTGGAGAATCCACAACCAAAATGGCTCCATAGTATGAAGCCCCCCCACCCCACCCCACCCCAGCTTTAATGTTTTTCTTATCTTGCCAAACAACTCATTTTCCCATTTGCTTCCACCACTCCAACACCCACCCCACGCGTGCGTGCACGTATTAATTATATATAAAATTAAAATATTTATGTTGATATAAATAAATATTTTAATTTCATCAAGGCACCATTATTTTTTTCTGGTGTAGTAATAATCGATTGTAATTTCATTTTCGTCATGTATATAGGATAATTTTAATTTTTTGACAATTAAATGTTTATTTTTTAATTTTTTCAATTTTAGTTTAATTTTGGTCGGAATTTTTAAAATTGTTGATGTCGTAGTCGAAATGGACTGTCATGGCATAATTTTCGACGTGAAATTCCGACCATAATTAAACTGAAATTGAAAAAAAAAAAAACCATTACATATAGAACCAAAATTGAAAAATGAATATTTAATTATCAAAAAATGATAAATATCTTACATATATAATTGAAATTAACACTAATACTTAATATTATATCTTCATGTGTGAAGTCCATTTTCTCTACTTTTTTTGTCTATCATCTTTTGAATTGAACTTCCATAAACAATTATAAATTAAAGTTGGGTTGAGTGCATTTGGACAGGTTAATTTTGATCCAATGTTTTGGTTTGAACCAAGGCTGATTTAATAATTCACAATTTTAAATCGACAAATAAAATGCACGAAAATTAAATATGTGACATTTTGTTTACATAAATAATTACAATAAATTGAAATTATGAGAATGATGGTAGCGGTAAACGTAACTATGATGTTGATTAGAATATTCCTTTAATTTATTTTTTATTGGCCTACAAAAAAGATTTAGAGCCAATAATTGCATAGAAAATGTCACGCCATAACTCGTCTTCTTGGTGGCTAAGCTACGCATGAGGTGGCTTCTACAATACTTTACAATATTCCACCTAAGTTAAATCTTATCTTTACGTAAAATTTGTTTCATTTTTATGACTATTTAATTATTATTTTATATATTTTATATTTATTTCTATGTAAAAAAATTATATTTATACTTGTCAACTATATATGTTCAAAAATAAAATATGTTCTTTACATTCATCCTAGAAAAATCGATTCATTTCTTAATTCAAGTACAATTTTTTTTTTTGAGTTAATGTTTTGAACAATACAACTACAAATTTTATATAGATGCAAAGTCCGTGATTTTCTAAAAGTCATTTTCAAATGTTCTTATGAGTATTAATTTCTAAATAAAAACAGACTATGATGAATCTCGACTGAACACATCATGTTTGATTCATTTATTTCAAATAATACTCCAATTCAAATATAATAATATGAGTGTACACCACATTCATAGTAATGATTTTACTATTATATATATACTAGCGGTACACCTGCGCGATGCGCGGTTTGTTATATAAAATTTAATAATTTTTAATGTTGATGACATATATATTGCTTTTATAAATGTAAAATATATATTGCTTTTAATATCTATATTAATAAAAATGTTAATATTTCAACTTTAAAATTATGTTATTTTAAATAATTGTATTTGATAAAATTAGAAATTTTGAATGCAAACAATTTTGAAACTCAACATTTTAAATTTGATATAATTATATATGTAATGTAAATAATATATTAGGAATTTTAAAATAAATATGAATTTGATATAACATACATTAAAAATGAAATTTAAATGAAATTACGAATATAATTAATTTATAAATATAACACAATACAATATAAAATAATAAAATAATAATTGAACATCAATATTCAAAAATTAATAAAATAATAAATATAACATCAATATTCAATAATTAAATTTGAAAATAAAATTTAACACAATATAAAATAATAATAATAGTTTTTTGTTTGTTAGTTTAAATTTCTGAATAATTAAGAAGTGATTTATTATACTTACTAATATGTTTTGTTCTTTATATTTTAGAATTATTAAAATGGAAATTTTAAATATGTCGTATCGTAAATAAATTTTCTGCTTTTTTTTTTAGATGAATTTGTTCAAAAAAAATTAAAGTTATTCCAAAATTTAGTTTATATTTAAAATATTTAGCTTCCCAATTATTTTTACATTTTAAAATAATAATTTTTAGATTTTTTAAACCATGTTTCAGATTATTTTAGAACAAATTCTAGTTTTTTTTAATACAACTTTTAGATTAATTATATCTCTTCATTTGAAATAATTTAGAATAAATTAGCAAATATTTTTATTAAGCTATTTTTTATTCAATTTATTGATATTTATATCTTTCAAAATTAATATTACATATATATTTGAATTAATTTTTAAATTTTATTTGTTAATTTTAAATTGTTAAACCTTGTTATTATTATTAATTTTAAATTTATTATTATTTTGATATTTTTATAATAGTTTTCAAACTTTTAAACATTTTATAACACATCGTAAAATTAATTTTGGATATTAAAACTATTTTCCACATTTTATATATTAAAATTTTAAACTAATTTTCCAAATTTTTAATTTTTGACATAATGTTTAAATTTTATTATTTTCAAATTTTGATCACATCATTAAAATATAATCATATCCTTAAAGTATATGATTACCGAAGTGAATATGTATAAAATTATATTGATGTATGGTGCTAAACTTCTCCAAAATTTATAGATGTGGACAAATCTTATTTAGTACTTTTCTTGCTCTTTTTATTTTCTAATAAAATGTATTGAGTAAATTCAAAATTAGGATGGAAGGAAGTGAATTCTATTGGAATAGGGCCCACAATTGATTTTTTAAATATTACAAATAGTAGGGCCCACAATTGAATTTTTAAATATTATTATCATAACATTTTCTTGTAAATGACAAAAAATATTATTTTTTTAGAGTTTAGAAAAAATATCAAAATAAAAATATTTATACAATCATCAATTTGATGTGACATTTTTAGGAGGGAAAATGACAAATTAGTAAATTTTGTCAACTTCTCTCATTTTATATATAGTATAGATATATATAAATAATGTAAAGTGTATTAAAATATAAGAAAAGAGAATGTTGTTTTAGATAATATGAAGATATAAGACATGCCTTGAGGAATCCCTTTAACTTTTTCTTTAATTAATATATATATATATATATATATATATTTAAATTAACATCTCTTAAATCCATAAATGGAGAGCACTTTATCAACACTTCGAACTTGATTGTATTGTTCCCTCCACTCCAAACAACAAGGCGTGAATTTCTCAATATTATAACTTTTACCCAATTCTTTACACTATTAGACCTCCACAAATATAATAATTCTAATTTCTGCCCCCAAGATCTTCTACTCTGTACAAAAGATTTCCTTTCAGATGATAAATCATGGTCCTTCCAATTATTTTATTTCTTGAACATTGGTCCTTTCTATTTCTTAAAATTTTATTTATTATTTCATTTTCCTTTTCCAAACTTTAGTTAATGGATGGCCCATTTGGTTCACTAACTCTATTGAATTTTTAATTATTTACTTTGTGACAATTATTTAAAACCCTATTTCCACTATAGTGTTCCACCACATCATCACCTAATTGTGGAAAAACATTGATTTTTTTTTAAATAAATTATTTGTGTATGTGTCACTTGGTATTTGGTGACCTTATTTGGGTATTATAAAGGAGAATAGTCAAAATTTAAATTTGACTATCATTGTCGACTAATACCTACCCCATTATCATAATTCTTGAAAACTAAAAATAATATTAATTCGATTTTTTGTTACACCTTGTATATATTTGAGCTAATTTTCCTATATATATATATATTAATAGAAGAATATAAAGTTAAATACAATAAATAATAAGGAATCTCATGAGTATAGAAGAAATCTCATGGAGAAAGAAACCAAACATGTATTCAAGTGGAAGGGAATATGTTCTTCTTCCAAATGGGAGAATTAAATATTGGTATTAGGGAAATGAATACATCAAATTAGGTTCTTGAATTTAGCTAACCATGGTCTACACCACTAATATTATTAGATTTTCTTTTACTTCATAATAATTGATAAATTATGTCATCTTATCCAATGATATTTTAATTAATATAATTAATTTCCTAATCAAATCAACGAAAATTCAAAATCGCGTCATTCGAACATTAAATGTATGTGAAGTTATAAACACTTAATTTCATACAATATCTAAACTCACTTAGATCGCTACAAATTCTCCTTAAGGGCACCAATAAAGTTCGTTCATGAACTGTTAAATTTTCTATCCAATGATCGATTTCTCTTGATAATAATTCTGTATTAGGGTTATTAACATGTAAATTCGTATGGAATGAGTCGAGTTAAACACCAAGTAAATCGGATAAGAAATAAGTAAAATAAAGCCGAAAACGAAGAAAAACATAAGGATTAGGGCTTGGAAGCCTGTTCGGTTAATTATGGTCGATAGAATCGTATTTTATTGCTATCCCGTCAGAGAATTATCAATATATTGCTTTAATAGAATGAATTTCGAATCCCCATGAATGATAATAAAGGTTATTTATAAGCTAAACTTGAAATTACATAATTTTGAAAAGTATATCTAATTGCCGGATTTTAAAAAATGTAACAAAACAAGGATAAAGTGGTAATTTCATTGTTTTTGGGACACCAAATTGATCTCTCTTGATGGTACAAACACGGCCATAAATCACATCAATCAAAAGTGGTAATTGTAGGCCATTTTTCCCTTTCCAAATATTGAGAGAGAGTCTTAAAAAGGTGAGATACATTGATGGATTTAAAGAAGATACTCTGAATAACTTTGAAACTAGCCTGGAAACTGGACCATATATGATATATATTCTTCATTTAATCTGTTCAAACTATGAAAAAGAAAAGGAAAAAAAATAAAGAAAAAAGCTAAATGGGGGCCACATTTTTTTTATCCTTTTAATTTGTGATTTTATGATTAATGGTTTGAATGGTCAAGAATAGATCATTTGGTCTTCATATGAAGCATAGGATGCCAACCCCTCATTCCCCTTTCTGCCTTTGTATTATTGCTCTAGATTGTTCAATCTTATTGCTTCTATGGTAAATGATTTTTATTATTTTCCTTTTATTTTTCCTTTTTGGGAGATGGAGGTTCAAAGAATCAAGCTAAACATGTCATTATTGAATCGAGTTTGAATCATATTAAATAAGTAAAATTACATTGAATTCAAAAGTATTTGGTTGATTTTTTATTAATCAAATAAAACTCAAGACAGTTTCCAAAATTTATCGAACGAAATGATGTTCTCTTATATATTGTTATGTTCTTATAAAACTTTAGAATTGATTTTGAATCAAATATCAAACATTTTGATTAGTCTTTTATTGTTGGTGGTCTTTATAAATGTTTATTATTATTATTATTATCATGATCACCAATTTATGGTTTTTCCTAGTTTTGGAAAATGAGTTTGTAATATAGTAAAAATATCTAATTCATACACGGAGGGTGTGAGACACATGGATATGGAGAAAAAGAGAAAAAATTGTTGAGATGCCTTGATTCCCCTGTGCAGAACTGGTCGGGGGTCTCACTATCTTTCGGTGCAGAACTGGTCGGGGATCTCGCTATCTTTCAGTGTATATTATGTTTGGGCTCAATTTTGGTGTTTGAGCTTATTTTTAGGTCCAATCTGTTTAGAGATTATTTATATCTCTTTCTCGACCTATTGTCATTTGTACTCTGTTGCTGTTGTTCTCATAATAATATACGGATCCTCTTTTCTGCCCGTGGGTGTAGTTAACACATTGTTAGTGAACCATGTAATTTCTGTGTTCTTTATTTTTTGACGTTATATGTTTTTCTCACATCCGTCACAAATCCGTCACAACCAAAAACAAAGGAGTTAAAACAATTTACAACATGATATTTTTTATTCGATACCTCTTCTAATATGCACTAAAATAAAATTGCATCATGACGATAAAAAGTTTAACTACCAACCAACATAAAATTGTTGTTAAAATAATTAATTGAGTGGCGAAAAATCTCACCATGAATCTCGTTATAAGACCATCGTTAAATGACTTTTTCGGTAAAATAAAAATATCACTGCATAATTTTAGTAGAACTTCTTATCTTATACTAATTGTTAAGTTAGCCTTGATAATTTTGATTTTGGCAGCAAAATAATTGATTTAGCAACGAATATTATTCTTATCGTTAATATACATATATATATATATATATATATATATATATATATATGTTTGGCCAGAGGCTCAGAGCTCATGTTACAATATAAACTTGAGCTGAAACAAATAATATCATATTAAAATGGAAATTGTGAAACATGTTTAATTGTCGAAAACAAAAGGATAAAAATAAACAAATAATTTTAAATACACATTGAATACTCTTATTGTAACTTCTAATTCAAAACCTATTTATCCATCAAAATAAAGTTTACTCATAATCAACCTCAAAAAATCAATAGAACACAACAATTTAAAGAGATCAAATTGTAATCATTTGGTTAGTCAAATGTAAGCATAAAATCGTGTTATATAAAACAAATTACCCACAATTAAAATAAGAAAAACTAATTACTCTTAATAGGCAGAGAAAAAATCGAAAAGAAGAAATTAAAAGCTTTAATTATGGTTAATTATCACATCAAACAATTGGAGGAATCATACAACCACCCCCGCGGGTCCACCAAAGTTACAGAGAGGCCTCACGCACGCACACAAAGCCAACTACTGCATGATTGTTCACACGTTTGGCACATTAATTCATGAAAATGAAATCGATTTGCATAATTACGATTTCTCTATTGCAAAAACACTGTAATTCTAAATTCATTTCATTTACCCTAAATTTGTGTGTCTATATAGCACTTGTTTAAGCTTCTCTTCACCCACCGTGCACTCATCTCTCTCAACTCTCTCTCTCATACTCTCTCTCTCTCTAGAAAGATTTCTGCTTTTCATCTGGGCTTCTTGATTTTGCTGTGCACTTTGCAGGGACAAACTGTAAGTGATCTTGTTTTTGCCCTTTTTTTATTTTTTTTCATTGTTTCATGTTGATATGAGTTGTTATTTTGTACAATTTAATGCTGAATTTTTTGTTTTGGGTTTGAGAATTTGTGCTGCTTTTCATTAGATCTGTTGGCTTGAATTTTCCTAAAAAAAGAATTGCTCTTATTTTCTTAGATCCCTTTGTTTGAAATCTAGTGTTTTTTATCTTGATAAATATAAAGAAAAAAATTAGAGCTTTAATGCTGCTAAACATTTGTATTCAACCCAAAAAAGAGATGGAATTTAAATATAGTACTAATTTTAAGTTTCTCTTTGTTAATATATCAGAAAATAGACTTGATTGCTTGAGGGATCTTTTTAAACTATGAATTTGAGTATTCAATTCAAAATGTTAAATCAAATTTCCTTGTTCTTGGCTAGAAACATAAAAGATTGGAAATTTAGAATCACAATTTTACAATGTTCAAAAACTTAAAAAGGAGCTATCTTTGATGCCAAACAGAATGTTGATCTAATCCGTACTCTGCGATTATTCTCTGATTTTGTCGATTTCATTCTGAACGTCATCTTTTCCTTAAACTCTAGCAGGGGTTTCGAGAGTTGGTAAAAAAGTGGCAAATTGATTGAATTCAAGAACAGCATGCGGTGGTATAGTCTGTCCATTGACGTTTTTCGCAAAGTCGTCTCTTTGAACTTATACTGTCGTGTGATTCTATAAACCCTATTTCAATCCAGATAACCGAATCCATAGTTCCGTTTATTTCCCAAACACCCTTATATTGTATTAAATAGAATCTTATATCCATGGGATCTACTCGCATTGTCATCATTCCATGCTACGTACGCTGGATTAGCTAAATCTGAAGTCCATCTTCTGAACCCTCGACTTTGTTGGATTAAGTTTAGTGATTTGTTTGTTATCTTCGGCTCGAAGAATCAAGAATCTTGGATTAGTTCATCTCTTTCTTTTGGAATTCCAAGTTTGGTGTGAAATCGAGCTAAAGGATTTGGGAGAAGTAGTTATGGTGTGCCAAGCAGCTAGTCAGACAAGATTTCGGGCATTGAAACACGAGAGTGGAATTGCAGGGAGTGCCACCATTATAGTTAGAGTTATAGCATGCTTTCAACCCTTACAAGATTGCCAGGTCAGCTAGGCGAAGTTTGATTCGATGCTTGTTTTCTAATGTGGTTCAAGAAATGCTAACAATGATTTCTTTGTGTGTATTTCAGGCCGAGTATTTTCGCCATCTACTTAAACCTGTAACGTAGATTGATTTCTTTTCCGCGCTTTCAAGTTAAGCTGGGTTTTTTGTTTGTTATTTTTGTTTACACTCAAAGATTCGACGAAGCAATCAGTTATTCTTAGGTATGTTAAACTGGCATGTCATTCTTGCTTGTTTCTTTTCGACGCTCGGTTTACTCACTGGCATATTACTTTTAGGTCATTGCTGTGTGCTTAAATGGAAAACTACTTTCGATTTGATAATCCAAATTCGTTGGGATTTCCCTTTGACAACGGCTATCTGAATTCCGAGCCGCCTTTTCATGGGAATCCTCACACCATTGAAAATTTCGCATCGAGAAATCTTCCATTGTTTCCTGTTTCTGGGTTGCACTTTAAGCCTCATTTCGATCAGGCCTACTCTCCTGTTTTCGACTCTGCACCCAAAGAGAAGTTTCCCACGAGCATATTCGAAAAGGGCCCCACAATCGGTGCTCAGAAGAGGTTTCTCGTGTTCGATCAGTCCAGTGATAAGACAACCTTGTTGTACACTTCTGGGGCTCACGATTCCGTGCAATTTGGAGCTTCTCGTTTCCCAAATCTTCCTCCCACGGCTCTTAACTCGAAAGAGCAGAGGGGTATTATCGACCATTTGAGTTTGAACGAAGAAAATGTTGAAGATTACGGTACGGAGGATGAGATGCATGAAAATACCGAAGAACTGGATGCTCTGCTATGCTCTGATGACGACAGTGATTATTCAGAGGATGAGGAAACGAGCACCGGCCATTCACCTAGTACAATGACTGACAATGGCATACCGAATTTGGTTGAAGAAACGGGTGAAGAAGTTGATAGCTTTTCATTGCCAACCAAAAGGCAGAAACTTTCAGATGGAGGCTATGAGAAAACCTCTGCATTGGAAAGTGATGCAGAATCGAGCTCTGGAAATGGCAGAGATTCCTGGTCGGGCTGCAAAAGATCGAGGAAAGAAAAGATACACGAAACAGTGAGCATTCTGCAAAGCATAGTTCCTAATGCCAATGGCAAAGACGCAGTTGTTGTTATCGATGAAGCAATTCGTTTCTTGAAATCCCTCAAGGTCAAAGCCATGGCTTTAGGGCTCGATTCTGATTGAATTCCATATTCATTACTTCAAGAATAACGGTAGCCATGCCAATAAAACCGTCATAGATTGTTCATTGAATCCCGTCTGAAATGATTGGATCGGAATCCGTTTGCTGCTAAAGCTGTGTGAACGAGGAGACTTTCGCGTGTGTGGTGGGCCCGGCCCGGGCCCGAATGCTCGTGTTTCTTGAACAGAAAAATGGATCGATGATCAAACTCACATGATTTGATGGTGGGGTTTCTGAGAATCAATCACATGTTGGGTTGGGAAGAGTGGTAGCAATCAGAATTGTTGAGTTTTGGAGTTTTTATTGAGAGAATATTATTGTTGCATTGGATGGGATGTAAATTAAACTTTATATTTGACGTTTCTGTTGTTTTTATGCACATGTTGTAATGTAGCATGCTTGTGATTGTTGTATTTGCCACAACACTGAGTTGTCTGTTTTCTACTTTTATGTCCTTTGGATTTTCTGTCTTAATAATGCAAATTTGTGTATTTTTTAAGAGAGAAAATCCACCCTCTATTTTTCCATCTAAAGTACTCCTATTTATTGTTATTAGTCAATATTATTTGTCATTCTTAAATTACTCTATCTGTTTTAAAATAAATGTGGATCAAAAGTTTTTTTTTTTTTAAATACATTTGTGATATATTAAATTAAACATAGATATGAAGTAAGAGGAAGCCCAACAACAAACTTCGGCGGATCGATCCAACAGTGGGGCTCGCAAATAAACGAGACGTCTTAGCAAACATATGTGCTAAAATATTAGCATCATGTTTGACAAAATGAACAGAAAATTTCTGAAAATTTGCAAGAATAAACTTGCATTCTTTTATGAAATCGCCAAAAACAAATTCACTTGAGTTCGGAGAATTAATTGCATCCACAACGGTCTTGGCATCACCTTCGAACTTCACCTTTTCAAGTTGGAGATTTTTAACCCATGAAAGAGCTTGCATGAATCCCATGGCTTCACCAATGTCTGCATCTAACACAATCTGAAATCACCATAGTTCTACCTGCTACAAAATCACCTTTGTCATCCATCAACACCATACCGATTTCGGTTTCTTGGGTATCCATAAAAAACGATGCATCTACATTAAGTTTGAAAAACCCTCAGAATCAGGTTTGTGCCAAGTATTTCAAGAATCTGATGAAGTAGTTGAAGCAACTACAACTCGTGATTGTTCCCATTCTTAAAGAAAGATAATCACCTCATAAACAACACGATTCGGAGGCTTATGAACCCCTTCCCATAACTTTGCATTTCGCTCCCTCCATATTTTCCATAAAATCATACTAAAATGAGCAGACTCTTCACGACCCAAGGTCTCAACTAAAGAAAGGATAAAAAGTTTAAAGTTTGTTTCAAATTAAGTGTCATTTTAGACATTTAGGTAATTTTATTCCGAAATTATCCCTATTAATATTTATTAGCTAAATTTAAGGAATTAATATGATACATTTTATGGAATTAATTTGATTCTCTTTCAAACTTTGAATTCTAAATTTCTTGATTAATTAAGGGCATATCTGTCCAATTTTTATATTTTTTAATATACGACAAAAACTTCAAAATGACACTTATTTTGAAATGGAGGGAGTACCGTAGTTTTATGCAAACACCTAATTTCTTAAAGAATTGAGTAAGTATTTATGTTCAAATAATTTTTCTAAGGATAATTTAAGCAAAGAAAGTGGATGTTTGATGACTAAAGCCCAACATGCTTGGTGACAAATTAATTTTATTTTTTAAGAAAAAAGATTTGGTTACATTCGCTTAATTCATAACTATTCTATCCCTTTTAAAATAAGTGTCGTTTTGGGTCCAAATTTTATTTCAAATTAAATGTTATTTTAAACTTTTATGTAATTTTATTTCCAAATTATCCTTATTAATATTACTTAGCTAAAATTTAGGAATTTAATTAATATTTTTTATGAAATTAATTTGATTCTATTTCCAATTTTGAATCTTAAATTCCTTGATTAGTTAAGAGTATATTTTTCCAATTTTCATGTTCTCTCAATCTATGACAAAAACTCCAAAACCACACTTATTTTTGAAACGGAGAGAATATCATATTTGTTTAATTTACTGTGAGTTTTATTTTTGAAGTCAATTATTGTAATTTCTTGTTTATTGTTTATTATAATTTATTTGTCAACTAGGGCATGCTTGAAGAGAAGTCTGGAGTTAAAAAAAATTGTTAGGCGATTCATAAAATATACATAAAGGTGGACTAATGTACTTTTTAAAGATTAATTTTGCATCTTCCAAGCCTTTTAACTTTTTCTATAAAAAAAATTCAAAAAATTCAAGCTATTTTCTTACATATGGGCTTAGTCGTTTGAAATTCACTATCTTCAATAACATTGCAAAAGAAAGCCCAATACCGTATTGGGCCTGCTTTTAAATTCTCCGATGTCATCTGTTTGTAGTAAGACTTTCTAAGAAAAGGCCCAAAATAATACACGAGGAATTAAATGGAAAGGCCACGTCATCCGTTAGTCGCTGTTTGGGTGAAGGGTATATGGAATCCCTGGATACGGTACACCCGGGAATTGAGAATCATGAATTTGGTAAAAAGACCCTTTTGGCCTTGTACTCTGACTACGAGAATAACTTTTAGAGCGGAGTTTGTTGGTTCATGAGGGTGTCTCGGATATTTTAATCAAATATTTATAACAATCATTCAGTATCTGAAATTCAATCGATCAAACATAAATTTAAATCAAATTACTAAATGCTTGAACAATTAACTAATTCAATTTTCCTATATTCAATCAATCTCATCAAGACCATGTACATATATCCTAACGTATGCAAAATATATTACCAAAAAAAAATAAATTATTACTCGATTTAATAGTGTTTAATAGTTTTAGTGAATATATCATATATAATATAATATAAATAAATATATATAAAATATTGATAAATATAAAAATTGTTACTTTCATTTAAAGTAAGATATATATATATATATATATATATATATATATATAATGAAAATACCTGCTCCGGATTAATCCCACCCCACATTTCCCAATTACCACTCATAAAAAAAAAATCTCTATTTCTCAATATATATTGTCTTTATCTTCAATATCTTGGATATCATTCAATTTAATCAAACATATGTAGGAAAAATAAGTCAACAGTTGCAAATTATGTTGGATGCTAGTAATGAGTTTAAATCTTAAAAAAGTAAAATTATATTTTGATCATTATTGAGGTGGGATATTAATAGTGATATCAGTGGATAACCTAATCATTCCAATTAATTTATAAAAAAGGATTGTATTATTATCTCCAAATTATTCGAACACTATCTTAAATATATCTTAAAAAAAGTGAAAGATGCGCACTATAATGCATTAAATTCCACATGCAAATGCAAGCATCCCACTGAGTTTTTCTTCACATGCTGCTTAGTAGAAACTAATGGTTATCCAAATAGCAACTCTTTTTTTATTTTTTATTTTATTTTTATTTTTTATGTTTGGATCAGATGCAAGAGTATAAATTATTGTTCGAAAAGCATTGATTCTAAAATTAAGAGAAAGAATAAGATGCAAAATTAATGATAACTTATTTTTTCTGATAAATTGACTTTTATATGATGCTATGTTTTTTATAAAAAAATTTCTTGAATTATTTAGATATACGTCGACCATCGTTACATGATATGCTATATGTATTATGTATGTTTTTATGAAATGAAATTTGAATTATGAAAGTTATTCATCATGTATATCATTGTCTCGCCAATTTAAAAAATTCAAAGAAAAGAAAGAAATCAAACCGAAGGAAAATTAAGGTCTTGACTCTAGATTTTATAGTTTGATCTATATTTGATCAAATGCCAAATATATATACACACACACACATACACATCTATTATATATAATTTGTACAGTTGGTTTATATTTGGTGAAATGACAAAAAAAAAAGTATAGAAAGTAATATTAGATTTAAAAAAAAAAAAAAAACAAGAAGAAGAATAGATACTGATTGGCCAAGAATATATTTAATTGAAGCCTGATAAGTTCAAATTATGTATTTAAGGTTGTATAATGAATTAACTTGAAAAAAGTGCAAAAAAAATTTGGGTCTTAATTTTATTTGTCATTAATTAACTTATACATATCTCATTCATTCTTAAATAGTTTAGAGGCGCTATTCATAGTATACTGTCTTTTTAATCATTTTGGTCATGAGTTGAATATCCACTTAATCAAAAGTATTTAGGACCTTTTTGCTTACTTTATTCATATTTAATTAGAATATTTAAAGAAACCCAATAATTCCATTAAAGCAACTTTTCTTGAAAATAATTTATGAAAATATATTTAAAAATTCTTGCGCCACATGCAGGGTGCCACATGGTTATGGTTTGTTTTCTTGTTGACTAAACAGAAGAGAAGAATTTTGTAAGCAAAATTAACTATGTTTAAATTATTGGAACAAATTAACTATATTTTTAGCTTAAAATATTGCATGCTTAATTAAAATAGGAATTATTCTCTTATTATGATTCTTAAACAAAGCAACATATTAGTGATGTACTAGAGTGTTAATACTGTTTTACAACTTATCATGTTTATTTTCCCCTAAAGAAGAAAAAGCTTATGATTTTAAGAATAAGTTACGATAACTTTTCTATTTCTTTTTAATTATTATTATATTCTCAGTATCCCTTTCCTAGCACTTGTTAATATGACAATAACATGACAACTATATCAATATATTCTCACAAAAATATTCATAGAAGTGTATGAAGTAACAATGCTCCATATATATTAAAAAAAATATTATTGGGAACTCTGCAATAAAAAAATAAAAAAAAAAGGGCAAACAGATCAAGTCCATAATCTACAGTATAGAGATATAACTTGTAATGGCAATATTGGACAAAAGTCCACAATCTACAGATTAATTTGTTTCTCATCATTATAAATAATATTAAATTGATCTGTTTGTTATATCTATATATATTTTTTAAGAATTGAAAGTTAATTGATGGAATGAAACAGTGCATCTTTTACAAAATTGATGAAATTAAACACTCTTCGTTTTTTATGTAATCTTCCACATTCAACATGAACAATGTTTCACTAACTAAAAGAAAGATTAAAAAAATAAAGGTAATTAAATATGCTATAAGTACAGTGCAGAAAGAATTATCATGAAAATTTTAAATTACATCAAACACAATTTATTAGAAAATTAACTAATTAAAACCAACGACTTGAATTACAAAGTTGTTATCTAAATTAATTCATATTGTTTTATCAAACACAGATTTAAAATAATAATTAAACTCTTGAAAAACAATAATGTTTGTTGGAAATCTTGAAAATGACAAGGGAAATTAGTGCTCAAATAGTAAGTCCATTAATATTAATGATGATAGTTGCTTTGAAATGTTTTGCAATCAAGTGCACATTCATCTCTTCTTTTGTATGATTAGTAATGAACGTGGAGGTTTCTCATTGGCTTGCAGCAATTTAATAAATAGTCAATAGGCATCTAGATTGTTCTTAGTGAACTTGATAATCATACATGGTGGTGTAAGCCCAATTTGTATTATTAATACAAATTACTGAAATTTTCTTTCTTTTTTTTTCATTATTATTATTATTATTATTATTATTGGATAACTTCAATTACTTAAAAAAAAAAATTCATAAGATTTATCTACGGAGTAACCTCATATACATGTTAAATAAATTAAACTAAACTAATCTAAAGCACAATTCTAACTGACATTGAGAATTTGGAGAAGCAAAACTTCGTTGATGCTTCAAGCCCTTAGTCAACAAATGCACTTATAATAATAATACTATTATGAAATCTTCTCATATATTTAATTTTGTGAATCAGGTCAATTCACCACCAAACTATAATTTGTCTCAAGATAATAGAATAGCAACTTTAGCTAAAACTAAATAGCACTTTATGTTAGTTAGAATAACAACTACTGTAATTCTTTATTTTCTGAACTGTGTAATATTTCCTCTCAATTTCTTAATGCAAGTTAATCTTTCATCTTTCTTCAAAATTGAACTTGTGTACAGTTTGCTTGACTCATATTAAGTTGCTTTGTGAGTTTTTAGTTATTCATCCCACTAAGCTGCTACTAGGAAAATGAAGAAAAGATTGAGGTAAAGAAACCTAAGCCAAGAATCCTAATTCCCAACAAACAATTAATACTTAATTAACTATCACTAGATTCCTTTGAATTAAAAAGAAACTAAAGGACTAAAGTATCTCACCCACCAAAAAATCTAGGGCTAACCTTTTGAGTTCGTCAGAGCCAAAAAGTTTACACAAAGACCAAAATCATACAATTAAAGTTTGTTGATTCTAAAGAATGTGCAAATCAATGATGATTTGAAAGAAAAACATTTTTATTTTATTTTAGTAACCAGTTGTTTCAATAAAGAGAACCCAAATAGTATACAACTCATATTCCAAACTTAAAATTTCAGTGATAATCACTTCATATCTAAGACACTAATTTAACATAATAAAAACTTCCCAGAATCTAACATAATAAATATTAACGAATAAAGGACAATATATATATATATATATATATATATATATTAAATTAGATTATCATGTTGGCAAATGAGATTTATTCCATATCTTAATCTCCATCGGTTGTGGTCCCAACCAACAATCGTATTTTGTATTCCTTTCCATATACCATTTGAAAAGATTTTAACCCCCTTGATCAATATCAGATTTGTGATCCACATCAATACTATGATGTGATGTAGGCTTCGATCTTAAATTAATTTCTCCATCATATATGACTTATTTTCCTATTTAAGTTAATATTCCAAATATATAGTACACTTTTTATATGAAATATATATTCATTATATTCATTAAACATTATATCAAACAAAATATATATATATATATATATTTTTTTTTTTAATAAACTTCAAGAGAGTGGAAGGAAGGCGGACAATAAAGACTAAAAAATTTGTGTGACCCGGATCATCACAATCTGCATCCTTGCATGACTTGGGTTCAAACCCAAGACTATAAAACTTGTGTGATCCGAATCATCACAATCTGCATCTTGCGTAACTTGGGTTGGAATCCAAGACTAGAAAACTTTATAAATACATCCTCATAATAATCCGAAATCAAGATTTGATGAGCTCAATTCATCGAAACATGATAGTAAACATAAGCTCAATAAAGACATCATCAAATGGAGCATGGCAAGGTGACAACCCTTTAGACTACGCGTTTCCATTGCTCATTCTTCAGACCACCTTAATCCTCCTTCTTTCCCGATCCATCGCCTTCCTCTTCAAACCCCTTCGCCAACCCAAAGTCCTTGCAGAGATGCTAGTACGCCTTCTCTCTCTCTCTCTCTCTCTCTCTCTCTCTCTCTAACGTTTTCTTGAATGAGGGATCTTATTTGTAATAAAATTGTTGAATTCTGACAGGGCGGGATTCTGCTGGGGCCGTCGGCGTTTGGTCGGAACGAGGAATACATGCGGAGAATATTCCCGAAATGGAGCACTCCGATTCTGGAATCGATAGCCAGCATTGGGCTCCTCTTCTTCCTGTTTCTGGTGGGGCTGGAGCTCGACCTCAAGTCCATACGGCGGAGCGGGTGGCGCGCCGCCGCCATTGCCGTCGCCGGAATCCTGGTGACGTTCACGCTCGGCGTCGGAGTTGCCCGGGTCTTCTGGAAGTGCATTGATGGGGCTGATGCGGTTGGGTTTCTTCAGTACGTGGTGTTCATGGGAGTTGCTCTCTCCATTACAGCTTTCCCGGTTTTGGCACGTGTGCTCGCTGAGCTTAAACTCCTCACCACACGTGTCGGAGAAACTGCCATGGCTGCTGCCGCTCTAAACGACGTCGCTGCTTGGATCTTACTTGCTCTTGCTGTCGCTCTCGCAGGTATATATATATATATAACCTCCAAGAATCAAATACTAAAAACTGTGTACGAGTTTTGTTATAATTAAAAATAATTACATATCCAATTATAAATATAAATACATATTTAGATATTACATACTTACATACCCACTATGAGTTGTTGAGAATTTGAGAATTTTATCGTAAGATTTTTGTAAGAATCTTGATTTTTTTTTCTTCTGAGAATGTTTGAAAGAATAGTCTTGATTCTTTGGAATATACTATATGACCAATTTTGTCCAATACCAGGTGGAACCACTACTATTACATACTATGATTCTCAAATTATGTTCTATTATAATAAGCAGGTCTTATATAAAATATTCTTATCTGAGATTTCATATAAAATGGAGTTTCTATCAATCAATAAAAATAAATTAACTCATTTAACATAATCAATATTGATCTTATATAAGATCATATAAAGCTCTGTGTCAATATTTGTCTCATTTAAGATTATATAAAACGCTGTCTCACGTAAGTTTTCATGTGAGATGGTCTAAATTTTTATGTATAGTAGTTTCGCTCATAAAACTTTCAAAACTTAACTCAAAATTCACATACTCAAGATTGATTTATGAAAGTAGGTAATTTTGGATTATGAATGGTAGGATAAATTATCTACATAAACCACGCGTGTTTGATAATAATATTTTCCTTTAAAAAAAAAAAACTTTTAGTAAAATAATAATAATATAAAAGATTCTATTTGGAATAATAATTTAATAAAAGATCATTATTTTCCGGCGGCGGTGCAGGAAACGGTGGCGAGGGGCGGAGAAAGAGCCCGTTGATTTCCATATGGATCCTTCTATCGGGCACAGTTTTTGTCACATTCATGTTGGTGGTGGTCAAGCCGGCGATGAAGTGGGTGGAGAGGCGGTGTTCGCCGCCGCAGAGCGACACCTACATCTTCGTAACCCTAGGCGGCGTTCTGGCGGCGGGTTTCGTGACCGATCTGATCGGAATACACTCGATTTTCGGCGCCTTCATCTTCGGATTGACGATTCCGAAAGGGGGAGAATTCGCAGGGAAGTTGATGGAGAGAATCGAAGATTTCGTATCGGGATTGTTGCTGCCGTTGTACTTCGCGTCGAGTGGGCTGAAAACCGACGTGGCGAAGATAAGAGGCGGCGAGGCGTGGGCGCTGTTGGCGCTCGTGATCGCGGCGGCGAGCGCAGGAAAGATCATCGGAACTTTTGCGGTGGCGATGGTGTGTATGATTCCGGCGACGGAGTCGATCACGCTTGGAGTGTTGATGAATACCAAAGGATTGGTGGATTTGATTGTTCTCAATATCGGCAGGGAGAAGAAGGTAAGTCAGTTGTTCTTTAATGAAATAGAAATTACTCAATTCATAGTATAATAAGAAAAATAAAATCAGTTTTCGTATGAATGAATCTGAGATCCATCAAAATTGGAGTCGGTTGGAAATCTAACTCAAAAAATAATTCAAAACAAAAATGATGGATTTCAAATCCTAATCATCATCTATTGATTTATTGCACGAATTTTCAAATTTCTCATCAAATCACTCCATTGAAATGATGCCTTAATTTTATTTCTTAAGTTTGTTGAACCAAGTTAAATCAAATATAGTAAAAATAGTAGTTTACATTTCAACCTTACATGAAGTATGCATATATGTGAAATGTATTTCCCACAAAATAAATACTTATCGACTATATATCATTATATTTCACTAATTTATGTGTATAATTTGATTAATTCCACTTAATGAATTTCAGGTTCTAAATGATGAAGCATTTGCAATACTAGTTCTAATGGCACTCACCACCACCTTCCTCACAACTCCAGCTGTCCTCGCCATCTACAAACCCGGCCGCGTCTCCTCCACCGCCCGCCGCTCCATCTCCGCCGCCACCTCCGACGAGCTCCGCATCCTCGCCTGCGTCCACGGCCCCACCAACATCCCCTCTCTCCTCACCCTCATTGAGTCGACTCGCTCCACCAACAAATCCTCACACCTCAAGCTATACGTCATGCACCTGGTCGAACTCACCGACCGATCCTCCTCCATCGTGATGGCCCAACGCCTCCGAAAAGACGGCCTCCCTCTCATCAACCGCCTCCGCCGCCGCCCCCAGTTGGCTGACAGAGTCGCTGCCGCGTTCCAGGCGTACAGCCAGCTGGGGCGCGTCAGCGTGAGGCCGGCGACGGCCATATCGTCGCTGGCGACGATGCATGAGGATATATGCCACGTGGCGGAGGAGAAGGCGGCTGCGATGGTGGTGATGCCGTTTCACAAGGAGTGGAGGGAGGAGGAGGAGGAGGTGGCGGAGAGTGTGGGCCACGCGTGGAGAGGGGTGAATGAGAGGGTTATGAAGGAGGCGCCGTGCGCGGTGGCGGTGCTGGTGGATCGGGGATATGGCGGTGGGGGGAAGATGGCGGTGCAGAATGCTTGTTTGGTGTTTTCGGGTGGGTCCGATGACGAGGAGGTGTTGGGGTTGGGTGGGAGAATGGCGGAGCACCCGGCGGTGAAGGTGGCGCTGGTAAGGTTTATGCCGGAGAAGGGTTGCGCCTCCACGACAACTTCTGTGGTTGACAAGGTAGAGGATCTCTCTTTCTCTCATACAAAATACCGAACTCTTAATTGTTCTACTTGGATTCTTCTATGATAGAATATTAACATGATATAACATGTCATGGAATTATAAAATGGAATTATTCATGTTAGTATTTTACTTGTGATTTTGTGTTGATTTAATTAGATTAGAGGTATATGCGTATAATGTGCATGTGGCATGTGATGATGATGATGTAAAATGATGATAATGGTTATAAATACTCTTTTAAGATAACAAAAGAATTTTAATCTAGTCAAACTATAAGAAAATAGTAGGGACAGATTTAGGGGATGTGGGATGCAGTCGCCTCAAAATTTTCAAAAATATTTTTTTTACATGTAATTTTTTCTAATTAGTAAGAGTTCAAAATTGTCTAATATGTAAAAATTTTCCCCCAATTTGCTAAATGTATTGATAAAAAAAAAAAAAAAGATTTCTCCTTTTAAAAACAAAATTCTAAATCCGTTCTTAAAAATAATATTCTCTAGCTCGGGTAAATGGATAAAGCACCATTTCTAAAATGTAGACGAGCCCTACCGACACAAAGTATGATTCGATCCATGTTACAAATCATAGATCTTGTATGACATGATCCATGAACCGTGTAGACCATGGCCCATGTCACACATTAATCCATAATCATGGTATGTGTGAAGGGTTCATCAGATTCATGATCTGGTGCAATCATTTTGGTGTCATCTATTTTTTTGTATATTTTGGGAGTTCATTCATTGAGCTTATTTCAGTTAGAAGAAAAGACGTTTTCTTATAGATTGACTACAAAAATTCTCTTATTAATTTAAACGGGAGTTATAGAATATGAGTTTAAAACAGAGTATGATTCAGTGTAAAATATATATATATATATATATATATATATATATATATATTATAAGCAGTGGCTTCAATTATTGGACCTATGTATTAGCAATTTATCATGTGATATATAAGCTAATATACTATGTATTATATATGATCATCAGGAAGATGCTGAGGTGGCAGTAACAAAATTCATGAGTAGAATGGAGGGCAAAGTGGAGTTGATAGAGAAATTAGGTACCAACATTATAGATGAAGTTTTGGCAATTGGGACAAGTGGTGACTATGACTTAATTGTTGTTGGCAAAGGTTGGTGCTCTTCCACCATGCCATTGGCTCCGGTGGCTCAGCACCCTGAGCTCGGCCCGATTGGAGATGCGTTGGTCTCGTCTAGCCAAGGCATTGGCTCGTCTGTGCTCGTTGTTCAACAACGTTTCCTGGAAGATCAGCTTCTGGTTCCAAAGATTCGTTCGAGAGAAGAGGATGATGGTAGTAGAGGCGAAATATCATGTTCGGTGTAATTCAATGGACTAAACTATGTAGAAAGTATATATATGATATATATTATGAGTGTTCAAATTAAATCCTAGTTCATTTCATTAGATACAATCATACGTCACATCATATGTCGATCATATTATCAATATACATGTGGATGGATATATATGTCACGATATACACAAAAAGATTAAAATCATAATTCTATACCGACAGTGACATGTCGATTATATTATCAATATACATGTGGATGGATATATATGTCAGGATATACACAGAAAGATTAAAATCATAATTCTACACCGACGAGAGAGGCGATTAGATTGTGGTACTTCAAAACTATAACTTTTTATTTCAAAAAAATAATACTCAACACTATGTTTTTTAAAGATTAAAAAAAATCATTTACAGGAAAAACTAATACTTTCAGGAATAAAAATAATACTTTTAAAAGTCAAAAATCAACATGTTGATTGTATTGAGCACAAATTGACTAAACATCGATTAATCCATATAGGAATACACGACTAAACCATGTGAGGATTGAGTTAATCCAAACATATTCATAATTCAATCAACAAACTACTAAAATACATATTAATATATACATGTGTTGTTGGTGCTTCAAATTAGTTTACCACATTAATATAAGTCCACAATTAATGGATTTGAAATTTCATTCTTTTCAAATCCTATATTTCAAATGCACAATTATCTAACATATATACATTCATATATATATATATATATATATATATGTATATGTATAATTATGTATTTATGTATCTTATATAATATACTACAATATTAATACATTATTTAATCCAATTTATAATATTTATAAATTATAATATAAGCTATACCCTACAAAATAGCGATGAATGCACACACTATGACACTATGAATTTAATGTAATAAAAATTAGGAGATAATTAAGTATGATTTAGCGAATGGGCAGAGGTGGGAATTAAAGATTCCCGACAAATAATATTAAGAAGGCATGTGTGTAGAAAAAGGTAGGTTGAAGTTTTTTCAGCATTAATTCACCAATGTGTCTTACACCAATTCTAAACCTACATATATTATACTATAACTATACTCCCTCTCTTCAACTCTCTCTCTCTCTAAAAGCAGAGCAAGAAATCATGTTAAGGTTGATAACAGGAATAGCAGGGCTTAGTGGATTTGGATCAGCTTCAACAGCTGAACAGGTTACTCAAGACATTGATGCTACCAGTCTTACTTGTATTATTACTGGTATTTATTTTAACATCATTCATTTCATCTCCTATTTTTGTTGATTTCATTCCAAAATTGTGTTTTTGATTCCTCATATTCTCTGCTTCACACATCACACATGTATTTTTGTCTTTTAGAAGCAATCAATGTTTCTCTATTCATATGTAAAACCCGATACCCTTCCTAGACGCTAGATCCCAGCCCACCAAAAAATTGCTTAGTGAAACAGGTATAAACATGTGAAAACATTAATATGAGACTTTTAGTACAGAAGAGTGTAAGAACAAAAGCATCAATTTTTATACATAATTCATGATGTTTTTGTTGTGGTGTTTATTATCTTTCCTTTAATAACATAACCCATAATGTCTCTCTCTATTGTTGGCTCTTTATTAGTTCTTGGTGTGCATCTATCAACACCACATATTTTGTTGGTTGTTCTCAGCAATAATGACACATGGCTATCCTAATTTTGGCCTGGTTTTTTAAAGGAAATTTTGTAGTAAACAGTTCTCATGAAATCTAAGATGGGTCAACGCACAATCCACCGAAATATATCGGCGACAACGTTTCGTATGAGTTTTTATGATGTATAAGTAATGGGGACAAATAGCACATAATCAAATTATAGTATTTAATAATAAAAGATGGGGACACATAGACTGATTAATTACACATCAATGACCAATAATACATATACCTAAAACTACTGTCTTGATTGACATGTTTAGAATGGGTTGACTGAAAGCTGCATTTGCCTCTCTCTATATGAAATAAATCCATCAAAACTAGGCCTAGCCACGGGCAGGTTTCAAACCGGTCTAAATCAGACCGGACTGGAATCGGCCCGAAACTGTAGTAAGGAAATGCTTGGTTGAAATTCTTCGATAGCAATGATGATGAGAATCATTCTAGGAATTGTTAATAATTTTGTAACTATATTAACTCTTTCTTTGTAGGTGGTGCAAGTGGGATCGGATTGGAGACAGCCAGAGTATTGGGGCTAAGAAACGCGCATGTTATCATTGCAGCAAGAAATATCGAAGCTGCAAATGAAGCAAAGCAGAAGATTCTTAACAAGAACAAAAGCGCACGAGTTGATGTTCTCACACTCGATCTTTCTTCTCTTAAATCAGTCGAGGCCTTTGCTGATAGCTTCATTGCTCTTAACCTTCCTCTCAACATCTTAATGTAACATAACTAGTTTTTCCTAACTCAATCTCTCTGTCCTAAGCCCCATATTTACCCATCTTAATCTCACTAAGAATGCACGACTTTTTCCAGAAACAATGCTGGTGTCATGTTTTGTCCTTATCAGCTCTCTGAAGATGGGATTGAGATGCAGTTTGCTACAAATCATCTAGGTATAAAAACTGAACATGGGATTAAGTTTTCTTGAAATTCTTGTACATAAATCCCCTAAACATAGTAAATTTTCCTTCATTTCTTTCTCTTACATGGCCAGGTCACTTCTACTTGACTAACCTACTCCTAGACAAGATGAAAGATACAGCAAAGTCTATGGGTGTCGAGGGTAGAATCATCAATATAACATCGGTAGCACATCTCTACACTTACCCAGAAGGGATTGTATTTGATCACATTAATGATAAAAACAGGTAACTTATCAACCAGTCTTCTATATTCTATGATCAATCGGAGTTACTTATAACATTACTAGCACAGTTACGATGACAAGAAAGCATATGGACAGTCCAAATTAGCCAACTTATTGCATGCAAACGAGCTCTCTCATCGCCTGCAGGTATTCATTCTATGGTGCTCTTCTATCTCTAAAAGACATAGTACTGTGTAAGAAGACATAGTGCTCTGTAAGAAGAACCTAAGTAATTGTCATAGCTAATGTGTGTGTTTTCAGGCTGGAGGAGTGAATATTACTGTAAACTCAGTGCATCCAGGCCTGATAAGCACAAATCTATTCAAATATTCTGGGTTTTTTACGAGTAAGTAGTACTATAATCTAGAACATAGCAGCAACTAGTTCCATATTTCAAAAATTGGCTAAGGGGTTTTCTTCTATGATTCTTGTTTTATTGCACTAATCAATATTATTTCTGCAGAAATGTTGAAGTGGGCTACTTATATTCTATGGAAGAATGTTCCTCAGGTGACATTCTTTCAACATGAAATTAGACAAAACAGAACAAGAAACAAAGATAATTTAGCCTTTCAACTGCTATGAATTAAGATCATCACAAATAAGGTAATGTATAAAAGTTTGATCTTGATTTTCAGGGGGCGGCCACAACTTGCTACGTTGCACTTCACCCCGACTTAGAAGGTGTATCAGGGAAGTACTATGTTGACTGCAACGAGTACAAGCCGAGCAAATTTGCAAGGGACGAAGATCTAGCCAAGAGACTCTGGGATTTCAGCTACAATTTAGTTAATGCAGCTGAAAAACATTGAAATTCGATAGAATTTCAATGTTCGCTCATTAAAAAGTTCTTCATCAAATGCCTCATTATGCACATTGCTATTCTAGTTACTTTGATATATTTTCATTTTTGCATATTATCATTACATACATTGATGAAATCAAATAAGAAAATTTATATAACCAGCAAAGGGGTTTCATGAGGGTTTTAAGTTAAACACTAGAAAATAATCAATGCAATCTCTTATTGATCTCTACAACAAAAATGAATGAAATTCTTCATGAATGCTGAACGATGCCGTCTATGAATGCAATTCCGATTAGGGTAAAATAATTAATAATTACCGACTAACCATGATTCACGACGGCCGTTGGTCATCGTCAGCCTCCCACAGCCCCAAAGCTTTAACGGCGCAAGTCGAGACGGCGACAATGACGGCGGCGAAAAGCGGCGGCACGATCATATCTACTCTCGACCGCTTGAAAAGCCGAGCAGCGAGGCAGAAACCCTCCGACGGAATGTCTAACGGCAACCTGACGGAGCCCGGCTTACGGCACCTCTGAGATAACGGAGAAGACGGGCTGATGGCCGAAACGAAAGCCCACTCCGGCAGGAATGAGGCCACCGCCACCGTCGCCGTTAAGATGGCCGTCCACGCTGCGGCGTAGAGCATCAGAGGACACGCCGGAGAAGGGAGCGATTCAGATAATGGATTTGAGAACCTAGAACTCATTTCGTAACAGGAAAAGCATGGATTGATCGTTGGTGTTTGGGAAATTAAAATGGGCAAATATGTGGAGATATATTTTGAAGTGGTTGAGTTGGTTATGGTGGAGAATTCAAGATACATCATTAACTCCTTATGAATAGGAAGATGAGTTACAACTTCTATGAACTAATGTCAATTATGTTTCATACTAACTCAGAATTATAAGTTGTTTTAGTTGTTTGCAAGAAATTGTGTTCTTGGAGAAGTGATTAAATTTAATAATTGTGGCGAAATTACTTTCAAACAAAAACTAGTAGTGTTGGATTTATAAGCTAAATAAAAACTGAAGTGTTGGAATTTTCCAAATTATTTATTTCTTTCAAAAAATGTGTATTTGTTAACAAAAATGTCATGGTCCCTCGTAACTTTAAAATAAAATTTAAAAAAAGAAAAGTAAAAACAGCTATTAATTAATAGATATTTTATCGAAATTGATTTTCATGTACATATAACATATTCATATGCATGAACATGATAGTAAATAAAATATTAATTTCTCCAATAAAATAATAAAATAGCACCATAGATGGACTGGATCCATAGAAATGACCTTTGATATTATTTGAAGGATTATATAATATTCTGATAGCGATTGAGAATTCAATATAGGACTCAAATAGGCCACCCACAACCCAAAGGCAATAATCGGCATATAAAACGATTAATTTCATTATGCCACCCCAAATTGACACTTTTTGCACGTTTGTACCTAAACTTTTTTATTTTTTTTGTTCCAATTTAGTACAAAATCCCAACACGTGACATATACTACGACTTACTGCAAATGACCAAAATACCCCTGAATGGTCATAGTTCAGATACACTTTACCCTCCATATAATCTGACTATTTAAAACTGAATATGATCACATATTTCAAAATAAAGAACATGTATACATTTCAAGTAAGTCTTGAATGAAAGAACAATGTTAGTTTGAATCCAAAACAAAAACAGGGCTCAAATTTATCCATATCATATCAAAAGAGGCTAAAAGCTTTAACCCTTTTACATATCAGCTTGTAGATATTAAACTACAATCGAAACACCAGAAAAACACGATAGAGCAAACACGCATAATTCAAATTATAAATAACAGTATATAAAGTACTTGCTAACTACTTATACCCGAGTTTACCATCCCACGCACTTAGTAAACCCGACTCTTGATAACATCAAGGTCCATTTCTGTTGGATCGGTTGCTTGTAGTTCGACTTGAATTCCATCCAACTCCCTCTTGAATCTGTCCTTCGAACTAGCATAAATCATCTTGCTTCTGATCCTTGAGCTATCGGGGGACCTTATATCGCAAAGACAATCAACAAACAACGTTCAATCAATATGGAAATGGCGTGAATTCAACATTAAGTGAAGATAATAGCTATGAAATGGTGATGATACCAAGCAATGAAGAAGATCTTGCTTTTCTGGCAATTCTCCTCAGTTACAAAGTCGAAATCATAGACACAGTAGCGGCATTCATCAACAGGAAGACTAGCAGCGAAGTCCTCGTATGTTTGAGTTGGCTCACCAACTTTTTCGACAACAACCTGCTTCTGTTTCTCCTCTATCTTGAAGATGATGAACCGATGAGTCCTTTTTGCCTTCAATTCCAAGAATCTCAACTTGCAGTCATCGTGCACGGCCATCCCAGAAGCTGCATTCGCCTACAAAAAGGATCACAAGAATGTTATTCAAATAACAAATTCGAAAAGCTCAACAAGCAGTATACGAAGATGAAGAATTAAGATGGAAACACGAAAATCAAAGAAATAACATGATAGTTCAGAATTTATACCTCAAAAGCAAATGATAAATGAAGTAAAACAAAGAATCATAAATACTTCAGAATGAGAACCCTAAGTTTACACGTGTTTCGGAATAAAATCGGGTAAAAGTTTTGTTGCCTACTTTGTATTACATCCCTCAATGATGGTAACAAATGAACCAAATTAGATTACCTTATACATTCCTATAACAACAAAAGAATCATCCGCTCACGTAAAACATTCATCATGAATACTCGAATAATTAGCTAATCCAACTGCTAAACATCAAAATGAGAAACATTCATCATGAATACTCGAATAATTAGCGAAGCCAACTGCTAAACATCAAAATGAAAAACATTCATCATGAATACTCGAATAATTAGCTAATCCAACTGCTAAACATCTGGAAGATATTTATATATCACATGAACTCAGGGGAGCTTCAGAAAGTGGATGAATAATCTTCAATTTCAGAAAAATCATAGAAAATAGATAACCGCTAATGTTCGAACAATCAAATATCAGGTATCACGGTTTCAGCTTAATTATTCTAAAAGGCAACAATCAAACTCAGTTTTCTAAAATTACAAAGAATGGAAGAAACAAATGAATCGAAGTCGCAGATTTTCGAACTCAATACAGAAAAAACAACTCCAAAGAGCAAAATTCAGACCAAACACAGATCAGTTCAAATTGGTACGATAGAATAAATAGCATATCACACAAAAATCCACAAAAATTACTTCAAGGTAAACGAAATCAGATAAGCAAAAATCAAATGAAGTAATCATTCGAACCATAGAATAAACAGAATAATAAAAAACAATGCGAGAGCTAATCTGGAAAAAAAAAATTAATAGACAGAGAAGACTCACCATTTTCGATCGTGCTTACGTTTCAAGCAGAGAACTCGACCACCAACAAATAATTATGGGGAATGGCAAAAGAAGATGGGTTTTATAGAGAGAGAGAGAGAGAACATGTGATATCTGGCTCGCGCGCCGATAATAGGGTTTTTACGGCGTGCAAAACCAGATTACCGCGATTGCGTGATGCCGCGTAAGCTTCTTTATGAATGCGGCTTAGCTCACGGCTCGCTCTGGCTCAGCCAGCTGGACCGTCAGAGGGGCAATTCCGTCTTTCCATGATATTTATTCCTATAATTGATTGATGTTATGTTATGTTAGGGGCCTTAGGACTTAGGAGTTATCAAATTGGATAATTTAAATAAATATTGTGAATTTTTTCTTTTAACAAAGTATGATAAATGTTGAGACTTTAATAAAATAAGTAAAGTTGTAAATAGTAGGTGTGATTTTACAGCAAAATCACATACGTATGATGTATTTATAACAAGTGCAACTTTACTTATTTTATTAAAACTTCTTGTTTCATTACATTTTGACAAAATGTATTGGACGAACAATATTATTTTAAAAGTACCTATCAAATATATATATATATATATTTAGATTTTCTTTATTACTTGATTAGAAGATTCCATCACAAATAATAAAAATTGTTAAAGAAAATAGTTTATGTGAAAAGGAAACAATTACTTCATACTTGATTTATCAATCTAATGGATTATGTTATACTTCAAATACTCTGTTCACATAATTAGTTAAATATATCATTTGAAAGTATTACGATAATTTTTTGAAATATAATTCATAAAATTAACATTTTTAATACTTATTTTTATTAGAATGCATTAAAATAAGAACATTATCTTCTTAAAAATATTAACCTTGTCCCCCAATTGAGTTAATACGAAGATTATTATTATTTAAAAAATTATAATGTAATGGCATTTGAAACAATTAGTTGATAAATAATAAAATAAAACAAAATTAATCAAACCCATCTGAAACAATAAATTGTTAATAAAATTGTAAGAGAAACAAAGAGAATAAATATAGTTCTTTAATTGGAAACTATGGCTTGGCTCGTGTAACAGCCGAGCCACAAATCCAGAATAGGTAAGTTTTTCAGGTTGATGGAGTGAAGGAAGATTCAGCTAAATTACACATTAGATTTCTCATTTTTATTTATTTTTTAATATATGTCTACTATAATAATAATAATTAATAGTCAAAACAACAATAATAATAATATAATTGTACTAATTTATACAACTAATATAAAAGTACTATCATACCTATGTATGTTAAAAAGTTATTTATATATATTATATATATATATATATTTTTTGGATTTACTTTATCTCGAAAATATATGAAAGATAAGAATATAATAATGAATGGTGGGTCCCACCGGAGATTCTCTCTCTACATTCCAGCGTTAATTCCACGCTACTTGATCATGATGATATATGACTTTTCATTTTATTTATTTTTTTGAATTTGTTTGGTTGGCAAATTTCATTGTACTAATATTTTCTTTTTTCTTTTATTAAATTTCCAATTTTAAATGATTAATCTTACAAGATGACAACCTTTATTGGATTTCCTTCTCAATCTAATTTCGGGTCACAGACTCACAGTGTGTGTATATATATACTTTGAAAATTCTGAATTGATTATTAAATAATAATATTCAATATATTACATCTTTCATGATATGTTTTGTTTTCTGATACTATTTATTTTCAGATGAAGTCATATCTTTCCGATATAAACCAAGTCTCACATTCTAATAATCTATTTGCATTTTAATGAAATTTTATTCTTAGAAAAAAAAAAGTATCTTTTTTAAATTATCAGGAGATTTGTAACATGGAAATTGTTATGTTGTTTCAGATTATTATAATAAGAATTCAAAAGAGAAAGTGTTGTCCCTCTTTAATTACACATCACTAGTTTTATAAATAATTGAATCCAAAATGTTTTCAAAACGTTTCTTTTTACTTTTGCCACAATAAAAGTTCAAGATTAATAAAGAGTACTTTTTTTTTGCCTTTTCCGAAATAAAAAATTAATTATAGGTTCATTGTACCTTGCACGTCGGTAGATCTCTTATGTCAACTATTTGTATGCTGTTATGTAACTATTTGCATCATAATAAAATGTTTTATTGTTGAGTCAACTACTTAAAAGTTATATGCTTTTCATTGATCTCATAAAATTTATTATATCAGCTCAAAAATATAATTTGGGATAGCATCACTATCAACTACAATTACATTAATGAATTTGTTTTCTATCATGATAGATATTTTTTTTACCATAAATACAAAAAAATTGACTATTTTACCCATAAGACATAAATAACGTCTTCATCACATTAGTCAACAATATTGTACAACACATATGTGAGTGCAAATATTATTTTAAAACTTTTCACATAAATTGTAGTAGAACAATCACAAAATTATATGTTGTGATAGAAAAATTAATTTTATGATATAAAGAGCGTTTAAACCAATATAATTTTGTGAGATGGAGTCTCGCTGTCCAAATTTTTACAAATTAATCTATATTTTAGGAGTTATAAACTTATAAGTTGTAAGTCACCTGTTTCTCATAATTAAATCCTTGTCACTTTTGTGATATTTATTTAGCCAAAGATCCTCCAAAATCCCAAAAAAGAAAAAATGCAAACACGAATAGTCATTGTTCATTGACACTAGCCCAGCCCAATTAAGGGCCCAATACTAATGGGTATGGGTCGTGAGCTTTTAATTCCTAGAGTAATGTAATAACTTAACTATAACTTGCACTAAGATTGGGCTTAGTTAGTTTGGCCCGTTTATTCGGTAAATCTTATTTTGGGCTGTATCTGTAATACTATTGACATCTGTTTAATAGAGCAAGTCACTTTTGTGGTTAAAGTTATAGCTCTACTATTATTAAAATTAATTGTGTGGAAAAAAAAAACTCATGGATTAATTCAAACTTGAATAAGAACAAAAATTAATTTTCATTAAACTGTATTCCTTTAAATGTGACATAGCGTGGGGACCGTGGATGTGCCATCTATGATTAACCCAATTTACTAACAAAAAATACAAATAAAATTTGTAGAAAAAAAAATGGGAAGAAAAGGAATTTTAGATTTTTAAATGTTTTCTGATGTACCATTTTGTAATACATCCAACGATTTGCAGACACTTACAATTGAGGATGATATCAAATTTGTCATCTTGATACATGAAATTGGGAGCTAAATCATTTTAGTATATTTTATTTTTAGACCATATTTTATTTATGTTGTAATTATGCATAAAATAATATGACATTGTTATGATACGTCATAATAGGAAGTTAGGAACTAACCATTGAATCATGTTATTATAGCATAATTTTGAAGAAGGAAAAAAAAAACATTTTAATGTAATAGAAGGATGTGTGGTGTAGTATGGATTATTTGATATAAAATAGTTTCGATATTTTATTACATCAATTTATAACATGTGTTAAATGTATGTGGTGAATATTAGAGATGTTGAAATAGAATAATAACAACAAATTTTGATAGAGAAATCCAATTGAAAGACAACAAAATTGTTTGAAACTATCACACAAATGATGAACACGATATTACAGTCAATCTATTAATCACCGCAGAGTCAATATAGTCAATAATTATGGATATCATTAAAAATATTGCTTTTTAAAATGCATATTTTTTATTTGGAAAACATTACTTCCTATTTGTTTTAAAATTAATTCAAAACATTACATTATAATCCAACAAAACTTTGACACGTTACGATTAGTTGCATCACGTATTTGCAATAAACATTTAAATATTTCGATTATAGAATAATAATTAATAGAAATATTTGAGTTGACCAAAGAAGTTTTAACACGATTAAAAAAATATAGTCTCACAGAAGACCAGGTTCATATAAATCAATAAAAACGGATCAATCTATTCAATACAATCAATAATTTCGTGTTACATAACAAGACGTTCTTATATAAGTTTTTACGAATAAAAAAATGTTGACCCCTCTAATTTCTCAGTGTCGGTGTACTTTTCTTTGAATTAGAGACAATAAAAGTAGTTAAATTCAACATTTGGGCGTTAAAGTAAATAACCACCTTTGAGATTTTTGCATTCAAATTTCTGAAATCACCACCGCCACAACTTTACCAGGTCAAAGTCCAATCCCCCCTGTCTCCATCACCAAATATCTCCTCCTTAATTTTTTTATAACCTTTAAAAAAAAATATTAATAATAATTGTGAATTTGAATGCAAGACGATGAATTCTTCGCGAACAAAGGTGGGAAATCGCTTTTTTCCTTTTTTTTTTTTTTTTAATTTTTAATATTTGTAAATTGATTTTTTATTTTTTTGATAATAAATCAACTGCATTCTCCGATCATAGATCCGAACAATGCTTCAACTCGAATTGAAAAATTATATCAAAAAAAAAAAAAACCGATGAAAATTTGAAGGAGAGAGAGAGAGACGGCGCAGGATAGCAGAGATTGAATCTGTATAAGCTGCATTCAGAAATTTAAATCGCGAAAATTCTGATCTATTACTTAAATATTTGAAGCTTACATTACTTTTCCTCAGCGAAGATCTAGCTAAAAGCATATAGCATTCAGAAACAACCAACTAATTTTATTCCATACTTGCGGCGGCGAAAGATCAACGGCTCAGCCTCTGCTAGCGCGATCGGAGGTCGGCATTTCCTCCGCCGGCTTCGCCGGTGGCTGCGGCGGCAAATGAACGCCACCGCCGCTGATCTTCTCCGGCTGCGGAAGCGGAGCCTGAGCGGCCGGCGGCGGAGTAGCAATCTCCTCCGGCAGCGGTGCGGTGAGGTTGTCCGGAATCACGAACACACCCTGCGATGGCCGCCGCTGGTGACGGTTAGCTCTCTGAGACATTTTTCGTCTATGGCGAAATGTGAAGAAGAAGAAACGGATTTTTGCTGCTTTGGAGGAGCTCTGGAAATGTGGTGAAGAGCAGTGTTGTTGGTTGGGTTAATATAGATAAGTTAGGTCAAATATTATCCATTTCACTTTTGGGGATTTTGTTGCAATAAATTTGTGAATCCAAATGGATATACAAAATTGATATTTTATTACTTGGATTAGGATTTTCATTTCTAATATTTAAATGTAATTTGTATTTCGATTCTCCAAATTATAGTACGTCTAAAGTCTCGCGAAGATCAATCTTTCTTTTTATTTTTATGTGTTTGACCAAAAAAATTATTTTTCGGTTCGTTGAAATGCTTTTATTTAACATATTTTGTTATTAAAAAAAATCATTTACATGTGTTTTTTTTTATTGTTAGGTTACTTTTTAAAAAAAGTATAATTTATTCTATTATTCACACGTCCATCTAAACGGTATTATTTCAATACTTTAATTCATAAAGCAATAACCGTCAAGATTACAAAATTTTGAACGTAGAGAGGAAAATTTTAATAATTAGTATTTACAATTTTGGAAATTTTATGAAATCAATAAAGCCATTTCCAAACAAAGCGTCATTTTCTAATGATGATCGATGATCACGTAAATATTACCCTCTCCATTTTAGTAAATCGACTTCTTTTTCATTTTTTGTACGTCTCAAATCACAATGTGGTTACCTATTTGAAAATATTCATTATTTTTAAGTTGACCGAAATGTCATTATAAATTGAGTAATCTTTTTTTTTTTTTTTTTGGTAGGATAAAATATGAAAATTATAGAAAAAATAATAATGGTTCCAACCACATTTTATATGTTTTTTTCTAATATGTATGAACTTTTATGATTGTAGTTTTAGTAGGATGGGATGGATTAGTTCGAATATTTTGTAATATTTGATGTCATATCTTATAATTATTATTTTTAATATATGTTACATGTTAATCAATGATGTTATTTGATATAAGTACAGATGATAATTATTTTGAAATATTACACAAATTGAACAATATGATAGAATAAATAATGTGATGTGGGGATGGAGAGAGTACATAGAGTAAAATACAATGAATGTGATATATACTCATATGATCAATACATGATTGAAAAACATAGTTACATATATATGCTAGACAGCAATTAATGAATTTGTTTTTCTGCTCTTGCTTTGGATGCTCATACATGCATTCTACATTACCCTTTAGATCATGAAAATTAATTTAAAGGAGTTTGGTGAGATCATGCTAACCAAATATTTAATTTACATAAAAATTTATATAAAATGCTTTTATAGATATAATTTACAAACAGAGTCTTATTACTCACAAAACAAATATATTTCAATAAATTTACATGTAGATCATAAGTTGATTGATATATTTTGTAAAACCAGATTTGTGAAATAATTTCACAAAAATCCCACATTTTAATTTATTATTAATTCATTTATAAGAAAGTGGATCATTGAATTTGAATTTTATTGTAATCATATTTGTGGATAGATGTGTAAGGAGTTGACTTATATACACATAATAATATGATAATATATATAAAAGTCTTCAAAGTATTAAATAGTCGTGGGTTATCACAAGCAGCATTCTTGGAATATTCAATATAAATTTATGACAATCATGTCTTAATAATTCACTAAATCACATGCAAGTGTGGGACAAACTTTTAAATTTAGTTTTCTAATACTTCTTTGCTTCTATAACACTTGATATTAATTTTAAAACATAATAATAATAATAATAATAAATATGTGTGTGTGGGGATTAGAAAGTATTTTAAAATGTCTTACTTGTCCTTATTTAACTAATAGTTGACTTCACAATTGTATAACTACTTTATTTGAAAAAGGTGGTCTGGTGTGCATCAGGTGCACCGTGCACATGTAATTCGGGTTGATTTTGATTGATCTGAATTCGCGAGTTTTTTTAATCTTTCTTTTTTGTCGTTTATGTGTTACCTTTATATTATATTAGTGTGACTTTTACGTAATATAGATGCAACTAACATAACTAGAAAGTATGAGTAATATTACATAAATGTATGTTAATGCAAAAAAAAACGCTGAATTTTTTTTTCTAAGTTATAATACATAAATATTATAATATTTGTACATAAATGTCATACTAATACAACATAAAGGTCACACATTTATAACATAAAAGGTCAACAAATAAAATCAAAACTCTCGGATCCATTACGGGTCGAAGATCCGTGCTCCCGACGTACAGGAGTTTTTGCCAATTTGATAATATAAAAGCAAATTTATTAAAAAAAGTTAGATATATGGAAATTCAAATTTTCAAACTACCACTCAACAGAATATTTAAATTCCACACTTACATTTAATATTCTTTACACATTTTAAGACGTAGGCCGTTCAAAAAAGGCAAATGATAATAAATGTATAATAAATGGCATACTTTAAAGGAACGTTGTAATAATCATATATATCATTTTGTATATATTATTTCAATACATCAATAGTACATGCTATATACTTACTCTATTAGTATGCATGATATTTTTCTATTTTTCACTTGTTTGTATCATTTTTTCACCCAGATCTAGTAAAAAAAAAAAAGCAGTGTGTATGATGCATTTTAAACATGTGTATCCGTATAAGTCTATATATATATATATAAAGTTGGTCTTGTGTGAACTTGGTGCACATGCAATCCGGGTCGACCCGGTTTTTGACCCGGATCCGCGTGTTTTTTAATTTTGCCTTTTTTTTTTTTTGCTTCAGGTTATGACCTTTATGTTGTAAATGTGTGACTTTTATGTTATAAATGTATGACCTTTATGTACAACTATCATGACCTTTATGTACTGTAACTTAGAAAAAAATGAAGATTTTTAATATAATTTAAACTGTACACCCTTATGTGATATCAATGCGACCTTTATGTTATATTATGTCACTTTTATGTACAAATATTCTGACCTTTATATAATATATAAAGATGCATAAAGGTCATAATATTTGTACATAAATGTGACATAATATAACATAAAGGTCACATTAATATCACATAAAGGTACATAGTATAAATTGTGTTGAAAATCTTCATTTTTTTCCTAAGTTACAGTGCATAAAGGTAGAGATAGTTGTACATAAAGGTCACATATTTATAACGTAAAGGTCATACATTTATAACGTAAAGGTCAAGACAAAAATCTGGAAAAAAAAAAATTAAATTAAAAACTCGCGGATCCGGGTCGGATCGACCCAGTTTTTGACCCGGATCCGCGTGTTTTTGAATTTTGCTTTTTTTTTTTTTTTGCTTCAGGTTGTGACCTTTATGTTGTAAATGTGTGACCTTTATGTTATAAATGTATGACCTTTATGTACAACTATCATGACCTTTACTTAGAAAAAAATAAAGATTTTTCCTAAGTTACAGTGCATAAAGGTAGAGATAGTTGTATATAAAGGTCACACATTTATAATGTAAAAGTCATACATTTATAACATAAAGGTCAGGACAAAAATTTGGAAAAAAAAATAAAAAAAAATTAAAAACTAGCGGATCCGGGTCGGATCGACCCGTGCACCTGGTGCACAGGAATTTTTGTGATATATATATTGTGTATGATGCATTTTAAACATGTGTATCCGTATAAGACTATATATATCTATATATATATATATATTTGTACGTTGGATCTTTTACAAAAGTAAAAGAACTATAAATGAAATGTAAATAGACAAATAAGTTTCTTAAATTTTTATATTTAATTGGTATAATATTTTCTAAGATACCAATTAATGTGATGTTTTTTTTTTTAATTCATATTTTGAATAATAACAATATACATTGAATATAGTTAGATTAATAAACGAGTTAAATATATATTACTTAAAAAAATTGAACTATATATTGGGAACATGGAAAGAGGAAAAAAAATTATATATATATATATATATATATATATATGTGAGTGTATGTGTGTGACGGAACTCATACATATTTATAATATTATGATGATAAGAGAATATATATAAAAATAAAAATATAACTAAAATTAGTATATAGAAGTTGTGAGTAATATAGACTATTCTAAATTCAATGGACTCTTGTAGGTGAAATAATGCATTTGTACACGCAAACACACGTATTTATATATGAGTTAATATTCTAAAATACAATTTACAACTTAAAAATTTTAGAAACTACAATTTAAATACAACAAAATACAAATTATAAATCTATAAAAATTACAATTTATGATCAAATTAAAAATAATAATCAATATAATTTAAAATTAAAGAGAAAATAACATAATATTATTCTCATATAATATAAAACAAAAGGAATAGATAAATCGACAGCGCTCGAATTGAAAATATCTCCAACCAAAATTGAATTGTATAACCACGATTCACAATTTCGGTTCCGAACCTGCCGGACATTTCTACTTACAATGCACTTATAAGTTATAAGTAAAAAAAGAAAAGAAGAATATCAAAAATAAATTGTTTTATTGAAGTTAATATATTGGTCATTTTTTTAGTGGGCTTTGCCGGTGCAAGAGAGTTTGGGTTTGGAGGGTTTCGTTATGGGTGATTCTATTCATAACCACCAATATTTATCTTCACAACCATAATTCATTTAATTTCTTTATTTTATTCTTAGGATTTTTATTTTTTTTCACAACTACCATATCTCCACCATCTCCTCATTATCTTCTTTTTCTCCAAACCAAAACACCATTCATTTCGATCTCCATTTTTCCATAAACTATGCAATATTTAGATTTAAATGTATAATTTTTTTTTTATCAATATTCATACATTTTTATTTGAAGTAATTATTTTTAGATTTTTTTTTCCCAAAATATTATACCCCTCTACAACCACGACACTCTCTTTTTCTATATTTGGTATTTTGATTAATTTGTATTGTATCACTATAAAAAAGTTTAAGTATTGTCCTATATTCCTCAATGTGGAAACAAGTTTCTTGATTTTTTTTAACAAGATATCTCATAATATTAATTATTTTAGTGAAATATTTCGATATATTAAAAAAAATGTTGAGGAATGAAATGAGTGAAGAGATAATTTTTAATAATTAAAAAAAATAGATTTGGGTGACTGTAAAAAAGAAAAAAAAAGGTTTAATGTGGAAACAATTTTCTTGATGTTTTTAAGGAGATATCTTATAATGTTAATTATTTAAGTCAAATATTTCGAGATATTAATAAAATATTGAGGAATTAAATGAGAGAAGATAAAAATTTTAATAATTTTAAAAAAATAGATTTGGGTGGTTGTAAAAAGAAAAAAAAAGTTCAATGTGGAAACAATTTTCCAGATTTTTTTATGGAGATATCTTATAATATTAATTATTTAAGTAAAATATTTCGAGATATTAAAAAAATGTTGAAGAATTAAATGACTGAAGAGATAATTTTCAATAATTTTAAAAAATTAGATTTGGGTGACGGTAAAAAAGAGAAAAAAAATAAGCTGACTTAAAATGTCAAAATAAAGAATTTACATGTATAATGGCTATGGAGAGAAATAATATGACCGTGAACATAATTGCCCTTTCGTTATATTTAATTTTGAAAATTTGTTTTTGGACATCATCTGTTTTCGGCCCAATAAATTTAGCCCATAAAATTTAAATTTTTGTAAACTATATGGTCTATATTTAATATGATATATATATATTGTATATATATATCTATGCTACTATTATATAAGGAAAATTGGTAAAATTTACGGAAATGCTATTTTGCCACTCAAAAATGTCATTTCCTAAAAAATGTATTAAAAAAATGAAAAATAAAACTTTATTAACAAGCTATATGTATAATATTAAGAATTCTTATTTGTTAAGCTATTTCATGATCCAAATACTAAATGCAAATGATATTGACAAAAGTAATTAGCATAATAAAAATATTTGTTTTTAATATTTTTTTTATTTATGGATAGAATATAAATAATAAAATTCTGATTCTTAAATAATTTTTTTTATTTTTATATTTACTTAAATATTATTTCTAAAATTTAAACATAATTTCCAAAATATTAATTTATCTTTATTATTATTATTTGATTATTTTATTATAAACTATAATATTATTAAATTTATATGTTGTTTGTATTTCAAATTTATAATAATATCAAATGCAATTGTTTATAATAGCATATATTAAATTTTAAAATAATATAAAATTATATTAATATAAATACAAAAGATATTATATATTTCAAATGAAGATGATATACTGTTACATTATGTTATAAATATAATTATTAGATATTATATGACAAGTCTTGCAATGCAAGAGTACTACTAGTATATATATTGACATCCACTAAATGCGAAATTATTATTTTTTCACACTAATTTTTTATAAATAAAACCTTAAAAATAATTTACAATATTTTATGGATATTGTACATCTCCTTAACTTCAAAATATTTATATTTTTATTAATATTTATATTTTGAATTTGTAGTACAAATTTAATTGAATATCGAAAAATATAATTTTTTAAAAACAATACCCGTGCATGGTGATGTATAAACATGATCACATTTTGGACGATGTTATCCACTTTAATACTTTATTTTACATTATTATTTATTAATTTTTCCCATAAAAAACTCATCTAATTGAAAAAAAAAAAGTAGAAAAAGAAATAAAAAATTAAAGTGAAATTGCATGTACAAACAAGTGAGAAGCATAATGTATACAGCCATATGTATAGCCTCTATCCTTCCCACGTGTTATCGTGCATGGGATCAACGCCCGCACGTGTCACCCCATCCTCCTTTCTCTCCGATCATCAAAACTCTCTCCTCTCTCTCCACCTCACACACAAACCCCAACTCTCTCTCTCTACAATGGCGGATCGACAATATCCGGCGACCAGATCCACCGCCACGAGCTCCATTCTCCAGAAGCTTCGAGACCACGCGCCGAACTCGACTCAGCTCGTCGGCCTCGCCACTCTGGTAATCTCCGGCGGCATTCTGCTCCTCCTCTCCGGCCTAACCCTAACCGCCGCCGTCCTCGGCCTCGTCTTCTTCGCGCCGTTGATCATCATCTCCAGCCCTATATGGATCCCCCTCGGCTTTCTCGTCTTCGTCGCCGTCGCCGGATTCGTATCGTTCTTTGGGTTCGGGGTGGCGGTGGTGGCGGCGGTTTCCTGGATCTACCGGTATTTCCGGGGGTTCCACCCGCCCGGTTCGGACCGGTTCGACTACGCCAGAAACCGGATCGCTGACACGGCCGGTCATGTGAAGGATTACGCTAGAGAGTATGGTGGGTATTTGCATAGTAAGGTTAAGGATGCTGCTCCTAGTGCGTGATTCTGTGTGTGTGAAAAATTAACTCGAGTTTTCTTAATTTCTAATTTATGCTGGAAAGTCGAGTTTTGGGTTTATTTTTTGCTTTTATTTTCAGTAATATCATCAGCTGTTCTCTTATTAATTACTTAATTGTCTGAAGTGCATGATGTCTGATGAATTATCAACGTTGTGTATTGTGTATTATAGGTAGAAATATTAATATTTTAATTCTTTATTAAAAACAAAATTTTAACTTGAGATGTTGGGAAATGTAGTAATGATTTGTTATGCATAAATAAACTTATATAAAGTACATACTAATTAATGTGCTCGTGATCATCAACATGATATAAATTGTAGAAGGATTTAATTATTAGTTGGTTTCTCGTGAGATTGTGATGGGATTGGAATACTTATTTTACAAGAATAGCTATGTGCTATATAACTATAAGTATGCAATTATATTTTTAAGTAAAATATGATTTATATAAGCACTCATTTTACTTTTATAAGTATTTGTTTTACTGCTATAAATATTCGTTCTACATTAATAAGTATGTTCTACATTAATATTAATAAGTATGTTCTACATTAATAAATACGTGCGACGGTTGTATATGAATTATGTGTTTAATTATTTTCTTCTTAGAAGTATTATATTCCATCAATAAATAAGAGTACAAGAGATTATGTTTTGAGGTGAGTCTTATATGAGATCGTCTCATTGATCTAGTTATGTGAGATGGTTACTCACAATTCACGATCCACATTTCATGAATCAATTTGTGTATGTGGGTTTGATTTTGTGAATAATAAATATTTGTTTCAGGATACGTGGTAAACTATATATGAAATCGTCTTGTATAAATTTTTGTCTTGTATTTGTATGTAAAAGATATACATCCAACTATAGAAGGAAAATAAATCATTCTATACGATATACAAGATCAAATACAACCAATCAAGATGTTTTAGTATCTTGAATATTCCTATCATAAATGATACAACGTACGGAAAGTTTTGACTATTATAATAGTGGTTCAAATGAACTAATACATGGCCATTTTGAGCAAATGGTGTTCTTCATGATTGAAATACACAATTCATTATTGGTTCAAAATGGACCATTCGATTTGTTAGACAAAATTAAAAATGAAAGTTGTATTATTTATCGATATTTATTGATCTTTTTTATATTATATTTTGTAGTGTAATTGATCTTATTGATCTTATTTATATTAATATATATGGTACACCGTACACCTAATGAGATACAAATATAAGAAACATATATAAGATACAGGTGTCATATGCAGGTACCATTGTACAATCCTATTCCTATCTAGTATTTATCGATATTACGAGAGTAATTGTGATAAAAAAAAATAAAAAAAGAAAAGAAAAGTCACGTGAGTCATTGATGGTGACATAATCACATCAAGTGCTTGAAAAGCGTTTCCTACTGAAACTGTAGACAACGGAGTAAATCATACTGGAGAGCAGCCATGACACGTCATCTGATCTCGAACCTCGTCACCGTTAACTACGCACCACGTGGCGCATGATAACAGGAAACGTGGACTGGGCCTTTTCTTAAAAAATCAAAATCCATGGGCCCCAGATCCTCAACTTCCGTTGCAAATCTTTTTTTTTTATCCATTTTAATTATTCTCCAATTTTAGTCATAGTGTTTTGATTTCATAATTTATTTAATCAACCATATTTGGAATACAAATTATTATTATTGTTGCTGCTGCTATTGATATTATATAATGCATGTGATATATAATACTTGTCTACGTGTTACTCGAGTCGAAATCTTTACTGTTAATTCAATTATTATGAAGTTTTGAAATTTATGTGCAAAATTGTTTTATCATTAATTCATTTAAGTTTAAATGAGTTTTAATGAGTTGGAGTGAATATTAGTTATTTGATGCTTTTAAAGTTCAAATTTACTTTTATCGTTTCTTTTCTCATTTAACTTGTATTGAGTTTCACATTTTATCAAATATTAAAATATGTCCATAAAAAACTAAATATGAACATAACCAAAAAAATAAATAAATAATATATATATATATATATATATTGTGGCAATTTTTATTTTAACTACTAAACCGTTATATAAATATGTGGCGAATTTTGAATAATCTCACCTAGTTGATCAAAACTACACTCAATTGATAAAATCATGATTAAATTACTGTAATATTTAACAAAATCATATATAATAAAAGACCTAACAGACATAAAAATATTAAATTGAATCATGATGTTACGGGTAACTAAACATAATGAATCCAACCAAATTTATATGAAAGAGAATTTTATTTAACTTGATTGGTTATAATTTCTTTTAAAAGCAAAACTATATTAAAAAATAAAGTTTTAGTTTCACACTTTAATTATTTTAGCCTTATCTACATCTAGGCTCCACTTTGTTCTCGTGGCTTCCAAATATCCATACTGACCTTTTTGTTCTTCCCTTAAAACTTAAAAGACAAGAAATGGTTTTTTTTTTTTAAATGGATAAAAAATAAAATCAATAAACTTCAACTGCTCTTTACATTACTGTATTCCGCGAATCCAACTTTTCAGTTTCGCTCGTTGCCGCTCCTTCTTTAACCGAAAATTTCAGAATCAACACCCAAAACCCTAATCATCTTCTCTTCATTTTTGTTTTCTTCAGCGCTTAGATCTGTTATTTCTCAGCTATTGTACTTGTAATTACGTACAGAAATTGAGGTTTTACGTGAAATATTGACACAGACGTTAGATCTGAAGGAGTTTTTTCCGATGATGGATTAGATTTCGATTGTATTTCCTGCTAATTGGATTGAAAAAGGTGGGTTTATACGTGTATTTCTCTAAACCCAGTTCGAATTTGGAATTTGGAGGAACGGTTTTTTTGGGGTGTTGGTTATTATTGGTTGAGCAAATTTTCATGTAGTTTTGGGGATTTGATGTTGATAGCATGAGTTTTTATAAGACGTTGAATTACGTAATGTGACTAAATTGTTGCAAGATTTCCACTGTGTTGTTGTGAGTGAAGTTTGGAGCTGAATTTGATTTGTATTATAGGAATATTTACAAACATTTCCGTTTCATTCTTCGATTTCTTAGTCTTATTCTTCTTTTTGTGTGTTTGAATTGATGGCGCAGACTGTAAAATGAGGTATTGCTGATTAATTGGATTTTCAATGTGCGTAGTTTTATTTTGTAGATGGGGGAGAGGAAATTGAATCTTGGGTGGACTTTTTGCACGATAGTATGATGGAAATGGACTGTGGATTGGGGATTGAGTCAAAGAATGGCGAGCACTTGATGAAGGATGGTACCGAAGCAGAGTCATTGGTGGAGGACGAAGCAAAGGAGCCATGCAATGATACTGAGATGACACCTCATCCCGAAACCGAGGCTATGAATGATGCAAATGTGTCTGAGTTTTGTATGTCCGTGAATGTAATTGATGAGGTATTGGATGAGACAAAATTAAAGTGTTCTGCTGACGTTCAGATGTGTAACGCGGAACTACAGCCTCAGCTAGAAAGACATGAGAAGGATGTTTTGGATGCTACTAAATTGATACCTTGCTCGGAAATTCAACTGAGAGAAGCTGCTGATTTTGCTGAATTGGAACCTTGCACTGGATCTTGTGCAAAGGAAGTTCTGAAGGGTGCAGGGATTGCATACTCCACCGAAAATCAGAATAATGAAGTGTCTGAGGATCATTGCTCGGAAAACTTGGTGAAGGAAACACAAAATGGTGGAGAAGTACAGGCGAAGGCAATACTAAGCGACAGTAAATTGGGGGATGACCATGCAACAAAAATGTTAGATGATGGTAACGTTGACCAATTTTCTGATAGCAATGAGGTGAAAGAAGCAAAAAATGATTTTGGTTTAGAGACTTGTCATAAAGATCAAGTGAAAGAGCCAACCAATGATGATATGCACTCCGAAGTTTCTAATCCAAATCCATCTCCAAAGCAAGTTACCTCGAGCTTGACCATTAGCAGCCAACCACTTGATGTGTTCAGTGGTGAACGTGGTGGATTTGGCGAGATTACATCCACTTGTTCCTGGGATTCATTTGGTGATGGAAGTTTCTGTGAGGAAGAGCACAGTAAGTGCAAACTGGAATCAGTTTCAACTGCCTGTGTTGTGCTTGAAATTCCAAAGCATGTTAGACCCACCGGTATAAGGAAGATCACATTTAAGTTTAGTAAAAGGAAGGAGGTTTATGATACCGACCTATCTATTTCTGTTAATCCCTTGACTGATAACAAAATCCATGAGGACTTTAATGATAACCAATTATCCGTTCCTGCTCTGGAAAGTATAACTAATAATGGATTTCATAATCATGACTGGACTGCTTTGGAAAATGCAAAAGTGACCTCAAGCATGGATGGGAGAGAGTGTCACGACACAGGAAGTCCTTCCTCTTGTGTACCCAACATGGAACTGAAGATGTCTAAGAAAATAATTCCAGATAGTTACCCTACAAATGTGAAAAAGCTTTTGTCCACTGGAATTCTTGAAGGAGCCAGAGTTAAGTATATCTCTATATCAGGCGAGGTATGTATTTCGTATTTGCGCATTACTGCTGATGTAATATTAATCATCTAGAGTTTGTTCTAGTTTGGCATTGACGTTGTTTTCTAAATTACTGCCAGAGAGAGCTTCCAGGCATCATAAAGGGTTGTGGCTACTTATGTGGTTGTTGCCCCTGCAACTTCTCTAAAGTAAGTTTCAATGCAAGTTGAGTTCTTCACTTAGTCAGGTGTTTGGTATATTATGATGATGCTGTATATTCATTTAAGCAGGTGGTTAGTGCATATGAGTTCGAACTTCACGCTGGTAGCAAGACTAGGCATCCAAATAATCACATATATTTGGAAAATGGGAAGCCTATTTATAGCATAATTGAAGAACTGAAAAATGCTCCTCTGAGCTCACTAGATAGCGTGATAAGAGCTGTGGCAGGTTCTTCTGTGAATGAGGAGTACTTCCAGAGCTGGAAAGGTAAAATGTCAATACAGTTGCCCTTTTTCTTTTTTCGTCCAACTTGTACTGGAATTGATTGCATTAGCTACAACAATGAGTTTCTACATAAGATTGAAGAGTATGTTTTCAGAGTTGCAATTTTTTTTAGTATTTCCAGGCAGGGTCATCTCACCTGCAACTCCCCAGAGAATTGACATTTCAGTGGAATAGGTGCTCTAGGCTGCCATCATAGTTGGCAAACAGATACGCGTTTTACATTGCCAAACCGGGTATGGTTGGGGAACCATAATTTGGGGCAGCTTGGGGATCTGAGGCACAATTGACTGTTCTGTTCTGAACTGATTGGAAAAGGTTATCTTGAATCAAGTAATAGTTTATTAAAGAAAATATCAAAATAAATTTTCACAGCTTCCAAAATGATTATTTCTGGAGAACTTAGGCAAGCCTCACTTGATAGGATGGGCAAATCTCACTTGGTATAATTTTTAGTTCGCCTTGTAGAGACTTTCACTTTGTTCTCTTTCATTGTTGTACATCAATTAGACCTTTAAAGCAGATTTTTGAACAATTTTTCATGGGTATGATAATCATTTAGTGGTGTTTCAGGTGTGGATACTTTTTTTTCACTTTCATGCTGATTGCTGACAAAATACTGAATTGAATTTTAGATGGATAAGTATAAGTAGTGTTCATCCATTCATTGTTTGCCAACATTTAGGTTCTGACATTTTTCTTGAATTGTTGCAGCCAGTCTCCAACATGGCCATGTTCTAGCCTATGCAGATAGTGTATACAAAAGCAAGCATTTTGCCATGTATCAATCCACCAACAGGTACAATTACACACACACACAAGCATCTCATTGAATTTCATCTGCACGACTCTAGGTAGTGGATTCCACTTTCAATATGAAGAGTGTTGGGAAGCACTATCTGAGTGTCAAAAATGCCTATGGGTGCTTCCTTTTTGGATGCACTTTTTAAGAAGAAAAGAAAAGTATACTTAAGAAATCTGCAATACATGCATGCACAATAGTTTACAGAGGGGGCCTAAGGCGCAAGGTGTACAAGGTGCTAGTCGTATCGCCTGGTCTTGTTAAAGGCACTGCATATACGAAGCCCGGTGCCTGTGAGTGCGTTCTTCTGAGGCGTGTCTTGCGCCTTTGTGTGCTTGATTGAAAGTGGTGGTTAAGGTCTTAATTATTAATTTTTGGGTTCAGTTATGATGTTTTGAACTCTATTCTCTTATTTATGTATGTCATAAACATAATTGGGCTAAGCTAACTAGATGTTAATGGGCCTTTTGCCTTGGCTCATTTACGTCATAATAAAAATTAGTGAGGGATTTTTGAGGGTTTCTGTTTCTACAACTGAGGTAGGAAAGGAAGTCAGGGACTTAGGACATATGGTGATCTGGCAAATAAAAGAAGGGGAATAAATCTCATAGCTAGTCTGTCTCTTCATTCTTTGGTTTTCATCATTCTCATGTGTCAAACTCATCGTCTGTGTTTATTGCTTTTTGCTGCCATGTTTATAATAAAGCTTATGCAGCCAATTATGGTTTTATGTGACTTGGCATCAGCTTATATGTTTCTCTTTGTTATCTCTTTGATTACAATGGCCCGCGCTCTTGTGAGGGCCTTCATGTGTGATTGAATGTGGCGGCTTGGGTCTTGAGGCTTTGGCTTTGATGTTTTGGGCTCTATTTTTTTTAATAACCATAAATGGGCTACTAGATCTAAATGGGCCATGTGGCTTGGCTCTTTTACATCATAATGAAATGTGAGGGATATTAGGGTTTCTACTTTCTATATAAATGAGGCGGATAGAAAGTCGGGACTTGGGACTTACGGTGAGGCGTGAAAGAAAAAAAGGGGAAACCTCTTCAGTCTTCGGCTTTTGTCATTCTCTCGTGTTTTAATCTAATCGTCTGTGATTTTTGCTTTTTGCTGCCATGTTTATAGTTAAGTTTATGTAGCCGCTTATGGTTTATGTGACTTGGCATTAGATGATATGTTCCTTTTTTGTTATCTATCTATTTAGAAAAAATCCAAGTTAGTGTATGTTTAACATCTTGTTGATGCATTATATGAATACTGAATACAATTAACACTGATGTCTGGATTTATGAGTTGTATGTGTTAAGGAAGTTGCCATAGTAGTTAGGTGGACTAAGGTGCAAGGCGCACATTGCATCAGCCATATCGCTTGGTTGTGTTAAAGGCACTGCATTCCAAAAAGAGCCTTGCGCCTGATTGAAAGTAACGGATAGGGTCTTGATTGTTAAGTTTTGGGATTTGATTATGACATTTTGGGCTCTATTCTTTTATTTGTAAACATGAATTGGGTTAACTAGATGTAAATGGGCCTTGTGCCTTTGCTCTTTTGCCATATATATCAAAATATGCTTTTGTGGTTTTATGCATTTCATTATATATGTGTCGTTCTCTGCCCCCTTTTTTCGACTCACTTTGATAAGGCGAGCGCCCCGCCTTGCACCTTTATGCACCTGCCTTTGGCCTTAAACTTCTATGCATGCATGAGTCATTTTGAAAGTTGGCAGTTTCAGAGCCATGAACTCTATTTAGGTCAAGATTTGGTGGTTTTATTTGCATTACTGAGGCTTCCGTGCAGCATCCACCTCATTTTTTTGTTGAGTAATGGTCACTAGAAAATATTGGTAATTCTTTTGTGGAGGTGCTATATAAACTTTATCAACCAACTTGGTGAGCTTCTTGGATATATTAATTATATCATTGATATTCCTATTTACTCTTGTCATAATCTTTCAGCAACACCAGTCATTCTACTGAAGACAGCCCCTATCCTAATTCGTATCAGTATTCTTACATGGCTCCCTTCAATCAGCAAGGCTATATAGATGTACCAGTCGAGCAGAAGCGTCCAAGCAAGAAGTTTGTCTTATTTTCCTTCCTCTCCCCCCCCCCCCCACCCAAATAAAAAAAACCCTACCCACACATTAATGAACTATTGTTAGGTTGCTCAATGTATATTTCTTATGCAGGCCAAGACATAACTTTTCTACCTCATACTGGGAACATAAGAAAACCACAGAAGGTGGTAACAAAAAAAGGCAAGTTTGTTGTCATTTTCTCTATTTTTCCTCACATTGCTTTTGATGGTCTTTCGGAGGTCTAAACTTCGATCCAACTCTCAATGGGTTAATATGTTATAGGGACAATGATTTGCATAAATTGCTTTTCATGCCTAATGGACTGCCTGATGGGACCAGTTTGGCTTATTACTCTAAAGGAAAGGTTGTATTTCAGCCAATTCATTTAGATTTCCTCATTTCTATCAGTTTCCAGTGTGGATAACTTTGGGTAAAATTTTCTATTCAGAGGATTCTTGGGGGTTACAAACAGGGAAACGGTATAGTCTGTGGTTGTTGCAACTTTGAGGTAAGCATATTTATCAGTACCATTATAGTTTCTGTTTTCATGAATCAAATCTACTGTAAGAACTTGCACTGAGTCCTTCTGCTTCCTGCCTCAAAAACTTGTCTGATGCATGCTCTTAATTATCATTCATTATTTCTTTCCCCAAACAGATTAGTCCCTCTCAGTTTGAGTCTCATGCTGGATGGGCAGCTAAACGTCAACCGTGAGTAACTTTTGATGACTAAAAAGTTCACTACATATTATCTTTTTGCCTATTTGGTAATATGCTTGTTCTCTTTGCAGCTACCGTAATATTTATACATCCTCTGGATCGACACTTCATGATATAGCCTTGATGTTGTCAAACGGCCAACGGCTTGCATCCAGTAGTGGTGGTAGTGATGATATGTGTGCTGTATGTGGAGATGGAGGTGAACTTGGCTTATGCAATGGATGCCCCCGAGCTTTTCATTCAGGTAATTTTTTCTTAAATTACTTATTTCTTCCTACAGTCATTAATTCTAGAATTTCTTCTAAACTCTCTTATTTCTAATCCCTGTTTTCCTTAACTACCACTTCATTTTAAAACAAATTTCCTTCCGTGAGTGAACAAACTACTTCTTATTGAACATTCGAACTGTTCCTGATTAATTTCTATGTCATGCATATTAAGATGAATCTGTATGTCTGTATCTTTTCTCCAAGAGTTACATTTATTAGCATTCTTCCTAGTGCTAGGGGGTATGTTTATCAAAGAACTTGGCAAAAATATCCTATCTGGATCTTGTTCTAGAGGCTGATTGGCTATTAATGTCATGACAAGTTGCTGATGAAATGCTCGTGGTTTGTGGTTGACTGAAGAAATCTGAGAAATAAACTTTAGGTTTTTCATATTGATGAAGGAAAAAAGGAGTTTACAGTAACCACTGTTAACTTAACAAAATTATTGCCTTAAAATCTTGTTAACTACCAACCTAATTTACTACTTTCTTGTAGTGGAAAATAAATCGAGAGAGAAATCTGCTAAATTTTCCCTAGTCTATTAATGTGATACAGATAACTAAATAAATTAACAATTTATCGGAACCTCTGAAGCCTAGGAGTAAATTTAATATGAATGCGTGCTCTTGCCCTGAAGTTGGGTCGTATATGTTAGTCATCCTCAATTTGTTTGTCAAATTTATCATGCTGAACTGGATTTTCAATGAATTTGGCATACATGAGGCAGTTTCATGTGTTGCGTTTTCCTTAATATGGTTGTAGGAACAACTTCTTCCTTCTCTTGGAAATGTACTGAGATCTCTTATGTGCTTGTGGGTGACATGTTGAAATCCTTGCAGGTTGTTTAGGTTTACGGCATCTCCCTGCCAAGGATTGGCACTGTCCGCACTGTGTAGACAAATTCGGGACTGGTAGAAAAGCCGCTGGGGAGTCGAGACCTATTATCATTAGGTTAAACAGAGTTGTTAAAGCACCAGAATTTGAGCCTGGAGGCTGTGTTATTTGCAGGTCTGTTGCAGTTGCAGTTAGTTTGCTGCCTCTGTCATGTTTTATTTGATTTCTTTGTGTCAAGATTGTCAATCCTTCAGATCAATAAGTTGTTTTCAGGACTGGATGAGTAACTCAGAGTTTCTGTCATCTCCTATAGTGCATCAGAATTTACCAAATTAATAATCTCTTTATCTTCATCATTTTCTTTTTGGTTAATGCCATTTTCTGCTTGTTGTGAGGAGTTGCAACAATTGGGAATGTCAGTGTAGCTTTTCCTACCCTTGAGCAGCCTCCTGCATCTATTTTTGTTTGAGTTCTTGGTATATGATTTTCTTGATAACATGTCGATTATACGAAGACTAGTTGCAAGAAAGGCATTCTTATCTGGTTCGTGCTTGCTAGTTTCTTGGAAAGGAAGAACTGGAATTATTTTTGATAATATGGATAGAAGATGAAGTTCTATGGAACAGTGTTCATGGAGCACAGAATAAGAATGAGGATATGATATCAGAACTATTATCAATCTAATAGAATATGCTGCAACTTAACTCCAATTTCCGGCAAAGTATCTACCCCAGATGAATAAGAATGTTGATGGATGAATAATGATCCGAGCATGCACTTCTCATCTGATCTCTGTCTCATTCTTAGACTGCCATTTGATTGATCATTATTGGTTTCATATTTTTATCCTTCAATGTATCCATATGTGCCGATTGTGAAGAGTCTATGTTGCGAGGGTCTGTTTCATTATCTAAGTCCTTGTCTTATGCTCTGTAGATCACAAGACTTTAGTGCTGTGGACTTTGATGACCGGACTGTGATAATTTGCGATCAAGTATGTCTTCCATGTCTTCTTTTCCTGACATTTATTTTGCCTTAGTCATTTGCTTGTTTTCAGTGTATACCATTTTTGTGACACTTGATTTTTCTTGTTTCTAGTGTGAGAAGGAATATCATGTCGGTTGTCTACGTGAGTCGGGGTTGTGTGATCTGAAAGTAAGTTAAATAATGTTTTGATATTAATGATAGCTGGTGTTCTGACAGTTTCTCATTAATGGATGTTCAATAAATGGTACAGGAACTTCCGGAGGATAAATGGTTTTGTGGTCATGACTGCAATAAGATTTTTGAAGCTCTTCAGAATTTGACTTGCAGTGGGCCTGAGGTAATCCCAGCTTCAGTGTCGGCTGCAATATATAAGAAGCAGGCGACGATAGGTTTAAATGACAGATCTGTGGATGAGATCCGATGGAGCATTTTAAGTGGAAAAAGTCGTTTCCCCGAGCATCTATTGCTACTTTCTCGTGCTGCAGCAATCTTTCGTGTAAGCTCTAACATCTAACTGTTCAAGGTGTTTACTTCTTTTCTAATCTGTCCAGCTGGATGTGTTTAATGTGGAAAAATTTATATCCCTGCTTTCACCTCCTTTGGAACTTGTATAGCTTTTAGATTTTATGCCAGTGATTATGTTTGATGAAGTAGGAAATAAAGTGATTTAACCATAATTTCTCTCTTTTGAAATTCATCATTTTATTTGAATTTTTCCCTAGATTGTCAGTAAGTTTTGATATCAAAAGAACATATAAGGACCTGTTTTTGTTGACAAACTAGTTTGCCTGGACATTCATATGAAATAACTAAGAGGAGATCCATCTGAGTTGTGACTATACTTTGCAACAAGTTATGAGCTTGATCCAATATTCTTTGATGTAGATTTGGGCATGGTATTATGGTCTCCCTTTTTTGGGTCTGTGTATGTGGGTTATGACTCGAGGAGAAGCCATAAGTTGTAAATGCACCGGGGCATGTTTCATTCTGTGTTCCCTGGTAACCAGAAAAATTAAGTTAAAACATCAAGCCCTTATGTATGTAGGCGTAGTTGAAGGGTGTTAACATTTTATTACTTTCTTTTCTAATTGGCTTGGATATAATTTTCCATCAGAGGTATATAATTACATAGAAATTGGATACTAAAATAGATGTTACGAAATATATATCAGCCTGCTAAATGACTATTTGTGCTATGTGGGGGAAACCACAAAAATATGTTATGAGGCTGTGGAGAGCATTTAACAGATGCTTATCACTTCTAGATATACTTTTGAGGACAGAACTCTTTTTGATTTTTTTATTTTAAGATTTAGCTGCTCTCTGAAAGCACTGACACAACTAAAACGCTATTGTTGGGATAGCATCTATAATGTTCGGAATTCATATATTTTAATATTATAGCCTATGTTTATGCGTGCTATTGATTATGAACGATTGGCACCGACATACTGGTTTTTATGGAAATCTTGCATGTTTTTGATAGTGGCGTTAATTGTCTTTGTAGGAATGCTTCGATCCTATTGTTGCTAAATCTGGCCGGGATCTCATCCCAGTTATGGTGTATGGGTGAGTTTTCCTCTCCTATTGGTACTGTAGCAGATTAATTCTATTTTTGGCTGAAATTTGGTGGTTGCATAAACCTGCTTAAGTTGGAGGCTATTTTGGATGCCTAGGAGACAGTTGTAGTTCTGAAATGTGGATCATACCAATATCTCTTCTATGAATATGCCATCTGGTTGTTCAACAATAGTTGCTTTCTTAAGGATTCCCTTTTTCTTGCAATAGAGCATGGTTGGTACTTGGATCATCTGGAGTTGAATAACTCGTTGAAAATGCAACACTGGAAGCCTGGAGTTAAAAAAAAATTATAAGGGAACATTTTTTTGGCATCTTCAGAAAATTGTTTCTGAAGATTCATGTTAAGCAACTCTTCCAAAAAATATAGTGTGGATAGTTATCCTTATAAGGTTTTTAATTTTAGTATGCAAACAGGCTCTCATAGGCATGTAAAAACAACCTACATCTGGTGAGTAAATATAAGCCTCATCGACAAAGAAATTGCCAATTTATGTGCAAAATGAGCTAAAAACAGTCATTGTAGTTTGTATTTGCTGTCCTATTTCTATTTATGACAGCGTATGACAACATAACTTTTTATTGCATTAGTTTTGTTGGGAATTGCTAGCACATAGATACTCTCTTAAAAATGGACCTTACCATGTTTGGGAAGCAAGGAGATGGTGAAGAGTTTGTGGGTGATAAATTAAATAATTTGTCTTGGGATTATGAGGATGAAGACTGATAGTGGTAGAAGTAAGGGTCCATTTGGATAGACGGATTTGAGAAGAGATTTGAATTCATGGTAGCAAATCCACTGGTGTTTGAATAAATGTTGATTTAAATCCATCACTTTCATTGTAAACTAATTTTTTTGAAATTCATTCATTTTAAATCTTGAATTGAATCACTCTATCCAAACACAATCTAAGGGAGGGTGCTGATACCTCTTTAACAATTGCATTACATTTTGAATTATATATTACACGCAGGCACTTCCACAATTAATGGAAATAAATGTCATATTGTTTCATTCTGTTGCTTCATTCTCATCTACCAACAATGTTGTTCAAACTTGTATGCAGAAGGAACATATCTGGGCAAGAGTTCAGTGGAATGTATTGTGTGGTTTTACTTGTAAAGTAAGTCCTTGATATTTTCTCCATCTTCACTTGGTTTTTTTTTTTTTTTGCCCCCTCTTGCTTTGTTGTTAGATGTTAATCTCAAACATCTCATATACAGGTCCGTTGTGGTGTCTGCGGCTCTCCTCAGAATATTTGGAAGAGATGTTGCTGAACTTCCTCTTGTGGCTACTGCGAGAGAAAATCAAGGAAAAGTAAGAGCTAGTTCTTTCTGACACCAACGTAAACATAGTGACATTGTCTTGCTAGTGATTAACTAAAACAATAACTGGTATCATGTAGGGCTATTTTCAAGCTTTATTTTCCTGCATTGAGAACTTTCTGTCATCCATGAACGTGAAACACCTGGTACTCCCCGCTGCTGAGGAAGCTGAACCTATGTGGACGAATAAGCTGGGCTTCAAGAAAACGAGCAATGAACAAGTAAGTCTCCATTCTGTAACGGTGCATTTAGTTGTTAGTGTAACCTCTTGCTTTAATGTGTGCACTTTCCAAATATGTGATGTGGAAACGATTTCCTTTCTAGGATTTTGATGTTCAAGCAGTTGATTTGATTTTGTAAATGAGATAAATCTACCTATACTGCAAGAAATGTTTGCCTGAATAAGTTTTCAATGAATTCTCCATAATCTTATCTGCGATTGCCATTGCTTGAGTTGTTGATAGAGTTATTGACCATCGATCTACATTTTCGTGAGCAGATGCTTAAGTACACGAGGGACTTTCAGCTAACAATTTTTAAGGGGACATCCTTGTTAGAGAAAGAGGTTCAGCAGTAGCAGACCATTTTTACCTCAACCGCCCCTCAATGTCCCCCTTGATCATCACCTGAGAATCATTCCATAAGGGACGGGGCATCTGATGTTGGAGTCCTTGGTGTTCTTGGTAGTCAGACATTCGAAAATCTTTCACTACTTGAGAGGGAAATTCATGGGGTATCTGAGCTATATAGCTGAATGCTGATGATGGCTTTATTTCAAGAAAAAAGAATGCCAACAAACTATGGAAGTTAGTTTTTTTTTTCCTTTCAGAACTATAGCATTTTGGTCCAATCTTTTCAAGAATTTGTCAGAAAAACAAAGTTTTGGTCGAATTTGAATGCGCCTGCTACTATGTGATGTAGACTCACAGCAACGAACGCATTTTTGGAAGGCATGCTGTTCTTTTAATTTGCATGCATGATGATGAGCTTGTTTACTTCTTCATCCTTTCCGTTTTTCTGTTTTAATGGCACATAAGGGGACGTCGTGTAGCCAACATTTTGTTAGTGCTTTCCTTGGTTATACTCTATACTATAGTGATGCAAGTACTGTTTTGGTCAGTCAGTGAAAATGGGTTTTGCTTCATATACGCTTGTAAGTGTGTGTGTATCAATATGCATATTACTGAAAGTGCAGTTTGTGGGATATTTGATCACAAATTGAAACTTGATGTCCACTTGTTTCGCTATGTTGTGCTGGGAATCATTGGATTATTTCCTTTCATTAGGGAAAATGGAGCAATTTGGCTTAAATTTATTTTAAATATGTTTGTTTATTATTTGATTTTATAATTTTTAGCTATAGAATATATTTAATATGAGAGGTTTCATATAATTAAAATGTTCACAGAATTATGACGTAAAGAAGTTGGATTTTCTTTGTTAATTATAAGTGGTGATACAGAAGGGAATGTGTTATTGATTCAAATTATTTACGAAAACAAAATTTCTATTATGTGATTCCCTGTATTATTAAAATTTACATGCTAGAGTTGAAATAGATATAAATATTTTATTTAAATACACAATACTTACATTAAATATTATAATTATATGATAATTTTTCGAAAACTTGTATATCCTTTAAATTATCATATTATAGGAATATATTGTATGTAGCAACACAAAGTCATAATTCAAGGCTTTAGCAAGCTGACTCCTGATTGGGCCATCCTCAAACACGCGGATAGTCATTATTTAGCTTCATGACCGTTGATAAAATATGATCCAACGCTCCAATTTCTCCCACCATTTGATCATCAGAGTTTAAGCTGGCACCTATATAACCAACAGCAAGCACCTCCTTACGCTCACGGTAACTATTCAACTGCCTCTCTCTCTCTCTCCCCCTCTGTAAAATAAAAGCTAAATGGAAACGGGTGGAAAAGTGAAGAAGGGAGCTGCCGGAAGGAAGGGCGGCGGTCCGAAGAAGAAACCGGTTTCCCGGTCCGTGAAAGCTGGGCTACAATTCCCGGTCGGTAGAATCGGCCGATATTTGAAGAAAGGCCGCTATTCCCAGCGGGTCGGAACCGGCGCCCCGGTTTACCTTGCTGCTGTGCTTGAGTATCTTGCAGCTGAGGTACCCTTCATTTTCCTTTGATTTTAATTGTCTCCAATTTTTGAATCTGATTCCTGAGAATTCAATTAGGTTTTGAATTGTGAGTAGTGATTAAGCAATGGTGGTGCAGGTATTGGAATTGGCAGGAAATGCAGCAAGAGACAACAAGAAAAACAGGATAATTCCAAGGCATGTGTTACTGGCTGTGAGGAATGATGAGGAGCTGGGAAAGCTTTTAGCTGGAGTCACCATTGCACATGGAGGGGTTTTGCCAAACATCAACCCTGTTCTTCTCCCCAAGAAATCTGAAAAGGCTGCTGAGAAGACCCCTAAATCTCCTGCTAAGGCCACCAAATCTCCCAAGAAGGCTGCTTGATCATCATCAACCAATCTAATCTGTATCTACTTTTTCAAGTTTACTTGTGGATTTAACCTTTCTAGCACTCTTCCTTTTCAATGGAAACATCATTTGTTTACTTGATTTTTCATTTGCAAACAAATATCTATCTAGTGATAATAGCAAACAATAATATAACAAAATATATTTTTCTCGTCTTTTTCGTCTTCATCTTAGTATTGCAACGAAGCAATGTATAACATAGTAGTAATAGAATATTATGCATGATGAAAACACAATTCTATAACATAGTAATCGAATATTATGCAGGATGAAACAATTAGACTAGCGCCTTAGGCTCTCCACTATATACTCTGCATATAGGTCCCTGCACAAGAACAAATCGAGGCGTTCAAAATTTCATCTTCAACGAAGAATATGGATGAAAAAAGAATCACTTACATGGAGCGCTGAATTGCATCATAAGCTTTTGTGGCTGGGAGAAAATCGTCAACTGCAACTTCCTTGTTCTCATTTTTCTTGTCTGTTCAATTGTTAAGGCCACAAGTTTGAAATCATAAGAAGCACCACTAGTCTAAATAACATACGAGGATACAGTCTTCAAAAAAACGGCGGATTTCAGCCAGCCGATGGGGTGGAAGGTCTTTGATATCTGTATAACCGTGATATTCTGGATCATCAGCACAAACTGCAATTATCTTGTCATCTTTCTCACCCTGTACCAAATAACAACTCACCTATTCATTTCTATATTCAAGACAAAACTGATGTACATATATATAAACATGTACCTGATCAATCATGGGCATAAGCCCAATTGCTTTGGCCCTCAGAAAGCACCCTGGAAGAACTGGTTCCTGATTATGTTTGTGGAGATAGTAAATTACAGGAAAAACAAGTTCCCAATGATGTAACCGTTAAGCATTTTTATGATACATAAGAATATCTCGTTTTAGTTAACGGATACCTCAACACCAAAACAGTAATTACTTGTTGCCTATCATTATTTTCTACATTAAAATAGGATGACAAAAAATTTACAAGCCTCTAGTATATGTCGCTGAATACATTTTAACATGCATGCTCCAATTTCATGGTCATTTGAATAAATTAAGAAAAAAAAAAGCCTCGACTTGATCACTTACATGACCTATAAGATCTTTTAAACTTCATATACCTTTTGAAGTTTTATTAATTCATCCCAGCATGTTTTGTTGGTTCAATGCATTGAAAAGCACTCGTAGAAAGCTATTGCACATTTTAACTATATCTATAAGTGCTGAATGGATTCATTAAAAACTTCAAGAAAAACATTGTACCTGCATAATGACCAATACGTCCATTGGGTCACTGTCTTCACAGAGAGTACGAGGGATGAATCCATAGTTATGAGGGTACACAACAGACGAGTAAAGAATACGATCAACCTGCATGAACAATAATCATAATTAAGGATTTTTGTAATTAACCAACACAAATTGATCCAGATATTAATAAGTTTTTTACCTTGATTAGACCAGTATTCTTGTCAAGTTCATATTTCACCTTACTCCCCTTAGATATCTCAACCACCTGCAGAGAAATTAAGTTAGCTGATTTCAAGAGATAAATAAAGCAAACCAAGTATTTCACAATCATGGATGGAAGAAAAAATCAGTAAGCTATAAAGACTGCACTGAAACCCCATATACTAAGCTTTTATGTTCATAAGCCCAGATCAAGCTATGCAGTGAAACTTACCCTATTGCAACACAATCTAGTTCATCAGCAACACAGATGACAATTTACTCTGGTGAATCCCAATTTGATATAATTTCGATCCATTTGCACTAAAAAATTATGCTAAAAGGCCACACAAAGAAATAGGAGTTCAGGAAAGTGCAGTTGTATACCTGATTAATGATAGGAAAGAAGTACAGAGGTCATTCAGCACACAGTGAAACAAAATGGAAAAGAACATAAACTTGTGAAGCTGGAGTGAAAATATAGTCAGAAGTACCAACTAGGAATGAGACATCGAGGGAATAAAACAATACTGACAAAATTTATCCAGATGACCCAAAAGTAGAAGTAGAAGAGAGCATGTGACTGATAATGTAAGGAGTTGAAAGACAATCATGCAGCCAATAACTAATGCGAGTGACAAGAAAACTTCAGCATCAAATTTGACAAAGTATAAGACAAAAAGGCTATATATACTAAAATATCCTTACACAATTGAAGATTATCGGTGTTCCTGGTCCTGCATTGAAAATTGGGAAATATTAAATTATATAGTGTCATTTGATATTTGAACAAGATATATTACAGACACATATACCTATCTCAAGATCATGCCAAGGATGAGCAGCAGAAGGTTTTCTAGTCATGGAAGAGAGTATCCTTTCATTAAGACGTGGCTTCTGATCACCATGGGCTTTGTCCGACTCCTCAGTTGGTGGTGCCATAACTGCAGAGCATATGAGAACATCAACAAATATACACTCTTCTTTCAGAACTACTAAACACAAAAATTGCTTTATATTGGAAAATAAATTCAAATTGGTCTACAGGTTATATGAATCCGGGATTCTATAAATCACAAATGATGCATATATGCTTGGTGATGCATACAAGTCACATATATGCTTGGTGATGCATTTTGCTATATTCAGAAAATATTTCTGAAAATGCGTGCAAACCTCAAAGGTTAAAACACTCATATAAGGACAATCATCAAAACCAGGCAAAAACAACCAGATCATACAAATACAAAACCCTCAAACAACAACTAAACAGCTAAAATGCAACATACAACATCATCACTTTGAAGTCGACAACATTCAAAAAGTTATTGAAGAATCTCTAAATCCCTCTATATGCAATCAGACATTTCTGCACTGCTAACATTCTTATTTTTAGAATTATACTTTCCAGGTAATTTTTTTAATTATTTGAAGTCCAGGTATTATAAAAAAATCTTAATGGAAGGATTAACACAGAACAATAGTTTTCTACAGCTTACACACCACAGAAAGTCTAGACATACATAAAAAAATGCATAAAAGCGCATCACAATTAACAAAACACAACGCAATCTCATGCAAACGAGATCTAGATTGCACGATCTACAACAAAATAAGCAACAGAAATCAGGCAAACCATGTTCATACAGCACAATCAACTCATGCATAACATACAACAAATTCAAAACTCAAAAAATCCAAATATACACATTATACCGCAGAAAAACAATCGGATCTCCAAAAAATTTGAAATAAAATGAAGCACACTTCGTACCTAACGGAGTCAAACGGAGCTAGAAAAGCAGCGCCTGCGAGTAAATGATAAAGCACAGATCTCCAAGTGAATAAATGCAAAGCGTAAAAGCGAAGGTAAGCAGTGATATGTATTAATAGACGAAATTAGAGCTTTAGAGAGATAAAAACCCTAGAGAGAGAGAGAGAGAGAGAATGCTCGCGTTCGGTCTGAGCTTGTGGCAGTAGCAACGTAACTTCTTCCCGCTCTGCTGTATACATAGACAGCTTATAGCTAAGAAAGGGAAAGGGAAAGCAATTCATACGTTTCATTCATTCGTTCCTTTTCGAGGATATTTAAGTGGGCCACATGACACGTGGCGGGTGATGAATGGTCGTGTGGGACCCTATTGAGCTACCCAGAACGGACTTCCGTTTGAAATATTGGGCTGGATCGGCCCAAGCCCAAATTCAAGTGGACTCTACTAACAGATCCAACAATTCGATTGTGGGCTTATTTTTTAATTTTAAATAATCATTTTTTAATTTTGGAATGTATTTTAGGAAATTTATTAGACATTATATTATATATTATTTTTGGAGTGTTCCTTAAAGTGCTAGAATTAGCATTTTGTGTATTGAAAGAAAACATTCAATTTTCTTTTTGATTATATGATACTGAATATAATTAAATAAGTCAACTTATAATTATTTCTAATTTGTTTTTTACGTTTTATTTTTGACTCCTTCAAACATATACTAAAATTATTAATTTATTTATTCAATATATAAAAAAATATAAATATTAAATAAAAACAGAATTCCACGACCGACCGCTGCTGACAACCCTCAGACGCTTCCCTCCTCTTTTTCTTCATTCCCCATTTATTACATCCCTCGATCTGGTATACAGTGTCGTTTCTCTCTCTAGATTTCTCTCTCCTTTTCAATGGTTTTCAAATTTCGAATTTCTGATTTCGTCTCATTCGTTTGATTATCTGAAACATAGTTTTGCAGTTAAGAGCTTGTTTCTGTTGCTAGGGTTTGCTTTATCGAATTTTAATTGATTTCTTTTAAGCACATTAGATGGCTGCTCCACCCGCCAGGGCTCGAGCTGATTATGATTATCTCATCAAACTCCTTTTGATCGGCGACAGCGGTGAGTTTTTTTCTCTGAAATTGACTTTTTTTTTTTGCAGATTTTTTTGTTTGTGTTCTTTTTTGCCAACTGATACGAAATATGTGAATCAGCTTATGCAATTATTGTGAGTTATCAGCTGCATTTGATTCGAAATGGTTATACTTTTCTGGCACCGATTGTGGTTCTGGTTTTTTAGCTGGTGATGTTTTGTTTGCTCATTTGATGGAATTTTTTTTTTTTTTTTTCACGATGGAGGTTGAATTGTTTCATATGATTACTGATAATAATTGATGGAGTTGTTTATATTTAATTTACGTATGGGTATATGTTATGGGTCCCTTTTGATTGGTAGGATGGCAAGAAACAGAAACTGCATATGGATATATGATGAGCTGATGTATAAGCTTGTGTATCGTAGTTTTTTATGATCATGTATTTGCAATTACATGTGATTGTGTTAAACTTTAAATAGCTGAATACTGGGAATCAGATGAGGAAGTGAGTTTTCATCAAAGTACAAGTCAAATACTGAGAATTTCAGTTGCCTTTTCAGTTAATCTGATATATAATCGAAGTTTCCATGCTGACACTAAGTAGTCATCACTCATAAGTGATCCTCTTAAGAACCTTTGTGTTTCATAAAAATGAGGTTAGAACTGTGTGATGGAGTTTGTATCTGAGAAGACGAGTATTCGATATGTGAATAATAAACAATTCTTTTATTTCATTTTCGCACTGCATCATGATAAATTATTTTGTATTTCTTGTGCATTAATGTAAATATTCATGATTGGATAGAAGTTATTGTTATCTTTTGTTTCTTTTTCTTCAGGTGTGGGTAAGAGTTGCCTTCTTTTAAGATTCTCTGATGGTTCTTTCACCACCAGTTTCATTACTACCATTGGGTTGGTTACCTTCAATATCAGAGACCATAATCCAGTTAGCCTTTTAAATGTTCACTGTATGCCTAATTTCGTACGGTTTCCTCATGCAGGATCGATTTCAAGATAAGGACAATAGAGCTCGATGGCAAAAGAATCAAACTGCAAATTTGGGATACTGCTGGACAAGAGCGTTTCCGGACCATCACTACTGGTATGTGTTTGTTATTTCTTATTTTACTCTAGATTCTGCTCCAATTTATAAAGCATGCTGAGTTTTGTGCAATGACATCATTTCAAACAGAAATTGCTTGTGAACCACACTCCCGAGGATCTTTCAAAAGTAACTTTTTATTTGTTGGGGGCACTAATTAGCTGAGTGGAGATGGTGGGTTTGGATGTTTGGCTTATGACTTTCAGTTATTGCTTTTTTCATAAGTTCTGCTTGAAGTATTCATGGCTAGCCTTCTACTTCACGAAAAAAATTATTTTGTGTGAAGAGGTAAATAATTGTACTATTTTGGTGGTAAAAACATGTTGAGTCTTCTAGGAAGACTCAGAAACAAGCATGCATTATGTATGTAGGGCTACCTAAAATGATAAATGAGCGAGCCCTTGAACCATGCTTGTTTGATTTGGCACTACTTGATTGGACCATGTTAGTAGAAATACCTTGCATTTGTTATCTTAGTTGTTATGCTACATGTTGTGTGTATACTACAGTACTACAGTATGAACTCAGCTTGGCTAACGATTGAAGTAGGTACAAGAAGATAGTTGAGGCAAGTCATTAGACCTTTTGAAACTTGTAGTTGATTGCCTCAATATATAGCAGAATCTAAAACTTATAGCAAGAACTCTGTGGATTGACTTCCCTGATCTCTTTACTTGCTGATTTGACATTTTCTATAACTATCCATCTCTAGATGAAATTGGGATATAATACAAAAGGATTTTCTCACCATTGAACCTGTTTCTTATGAAGTCCTTTTTTTACTTGAGTTTTGTATTCGTTTGATTAACAAGTATGGATAATATGTTTTGATGATGCTTATTGCACCTTACATTATTTTAGTAAAAACTTTCTATCTTAGTAAAGACTTTTAGATTCACAAAAATTATTATTTTTCTTTACTCTTCAATATTTTTGGCTTTTATGTGAGAAACAATTTCTTTTGCAGCTTACTACCGTGGAGCAATGGGCATATTGCTGGTGTATGATGTTACCGATGAGTCATCTTTCAACAGTAACCCCTCTTTATTCTTTTTATCTAGTTGTTTTTATCAACCATGAGGAAATCATTTTCATTGTTTGAGTTTTGCATTCATATTCTGTTAATCAATATTTTCCATACATATCCACTAAGTTTTCTTAATTGTGTAGTTATTTATCATGGTACACTATGTCGTCCTGTCAAAAGTTGACTTTTTTCCTTTTGTAGACATTAGGAATTGGATCAGAAACATTGAACAACATGCCTCTGACAATGTCAACAAAATATTGGTTGGCAACAAGGCTGACATGGATGAAAGCAAGAGGGTCTGCTCATATGTTATTTATTACTTTCTTTTTTCCCCTTAAATGTTATCACTTCTATCTTGTCTGGTTTCTTCATGCATAACAATCTGAGACGAATTATTCAAACTTTTCTAGGCTGTTCCTACATCTAAAGGTCAAGCACTAGCTGATGAATATGGAATCAAATTCTTTGAGACTGTAAGTAGCACCAGTACTTATATCATACTTTTATTTCGAATTGTTCAATCTGAATAACATGATGTTAAACAGAGTGCTAAGACGAACATGAATGTAGAAGAGGTTTTCTTCTCAATAGCAAGAGACATAAAGCAACGACTTTCTGAGACCGACACAAGGACTGAGGTAAATACCTTTGTAGTTTTCGCTTATTTACTTTCAGTAACTACTATACTACTAATACTTTTAAGACTTCATTTTTGTTCTACACAGAGTTTTCAGTGATTTCTTTCTTAGTCTTTGAATTAATAGTTCCCTCTTTTCTATGCACATACAGAAATCATCTTAAGGATGTTTCTTATAATCTTCTCATCATCGACTCTACTTCATAATTATCTATTTCTGTATGTAGCCTCAAGCCATAAGGATCAATCAAGCGGACCAGGCAGGAGGGGCAGCCGAAGCTGCCCAAAAATCGGCTTGCTGTGGTTCTTGATCAAGCCCATTGCATCGAAGATAGGATTGGCAGTTCAAAGTCTAAAAGACCATTTTGATGAGGAATTAGTCGATGTTTTCGACAATGTCCAATTTGCTTGTACTGTCACCCCTCTAATTAATTTTAGATGCTACACAATTGTGTTCTATTGACTGATCTTTATTGGATGGATTGATTAATATATATAAGTGCTTCTTATGATCTGTTCTGGGTTAAATCTCAAGCTTAGCCAGTTGAAAATCATGGTAAATCTTAGGATTTTGGTTTACTTATATTTAAGTCATATGTAACTAAATGTGTGAAAGTAAATACTCCATCCCTCCCACTATAATCGCAATTGACTATTAGGTTGTATTTGGATCGAGGATTTGAAAATATCTAATATTTGGAATGAATGTATTTTAAATTCATCAAAAACTCATGTGAGACGGTTCCACGGATAGTTTCCGTGAGACGGAGCCCCATCACCCACAAAAAAACATATGAATTGTAGGGTTTGGGTGGTGGGTAATTGGGTTGTGGGTTGACCCATCTCATGCAATGCATTAAAATTTTGTGAGACGGTCTCACAAGAGACTTACGCCTTTTCATTCAACTTAGAGTGAATTCAAGAGTCACCATGTATTGTTCAAAATTTAATTCAAAAGTAAAAATTATGGATTTCAATTTTACATCCATTGAAACTCCTGCATTGGATTTCAAAGGCTTTCATCCAAAGCCAACTTCAAAGATTTCTTCGACTTCAATACAAACAAATTATCGAAGCACTTACATGAGATTTTTTAGTATGCACATGGCAATAATATACAAAAACTCATGTGAGACGGTCTCATGGATAGTTTTCGTGAGACGGAGCCCCATCACCCACAAATAACATGTGAATTGTAGGATTTTGGTGGTGGATAATTGGGTTGTGGGTTGACACGTCTCATATAATGTATTAAAATTCTGTGAGACGGTGTCACAAGAGAAAACATGTGAATTATAGGATTTTGGTGGTGGATAATTGGGTTGTGGGTTGACACGTCTCATATAATGTATTAAAATTCTGTGAGATGATGTCACAAGAGACCTACCCGCAATAATATTATATGTTACATGAGGTTAATAAAAAGAACACGAGATTACAATGATAAAATGAAATATGAGGTTCACGTGACAATATGTGGTCGTGTGGTACTCTAGTGTGGTAAGATTTAAGAAGGATTTGAGGAGAGGCTATTGAAGTGGGCCTATTCGATTATTCATGGGCCTAATTAGATAAGCTCATTATTTACTTGTTGGGTTTACTCAACTAGGCCAATTCAATTTTACGAAGAAGTGCTCCGAATTGGGATCACTTGGGCTCTTATGGATTTTGTAGGATCATATTCAATTTTTTTGTGGTTTTCAAAAGAAAAATAATTTATTCTACTTTAGTCCTCAATTTTCTTAAAATATCAATGGACCCTCATTGGAAAAAATGTGCTCAAATTCTTAAAAGTTTAAATTTTGCGAAATTAGGTCATATTATGATGTCCAGGGGTTGGGGTAATTGACACAATTAGATACACAACAAATAATGATTTCCATATGCACAATTTTATTAGCACTGTATATAAGTTAAATAAAAAAAGTAATAAAGATAACATATTAAATCACCAAAAAATAGCTCATATTTATCAGATAATGGCATAATGCACAATAGGTAACAACCACCGCCGCCATAAAGGCCACCTCGCAACTACGACAGCTATTAGTCATTTTCTTTAGAGAGAGAGGGATGAGAAACTGAGGGGCCGTTTGGTAGGCACCTTTGGAACTAAGCAACGGAAATGGAATGGATTTAGAGTGTTTGGTTCACTACTTTGATTGCTGCTACAGTGATTTGAAATTCTAATACTAAGGAATCACGAGGAATCACGATTACTCAGGTTTTCCTAAGCTATGACTTTCATTACTCAACTCTATTTTCTAAAACAATAATAATAATAATAATAATAATAATAACATTATTATTATTATAATTATAATTATAATTATAATAATACTACTAATACTAATAATAATACTAATAATAATAATAATACTAATAATAATACTAATAATAATTATTATTATAATTATTATTATAATAATACTAATAATAATAATAATTATAATAATTATAATAATACTAATAATAATTATTATTATAATTATTATTATAATAATACTAATAATAATAATAATTATTATTATTATTATAATAATACTAATAATAATAATAATACTAATAATAATACTAAATAATAATAATAATAATAATATTATTATTATTAGTATTATTATTATTATTATTTAGTATTATTATTAGTATTATTATTAGTATTATTATTATTATTATTTAGTATTATTATTATTAGTAATATTATAATAATAATAATAATTATTATTATTAATGTTATTATTATTATTAAGTTGATTCCATTCCTAAAGAATTTTGGTAAACCAAACAACACAAATTTAAAAAGACTATTCATTCAATTCCTCACTACTGTCATTACCATTCATTTTCCCATTCCTTACCATCATACCAAGCGGCCCCTGAGGCGGTGTTTGTACTACTAATTTAATTCTAGTCATTTGTGTTGTAAATAATACGATAACTATAAAATAAACTTGAAGTAGAATAGACGAAAAACGTACAAAAGTAATGCGTAAATAAAAGACGAGACGAGAAGAGAATTGTATACGAGAGAAGAGAATTTGGTGTGTTATTCCTTCCATCTATTACGTGTATTTATAGAAAAAAAAGATCAAAAAGCCTTGGTCACCAAGTTAAACTTGATCACCAAGTTTACTTAATAACTAAGTTAACATTCAATATTATAATAATTTGGATATTATTCTACCCTAAAATGTATGATATTGATCTGTCAAATAATTTGAAAAATAAAATCAATTTTTTTTTTTCAAGTGTAGATTATGATAATACTATATCACGATCGAAATTGATTCATGATTAACTGTTAATGTTAACTATTGATTCAATCTTGATTCAAAATTGAAATCTTAAACTATTTGAATCTCGATTTAATAAAAGTTCGTTCAAATTCGTTTATTGTGATTCGTTACAGTAAACAAACAAACTCAAATTCTATGTTGTTCGGTTCGTTAGCTCATGAACAGGTTCGTTAGAAGGCTCATGAGATAGTTGGTGATATAATACTAAAATTTGATATTTTGATATATAATTTATATATTTTTACTAATCATAAATATATAAATATATGATAATAGATATTTTTTATAATTACATTATAAAATTTAGATAATTTATTTTGTTAATAAATTGATGTATAATATAATTTATTTATTAATATTTGTTAAGTTCATTAAGACTCGATTAAGTTCAAATAAGCTCGTGAACCATGAATGCTCGAATTCGTTCGATAACTTAACTAAACAAACCAAACTCAAACACTTAATAATTCGGTTAAGCTCGGTTCCACTACATCCCTAAGAGTATACACATAATAATATAATAATAACTAATAACACCACAATCACTAATTAATAGGAGTAATTAATAATAAAAATACATCTATTTAAAAAAAATTAATACTATTAATTTTTTTATATACACCCCCACAACATTACCATTCTACTCTTTTAGTTATATAAAGTAAAATTAAATAATAATTAATAATAAAAATATTTATGTAATTTAATATATATTTTCATTTTAATATATTTTAAATTTTGTGTGTTTAGTGATACATTAGATGGAGGGGTGCGGCTCCGCATCCCAAAACTTACTAAACACACCCCATTTCAAATATTTTTATATTTTTTATTTGTATAGAAATGAGATGTGTTTAGTAAGTCTTCATTTCTAGTTTTCATTTATATAGAAATGAGATGTGTTTAGTAAATTTCAGGGTGCAGCTAGATGGAGTGTATTATTTATAATGCCCCACCCTAATTCTAAACACAAAAAATCACTTAGCACCACAGTGGGGGTGGTAGCTTTTAGGCAAGTGTGCTGGGGTGGTGCTGGTAGAAAGGTGGGGTTCACTGCGCCTACGGCACAGCGCATGGTAGCATTCACCACCCCTCGTCATCACCCACCCACCCACCCCACCCTACATTCAATGGCATCTACACTTGTACCTCATCATCATTTTAACCACCACGCAACCTCCACCACCACCTCTACCACCACCACCCACCCCACCTACACGCTATCCTGCGCTTCATCACTATAGCGCCACCCCATACCTATCCAATAGCTCCCCCAACCCAGCTAGAAAACCACGCCTACTTCTCTCACTTCATTTTATTTCCTTCTCTCTCTCATCCCATTTTCTTCTAATTTATCGCTGCTTCTGCCGCCTTGCTAACTTACGCACCCCAATTTGTTCACTTGCGCCACATGACATCCGAAGCTACAGAAACCGCCGCCGCCGACGGAGTCGCGACGGTGGCGACGGTCGCAAAGGCTCCCCGGAGATTTCCGCCGCCGTGCTGGACCCAAGAGGAAACGCTAGGCCTGATCGAGGCGTACAGAGAGCGGTGGTACGCTCTCCGCCGCGGCTACCTCCGGACGGCGGATTGGGACGCGGTGGCCGCCGCCGTATCCAGCCGCTGTCCCGGCGCCTCTCCGGCGAAGACCTCGGCGCAGTGCCGCCACAAGATGGAGAAGCTCCGCCAGCGCTACAGGGCGGAGAAACAGCGGGCCCTCTCCTTCCCGAGCCCCGGCGGCCGATACTTCTCGTCGTGGTTTTTCTTCGACAACATGGAAGCTATGGAGAACGGAACCGCCCCTCCGACGGCGGTTCACAAGCCGGAAAATTCCTCCGATGGACCTCAATTGAAATCGTTTCTCGATCAGAATATAGTGAAATTGAAGCTCAAAGCGAAGAGCAACGCGGATTCGAGTCCAGATTCAGGATATGATAACACTACCAAACCGAAGAGATCGAATTCCGCGGCGAAAACTCCGATCGATCACTCTGCATACTCAAATACAGAAATCCCCGATAAATTGGAAGAGGAAATTGCTTACGAGAACGATCTCATAAATCTCGGAAGGAGACAGCAGCTGGTGAATGGAATCTCAATCCCGATCCAAATTCCAAAACCTACCTTCAGATCCAAATCGAAGAAGTCAGTCAAAGTGTTCAACGCCTTCGACATAAAAAACCTCCAAAAAATCGATCCGAGCTACAACAGGCGCAATCCGATCGAAGAATTTTGGGTAAAAATCCCCAATAGCAACCACATCAACATCAGCAACAGCCTCATCCCAAAGTATTGGGATCCAAATTCAAATTCCAGAGCTGCAAACCACGGATTGAAAAGGGGAAAAAACGCAGTTGAAGAGATAGTCGAATCGATCAAACTGTTGGGCGAAGGATTCATGAAAGTGGAGGCGGCGAAGATGGAGATGGCTCGAGAAATGGAGGCGGTGAGAATGGAAATGGAGATGAAACGCAACGAAATGCTGATTGAATCTCAGAAACAGATCGTTGATGCGTTTTTGAAGGGATTGTTTGAATTTAGGAAGAGCAAGAAGGCCAAAACTGCTGTTGTTGCTGCAGATTCAGCTGAGAAATAGTTCTTGTTGGTTTTTGCTTATGAGGGCCTGTGATTTTTTAATTGCAAACGGAGGTTTTTAGTTTTGATATTTTACATTTGAACCTTTTTGGTTTATGTAATTAGTTTCATGTGTTTGGATTTATGGTTATTACAGATAGGAGCTTGAGTAGTGAGGTTTTCTTTGTGATCTTGTAAAATAATTCAATTAAGAAAGAGTAAAGGAGATACATTGTATTTGTTTCTCAATTATTTAAAATCTTAGTTTTTTTATTATATTTTAATATTTGCATGTAGTGTCCAATTTCATTTGAAAATTCTTGAAAATAGATAATCTCTTAATTCCCTAGCTACCAATTCAAAAAAATCTTATATGAGATTATTGAAAACCAAATTAATTTGAATATGCAACCCAGCTTAAGTAGGTTTTGGGTGGATATTTCATATGATTCTATTATCATATCTCCACATGCATTGAATAAAAGGAATATAATTTTTAAAAAATGATGATGCTTTTAAATAAAATTAGAATCCACCCAAAAACATGTCATTCATAATGGGGAGGTTAAAATTTATAAAATAAATAAATAAATAAAGATTGTAATTAAAAAAAAAAAATCAACATAAACTTTCTATATTACGTCAATTTCCAAACTTTCTTCTTGTTTCCCCACTTTGGGGAAATAAAAAACTCAAAGACCTTTTTTTTCTTATACTTTAACAAGGTTTGGTAAATACTATACATTTAAACTAATGTCTATCATCATCTACATGCGTATAATGTTTGCAAATGAACAATAAACGGTAAAGATGTTCTGATCAATTTAGAGATCGTTTGGATTATAGAAATAAAGATTATCACTCAGTGATCAATCAAAGAGAGATTAAGCTATTAAAGATGATTCTTTGGGGAGCTTCCTTTCTTCAAGCCAAAGGAACTAAGAATAGACCAACTCGCGAAATGCCTTTCCGAATGTTCTTCAATGTTCAGATTCTCTTTACGAAACATGAGAACCAGATCAGGTGTAGGATAGATAATACCACGATCCTACATCGCAGACTGGTGTGAAGGTCCACTAAAACAACGCCACGTGTCAGGAAGATATAAAATGGGCTTCTACTATTGTTGGGTCACTTCGTGGGCTGTCATTAAGAACAATGAACAAACAGGTCTGTGATCCGAAAATCTTGATTCGCCCCTATAATAGGAAATTTGTTTAAGCCCTTCACCTTTCCATAGAATCCTGTCACACCTATCATTTTATCATTTAGTCAGATCATGATTTTGCAAATATTAATAAGATAAAACTTTATAAAATCGGATCAATTTATTTAAAACATGATTTTAAACGTTAATAGATATGATATCTTATGTTTCAATTCAATACATAGATGAGAACTTTTGGAGAGTTGATAGAATCTTGAAAATTGCAAATCTTTAATGACATTATTGTCTTCACAACAAGCATGCAATCTTTAGGTTCCATAATAGCAATTGAAACTCATCAATTCCATCTGTATATTGAATTGAATATGATTAAATTTGACGAATATAATATTTAAACTTAAAATTTCATGTTGTAAATACAAAATCGACTCAAAATTTGTCAATTATAATGTAATTAACCCTAAAAAAAAGAAGGGTATGAAGTAGTTACCAAGCAGGAGTTCTGCGTTTGTCCTTAGGGGTAGAAAATTGAGCAACATAATCGTCTGAATTCGCAACGTATTTATAGGTTGGTGCAAAATATATTTGCCCTTCTTCCCACCCTTCGAACACTCGTCCCGCCTTTTGTTCTATTCTCAACTGCAATCATTACAAATCATTACAATAATATTCACATTATTGATCGGAACAGAGAATTTTGAAGTGATTAGTTTATTGAAAAAAACCGTACCTGATCTTTTTCGAGAAGTTTTTGCCAATTGTGTTGTTTGAATATCTTGTATAAATCGTCGCAGATAGATGCAAGCCGGTAATTCAAATCTCCAAGCCAAATTACCTTGCTATAACAATACAACAATGAAAGGTACATTAAGCATGATGAAGTCAACAACTATCACAACAATAAGAGGCACATTAAATTGTAAACTTTGGTAAAAATCATGCATTTTTTATTTTATTTTATAACAAATAACCTTAAATTAAAACTTACTCATGATCCAAAATGGTATCAGGTGGAACTGGTGTTCCTAGACCTCTACATGAGTGAGAGAATCTAGTTCTCTTCAAAATCTCCATCACATCCAAATTTCTTCTAATTTCATCTCCCATTTTATCACCCGAGGCCAAATGAGTACACACAAAGCACATTGTGGTTTGGTGCAATGTCATACTCATAGATATTGAACCCTAATAATTAACACAAATAATATTTCAATCTCGTATTTCATTTAATCGATGCAGATACAACATTCAAACACGATTTCACAAAACAATATATATATATATGTACCTTATTTCCAAGGTACCCCATGATGCCCCTACCAACACACGAGACCTTCAAGTTGCTGACGTGGCGATTCAAGTCCTCGCGGACCCACGCACACAAGAAGATCCCCACCATCTGTTTACTTGCAGCCAAACAGTACTTATTGCGTGGACTAGATAGACCGTCCTCACTGGAACACGAAGTTGATCTTGAACTCAAAGTATCGAAATTGCTTTCTTCAATAATGTCATCATCTACCGAAATCGAATCAGAGGAGCTGAATATGGGGTGTTGTAGGTCGTTTGGTTGTGAGGATTGTTTGGATGAAGGATTAATTGTATCCCCGTTTAGAGATTGGCGGATTAAGGATAGCCATTTTGTTGAATTAATTGTGTCTTCGGCCCCTAACACGTTGCCTGCATTTAGTGGTACAATCTCCTGAAACCTGTTTGAGAGAAATAATATTTATATATATTTCATTAAAATTTAACAAAAAAAATAAAAATTAAGTGTTGAATTTTTAGACATACCCAAGGACATAAATATCAGCTGGTGATTTAGTCTTCAACCACTCACTTAAGTTCAGATCATCGTGTGGAGTTTTGCCTCCAACATTCCATGTTCCCACAAACATCCTAAAAAGTCAAAAACAATGTTAGAATTTCTAAATAAAAGGGCCTATATATAACAAGAAATGTTTTTTTTTTTTTGTTTCTTTTTGTAATAAATAATAAAAAATTGAGTTACAATACTTTAAATTTTGTTCTTATAAATATCACAATTTTCAATTTAGTTTTATAATTTAAGAATTTTGTTTGATTTCAATCCAATTTTGGTTGGAAAAATCTCGCATGTGATCCCTAAATTAGGGTTTTTCAGTGATCTATAAGTGACGAAACGACACTTTTAAGTCATCGAAAAACCCAAAATTTCAACTAAATTGGATGATTAGACAAACTCTCATAGTATTAAATTGAAAATCATGATAATTATAAAATTAAAATAAAAAATAATATAACTATGAGACAAAAAATGATTTTGACCCTAAAAAATAGCTCAAATAATCCTATGTCTCTCACGTACCTAAGGTTGTGGCTGCTAGAGACAGGTGGACCTTGGAGGTCGAATCGTGGCCGTTGAATTTCGCTCCTTGTTTCCATCAACCACTCATCTACGCAGAATCAGATTAAGAGTTAATTAATACGAATTAACGACAAAGCTAAACACAAAATTAGCGCCTACGATATAAACCTACTCAACTTAGCAGTCAAATTAATCTAAATAATTCACGCTTTAATAATTAACCTTTTTTAAGGGAATAATAATAAATATCTTTTACATTTATTAATAATCATGCTAAACAAAATAAATTTGCCGGTGAATTACCAGATAAATCCTCTGGAACGACGGCGTATTGGCCGTCATCGGAGCAACTCCTCTGGCTCCCATAAAAATCTGAATTTGACAAACAAATATTCAAATTAATATTTTTTCTTTGAAAATAATAAAATAATAATTCAAAAGAAATTCAAATCTACCTTTTGTGTTAACATCCGAGTGAAATTCATCAGTCCCACTCTTTATGTTGAACCATTTTTTGGCCACTGCTTTTGGCCATGAGTAGGACTGCAAGAATAAAACAACATCATTAATATACGATCGAACTAACGTATATTAATATTGTTAAGGTACTGAAATACGAGATGAAAAACGATTTAGATATATTACCTTGAGATATTTTCCTTCTTCTCTCATTGATTCGTATTAGAAAGTGTAAAGAGGTCAGATCCTGTTAAAAAGATTCATAATTAAGAAATGAATGTAAATGAGAAGATATTTTCTCAAGTTCATTTCTTTATTGGTTTATAAATGTTTAGAATTATATTAGTGTGGATGAAAGTCTATTCAAGAAAAACAAATATTTTAAGATTATTTCTGGTTTAAATTAAACAAGTGATAAATGGAGCATTCAAAGGTGATTAATTTATAAAAATAAAACCCCATTTGCAGAAGAAATGGAGACAACATATAAGACATATATACATGCAGATCAACGCTCATTATGTCAATCTCGTATTTTATTTAAAAATGTGTTATCATAGAACAAACATAAATTGCTAGTGTAAATTACAACTACAAAATATATTCAAAATTGGTGCAAATAAAGAAAACAGTTTGACATGGCGCATTTTAGCAAGCGAAATCACTTACATCGACGAACGAAGAGGAAAAGTAAGGGAACGTAAGAAATTGTGAGCTTCGATCTTTCGTTTGGAAAAGCGTGGTGTTGCAGAGAAGGAAAAGGAGAAAACTTGAGGAAATGGAAAGTAGAGAAATAATCTGGTGTGATTGGTGGAGAAGAGTGAAGAGGGCGTTCCTCGGCGAAACAAAAAGCGGAAGTTGTTCTGAATTTATACACAGATTCACAATTCATAAACAAGAGAGAGAAAGAGAGGGGACATTGAAGTACAAAATAAATGATTGGAGGGTATTATGGTCACTATGTGGACGAATTCTATTGGTCCCCTAGATACTGTACTTCTTTTCTCCCTCTTTATTTATTTATTTATTCCATAATAATTCCAAATTTTCGCATTCCTTGCATTACCTATTCAACTATATAAATTGTAGTTTTTTTTTTTTAATTATCAAATTTCTCAAATATTCTTGTTGATGATAATGTATCTTATTAAATATATTAAAATAATTCGAAATATCTGTTTATATCGAAGAATTGGAACTAAAATTATTAAAGTACTTGAAATTTTATATTATTACAAATATTTAAATTGAGATTACAAACAAAAAAGAAAAAAAAAAGGTTCTCAAAACTTCTATGATCCTAAAATATCAGAAAAATTTATTACTTTTTTTAATATTCCATTTATGTAAATCCTGAACTTCACTTGAAATTACTCGAAGGAGCTCCGACTCATAAATATCCGACTTGATAAACTCATAAAACCTACTAAGACCATGATATTTTACTATTTTTTCATTTATATATTTTGTTATTAACATATATTTGACATAAAAGCAATCAAGCAAAATTTTGTCATATCTTTTAAATTAGAAGGTGCTTTTAAACTATTTGTATAAATAATGCAGTAGAATCGGAATATTCAAGTTTGCTATTTATACATGTCTCAAGAAAGAAAACAATTTAGCTAGGCCACCATGAGTGAGAAGCAAATACAATTGCATAATTCATTATAGAACACAAATTCAAATAAAGAAACTCCATAGTTTATTGACTATTGTTTAAGAGAGTAATTAAGTCCGTGACAATCTTATAGAATTTGATATAATGAATTCAACGTTTTATGTGGCCCATGACATTCTTGACACATGCTAAAACAAAAAAATAAAAAATAAAAACCATATAAGGAAAAGAATAATTAAGCAGACTCTATTTATTATAAGAAAATTATAAACCCATTCAATGTATCATGAAAAAAAGGTATTATTTCTTATTCAAAAAATACAATATAATTTTATACAGATGTCAAGTCTATAATAAAATTAAATTGTTTTCTTTAAACCAACACAGTATGATGGGGGATTAAGCATCAGTCGCCAATTCAACTAACAAGATAAGACACTTGTCAATATTGCAATAATTTCAACATTTTTTAAACCTTAAAATGGTGAAAAAGTGAGCAAAGCAAATCAAGAAAAATCTCAATTCTTAAATACCTTAAATTATTAAAGTCTAAATTGATTAGGCTACCAAACGTGGCGCTTTTCAAGTTTGGAAGTAGTAATACTAATCAGTGACTAATTACACAATTATTTAAACTAGTGCGTAATTTAGCAAAGTATTACCACACAGGTGTACGTAATTTGTGTTATTATTTAACTTTGGTTATTTTTACCTGAAGAATTGAAACATCGATATTAATATTTTATTAATATTGATGATTAAGCAAATATAGAGTTGGAGGCATGAAATTTTGACATCTTGAACCTACAATTTACATCACATACTTGAAATAAAATGATGTGGCGTTGCTATTAAAATTTGTAATACTTTATTGTTCACCTAAGATTGATCGGATACATGGAATATAGTTAATAAAATTGTAAATATTTATAATAAGAATATCTGAACTTTGGTAAAAAAGTGATGATTTTTGATACATAATTTAAATTTATATGCCAGTTGAGATGTTAAATAGTTGTGCATGATTATACTCATAGTACAAAAATCAGTTAAAAAATCAATAATTTTATGCCAGTTGATTATATTAGATTGAGGGTATTTTACAAATAATTAAACAAATGTATTATTATATATTGTAATGGTTCATATGTACTTCTTTTTGGTAAATTAAAAGCGAAATGTTGTATAGCTTTATATCTTGCTCTTAGATATATAAAGAAGACTGAATATTAATCCTTTGAGGATTGATCTAAAAGAATTTAATCCATAGCAATAACAAATTAATTGGAGGAATGCTGAATGTGTTATGTATGGTATAATTAGTTTGTCTCGATTTCATTAGTCGACATTAATTTTCCTTTAATTCAAGGATAATGAGTATCTTCCTAATAAATAAATAAAATGATCAAAATATACTCGACATGTATACATAATCTATTAATTGTTGTTAGGACTAAAATACTGACATATGTACGCCTTAAATAGATAGTTTTCTTATCTCTAGCTCACAATACGTGTGTGTCTAGATGAAGAGGACGTAACTTAGATTTTTCCACGCAATATATAGTGTGCAATTAGGAAAAACCATAATTATTTAAATAATAAACATTATTGGAGGGTTAATAATAATAATAATAATAATAATAATAATATTATTATTATTATTATTATTATTATTATTATTATTATTATTATTTTGCATGTGCAAGGTGGCAATGGGAACCAGAGGTGGATCGATTCACAGTGGTAGGATGCAGTGGCGGATTTAGGAATTATAAACAAGGTATGCTCAATTATAAGAAATACTAAAAAATTAATATCAATTCAACATGGAAAGTAAGTCTTTAAAATAAGGACTAAATGTATAGGCATTCCACAACTTAATCCTAAAATCGGATTAGTATAATCTTTATCTATTATTTTAATAAGTGGGTTAATGTAAGTTATATATTTTTTGTAAATCCTAAAATATAATCACGACGTTTAAAATATAAACTTCAATAAATAAATATATATATTTATATATATTGTGTGTGATTTGTTGTTTTTAATTAGCTAGGGTTTGAAGTAGAGACAAAATGATAGACTAAAACTCGATCGATTAAAGTCTTAACGTGTTTCATAGAAAAATTACAATGACAACTAATAAAGATGGGTTGGATAGAAAGGAATTGGCTTCGGTTTTAGATTTAAGATAATTATTTACTAATAAACTATAAAATTGGACGATAAAATTAAAATAAGGTGGATTTTTATTAAATAGACTAGGCTTGAACTAATTAACAAATAAACAGCAAAATATATATACTACTACGTACGGTGCATCTTGTGGTTCTGTCTAATGTATTTTAAATACATACAATATACTTATATTTTGCTGTTTATTTGTTAATATATATGGGATGAAATGTGTGTGTGTGAGTGTGTATATTTTGATAGTTTGTGTAGTTTGTGTAGAGTACTACTGTTATAAAATTAGTCCGAAAGATTCAATGGTCCGATTAATATCTAAAAAATACACAATTTAATTAATAATATTTTCATTTTTATTTAAATGCAATAAAAATATAATAGACTAATTATAATATAATAAATCTTAAAAGTGGTGTAAATGTATGTAATCTACACAACAAACAATTTATATAATTAGATTGCAATCAGATCGAGTTTCTACTTTGAGATTAATTTTAAAAAGAATGATACAGAAATGTGAACTTTTTGCAGTCGATACATAATAGGCTTTATATGAGAAGTGGAGGGGTCAAACATTTGACCTGCCAATATGTATATGGAAAATGATTTAAAATCTTTTTAAGACAAAAAATACTTAAAAAAATCTTGCCTACTTTCTAATGCTCATTGATTTGACACTAATTATTATGATTAGACACTAAATAAAGATTAGTGGGGTTTAGTTCAATATTTAGTGGTGACACATATATAATTCTCTTTATTTTTAAGAAATTAAGTTTTTCATCAATCTTGTATTTCAAGCTTTTTATTATATTTTAAATTTCTTCAAATCATTTCTCCTTTTCATGCACTTTATTAGATAGTCAATGCAGTAATGTTATAACTTTTGGAAAGAAGTTTGAATTTCCAATACTTTATTTTATCACCTTTTATTTTAGCTGATTTAAAAATAAATATTAGTATATATAAATGAACGCCATGTTGGGAATATCAAAGAAACTACCACATTTATTAAATATATAAAATATCGTTGTGCAAAATCTTGGATGAATCGTAAGTAATATTGAATTTGTTGGTATAAACTAAAATTAAAATAACATGACTTAATAATAGTATATAATGTTGAGATATAGTATAAGTAGTCTATCCAACTCTAATTTCTATAATTACTTCTTTTTGATGAATAAAAAAAAAATTCTTAAATGTTCTTTCTTCAGGTATAAGAAACACAGGTTGGTTTAGCACAAAAGTGGAAAAAATGATGACATAAGATTGATATTCAAAGTTAATTAGGTTTATAAAGCTCAGATCTAATAATTAAAAGAAGGATTAATTTTCTATTGGATGTTAATTAAATAAAAAAATGTTCTATTGGATGTGGACCAAATCCTGGGACGGGCCCCGGGCCCTCTCTCTTACTACCTCTCTCGGGTTAATTACAAACAAGATTTTACAAAATCACGCCTAATATTAACTACCCCATTAATCATTTATTAAATTTTAAAAATTCTTAAAGTATCATTAATTAGTTAATTAGTTAATAAAAAATTAGGGAAGACATTTATAAATAATTAGTACAATACCAAACGCACGCACCGAGGCAGCCCGATGCGTCATTAACGGGCCCATTTTATACTTATCACAACTCAAGAGAGGTTTTTGTGGACTAAATTATGAATTAAATAATAATAATAATAATAATAATAATAATAATAATAATAATAATAATAAAATGACATTTGTATAGTTGTGTTTTTTTTTTTTTAATATTTATATCAGGTCCCTATTATTTCATTTTATGAACATTACTATACTTTCAATATCTTTTGAAATCATGGAAATATAGTTTCAATTTTGGTTGAACTAGATCATTCAACTTTTATTTAATTATAAAACTGAGTTATTATATTTTTATTTGCATACAAATTTGATCGATATGTAAGCACTAATTAAGTTTGAAGATCAATTTTTTTATGCCAATGAAAGTACATGAATTCAATTAATTAATTTTTTTTTTTTAAGTATATAGAAACCAATACTTACAAATTAAAGTAAGAGCTAGAACCCACTTGAAATAAAGTTGAAATTACAGAGTCCAAATAAAGTTCGAATAATTATCTTATCGATCCAAAGGTCCAACATCTCACTCTAGGAAGATCAAAGGGTATGCATATCATGAGTTACGTTTGATAAGTAAACTCAAAATTGTAAATCTTAATAGAATAATTAATGGTGTTAGATGCATGCTTTAATTATCTATTATTTCATATATACATCTTTTATATAAACTTAAAGTTTTACATGATTAAAATAAATTTAAAAGGACAGCTTGAATTAGTTAGGTTACCAATCTTGGAACAATATTAATTAGTCAATTGTTACAACATGAGACTGCTAAGAATGGAGAACTGATTAATATATAAAAAAAAAAAAAATGATGTAAAAATAATAATAATCATACTCTACAAGAGCCTAGTACTTTTTAGGTTGCATTTGAATTAACGGACTCAGAGATAGTAATTATTTATAATAATTGTTTCATTAATTCTACTTGTCAACATGAGTTTATGTTGTAAAGAATTTTAATTTTGTGTGAGATCTATTTTTTTTTAATTTGATTTTAATATGGGGTCATTTTCATTTTCTTTTTAGAATGATGTATTTGAATCCAATTTCATATGAGACTATCTCACGGATTAAATTCAATATGATGAGTCAATCATAAGTCATAACCAATAAAATAAAGATTGTCTCGTGCAAATAAATTTAGGTTGTGGCTGTATCCCTAAAATGATCTCATATAATTTTATTTATTTAAGGAAAACATAGGGATGTAGATATAATTAATTTTCACTTTTCGCAGGGGTAAATTTGTGTGGGTGTGAATGAGTGTAATGTAATATTTAATTACAAAATATCGAATTGTTATTAATTGAAAGTTATAGATTATGAAGTCATATCATCTTAGAAGTGTTTAAATTGATTGGACTTTAAGCGTTATTAATAGTTGACTTTCTTTGTGATTCAACTTCTAAGCCTGAAAAAAAAAAAAAAAAATCAAGGAAATAAGAACATCCCACTGTTTATTTTGTCACCATTATAGAAATTACAAAGCACAAGTTTTGCATAATGAAATTAGTCAAAACTAGAACAAAAATTATGGTGTTAATCAACCATGTGGTCGCTCTTTCATAATAATTGCATGCAATTATTTTTTGAATTTTCTAACTTCTTTAAATTTGTTTTTTTTTATCATTTATATACAATAATACATGAATACTACATCTTTGAATAATCGAATACCTACTAATAAATAAATAAATAAAACATGTAGCGTTGATGATTCAAAGATGTGCTAACTTTTTTTGTTTAAGTTAAATAATAGGCTAAAATAAGGTTGTTTAGTATACATCTACATTTTCATGTAATTACTTTGATAATTAATATTATTTGATTATCAACTTAAATGAGTTTTAATTATAAGTAACTTTAAGTGTGGTTTTTTTTTTTTTTTATATATATATAATCTGCAGGTTATTGCATGAGTTTTATCGCATGCACACTTTCAGGAGGTAAATGTGGACATTCATGTCGTTTCCTCAAAAACATTTAAAAAAGAAAAAAAAAAAAAGAAAGAAGGAAAACCATGTTAATTTGTCTTCGAACTTTACACAAAAATTTATTGTCATTTCTTGCCCTAGTCACATAGTTATACATATGTGGGCGCACATTTTTTAAGGTTCGTTGCGCTTAATATTCCCGATCTGAATCTTTTATTACATTCGATGTTATATCTCATATTGCATAATATTTAATAAAAGAATAGCTTATGTGTAATAATCCATTACAATAAAAATGTATGCTTTTGGCAAAATAATTATATATTTTTTTATGATGATTTATAGCTATTAAATTTTCTCATTGACCTAGAGATTGTAGACCATCTTTGTGTACTAGTTATGATCATGAAGGATAAACACTGGATTAAAATATAGATGTAATTAGCAAGATACAAGAATAGTCACTAGTACTACAAAGTCGGCCCAATCACTAGTTATAAACAATATAAGTAAATACAAACGATTAAAAGTAAAAAAGAAAAAAAGACGAGTGGTACAACTATTACCAGGAAAAAAGAAAGTGCAAATAAAATAATTAATCCATGCATAACTGTGCATGCGAAAGATACTGATTTCTACTTTTATTTCTTATAATAAACAATGAAGACTTGTTTTGCTTGACTTGATTCACTACGATAGACTTAATTAGTCTATGAATAACAAAAATTATTTCTTCTAATTAATTAATCTTTGAAAAAAAATATGTAATAATAGAGAGGTCAAGTGCGAATATATACACACATAATAATGGAAAGCTTTCTCCTCCTACATTTATGATACTCCCTCAAATTCAAGTATCTGGCGTTTAAGATTTTCACACAGAAATTAAGAAATATAATTAATTGCTTAGGGTCAATTGCCCCAACACCACCAAACGATCAATAATTTTGCAGATAAAACCACCAATTTTTTTTTTTTTTGGCATCGATATATAAACTATACGAAATCGACACATAAACCACTAAACTTTTTTTCTGGCCATTTTTCATCAGATTCTGCCATTCCGGCATGTGACATACACTTGACATATTTTAAATGGGTATTTTTGTCCACACAACTCTATTGAAATTCTCTAAGTGTAGAGGAATATCAACAACTCGATTGTGTGGACAAAAATACTCCTTTAAAATATGTCATGTGTGATGACACGTGCTAGAATCCGGCGAAAAACGGTCGGAAACAAAGTTTAATGGTTTATGTATCAATCCCGTATAGTTTATATATATCGATGCCACAAAAAAAAAAAATCGATGGTTTATGTGCAAAATCGCTGATGGTTTGGTTTTGGTGGTGTTAGTGCAATTAATCGTATTGCTTAACATTCAATAAGTTTAAAAATTAATGTATATCACTAATTAAGAATTTTGTGTGAAATATGAAAAAAAAAAAAAAAATTCTTTAAGTCTCATTGATAATCGACAAACGATAGATAAATTGATACAAATTCTTTTTTCTAAAGTGAGAGATATTTTGAAATGAAGAACAATCAAGTCAAAAGTCTTTAATATTTTCAAATTGTTATCAAGCTTTAAGGATAATACTTCTATCATTTTTGGTTATCTAGCAAATTGGCTTCAAGAAATGTTTGTAAATCATTGTTTCAACAATACTGAATGAAACCATCTCAAGCTCTAACCGAGCTTCAGATTTTATCAAACACAAAAACATGATCGAATGAATGAATTATGTTTGCCAAACATTGATCTAATAAGTTTGTAGCTAATGATTTCAAGTCGAGTATCGAGTAGTTATGACAAGCAAACGAAGACAAATTATGCATGAGAGAACTACTCACTTCACACAGTTTCTTATTTTCACCATTCCAAATCAATCAAGTGTTAGAAATAAGTAAAATCTTCAGACAAAGCATGTCTATCCCAAATAGCAGTCGTACAAACACTAGACCGTTTGATTGAATTCTACAAAAGTCTTGTCTTCATACAAAACCAAACGATCAAAGGGAAACGGATCCATAAAAGACTAGTTCAGCTGGACCTGTCATGTAAATGTGGTTGTCGGCTTCTCTCCACTCGATGTCCAGTGGCCCTCCAGGCAAATCGACAGTACATCTCTGTGTAAAAGAAAATCGAGATTATTGACTGAATGCCCAAATGTTAAAAATTGGAATATTGTAAGAAAACAAGTTGGAACATACCCTGTCAGCGCGGCCTTCAAGAACCGCGGCAACAACTACTGCACAAGCTCCTGTTCCACATGCAAGTGTTGCACCTACACAGAGAAACCAAATTCAATTCATAGGTGAAAGCCCAAGGGATTTGCACCATGGATGACAATACTTTGTAGAGGCGAAGCTTGAATGTAAAAAGGGTTAAAATTGCTTAAGAAAATGTGGATACACGGAAATGCGTGCAAAGAATAAGAGAATAACAAACCTGCTCCACGCTCCCACACGCGCATTTTAAGGTGATTCCGAGAGAATACTTGAACAAATTCTGCGAGATGATAAACAATGTTCTGTGATTCAGCAATGCATACAATTTTCAGTTGTGAAATTCCGTAATTCTAAGAAGATAATTGATGTTTAAAATTTGAGGTAAAACACTTCACAGTGGGACTAGCACATGGCCCATTCTTTTTTCATTTTCACATTAGAGACCAACAAAATAGAGGATGCAACTTTTTTGTGCATTCCTTCCACAACATTTCACATGCCTAGCCTAATGTAGAAACATCCATTTTTATGCATAATTATGAGGTGGATAAGATGAACAAACTAAAGCTCCAATAATGACAAATTCAGCTCCATACTGCCGGTAAAAACTGATTATACCTGTGTTTGTTCGGGCAGGGAACATGACATGATGTTCAAATTTTGGGCCGATTTCAGCTAAGCTTAGTTCATCTACTTGCAAATCCTGCATCCACATTGTATATATAAATGAACGTATTAAGCATTGATACCCAATATCAGAAAGAGGAGTTGATAATAGACAGCATACCTGGGCTGATTCTGAACCAAAAGTGACACAGTGTGGGTTTCCCATGCTTACACAAGTCACATTCCAGATTAACCCATCTACATCCAGTTTTGCCTTAACTGCAGCCTCGCCTTTATTTGACGTTAACTTTGTAGGGACATCTAATGCCCTCAGAATTGGCTCACCCATGTCAACTCTAACCTATAACGCAACTAAATATGATCAAACTTTCATAAAAAATGATGAAAGAGAAAGTCATCTTGTAGACCCAAGGACAAAAATTTCGGTTTCGGTGGAAATATCGGTACTTTGATTTTACAGAAATAACGGTGGAAATTTCGGTAAAATTTAGAAAAAATATGGAAACTTTGTAAGAAAATTGGAAAATACACTTGGTAGTGAACAGAATATTATAACTATCATTAGTACATATATCGAGCATAAAATTTCAAATAAAATGAAATATTTACAATTATTTCAACTTAAATACATATAAAATGATATATAGTTTACAGAATACCATAGACAATTATTTCAACTTTGATAAATTTTTGATCTAAAAATTCATCTACACATTACAATTATAATGTTCAAATTATAATATTATTTGGGTCCAAAATACCTTTTCTTTAATTAAAAAAATTGTTGACATTCATTCATATCAAACTCTTTAGAAAAAAATTGTGATATTTAATTGCTTTCATCATGTTAGAGAATCGTAAGGAATCTTTGAAATTCATAATTTTAGGTAATTAAAGAATATTCATATAAAACTCTAAAAAAATGAAAAAAAAAAAAAACGAAATATTAATTTCTAACGATATATTTCCAATATATTGGCGATATATCTCCGAAATTCCACGGTTTTTTGCATAATACCACCGAAACCGATATATTAACGATATATATTGGCAATATTTTGACGAAAAAAAATCTGCACCTGATATTATTTTGGTAGCACGATTTTAGCTACACTTACGCGATATTTCACCGAAATATCGCCATATCTTCATCCTTGTGTAGACCACAAAAGAACTGTCTGCTCGAAATACTACCAAAAGATAAACCACCTACGAAGACTAATTTATGATAATAATATGAGATTCTGGAATTACCTTCCCATCTTCTTGTATTTCAGGAACAATCAACCCAGCACCAGTATGCACAGTGAAGCTACAACATCATATAAGAGATTGTAGCCGATTAAATTTTAGTCTCAAACACCCAGATAATCATGATTCTTTTGAATGAAAAAATAAACCTTCGATTCCCATGAAGGTTTTCAAGCTCAGCTATGAATCTGGCAAAGCATCGAACTCCATTACCACACATCTGCAACATCCAAAGCAGAAACCAACCTCAAAAAAAGCAAAAGACAACTTTCGAATCATCAATAATCTCATTTTCTGTGAGCTGTTCATCTATATCAATGCAACTTCACTTGCTAGCTATTTGTGGAATATATGACATCATCAATCTTCAATAAATGACCAAACTTAAAGCAACATAGACACACTTAATTTAGCAAAAAACAGATTACCTCAGGCTCACTACCATCAGAATTAAAAATCCTCATGGTATAATCTGTGCCGTTGACACCTGGCAATGCAAATATCACTCCATCAGCTCCAATGCCAAAGTTTCTATCACACAATTTCACAGCTTGCTCTGGTGTAATTTTTGGTTCATCGGAATCTCTATTATCAACCTTATCAAATCAAATTACACACACAAAGTAAGCATCAACCGCAAACAATTTACAAGCATTGTCAATTTCGAACAGGGCAAATAAATTCCAGTAAAATTAAGATGAAAAGGAAAACGTTTCTCCTCTATTATCAGATATCACAAAGGATAATCAAGCGCAAAAATCAAATAAATAGACATAAATGCAGTTATAAACATTACCAATATGAAGTCATTGCCGAGTCCATGATACTTGACAAAATGAAGAACTCCGCTTTCCTTATGATCGAGAAACGACGTCGTGGAGGCCATCTCCGGAGCCTGGATGCTCATCGAAGAGAAGACGCGGAAATTAGGTTTCTTTCCAGCGCAAATAGCGATAGACTTGAGACTCCGAAGCTGAATCAACGAAGAAGAGAGCCAAAGTGATGAACACGTGGAGGAGAGAGAGCGGTTGCTGACGGTGGTAAGTGGCAGCTTTATTGCGGCGGCGGTCGCCATTGGCGATGGCGAATTGTAAGAAATGGAGGACGAGCTACAGCAGACAACAGGGGAGTCAAAGCAACTTGTTCAAGAATCTAAATAGAATGCGTTGGGCCCAATCTGGCCCATGTTCAAGGCTGTTATTGGACTAAACTTGGGCTTATATTTTCTTCGGCCCATTGGTGAAATTGAAAAGTGTATGAACCATTTTGTCAGATTGCCATAAAATTAATTGAAACATAAGAGGCACAAACCAACAATATGCATCATCTCTTTCTCAAAACTAAAAAATAAAAATAAAAAATGAAACTGGAACTGAAGTTGAAATTGAAATTGCAATTGCAATTGAAACTTGGATGAATGATTTTCGGGGCTCTGCTTTATATTTGGGATAAATAGGTGTATATCTAAGAACATTGAGGTTAAAATAGTCAATAGAAAATAATTTTTATATTATACTAATCATAAAACTAAATTAAAACTATTATTAATATTAGTATTACTATTAAAAAAGCTTGTTTATGAATATGCTTAAGGGGGTGTTTGCAAAAAATTGTATGGTTGAGAAAGTGATTAAATTTAGTGATTATATAGAAATCACTTACTAGCAAAAGTAGATTGTGTTTGCAAAATAATTTTAAAATTTGAATAAAAAAATTATATTTTTTTAAAATTTAATTGAGAATTTGTCAAAGCAACCCCAACCCGCTTCTGGATTATAAATTCTAGTAGATTTTATAATTTGCTAGAAGAGAATTAAAACACTAAAAACTGATTCATAAAACTTAAGTAAGTGATGAAAATCTGCCAAAATTTCTTGCAAACATCCCCTAAGATAACACTAGACGATAATTAGAATTTATTTGAGCTGTTTGTCAAATGCTCTGTTAGTTTCAACAATGGTTGTCACATTCATTATTTTTGTACCATTTTACTCCAAATACAAAACGTGTATGCTTGGTTTTTAATATTTTCTTTCACTATCCAAAATTTAACTATTTATAATTATATATAGGATTGATTTTTTTAAAAATCACATACTTATCATAAAGTTTCAATTGTTATATAATTTTTTAAATTTAGTAAGCAAATCCTAGGCCATTAAACCCCTTTCAAATATAGGCTGTAGCCCTATCTGATAAATATTGCATATTTATCTCAATTGCAACATATTCAAACCACCACATGCAACATATCTCAACTTCTACAGGACAACAGATATGCGCCCTCAATTCAATTTGAATAAAGATCAAATATGTTAATCTGAACAAACGAGCACAAAGTTGAGTTCAATTTCAACCATGTAAAACTAAACTAAGTTCGATTTTCAGTATTAAAAATCAATTTTTCAGTTCTACAAAATTATCGCGGTTAATGAAGACTAAAAACGCAGAATCTTTAAAATAACAAATCGATTTGCAGTATATACACTATATGAAGATCAAACATGGACTCATGTTGCATCTAAGTATCTAACTCCACCCATATATTAAGGCATCCATGCCGAGGAAAAAACTCGGGTCCAAAGAATAAAACAACACAAAGGAAGCAAATACAAAGGAACAGACAACCATGGCAACACAATTCAACAGAGACGAACATCAGCGAGAAATGAGGCTACTGAAGCTCAAGCATCTAAAATGAAATAAAATGTAGTTATGCATCTGAGTTTACAAAAATCTTACGAGTGTTCCATTCGCATTAAATTAAGGATAAAAACATAAAATGAAAACTAGAAAGCGAGTGCTTTAGATAATCCCGATTTTGTTGGCAACATCCAAAGCATCATAGTCAGGCGTCAACCTAACATACGCCTTCTTGGTACCATCAGGCCTGCAAATAGTATTTCAAAAAGATTGTTAAATCAAGCTATAGAAGATAAACCAGATCAAACATATATATATATATATATATATATATATAGAGAGAGAGAGAGAGAGAGAGAGAGAGAGTGTGTGTTATACCTGATGAGAGTGTTAACTTTCTTGGTCTGAATGTCGTACATTTTCTTGACAGCATCCTTGATCTTCTTCTTGTCAGCACGAAGGTCAACAATGAAGACCAAAGTATTGTTGTCTTCGATCTTCTTCATGGCTGATTCAGTGGTGAGCGGATACTTCAAGATCTGGTAATGGTCGAGCTTGTTGCGAGGAGGTGCACTGATACGAGGGTATTTGGGAGCTCTATCCTTCTTCAATGTCCTTGGCCGATAGAAAGTAACCTTGGTGCGGATCTTCTTTGACTTCTTCTTGATTGCACCCGACTTTACTGCCTTGGCAGTCTTCAAAGCCTGAGCCTTGGGGTCTGATTTCTTGGACGAATCAGCTGCACATTGCCAAGACAAAAAAGATCAGCTAAATCAAATAACAAAGTTGAGACAAAATCTCAAGGGCTTACTATAATACTTTTCCCTGCAAAAAACAGAACCCCAAAAGAAAAAACAGAAGCAAAACACTGTACATTTACTCCCAATGTAGCCACAAATTACTAAAATGTACTATGAAATTTAAGAAACAGATCAGAACAACTTAATATTTGCCAATGTACTCGAGCAGAACGTACGTTCAGCAGTAATAAGAGACACATTGATAGGTGAATAAATTAACTAACAGTGTGCAAAATTATAGAACTTTTCCAACTTATATTACAGAACTAACAGTGTATATCTGAAATCATTACTCTACTCTACAGTTGTTACCATAGCAATCTTCATCAAGATCTACTTAAACACATGTAGTCTGATATATACACACAGCACACATAACGTTTTAGAATTGACATTGAAAAAACTCCACTAATAACATACTGCAACATCTCATTAACATCGTTAGAAAATGTTACTTATTAAGCCATTTTCAACTTCCTATTAGTTTAACTAACATCTAATAGCAGAATCATACACACATTAATAGGGTAATTCGTCCTAAGTTCAGAGACTAAAGTATCTGTAAATTCAACGAAATTAAAACCTAGAGAACTCCATTTCGCTAAACTTAAAAAAAAATTAAAGCAAAGAGCTCAAAAAATGCGTACCTTGAGCTGGAGCCATTTCGAACTGAAGCAAGCTCTACAACCTTAAAAACCTCACCTGAAAAATCGACAAAAATAAGATCCAAAAATCTCAATATATGTCGTCTGCTACGAATTTAACAAATCCACTAGATTACTATTCGATTATACGAAAAATAAAAAAAACAAAACAAAACAAAAAAAAAAACATGGAACAACGAGAATCAGAAGCGAGGAAGGCGAAGAGAGAGAACCTGAAGCGCGGACTGCCGTTCTAGGGTTTTGGAGGCGGGGATAATGGTTCTTATAGATGGACTTTTAACTCGGGAATTAGGGATCTATATTGGGCTCATACAGAACATACCAGCCCATTAAATTAGGCCCAAATGTGGTTAAAAGGGCATTTGGGCTGGGCTATGTAATTTCGATGTGATAAATCTCAATAAAAGATTAAATCCTTATCCAAATTTGACAAGGCCCAAGTTTGTGAATATATTGGGATGGGACTCAAATAGAGATAATTATAAACCTACTCATGTCTCGACCATAAATTGGGTCGAAAGTTACCAGATTCAATGTTAAATCGACGCAGTATAAAATAAACTTTACTTATTCTATATCTAATTTAAATATCGAAAACTTTACGAGTTAATATACTAAATGAATGAAAGCGTATATATTACATTATACGTTCCAAAAAAAAAAACTTTTCTTTTTTACTAAAAAATACCACAACACATTACATATATTAAATCGCATCATAATATATATATATATATAAATATATATATATATAGACGGACCCACAGCTGGGCCAAGGGAGGCACTGGATCCCTGAAATTTGAAAAATTATTAGGGGCGTATTAGTACTTTCACTATTTAAATAAATAAAAAGAAATAGAATTACACAATTTACGCTACCTGGTCCAGCATAATCTCTTTGCAGATTTTCTTTATTTCTTTTCTTTCACCCACCATAAACTCCTTACTCCTTAGCATTGTTTTTAGACTTTTTGTTTATTTCTCTCCCAACGTCTTGAACATAGCATATTGTCTTTATTTAATTTTTTTTGCTTTTTTTGTTCTTTATTTTTGTAGATTTATAATGCCTTATATGCAATATCTTTCCATTTAATTTCAACATAAAATAATGTCTTAATTTAATTTTTTTGCTTTTTTTTTTCCTTTATTTTTGTAGATTTATAATACCTTATGTGATATAATGATTATGTGAAAAAGATTAATGAATGGTTTTTCATTTTATTTACCAATTCTGTAGTTATACTATGTAGTTATGAGAAAAAAAATCATTATGATAGAAAATGGTCAAACTTATGTTTCTTAATTAATTTGATTAAATTACTACTATAATATATAGTTTCTTTTGCAAAAGAAAAAAAATCAAAATATTCTTTAAAATTTAACAATGATAATCAATATTTAAGTTTCGGTGAAGATATAAATAGAATCTATCAAGTATTGAGTAAATGAAGAAAGTAACATGAAATTTTATAATTCAAGTGGTGAGATGTAACTAAGTTATTAATTTTAGATTTTATTACTTTACAATGTAATATATTAATTTTATTGAAATTATGGTAAATTTATGTTGTTGGTTTAAAATTATTGGATTGTTTTATTAATTAATGTGGGCCCTCAGACTAAAATCCTGGGTCCGTGATTGCACACACATGAGTCTTATAATGATCACAATTAACATATTCTATTAGCAACAGTAGCTTAGAGAATTTCTAGAAACATTGACAATAATTGAGATAATGTTAATTTATTGAGAGTCTATACTTTATTTGCTTTAGAGGTTTAATTAATTAATAATCGTGTTTTACACCTAAGACGTCCATAATGGTTCATTATTGTGGTATTTTTTTATAATAAAAAGATAAGGTAATCACCACTGCATTAATCTATATATAATATTAAATTTTGGAGATATTATAAGAAAATCTAATATATATAATTTTGCAAGATGGGATATTATTATCTATAAATCAAATCAATTTCCACTGGGTTATGAGTTGGTTTACCTCATCAAATTAGATCTGAGAAATTTCACAAGAATTCTATTCTCATACGTATAACTCATTATTCATAAATGTCAATATATAATTGTCACAATATCTTTAATTTAATTATTTTTAAACAAGTCACACAGCATATTAGTACTCCTATTAAATGTCATAAATACACACATAATGTGTACATAAATAAATTAATGAAGATGAAGATTTATCACTTTTTGAGAGAAGATAACTTGATATATAGTGAGTCGTAACAATTCAAAGTTCATTGATAGCGTCTATAGATCAAGTGATGATATACAAATAATTTATAGTAATCTATTATTAGTTGACCTTTAGTTTTTACTGCAAATCATGAGTCTTTTTATTTTATATCGTTTTAGTGACAATTTTTATACAGTTAATTAATAACATACTAATATTCTTTTCTCGGGTGCATAATTTTTTATTATTACGTCTCGTATAAGGGGTGCGTATAATATAATATTGCATTTATACATATCATACAAAGATATATCTTTTTTTTTTTAATTAGTGAAGAGAGATTTATTAAACAAGAAAAGAAGTTGAGTATGAGAAGTACCCAACAAATACAGAGAGTTACAACCAAATAAGAAAAGAAGAGAAAGAAAAGGGGCAATATGGGCAATCAACATTCAAGACAGCCTCTAGCATTGGCTAACCAATTTTAAAACGAAAAAAGACAGCATTTAGCCCATTTTACAACGAACCAACTCCAAAGTCGCGTTTTAAGCCCGTCAAAAAAATTTGGTATTGTGAACTCCTCATTGCTAAAAATGATCATGTTTCTTCATTTTCAAATAAGCCACACAACTCCGTGCCAGATACAAGTTGCATAGCGTTTACCATGTTTACCTTCAAGTAACCGTCCAAAACTGAGTAAGTTAGTGATCGTATCCGGGTGAATTGTTGTTGGAGTCTGAAGCCATGCAAAACAGTCCATCCAGATCCATGGGCCGAAGAGCACTCGAAAAATGCATATCATTTTTTAATTATATAAAAATTATTATACTTAATATATTTTATTATTAGATATAAAACATCCATGCAGTATTTAGAAAAATAAGTGCTTTCTCATGAAAGAATCTCACTTGGCAGTATTACTGCTTCATTTTCACGTGAACCGCCCAAATTCCAATGTTATTTTTTAGTGTGGACTTAAAGAAAGCGATCATTTAATAATTATTATATTTTGTTAATTATGTACAGGCACAAATAAGTCGAATAAATTAAATCAAATGAATACCTTTCACTCTTGATTATATTTTAATTAACTTATAATGCATCCGAAGATATTAATTTAATTAAAATTAAGGAAATTTTAATTAGTTTTAAGCAAGCCAGGTGCAAGCCCAACTATAAGTTTGACTCAACAAATTAAATTAAGCTAAAATATTGACTCAAGAAAATTAAGCTAAAAATTTAAGTTTTAGATAAAGTTTTGTTTGGAGTCCACTGCAACTAATATAAAATAATTGTGCATAAATATCAATGAAATAAATTATTGCAGAATATATATAAGTGGGAAATGGTCCATATGGTTTGATGGTTAACTTATTTAACTTGTTGTATAAGAAGGAAGTATCAACCTAACAAGGCACCATACAATTTGAGGAAAAACACAAAATTCATGAGAGCAAATTATTTGCATTCAATGATGCAACACAAATTAAATTGCAAATAAGGAGAATTAAATAAACATATCATCATTTGATTTTATTTTATATTATCTCTTTTTTATTATTATTTCTATACACAATGGAGCATATCAAGTACTTGTTGATTACATCCACAATCTGTGTTGAAAAATTTGGTTATATTTTGCCTTTTTTTTGTTCATTATCTTTTTGTCTCGTGTGTATAAAAGAGGTATGATCATTAAGGGCACATAGAATGATCAGAATTTTTTCAAAATTAGTTATATAATTATAAAAATGATATGGGACTGAGTACTTATTACTTCAAAAGTTGAATCATTCATTACTTACTATTTTTATTATTAAAAATATTATCAATACATTTACGTTTTATTATTATTATTTTTACTTTTATTTTGTAAATTTACCTATTTTGTTAAATCTCATGTAATACACATGTTATATATAGTTATAACATAACTACATATATTTATATATAATTTTGATCAACTACTTGTAATTAATTACTAATCTTAGAGTCCAAGACTTGGGTCCACAATATAAAGATTTTTATAAAAATAAATATTTATATGAAAAATCTAAGTAATATTTTGGTTTTTAATCTTTTATGTAGTAATAATAATAATCATGCACTTCCTTAATAGTAAATAAAAATCAACTTGGAGAAAAGTATTTAATTTATAAAAAAAAAAAAGTAGAATTGGGCATGAAATGGGCCCAATGTGGTGGCTTGGGAGTAGGCCCACAGCGCCCACGTGAAGTTGGGCATTTCAACATTACAAAATCTAGTCTAATCCCTTCCCCACCAATCACGATTCTTCTCCCACGTGGGTCTACCGACCCTCGCCCCACCTGATCATTACCCTCTTTTTCTTTATATTCCTCTTATCATGCACCCTCACCCTCTTCTTTAATCCCACCTCTTTCTTCCTCCTTCCAAGCCCTAGTGCTCTCTCTCTCTCTCTCCCTCTCCCTCTCTCCCCACACACAGATAATTGTATATATATATATGAATTTGTTTGTCTGAAAAAAAGTTTAGAGAAAATTAAATCATGGGATCATCAGATTCTTCTGCTCAATACATCCACATGGTATAAGTACTTTTGTCTACCTTCTCTCTCTTTCTCACTCTCTCTCTCTCTTGATTGATATATATTACATGGTTTTGTGGGATGAATTATAAGTAGGTACAACACCTAATAGAAGAGTGCATAGTATTCAAGATGAGCAAAGAGGAATGCATGGAAGCTTTAGATAAACATGCAAACATTAAGCCAGTTATTACTTCCACAGGTATTTGATTCTTCTCAATTATTTCCCTAACTCTATTTGGAATTTCAACATAAATCATTAATTAAAATATGGTTGACCCATATATAGTTCTTTTTATTTCTTTATTTGGAATAGTTTTGACCTATTTGTTCCATCGTTGATTCCAATACTCTCAAAACCTAATATTATATACCACCTTCCCTAAATATTAGGTGGTAGCTGTTTAAGACACTATTTCAAATAGGAAATTTGATGGGATTTTATTTAGTCTCATGCAACACATGAGATCATGTACTACACACACACATATACACATGAATGGGATCATGAATATAAAGACCTTATGAACATGTTAAGTCATGGATTTGTTTAAAATATATGTACTTCTTCCATTAAAAAAATATATATTATATTAATAAATCACTCAATATTGTGCTTTGAGTTTAGCATGTAATAGATCAATAACTCACCATGCAAATGGTAAGAATTATTATCACTCCAAGAAATTTCTGAATCAGAGATGAAATTTAGTGACGGACAACATTTGTCACTAATCACAATGAATAGAAATAAAATAATAATAGGTGGTAATTTTTTTAATCCTATATATTAGCATCTCGACTGGTGATGAATTAGTAATTGTAAGTTAGAGACAAACAATGTCCATCTATAATTTACAAATAACTTGATCTCACTAATTACGAAGATTTTTTTTTTTTTTGGTCTCTAAATTTAGCAACAAAATTGCGAATTTGTCATTAACATATTATAGCCAACTAGAGGTTGATATTTTATGACCAGAAATAAATATTTTTGTCTTTAACTTGTAGTGATATCTCGTGATCGCAAATTTTGTATTGATAAAAATATTCTGAAAATAGTATGGAAGGAGCTAGAAAAGGAGAACAAGGAGTTCTTTGAGGGGTACACAAAAGAGAAGAAGAAGAGAGAAGAAAAAGGAAGTGAAAGTGAGACAAGCCAAATAATCCAAAAAAATACTATTGGATTCTCCTAGGAAAGATACCAATGATGGATGATGATCAATGAGTACGTTGGTTTTTGCATGTTTTATTCGGACAACGATGGCCCTTTGGACCTTTTTTTTATTGTTTCACATCAAATAATTATGTGCATATATGTGTGTATATTCCTTTTTCTATTCAAAGAAATTTTTTAATTAAAACCCCACCCCACATATGACACAACCCGTGAATTAACTTATATTATTATTTTTTTAGGTTACTCTTTTTACTATAAATGATAGTTTTGTTATTTTTTTATTACAAATTAGAAAATTTGATAAAATTCTCCCTCTAGAAATTTTTTTTTAATTAAACTTTACACGAAAAAATGGAAATAAGGAAAAAATTGAATAAGGGATTACACGATGATTTTTTTTTTGGAAAAGCATTACCCTATACACGGAAAAAAGTTCAATTTGCCATACTCGAAAAAAGCATCACACAAAAAAGTTGTTAAATTAGATACACGAAAATCATCGAACTGATTCTTACAAAAAAATTGATGCACATTAATTGTTACACGAAAATTGTTACACATTTATTGTTACATGAAAATATAAGCATTGCACTTTACACAAAACAAATTTGTTTAATGTGTTACACAAAAAAAAAAAAAAAATTTATTTCCTCCATTCCTAATTAAGTGACGTCCTACAGCTCTACACACGGATTAAGAATAATTTTATTTTCTTAATATACCCCTCATTAATTAAGCTTTTCTTTGACCATAATTATTATTGGTGCATGTCTCTATTGAAAACATGAGTACTATACAATGTATTTAATTTAAACATTAATTAATCATAGGAGTATATATGGAAATAATGCACAAAATGTCAATTAAATAGGAAAAATTTTAAAGTTTCAAAACGTCATTTAAAAAGGAATGGAGGGAGTACTAGATAGTCTAGATTTTTGTCTTTCGTCGGAAAAGAAAATTTTATTTATAATTTATGGTAGGAAAATAACAAAATTACCGTATAGAAAAATAAACTACTACTCCTTTGTTTTGTGGTATAAATAGTTATTTATACTTTTATATATATATATATATATATATATATATATATATATATTAAATCCTACGTGTTGGAAAATGTGATGATTGTAATTGATGATAGTATTATTTGAATCTAGATCGTCGACACGTGGTGGACACGTGGCTTTGCATGATTAGTTTTTGTTGTATACTTTGGTTTTTTTTGGTCTTTGTATTTTTATACTTCTCAAATGCATGCTTAAGATTTGACGTGAAGTGATCAGAATATAATCGAAGGACCACATATTTATTCTTGCATCGCAATCGTCTAATACTTGGTGAAATAATTATTGTTTTCGAAAATTTATTTGTACAGTTTGTCTGTTATTTTTTGACATATAAATGAGGTAAATGATAATGATGGTATATATGATCAATTAAAGTATAATTTTATCAAAAAAGTTACACTGTAAAAGCTCATGTAATTTGAAGCAAAAATGTAAAATTGGTGTCATGATTATGGGGTTTGACATAATTATTGGACTTTTTTTCAAGGTGGTAGAATTTTTATTGATGGGTAAATTTTTTGAGTGAGTCTTATGTGAAATCGTCTCACGGAGCATATTACGTGAGACGGATCAATCCAATGAGTTTAGTTTATTATCCAATGGGTTTAGTTAATTGGTAAAATGGATCAATTCCATGAAAACTACCCGTAAAACCGTCTCATACAAGTTTTTGTAAATTCTTTTTTCCATAAGTAAAAAACTTTTGGATATAAGGTGTGCTCAAAAGCAAATCAAGAGAGGATTGCATAATGTTATAGTCGGGATACATAATTTTGCATGATTTGGTCAATTTCAATCATGGTTTGTGGGACCGTATCGAACTGGTTGTTCCGACCGGGTCAACCACGAACCGATCCTTGATCCGGTCCCTTTATGCCCCTAGTAGCGGAAATGTGGTCTAATTACTAAGAATCAGTCAAAACCGGTTGACTTGAATTTTTTTTAAACTTTTTTCATTTAAAAATTTGAATTTTTTTTTTTTTTTGAAAATTTTGAATTTCTCAACACCCCATTATAGTACATTGCCTCAATGGTAAGTTTGATTTAACCAATGTGGGACAATCACTATTCCACTAGCATTTACTTATAAGAGACATTGTTTTTAATGCCAATTTTGATTCCCAATCAATGTGGGATAAACATCAGCATCATTTACAATGCATTGTTTCAATGTCATACACTAGTATAATTTATAATGACTTCTATTTAATTTTAGTTGATTAATTAATGTGGGATACCTTTTACACTTTATACTACAAGTTCTCATACTTTCTTTAACTTTGTTTCAATGTGGGACAACTTTTAATATGAACTTTTACACTTTACTACAATTCTAATATTTTTTTAGTATTTTTTTTTATGTGGGACAATTATGATATTATGAATAAAATATAAAGAGAGAATTCATATATTATCAAACTTAAATGAAATTTTTTAGTCTTTTAAAAATGGAGGAGATATAGTTTTGATATTTTATTATATATATATAATTTTATATATTATGTACTATTTTGAATTATATTCTAGATTTTAATTACACAAAAATTTTAATTTATTATTGTCATTATTATAAAAAAAATTGTGTATTATTTTTATTGTTAATATTATTGTTATTATACTCTTTAATTTTATAAAAAAAAATAAAGATAATATAAAAAAAATTCAACTAAAAATATTATTGATAAATTTGTATTGACCGGTTAGACCTCTCGGTTGAATCGGTCCGACCGATTGAACCTTGAACCGGTGGTCAAGTCGGTTCGACCACCGGTCCGGTTCCACAAACACTGATTTCAAAAATATGGCTAGCCTTTATAAAGTGTTGTTGGACTTTATAGAACACTATGTAAAGCCACAGCTGATGAAAATATTGGTGTAAAAGTACAACTATCAATTTATATGATGTCATGTTAATTTCATATCATTCTGACACAAATCATGGAATCTAAATTATGGTAGTATGTAAAAATCCAATCAAATTAAGCATTTTCTAGACAAGAAAGTTATAATTTAAAATGAAGGGATTAGTTTTTGCCACATTTAAAAGAACACGCGAATTTATATGAGTCATTCTCATAAAATTATATTCCAAAACAAACTCTATTACTTACCATACAAACTTATTTTTACAAATAAATCTTTGATTTAGTTGTGGACTGACATAAGATAATCTCGCGAGAATAATACTCTTAAACAAAAGAGGACTAATTTTACCATATACAATAGATATGCCTTATGAGACTGACTAATGTTGCATTTTTTCCAAATAATTTTTTTTTTTAATATTTGCAATTGTAATATTAACAAATAAGAAGAGCCAAGATTCTCAGATGTCTATCAAGGCCCACAATGTATTCCTACAAATATCTCATGTGGGAGATTATTACAGAGGGTACAAATAGTTTATTATGTTAATCCCAGTTTCTTATATTAATATTATTTTCTTAGATATCAACAATATAAAATATTAATTTTTATTTGATGTGATAAAATACTAAACATAATTTGACATTAAATGTCCTAAATTTAAAGTAGTCAAGAAGGATCTCCAGTTTTATAGCAGGCCCATGTTCAGTTCCTGTTATTTGGGCCCATCTATTGACAATTAGTTGAATCATTAATATAAGCCCAAATACTTTTGCACAAGCTTTGATTTCCAGTCGGCAACATTGGGCCATCTCATATAAAGCCCATTATTGGCCCAAGTCAAAATTAGCAGCTCTTGTATTTTATTTTTTTTAATTTCATTTTTGGAACTTTGTTATATATGTCATCTAAACATGTTATACTAACGTTGTGACATTCGAGACCAAAATATTTACACCACGTCTATAGCACCCCCATTACACTTGGAAAACTATTGTACGTAATAAATAATTTCTACAATATTTTATTTTTTTTCTACACTCCAAACTTATCAAATACTCCCTCATTTAAAAAGAGTCAATTCTCAAAAGTAAATCTTTTCTTATAATTGGCCAACTTCATTCTTTTATAGCTATCACTTCAAACTTTTATACCCCTCCTTTAATTTATGAAATTTATCATCCTAATTTGAAATTTGAAAAAAATTGTTATAAATGTATAATATACGAGAGTTTCAATTCAAACCAATCTTAGTTTTTACATAAAAGTCTGAGACAAACCCTTTAAAGACCACAAAATTTTCCATGCATCGATCCAATAATTCATTGAGTTCCAACTAGACTTGAAACATAGACTTGAATAAATATTTTCAGTGAATAATAAAGATCACGTACCAATAAGATCATCACATGTTATCTTTATCTCCATAAAACATTGTTGAAATAAAATATTATATGTTGTAGTATTCGTGATCAACAAACTTTTATTTTCGAATTGAGCATTTTAGTAGAGCTATCAATATGGATCGATGAGGCAGATTGGCCCACAATCCACCATAACCCATAATTTGGTGGGACAAGATTGGTGTATTTTTTTGTGGCGGGTCTCAAAATTTCAACCCAACTCAACACATTAGTGGGTTGCGGGTTAGGTAGTTCAACCCACAAAATTTTTGTTTTTGATCATTTTTTTAATTTCTTAAAAGGAAAAAGAGTATATATATGTAACATATGTATATATACATTTACTAAGATATTTATGCATTCGGATACATATAATATATAGAAACAAATTTAAAATATAGTTATTTCACTAAATTTTCTGTAACGCCCCGTTCTCACATTTTGAAATATCAGAGTTTTTCTTGTGGGCGTGCAGAAAGAGAAAGAAAGGGAAAGAAAGCATACACTTAAAAAAAATTACAGATACGACAAACGGGTCAGGTTTTAAAAAAAATATATCTAGAAATCAGGATCCTCAGAAAGCAACTTAAAGGACAAACTTTACATATTCAAGTCCATCGGCAACAAGCCGGAAGAAAACATAGAAATCGTAACAGCGGAAAACATCAGGATCCATATTAAAAGTAACACAGTTTAACTTTACAAACATTTCAAACATCGTTTAAAAGACATTCAAAATACAAAGGTTGAAGGACTCAGTAGATAGGGCACCACTCTCTTTACGCTTCTCTGTGTTTATCTTAATTCCTGTCATTTCCTGTAGTGTGAGTATAGATAGGGGTGAGTGCATTTGAATACACTCGTGGGAGCAATTTCCTTATTTAAATTGTTTAAGCAATTAAATAAATTAAACTAATATCAGCACAACAAGTAAATCACAGCACATAAAATGCATTGCACATAACATAATGACGCGTAGCTGTAGATAGGTGTGGAGGTAGCCCGTCTTACCCTATAAACGGTTTTTATCCCATTAACTCTTTCATTACGGACCATTGGTCCCTTCGTAGTTTATTCTCGGACCGCAGTCCCTTCGTAGTATATTCTTGGACCGCAGTCCCTTCGTAGTATATTTATGACATGCATGTATATTCATATAATTCACAACACGTAAGTACGATGCATAAGGTTCAACGATTCATAGCGATCAATAGCATTTTAGTAACATCAGGATTACATACAAACATCCGTTCAGCATCATTATAAATTAAACGCAGAAATGTAAGGCCATTAAGGATCAGAAGTTACCCCCACCTAGTTAGGTGGTATTTTTCCTCGTGACTTGAACTCTAAATTTACGATCGTCTCTAAAAGCGAAAGCCTACACATGCAAACATAATCTATTAGTTCCTTGTTATGATCATTACCTTATCATTAAAGAATTCTCTCGGAAAAGAAACGACGAGGAAAAGAAAAACGAGTCAAAAGCTTATAACTTGATCATATGATGTAGAGGGTTCGATAGGCGCAAGAATGAGCTTAAATGGAAGAGAAACGAGCTTAAACGAAGCGTTTTAGGGTTCAGGGGCAGTTTCGTAAATTCTGGTAAAAAGATTGACTTTGACCAGGGGTTTTTTTGTAAAAACAGAAGAGTTTTGGGGTCTTTTTGAAATATCCAAAACCTTTGGGGTCAAAGCGAGATATTTTAAAGATTTGGGGATGAAAACAAGATATACAAAAGCTTAGGGACTAAATTGTAAATAAACTTAAATTGGGGTTTTGCAATTAAGCCCCTTGACTTAATCAAATACACAAAATCAACCCCCCACCACCTAACCTCCAAACCCGTCGCCCATCACCACCGCCAACACACACGCCGGTGATACCTGTCGCCGGCGACCACCACAACACACGCCGGCGCACCTAACGCTGGCCATGCACACAACACCAACGCACGGCGGCGCGTCCAGCGCCGCCCTAAACACACACGCGCGCGCACGACACACGCACACACACAGCCACTGCCGCCGCTACACACAGCCGACCGCGGCGACACCAACGACCTCTAGCGCCGCCCATGCACATACACACACAGCACAACCCACGGCGACGACAACGAGGAAGATGGCGGCGGAGAGAGAGAGAATCGCAAGAGAAGAGAGAGAGAGGAGTTTTGGCCGAAACTTTGACCGGCCATTGCCGGAGGAGGAGAAGGCCGATCGGAAATTCGAGCCTGGATTCACTACGGGCTCGGTGTGAGCTTCAACTTGATGCATGAATCGACCAAAAACGGAGAAGGGAAGAGAAAAAAAGGAAGAGAGAGAAAATGGGAAAGAAGAGAGAGAGTGACCGCGCCTTTGCCGACCGATTTTCGGCGGAGACAGCGGTGGCTCGGCGATCTGAGCCCGGATCCGTGATGGGCTCAGCGAGGGCTACATTTTGATGTAAAAATGAACGAAAATGGGGGAGAGTTGGATGGCTCCGGCGACGGTGCCCCCGCTGGCACGGCGACGGCACAGTGGCGCTCAGGCCAGTTACCGGAAAAGCTAGAGAGAGGGAGATGAGAGAGATAGAGAGAGAATTTACCCTTCTTTAAAATGTGTCCAAACTTGATCCTTTGTGTTCCAAAATCGATTTTATACTCCTCGTTTTGGGCAACGAACCCTTAACGGGCCATCCTTTTAACGATCCGTCTTTTCATTTTTTTCGATTACGAACCTCTCTATCTCATCATAATCTATGTTTTTAATTCAATTATGTTTTCGATAAATATAAGCATAGGCTCTTCAAATTAATTATGTTTTCGATATCTTAATTACACATACGATCAATTAAATCATGCATTTTTTTATTAATCTGAAACGCACATAATTAAATCACATAATTAGGGGTTACATTATTTAATTAGCCAATTATGCATCGTTTCGTCCTGGGCGTTACATTTTCATTATTCCTATAAATAAATGACTCATATTAATAATTTTATAAATCATTACTTGCACTAGACAAGAATTTTCATCATTATTATTCATTAATCATCTATATTTTCATTGAGGAAAAAAAAAGTGACAAACTAACCACTAGCCTACAGGTCAACCAAGCAAAACTCTAACCCGCCGCCGGTAGCCCCACCTTCTTATGGGTTTATAATTAATCAATCCAACTCACGATTTTTGTAGGGTGGGGTGGACCGACCTAACAAACCTAATATATTTTGACAGTTCTATATTTTAGAGATGAAATACTACACATTGAAGTGCGTAAATTTATTTTATGTATTTTAAAAGACTTTATTTCAGAAATATGCATTAAAAATTGTAGTGTGTAAATTGAAATAAATTTATTTCAAGAAAATCAAAAAATAAAACTAAATATAGCCCTAAAACTTCACTAAAAAAGGTCAAGTAGAAAAGACAAGAATAAGAAGGGTTTGCAACTTTGACATAATTGAAGTATGATTGGATCAAAACTGTACGCACACTGCTCCAAAATTAGGAAATAAAATAAGGTTGTTTTCATGTCATTTTCACAAAGTTAGTGATTATTTTATTAAATATTTTGTAAGGTTTCATATGATTTGTAGCACGTGCACACACGTCACATCAACTTCGTTAATCCTACGTTATGAGTATTTCTGTCAGATTAAAATATTATAATCTACACACATGCTGTGTTCCTAACTGTAATAATAATTCAATTATGGAGATCTTTGTCCTACTTGTCGCTTTCTTAACACGACCAAAATTAAATCAACTAACACCAAAATTCATAGAACATCATGTTTACGGATATAAATTCATTATTACACATTAAATTATTCTTTTATAAATTTATATGTGGATTATAAATTGTAGATTGATTTGTACTACAAAATAATTAAATTTATGAGATGATCTTACGAAATCCTATTTTTTAATAAATTATTATATATAAACACATGCAATTAGGTTTTAGAGAAATTGAGGTGTTTGATTTGCATAAGTTTAGTTGGTCTAAGACGGAATTCGTATGTATCAACAAGATGGATCAACCTATTTAATATGGTTAATTTCGATCTCACATAAAACTATAAAATACTCTACCTTATGTAAGACTCTACGTGAGACGGTCTCCTATGAATTTTTGCGTTTGTATAATCAATGGAGAACAATGAGTTCGACTGTAGCAAAAAAATAAAATAAAATTATTTGAATGTTTTAGATGAAAATATTTACCTTGATTATTAAGTTGTTTATTTTATGGGCTAGTTAAATATTTTAATGTTGAATTTGTTAGAGTTTTGAGATTTGTACTTTTATTTGATTATAATTAGTTGAATTGAAAGTGTTTGATTGAGTTTTAACATTTGTAATTCAATGTATTTTAGATTGTTTTATTTATGAGCTTGAATTAGAACTCAATTCAAGATATTATCCAATTTTCGACTGAAATTTAAGTGAAATCTCGATTTTATAAAAAGTCACTCATTGTGTTTTACTGATTTGATACAAAATTTTATAAATCAACAATTAATAACTTTAACCTTTTTTTTTTAATTGAGAAAGAATGACTTTAACTATATTAAAATATATACTATGTTTCGTAAAATTTCATTTTTGGTGATTTCCATATAGAATTTTCAAAAGTTACAAATTATCACTTCTCTAATGTGACTTTTCAAAAATCCATCCAAAATATATTTTCCTAACACATAAATAATTTGTAAATGCACTTTATGCTCAAAAGTTGATTCCAAAACTGATCATACTAATTAAAAAAGCTCCTCTTTTTTTTTTTCTTTTGGTATAGAAATTATTATTGTACAATTACTTAAGACTTTTTGAATGAAACATACAATAGAATTGATTTGATGAATAGAGATGTCATATATATTATATAAAACCAATAGTTGGAGTTCATACCTTAGTTTCGCAACCCTAATCTCCAATTGTTATGTCATATATCCCTTTAGTAATCAGATATTAAAATGAAGCTACACATACAATAATACAACTAAATTAATTTTATAATGAGTTTTAGTATATATATTTGAACTAAATACACACATATATAATTTGATTAAAATCAATTTTCAATTGAAATATAAGTTAACTTTATTGTTTAACTAACGAGCTTTTTTTTTTTTTTAAGGAAAATAATAATCGAGTCTGACTAATTTGAACTTGAAATAGAACACATAAACTTTTCATTTTTTTAATGGAAAAAACTATTAATTTTTCGAATAAACTTGAATTATATTCAGGAAAGTTACTTTTATTAGAAAAGAGTATTTGGAATATTAAATTATTGATACTTTGTTTTGAATTAAAATAAATCAAAATAACTAATATATTCAGGCACGTTCAATATTTTCATGTATTTATTATATTCATTTATTACTTTTCTTTATGTTTACAAACTGACTTAATTACTTGAGTTATTAATTATTTTTCTTTATAAATATAGTACTGCAAAATATCTTTATTAAAAGTTTCAAAATCAATTTTTGAGAGAAAAATAAAATAAAATCTATTGAACCTCATTGAAATAAGGGTAATTAATATTTATCTGAACATTTAATTCAGGAGGAAAACTTTTACATTTAAAGTATTTCCATTTCTGGATTTCATTCATGAGTGCACCTTTGAGATTGGAAACTAATACAAGCATATATATATATATATATATATATATATATATTTGCTACATATTTTATATATTGCATAATCTATAATTCTAAGACTCAGTTCTTTGCACTCCCAATTTTAATTGATGATAATTGCATATCTAATTTGAATAACATTTTAAATTTTAATCATTTTTTTTCAATAATAACTATATATACATACAATTATATGTCTGTATAAGATACAAGTCTTCCTTAAATTACCAAATTAATATTAAATAATCAACAACTTTCCACATTAATTATTTTTTTCTTAAAAAGTATAAGCCACAGTTATTCGTTATTTTATTCTTTCTTTCTTAAAGGTTGTAATCTTTTAAAAAGAAAAATAACATGATACAATGAATAATTATCTTATTAAAGTTTACAATTCCAATTAATATGAAACGATTGCTAATTGTGTGTTTTATTAATATTGTTTAATCACAATGAATAATGTATACAATTAATTAAGCAATGGCTACTAAGTATTTTATCGATGAGTACGTGACTGAATAATATATATGTCTTTTAGTAAGAAGATGCCAACAAAATTTCTATCTCAGCATCGGAGAGAGAGAACCATACATTGGCATATAGTTTTACTTTTTAACAACTTTTTGAGCATCTTTTTCTATTGTTTGAACTTTTAAATTTTTTTAAATACTTTTTTTTTTCTGCATAATGAAATATTGTTATTATACATTATTATTATTATACTAAACTTTTTTTTAAAAATTAAACACATCAATGTACTTTCAAATTAGGCTGAAAAACAAGCTTTAATTGCACAATACTTGATCGTTTAAATATTTTTTTAAACTAAGCTTATTTGAATTTGTTGGATAATATTAACAAACAAACTTGAACACAAACATTTATTTTTTATATCATTAAATTTGATTTGAACTCGAAGCTCATTTGTTAAAAAATAAATATATGTAAAAAAAGTAGTACTACTACTCGAACTATCCAAACTAAACACACACACATATATTATATATAAATATATAAATATATATATATATATATATATATCACATTGAATTAAAGCTCATAGAAAATTTATCACACAAATGAACAAACAAAATCAAATATAATTTTTGAAACTCAATGAAATCTCAAACAAACTTCAACTATAATATATTAGATTCAACTATGATATACAATTGCAAATCAAATACACATAATCCAATTACTTATCATTACTAGTATGAATTCATAGTCATGTGTCTTATCATCACAAAAATACACATAAATTGAGATTGTTCGTTTGCAATAACTTTTCATATTATCTACACACCTCATTCTAGTGCAAGCAAACAAATGCTGGTAACTACTTTCTAAAAAGTGTTGAAAAATCAGTACCAAATTCTATCCCTAGTTTGGAATTTTTCACCTGATTATATAGTCATCCCCATGGAGTTTGCTTCAAACCTCCCATACACCCAAATATTCCCCCAAATCCCGCAAATATAATCCCATGCATTAATTTATTACATGTCAAATCCGAGAACATCCACGTTTCGAGTGGGTCCCATCGAGCTACACCCTTCAGTTCATCGATTTTTTTCCGTATTCGATCTCGTGTTTTTTGAATATTCAGTGCAATACATTGTGATGCAATTTATCATACGTTCAATTTGTGTAAGTGTTGTTTAAGATTAAATATCAAAGAAAATTATATTGTGAATGCTGAAATGACATTTAATCCATGTCTCGTGTGAGTCCCATCTAGCTACAACCTTCTCGTGCTCATCAATTTTTTTCATTTTTAAATGGTATTCTATCCCGTGTTTTTCGAATTTTCAGTATGATACATTTGTGATGTAATTTATTATACGCTCAAATTGTGTTGAAATTAAGGGTTGTTTAAGATTAAATATCAAATAAAATTATATTTTGAATGTTGAAATGACATTTACATTTAGGCGACGAGATTATACAATGGGTAATTAAAATTCTAAAATAATAAATATTATTATGAAATATTGATTAGGATTGTATGATACATGTCTAAAAAAAATCTAAAAAAATGGTATTGTAAATGGTGTACTGGCGGATTAAACAAGGTTGTATTATCCAGCGTGGATATATATATATGCAAGAAAAAGACAACTATACCCTAAATTATTTTTTGAATGGTAAAATGACATTTATTTTGAGACGATGAGATTATATAGTGAGTGAAATTCTAAATAAGAAATATAATTATGAAATATAGATTAGAAATGTATGAATTATGATACATGTCTAAAAAAGACTATTCAAAAAATAGTATTGTTAATGGTGTACTGGCGGATTAAACAAGGTTGTATTATCCACGTGTACATATATACCATATATGTATGTATATGCAAGAAAAAGACTATTGTACCCTAAATTATCTTTTGAATGGTGTAGCGACATTTATTTTGAGACGATGAGATTATATAGTGAGTAAAATTCTAAAATAAGAAATAAAATTGTGAAATATAAATTAGGAATGTATGAATTAAGATACATGTCTAAAAAAGACTTCAAAAAGTGGTAGTTTTAATGGTGTACTGACGGATTAAACAAGGTTGTATTATCAAACGTGTGTATATATATATCATATATTTATGAACATGCAAGAAAAAGACCATTATACCCTAAATTATCTTTTGAATGGTGATGTGACATTTATTTTGAGACGATGAGATTATATAGTGAGTGAAATTCTGAAATAAGAAATAAAATTATGAAATACCGATTAGGAATGTATGAATTATGAAACATGTCTAAAAAAGACTATTCAAAAAATGGTATTGTAAATGATTGTGCCGGCGGATTAAATAAAAGTTATATTATCTAGCGTGGATATATATTCCATATATGTAAGTATATGCGAGAAAATTACCATTATACCCTAAATATACAGCACTCTTTTTTCACACACTACACACAATTTCTAATCATTAATACCCCGCCACCCTCCTCTCTCTCTCCCCCTCACTTTCTCTCTCTAACCGTGAGCACTATATATTTAAGAGAAATTTTACTCTCTCTCTATCTCTCTCTCTCAACCAGGAAAGTTTCTCAGGTACTGACGTATTATTTATCTGTTAGTCTGCTACTTGTGTATATGTATACCCTCTCACTCTCTCACTCTCTCTCAAGTTCATAGTTTGCAAGGTGGTGTTTACGTGCTCCATTTTTCCCGATGATTTCTATCTGAATTATCTGTTTTTCCTTTTGCAATTATTGGAAACTTTGATGTAATTTCTTTTGATAGATTTGTTTTCTGTTTTTAATCTCGTTTTTTTGCAGTTTGTTAAATCGGAAAATCTTAATTTAAGAAAGGCAAATGGAGAGATCAGCTCAACTTCGAAGGTCCAAAAGTGCTTCACGCTACGAAGGTATAAAAACTCATATCCATTTATAATTTTATGCAGACTTTATATTCAATACAATTTGCTTTCTTTCTTTCTTTCTTTCTTTTTTTTTTTAATGTTTTTGTATTCCTAATTTTCTTCTATTTTTGAAACAACATACATAACAATATTGGTACGTCTTTCAGAATTTTCACTCACACAAGGATGAAAAAAGTAAAAAAAGTTAATATGTTTTTCCCCTGAAATTAATATTTACTGCAAAAAATTTCCAATCTATAATTTTAGTGTGTGTATATATATATATATATATATACATATATCTTATATATGGCTATTACGAATAATATCATTTATTTGTAAATAATACTTGTATAACTGTAAATTAATTAATAACCTTTTTTGCTGCATGAGATAAGGCACATTTATTATTGTATGTATGTATCCTCTATGTTTTTATTTACAAAAATATAAATATGCATAATTCATGAATTGTATGTAATTGTGTGTCATGCATTTGAGTTCTATAAAAACATTTTGGAAAACGTTGCATCTAGTTCTTTTTAACTAAAAAAAAAAGGATCTTGTATTGTTTTCTATTTTTTATTTATAAATACTGATTTCTTATATATTTATTTACATTAATATTGAGTCCAAATATTTTTATTTATAAACATTAAGTCCTTATATTTTTAATTTTATTAAAATTTTGTCCTTGGATCTTAGTATTAATATTCCAATTTTATGAAGACCAAATCTTATTATAAATAAAGGTATAAGAACCCTATATTAGTTTATAACCAATACAAAAAGTATATCATTTTTATGTAAATTTAATAAAAATACGAGAACTTAACATTCATAAATAAAAGTAGAAAACCTCGATTAAAAAAAAAATAGTAAAGGTTAGTATATCTTCCTAACTTTTTTTTTTTTTTTGCCCAACTGAATTAAGATATGAATACGTATACTAATATAATATATACTTGCTACATTTATATAAATAAGTGTTTTTTTTTTGTTGCTAAAAATAAGCATGTATATATATATATATATATATATATTTATACTTATAGTACTAGTTTAGCCTTTTTTTTTTTGCTAGGCGTTTTTTGATTGTGGAAGGATTTACGAGATTTAATTTTCATTCATAAAATTTTTTCTTCGAAAGGTTTGATTGTCAGAGTTTTTGTCAGAAAGTTTTAAGATACTTTTCCACTTTTAAATAATAGATCTTATCCCTACATCTCTAGTTTTTGTCTTTTATAGAGTTATTCACAATATCGCCCACCAACTTTTGCATTTGTCATAAATTGATACTAAACGTTTGATTTTATACGGAATTAATTCTTTGAGATTAATCAATTTATAATACATAATTTATAATTCATAAATAATTTTGTGAAAATAATTTAATTTGTGGATATCCGTGTTAAAGAATTTATCTATAAAACCGTCTGATTTGAGTTTTTGTGTTGTTTTTCTAATTAATTAATAACTTAATTCAAAAAAAAAAAGGGAGAAAAAGAAAGATTACATTTCTTTTTTATATTCGTTCCAAAAATTGTAGTTAACTTTTTTTTTTATTAAATATTACTCCAACGTCCTAATAAAAAGAGTTATGTTTCATAAAATACAACTTTATATCTAAAATGTACAATTTATTTCAAGGCAAAAAATATAACAAATACAAATATGCCCCTCTATTTTTCTATTTTTTTTCAATTAAGTCAATCATACAAAGTTTTTATGACTAATCGCAAGTTAATTATAAAGAAATTTGAAGTTTTTCAATTTAAATCTTATGAAAAATATTATTTTTTATTGATAAGTTATTTCTTTGAATCAAACATGACTTTTTTATGAAAGGAAATGAGTATTAAATAATTATTTTAATGATGGCATAATTGGAGTTAAGCTGTACATTAAATATATTTCTTAATTTATGTGAATAAGAAATGGTCCATTTAAAATAAGTACAGATTTAGGATTTTGGAATTCGTTTATTGCACTTCTATTGAATGTTCATTTATGTGCATTTTCATAAAAAAAAAAATTCTTCATAAAATCATGTTTTAAAAGTTCGTTTCAGATATTGATTTGTTTTTGCAAATGTGCTAGCAAATAGGCTCTTAAATAAAAACATCAATAGTCATCTACATTCACATTTTATGGCAGATTTGTATTCAAACTTGGATAAATAAAATGATAAATAGCAAAGTTCAAATACAAATTTATTAAAAAATATAATGATTGATAACTGAGATGTCAAAAATTAGTAGTTCAATATAAATTTGTTGCAAAATACTCCTACAAGTGTAATAAGAAAATTGTGGTAAAAAATTAATAGTTGAATATAATTACCTGCCCTTTATTATCTGCATAATACTTTGAATAGATGCTCCACATTTAACATATTTCAATAATCACTTGTATATTATTAGCTCTCACATCCAAGTTCTTTTGTTTTCTCAGTGGAAACCAAATTATTTCTTTTTCCCTAAAAAAATTATTTCCTCACTGCTCTGTTTGAAATTATAAGACAAGATATTGCATGAAATGTTATATAGATATATAGTTGTGAAAAAAATAACATTCATTATACTTTTATGTAAAAATATTATTCATAGTCATAGATGGGGCAAAAGGGGCCAATGATCCCTTGAGATAAAAAAAAAAGTGGGTAATTTGGGTATTTGTAATTTCATACAAAAATATGTATATTTATATTTAATCCATATTATCAAATTCTCATTAATTATACTTTTTTTTAGGACTTAAAGGCAAATTCTTCATTTTTTAACTCACAATTCACTTTTTATTTATTTATTGATTATCGATTTTATTTGATTATCAAATGTCAGGGAGTATATATTATATTCATTATTTTGGCTAAATGAATGTAGTCATAGAAAAATAATATTATTTAATTCTTTATTTTATCCTAAATGATTACACTATTATCATGTGAATTGTTAGATTTGAGTTACGATTGTTGATAACTTAGATGTGGATTTATATTTTACATAATATATAATTAATTTTGTTTTATCTTTCATAAATAATGAAAATGGTACTATAGAAAATACCACTTATAATAGACATATCTAGTTATACAAGTGAACATCATTAAGAGTTCGCTTCGGAATCGAATGAGCGATACACTATTAATAAAAATTTGTTTAGTAACATATTGTATTTAAAAGTGCTAACCATTAAGTTATTATGCAACCGTTTCAAAATATGAAAATAGAATAGAAATGCTATAATTATGTTTTTTTTTTTTTGTTGTTGTTGTAGTTAATGTTATCATGTTGAAATGTAATAAAGTTACTAATTCTGGATGTTATTTTGAATTGTAATATATTGACTTTATCGAAATTATTATCAATTTCTTATGTGCTTGTGTATTACTTTTTATTAGTTGACCCCTCACTAAAAATCCCGAATCCGTCAATGTTCATCGTTCTACCCGACTATGCTTTGTAGGAACAAAGTTTTAGAATAAAATTGATAATAAGAGACGTTTTTACATAAAATGTTATTCAATAAAATATTTGTAAAAAAAAAAAAAGTCATACATTAAAATCTTATCTTGTATAAAAAGTTTCGTGACGTTTTAATAAATATTTAACACTTTTTTTTTTCATACATGTTTGGTTTGAGTTGCAATTTTCATTTGTAGTAGGGTATTATAAAAAATAAAAGCTCAATTAATCTAAAAAAAGATGGATCTTCTTTTTCGAAGTCCAGTTAGTTCTTCCCATTTTTTTCTACAACACCGCAACAAAAAAATGGATCTCTCTCTCACACACACTCACACCCACACTCCACAGTCTGTGCATCATCTACTACTTTCTGAAACTGGAATCTTTGTGCTCTTGCTGAAGTAAGTTTTATTGAAATATCTGTAGTGATATCACAATTATTTTGTTGTTCTTTTGATTATCTACTTATCTAGGGTTATAATCGTTATGCCTCGATTGATTGTGCTTATCACCCCAGATTCATTCTTAGTTGGTTTAAAGTATGTATTGATTTTGATTTCTCGTAATTTTTGGTTAGATTATTATGACATTCTGTGAGATGAGAGGGTTTTAACTTTTAATTGATGCTAAAAGTGGCGACTCTTTTATTGACTCTGTTTTTAACCTTTTCTTTTGATCTGGTTTGGTTACTATTAGATTTTGTTGATGAATTTATGCGGCAGTGCGTCACTATACTTTGAACTGATTGTGATGTTTCTAATTTGAACTTTTGATGCAGAAAATCGCCAGATCCCAAAGTACCGAACTCTCAGTCGATTGTCACCAGACTATGATGCCTACATCCGTGGGAGCACTAGGGATGATATGGTAGGTTTCATAAATCTTTTGCATTTTGTGTATTAGTTAATTTTTCTTTTTTTGTTTTTGTTTTTTTTGTGTGTGCTTTAATTGTGCAGTGACTCTAGTATTTGATAAACTTCATTTGTCGTTTACAGTTCATGGTGGAGAGGGGGCAGAGCTCCTCTGCTGAAGGCAAAGGAAGGCCGATGCCTTTTAAACTCACGGTGGAGAAGGGGCAGAGCTCCTCTGCACCAGCCACTGAAAGGCCTATGCCGAAACCTTTCCAGTTCAAGATGGAAAGGGGGGAGAGCTCTAGGCGAGCTACCGAGAAGCCAATGGCGAAGTTGCTGGCAGAGAAAATGTTCAAAGAAATGGAACCCAAGAGTCGATCTATGAGTGCTATCGGCAGATTAATGCGGCTTGAAGGGCTGCATTCCCTGTGGAAAGTTAGTAAGCAGAGAAGGAGGTCATCAGATGACCGTCGGCAGAATGATGTCTCTGTTAACTTTGAACGAAATAAACAACCGTATGATGGTCAGTATGACAGGAGAAGCCCAATGAAGGAGCCACAATTTAGTGAAGTGTATGAGGATGCATCAGGTTTTGTGAATCCACGTCGTTCTTCGAAATGGAGTGCTAGATCTATGCCTACTAAATCGGAGATGGGACTCATCAGGAAGAAGGTAGATACCAAACGTCTTTTTGATGATGAGTCAAGTGACGAAAGGCTTGAGAACTCGAACGAGCTAGATGAAACCTTGGACATGCTAGACTCCAGGGACTTGTTGATGAGATATATAAGGAAACGAGATGCTATGCCTGCAAATGAACGACTTATTCCGAGCAGTTCTTTGATGCCATCAGATTCTGCAAAGTATAGACGCAGTGCAAAGGCATGGATACCGGATAGGGATGCAACAGGTACTTATGGAATCAGTTCTCATCCGGAGCGCTGTGATGGTCTGCTACTTGAACCACACTATCGCCATAGAGCTCTCAGTTTTCCGAAAATATCAAATGCTGAAATAGAGGAGAAGATGAAGAAAGGTATGATTCCTACACGGATTTATGTCCTAAAGCCAAAACTGGGGAATATGCCAAGTGCTGATGTGCATGGTTCATCATCTCATCATTCACATGTTTATAATCCCGACTTTAGGAGAATGAAGGAATACCAAGGTGTTGGAGGTGTAGATGAAACATCTTGGAGAAGAAATGATTCATATTATGATGCAGAAATTTCAAAACCCAACTACGATGGAGCTAGAAAACTAGCTAGGGAAATTACAAGGAAAATTAGAGATGCTTATGAGAATGGTGATAGAACGTATTCTGGGTTAAGGGAGTATATGAGGGATGAGGGTTTATATGATGCTCACAGAAGTGATTTTAACAATGAGCCAGAGATGTCCAAACGGTCATCTAGAAAGCCCTCTGTTGATGATAATGATTGGGGTAGATACCCAGAAGATGGGTTACATGATAGGAAAGGAAAGAAGAAACTTACAGAGAGGTGGAATGCGACTCACAAATATCGAGATTTGGAATTAGTTCGTGACCCTGGCACACTAGATGAAATGCTTGCAATACCCGATGGAGAAAAAAGGCCTAATGCTTACAAGGGTGTTGACAGATCTGACACTCGACTTGGTATCAACAATGGAAGTCCTTTATTGGGCGATCCTTTAGGCATCACCAGTAGGAATGGTCTAAAGAACGAAATGAAAGGTACTTCATCTAGATCAAGATCTCTCCCTCCAATAGGTGGAAGAATTCACAGAAGTCATGATGTGTTTGCTGAAGAGAAACACAGTGACTCTATAAGTTCTGGTAAAGGTAAGGCTGTTAAGGGATACCCAATTCCTAAAAACTTTCATGTATCTCCAGGTTCGAAATCCAAGGGCAAGAAGCCTATCACCTATCCACCCATACATATTAAGGAACTGGAGTCTTCATTAGAAGCTACTTTTGAGACGCAGAGGGAGGCAAATGTTGAGGATCTTCCTGAACAACAACAGCATAGCTCTCAGATGGCTGAAAAAGATGAATGCGATGGAGGTCCTGTAACTGACATAATGGTTGATAAACAAGTGACCTTTCCTTCTGAATCTTCCCAATCGCAGCCAAAGCAACCTTCAATGGAGGCTGAAAGCTCTGCTGCTCGTGATCAACGGAACTTCCGTCTTCAGGTTTGGATCTTAACTTTCCTCAGAAAAAATTCTGATTCTATACTTATTTCTTATTCTTAGTTTTTCCACTAAAGTTTTTCATGCCACATAGTGCCAACCGTGATTTTATTTTCACCATATTTCCTTGATTTCAAACTTTCTGATTTGTCTACATGACTACATGTACAGATGCATGCTTAATTTCTTGCCAATTCTCTACAACTGTTTCTTTTTGGATTCTGTTTCTATCAAACTTCATGCATTGTGTGTCCAAATGCATATTCCAAAATATTATGTGTTTTACTCTATGTGCTTATGAATTATTCTTTATTTATTTATAGTAATTCTATAGGGTAGAGTCTAATCTTGCCTCAAGGGGATCACTCTTTCCCAACTTCCAAATTACATGCAATATCCACATTGTTGACATGCTCTATGCTAATCAGTTCTTTTGGAATAAATGCACATAGAACTATTTAAAGTGATAAAGGTGTTGCCATAACTGGTGCTTATATTTGCTGCGCTGTATTAGAGGTAGTAATCTATGCATGAGACTCTTTTTAGGGAATGTTATTTAATTGTTGAACTTTAGTTGCAAATTGTTCTTTTTTCCATCATTAGTATCCTGTTTTACAATAATAAACTGTAGCTGTAACATTTTATAAAACTAGGCCCTTCAAATTGTTTATACCTAGTTATGGTAGATGGCGGCAATATCGCATACCTGGATCGTATATGAACATTCTTGCTTCTAGTTGATCTATATTATTCTTTGGTGATCCTAAAACAAAAGACGAATAGATTTGTATGCTTGAAACATGCAAATAGCTTAACTTGATGCCTATATAAACTCGCAAGAAACTTACATATAGCATCGGTAAGCTTATTAGCTAGGATTTGGAATTTATTCTTTACCTAATTTGGAATGAATAATTAAGAAGTGAGGTGGAGTATAGTTTGGCTTTATAGTTTTAAGATTGTTGATATTCTTCAAAGTGGTTTAGCTCTCGGAAAGGCATATCCGAAAAATAAGGAATACCAATCGTATAAGTAGTACAAGATGTCGTTAAGAGATGAAAAAAGGATGCTTCATAAGAAGGAAGGCCTTTTGGAATCGCAGTCCTAATAGAGCAATCATTTTTTGACAACTCTTCAGATGACGACTAGATGGGTGAAGTCTCAAGTGCAGAAGGGATCGCGTTGATTTCCGAGAATCGTTTGGAAGGCTGCATGGATGTTCAATGCTAGTGAAATTACTGAGATGAACTATTGAAATAATGCATTATTTATGCACATCGAGAACTTATTTCATTCCCTTGTTTTGAAAATAATTTTGTGGCGTTATTGACGCTTTTGGTCTTATTATAGGTCTTCTTTTCTTCCGGAAAATAGTACTTCGGTTTGTTTTAACAACTCTCAAAAACGATATAGAACAATTTAATGTTCATTCTCGTCTTTCTTAGTTATAAAAGTTAGTAGCTCACCTCTTATTTGCCCAATAATTGCCATCTTGTGTTGTCAACTCAGGATTGGCTAAGGGCATGTATTCCGCTAATTCTAAAGATCTCCTTGTTTCATCACCTTCACTCTATCAACTTACTTATTGGATGACTTTATCATTGAACAACTTTTGAGATAAAAAAGATTTACAAATTTGAAGCTAGTTTAACTTTCCTTGGTTTATGGTTCTCTATTTTAGGCCATTATACCTCTTTCTCAACCTCCACATGGTGTAACTACCGTGATCTTGTAACTTAATAGTAACATATTATCCTAAAACTCTTTCCGTGCATGTGTTGGTCCTAATTTCCCGAGAGATGGGAATAAAAAGAGAATGAGCAACCTCATTAGTCTCAAAAGCGGGCAAGACTCGAAATACTTAAAACAAAGCAATCTTCAAAGGTAAAGCCCCAACATCTCGGCTACCAAACACATGCACAAAAGTCTTGCAAAAAACCAAGATCAACACGACAAACAACTTCACAACAATAGAAAGAAAACCTAACAAGCCACATACAAATCCTAAGATTACCACAATATAATATAGACATAACCAAAGGCGAGAGATCAACACCTATGGTGGGTCAAAGTTCAAGTAGAAAATGTGATCAAACCATTGAACATGACGATCAAAATTTACTTGTTAGATCACTAAATGAAGTAGATTGCAAATCTAGTGAAGGGAGAGCAAGAGAAGAGGTGTTAGATATGTGAAGCTATGAGAAATTAGAAGAGTTAAATAAAAAAAAACTGGCAAAAAAAAAAAGAAGAGAGAAAAACATAGGGCAAGTAAACTCCAAATCGATGGTCCAATTGGCAAAATGGATAAATCTTTACTATGGAGAGGGATAACATAGAATGATAAAGAATGCTCTTGAACAAAATAGTTATGCCTTAAAGAGTTTATGCAAAACTATGAAGTTTTGTAAGATGCATGGGAACTCATCAATGGTTGGTTATAATGAAACTTCTTTAATATTGTCTCTAAAAGTCACAACACGTGGTTTGTTAAGTGGACCATCCATCCTATTGTATCTCCTTGATATGTGTGTCTTAAAATCACGAATCATCAAAGTTATGCTAATTGAATTGAAATTTACTAGCTAAATGCTAGTTCATACATCTCCATCAAGTCTTGATGGATGATTGATGATCTATGACTGTATGAGATTAAACATGTATCATCCAATGGTACATCAATGAGAATAAAAAAACCTACCTAGATGGCATCAACTTACCCTTAAAGCTTGGGATAATCATATGCTACCTTCTCCTCATTGCCGACTAGCTAAGATAATTCCATATTGAAATCAAAATTTGCTTAACCTTTAGATCTTAGCTAAAAAAACACAATTAGGAAAAGAAACAAACGAAGAGGTATGCAATTAGGCAATTATTTATGATGCTCCAAGCTAAACGTACGACGGCCCACATTGACCCACTATTGTTACCATCAAAAGGTAGAGTAGCTAGCCCAAGTTTGATGCACCGGAAAAAACTCAACCCGATGCAACCTCTTTTAGCCAAGGTTTCGATAGGTAGACCCCAAAAAATTGAAAGAAAAAAGAAGAAATAAGAAAGGGAAAGAGCAACCTTATATTATCAATTACATTTTAGTAAATTATCCATTATTATGTCATTCTAAGTCGCCTTTTTTTTCTCATTCGTCTTACTTGTCATCGTCATCAATAATTTATGTAACATTCATTCCCCCACCGGATAAAATTGTTTTAATATGTACACTATCTTCCTTATCTACATATAAAATGTATAAATATAAATGCACTTAAAATTAAAGTCATAATGAACTATGATATCAACTAAGTATAAAATTTAGCAATTTGTAGATTATCGTAATATAAACAAATTTAATAATTTGGATATACCTTTTAACTTCCTCGACCATAGTCCATTAGGGGTGTAAATGAGTCGAGCCGAGCCGAGTACTGCCAGACTCAAGCTCAAACTCAATCGAGTTTATTTTTCTAATGTCAAGCTCGACTTGACATATAACTCAATAAGCTTGAGACAGCTCGACTTGACTCGACACCTAAATAATATTTATAAAATAATTTACATTCCTATAAATATGATTACAAATGGAAATATTTATGTAAATAAGTAAACTATTAAGGGCAAAATAATAAATTTAACATATGCTCGATTAGGTTCGCGAACTTGTCTAGCTGAGTATTAATATGCTCGAGCTCGAGATCTGAAACTACTCAAGTAGCTCGATTCGATTATTTTCAAGCTAAATTCAAATTTTTTTCCGAGTCAATCCCGAGTAACTCACGAGTTGTATTCTCATTTACACCTCTAGCGTCCATGCTAGTTTGTTGAAGAAAACGATGTTTCAACACTAGAGCTTAAAACTTTCCTTTCGCTGTCAGTTTAGAATCTTCCTCGTCAGTTCCTCGAACTGTGTGTACCTTACTATTGTCCTCTTAGTTGAAAAAGTCAGGATTCATTTTGTACTCTCCGCCGTTCAGTCGTAAGCATTTCTTCATGGTCTACTCAGCATATTCTATTTACTGATGCGTACAAGTTTGACTTCTTTATCCGAAAAGCCCGTCAGGTTACCGACTCAAATGGCTGGTCAGATCGTGACGCACCAAGTATCACTAAATATTTTAGTTATGAAAATCCGCAAGTTTTTAATGCCTTTGCAATGATTTTTCAAGTTTCAACGCTAAAATGGAATCTATTATGATATTTTGTTCTCTTTGTTAAGTGGTTTCCTTTTTTTTGTATGATGAATCATCCATAGTTTTCATTACTAACTAGTTCTGAATTCTTGAATTTTTTGCTATGCAATTTGTAGATTTGCTGTGATATTTGCAATTTTCTTTACGAAAATAGAAATTATGTTGTTTCCATTAAATAATTTGTTCATATATAAATGACTACGTTTTGATTTAGGGGCTTCACGAGGGAGCAGATGAAGAAGCTGGTTCTCCTTCCATGAACGATGAACTCGAACATGTTGTGCATGTTGCTTCAGAAACTTTGAAGAACGATGGTTATGGCAGTCCTATCTCAGTCTTCGAAGTTCCTTATCCAGAAGAAGGATCACCATCTGGCTCTGAAAGCTTTGCGAGAATCAGTGCCGAGCTCAATGGTATGAAACTTGTTACTCCATACTTTATATCAAATACCTAAGGCCTATGAGATTGTCAACACACTTGTACAAATTGTTTCGTTGTAGAACTCCAAATGGAACAGCAGCTCCTCAAGCTGCTGGAAAATGGCCCGTATGATGAGATATCGAGCCTTATTACCATGAGAACAGAAATTGCTCATTCATCTTCCTCAAGTGCTGAAAGCTGGGAAGTCTTTTACACTCTTGATGTCCTAATCCAATCGGGTTTTCAAGAGGGCTTCGATATGTCTAATATAACTTGGAACAATCCTGATAACGCTTTGGATCCTGTATTGTTCCACACTCTCGAGGACAGGTATGGTAATGATGCAGGTGAGTTGAGGTCAGAAAGAAAGTTGCTCTTCGACAGGATAAACTCTGCTCTGTTAGAGTTTTCTCGGAAGCAGGTTGATTTGTGCCCATGGTTGATGCCTACATTGGCCCCAACACGGGCCAATGACGAACACCACGAGTTGATTGGACTTGACTCTGCTAACAGGCTGGTGACAGAGTGTGTCGTCCTCAGGGACATGCAGTGGTCGGTTCCTACCGAAGAAATTGCTCTTATAGGAGAAGAAATCGAGAAGTTGTTGTTGGACGACTTAATAAACGAGCTTCTGTGTGAGTAGTTGTGTTGGGTTTTGGTGTGAACTGTTGTTCTGTTGGTGAAAGGTTGAAGAAGATCTTGATGGCAAAAGATGGACAAGTTGGCTATAAGTACTATTTCAATTCCTATGTATGTTGTTAATTTGATGTTTTCTAGTATTGTAAGTAGAGTAATCAGACAGCTGCTTTTGTGAACTATGTTTGTTTTGTGTATGTTGAATGCATTTTGTTTTGGAAATAAATGTCTTTTGTTGTTGGTAGATCAAGTAATTTGGTCTGTTGGGTTCCTGTTTATTTTAGCTTGAAGTTGGGGTTTTCTATATGTCTCAACTCCTACTGGAAACAGAGAGAGAGAAAGATGGGATTGAAATTGTAGTTTTAAGACTAGTGCTAATCAGGGATGGCAACGGGGCGGGGTTCCACGTTCCCCGCTGGGATCCGCCCCGAATGGGGCGGGGATTCCCCAAAATGCACTCCCGCGGGGACGGGGACGGGGCAAAAATTTTCCCCGATTGGCGGGGCGGGGATGGGGATTGTATTCCCCGCCCTGTTCCCCGCGGGGCCCCGAAAATATTATATATATATATATTTATATTTAATATAATATAATTAATTATTATAATTGTTTTTATTTTAATTATATATATAAACTATATATTAATATATTTTTAAAATAATATAATTAAATGAATATAAAAAATTAATAAATATAGAGATCGAAATGTTGGGTGCATTGAAGTATTGAACAATGATGAAAATTAATGAAAATGTATTGAGATAATTTATCTTTGTGTTTTAACTAATTTTATTAAATTATGCTTTCATCTTTTATTTGGATTTTGAGTCTTTTTTTTTTTTTTTTAATATTTGAGTTATATGTAGTTGTATGAATTATTTTTATATATTAATTAAATTAAAAAATTAAAAAAAAAAAAAAAGAAGACAGGGCGGGGATCCCCGCGGGGTGGGGTGTGGGGGGGGGGGGATTTTTCCCGATTCGTTGGCGGGGACGGGGACGGGGATGGGGATTGCTCGCCCGGCCCAGCCCCGTTGCATCCCTAGTGCTAATATACAAGATTTAAAAGATTAGTAAAAATAGAAAATTTTGATATTTGATATATATATATATATATTATATTTGTATAATGCATATTGTCTAATTTAATATTAAATATAACATAGTTTGATTAATATTTTATTTAATTTTTGAAATATATGTTGCATTTATAAAATAAATTATTTATTATTTTTGAAAAATTATATGTTATACTTATTACATTATTCAACTCTCTCTCACTATTTTTAGTTTGATTCATATTATTAAAGTTTAGTATTTCAATAATTTGATAAAAAAAATGAATATAATTTTTTTTTTCAAATAAATTCCATAGTTTATTTAATACACGTATTTGCCAAAAAATATCAAATTTTATTAATGAATAGGTTTGAACTTTGAACAGCCCTTTTCACTCATCCCATTTCTATTAAATCATTAGTATAGATCTCGTGTAATACAAGAGATTTAATAAGAAAATAAATTAAGCTTGGTAAAATTAGGAAATTTTAAATGTTATTTATTCAGTAAAATTAAATTTATGATTTGTGTATTACATATCACTTAATTTAACATTAAATATAACATAATATGATTAAATAATTATTTAATTGTCGAAATACTTGTTGCATTTGTAAAGGATCATAAATAATTTTTCACAATTATTTATATGCACCAGGTGCATGGATCCTAAATCTATGCAACTGGGTCGAGCCGATCCGAAGTGAATTTTATGAGTCTCACGCGTTTCCACACGCCCCATGTCCGCACCCACACTCATATCCAGTGCGCTTAACCTTTCTGTTATGTTCGCGTAACTTTTCTGTTATGTTCGCATAACCTTTCTGTTATGTTAGCATATTTTTTATGTTAACCTTTATGTTATGTTAGTTTAACATTTACATTATATTACAAACATATAATACCTTTTAAACTTTTATGTTATAATATGATAATCTTTATGCTATAATAATTTAACCTTAATGTTTTTTTTTAAAGTTAAATTATTACATAAAAGTTATGATATTTGTACATAAATGTTATACTAATATAACATGCATGTTAAATTATTATAACATAAAAATATAACTATACTATATGAATTTTATGTTGATAGAAAAATATAAGAAATATCACTTCAAGGTTATGCTATTTGTACATAAAGGCTATACTAATATAATAAAAAGGTTAAAGTATTATAACATAAAGGTATAACTATACTACATGAATTTTTATGTTGGGAAAAGTATGTAATATAACATAAATGTTATACTAATATAACATAAAGGTTACCGCATAAATTTAAAAAAATAACAATAATTTGAGCACGAATTCGGGTCGGATCCGACCCGCGAACGCCCAATTACACCATGCAATTGGTGCACAGAAACACTACTCATAATTTTTATTTATCATTTTGAAAAGAATATATATTGCTATGTCTATTATATTATTCAATTCACCCATCATATTTATTTATATTTTTTTTCTCTAAATTTTTAAATATAACAAATTACAAATATATAAATAATTTCTGTTATTGAAGCCCAACATATGTTATTTTGATAAATTTAGTTAACATTTTCATATTATTTAGTAATGTGAAGCAACAAAAAATTTAAAATAATTAATTAGTCATATTTAATGTAAAAATAATATGACATTGTCAAGTATTCCTGGTGGTCTTACTTTAATATATATATATATATAGATATATATATAAAGATTCCTACATTGGAATTTTAGCATATGATATGTTGAGATATTTCATTAGTTATCTTGATAAAACAAAACTGTATGCACAATAAGAATATAACAGTTTGCTTAAGGGATCAAAACCTAGTTTCCATATTACATGATCTTTAATTTCTCGTCTATAAAAGATCATGTAATGGTTTTCCAAGTAATAAGGAAAATCAACCTTAGAAGATAGAGAGAAATATCTTCTAAGAGCAACATTCTGGAAGCTGAAACAGAAAGCAGGAAGCAGCCACAGGAAGCTGCAAGTTGAAGTAGGAAGCAGCTACAGGAAGCGGAAACGGAAAACTACAAACTGCAATCAGGAAGCCAGTAGCTACAACAACTTACTGAGATGACAGGAAGTAGCCAACAGAATTATCATGAGAAGATAAACGCTACTCTCATCCAAGTAAGTACGAGGATGATCATGCAACTCAATGAAGAACAAAGCTATCTTTCAGCAAAAAGGGGTATCTGTTGCACGAATCTCAGGAATGGACCCATACCGACATGCCAGGTCAACAAGGTCCAGTAATCGATGTCAGACTCATTAAATGCTCATGGAAGGTTTTACACACCAACTTGTCTTTCAACGATGATGCATTTAATGAAGTCACAGTGGAGATCTTTGGAGAATCAAAGCTTGAATTCAAAATGGAGAAATATCTTTCTTTCAACGGATACTTCACCTCAACGGATAGATTCTCAAGATATATATATAGTGTGAGGAGCTGATGCTGTGTGAGACTAAGCCAAGTGGAAATTCAAAAATACTCCAAAGCTACTTCAAACTTTCCTTAGTCCAGCTACTCAACCTTCAGAAGCAGTCTATCATTCAAGTGTTCGAGCTCTAAAGTTCAAGACTGACTTCACCACACCAATTGAAGAAATCACATATACTTTTAACCACTGTGTTGTGTGTGCTAGGTTGTTTTAGTTAGGTGTACTTAGTTGATAGGATTTTATCTTTGCTAAGTTTGTTAGTCTTGTGTAGGCTATATTTCCCTGTGTGGGAGTGTGTTCCCTGTGTGGGAGAGTTTCGCTGTGTGGGAGTTTGTAAACTCTGTATGAGATTTGACCTAGGAATCTAGGATTCTAGTAGGTTTAACTTGTTTTGGAAGAGGTTTGTAAAGACGAGTCTTGTAAAGCAAACTGACCATAACGAAGTTCCTCCTCTGAGAAGGAGTAAAGTGGACGTAGAAGAGTTACACCACCTTCGAACCACTATAAGCCATAAGTGTTTACTGCTTATCTTATTTGCTGCATTGCATTGTTTGCATATCCATCTTGTTGCATCTATCATAAGCATCCTGATAAACGTATGTTTTAAAATCATATTTGGAAAAGAAAACTGCTTTTCATTATAAACTCTATCAAGTTTATTCCGTTGCGTTGCATTTTGATACCGGATCAGTAACCTGATCTAGCCTAGGGCCAGGTTACTGATTCGAGACATGATATTGTTCTCTTTAAGTGAGTCAGAAACCTGTTAATCAGTAAGTGTTTTGAAAAAGTTAGAAAAATTGATAGAGGTTCATTCACCCCCTCTGAACCTCTGACCACTTGGGACCAACATGATATTTTGACAAAATGTATTCAAAATTCATATATTCTTTAGTAATATCTATTATCAATCTTAAATTTAAAACCACTAATTAGTCATAATAGCTATTTTAAATTTTATTAATTATAGATTCTATTTGTAAAATATGAGAAATATTTTGAACGTGCCATATGGCACAACCGCACAAATGATCATTCTTTATATATATATATATATATATATATATATAAAAGATATTGGATTCAATGATAATATGTTAGGATGTAAAATTAATAATTTGGATTTTAAATTGGTAATGATAATAAAGAAAAAAATGCATGGCACAAGAAATAATTGTTTATTAATAAAATTCCATTGAAATGAATTGAAAATTATTAATCCATTTTCCACAGTAAAAAGAAAGTAATCATCGGTGGAGTCAGTGCGGCGGTGATCCACCGGGAGGGTTGAAGATGGGAGAATGCCCAGGAACAGGCCCTTTAGGCAGCTCTCCGAATACTAATTTTTCTGATGGTGGCGATCCGGTGTCGGGAGGGTTGATGATGGGGGAATGCTTAGGAACAGGTCCTTTAGACAACTCTTCGAATACCAGTTTTTCCGACGGTGGCGATCCACGGGGAGGGTTAATGATGGGGGAATGCCTAGGAACAGGTCCTTTAGGCAACTCTCCAAATACCAATTTTTCCGATGGTGGTGATCCACCAGGAGGGTTAATGATGGGCGAATGCCCAGGAACATGTCCTTTAGGCAGCTCTCCGAATACCCATTTTTCCAACGGTGGCGATCCGCCGGGAGGGTTAATGATAGGGGAATGCCCAGGAACAGGTCCTTTAGGCAGTTCTCCTGATATCAATTTTTCTGACGGTGGCGATCCACCGGGAGGATTGAAGATGGGGAATGCCTAGGAACAGGTCCTTTAGGCAGCTCCCCGAATACCATGTCTAGTGGCCTTGCCTCTGCATGGCCGGAAAACACCACTGCCAACAAAAGGATGGCAGAGAAAATAAGTGAAGTAAAATTGCTCTTTTTTTTTTTTCTTGTTTATTTTATTTGGTTTTAATTTTGAATATTCTACTTGCAAGAGGGGATTTATATAGAAAAAATTTGTGGGAAAATCTAATGCATTCTTATTAATTAGGAAAAAAGTAATTAGTGATTGCTAACGATTTCCATATATAAAGGTTATTATGTATATATTCCCTATTTTGTTTTATTAATTAATAATTTACGATATTAGCAAGTCTTACCTATTTAATAGTAGTAGTATTTTAGAAGGTATTTTATAGCATTGGAAAGTTAAATGTTTCTTAGTAATTATTTTGAGATTAATGTGATGCCATATTAATCTGAAGTGTGAATAATTTTAATATATTACCATAAATTAATCTAGAGTTACTTTTTTGGACATCCATGCCAATAAGTGTTATTAAAACTCTTTTTTTTATCCATTTTATTAACATTCACCTACATCAATTTTTAAATTAATAATCATTACGTATGACTCACATCACCCACCAATCAATTTTTATATTATATCAATTAATTACATTTATATAGTTTTTAACAATTTAAAATAAATGAATTATTGAAAAATAATAGATTTATTCAAAACAAAAATTTTATTTATTAACACATGATTTGAATAATTTAAGAAAATATTAAATTGATATAAAATTAAACAATCATAATCTTTTTGATTAAAAAAAGAACTTTGATATAATTGATGAAGAGTAAAACATAAAAATAAAAAAATTATTTACATCAAGTAAATACGATTGTAGTTTTATATATGATAAAAACAATTTTAATTAGTCTCCAAAAGATAATCTTAATTATTATAATATAACAAAAACATAATTTAGCTGTATATGTATTTCTATAAACAAATTATTATTTAAATCATATATTATAAAAATACTAAAATTTAAGGTATATATATATATATAATATAAACATAAAAATAAATTTAAAATGCAATAAAAAATAGAAATGAAAACTTAAAAAAAAATCATATACAAGTGAAAAATAAGAAATTAACAAACAAGAAAAAAGAAAAAAAAAGGAATACATTGAAACTTGTGACATTAACATGTTATCAATGAGAAACACCTCCTAAATACAAACTAAAAACAAGTCTAAAAACACACTAAACATTATCAAAATTAGGGATGTTATTTACATTGACTAAAACATTATTGTGAATGATCTTAATGTAAAATTCTATTTTCAATTTGTTTGAATTCTTTATATTTAATCATTATTTTACTCTTAAGTCGTAACAATTATTGGAACAAGTTTGAAACTATGATCAATTAATAGAACCTCTTATCGTCAGTCCAAAACGTTGTACTAGTTGTCCTGAATAATTTAGAGGCCTATTAATTTGGTCCAATTTTGACCTGATAAATAACTATTAACAAATATATAGAATATGATTGAGTTGGCTTGAGTCAAAGACAATTCGATTTATCCAACTCAAAAGTACAAGATTTTCAACAACAATCATAAATGAATCGATGTGTTTTTAAGTTATTAAATTGATGTAAGTGATCTAAAAACCTCACTAATTTGAGGAAAAATGTAATGTTTTTTTTTTTTTTTGAAAAAAGGATATTTCTACTTATTTTATCTAGTTTCTATAGTTTCTTATTGTATTTTATTATTTGACCCAAATAATCTTTATTTTTTCCAATATTATTCATAAAATAATAAGTTGGATTTAAAAAAAAAAAACGCATAATAAATAATTTTGTATAAAAAAAAAAAAAATCCCTTCCATTTTCCGTAGTAAAAAGGAAAAAGAATATAACGGTGGCCATAGTCATGTCAATGCGGTGGCGATCAGGCGGCTACGGTGGCAGGAGGGTTGTGGATGGGGGATGGCGCAGACCTCGGAATACTTCCTTTAGGAAGCTCTCTGAATACCAATTTTTTCGATGATGGTGGTGGTGGCGTGAAGGTGATTCCGGTGGACGGAAAAGGAAGAACCGGCCCTTTTGGCAGTTTTCCGGCAACAATGTCCAGTGGCAAGGCCACTGCATGGCCGGAAAACACCACTGCCAACAAAAGGATGACTGAGAAAATAAATGAAGTAAAATTGTTCATTTTTTTTTCCTTGTTTGTTTTATTTGGTTTTTATTTTTAAATTTTCTACTTGTAAGAGGGAATATATATAGAAGAATTTTGTGAGGGAAAATCTGAAAAATTCTTATTGATTAGGAAAATAAGTAACACATATATAATTTACGCGCTAGCTAGGTTATTATGTTGTATATATACTCTCTATTTTGTTTTATTAATTAATAATTTACGATATTAGTAGGTCTTACCTATTTAATATTATTTTAGAAGGTATTTTATTTCATTGGACAACGTTAAGTTTTCTTAGTAATTATTTTGAGATTGTCATGCCATATTAATTTGATGTGTGAAAATTCTGAATATATTATCATTAATTCTCGAGTTACCTATACTTTACAAGGAATTCTATTTTGATTTTTTTTTTTTTTTTTTTGAATTCAATGTGTTTACTAATTAATTTTCAATTTAAAAACACGATCATTTAGGACCTCTTGTCGGTTGGTTCAAAAAGTTGGGCCTAGTCGACCTGAATAATTTAAAGGCCCATTAATTTGGCCCAATTTTGTGGACTGGTCTAATAGATAACCCTTAACAAATATAATTGTAATTGAGTTGGTTTGATTCAAAGACAGTTTGATTTGTTCAACTCAGTCTCATTCTACTACTCCTTGAAAGTACAATATTTTTAACAACAATCACATATGAATTGTTGTGTTTTTTAATTATTTTTTTTTATTGAGGGGTTTGTTTTTAACTTATTAACCTCACTAATTTGAGGAACAATGTAATGTTTCTTTGAAAAAAAATTATTCTACTTATTTTTATAATTTCTTGATTTTATTTTTTTGTTTGACCCTAATAGTTTTTATTTTGTTCTATATTATTTATAAAAACCTATGTAATTCATGTATTGACAGTATTGCATGGGACTATTACTAAGAGTCAGTAGTTTTCAATAATTAAATATAAAACCAACTCTCATCAATAGCAACACTTCATGCCATAAAACTTATAATTAACGAAATTAATTTCAAGTACTAAGCCGAATCCAACACATGAGTCCAAGAAATCAAAGGTTGTAGTAACTTTTCCATAATTCTCAAATCATGAACATAATACTCAGTTAATATAGGTAATGATTTACACCTACTAATCCTAGCTACTCTTCACATAAACACCTTGCAATTTGAATTTTCTAATATAAAATAATACTTCATCTCGTATTTGATTGCAATTGCACTCAACACCTGTATATTGACGATGTCACCACTATGTGTATTAATGCAATGAAACACGAAAATGAAGCGCCATTTCACGATGAATGATCCGAACTATCGCTTTTGTAGTCATTCTTGGATTTTGAGGTATTCTCTATTGATTGATGGAGTGATTGAGGATGATATAGTTGGAGACCATAATTGCGCATTTTTCACCTTAGAAATGCTCGAAAGAACGCCCAATGGCGTCACTTTTCCGGCCACCGTCACCTTCTTTGCCGCGAAATCTATGTTGAAAGATGTTAATCCTACATAGAGACAATGCAAGATCAACTAAATTTGCTAGCACTAGCTATTAATAATCATATTGATTGAGAATATATAACATAACCACTTGTTTACTCTTAAAGTCCTAAAAACAAGGATTAATTACATATGTTTTTTTCTAGACAAAACCCTTGATTATGAGCATACAATAATTAGAGGTAACAATTTAAGTCTAACCTAACATGTGCTCATTATATAGGGTTAAAATCATTTTCCGTCTCATAATTATTGACGTTTTCCGATCTTGGTCCAATAATCACCACAATTTTCAATTTAGTTTCACAATTAAAGAATATATCCGATTTCAATCTAATTTTACCCAAAAAAATAATAATATTTGCGGGAAAATGTCGTGTCAAATTCTTATTAGGATTTTGATTTTGACAGACATGTAACATTTTTCGGCGAACTGAAATCAGATAAATTCTTAAATTGTGAGACTAAATTCATAAGACACCATAGTTATAAGATGAAAAATGATTTTAACCCGACTGGGACACTAAGGTGATTAACAATGATACCAAACGAAGAAACAACACAACAGATAACAAAGAATCTTTTACCAACTTATTAATGCAAGTGTCATGAGAAAAGAATCAAGAAGATGGTTGTTGGAAATTTAAGGGTCAAAAGCAATTCAAAATCTTGGTATATGGTCCTCAAATGAAAGCCTCTTCCAAGTTAGAAGAAAGAAAGAAAGAAGGACAAGAAAATTAGAAGATAGGATAAATGGGAAAGATATTGCATGACAGACCTTCCATTCTAGAGAGATGTTTCCTCAGCTTTCTCTCACATCCTCTGCAATGCAATGACACTCTCAGAACAACTACCTGCAAACAACAACATATTTTAACTAAACAAACACTTCTCTTAATTTTTCTTTTATATACATGATTTAATAAAACAACTTTTCTACTAATTTGATAGAGTTAAAAGTCGAAATTACCCTCGGTACAAAAAGAAATAAAGTATAATGAGTAGAAAAATTAATTTTTTATAAGGGTTTTTTTTGGTAAAATGGACAATGATAGTGCCTCAATGGATAAGACGATTTTTTTTTTTATAATCAGGATAGAAAAATATATTCCCTGTAAAAAAATATATAAATTGGTCCATTAAAATTTATCATCCAACTATGCATTTTTTTGTTGAATTTCGGTCATTATGGACAAATTTCAGCCGTACATGTAATTAGCAATCAACAAACAAAATTTGTTTGACATTATAAAATACAAAAAAACAAAAAAAACAAAAAAGAAGACATAATTGAAGCAAAATCAAATGTAAATAATAATAAAAAAAAATAAAAGTAGAAAGAGAAGCAATTAAACCTGTTCTGGCAAATCAGGGCCAGGCTCATCTGTATTCATCTTTGGAATTTCCTCAACAGACAATTTTGCAGAATCAGAATCCGACAAAGCAGCATTGTTGTTGACAACTTTCTCTCTCAACAAAAACCTAGCAGAGGTAGGAGGAGAGAGGAAGTCCCCAGGCCTGGTGCAGCTCCAGCTCTTTCTAACAATGGCGGCGCCACCTTCATTAACCACCTTCGTTTGAATATTTTCTTCTCCATCGCTGTGATGTTTATCTTCAATGGCGGGGATTTTGGTGGTCTTCTTCTTGAGAAGAAGTTTGTGAGGGTAATTGGGGAGAGGAGGGAGTGATTTTGAAATCGATCTTCTCGAGTCTCTGATTAGGGGATTGTGGCGGTCGATGGCTTTTCCGGCGGCGGCGCCGCCGAGGAGGATGGCGGAGGAGGATGAAGAAGGCGATGATGAATAGTCTTTTTTCTCCATGCTGAGACATATTGCAGTTGCAGCTTGTGATGCACAGAATGTATCCATTCTTTTCATCTTGATAGGGTTTTCAGATGATTGTAATGGCTGCGCAGAGAGAGAGAGAGAGAGAGATGGAGTTAAGATTGTTGGTGTGAGCCTGGAGAAATTAAATTGGACGAGAGAGAGAGAGAGAGAATGACACCTGTATATTTATGCCAAGCATTTTGTGATTTTCATGAGATTTTTGATTTAATTTTTTTTTTCTCATGAATTTCCATAGACGTTACCTTAATTTCGGTTTTTGTATGTGTTTAATTTTGAATAATTACATGTGTGTAATTAAATGAGTGATATTTACTGTATGGTAATAATATCATTTTGTAAGTATGGATTGAATTGACAGTGACAAATTATTAGTGGAATTTTTTTATTTTATATATATATAGAGTGAAAATAAATAATGGATGGGGAAATAGAAAGGAGATGAAATAGATAAAGAGACAAAAGCAACGGTTACAATTATCGGCAATCTCTGCTACACTCAGTCAAGGACAATGTACACTTTCTACCTCTCTCTCTCTCTCTGTATATAATTTGGATTTTATAGAGTTTTAAATATATAATGATTTTTTTTTTTTTTTAAAGAAGTTATATTTATATAATGATACAAATTTGTTGATTTTGGTCTGGTGGATCTGTATATCTTTTAATTGATTTTATATGATAAACATGTATACATACGTATCTACAATTATGATTTTTTAAGATGATATTTTGAGAATAGATGAAATGAGTTTGTGAATAATTTAGAATTTCAATATTTTGTCATTCCGCACCCATAGTTGGAGACGATGAAGTACAAAAAATTGTTTACTTCAAATGACAAAATATTATTTTGAATAACAAATGGTGTGTTTCCAACAAGATGTGATATGATACTAAGTTAGGTTGGAAAACCAAAAGAAGTGGATTTTACAAATTAAATAATCATGACGACCTTTTTGTAGGATATTTTCGGATCACATGCCTTTTTTCCTTAGAAAATATTGATAACTATTTGGAATTATTTATTTTTTCTTTTTTTCTCATTCTGAATGGAACTTAATGAGATTGTTTTATGGATCTTTAATAAAAAAAAAAAAAAAGAATCAATCCATAATCCATAAAATATTTATGGTAGACAAAAAGCCTCTTTGCTATATTTTATGAGTATAAAAGAGTTTCTAACTCATGGGTTCAGAAAGTCATAGAATCATATGCCTTTTCAACACTTTGTGTACTTGAATATCTTCTTTTTCCTTTTCCTTTAGCTTTACATATTTTTATATTTTTATACCTAACTTTTAACCCAACCAAGATCATGACTTGCAAATCAAACCTAGTAAGAATTTGAAAGCAAGGTATACCTAAAATATCAGAGAAAGAATCCAGAAATTCTATAAAGATAAACTCTGTGACTCTGCAAAAGCTTCTAATGTATATAATCAGTGTATTTTTGTCATATACACCACAATAAAAATGCAGAAAAGAGGATTAAATTCAAATCCTAGTGAATATTACAAAATTTCTGTAAGTCCAGAAACATAGGTAACTACCAACGAACGATATAACATGGTGGAAATATGATGGTCGAAGAAAATTCAATATAGATACGAATGGCGTGACAAAATGAAGAGGATGATTTGATTCTATACATACCGTATCCTCTATTGACATTAGTTTCCCTTGCCTTCGTCTTCATTCAAGATGCGGTTTCTGAAATCATCAACCATTCTTGGCAATCCCTCTCTTAGAGAAATCTTTGGCTCCCAGTTGAGAAGATCCTTTGCTTTGCTTATATCTGGCTTCCTCTTGTGAGGATCATCAGCAGTGTTTGGTCTAAACTCAATTGTGGCACTTGGATCAATGGTTTCTTTCACAACCTATTATTTCACCAAGAAAATAACTCAACCATGCAACACAGGAAGGGGGGGGGGGGGTATTCAGGACAAACCTCAGCAAGCTCCAACATAGTAAATTCGCCAGGATTACCCAAATTGAACGGGCCTACATGTTCGCCTTCCATCAAAGCCACCAATCCATCGACCTAACATCCAGAAAATAGATATGTAGAATGTAGTGTCATTCTACTAATGGACAGAGAATATACTCCAATGTTCTTATTTATACACCTCCACATTGACCAAAACAATGATTTTACTTCATTTCTACACATGCTGCTGCTACAGTATGTGATTCAGAGTGACTTTCAGTCCAATGTCTTCAGAAGAAAATTCATTTCACGAGGGATACTTTTACTATATGAATATAAACACAGCATTGGGGATACTTTTTAAATTATATGATGCATGAGTCTTCTCACAATAACACAGTATTCATTAATGATAGCAGAAGTATAGATGATGTATGGATAACTTGAAAAACAAACTGACTGGCTACATTCTGACAGATATTGCGTAACTAAAGACATCACATACCAGGTCGGACACAAATTGGAAGCTTCGTGTTTGTTTCCCATCACCATAGACTGTCATGGGTTGTTTCCGTATAGCCTGCATAAACAGCTACACTTATAAGAATCTGCCATTAATATTAAAGGGATATGAACATTTTGCCACCAAAATTAGATTTCTTAACACGTAACGTGCAGAGTAAAAGTCATTCCAACTAACAACTTCTCCACGTATATTTTTTCCACCACCAAAAATATAGTTATACAAGACAAACCTGTGAAACAAAGTTGCTGACAACACGTCCATCATCCAGACACATACGAGGCCCATATGTATTGAAAATACGTGCAATGCGCACCTGTACACAAGAGAAAGATTATTAGACATACTGCACTAAGCCAAACCTACAAGATTCAATATTTCAGTAACGGCATACTTGAAGAAGCATGAAAATCCATCTAGCTTGCATCTCGTAATCTAGGATGACATTACAATGTTTTTCTTTTTATTTGATAAGAAACAAAATATCAACAGATCTGTGTTAATTGTCATGCAAATCAGGATTCAAGGACATCATTACCATTCACCTTCATCTAACAAAGTTGTCTACTGAAGCAAAGCAGATCACAACACAACTATATTCTCACTCATTGTAACAGCTAGATCGAACAATTATGAATGACAAAATTCAAGAAGCTGAATTGTAGCATGCTGCATGCTGCATGCTGCATGCCGATTACCTCAACACCAGCACCTCGATGATAATCCATGGTTAAGGTTTCAGCCGTTCGTTTCCCTTCATCATAGCAACTTCGTACACCTGATTAAACTATTCACTAAGAACAATGCAACCAAAAAAAAAAAAGAAAAAACAGCAAATTGATAACAAATAATGTCACTAACCAATTGGATTCACATGTCCCCAATATGTCTCCTTCTGTGGATGCTCAAGAGGATCACCATAAACCTCACTCGTACTAGTGAGAAGGAACCTTGCACCAATTCTCTTGGCAAGACCCAACATATTAAGGGTTCCCATCACATTCGTCTTGTAATCACAAGTCAAGGATCTCAACCAATTCCAAATGCAATAAAAACATTTCCCTCAAAACAACACACAAAGCCTCTAACTTAATCAAACCAAAATCATGACAATGCAACATAGCATATGAAGATGACCACACTCATGAAAATAAACATACATATATCTTTCATAGTTATCAATGATCTAAGTTAGCATTAAACTAAAGATCTGAAATTTATATCACAAAAGCAACAATAATCACAATCATAGGATATGATAGTCTTCACAGGATTATACTTGTAATGCACAGGCGAAGCAGGGCAAGCCAAATGGTAGATCTGATCCACCTCCAACAAAATTGGTTCCACTACATCATGCCTAATCAACTCAAACCTAGGGTTTCCAAACAAATGCATAACATTCTCTTTTCTACCAGTAAAAAAGTTATCAATAACGATTACATCATCCCCTCTAGCAACCAGCTTATCCACCAAATGGCTCCCTACGAATCCCGCGCCTCCGGTGACGACAATTCTCTTCCTCTTACCCCCAATCCCCACCGGCACTCTACCGACACCATTAGAGTACCGATTGTAATTGCTATTACTAACAGGATTCTGAAAACTGTGAGCTATGTCATTGTGATCTCGATAACTAACCAACGATTCGCGGCTTCCAGCTGCAATGCGGGGGCCGCCTGGATCGGCCGGAGAGAGGACGGAGAAGGACGGCGCGACGGCGAAGAAAGTAGAGCCGATTAGGATTCCGACGAGGACGAAGAGGAGGCGCTGCTCTCTGAGGATGTAATTGAGGGATCTGGGGAGAGATCGCGCATACTTTAGGGATTTGGAGGAGTATGGTGAGGTTTGGGAGAAGGCCATTTCCTCGTCCTTTTTGGTGCTCGCTGATTGCTTGTGCAATTGCTTCATTGCGGGAAATTTGAAGGAAAATGGGGTTATCAGAGGGATTTTGGTTCAGTAGAAAGAGAGATTGTTGAAGTGAAGAAGAAGGAAAGGAGGAAGGTGGTGTGGGAGCATCGCATCAGGTGAAGCTGTTTGTTGTTGGCATGGCAGAAGAGACACTGTACTGGATTTGATGAGAGAGAGAGAGAGAGAGACTTACGGTTAAATTTAATGGGCCAATTTAAGCTGTCTGTTTTCAATATGGGCCCACCCATTAAAGTTTATTGGGCCTAATATTGGGCCCCATTGAATTCGGATCTCATGTTTCCTTGTACGGGCTTCGATCCAACCCAAATGAGATCCATGTATTTTCTTTTTTCTTTTTTCATTATTTGATTCATATATTTATTTACTAGTGATGTGGAACTAATTAATTGTGAGTTTATATTCTAACAGATTTTGATGTGGATTTTGAAAGATAGTATTATGAACAATTTAATTAACAAGAATAGATTCAAAACATTTCAACAAGAAGCTAGAAACAAATCTAGTTTTTACAAAAAAGTTGGTCTTGTGTGCATTTGGTAAGGGCACATGCAATTCGGGTCGACCCAATTTTGACCCAAATCCGAGTGTTTTTGAATTTTGCTTTTTTTTTTTTGCTTCAGATTGTTACATTTATGTTGTATTAGTTTGACCTTTATGTTATAAATGTGTGACTTTTATGTACAACTATCATGACCTTTATGTATAATAACTTAGAAAAAAATGAAGATTTTCAACATAATTTGAACTGTATACATTTATGTGATATCAATGTGATCTTTATATTATATCATGTCACCTATATATACAAATATTCTAACCTTTATGCACTTTTATATATTATTTGTACATAAAGGTGACATAATATAACATAAATATCACATTGATATCACATAAAAGTATACAATACAAATTGTGTTGAAAATCTTCATTTTTTTTTTCTAAGTTATAGACAAAAAGGTACGGATGTTTGTACATAAAGGTCACACATTTATACAAAAATGTCACACATTTATAACATAAAGGTCAAAACAAAAATGTGAAAAAAAAAATTAAAAAAAATAATCGCGGATCTGGGTCGGATCGACCCGGATTGCATGGTTTTGTGTTTTATAAATACTGTATTTATAATAAATGGGCTGATAAAACAATGTATTATATTAAAACACAGTACCTAGAAAATCAGTTGTTTATGTTCCGATCACAACCAATACAACATTATTAACGAAAGTTATATATAAAAACAAAAAAATAGTTAGACAAGTTTGCATATTTGAATTATTTTTAAAAGCAAAAGGGTCCAACCCAAAGAGCTCACCACAGTCTTGTCAGTCCATTAATTTTTAGGTAAAATATCTGTACAAAAAATTGAATAAGCCCATTAAGAATAACGATAACGATGATCATAATAATAACAAATAAAAATTAGAAAAATATTAAAAGTTGAAAAACGACCACAGTGGGAGTCGAACCCACGACCTTCTGATCCGAAGTCAGACGCGCTAATCCACTGCGCTATGCGGTCTTTATTACTTGATTTTTATAAATAATATTATATAACTAATTATATATTTCACCTAAAAAAGTTGATTAAAAATTTAGATAAGATAATTTGGTTAACAGTAGATTCAAAGTTATCCCATAATTAAAAAAAATACTGTATCTCTTATTTCATGATAAGTTACTGCATATTCCAGCTAGATATGAATATGTAATAGCGACTTAAAAATTGAGATATGTTAGATATATATTTTTTATATATCACGATGTGATAAACTAAGTATAAACTCGTTCGACATGATAAATGATTGGTTGATTGGGTTAGACCTCACACGAGACTCGTGAGATGTGTCGGATCGAATTTCAAATGAGAATAAATAATGTTTGAACTTTTTATTTCTTTTCCGATAAATTAGATGTAAGTTGGTCATGATATTAATTGTTCAAATTGATACCCACAATCAACCTTCTCCAAAATCATGGTCAACTGTTCAATATGTTAAACTAAATATATTGATTTGCAATAAATTGATAGATAAGTTTTACACATAGGTATAAGATCAGCTGATATGTAGGAAAAAAAAAAAGCCAACTTGATATGAGAGAGAGAGAGAGACAGAGAGAGAGAGAGTCAAGTAGCTAGTAAAAAAATATTGGGTTTGGGAACTAATGGGATCATCACTCATCACAATATTGTATCATATATTATACATCAAATGATCAAAAAATTATCAATAGATTTAGCATGAATGATATAATATGTAATGTCAACTATAATAGATAATATACACTTAGCATGAATGATACGAGAAGTAATGTATACTCTAATAGATAAATATCTAATGCCATACAGATAACAAGTACTTTAAATATTATCAAATGGATTGGAGATTGAATTTAATTAAATTATCAATTAAATGAGTTGTAAGCCATTTGAAGGATAGTGAGTGCAACTGAATTCAGTAGCAGACCTGTATATATATAGTTAGTATTTATTAAAAAATGAGATTCTACTAATTTTTTGCCTATTTTATTAAAAATATTTGTAATTTGGATATATATTTTGTATCTGATATAATAAATTCTTTTATATGATCTCGTTAATCTGTCAACGTTAAATTCATGCATACATTTTTTCTGAGATTTGGATGTCGTTTCTTTCAACTTTTTTTCTCATATTATTGAATACTAACTTGAGTATCAGAGTGATCGTGCCAAAACATCTTCCATCATATTTTTGCAGGTTTTCTTAATATCAATGGAGAAAATTTTCAACATGTTATTACAGTTGGAATTTGAATGAGTGCTATTTGATTCGTATTAAATTTGTGGGGAATATTACTATATATGTATTCAATATAAGTATGATTTTCAATTATACAATATTGTAAAAGTTATATAACTCTAAAATCATCATGGGTATAAATGAAAATCTTGGGTTGATTTTAATTTTGGTCCTGTATGTATGACAATTTCCATTTTTTGACAACGAAGTATAAATTTTCCAATTTTGATCATGTATGTTTTAATTTTTTTCCAATTTCAGTTCAATTTTGGTCAGAATTTCCAAAATCGCCGATGTCAAGTGAGCTTTCCCGGTGGCCATCCGACCAAAATTAGATTGAAATTGAAAAAAAAAAAAGAAATATATTGAACCAAAATTGGAAAACATATATACTTGATTGTCCAAAAAATGGAGAGGGTCTTACATGCAGGACCAAAATTGAAATTAACACAAAATCTTAAGTTGAAATTCTGATAAATAAAGAATCACTAAAAAAAACTAACCAAGTTTAATAAAAAAAAAAAAGGACACTAAATTTATTAGTCATACATATTAATTAGGAGTATCATTGCTTTTAAATTCATATCATTTTAAAATTCTCTAACAAAGATATTTATAGAGTAAGATTGTTATGAGACCAACCATCTCACATAATTAAATATGTGTGGTTACAGATTAACTTACAACTCATAATCCACGTAACATAAAAATGAATTTGGATTTAGGTTGTGAAGACTCCTTTGCAAATATTAAATTATAGTTGTAAAACGATGATTGTTGAGCATGAAGATGCTTGACCGCCTAATCAGCACATCCGCCAACTCATCAGCTCGACCGCCAACTCATCATAGTGCATCAATATTATTTAGTTGTTAGTTTATCTTCTTGACACCTCAACATAATCGGATGGAATTCACTTTTATGGATCTACGCTTGATGATCATGAATGGATTGATACCAAGTTCTTCAATGACATAAAAGTTTTATTGAATGTGGAAAATAAAAGTATATGAAACTACTAATAGGTGAATGAATAGGTGTTAGTAAAAAATCTGACTTTTATGTATATTTTGTATCCACTTGGTATATGTTTGAATACCTTATTAGGTTGATCTCACACAACTTGAATGACTTCAATTAACTAATCAAATTGCAATTCTAACCTATAAACAAAAGAAAATTAGGATGAAAGTCTCTAATTATCTTATCATTTCGTGGACTTAAATTACTTTGATAGCTATCAATAATGCATGTATCCACTTGATATGGTTTCAAATGAAGATTTGTTTCAAGCAATCTACACAAAATGTTTGTATAATTAGTTTTGTTGGGCACTTACCAATCCGACCCGATTGAGGGGCCGAACCGAGTAGAATGGCGAATGGCCTCAACCCGACGGTGTGAAGGGTGCCGACCAGACCAGACCACTACCCGATGAGGGGCCGACCAGACCAAGAGCCGTCTTGACAGGTACCGACCCGACCAAGCCCCGACCCGACGGGACAGACCAGATCAGGAGCCATCCCGTCGGGTGCCAACTAGACTAGGCCCCGACCCGTGCCGGATGCGCCGAGCCCAGTTCGTGCCCAAGCCACTCCGGCTGCTAGGTTTAGGTTAAGGCCGAGCCGAGCTTAGGTACTTTAGCGGGTATGGTTCAGAAGTGTTATCACTCAAGGCATTCTTGGAGATCACGGGGATGACCAGAAATTAAGGTCATCACCTTGGAGGAGCCCAAAAGACTTAGTCTCACGAGAAAAGGTTTTCCAAGAAGGAAACAAATTTACAATCAAATCATATCCGATTTAGATAGGATTGAATCCGATTTTTCCTTATCTAAACCCTAAACTCAAGGGATTTATTACTTATTTTTCAAGTTTCGAATCTGAGACTTAGTCTATAAATATGGTCTCATTTATCATTCAAAGAGATGGAATTCTGTTTCCGAAATCATTATAATTTAAACAAATTAGAGAACTTTTTACTCTCAATCTGATATAGAATACATTCTGTCCGACCAAAACTGACCGACCAGAACAAGCCTAACAACTAACAAAGCTAAAACTGACCGACCAGAACAAGCCTAACAAGCCGACCAGAACAAGCCTAACAAATTTGTCCGACCAGAACAAGCCTAACAAATTTGCCCGAGTAGGCACTGGAACCGTCTTTTCTTCATTTTATTTGGTTTTACTGTTATTTATTCGGCTCAATTAATCTAAGTCGGATCGAGCTTTTCTTCATTTTATTTGGTTTTTATTTATTCGGCTCAATTAATATAAGCAAGATCGAGTTTTTTTGTTGTTTGTCTAAGATTTTGCCTTAGACAAAAACTGACGTCAACAATTCTATAACTATATACATATTTAATTAATCATTTGCATAAAATAGATGATTATTTTCCGAGAATGTATCTCGACAGTGGTACAAGAATATATAAGTTTTGAGGATAATATATATTTTGAAAATTAAATATTATATATATACTATATAAGACATATGTTACGTTTATAAATATTTATTGAAAATATAATAAAATACTATTATTAGAGTACGATATAAACATAATAAAGAGTATGGAAGTCAAAGGTGAGCAAGTTGGTATACTATATTACCACATAGGTTGTTCTCTTTTCGTAATAGTGAGTATTAAGTCTAAAGGTCAAACTGTAAATATAGAAAAATACTCTGACTTTTATCAAACAATGGAGCATTTTTTTCACATATATTTAGTCATTTATTCAGTTTTCATTAATGATCTACAAGAATTTTCTTTAATTAGTCAAAGAAAGAAAATAGTAAAAATTAATTTATAAAATGTTTGGCCTTGAATTGATCTAGTCTTGATCATATCATATAGGTTGTTAGAGCTAGCCAAGATCAGATTATATGTCAACCATATAATATTTCATAAAAAATAAAACATTTCAACTTTATGTCCCTTAAACAAGTAAAATGTCTTGATATAGTATCCATAGGTCTGGTCCATATTATTTTGTAAAATCTTGGTTTGTTTTTTTTTTTTAACAAAATTCAATTTTGGTTCAGTTCGGATGGCTAATCAATCTGTGCACAGTTCTGATTTATTTACAAGATTTACTTTTAAGAAAATAAAATATAAATGTAATATTTAATTCTTTTGTGTGAAAAAGAAATTTAAAACGAAATAGTCATATAAAACACACGCGCATTTATATATAATGATAATGACGTGTCTGTAATAAAGATTAATTATTTGAAAATAAATAATTCAACTGTCGTGAAAATCTGAAAGCTTTCACATGCAATAATGTGTTAGTGTTTTCACAATATTTGAACTTTTTCCTAAAAATTCAAATAGTACTTTTAACGTAATATGTCGTCATATTCTGTGTTTATAACGTAATATATATTTTTCAGATAAATAAATAAAACTTAGCAAAAAAGAAAATAAAATTATTGACGACCCATGAAGAACCAGCTACTTTATAAGTCAAATTTAATTGGCTACGAAAAGAAAGATTAAATTACGTAACAATAAATTGGAACTTTGAAGAAATTTTCCAATATATACATATATTTTTTCAACTGCGTGAGAAGGTAGTATATCTTTGAACCAGAGCTTTGTTTCATACTACAACCACCAATTAAAATTATTGCACATTTTCACTGTGTACATCTATATAGTAAATTAAAAGAGTATTACTCTAGTTGTCAGACTTTAATATGTGAGATGAGTCAATCAATATCGTTAACAATCCATTTATGAATTTGTAAAAATGAATTTGGTTTGAAGATAGTGGACTTCGTTTCATGGATTTATATTTATGAGATAATCATATATGAGTTTTTGTGATAAATTAATATTAATTCTATATACTATGTATTTTAGCTCTATTTTTCTAATTAAATATAATAATTACACATATCTTATTTATATCCAGACAACCACAAGATTATAGAGTGTCAATATACATCTTTTTTATCTGTTGTAGCAGATACGTGGAGCAAATAATACATTTTTTTTCAAAATATAGAGCAAAAGGAAACAAAATGTGAAAGATAAAGAAGACATAAAACAAGACATCAAAATACATAAACAAGACATAAAATATTAGTATATCTATAATGGAATTATAGATAAAAATATTTAATAATAATGATTTGAGAATAAATGTAAAAAATAACAGTCTGCTTTTATTTTTTTTATTAACATGATCAAGTTAAAATGGATAAAATGAACGAAACTTTTTTTTTTGAAAAATGTATTATTCTTTCCAAATATACAACAAATATACTGAAGCAAATAGTTTCCCAAAACACACTTCCACAAAATTGGCGGTTTAATTAATAAAGTCTATATCCGTTGACTTTTTGGGCATGGGTCAAATTTGAAGTACATTGTAATCATAAGAATTGTTTCACACACACAAAATTAAAGATCTTATTAATTCCTTTTATGTGTACGGAATTGAAGAGAAGCTAGAAAATAAAATTCAGAATAGTGATCCAATATTTCTTCTAACTTTGTGTCACGTTATTAGATTTTTTAGGTAAACTCATGGAAACTAAGGTACTTGCAAAAGATATCCATCATGATTGCAACATTTCAGAAGAATAGACCTTCATATCTTTGAAAAAATTGTCATTTAAACTTGAGGTCATTATTAATGATCCCATAATAATCAAAAAAGAAAAATTACTAAATAAAAAAAAATATTGAAGTGATACGCCTCACCTTTATAAATGATACAAAATGTGATGATTAAGGTTCGAACTTAGATCACACACACTTTTTAGTCTTTATCTTCTCTCTCCCTTATACTCACCCAGACCAGTTAATAAAAAAAAAAAATTAATGAGAGAGAAAAAAAAAAACAAAAATTCCTCTTTCAATATAATTTGTGTACTTCAAATTTTAGAGGTCTCATGAGTTTGTTCACTTAATTTGTTATGCAAACAAAGTGAATAAATATGGAAACAATATTTGATATATAAGTTTGGACAGTATTTTCAATCTTTTAATTTTTTTTTTTTGGTGCATAAATGAAGTTCAAAAGCAAAACTATAAAAAAAAATTTGGTGCATAACTATAATTAAAATTTGAGAAACTCAAAATGGGACTAACATCATATAAATGTTTATAGTTATAGACCATTTTTAATGCAAATAAAAAATATTAAAAACTCTATACAAACAAGATTTATATATATATTATAGAAACATTATTGGTTTCCATGAGTTTTATCTAACTAAACTCAAACGAACTTTCATGAGTAGTCATCATCGTGGCACAAACTTCAAAACACGAAGTACGACGAAACTAGAACAAATATCAAAATTAGTTAAAGAGACATTAATTAAAAGTTGAAATGGAAGTACATAAATTCAATATATGCACGTAAAGCAAATGATCTCTCTCAAATAATATGCCAAGTGTATGTTTCTTGTTGATTACAATTAACAACTATTAAAGTATAAACACACACATATATATGTAACGTTAATAAATTCAATTAATGTGACCACTGCAATAATGATTGGTTTTTTATTTCAATATGTACCACATAAATTAAAATTTTCTAGACCTGGGTATGTGGTATTGAAATACATTGAGATTGATAGGGATAGAAAGATATTAAATAGATGCATGTGTTGTATTGAATACATTGAGATTGATAGAATATAAATAAATAAATTGAGACTTTATGCTTGACAAAAAATGTCCATTATGATTTAAATATTGGAAATATAAATATATAATGATCAGATACAATGTATGAATACAAAAAAATCAATCCTTGAAATGTTACACTCGATAAAATAATTAGCATATATCTATCATCCAATTAAACATTTGAATTGATTGGGTATTTAACTATACCTGTAATTTAACTCAAAAGTTTCATGAATTTCAAAGTTCATTGAAGTGAATTGGCTTCCTTAATCTGGTCCAGAGAGATGAGGTGTTTGGAAATTTAATTTGGATGGAATATATGAAAATGGGATGAAGTTTCATGGATTTAATGGTGATAATAAATTGAAAAGAAACAAATTAAGTTGATGTTGATCATATATAATAATATTTTCCTACATTTCATTTTCAATCATATACCATTCCCATGATATCTCAATCATCAGTAAATAAATAAATATATATACATATTATATTTGTTTTTTAATATATAGATATATCATATATATTTTCTAATTATAATTATCTCATATGAAAGGGAAAAAAAAGCTGAAATTGTTGATCCTTGACAATATTATTTTATTCCGTACTTTCACGTATATATCAATGCATATAACATTTATAAATATTATCATTATGCAATGTTATATATATTTCGAAATTTCTAATGTAAATGACTCACTTTGATCTATAATATGTGAATGAAATGGATGAGAATTCGCCTTACGAAATTTAACCCAAATTTTTTACATATTTTAATTTCTAACTAATCCTTCAATTGGACTTTAAATTAAAGTTACATTTATCTTAAATGTTGGAAGAATACATATTATACCATATATTTTTTCTTAAAAAAAAAAAGATTTAATTTGTTATATGGTTAAAATTAGAATGATGTATAAATTAAAGTCTTACCCAACTAATTAAAGTTAAAACGTTGCATTTTATTCAACTTAAACTGTATATGTACACACACATGTTATGTGTGCTGGTTCTCGATTATGCACGAAAACATTTTGTCGATGTTAATTTCAGTGTTTTTAATTAAATAAATATTAAAGAAATGTTTTTCTCTTAATAAAGTCAATAAGTTTGAATCTATTCACTACTGACACTATATTTCAATCGTAACAAGTCACAATTTTTGTCACAAATTAACTCAATGTTGAATTTTCAGGACAATAAATATAAAACTAAAACAAAATGAATGAAAAACTAACTTTAATTTCTTGCATTGTCGACTTTGGACACTGCAGGCAGCCAAAAATTAAGAATTATGCAGAAAATTTAAACACTAAAACAATAATGGAACACTTCAAGAATAAATATCCATTAATTAAATAAAATATACGTGACAAAAAGTTTTTGCTTGAAAGATTGTACTTCAGAAAATTTCAAACTCGGAAATTTCGTGTACACATGAGATCAAAAGAACAACGTTAAGATTAAAATTAAATTAGAGTTTCTCACAAATCTAATTTATTGTATATTAATTAGTGAGTTGCACATGATGCAAATTTGCAATATCTAATATTATACACACAATTATATGTAATATAAAATATGGTAATTATGTATGTACATTAGTTGTGAAATCACTAAAAATAATATATACAAGACGAATAGTTGGTCACACACACACATATATATAGTTGAATTTGTCAATTGTACATCTATATATGAAGGATAACCACAACACACATTCAAATACACTCTCTTAAGTATTATATTTTAATTAAAATAATTGTGGTTAATTAAATAAAACATAATTTGTTTCAATTTATTTGTGCTTTTCGATTATCAAGAAGAGTTATATATCACTTCTTTTCCAACTTCACCCTTATATATCTTGTTTTTTATATTACTTTTTATTTAATATTATACATTAGTCATAATTCATAACTATTAAACGATGTATGATATAATCATTTTACACACACAAATATTTTGAAACAATATTAAACGACGGTTATTCTGAAATAGATTTAGTGAGTATATATATATATATATATATATATATATATATATATATTTATATATATATTTGTGTGTAAAATATAATCATGTATATATAGGGTGGGTTGGGTGATTCTATACACACCCCATAACTTACTAGACACACCCCAAATATTGTGTTTTTATATCTTTTATTTATATAGAAATGAGGTGTGTTTAATAAGTTATGACCCAAACATTAGGTTTTTATATCTTTCATTTTTGTAGAAATGGGGTGTGTTTAGTAAGTTATGGGGTGTGTATAGAATCACCCGGGTGGGTTATATAACGTGTGTGTGAACTGCAAAACTGAATAATGTAGAAATTGAAGGTATAAGTTGGTGGTATTTTGTTTATTCTTTACAGCGTATATGTTTGAACAAGAAATATATGAATTAAAAGAATTAATTAATTTGTTTAATTATAGTCACAAACGTTTTAGGAGATTCTAGCTTTGGAAAATCAAAAGCGCTTATCATCATCTGAGGAGAAGATAAGCGATTACGTATCGCTTATACTCCCTCCATTCCTTTTTAAGTGTCTCATTTTATCCATTCACACAAATCAATTTTTTTATTAATTACTTCTTTTTTACTTCTCTTTTACTTCTACAAGAATTGTAGTATTCCACCATGTTCCTTTATTAAGGTAATTGATGAAAAAAAGAAGGTAAAAGAGTATCAATAATGACATAGTGACAATTAAAAAGGAACGTCATATTGGATAAAATTGGACACTTAAAAAGGAACGGAGGGAATACTAATAATAATAATTAAATAGTGATTATACAAACTATTAAATATGTGTAAATTAATGACAATTTTAAGGGTGTTTGCTTGTCTGGTGTGATTAAGTTTATTATTTGTTTAATTTTTTTATATTACAAAAGACGTGCTTAAAATGACCCAAACAAATTGTTTTAAGGATCTCCTTGTGCTCCCCTCAAATTAAAAAAATAATATTCGAAAAATCTCAAACCATATATGTAAATTTTAAATAATATCAATGTAACGAATTATAAATTAGTAATGTCTTACCCCCCCCCCCCCCCCAACCCCACACAAAAAAAAAAAAAGCATTAGTATCTTATTCTCTCTTTGTTTCTAAATAAGAGTTATATTTTTATAATTAAAACTATTACAGAATAAGTATGGCTTTTTTTACAGAATAAATATTACATATATTTTTAATTAATTAGTATAATCAAGTCCCACTTACATCCTTTCATTTACTTGTAAGTGTACTATTGTATTTATATTTAAAAACTAAGTGCTTTATTTTTTACAACATTATTAATTTTATGGAGAAAGTATATAGGACACTCTATGTAAATAGTGTCAAATATTTCTTAAGTACCTACTCTTTTACTTCTAACACAAGATTCCCTATTTGTAAATGTTGCATGATCTCATTACGACTTAATTTATTGTTATATTAACTCCGAAAACATTAGGTCTTGTATATTTAAATTTGATAGCAATTTAAATTAAATAATATCTAAATTTTATTATTCAATAAATGGAACAAACAGAAATAATTGGATGGATATTCAACGCGAAGATTGTTTGGGGCTGACATAACTTTGTTAGTCAAACAAAGAACATAGAATGATGTTTCAGCCGTCTTTTTCTTTGCCATTTTAAAACACAATAAATCTGATGACGTCAGCACAGACATATTGCATCAACTATTTGAATTGAAATTGAATCTTTTTTTTTTTTTTTTGACCAATGTAATCATGTAAATAGTAATCCAATAATTATTTTGTCGCATAAATACTTGAAAAGCTTCAAAAGTCACAATCTTATTTTGATTCTAGATTATTTGGATTTCAGATTGTGAGATTTTTTTATTTATATTTTTTGAAAAGTAAAAATTAAAATGTTTTAAACTTAGCTGGCAATAGTAATAACATTTACTATTTTTATATAATAATAGCTTATCATATTAGATTCAAAATAAAAAATTAGATATATATATATATATATATATATATATATATATAAAAGCATGAAAACCTTTATTTTTAAAAAAATAAGGAGATTATTCACACACACAGTAGAAATGAAAAGGCGTCGTCATAGCTGACGTCACCATTCAGAGTGACATATATTTGAATTTGATGTGTGCTTAATTTACATCTAAAATATTATTATTTACTTCGATTCCAAGAGATTATGAGCAAACCAGACTTGATTTTCAACGCTAAAGTTTCCAAAGCAAAATGCTACTAGCTGCCAAAAATAATTATTCCAAACATATCCATAGTTTTTTTCTATAGTTATATATTCAAAATCTTTACACTAAATTGTCTGATTCTACCTATATTTCCTACATTGTTTGTACATGGAAGAAAAATAATAATTTTATATCTGAAAGTTGTGAGGCATATAAGTTCAACTATGATACTTATTTTTCACAAGAAGTAACAACATCTAATCTTTCACGACATCAAATATAATATCCACTCTATATAATATTATGACTTCTATATTCACACTGTATATATGCATGATTGTCGGAAACAAATTTCATGTGTGTGTATATATATATATATATTCATAAAATTTTGGACACCTTCTCTTATGTTAGTAATATGAAAAAAAATTGTCTATTTATTGACAAAATCCTAAATGTCCTCCTTAATTGTCTCTTTTTGGATGTAGTTAGATATGAACACATAGTTTGGCTAGTGGATTACTTAATTAATCCAATAATTTTATGATCCAAGTTTAATAATGATAGTAGGATTATAATAGTGCCCGTTATCATTTCTATTAATAGATTAGTCATGGTTCATATCATATCATGATTCACAATGCCAACCAAATTTCCATAAAAAAGAAAATTTAATTTACTCATTCATCAAAAGTTGGTCCTAATAATTTATTAATTTATTTTTTAAAATAAGAGTATAAATTTCAACGAAATTATTCTAGAGTTCCATGGTAACAGACATGACGTCAACGGATAATATAACGACCAGCCCCCAAATCCTTCCTCCTCAAGAAACGCGACAATGGGAACTCACTCTACACAACATAATTTTCCAAGAAAGGTGCGTTTAAATTTCCTCTCTCTCTCTCTCTCTCTCTCTCTCTCTCTCTCTCTCTCTCTCTCTCTCTCTCTCTCTCTCTCTCTCTCTCTCTCTCTCTCTCTCTCTCTCTCTCTCTCTCTCTCTCTCACACACACACAAATAACCATGTTTCTAATTATGAAGTTTTTTTTTTCATTACAAAGAGAATTAATTAATTTTTTCAACTTTACTCCTATTGTTTTTTAACTAAACTATTAATTAACACTCCATCCGTTTTAAAATAACTATTGTTCTCGAGTTTTTGTCATATATTAAGGAATATAAAATTTAAATAAATATACACTTAATTAATCAAAGAATTTAGGATTCAAAATTGGAAATATATCAAATTTATTCCATAAAAGATATTATATTAAATCCCTTAATTTTAATTTAAAAAATATCAATAGAAATAATTTAGGAATAAAATTGGATAAAACGACAATTAATTTGAAATAAAATTTGAACTCCAAAATAATATTTATTTTAAAACCGACGTAGTGTTAGTTATTAACCATCCTATTAAAAATTAGACAATACAGTCATGTATGCCTATAATTTTAAATATTGTTTTAGCATAAGAGATATTAACTAATTAGAAAAAATTACATGCATTTTTGTCCATCCTAAACTACGTACACAATCAAAACTGAATATAGATGTGTTGAGCTGTTGAACCCTTTTCCGCGAAATTGGAAAAAAAAAAAAAAAAAAAAAAAATTAGAAAACTGCATTTAAATAGAAAAATAGCACGTATAAAACTCGTGACGAATTTGTTGCCACGTGTGATCCTGAAACGTCAACACAACCGTGTCATTGTTGTTTTTTAAGTCACTCCCAAAAGTCGTATCAGTTTTCAAACTCCGGCCTCTCCCCTCCATTTCTTCTCCCTATAAATACCCCTTTATACATCACCTCTTTACTTCCAAATTTTCTCACACACTAAAAACACCATTTTATTCAATCAAACAAAAAACAAAACGGAACCCTAATTTCAGATTCAAATTTCAGATTCGATTCAATGCCGAGAAAAGGGATGAGGAGTTTGTGTTTCTCTCCAAAAGTTCCCTCATCTTCATCGTCTCCACACTCTTATTCGGCTTCACCTTCGCGGTTCGGCTTCTCGCCGGCTCGGCCGAGCTTCTCCGGCTCGGTGATGGACCGGACGCTCGAGCTGGCGGAGCCGATCATCCAGAAATGGAACCCTGAGACCACCACTCTGGCTCGAGTCACTTCTCTGTTCTACGAGAATCGAAGAGAGGCGAGAGATTTCATCAAAACTGTCAATAATCTGCAGAAGGCCATGCATTTGGTGGTTGCGGAGAATTCGAGCTCGGATAAACTGGTTCGAGCTCAGAATCTGATGCAGATCGCGATGAAGAGACTGCAGAAGGAGTTTTACCAGATTCTGTCGATGAACCGGGCGCATCTCGACCCGGAGTCGGTCTCGATCCGGTCGTCGCGGACCTCCACCGGTTCGAGCTTCTCCTACAACGACGACGAAGACGATGATGATGAAATTGCGAATGACTCGATTTCCGAAGTTGAAGACGCTTCCATGGTTGCCATGACGGATCTGAAATTGATTGCCGAATGCATGATTTCTGCAGGTTACGCGAAGGAATGCTTGAAGATCTACAAAATTATTCGGAAATCGATCGTCGATGAGGGGATTTATAAGCTCGGAGTGGAGAAATTGAATTCCTCTCAGATTCATAAAATGGATTGGGAGGTTCTGGAGATGAGGATTAAGAACTGGCTCAATGGCGTCAGAACTGCAGTCGCGACTCTCTTCAATGGAGAGAGAATCCTCTGCGATCACGTCTTCGCCAGCTCCGATTCGATCAGAGAGTCGTGCTTCACTGAAATTACAAAAGAAGGAGCCATGATTCTGTTCGCATTTCCAGAAATCGTCGTGAAGAACAGCAAAAAATCGCCGGAAAAAGTCTTCCGAGTTCTGGACATGTACACCGGAATCTCCAACCACTGGCCGGAAATCGATTCCATCTTCTCGTTCGACTCAACCGTCGCCATCAAATCGCAGGCGCTGACGTCACTCACGAAGCTCGCCGAGTTCGTCCGCGGCGCGTTGGATGACTTCGAAGCGGTTATCCAGAAGGATTCCTCGAAATCGCCAGTAGCCGGCGCCGGAATCCACCACCTGACACTCGACGCCATGGATTACCTCTCGAACCTCGCTGATTACAGCAACGCTCTATCGGACATACTCGCCGATTCGCCGCCGCCTACGAAGAACCTGTTACCGGAAAACTACTTCGAGTTCTCCGACTCCGACGAGTCTCCGGCGCCGGCGATCTCTCTGAAAATGGCGTGGCTGATCCTCGTCCTTCTCTGCAAACTCGACACGAAAGCGAAGTACTACAAAGACGTCTCTCTAGCGTACCTATTCCTAGCCAACAACCTCCAATACGTCGTCGTAAAGGTGCAGACCTCGACTCTGAAGTATCTCCTCGGCGAGGATTGGTTGACCAAGCACGAAGCAAAAGTCAAACAGTTCGCGTCCAATTATGAACGGCTAGGATGGGGCCACGTCATCGACTCCCTCCAGTCCGATCCAACGGCCGCTGAAACTCCCGAAAAAGTCAGAGAGATTTTCAAGAAATTTAATTCGTCGTTTGACCAGGCGTACAAAAACCAGGCTCACTGCGTCGTACCGGATAGGCAGCTACGAGACTATATCAAAGTTTCTATCGCGAGAAGGATATTTAGATTATATCGCGAGTTTTACAACCGACATGTTGAGAAGATGGAGATGGAGAGATATTCAGCAGCTGTGGTCAGATATGCCCCTGAGGATGTGGGCCATCATTTGTCAGATCTGTTTTTTGGAAATGTTGGGTCGGGGAGTTCTTCGTCAGTCGAGTCGTCTCCTTCAAATTCTCGACATCCGAGATCTCATTAGAGAGCTGATATAATCGATAATTTGATTATTCGAATTATCAGTTGTCGTATTACTCATTTAAAAAAAAAAGATATATATATATATAATTGTCGTAGTAAAGTATATTTCAATACATTCTCGACGATTATTGAGTGTATAGTAGAATTCATATTCAAATATATTTATATTCATACTTATTTCCATATTTTATTATAGTTTGATGTGTTGATTAATTGAATCAAACTATAACAAAAATAGCCAATATGATCATGTTTAAATTTATCTGAATATATATTCAAAAAATGCTATATGAACTTGATTTGAATTGAGAATTAAATTAACATACATAGAATCAACAAAATAAATCAACCTTGTATTGATGCTACACTGAATAGATTTCAGGGTTACTATACTTGTTGATCTATCCATACATACACAATAAGATGTGTGTTTGTTTACGTATAAATGAACAGATATCATATTGTAAATATGATATCTAATAAAATCTAATTTATTTCGAATTTTAGCAAAGTCAAAAAACATAATTAAAATTATTTATTTATATTAATCAAGAAACGAGGCCACAGAATAGCTGCTTCGAGAAAGGGAACCAAGTTTCAAAGGGTTGTTCTCAAGTGATGTGAAAACAAAGGTGAAGGAGAAGTAACGGAAAGGAACAACAGCCACAAATTTGGAAGATGATGTCATCCAAATAAAACAATAAAAAATTTATATAAGACCAGTATAAGATTTTACTTGAGACGGAATTATATATAATTTTATGTGAAATCGATATTGATCATGTTGAATGTCTTGATCCATTTTTACTGATTTATATAAACTTATTCATAGAGGGTTTCACTTGAAATCGTCCCTCATTAAACATACTCAGTAAAATAAAGGAATCTAATTCATTTTTTTTATATGTATATTGTTAATGTGTTAATGTTACATTTATAAGTTTTAGATAATGGAATTAATTTCTCTACTATGTTATATGAAAAAATAAAATATTTGAAGGTATAAGGTCAGAATATTGAAAAGGGATATTAAAAAATAAAAGTTGAAAAGATACATGAGAATGTTCTTCACCTGTGGTCAGAGTCAAATAACGGTGGCTTACATCCACAGCTGTACCTATTTTTTCATTTTTTACCTTTTGAAGTTATGAATCTTCCATTTCTTTTTTATCACCATTCCTTTACTACGTTTTTGAAAAATTATCGTTTAAAAAAATAGGATTTGTTTTTATCTTTTGATTATTAAGAATAATCGATTATTTTTTAAAGTTTACGTGTATTTTGTTTTTGTACTTGATTTTTATTTAATGGTGATATATGTTAATTATGTCTTTCTCAAATGCTTAGTAAAATAGTCATTCTATACATATAATTACACATATATAATGTTTTCTTAATCTCTAATAACAGTTATTTTGAAATGGAAAGAACATGTAACATAGTATTGATTGCGTTTGCGCTTCCATATTGCTTAGAAATAGAGATAATTTTGAATTTATAGATTTAAGATTAATACTTGATGAAAATCAATATTTGTTTTATTTTTTTAAAACTACTTGGTTTATGATGTTGTTCTAGTAACATGGACTTAGATCGCTAGAAAATATAAATGTAATTTGAAGTTCGATAGTACACTAAAGTCACAATTTAAAAAAAAAAAAATCTAAATTCAAGGGATAATGATTAAATTTCAATTTTAGAAAAGAGGATATTCATTTTTCTAAAAACAAAAAAATCATGATTAAATTGTAATTTTGAAAAAGTGGTGATTATTTTCTTGACTATTAAACCTAAAGAATAATATACAAGTATAGGCAAGGATGAAAATATCGGTATCGGTGGATATATCGGTACCTTGATTTTACGGATATATCGATGGATATATCGATATCGGTGGATATATCGGTTTTTGCGCAAAAAATTGAAAAAATTTGAAAAAAAAATTGAAAAATATATCTAGTACTTTATATAATATTATAAGTAACATTAATACATATATTGAACTTAAATTTCAAATAAAAAGTTATGTTTACAACAAATTTAGAGATAAACTATTATATAAACGTTGTCTCTTATAATAACATTTTCGTCACTGGTTATGATAACATGACAAATTTTGAATTCAAATACATATTTCATTGTTTAACACACTAGCCATAATAATTTATGATAGGAACCTAAATTCAAATACTTTACTAAATATAAGTTTACTAATTATTTAATTAAAACTATTAGTTGAATTCAAATACGTATTTCATTGTTTAACACACTAGCCTAATTAATTTATATGAGGAACCTAAATTCAAATACTTTACTAAATATAAGTTTACTAATTATTTAATTAAAACTATTAGTTGAATTCAAATACGTATTTCATTGTTTAACACACTAGCCTAATTAATTTATATAAGGAACCTAAATTCAAATAATTTACTAAATATAAGTTTACTAATTATTTAATTAAAAATATAGTTGAATTCAAATATGTATTTCATTATTTAACACACTAGCCTAATTAATTTACCATTAAAAATAATTCAAAAAAAATCAAAAAAAAAAAAAAAAATTCCACCGACAACCGATATATCGCCGATATATCGGCGATATTTTGCCAAATTTGTGCACAACGTGACCGATATCGATATATCGCCGATATTTTGACAGAAAAATTCGTCGGAGCATATCGATATCGGTTGGCATTTTTTCGCGATATATCGCCGATTTATCGCGATATTTTGTTCCTTGAGTATAGGTGAGAAAATATTTCTTCTTGAGAAAATGCAGTTTTCTAGTTTGGTAATAAATGCTCCAAAGTGGTTCAAAATCAAATAAATGATTTCATCAACTTGCACTTAGTAGCAAGTCCACAAGAGAATTAATCAATATCACTAATAAAGAGCAATAAAGAATCAATTTCAACAACTTTGACAGAATTTATGCATTCCCAGCTACTCCCTTCACTGTAATAATCTTTAACAGGTCTCTTCTATGGCCTCGTATAAGTCATTTTGAAGAAGTCGTGTTTTCTAAAACACGACTCATTTATTATGTTATCGCAATTGGGATGTATGCAATAACTCTCAAGACAGAGATATATTGACCAAGTCAGATCAATGTCTTGACCTTAATTTACCACAATAACGACGATGTCCATAGATCAATTATTTCGTGGATTGTACTACTTCACTCGACTGTCTAGGGTTATGTATGTAGTTTCAATATATATATAAACGATAGATGAAACTAAGAAGTTGGCAGATCAGCAGGTCGCTGGGTACCTTGCCATCCGGTGCAGTGTTGAAGAAAATGTTTGAGATCATCGGTGGGGGCTTCGACTGTCCAGGTGTCGTAGTGTTGTGAAGGATGATAGACGCTCGTCTCAGTTGGGAGGGGCATTAGACCTGGCTGAGTTCCAATGACGAATAAGTCACCTTCAGATCTAATGCACCCAGTACACTCCACGTCCTTGTCAGATGCCTACGGAGCAAACAGCCAAGAGTTCTATCATATTAATATCAACGAAAGCTTACACGTGAGTTTTGACCTAATGAATCAATCGAAAAACTATGTATGGCCTGTGATAATGTTCTTGATACAGATACAATACATTCCATGTTATGAAAGAACACAAGAATGGAAGGTGTAATAAGTTCCAAATTTATATTTTCCAGTTTTCAAATTCAAATTTGTGTTTTGAATATGTTCAATCGAGTATTCTTCAATAATAGTTTAAATTTCAAGGAAATTTTAGATCAATAATAGCTTAAAAAAAGAAACAAGGAATCTTCAAGTTTTTGTCCACATAATTTAGCAATTACAAGATTTACAGCTCACAAAAACCTTTAGAATAATATTACATTGACTGCTAGAACATAGTAGCAGACATCTCCCACATAGAGATGAGTTTTCAACAAAAAATGCTCATGATTTAACTCATTTTTTATGCAAAACCAGCAAAGAACAACAGATCGCCATTGTATGATATATTCATCTTTTAAGATAAAGAACCATGATTACCAACACCATTAAAGGAAACAAACAACTATACACGAAATGCAAAAATCAAATGCCAATATGAATAACTAAGATTAAAAACTATTTATATGCCAAAACGTTATACCTTTTCCGTGTAATATTTAAAGGCCACCTTCTTTTGACCAGCTTCATAAATGTTGCACTGGGAGTAGACCTATAAGTGGAAAAAATGACATCGTAGCAATTAATCAAGTGTATAACACGAAAATGATGTATATAGATATTCAAGCTAACTGAGAAACCCTTGATATATAATCATCACCTGAGACTCGACACTAGCACAAACAGCGTAAATCCCCCAATTTCTAGTGTAATTGTTATACAGATGTACTCTTCCAAATCTGACACGTGGGTGTCTCTGTCTCGTCCCATCAAAGAAACAGTGGTGAATGGTGACCCTAATGCATCTGTCCCCCGTGTGGGAAGGATCGGCACCAATGAGCATGGTTTTGTCATGATTTGCAAAGTGACACCTGCATGCAATGAATGATGAAAGGGTTAAAAGGACAAGCAAATGCAAGAACTACTCCACATTTAAAAGTCAAAGCTGACCGAGAAATGGTGATATCTGTGCTTTGTCGGGTGATATCTATCAGCCCGTCATCATAATTGCTAAGGCTGCAACGATCTATCCAAATATGCTTCGAATTGGGTTTTATCTGAATCCCATCGACATCATGTCCCCTACCCCCTTCAAATACCAGGTTGCAGATGATCACATGTTCACAGTCCTTCAGCCTTAAGCCTTTCCCAGTGAGTCTGACTCTTTGACCACGCCCATCAACAGTCTTGTGAGATGATACATTCAGATACGATGAGAGTTCAATGGTGCCCGAAACTTCAAATATGATCCACAAAGGTTCCTTTTTACGGCATCCATCACGTAGTGAACCTGGTCCATCATCTGGTAATACATATAAAAGGTTAAAAGATTGCAAACCAGATAAATAAAAAACAACCTTGATTGCAAGCAGCCTATAACATGATATGATAGTGGCACAATATACATGCTTTCTATATGCAAACACTAGCATTACATTACAAGGAAAACAGAAAGGTCAGTTCTCCATAGAAGAAATCAAAAGATTATAATTACTACCAGAATGGTGAGAAGCAGTTTTTGACCTTCAAATTACTGCAATAAATTGGAACTAAAGCAGTACATTATCCCTTGTCAAATTTTAAGTAATTCCTGGAATGCTAGTTCAGTTTCATCTCATCAAATCACATTCTTCTCTAACTTCTCTAGCCATATCCATGTCTGTCTTAAGAAATACTCTAAAAATCATCGCTACAACAATAATGGCAGCAGAAAAGTCTTTTACAAACACAGAACAACTTAAATGTATTACCTTATATTAACAATCAGTTCCTAACATTACTATTTGATACAATCCAAAGACTCCCCAATTCGCAAAAAACCACTTAGTTTCAAGAATTCCAATTCAAAGCATAACTCAAACATGTAACAACACAAAATACCAAAAGCAATCACATTCACTCAAACACTCAATCTCTTGTACTCATAATTTCACTATCACAATTTCCAATTCCAAAACTCTTAACAGTAACAGCCCATAATTTTTTTGTATCGAATCAGTCACATGAACCCTAAAAAAAAAAAAAATTCACTTCCCAACAACATTCAACAGCTCAAAACAAAATTAAGCCAAAAAAGTAGAATTAAATCACTAATCATTCGTCATATTTTACCAGCAAGGGTGGTGACACAGTAAACGGCGCCGTGTAGGCCACCGACGGCAAAACGTCCGAATCCCTCAGCTTGTCCAGCCAAAGCCCGCAGGCTGGAATCGACGTGTCCGTACGGCAAACGCAACCCCATATTTGAATTTCCAATCGGGTTTGAGATTGTAGCAGCTGAATTCTCTGAATACGGACCGTAATTTCCGATCTGGCTTAGGATTGTTGGAGCTGAATAGGGCCCGGAATTAGACGGAGGCGGAGGATTGTTCTTGCGGTGGCCGGAGTTCATGTGACGTCCATGGTGATTCCCCATTTTTAAGATGGTGAAAACACTTCTTCATAACTGCAATTTATCTTGCATTAAATGATGAATAATTTATTTTTGCAGTTTCAAATTTCTACGTTTTACCGAAAGGTGATTAAACTTTAGTCGATAATAAAATTAGCAAAATGATTCCTCTTTTCTTTTCTTTTTTTGAGATAAAAAAAATACTTTTCTTAAGAACTGCAAATTGAGATATTTTTAGGCTTAATTAAGCGAAAGTATTCCCAAAGATTTCCTAATAATGATATTAAGTACTAATTCCATGAAACAGAATAGAAACAGAATAATCACTAAATATATCTAAAAAACAATCACAAGATAAATATTATATTTTGAAAATCGATTTGAGTTGTAATCCTAACTAATAACCACAAATAGAGATTATATTTTGAAAATAAATTTGATATTATATAAACTTTTGGGATTATTAACTCATTTATTGTGAATGAGAAAGAAAATAAAAACTCAAAACGTAAAAAACAATACACGAACATACACCATCACAAAAATAGACACATTTCATATTTCAAATATATTAAGAAAACATATTTAATTTCCTTGGAAAACCTCCCACAAACTTCTTATTACACATCGAATAACCATACAAAAAGCGATCAATATTTTGTATGTTCTTACATAAGTTTCTAACATTAATACGATTATTTTAAAGAAATTAACTCTGTAAATAAAGGAAATGCAACTGTAATTTAAGACAGACAAAAAAGAATATTGAAACTATCTTTTGGGATGGAGGGTATTTTATTATTTGAAAGTGGACATTTGACTGCACTTTTTTTTTAGTTTTTTTTAGCACTTTTACTAATTTAAAAAGATTTAAATAATCTAAATTAATTCATTCACCACTACAACCCTAACCGCACCTCTATCGAATATTAATAAATTGCCACCATTTTTTTTAGGCTTAATGACACAAAATATTAAAAAAAAAATGAATATTCTCCTATAATCATAATTATCAATACTATGATCATTTTAATTGGTATAATAATTAGTCTTAAAAAAAACAATTAAAATAGAGAATTATTTTTATATTATAAAAAACGAATAAGTTATGCATATATATATATATATATATATATATAATATAGGGTTAATTGCGCAAAATCCCCTTATGATTTGGAAAATAGGCGTGAAACCTCATGTGCTTTAAAAATTGTGTGAAACTCCTTTGTGGTTTTCTAAATATAGTTTGAAATCCCCAATTCTATTAATGTAAATAGAAGTGTTGTGCACGAGTTCTTCATGCATTTTTTTGATTTTTTTTTTTTTTGATTTTTTTGCTAAAAAATTGACATATATACCCTTTTTTACTATATTAAAAGATTAAACTCTTGTGGGGGGTTTCATGCAATTGCAACACTTCCTTCAAGCTTATTTTGCTACTTAAACATATTTCTTTATTTGATATTATTTATTTATTTTCAATTAATTTTTTTTACAATCTTAAATTTTATTTAGTTATTTATTTTATTGTTATTAATATTAACGGTACGTAGGTTTCCTTTTTTAATTTTACTTTTTCAATTTTTTTCAATATTAATTTTGATTTAGTTATTTATGTTATTGGTATTAATGATCTTTATGTTTTACTTTTATTATCTTAAGTTCATTTTTTTATAATGTTAATTTTTTATTTAGTTATTTATTTTATTGTTATTAATGCTAACAGTTGATGCATATATTTATTTCTTTACTTTATTTTTTTCAGTTCATTTTTTTACAATGTTTTTTTTATTTAATTATTTTTTTATTGGTATTAATTAACCTATTGATGAAGATTAGATTCAAAAGATAAGACTCGATATTAATGTCAACTATTGATGAGGAGGATGTGGAAATACTCGATAGTATATTATTCTCATCTCAAATCAACCCCAAAGTGTAATTAACGAGATCCTAAATATAATTAATTTACTATTTTCTTTAAAAAAATATATATTTGATGTCCATACAAAAAAGTTAAAATTCCATTGAATTTCTTGGTGAAATCTAGATGATTAAAGACGTGAACAATAATATATTTTTCTATTGAGGTACATTTTGTTTTAGAATGAGAACCTGAAGTGAGTATAAGGTATATTCCAAGTTTTTCGATATAATATTTTTATTATTTGTTTGTCTCTTACAAATTGTGAAATTGGTATGTTCCAAGTTTTCTTGAATAATTTTTATTATTTTTTGTTTGTTCTAACAAATTGGTATGTTAATTGTTTATTGGTATGGTTAATTTTGTTTGTTATACCTAACAATTCTTAAGTATTGAGTCTTTTTTATTTTTATTTATTTTTTATTTTCCTTAATATCGAGTCTTATTTTTTTAATCTAATCTTCATCAATAGATTAATTAATAAAAAAAAAATTAACATTGTAAAAAATGAACTGGAAAAAAAAAAAGTAAAGAAAGAAATATATGTATCAACTGTTAGCATTAATAAAATGAAATTAATAACTAAATAAAAAATTAATATTGTAAAAAATAAACTTACAAAAATAAAATTAAAGAAAAAAATATCATTAATAATAATAATAATATAAATAATTAAATCAAAATTAATATTGATGAGAAAATGAATTGAAATAAACAAAAGTAAAAAAAGAAACCTAAGTACCAACAATTAGTATTAATAACAATATATTAAATAACTAAAAAAAATTAATTGAAAATAAATAAATAAAAGTAAATAAAAAAATAAGTGTTAATGTAGAAAATAAACTTGAAAAAAATGTTTGCAATTGCAAGAAACACCCACAAGAGAATTAGTCTTTTAATATAGTAAAAAAAAGATAAATATGTCATTTAATAACAAAAAAATGAAAAAAAAAAAAAAACACCAAAAAACGTATGAAGAACGCGTGCACAACACTTCTGTTAGCATTAATGAAATTGGGGATCTCAGACTATATTTACAAAACCACAAGGGAGTTTAGGGGAGTTTCACGCCGATTTTTCAAATCATAATGGGATATCGGACAATTAACCCATATAATATACGACGATGATGATGATGATAATAATAATAATAATAATAATAATAATAATAAATAAATGAAATTCAAAATGACGACCATAATAATAATAATAATAATAATAATAAATGAATTTCAAAATGTCGTTAAAAAGGGGGCCCACTGTAACACGAAATTATGGTAGGCTCGGCGTCGTCAGCATGCGATCCCCACCTACCTTTATAAATTCAATTTCCACCACCACCGCCTCCGCCCCTCCTCCGCCGTGGGCCGCTGCCGGCGAAATAAATGTTCAAATTAACTTATCTTCCAATCGAAAAAATTATCAAGAAACAAATCATGTTTATTTAGCAGAATATTACAAAAACCTAGAGAATAATTTTTTCTCGCCATGGCTTCCATCAAAGAAGAAGGTGGGTATAGAATCTCAATTTCGCAATTAGAATCACCTTCATTCAATTCCTCGACGAAATTCCTTATCTATCAGCTTAATTCTTCGGATTACAACGCAATGTGTTGTGGATTTTGATAATGTTGGATGTGTTAAACAGGAGAGAGAGATATCGAAAAAGGATTCAGGGTTGAGCATCTTCTGCCATCGCCGGCCACGCCGCGCGCGCCGGCGTTGGTCGTATCAAATTCAGGCAGATTTTTATGCGCTTCAAATTCCGGCAAATTGTTCGGTGTTTCAAATTCCGGTAAATTGTTCGGTGCTTCGAATTCCGGCAAGGCGCTGGTGGTGTCGAACTCCGGAAGAGGCCTAAACGGTTCGAATTCCAGTAGGAGATTCGACCAATCGGGAAGGAAGAAGTACGTGAAGCAGGTGACGGGTCGGCACAACGATACGGAGCTCCATTTAGCTGCAAAGAAGGGCGATGTAGATGCAGTGACTCGGATATTAGGGGAAATTGATGAGCAGATGCTTCAGACGTTGAAAGGGAAGGAGTTCGACGCAGAGGTGGCGGAGATCAGGGAGGCTATAGTGAATGAGGTGAATGAATTGGGGGAAACTGCTCTTTTCACCGCAGCGGAAAAGGGGTTTATTGATGTAGTGAAAAAGCTATTGCCTTACTCGTCGGACGAAGGGATCCGAACGAAGAATAGGTCCGGTTTCGATCCGTTGCACATCGCTGCAAGTCGAGGCCACCATGGTAATCAAGTTTCCTCTCTGCATTTACTTCAAATGTTTGATTGAATTGGTAAACAACATAATAGTTGAATGTCTGAGTTTCTTGCATATGTTGATTTGAATGTGTATCATCCATTATGATTTGTTAGTGATTCAATACATAGCTGCTAGTCGAGGCCACCATGGCAATTAAGGTCTCACTCTGTACTTGGTTCAAATGTTTGATTGAATAGGCCTGTTTGGAATTGATAAACAGAATAATGGTTGAGTGCCAATATCTAAGTTTCTTGCATATGCTGATTTGAAAGTGTATTGAGCTAAAGATTCTTGAAAACTATGTATCCTTATTCCTTCCCATCTTTGCTGAATAATGTGTGACCATTTTTGTTTCGCAAGAACTTATTATCCATTGAGTCATGTTGTTTCTGATCCGTCTTCTCTTGTCCAGAAACTGTGCAGATACTGCTAGAGCACGATCCAGAGCTGTGCAAAACGGTTGGTCAATCAAATGCAACCCCTCTCATATCTGCAGCAACAAAAGGGCATTTAGCAGTTGTCAATGAGTTGCTTTCAAAAGACCCCGGCTTGCTAGAGATACCAAGATCCAATGGCAAAAACGTGTTACACTTAGCTGCTCGTCAAGGCCACGCCAATGTCGTAAAAGCATTGCTACAGAAGGACCCTCAATTGGCTAGAAGAACAGATAAGAAAGGCCAAACTGCTCTTCACTTAGCTGCAAAAGGCACTAGTTGTCAAGTGGTGAAGCTGCTTCTACAGGCAGAAGCAGCCATAGTTATGCTCCCAGATAGATTCGGTAACACTGCATTACATATAGCTACCAGGAAAAAACGCACTGAGGTAACTCGTTTTGGAAATTTACTTCTCTTTACATCTACTGATCACCATGGTTTTGGTTCTTAGCATTTGTGTACCATTGGAATGTAATTGCAGATTGTGAATGAGCTCTTAAGGCTTCGTGACACAAACGTGAATGCATTAACCAGAGATCACAAAACTGCTCTTGATATAGCAGAAGGGCTCCCTCTATCCGAAGAGATTGTGGAAATCAAAGAAACGTTGTCTCGTTATGGTGGGGGAAGGGCCAACGAGCTAAACCAACCCCGCAATGAGCTGAGAAAAACAGTCTCCGCGATCAAGAAAGACGTGCATACTCAGCTAGAGCAAGCTCGTAAAACCAATAAAAACATGAGTGGCATAGCGAAGGAGCTGAGGAAGCTCCACAGAGAAGGGATAAACAATGCTACAAACTCAGTCACAGTGGTGGCTGTTCTCTTCGCCACCGTTGCTTTTGCCGCCATCTTCACAGTCCCCGGTGGGGACGACAAGAACGGGAAGGCAATAATGGTGGGCACCACATCCTTCAAGGTATTCTTCATATCCAATGCAATTGCACTCTTCACATCATTGGCTGTTGTGGTGGTGCAAATCACGGTGGTCCGGGGGGAGATCAAGTCGGAGAGGCGGGTCGTGGAGGTGATCAATAAGTTGATGTGGTTGGCCTCTGTTTGCACCACAGTGGCTTTCATTGCCTCATCATACATTGTTGTGGGGAGGCATCATAAGTGGGCTGCAATTCTGGTGACTGTTATTGGGGCCTGCACGATGACTGGAGTTTTAGGCGCTATGACGTATTATGTGTTGAAATCGAGGAGGATTCGGAGGGTGAGGAAGAAGGAGAAGAGTTTGAGGAGTGGGACCTACTCGTTCCGTTTTTCTGATACCGATACTGAAGTGCATCCAATCTATGCTATTTGATGCAACCATTGGTTTTTGAGGGATGATTTAAGAATTTGGTCCTAGAATTGGTTGTGGAGGTTTTGAGACCAATGAGGATTTGAGGATGTTATGTTGGCAAAGTGTAACATATAACATAGTGTTATTAATACAAAGAAAACTAATCAAGAATTTGATCACTTAGTTGATTCAGGTTCAAATATTGGTTATCTTAATCTGCATCTTTATAAAAGTGATGATACCACTTGAATTATAAGACTCGTGGTCATAGTTCGGTTGTTTCTTGACAATTTTTGCAGAAGGGTAATTACAAGATTACCCTTTCTACCACACATCGACTATAGGATTGTCTATGATGGATGTTTTCGATGAAATTACTAGATTACCCTTAGTCCTAACACGATATGGGTCTACCTAATTATCCACTAATCAGAAAGTTCTTCACTTTTGCAATGAGTTTCACACACACAAAAGCATGTGGCTCACAAAGCTATAACTATTCTTCGAATGGTAATGATAATAAATTTTCATATATCCCATTAAACATAGCGATTGATCATCAAATTTCTAACCATCTAAATCGACTTTTATATATATTTTAATAATTAGCCGTCCAAATAATAGAGATAAAATTAGTAGAAGATGTCATTTTCCATGACTCATAAAGTCAGACTAATGATACTACACTACAAACTTAACGTCAAAAACAGGCCATCTGTTTAACACGGAGTGGCCCACACCCACACGAGCGGACCCCACGTGCTTGACTTTGACTCGTAGGTTTTTGCCTTTTTAGTCAACGTCAACCACTCTCCAACCTTGTCCCATTTTTATAGTTTAATTTAATACTAATATTACACTTAGTAAACAATATTACATGAGTTAATATATACATCATTGATGTATTAAAATCACTCTTATATAAATTTATGGATGGATTTTGGTAACCACTAATTAAAGTTCTAGGTCGTACCACATATACCAACTTCTATTGTTTAAATCCAGATCATTTTTAAATTTGTTTTGAGTATCAAATTAGGCAATAATTGGATGATTTCCCACTGGTCTTCACTCTTCATTTAATGAAGAAGACAATACACTAATTCTGAATTTCTGATATGTGACCTCTTTTTCAATGTTCTATATTATTTATTCTTTTCAATATTTTCAATTTTCAGTATTCTTGTTAGGATTGGCAATTTAAGTATTTAATTTCACTAAAAGTAAATAATTTAAAAGAATTGGAACTTTAAGATACCACTGCCTATCCTTTATTATTTGTAAGTAAAACATTTATGAAGTTGGTAGTAATAATTAATAAAGACCTAGAGGGTCTTCTTCTCCAAAAAAAGGAAATAAATAAATAAACTGAATAGCTGATGCAATAGTATCAAATTGACGTCCTTTTATGAGCATAACAATGAGTTTAATATTATAGGAGCTGAAACAAAACATAATATTTCCAAATTCAGAACAAGAAAAAAAATAATATAATCTTATAAACGACGTCGTTGACGGTGCTGTGGAGAAGGCACAGCAGAGTCACACCACTTGGTGAAGTACTAATCATTGTTAATATCCTATTTGACATGTTATGTGATAAGGTTGTTCCTTTATATTGTAATTAAATTAATATTCCATATTTGTTACTTTTATTTTTACCAAAAATATAAATAAATAAATAAATATACAATAGCAAAGAAGCATCAACCCATGTGTGGCTTTTTGTTGCCACTCAATTTGTGCCACAATTACTTTACCTTTCTATCTCATGTCTTTCACAAATCCTTCTCTCCTCTCTCTCTCTCTCTCTCTCTCTCTCTCACACACAACCCAAAAGGCAAAAAAACTACAAGAAAGTTAGAAACTAAATAAATACCTTCCACCTATTGTGTTGATGAGATTTCAGGTAAAAACTTTGCAGCTTTAGTAGTAATGATTTTTGTGTCACCCTTTACTCTCTCTCTCTCTCTCTCTCTCTTGATTGGTATGAATATTCATAGATGAACTTCACCATGTTGAGATATTTGACTTCATATTGAAAATAAACTTGCAGTTCTTGAATTCAAAGAGTATATTATTGGTGAGTGTTGACTTGAAGCAAAACCACCGCGTGGAACAGTGAATCCATTGTAAGAGTGTGAAAAGAATTTACACATGTTTGGTTACAGATAATGTAATAATATCACAAAAAAATCAGACACCAAATCTCCCATATTCCCCACGTGTTCTTGTTCAAAATGATGTTTTTATTATCCCCCACTTGAAAATCTTGATCTGGGGTTTCATAATTTCATCAATTTCTGCTCAAGATGATGTCTTTTTGGTGCCACCACTGAAATTTAATCTGGGAATTTTCCAAGAAAAGGGCTTGTCTGAATTTGAATGGAGAAGCAGATGAATAAGCAATTGACCCGAAAACGGGACGATTCGGCCCTGCATTCGGGTGCAAGAGCAGGTGATTTGGAGGTGGTTTTGGAGATCATGAATGGAAGTGAAGAAGAAGAGTTGAAAGAGTTGCTATGTAAACAGAACCAATCAGGCGAAACCGCGCTTTACGTTGCGTCTGAATGTGGTTATGCTGATCTTGTTGAGGAGATGGTTAAGTACTATGATGTTGTTGATGCTTCTATCAAAGCTAAGAATGGTTTTGATGCTTTTCATATTGCTGCAAAGCTTGGCAAATTAGGTAACCTAACTTCTCTTTTTATCTCTCTTTATCTTCATATGTTTCTTGTCTTTCCTATGTTAGCTACTCAATTCTCAATATATATGCAATCAAGATATCATTTAGTTTGGAGTTATGATTGTCGGTTATCTTAATATTGATCAAGAATTGACTACTTTTCATCCCTTTTTGAAGAAGTTGTGAGTTTCCTATTCTTGTCTTTTATGTGTTAGCAATAATAATTCTCACTATATATGCAATCAAGGTATCATAGTTTTGGAGTTATGATTGTTGGCTCAGCTTTATATTGATCAAGAATTGACTACTTTTCATTGTGAAATTCCTATTCTTGTATTTCCTATGTTAGCAATAATAATTCTCACTATATATGCAATCATCATATCATAGTTTGGAGTTTAGATTGTAAAATGTTAGCCACCTTAGTATTAACCAAGAATTGACTACTTTTCATTCTTTTTTCGAAGATGTTAATAGAATGATTCTTGAAGAAAGAAGCACTAATGTATTGAATGAAGCTAACTAACTTAACTAACTTCTTCAACCAACACTTCTTGAACTAACTGCTGCTTCTTCCCTTGAGACCGAACTTGTGAAATTCATCGTTTATGGTTCGTATTATGGGATGTTTAGCTCTACAAATCTGTCTCACATGATCTTGGTGAAGAAATCTGAAAAGAAAGATATAATTGCAGGAGTACTAAAGGTCCTAATAGAGGCAATTCCTCAGCTATTAGCCACAGTGGATCAATCAAATACGACGCCCTTGCAGACAGCTGCAGCTCAAGGGCATATTGAGGTTGTCAATTTTCTGTTAGAGAAAAACAGTAGCTTGGCCACCATAGCAAGAAACAATGGCAAAACTGCCCTGCATTCATCTGCAAGAAATGGCCATTTTGAGGTAGTTAAGGCCCTTCTAAGCAAAGAACCAGGGATTGCAATATGGAGTGACAAGAAGGGACAAACTGCCCTTCATATGGCTGTCAAGGGGAACAATACTAACGTCATCGACGAGCTTATTGCTTCGGATTTGTCTTTACTAACTGCCACCGACGGAAAGGGCAATACCGCGCTGCATATAGCTACACGAAAGGGTCGCCCTCAGGTATAACCTTCTTGCAATATTTATATAATACTTATCAGTTAATAAAGCTTGTAAGAATTGTCTAATTTCTCAGAGATCTATTCGGATTGTGATACATAAAAATGTGAGGGAAAAATGCGAAATTTGTCTCATTACTATATGGTTCTGGCAAAACTAATCTCTTTCATTTTAATTATTGCATTTTTCATCCTAGAATTAGTCGGAATTTAGCAAACTATGAATGTTTTAGATAGCATGGTCGACCAAAGATAATATGAACTTGACACGACAATTCATAAGGCAAATAACTACAAATTGGTGTAAAATACATTCCTCAATTGTCGATTGTTTTCATTTTGAGGTCTACATGTCATGTCATCATCTAAATTAGTCGTAGCACATAGAATTCCAACTAAATTAACTAGGACAAAAAAAAAACATGATAATTAAAATGAAATGGACTAGTTTTGCCATTTTCCAAAGAAAAAACGACTAGCTTCACCACACCTCTACAGTTACAGGACAAAATTTGCAATTTTCAATCTTTTGTCGAAAATAAGTTTATTAGAACTAGTTTTCAGCTAAAACTTCATTCGTATCAGATCTGGATCCTCTATTACGTTTAGTGTTACATCTCATATTTCATGACATTTAATATACGTGGCGTATGATGATTATTTTGAAATAGAAGATGTAACACCAGGTGTAATAGTATCAAAACTTGTTAGCTAACCACGATACCAAAACCTGCAGATTGTTCAAACTCTCCTGAAACACAAAGAGATCAACAAAGAAGCCATCAACAAGGCAGGTGAGACAGCCTTCGACACAGCAGAGCAAACAGGACACTCGAACATCGCCACATTCCTGCAAGAAAACGGAGTCAAGAGCGCCAAATCCCTCTCCACGCAGCCCCCAAGCTCCACCCGACAGCTCAAGCAAACCGTGAGCGACATCAAACACGAGGTCCACGACCAGCTCGAGCACACGCGCCAGACGCGCAGACGCGTCCGCGGCATAGCCAAGCGCCTCGACAAGATGCAGTCTGAGGGGCTCAACAACGCCATCACCTCCACCACGGTTGTCGCCGTCCTCATCGCCACCGTGGCGTTTGCCGCCATCTACACCCTTCCGGGCCAGTACGAGGACGACCCTCAGAACGTGCCACGTGGGGCCTCCCTCGGAGAGGCCAATATAGCTCCCACTGTCGAGTTCACGATATTCCTGATCTTCGACTCTCTTGCGCTGTTCATATCGTTGGCGGTCGTGGTCGTTCAGACGTCGGTGGTGGTGGTTGAGAGACGGGCCAAGACACAGTTAATGGCCGTTATAAACAAGCTGATGTGGCTGGCCTGTGCGTTCGTGTCCGTTGCGTTTCTTGCGTTGTGTTATATCGTTGTCGGGGACAAGGAGAGGTGGTTGGCCGTTGGAGTGACCGTTATTGGGTCGTTGATCATGGCGACGACGCTTGGGACGTTGTGTTATTGGGTGGTGATGCATCGGATCGAGGCCTCGAATCTGAGAAGTTTGAGGCGATCAGCGAGGAATAGTCGATCACAGTCGTGGTCGGTGTCGGTCGTCATGTCGGAATCTGACGTGGGGGAGGATGAGTTTAGGAAGCTTTATGCTGTTTGATTCTGGTCTGTGTATTAGGCTGGTGATAGCCCCCCTTGTGTAGTTAGTTTAGAAAGACATATATTGTTGTGAGATATAATATAATGAAGATCTGTGTAGTAATATAGTGTGAAGGAATATAGTGTGATGTTTTGTTTTTTTTTCCTTTTTTTTTTTAAACTACCTTCTTCGTGGCGGCAATTTTAGGCAATCGATGGTGGATTGAGGTGGTGGGCAGCGGCGGTGGACAGTAGTAGAGATGGAGAGGAAGAAGACGAGTAGTAAAAATTTTGACGTGGAATAGATATTGTTGAAGCATATTTGATGTCCAAGGATAAGGAAAAAAGTGGTGGTCAACAGAATTTGAAACGGGTGTATCATTTGGCTCCAAACTCAAATTTTCCATTATTATAACTTTCCAGGAACGGAACGGCGAGATGGGTAAAGTTGTTCCTCTTCTGGAAAGGTATTATAATGGAAAATCCGAGCCCTTAGTGAAAAGTTATGCCCGTTTCAAATTTTGGTGACGACCGCTCTTCTTTTTATTTTTGGACATCAAATATGCTTCAACAATTTGTTCAACATCAAATTTTCTTAGTGAAGGGCGAAAATTAATCGATTTTTCATGTTGAAAGACAACACTTAAGAAACAATATTAAGTCTAAGATTGTGGTCTTTAAGCGAATTGTGAATCAAGGACACTAATTGAAAGACAACATTTTTCTTTACGACAACGGTTTCTTTTGTTTGAGACAAATATTTTTTGTTAATAGTATGCTGTCTTTCTGGGTTTTTCTTGTAGTGATATCTCGAGCATGTGAAGTTATCTTAAAAACTCACAGTGATTGTCTCGAGCTTCACATGCTCAGTATGAGCCTAAGAAAATGATAGTGGAAAATAGTATACCTTTTTTTACTTAAAAAAGTTTACGATGATTAGTAAGTGCAGTGAACCAGCCATGGTTATTGATAAAGTACTGAGTGATATATTCCAATTATATTGAGTTTTCGCTTTCAACCATTTTCAAATTCATTGAATCATCAGATTAATTCCTCATAATAATTTAGTCTTTTCACTTAGGTAGTATTTCAGTACATTGCCACATCATTACATTCATAGGACAGTGCCATGCAAATATGCAATCACAATATGTGTGTATGAGAGAGAGAGAGAGAGAGAGGTCTACTTGATTGTATTATTATCTAATTGCAAAATATGAACAAGCTATAGTGGATAGTGGAATGGCAAAAGGTGTCTATATATTTATGGATAGAAATACATGTGCAACTGTTCTTCAAACATATTAAGCACAATGGAAAAAAGGAAAACCAATTCTCCAATCATTAATAGAAATCATGATCAAAATGATGATTGAGTTTATCAGCTTTGTGGGATTAGAGAATCATAAGAAATAGAGACAATATATCATGAAGCATGAGATCGTTTTAACAGATGGTAAATTAATTAAGTTCAAAAATCGAGCATAGTTTTGTTGCATTGAACGTAATCAAGAGTACTAAATAACATTGTTGTTTGTTTTGTGTTGTTAGACTAATGCTAAGATTCTCATCTTTGTATTGACAAAGAGAGAAGTTTTAATGTACATTTTCACTTTTTCTTGACACTCATGTGTGTTTTACACTTAGTTTACATGGAGTATAATGTTTATCAGTTATTTATATTCCCTCACAAAAATTCACACTAATAGCAGAAATATTGACTAGAGAATATTTGATTTATTGTATTCCGTAAATATCTCTTGTATTGTTGTATTGTGATACATTTTCCTTGTAACAGTGTTGTAACATCTTTTAAATAGTGGAAACCCAATCACACCGATTACGGTGAATCTCATATTCATTCTTTCATGGTATCAGCAGGGAACTCTGGTAAATCCTAAATCGCCGCCGCCCCCCTTCTCGATCACTCTTCCGCCTCTTTTGCTTCTCTGATCTTAGTCATGGCTTCTGAATCTGTTCCTCTCACCACCCTTATTCACATGGTCACCGTGAAACTTACTGCCAACAACTACTTGCTATGGAAAACCCAGGTTACTCATATGCTACGGTTTGATTCACTCTTCTCCATCATCGATGGTAGTGAAGCCGAACCACCAAAAACCATCACTATCGATGGTAATCAGTCCCCTAACGCTGAACACGCTGCCTGGGTTACGCGTCATGATCGCGCGATTGGGCTGATTCTTGCCTCTCTCACCGAAGAGTCCCTCTCTGAGGTGCTCGGTTTGTCTTCTGCTCGTGAAATCTGGGAAACCTTAGAACAAGTTTTCTGCCCATCTACTCAATCTCGTGCGCATCAACTGCGTGACGAGTTGCAATTTCTCAAACGTGGTTCTTCCACGATTCTGGAATTCAGCAGCAAATTCAACACTTTAGTTCAGCAGTTAAACGCGATTGGTGAGCGTGTTTCGGAAGCAGACAAAAGTCGCTGGTTTTTGCGAGGTCTCGGCTCTCAATTTCGTACATTTGTTGATGTCCAGCTTTCTTTGTCCACCACTCCAAATTTCCGTGACTTGGTATCTCGCGCTAGAGATCATGAGATTCGGAATAATCTCCTTGACTCGTCAGATACAAGTTCCTCTCCAGTGGCTTTTGTTGCAAATCGCAACAACAATCGCGGCGGAAATAATCGTGGTTCTGGATCGCAGCAGCATCGCGATCAGCAAAAAGTCCACCGTGATCAGCAGTCTCGCAGACAAAGCAACAGCAGGCACCAGACTAATAACTCCGGCTATGGCAATCGAGGACAGTCCGGGCGACAGTATACTCCGCGTTGTCAGCTTTGTTCCGGTAATCACCTTGCACCAGATTGTCCCAAGTACAAGCAGTTGCTCCAGCCCTCCGCCAATCTTGCCGATGCCTTTGCAGCTCAGTGCGCCGTCTCACCCGGCTCCCAGTCCGATTGGTTTGTGGATACTGGAGCATCTTCCCACATGACGGCTACTCCTGCAGGTCTCGAAAATTTGGAGCCTTATACTTGTAATTCTGTAGTCACCGTTGGTAACGGTGCTCGTCTTCCTATTACTAACATTGGCTCTTGTTCTCTTAATAAATTGTCACTACAAAATGTTTTAGTCGTTCCTCAACTAACCAAAAATTTGCTTTCCATCAGTCGCTTAACTAGAGATTCTTCTGTTCAAGTTATTTTTACTGATAATTGTTTTGCCGTTCAGAGTCGTCGGACAGGCGAAACACTCGCGCAGGGCCGCTGTAAAGACGGTCTCTACATCCTGGATAATGCAACTTCTGCTTTTGCTGCTTCTATTAGTTCAAATAATTTGAAATCATCTTATGAACTTTGGCATTCCCGTTTGGGACATGTATCTTTTTCTGTAATTCAGTTGCTTCACCAATTAGGTTGTTTCTCTGTTACGTCTTTATTGCCTAAACCGATTGTTTGCTCTTCTTGCCAACTTGCTAAAAGTAAGAAGTTGCCATTTGAATTGAATGAAAAACGCTCTCAGTCTGTTCTTGATCTTATTCACTGTGATCTCTGGGGACCTGCTCTTATTGAATCGGTTGATGGATTTAAATATTATGTGGTGTTTGTGGATGATTTTTCTCGGTTCTCATGGCTTTATCCCTTGTATGCTAAAAGTGAATTTTATGATATCTTGGTTTGTTTTCATACTCTTGTTCTAAATCAGTTTGGTAAAAATATTAAAGTTTTTCAAAGTGATGGTGGAACTGAATTCACAAACTCTAGAGTTCGTGCATTTTTTGATACTAAAGGGATATTTCATCACCTATCTTGCCCATATACGCAACAACAGAATGGACGTGCCGAGCGCAAGCACCGACATATCACTGAAACCGGGCTCTCTCTTCTTTTTCATGCTCACGTCCCCACTGTTTACTGGTTCCACGCTTTTGCTACTGCAGTTTTTCTCATTAATCGTCTTCCCACACCAGTTTTGCAAAATAAGTCTCCATTTGAACTCTTGTTTAATTATGTTCCTAATTATGGTGTGTTTAAGGTTTTTGGTTGCAGGGTTTATCCTTATATATGAAATTATGCTCCTCATAAGCTTGCTCCCAGAAGCCTTCCATGCATATTCTTAGGTTACAGCAGTCAGCACAAAGGGTTTCGATGTCTTGATCCATCTACCAACCGCGTGTACATAACTCGTCATGCTCAATTTGACGAGTTCACTTTCCCTTTTTCATCGTATAAATCGTCTACTTCTCCTACCAATCTTGATTTCACAATGTTTTTTGATACACAGGATTCTCACTCCACTAAGTCATTGCCTGCCTCATCGCCTGACTCATCGCCTTCCAGCAATTCAGTTTCGACTTCTCAGAAATCATGTCCGATGTGTGTCTCCTCACATGATCGGCCGCCTGACGATGCTCCTCCCAACGAGCCGCCGCCGGCAGCGGCCGAGCCACCTGCACCGGCCCTATCTCCACCGGACTCGCCTCCTCCTGCACACCCAGCAACACCGCTTGCTGCTCCTTCTCATCCTATGATTACCAGGGCAAAATCTGGCATTTTTAAGCCACGTTACTTCGTTGATATCGCTACCACTGCATTACTCTCTGCTTTGTCTGTTGCTGCAGAACCAAAGGGATTCAAGAGTGCTGCCAAATCTCCGCACTGGCTTGCTGCAATGCAAGAAGAGCTAGATGCCTTACGTATCAATGAAACTTGGGATCTTGTTCCTCTGCCACATGACGAGAATATAGTTGGTTCTAAATGGGTGTTTCGCACCAAATATCACTCTGATGGCACTATAGAACGCTATAAAGCTCGTCTGGTCGCTCAGGGCTTCACTCAAAACCCAGGATTCGATTTCACTCACACTTTTAGCCCCGTAGTCCCTGCCGCCACCGTCCGCGTTGTCCTTGCCCTTGCTATCCACAGAGGTTGGCTGTTGCATCAGTTGGATGTCAAGAATGTCTTTCTTAACGGCGTCCTTGCCAAACCCGTGTTTATGGCTCAACTTCCTGGATTTGTCGATGCCCGTCACCCTGACTATGTCTGTAAGCTAAAGAAAGCCCTATATGGGCTTCGTCAAGCTCCTCGTGCCTGGTTTGACAGATTTAGCTCATTTCTTTTTTCTCTTGGTTTTCTTCGTAGCCGCTCTGATACTTCTTTATTTTATTATCATGGCTCTACCTGCACCATTTTCCTTCTTTTATATGTTGATGACATTATTGTTACAGGTAGCAATACAGATTTCCTGCGCCGGTTTATCAATCGTGTGCACAAGGAGTTTGCTGTGAAGGATCTTGGTCGTCTCAATTACTTTCTCGGTCTTGAAGTATCTCACTCATCCTCCGGTGTATTCCTCAGTCAAACGAAGTATGCACATGATATCCTCAAACGTGTTGAACTTCTCGACTCTAAACCGGTTTCCACACCATTGGCTCCTGGCGATTCATTTGTCAGCACTGGTGATCGCTTCAAGGACCCAACACTGTTTCGCTCCCTGGTTGGCGCCCTACAGTACCTTACTGTTACACGGCCTGACATCTCTTTTGCCGTCAATCATATAAGCCAATTTTTGCAACAGCCAACTAATGATCATTTTCTGGCAGTTAAACGCATACTAAGGTATGTAAAAGGTACTTTGCATTTTGGGCTATCTTTCACTCGCTCGCCGAGTTTGGATATTGTGGCATATTCTGATGCTGATTGGGCTCGTTGTCTTGAGACACGCCGTTCGACCTACGGCTACTCTATATTTCTTGGTGGCAATTTAGTCTCTTGGAGTGCTAAAAAGCAGCCCACTGTTGCACGCTCAAGTTGTGAGTCCGAGTATCGTGCTCTGGCAAAAACTGCCGAAGAAGTCGTGTGGCTTACTCAGATGCTGAAAGAGTTGAGAGCCTTGCCCCACACACGACCCGTCCTCCTATGTGACAACAAAAGTGCTATTTTCTTGAGCCAAAATCCTATAGCTCGCAAGCGTGCTAAACACATTGACATCGATTGTCATTTCATTAGGGAGCTGGTCTCTAGTCGTCTTGTGGACACAAAACATGTGCCTTCCGATCTCCAACTTGCAGATATCTTCACAAAAAGCTTACCCCATTTACTCTATTCATTTCTACGATCCAAGCTTCGCGTTCAAGAAAATCCCACACTTCGCTTGCGGGGGGTAATAACAGAAATATTGACTAGAGAATATTTGATTTATTGTATTCCGTAAATATCTCTTGTATTGTTGTATTGTGATACATTTTCCTTGTAACAGTGTTGTAACATCTTTTAAATAGTGGAAACCCAATCACACCGATTACGGTGAATCTCATATTCATTCTTTCACACACCCCTATTTATGTGGATGATATATATAAAATAATATTGAATACTACACTCATGAAATATTGGGATGTCGAAAAGAATGCACCATATTTGAGAAAATCATCCCACAAGACATAAAAGTAGAAAAAACGAAAAGGGATTTTCTTAAATAGTTGAAATATATATAGACCTACATGTTAAACATCTAGTCATTTTTTAAAGCTGGATTTGTCACATGCTCTAAAGGCATAAAAGTTCAAAACTATTAGATCATATGTGGCCCCAAAGAATCATTGCATCTAACAAAACTCTAGACTTGGTAAGAATTTCTTAGTTATATAAGAATAATTCTAACTCTATGATTTGCACCTAAAAATTGCCACCAAAATAATAATAATAACTATACAAAATTTTATATCATGCAAACATATTTCAAAACACTCACTCAAAAGAGTGGTCATTATAGGAGTTACAATGCATGGAACATTTGTGTGAATAAAAATGGTGGATACGTTAGCCAAACAGGAATATGTAGATTGAAAAAAACATTTGAAGACGATCATTTTGATTTTGATTAAGTCCTCATAACTTCGATGATAACTGTTTTGATCTTAAAGAGAAATGCGACACGTGATGATGCATAATGTATATATACACAACCAATGTAGCACATTGATGAGAAGCCCTAGCTAATAGGTGAATGTGAAAGTTGTTTACTTTCAAGTATTTCTGACTTCTTTTCATATTCTGACTTCTTTTCATATGTGAAAAGCTTGGACTACTTTTTTTCTTTTTAGATGCACTTTTACTTTTTATCTTTTTTTATCTTAAAAGAAAGGATTTTGCATTTAGTACTCTCATCATGATTCAAGCAAATCCATAGCTTTATTTCCAGTTACTAAGGTACTGTAAACAAACAATGCCACATCTTTTCAAGTCTGAATAATTAGAACTAGAAATTATTCAAAAAACTTCACCAAATTCTATTGTATCGAATCCAACACGAAAAAAATCAAGAAACGTAGTTAAACGTGATAGGACGAGACTGATAGATGAATATAATATCACATAAGATTATATGTAGTTTAAATCATTTTTGATCCCGTAATTATAGTGTCTTCCGATTTTAATCTCATAATTATTATGATTTTTAATTTAATCCCACAGTTTAAGAATTTGTTCGATTTCAGTTCAATTTTGATGAAATTTCGGAAAATGTTACATGTCAAATTCTTATTGGTGGAATGCCAAAATTAAAATCCTAAGAAGAATTTGACACGTCACATTTTCCAACAAATTTCCAAAATTTCGAGCAAAATTAAATTGAAATCGAACATAATTGTGGTAATTATGAGATTAAGATTGAAAGAAATCATAATTAATTAGGACGAAAAATAATTTTAACCTGATAATCACAATATATCATCCAAAATTTCAATGATTTAATCATAAAAATTCTCAAGATTTGCCAACAAAGATTTGAACTTTAACATACGTTTTTTTCTGCCACACATCAGATTCTCTTCATCAAGCAGACAATGAACAAAATCCAAACTCCCTTGTCTGAAAACTCTGCATAGATTTCTTGCAATGAGCAATGGCTGCATCAATGGAGCCTTCAATCTCACTTGCATTGCTGCTTCTCCTCAGCAAGCTCATGTCGTTCGACTTCAACGATGACAACGAAGACGATGAATCAGACGAGGAAGAACTCGTCGGAGAAAGGCGTTTGAGGGCGCCGGAAAACGATTTCCGATGGGCATTTTCGTCATTTCCACTATCTCTGTCGATTTTCTTGATCATGGCTGCGATTTTCCGGCAGATTTTGGCGGATTCATCGGATTTGGTGAAGAGGGATTTGAGATAGGCTCTGGAGGTTCTGAGCTTGTGCTTGAGCTTCTTGGGCCATGGGTTGTTCTTGGGCTGGTGGGTGGTGATGAAAGTGGTGAGCTCGTTGGACCATTGGAAGAAGGTGTCGTCGGAGTTGAGGTCGCAGCTGGGGCGGCAGGATTCCGATGGGGAGATGTTGCAGGAGTCGAGTGGGGTGGTGGTGGTGTCGGTGCAGGGGGCGGTGGAGCAGGTGAGGAATGGGAGGGAGTAGAAGTGGTGGTCGTCGGCGGCGAGGAGGTGGCGGCGGCGGGGGAGGTGGTGGAGGGGGAGGAGCTTGCCGTTGAAGAAGAGGTCGTCGGCGGTGGTTTTAGTGGTGGAGGTGGAGAGCATTTGGAACTCGAATTCTCTGGGTTTTGAAGGTGGTGATGATCTTATTTCCATGTCTATGTAGTCTTCGTCTACACATGAATGTGATGCAAGATATGTGCCCATTGTGTGTGTGTGTGTGAGAGAGAGAGAGAGAGAGAGAGAATAGGTGAATAGCAGACTTTAATCTCTGTTATTCAGTGTGTGTGTGGAAACAGAAGACTAATAATCTTTGTTAAGTGTGTGTGTGTGGGAGGGAGAGAGGGAGAGGGAGAGGGAGAGGGGGGGAGAGAGAGAGAGAGGAATGGTTCCAAATGAGAAAAAGCAAGAATCCATTTGGGAAGAAAGATGTGTGAGGAATATTTCTTTTATTAGGAAAAATTGTTTTAATCCTCACATGAGATGGTTTATAATTTGACTCTCATTGTAATTACTAGGCCCTTATGATATTCTGGTTTTTGAGTTACTAATTTGAGTTTGAAACTCAAGATTAATTTAAAATATGAAGTTTTGAGATGTTTTTGAGTTACAATCAGTGGAAGTGTTAATTTGAATTTCAAACTCGAAACTAATTCAAGATTTTGAACTACGAGATGACTGATCTTAAAGTTCATGGAGTTTTGAGATGTTTTGAATTACAATTAATGGAATTATTAATTTTGAATTTGAAACTCGAGACTAATTCAAGATCTTGAGCGATGAGATGACTGATCCTAATGTTCATGGAGTTTTGAGATGTTTTTGAGTTACAATCCGTGGAAGTATTAATTTGAATTTGAAACTCGGAGATTAATTCAAAATATATTTGAATTTTAAGTGATGATATGACTAATCTTAAAGTTTATGGAGTTTCATGATGTTTGATATCAAAGTTGTGAAAGGTGAAAGGTCATGGAGAGGAAATTGATAGAAAACATATTTTGATATGAGTTAGTATAAGACATATTTTCTTAAACATAAATGATATTTTTATGTATTACTTCAAGTATTTTCTAAATTTTTGTAATGAAATACAACGAGTTGTCATGGAAACTTGAAGAATTAGGTAAAATTTACTCCAACAAATTAAATAAACTATTTCTTGAGTAGCTACAATAAAAATAAGTTTGTTATGGACTGCTCCCATATTATAATTGGTACACTTTCCTCTACATTTCACTATATCTATTCAAAAGAACAATTATGCACAATAATTATATCATAACATACAAATAAAAATTAAATCAATAATAAATAGAATGTCTAGGCTGCTCTTTAGCAATGTAGATATTTTTTTGAAAAAAAACAAAAATTAAAAAAATTCATATATATTAAATTTAAATTCTAACCACACATTTTGGAATTCAAATCATTACTCTAATAATCAAAAAAAATCTTAGTGGATCTACTGAGGCTTGTATTTTTTGTACATGTGTCCAAAAAACATCACTATTTTTAATCAGAAGTGAGGATTGAATAATGGTGGCATATACATCCCCTATTGCAACACCCACAACTTTCTCTACACCAACAAAAATAAATGAATGAATAAATATAAATAAAAAAGAAGATAAAGAAAATAAAATAAATTGGGAAACAGCCCATTCCTCAAAACCTGGTTTTTTGCACCCCTCAATACAAATTATTATATTTTTTGACAAGAAAAATGAAGTCTTTGTTGGGATCTCCTAGTTGATTTGGTCAAAACATGGGCATCTTGTCTTTTTTATAAAAAAATAAATAGATCTATGTTTTTTATTCAATATTTTTGATGTATATTATATGTGTTAAATAATATTATCACTAATATTGAATGCATATTGATAAAAATATTCTAATATTATATGAAGTATTATTTGAAATAAAGTAACAGCATATTTCTTTTCAAACAAATTGTATGTTGTTTTTTGGTTTTATTGCACGTAACAAGTCAAGGGTTCATCATTGTAATTGTTGTCTAAAATATTGTAAAATGAAATGTTAATGCATCCCAAGATAGAGACTTTCGTTTTCAAGATTTTGTAATTATGCTCACCTATTTTTGTCATTACAATTAGGGGTCTAACCCTAATAAAATAATTTGTTATTGTCAAAGTTTAATAATTGCATAATTATTGAATAATAATAGTCTGAAAGACATAATAATTATTGAATAATTATATTGATGTGATGCATAATTACAATTACACGTAATAGCTTTGTTCTTTTTCATTTTTGGCCCCGCTACATGACTGGATTCTTGTCTGCTTGAAAGGTCATTATAGTAATTTTATGCTTCACTAATTTGTTTGTTTTTTATATTATTTTCTATGATTTCCTTAACAAACTAGATTGCTTCTTTTTTTGTATTACTCTTTTGTCAAAAATAGCACATTGAAATCAAGTTAATTGGACAAGATGCACAAAAATTGCCAAGAATTTACTTTTATTAATAGCTTAATAATTTACAAAATAAGGTAAAATGTCTTCAATTACCATTAAACCAAATCGTTTTTACTTTTTTTACCATATAATATAAATTTGTTATTTTTCTCCCAATTTTGATAAATCGTCCAAAATAACCCTTGTATTTTTAATATTCATGATGGGAATAAGATAAGTCAACCAATTTATGTCTCATCAATGTATTTAAATTTGATTTAAATCTGAGGGTAAAAGTGTCATTTTTAATGGATTGTGGTAGGTTGCTATCTCTAGAAAATAATAAACTTTTGATAGAGTTTCATAATATATCGTGTCACTAACAAGTTAACGAGCAACACGTCGTGTCACTAATGCATCGAACAAGACAACCCTAAACAGATAATCTCAAACAAACAAAGAATGCAATAGCAAGAACTGCTTTATTCATCAATGAACTTTTATAAGCATCAGTTTCCATAAAGCATGATTTGGTTTACAAATACACAGAAATGAGTTTCTACACTTAATAGTGAGTGTAATAATACGTACTCTTCTTCAGCTAAGGGTGAAAATTTCGATGAATACGAGAATACTGGTTGCGAAAAAACTTGCCCAGCATCGTCTCGAGCCAGTAAAAGAGATTGCATTTGGGCCAACAGGGCTTCTACAAGTTATCAATGTCGGGCAACGGAACTTTCCAGTAATTCCACGAGTTATAATCTTCCTGCAAAGAAAAACGGGAAAGATGGAATGAGACGACGTAAATGGCAGTGTTCTAAATGGGCCCCGTTTTTTAGAACATTGGTAAAAGAAGACTAAACGATTCTTGAATGCTTTTTTTCACGTTAGTTTGACTTTCTCTTTACCTGCTCGACCAGTGATGTCGGTGGGAACATGTCGTTCACTAGTGTGTGCAGTGAAGTGTATGATTTCACGTCAATACGGTGATTAATGGCCACCTCACCCTGTAAGAGAATAAGGAAAATCTTGACATTTGAAAAGGTGAAAACTTTTGAGTTCTTGCTTTCTTTTTGTCTCAAAATATATGAAGAATGATTATTACCTTAGGGTTAATTATGAAGATTTTGCCCTTTGGAATCCCGATTTTACGGTAGCTGAGCTCATCAGTGTCTCTGTTTCCAAAACCGGCATAAAATGGATTGTAATCAGGGGGGAATAGAGCTTTGATATCCTGCAAATAGGCACACTTATGTCACGATGAAGATTCATAATACACGCAGAAAGAAAGCTTACAATAAATTATTAACATTTTACCTCTAAACAGGCGATTTTGAATTCGTGAGGAGCTCTTCTAATTACTGAAATCAATAAAACATTTCTGTCAGATAAAGTGAAGATGGATCGACTAAACAAAAGAAATTATTTGATAGTAATTTATAATCCAATAAAAGAGCAAAAAACCTAAGGAAATAAAAGCTGCTTTCTATGTATTTAGAGGTTTAATTTCTCTGAGGCTAAGCTTATGTTATTTATCAGGAGAAATCCTAAAAACTTTTTTCTTGCAACACTGTATAAACGATCCGTTGTTTGAAACAGCAACTCATCGTTTTGATATATAACAAGATGAGAATTAATCCATCATGGAAGAGGAAATCACCTTCTCGGTATAAGGATGGAAACAATCCATCAGGGGAAATAACAACTGGCCCGTTGGGTAAGCTTTTCCCATCCTGCAAACATTTTATACATTCTATAAAGAGTTCCATAATCACAATCAAGAAACTCGAGAACATAACAACATAATGTTGCATGGCTCAGATACCAAACAGTAGGCATGCAAAATTGCTCAATTAACCAAAGTATTTCAAAGTATATCAAAGACATTTTAATCATCAAAAGACAAATGACAAGTTCAATTAAGCATCTTGAAAAGCTAACAAAGCACCAGATCATAGTGCAGTATACCTGTTTGAGATTGAATAGAAAACTTTTGGTTAAGTATGCTTGAACAATCGCACGAGCACTCAGAAATAAGAGCTGGTACCCATTTTCCTGTAGCAGAAACCCAGAAACCATGACATGGAAATAATAAACAAGAGATTTAGATGAAACGAAAAAGGTAAATACATCTTGAAACATATAACATCCAGCTTCCATCATATAATACCACAGCTATTCCCAACTTGTTCCATTAATTGAACTATCAAATCAAATGAATTTAGGTTTGAAGCTCAGAACATATAGCATTAACCAAGTTTATTCTCTAGGCAACGACTGATGCCTGGCACCTACAGTGGCTAGGCTGCCACAAGAACCCAGACATGTTCACAAGTAACTTGATAATTTATGTTATACACGTGATAGTTACAAATTTGAATTTAGCATATGACCTAGTGATGTTCAAAATGCTTCGCCCGTGAATGCTAATGTGCACCTCAGTAGCAGGCTAGCAGCTCTGATAAGTTCCACTTGGCTAACATGAAACTGCATATTTAATTAAATGAACTTCACTCCATTTCTTCTTCTGAATGAGAATTTGTTGTCAATTGTTTCGGATTTCAGTTACAACATTAGGGCCCTCAAATGCTTATATGTGCCTTAGTAGTTGGACTTCACTCTATTATTTCTTAAGCGTGAATTTCGTAGTTGAGGTATAGACATTTTTGGCACTGGATCCAAATGAAACCTCATGACAACTAGTACAAAACTATTAAACTATTGAACACCTTCAAAATCAACACACGAAGATTTTTATCGACATTCATGTTTTCAACATATTGCGTTTTGGTAGTTCAGAGTTTCTGATCAAGTGTTCTCTCAAACAAACATCATAATACCCAAATCGTTTAGTTGTGTATGGATGTAAGACAATACTAATTCCATACAGCATGTAATGATGGCTTTAAGCGTAGAAAACAGAACAACTGAAGAAACTACCTTTATTGCAGAAAAAAGATGAGCAATCCCGGAATGTGTCCAGTCTTTTCCAACCAAAGGCATAAACTGACCAAGAACATCAGACCTAGTAACAAGCATGTAAGAGTGTGAGGTGACAATCAAAAATTGTTAAGATTGGTTATTTGTGCCTGTTTTTGCTTTATTATTTCTGATCTACCAAAAAAGCAAAATAGAAAAAAAGAAAAAAAACATAATAGCATTGAGCCAATTATAGTCAGAAATAAGAGTATTTTAGACAAACACACAATTTTAATTCACAACTTCCTGACATTAATGGCCTAGCTCTGTTCCCACTAGTTTCAGATTATGATAGTACTACTTTGGAATTTGTCTCCAAAGAAAAAGTTAAGAGTGAAAAAAAAAAAGAAAAAAAAATAACCTACTTGGTAATAGTCCCATCCACATCAGAAATTACTATTCGTGTATTCCACTTCCACAAGTATATATGAGCTTCAACCTGATTCAGAGAAGTGTAACTGAAATTGAGGGTACTCCAAGATAACCATCTAATCTAAACACAAACATCCATCAAGAAAGAGTTACCCACCTTTTGGGATCCAAGAACTCTGGTGGAAAAAATAAAAGTCACCATATTCTGTCCCTCTTGAAGATTCAAAGATGCTATTTGATCGCTAGTGGGTACATTGGTTCTTATAATTTGCTTGCGAGGTGACTCAATGAATGTACGTGCTCTGGGAGTCGCAACTGTCCGTTGGCTCTCTGAGATGGACTCAGATCCAACAAAGACGTCCTCACTTGATGTGTTGCTACCAGTATGTTCAAGTGTCTTGACCCTCCTAAATGGAATTGGCCAGAGCCTCCATCTGCGTGATGAAGTGGAGGCCATTCCTAACTCATCTTCCTTTTCTTCTGTTTTCTGTTGTTCCACAGGGATTGCATCTTGCAGCTCATCTGGTAGATCCATACCAAAAGCTGCCATACCAAGAATGATATGAGCAGCTTTATCCCATGGTAAGTATCTCCCCTGTAGTCTAACAATTAGGTCTTCATTCTTCACAATTGATGTGGCAGAACATTTAAATTCCTCCAATGATATGCGGTTCGTGTTAAAGACATCTTCTGCTGCACTTAAACCCATTCCAGCTTGAAGCAGTTTTCCACAGAGAGATAGTTCTGGCCCTGGTAATAAACAAAATGTGACACAAAGCAGTATTAGACTAAATCAAATAAGTAGTGGCTCTAATTTTGCTGTTATAGCCAAAGGACATTTCTTACTAGTTGATACATCAGAAACCATATGACCAATTGATGGAGCAGTATGAGGTTCTTCAACATGGTCCCTTATACTAACATCAGAAACGGGGGACTCCTCACAGCTGTTCCTTGTTATAAATGTTAGATTTACTTGCGCTTTTTCTGGTGATTCCTGATCACTGCTAACAAATTGAACAGGCATGCTATCAGAACCATCGTGATCCATATCGAAAGTATTTCTTTCGTGGGTTGCAGCTTCAACCTGTAACACTGGGAAAGTGACACTGCTTGGTTTTCCAGAATCAAGGGGAGACAATTCATCATCATTTCTTGATATTTCAAGATTCCCTTCTTCAGGTTCATCACTCATCAAAGGAGTCAGAGGAGACTGCTGGTTTGTATCATCATCATTTCTTGATATTTCAAGATTCCCTTCTTCAGGTTCATCACTCATCAAAGGAGTCAGAGGAGACTGCTGGTTTGTATCATCATCATTTCTTGATATTTCAAGATTCCCTTCTTCAGGCTCATCACTCATCAAAGGAGTCAGAGGAGACTGCTGGTTTGTATCATCAACAGCCTCAGGAATCTCCATCGAAGGACTCGTACTTTCCTGATCATCATTTGTTGACTGCGTGGACAATTCTGTGAGCTCCAAGCAACTTTTGAAAACATCACGCTTATTCAAACTTCTTGGTTGACTTTCAGGACTATTCTCTATGCAAAGCTCTTTGTCTTGATTAGCTGATTCTGAAGTTTCTTGCACATTACACGGATGTTCTTCATCACTACCACAAGTTTCTAAATCATGTGTACAAGACAGAGTCACCTTGTTTTTCTTGGAAATGTTTTCACTAGTAACTTCACGTGTGGGTGTTGAGGACTTGAGCTCAGTCAAATACTCAGAGGCCCATGAATCTTCACCTCTGTTAAACTCTCCAGTCCCTTCGCCCGGTCCAAGGTGAAACTGAGGTGTGCTTAGTTGCACATATTCAGCATTCGTCTCAGACGATGATATAGGCGCCGTTAGTATATGTCCATCAACACTCACCAAAACCACTTCAGAACTTTGTGAATCCAACGCATGATCCACGCTATCTACACTTTCATATCTGTTAGAACCATATTCAGAAAACTCAACTGAACCCTCGAAAGAAGATTGTTCATCTTGAAACTCATAGAATATCCGGTCAACATCAGACTCAACTCTCTCCAACCGGGGGTCCCTCCCAATAGTTGTACGTTCATCTCGCACCTCAACATCAACATGGTTAAAGTCAATACCCTCATCATCAAAGAAATCATTATCTTTTGAAGCACTGTCAAAGTTACTATAATCAGTGCTAATGTCATCCCTTCCACCATCAAAACTGTCTGATTCCTTAATACCCTCATTGTCACCCTTATCTGGATCAATTTCTCTAACAAAATAAGCTTCCCCAGAATTATCAAGATACATATGAAAATTAGCCTCGACCCCATTTACTTCTATCCGCACAACCTTCTCCGCCCCTTTGAGAACGCCTTGAAATTTGCCAAACCGTACATACCAAGGTGTACTTCTAAAGGTTCCATCATGCTGCTTAACAGCAATTATATCTACTGCCCCACCAAATGGATGAAATGGTGTGGCAACCGAGTACACGCCTTGAGTAATGAAGCTGCTAACTTTACCAACGACATTCATTTCTTTCACTTAAACAGTATTCAAAAGATAAAACCACTCAAAATAATAGGGCATATCCCATTATCCCCAATCCAATTCAACGCAAAAGCATCCCACCTAGAAAATCCCAGAAAGCAGAATTCTCAACCCTTTCAAGAATTTGCAACATCTGCATGCAATTAAATCAACATACTCAATAATGATCATGCAAATATTCTTTCCACCGAATCTTCTATAAGAATTAATATTTTACAGGAAATAAATAAATTTAATCATATTATAATGCTCCAAAATCCAGTCACAAAATCTCAACTTCAATCGTAATTGTGGGTCAACTAGAGCCCTAAAATCTGATTTCACATCAAACATTTATCTAAAAACACAAATAAATAAATAAAAGGATAATAATGAATGCAAGAAACAGAAACTGGAACCTATAATCTAAAAATCGCACTAAAAATTCAAGAAAAACAGATACATACTTACACATCCAAGGCGAATTTCCCAGAAATTAAATTCCTGCTCGAATAGTTGGTAGTTAAATTGCTATAAATTGACGGACCAAGAAATGAAGTAAAATCGCTTAATTTTCTCTCAGAGAAGATTCGAAGAATATAAAATCGAGAGTCGTTTTCTCTCTCCTCTCTCTCTCTCTAAAATGGTAGGTGATTGTGCAGAACTTCTCCTCTCTTGAATTTTCTTCCTTCCAATGTACAAAACTACAAATGTCATTAAAGAACGTTTATTTATATATATTATATTTATTATTTTTTTTATTTATATTCTTGAATTTGATTTAAGAGGTTTTTTTAAGCAATTTGTGAGGAATTTCTACATTCATATAAATAGTTAATGCTATAAATTTGAATAGACCAGATTATTTTCTGTCATTGCCCCTCATTTAATAAAGTATTGCTAAAGTGGCCCCACAATTTATTTTGTGATAAGTTTAAATATTTATAGGATTTGTATCCTAAAAGATCTAATTAAACTATTAAATTTTCTGAAAAATAGCTCATTTCAATAAACACAAAAACTCATGTGAGACGGTCTCACGGATAGTTTCATGAGATAGAGCCCCATCACCCACAAACAACATGTGAATTATAGGGTTTGAATGGTGGGGAATTGGGTTGTGGGTTGACCCGTCTCACATAATGCATTAAAACTTCGTGAAACGGTCTCACAAGAGATTTACTCTCCAATAAATATATCTATATTTTTACCCGTGTTTTACTTGAATAAACTCATTTTAACTCGATTTAATTGATACCAGTATGATTTTCGAAACTTGATAAAAACAATTTGCTCATTTGATTTGACTCACTTGTACTCCCAATTGCACTTGGTATGTGGATATGAACAATTGACTGAAAATTTATTTTCAGAATATGGTTGTTCATCTGTTATTATCAATTTATAAGTGGCATAATATCTTGAAAATAATAAAGAAAAATAAATTGATTCATTTGACAATTCTAGTGGATATTCATGAAAAAATATGTGTGTATATATATATATATATATATTTTGAAGGAATAATAAAATAAATCAAGCACAAAAAACGTGATCATGGTTGCTCGTCTGCTATAGCCGTGTGGCAGCTGGATTACCTTTGTGTTTATATTTTAGTAATATATATATTGACTATAAAATATTTGTCTGTAGTTTTACATAAAAATGTATGCATGATTATATTACGATATAATTTTGAATAGCATCCTGCATTAATAATTGGGATATTAAATTACTTTTTTTATCATAATAAAAATTATTTCTTTATTTCAAATATAAGAAAATAATAAATTTATTTTTGTTGATAGGATTAAGTAACATCTCTCATCATATCAATCAACAACAGTGTATATACACATGTGAAAGTAAAAATTATTTTAGAGTTTCATCTTGATTATGATAAAAAATAACAAAATTATATGTTGAAATAGAAAAATTAATTTTATTCGATGTTATGATTTAAAAGGCTATTATACCTATTATTTTTGTTTTAAAGGAAATATAGTTCACTATTATTGCAATTGTTGTCGTTAGTTGAACCACTAGAAGACCCAATTTTTTAACGTTAGTGAAATATTTAATTTTCAAATTATGATTAATATTTATGTCCTTTTCCAGTGGTTACGTTAAATGATCACTTTCCTTACATATGATATCTAGTGAAATTAAAAAGGAAAGTACAGATTTTGTCCAATGTATTAATTTTTTTTATTTACGTTAGCCTCGTGTAATTGAATCTCTTCATTTCTATTCCCTACATTTTTTTTTCTCCACTTCATTAATGTATAGTAGTGCAAAAGTTAAAATAAAATGAAGTTGCATGCAATAGAGAAGGGGTAAATGTTAGTAGAAACGGAAGTACAAATGATAAAAAGTTAGGAATTAAATTATACGTAGCAAATTTGTAATATTTGAAGTACAAATGCACAATAAGGAGCAAATACTAAAAAACATAAAAAAAAAAAAAAAACTAACTAAAACATAGAAATAAAATATGAGTTTTTATTTTTTCCATTGAAGAATGTGTTTCATCTCTTATTTTGATAGTATTCTTTAATATTCTTAATGCAAACAATAGATTATGATATTATGAATATATATAAATCTATTTTAATAATATTAAAATACAAGATTTAAGGAAAAAAAAAAAAAAAGGTTTGCCTATGTCACATTAAAATTGAAATCAAATATATATTAAAAAAAAAAAAAGGATTTGCCTACTTCATTAATATATATTATTTCAAAAATTCAGAACAATTTTTATATAATGTAAACTAATAAAAAATCAAATATTTGATAAAAGAATTAGCACGAATTATAAAATTATATATCATGATCCACAACGTCTACAGTGGAAGTGCAACACAACAATCGTCGGAAAATGGCACGCAACGTAGCCGATGAGAACTCCTTCACTCTATTGTCGACCACGCGCCACCATGGCCCCTTTCTCCGCCGCCGAATCCCTCCCTTCTCTTTTATTCCAGCGACGATTTTCTCTCTCATCTTCCCAAAACAGGTCATGGTTCTCTCATGTATGGTCTCCTCTCTTGAAAATTTATAGCTTCTGAGATATATTTGTCTGTAAGAAATTTTGCTTGCCACCCAACTCTGAGGCGGCGCTCCGCCATGAGCCACCGCCGACCTCATGAACTCCGCATCGGATTCCGGCCACTTGTATAAGTTGGCATAAGTGGCCCTCATCGGAATCCTAGTTTCATCTACACATTTCGAAATGGAGATTTTGCTCATTTTTCCTAATATTTCTGAAACTTGAAAAAATCTCACAAACAAAATTGTATGAAATTAAAGATTTTAAATTTTTTGAAAAAGAAGTTTGGAGAAGAGAGAATAGATTGAAAGGGAAAAAGGGGATATTGATCAATATTTATTACTATTTTCTTAGCATTTTGAGTAAATATTAGTATATACGTTTTGGGAACAATTTTAATTATAATTGTATTTTGGTCAAAATTGTATGTTCCCCTCTCACGATCATTTTTTTTTTTTTTCTCAAAATGTATTCAAATAAATCAAAAGATTGTATTTAATTAGCCGAATTTTGAAAGTACCAATTATTTAAAATCTTCGTTATATTGGGATATAAACCATCCATAAATAAAGATGCTATTGAATATAATGTTTTTATATTCATTCCAATTCAATTCATCCACTATTTTTTGACTATTTATTAAAATAGATTATATAACTAACTTTGAATATTCTTGTGAAGTACCATTAAATTAGATTCAATATATGGACTAGTGATTCAAATTGAAAATGAAAGATATCAATTCTATTCCATAGCATATAATTATGAGATTTTCTATTTCTATAGCATCTGAATTTACATTTATTTCCTTTGAAATATTGTCAAATCATTAAATTTACTCCCTAAATTTTATCGTTATTAAATTTAGAACTTAATTCAATTTATATGTTTTTTTTATTAAGGATAAGGGACTTTTCAACTTTGATTATATCTTATTTTTTAATAGTATTATATATTAATTATGTCTTATGGCAAAAACATGTATACCCAGGAACTAGGGTCTGTACTCTTAACCTGATCCACCCACCATCCATTATTTATTTATTTATTTACCCTAATTTCATACTCTTTCTTTTCATCTTCACGGCCCTCCATTTAATTGTCATGCTTTTATCTCAAATCTTATCTTTTCTTCGTATCTTTTTCAAAATATCTTGATAATTTCATTTATTATCTATTCTTATCTCCCGTGGTCGTGTTTTTCTCTCAATTCTTCTCATATTTTCTTCTTCTTCTCTATTTCATAGTATTTAGATGGTGTCATATATTAAATTGCGACTCTATGCTCTCGATTCGTTCGATTATGATTTTCTACATAATCATGAAATCATGATTTGCAGAAAAATTAATAAAAAAGATAATGAAATCGCGATTTGCAAAAAGTTTGACGAAGAAGATGAAATCACAAACTCTAATACCTTTTACTTATATGATCAATACCTTAAATTTTGATAAAACTACTAATACCTTTAAATAAAAGGATTAATACTTTAACATATTGTGTTGGTGGATGCACAATTTCTCGTAGCTGTGCAGTATTCTTTGGATAAATTATGAAATAACCCAATCACATGGTATACCTTATAAATAATGGGGGGATGATTGAAGATCTAATTTTCATTTTCTTTTATTTTCTAAAGTAAAGATCCACCATATTATTTATTTATGGTTTGCTTGAACTTATTTTCATGTTATTTCGTATTTCATTGATTAATGCATGTTATGTGTACATATAAAAATATCTTTATACATATGATTCCTTAATTGAATACAATATGATAAGAATTTATGTGAGAGATTTTTTTTTTTTTTACTGTTTTGTATGTAATATTACATCTTTCTTCTAGTCATTTGTTGAAGTACGAAAAAATGGTATGTACTCGTGTTTGTTAGGAATATTAAACAAAGTTTCACATAGATAATCATACGTTATATTATTATAGATAAGTATATCTATCAATATGAAGTATTCAAACCTAAAGTAGAAGCCCACAAACAAGACTTATTTAACATATGAGTTACAAACCCAGGCCCAAGTAGCGTTTCATTCGGCCCGACCCAGTATTACCGAATTAAACACAACTCAACGCCCCAACCTGACAAATACGACGTCGTAGAGCTGAATTGTTTTGGAAGAACCGAAGAAGAGAATTTTCTGAGAAGCCACCCGTTGGGTCAAACCCACATTCTGCCAGCATTTTAAGGCCTACAGCCCATTCTTTGAATTTTAGTACTCTTAGAAATGAATCAGTTTGAACCATCGGGCCTAATACACCCATTGGGCCGACTAATAATTACAAACTTTTGTCAGCCCAATAAGTATAATAAGGCCCATCTCACTTATATTGATCCAGATCGAAATTTCCAATTCTATGGAATCGCAAGTGAACAAGTTATAAACACACTTCAAATTCAGAAGCTTTGATTTGAAGCAGAAGAAATGGCGATGATCGAAGAAGAGCTGAACGATGTCGTTTCAGAGCCTGAAAGTGATTCTCACAGTAACGATATGGTGAGAGCGAAGCAATGGATGCTGAAGCCATCGAGGTAATGTTATAGCTCTCCACTCTGTTTTGGTTGGATGATGAAGAAGACTAGACTAAGAAGTGCTGAAACAAATTGTAATATTTTAATTGGTAAAATAGGTTCATTGATAGGGAATGTTGTGTTTGAACATAACTGTGCTTGATTGTAATGCTTCATACTCTGGATAATTTTTTCTAATGATTACTTAGTAATATTATCTTACCTTTGTTTTATATTATTTTCTGAGAAGTAGAAAGCCTCAGCCCAAGCTAATGATGCCAAAAATGAGGGGAATTCATCATTAACTAATTTAGATGATGTGGGATCAAGATATAAGATGTTGATAACTTTTGCTGAATTTGTATGAAACATGCAAGGGGAAAATGCATGTTACTTCTTTATTATGTACCTGTTAGTGTTATGTTAAAGTGTAAACTGTTTCTTAAATATGATATTTTTTTCAAGATTCCACTGTACCTGGAAAAGTCTTGAGCTTTGAGCGGTTTACAAATTGAAGATTTAGATATTATTGTCTTTGTTGAGTCCAGGTGAAAAAATTGAGTATGACCACCATGTTTAAATGTAACATTTATAAACAACTTATAATAATAACTCCATCTGGTTAATATGTTACTTGTTCTAAGATATTACAAAGTTATGCTTTCACCTAAGTCACACCAAGTTGAAAGTTTAGAGTATCTGTGAGTTGCCAATGAAATTAGTTAAAGTGCTCTGAATATTTAGTGAAAGACTGAGGAGGTTAAGTATGTTTTATCTTACCAATGATGAGTGAAGTCAGCTTATGCTTATGGGTCATGTGTTCACGTTTTGCTGGAAAATGAATCGTAAGTTACAATTTGATAAATTTTAGTAGCTCAGACAATTTGATAAAAAAAAAAAAAAAGTTGAGATTGGAAAATGAAAAAAACCAATAATTTAGGTTGTTTTTTGCATTTAACCCATTTTTATACGGTCGTAAGTATTTAGAAACCCTAAAACAATGAGATTATATGATGTTTTATATCTACGGTTTTAAATCCCCTTGTTTGTAGGGGATACTAGATGGACTCTTAAAACTTCTCAATTTTTTTTTAATCTAATAAAATTAATAACACATTTTAAAAACATTAACTAATTGATAAAATTATAATCCTAGAATTCTATATCTAATCTTTCACGGTTTATAAATTTACTATTCAATTATATCATAAAAATAATTTCACTACAATTCGTTATAAAATCATGATAATTATAATTCTATATCTAATCCACCATGGTATATAAGTTTACTATTCAATTGCACCATAAAAAGAATTTCACTACAATTCATTATAGAATCATGAGAACTACAATTTTAGTTTATCATTCGTTAATGGAGAGAGTATAAATCGGAGTGTTACACTCACCCTATAAATATTGGTTAAATATACTCATATTATCCAACTGCACTCAGAATATTATGATAACACTTGTTTTTAAAGTTGTATTTATTCTTTATATATTTGAAAATAGATTTTATATATTTAGATAATTAATATCCACCTGAAACCTAATCGTCTTAAATGTTACGCGCTCTGATGATATCTCCACCGTGCTACGCCGCCGTGCGCGCGGCGGCGAACAAAAGACCACCACCGTCGCAGCCGCCAAGAAACTCCCAACGCCAGAATCCAGCTTCAACCTCCGGCTTCGGCGGCAAGAAAAAAGATCCTGTGTGGCAGTGCATACAGAACTGCGGCGCGTGTTGCAAACTCGACAAGGGCCCCACCTTTCCTACTCCTGAAGAAGTTTTCGAGGATCCTGCTGATATCCAGGTCTATTTCCACAATCTTCTCGCTCAAATCTGTACTTTAAGGTTGCAACATTGAAATTTGGAGGATAATATTCCGAGAAACGTCGTGGTTTTAACTTAATAGTTTTTGAAATTCTGATATTTATCCTAATCTGTTAATTCACTCTGGTTTGAATTGTATGTTTTTATATGAAATTTAGGTGGAATTGAAATTGTGATTTTGCACATGGTAAAAGTAGGGTTTTGTGAGTTAAGGTAAATTTGGTAATTAAAACTTCTTATCTGTTAATTTTGTTTTACTCTATTTCGAATTTTGAAATAATGAATTGCAAATGAGTATGCATATATAGGTGGAAGAGAATGTTGATGGGTTATATGAAGTTTGAATATGTGCATAAATTTGTTTCAGCTGTACAAAAGCCTGGTTGGCCAAGATGGGTGGTGCATACACTATGATAAGAGCTCAAGAAAATGTTCCATTTATGCTGGTGAATGCATTGTTGTTTTTCAAGATTCTTAATTTTCTTTTACAAATGTTAGGCGTATTTGATTATCGAGGCTTGAAGATTTGGATTTTTGTCGATAGTTTGATTGGAAATCTTGGTAGAATACTAAAGGGCTGTGTTGAAGTTTCCAAGTTCATCCTTGAGCTTATATTTAATCGCATTCTAGTATGTTGAATTTGTTTCTCGGTTTTCAATTCAGAGCGTCCGTATTTTTGCCGAGTTGAGCCGGAGATTTTTGATACTTTATATGGGATTGAGCCGAAAAAATTCAACAAGGAAGCTTGCAGGTTCACAAATCTAACCCTTTTATCTTCTTTTGTTCTCAATTACTGATTTTAAGATGGTTCTTAAACAAAAATATCATTGTGATGAGTTTTTGTTCTTATAATTTTCACATGCCTCAACTTCAGTTGCTGCGTAGACACAATTAAAACTGTGTATGGAACACATTCTGAAGAGTTAGAAAAGTTCAACCATGCAATATGGAACACCAAATCAAAATGATCACTCGGGGTATTGTTTGAATTTATCCCTTACCAGACATCTTACTGCATCCTCTTTGAACTCAGTATTCCAGTTCTTTATATTTGGGCTTGCGATTTTTAAGAATGAAATGTCTTTTCTCACTCATTTGGAGCTTATTTGCCTTAAATCTTTGTACTGATCGATCCTTGTATGTGGTCTTTATTTCAGGAGGATTGGTTTTAAAGAGCAGGCGTTGATTACTTTCAAAGTAAACCATGAATTAGCAGATCATAGCATTTGATCGATTTTAATGTAACAAGTTAAGGAGACGTTGAAGATCTGAACGTGATGTGAAAACGACTATTGACACCCATTTTGTGCACAAACGTTGAGGGTTGATCTCATGATAACATCAATTTTTTTGTTGGTACTCTGATGAAGATTTAGAATTTATCGATCTTGTATAAATGAATAGGCCGAGTTTACTGTGTACTAGCGAACCATCACTGTGTATTATGAACGTTACCGTGAACGGAAGATTTTTGTCATGATATCTTTTGTATATAGGAACTGGAATGAGTTGGAGGGGATGATTTAATGTGAAAGAATAATCTAATTGATTTTTGCTCTTGACCAAGTGAACAGCATCAGCAGATTGCGTTTTATTGGTTATTTCTGGATTATATGTACCTTAAATGTTGAGTTTACACTACACTATACTATATATCCAACTATGATAGAAGGGTAAAATTATTCAATTTTGGATATTAAACACGAAACTATAAGAGTAGAATCATGAGAATCAGTAAACAAACATACAAGTGGAGAGTACTGATGAAATAAAATACGAGACAAAAATGCAAAACTCGTATTCTGAACTTCTCAAAAACCTCGTCGTTTAAAGTTCATCAGTGTTTTGTGTATGTTAACTGAGTATTCACACCTATGCTTTCTAGTCCTATAGAGATAGTTCCAAAGCAACTATAGCAATTGGAATGTACAAATGAAGAGTTAGCTGCAATCATTCAAATTGTATGACTAAGAGGGCCTATACCCAATTCATCATCGATATCATCAGCATCTTCGAAAAGTTGAAGGAACCGAGCCTGCTGTTGCTGCCTCTTTCTTTTCTGCCAGTACTTTAAACCGGCTACCAGGCCACCGATAAACAGGGCTGATGCGACACAAACGATCACGATAATTAATCCCCAATGCATCGTCTTACTTGAGTTGTCTTGGACATTAGCATTAGTGGAATTATGTGAAGCTGGAAAAAACAAGCACACAATCAACATATTGCTTGAATTAGTGTATGCTTCAAATAGGCATTTCTTGAATGCATATTTGATATACAAGAAAATAAAGACTCAGGGAAAGGAATAATCTTTTTATCGCTTTATTAATAGATCTGCCATGGGAAACTAGCAAAAATTGATCATCTGAAAGAAATCGATTCAGAAAGTCCTTTATAGCTGTATTTGATTCACCATAGACAAAAGTTAGCACATCTGGAACCAACCGATTTAGAAAATATCTAAATCAACTCCATTAGTTAATGTGTATGTGGAGACTTGCTAATTGTTGTAATCAACCTCATTTACACCATAAATTTTTTAGATGTTCTCATAGATTTAAGACATTCAACATTTTTCTTGATCAATGTCCATCAAGAAACAAAGGTGTTTAAGCTATAAAAATATTTACAATGACACTTGTGCAAATTGAGATGCCCTGGTGCAACAACTGAAAGATTGGTTAACACATCAGCAACAACACGTATAGGAATGAGCAAAAATGATGATGATAGAAAGATAAAATGGAGACTCACCCTCTACGAGAACAACACATTCTGGGCATAGAAATGTAGCATTGAATTCTCTCTCTTTGAAATGAATATATTTGCCATCAGACGTGAAATCAGATGCACAGAATTCCCACTCATCAAATTCATAGTCTGATTTGATAGCATCCTTTTCGTAAAAACCACAACGTTTGCACTTTATATCTCGAAGTTCCATTAGAGGCTGGAAAGAACAAAAGTAAAATAATTTAATGAGGGTATACACTTCATGTTTCATAGACTGAGAAAAATAATAATCATCCGCCTATCTGGAAAAAACCAATGATTGGACAACCACAAACCATTACATAAGTAAGTTATTACCCAAGTTCAAATACCAACTAGCACAATAAGCAAATAGCCATCAGTTTATCACCCCAATCAATAAGGAGAAACGGATGAACACCAGTGAGATGCAATTACATCTTCCAATGATAATTTCATATGCTCTCACAAAATAATAATTCTATGAATCTATAAAAGGGACAACAATCTGCTGGGGGAGATGGAATAAACAACCTTGAAGCAAAAATGTGTATCCTTTCAAGAAGGGAGACGGTCAAGCACCATGAAATTGCATGAAGGAAACAAGATGATTCTATTTAGCAGAAGCAACAAAATCATCAACAATAACAGGGAAAATGACAACATAACCAAACTGATAGCAATGAAAACTCTTGTAAAGGACGCACTACGAAAAGAAATACAACTGTCACAAAAAAAAATATTTAAGCATAACCAACTCTAGAGACTTCAATTTTCCTGAACAAATGCATAATCATATAAACAGAGAAACTGAGTCATCAATCATAGAAGTAATCCGTACATAATTTAAACCTAGACTTTCCCACTTAAACTAAATCCAAAACCCTTATAAGCTAAACCAGCACCAAATTTAAAATTCATAATCATAGACAACTTACCTGCCAAGATTCTTCACCTTTAAAGTTATATAGTACATGCTTTTCTTTGACATCTGGTAAAACTATCTTCTCCTCCCCTTTACAATGAAAGAACAATGTCGGTTTAGTTGGAATCCATTCGTGGGTTTTGAATATCTCAATCGAGTCGAGTGTAACAACTGCAGCTGATATCAACACTGCAAGCAGGGGATAAACCAAAGTAAAAAAATTACCATCAAATCAGCAGCATAACTTCAAAAGCATTAAGAACATCACAGATTCATCTTTCACTCTTACCGCAACAAAAGGGGGGAAAAACAGACCTTTCAAGACATCTTCACTCAACAAGGCAAACACGAATAATGTAGCAAGACAATGCAAAACTCGCACCAGTCTATGCCAACACTTGATTGACTAAACTCAAATCGTTCAGTATGATCATATAGCAGATTTTTTCTTTCAAACAACAGATAATGTTCTACAACAAGAATTGCCTCAAACCATATTCCCTAGTTTTTATTTCTATATTTTCCATTTCCACTATATTCTCAAGATTAAACTACATTCCCCATCAAAGCATTAGTCAACAATCATTTTAATACCCTAGTACAAAAATCCCAAAATTCACAATTCGATTTCCATCACCTAATAAAACACAATCCCCCGTCTTCTTCAAAAATTCGATCGGACAAAACCATCACAAAAAATCTGAACACATCAATTGATCAACTGAATCGGGAAAATTTTACCTGAAGAATAGCCGAGGAGAATCGTGCATGCAAAAAACAACAAAAATGGAACGCTCGGCGCCAAACGACGGCGAATCATCGTACAGATAGTTCTCACCGCCTTTATATTCCGATCAATCGATCAATCAAATGAAAATAACAATCAGTTCAACTATATCGATTTTAGGGCTTCTGGAAATTTTCCTCGTGAAAAGCTTTTGCGTGAATAAGATAACTGAGGAAGAAGAGAAACGAGCTCGCGCATAACGGTTGTGCGCGTCGCATACAATGTTGTACCTTCAATATGCCGGTTAAAAGTCAAATTCCCTTTTATATTTCTTAAAATATCTAAATATCTAAAAATATTTTTACGATTAAAACACAAATTCCCTTTTATATTTCTTAAAATATTTAAATTTATTTTAATCCATTATTGTTTATCTTGTACATTTTAAATCAAATTTAAATGAATTTAAAATCGTATTATACATTTACTAAAAAAAGTGGATTTGAACAGTTGCAGAGTAATGACATTTAGATTATTTTATCATATAATGACTAATGAGAAATTATAGTAAAACTTAAAAAGGCTATATGGTACTAACCTCTTTTTTAATGAGAAATTATCATTTAAATTGCACTTTTTTTTTCTTTTGTAATTTATCAGGCTTTATTTATGTCCCCTGTTTAATCGTTAAATCAATCATCCAACGTTTTTTAATAATCAATTAAAATTTTCTATACGGTACTACTAACAATTATAGAAATTTCAAATAAAAACAAACTTTAACTTTAAAAAAAAAAAAGACCCTTTTATGGGAACAAAATGCACTTATTTATTGAAGTTGAACTGGTGAAACAAGATGAAACATTACTTCAGATTTGCTAGAATACCAACACTATCATATTTTCTATTTCTACATTCATTTTTCCATCTATCTAATTAAAACTACCATTCATAGCAAATTTGTTTCATAAAAACAAGAAAGATTTCTCATCTTCACTCTAAAGAAAACACATGAGTTTCCAATTGGTAAGCCTTGGTGAAGAAGGAAGGCCAACTTAGATACGTCGACATGATGCTGCTAACGGTTGAAGCTCCAACGAGCATGTTCATGACGACGATCTGAAGTTGGATGGCCTCAAGGGGCGATGCTCCGCCCATTATGAGCCCCGTCATTGCACCCGGAAGTGAAATTAGCCCTACCGTCTTGGCATTGTCCAAAACTGGAGAAAGGGCTAAAATGAGTGCACGTTTTACTTGATGCATTGTTGCTTGGCGAGGAGTTGCTCCGAGAGCAAGTGCTGTCTCAACCTGTGGAGAGATGGGATTGGAAACTTGTTTGAATTTTATCGAGTTATAGAAAGAATCGGATGAGGTTAATAAGGGTAAAAATAGGACTATCTTACTTTTTTGTCTTCAAATTTAGACTTAAAACAAATCAAGTTATTCGATATTCGATTGGAGTTTTTCGCTATGACAATTAACCAAAAGAGCTTGAACATTAAGAATATACTTTACGAATGAAAACGTAATTTCTTTTGTCCATTATGTTCATCAATTAGGATTTCCGACTTTTGTCTAAATAAAATAGCTCAAACACGACTTCAGATACTCGATCATACAATTCAAACTAAGCTTAAACAACAACATCATCGCCTCAATGTCATCCCTACCCAAAAATGATAAATAAAAACTCATCTCCTATGAGTGAAAGCATCACTCTTTCCCACCTAAAACTCATAGAATCTAAAACACAAAATAGTGAAAAACAACTTAAGATTTGCATCAAAAGAGCCTTTCAATCCATCATTCAATTACCACGAGCCTGTCGCTCAAATGTATCCCACCTTATAAAGATGTAGATTATGATGACCCGTTTCGAACCAAATCATATAATTTTTCTAATCTTTATTGTTCCCCTCCCTTCCACTCCCCAAAAAAATCTATCCTTCAATTAGCTCATATATTCATCAAAGACCAACGTTCCCAAATTCATCTGAATCTTAATATCCTATAATGATCAAATCATCGAAAACCAACGTACCAAATTCATCTGGATCTTGATGTCGTCCCTGAGCCTTTTCATCGTAACACCAGTGACCGTCATCGCATTGCCTACCATCATCCCTGAAACCGGGATAATGTACCTCGGAGTGAAAGGAAAAACGCGTAAAATCACCAACAATAACATAGTAATCGCGGTTCCAACCAAAATCGACAATCCTGCAACATACTTCCCTCTCGGCACGTGCTTTGCCCGTTGCCCAGCCGTATACCCCGCCACACAAACCTATTCAATTACAAACAACAAACTTCTTTAAAAAAAAATTACAAAATCACTTAACAAATTTATTAAAGAAAACAAAGAATGTTTCAACTATGAACATGTCAACATGTATATTACAAGTTAGAGTTGAAAATTAAGACATTTTGATCCATCCTTTTCAATAATGCGTGTAAGATAATATGTTACACCAATTAATCCCCTCTTTAGTTCTAAAAATTGTTATTAACTTAATTTAGAAACACAATTTTGAGTATGAAAGAGTGAAAGGGAGAAATAAAGATAATTTTTTTTTGCGTGATTCAGGTTCGAATTCAGAAGATAATCATATAAAGAAAAACACAAAGGAAAAAAATATACCATAAAAAGATAAGCCATGAGAATCCAAATAGGATTATGTTGGTTGAAAATGAATTGCAGAACAAAGCCAATAATGGAGAGTTGAAGAAAAGCTCTGAAAATGGAGTAAGCCATCTCAGCCTCCAAGCCAAGCTTCTGAGAATACGACAGCGCCGCCGCCAGCGCCACCACCACCAGCGCCGCCGCCGGTTTTATCATACCCTTCAAGAATTCCGCCACCCATTGCCACTCCATCTCAAGGACAAATGTTTGTTAATGCAAGAAACTGAATCCTTATTTGACGTATATAAATAATTGCATAATTATTATTATTTATTAAAAAAAAAAAAAGGTGACATATTTAATGGGGTCTGACATGGAATTGTGCCAGGTGTGATCGTGAGTTTTACGTGCTTTTGCAGAAGAAACCTTCACCAAATGGAATTGAATTTTTGGGAGCAGCTAGTGGAGTTTTTATTTGATTATTTAGATTTTTATTCTAAATTTGTGTTTTTTTTTAGATTGTTTATTTAACCCTTTTTTTATTTAATGGTTTCATCATTTTGTGAACATGTTGAAAGAAGATATTGTGATGGTTGTTGAATAAAAGGTTTTATTCATATATGGTTTCATATATGTTTGTTGCGGTAATAAGCGAATAAAATGTAACTCTATTTGTTTAATATTCCAAATTAATATAAAATACTATTTAAAATAGGAAGATGCTTTTTTGTGAAATTTGATGAAAATAAATAAATGTGAAGATATGTACGCCACATACGAAATGGGTACACATTACAGTAGAAAATTCTTGGACTGATTCTATTGATATTTATTTGTCTTTTTGGGTATTTAGTGGTCTTGTGGGCTTCGCTTAGTCATCACTCATCAGAATCTTGAAATTCTTTTTTAATCGATTCATTTTATATAATGAAGTTTATTTTATTTTTATTAATATATATATACATAAACTTTCACAAAACAATAATTTTAGACTTCACCCAACTAAAAAAATAATTCAAAATAAAATTAATAATTTCAAATCAAAATCTATCCAAATACCATCGATAAATTTACATTTAGAAATTTCAAAATTTTCCATCCAAATTGAGTACACGTGCATTAGGGAAAAAACAAGAAAAGAATTGGATAAAAATAACGAATTAGATCATCTATTTCAATTTGATATTTCATCTTATATGTCTTATTTTTAATTCGCATGTTATGTAAATTAATGATGTCATCTTTACATTTAACGTATGATGGTTATTTTGAAATAATAAATGAAACACCAAATCAGATCAGCATCTTGTTTGCATAAATAAATAATAAAGATGAGTTGTCTTTTCGAAGATTTGCAAATTTCTATTATTGTGTGCAAGTGTATTGGTGGGTATATGACTCTTTTTTTGGTTATGAAATTAGGTTTAGAATGAGTGCAAGTGTATTGGTGGGTATATGACTCTTTTTTTGGTTATGAAATTAGGTTTAGAATGATTCCAATTCTTCCTTATATGTAGAAGGAAAAGGGTGTGTTTTATATATTTTATTTAACTCACTTATACAAACAAAAAAAACAGAGACCATATGCTTTATCTTTCAAACAAGAGAGAGAGAGAGAGTGATTGTGCTAGTTAACAGACAAGAATACTCAGATTAGCTCACATGCTATAAAAGTCTACTTTAGTTTAATTGTCTGTGTCATGTCTTTTCTTGTAGCAAAAGGTTGAATCCCCAACTCAAGGGCCCCCACCCCCAGTCCGACAGGGATTGGTGGAGGAGGTAAATCATGGTGACTCAGCGGCCCATTAGGTGGGAGGACCAGTGTCTGGTGCCCACAAGGAGCTATCTCCCAAATTGAGGAATAAAACTCCCACACTGCGGCTGCTAGGACTCGATCCTGCGTCCTTGTAGCAATCTGCCACCCGGGAACCGGCTAAGCTACGCCCATGCGGGCGTGTCATGTCTTTTTTGCATTTAGAAAACGATGCTTAAGTTTATATTTATTTATTGAATATTTCTTATTTCATAATTAATTCCTTATAATCCATCTCTGATTTGTGTGCATTTAGGAGAGAATCGTCAATATATATCTGTGTTTTTTGATAAAAATAATCTCTCCATTTTGATATCTCTTAATCAAAATAGTTTAAACAAAACAAAAAAAATTGGCGTGACACTATTTTTTTTTAATATTACTTTTTTTATTGAGACAGTTTTGTCAAACATCTTACTGGATGAAACATAATCTTACTAGAATATAGAAATCCACTAGCAAGTTAAATAGGCCCATATCTTTTTTTTGGACCATATTACTCTTGGGCCGAACTTTCTTCTAAGCCCAATTTGGATTTAACCTGGAATTAGTTAAACAGGCTCAATTGTTTTGGTCTGGGTCTAACTGAAATTTCCGATCCTTGAAACGACGACGCTTAATCTGTAAACCCCAATTCTAGCAAAAGTGCAAAACCCCAGTGCTCGAGCTAATTTCAGTGAATTTTCTCTCTCCGGATTAGCCGAAATCAGCAAGAATGAGCCAGTTGAGCCGAGCTGCGATGAAATGGGGCCGCCTAATCAGCACGGCTCAGCCGAATCGGCGGCTGCCGTCCAACGCTTTCATCTTTCCTAAGCTGTTCTCTGCCGAAGCAGCCGAGCCGAGCCGAGGCTCCTCCGATGATCAATTTCTTCGAACCCCTCCCTCTGGTTCTCGCCATTTTCTCATCATTATTATTCGTTTTTTATGTCACTATATTATACATTTGTTTTAATTCTGCATTTCAGTTTTTTGGGATTTAGGGTTTTGGGGTAATCCGTAACATGAGTTTATCGTTGATATGAGGGAAACGATTTGAATGTTCTGTTTTCTCTGTTTTACGTTTAATTCGAATCGATCAATTATTGAATCAAAAACTATACAATTAGTCGACGATTTATGAGTTATTTTTTTCTATTGTGTCCCAATTATATTTAATTGACATTATTGATGATGCTTTATCCTGTTCATAGAGAATAACTTATAGTGGAAGAAAAATATGAAAGTGGCTTGTGGGTAAATGAGGTTAAAAAGATGTTAATAAAGCTGCTTCTTGGTGTTTAACTGAGAAAGAATATTATAGTTTGTGGAATGTAAAGCTGGTTTATGACTAAACCGGAAAACTATTGGTTCGTTGCATGTAGTGGGGTCATATTTGGAGTAGTGATTTCAAATTAGTTGGTTTATTGTGGTCTTTAGATTGTGATTTTCTGGCCTATAGCATATGCAATTGTCTCGCATTGATCTCTTACGCTCTGTATTTTCAGATTCGGTTTATGGGAGGCTTAATAATATCACAAAACATACCACAAAGAGTGATGTAATTAATGTACTGGAAGGGAGCAACTTGAGTCCCGAGAATCTCAAAGTTGATTATAATCGAGCTTATCTTCCTATATCGATGTAAGATTCTCCTTCAGAATGCATTGTCTTGACACTATGGGAAAAATTTAGCTTTGCTCTGAAGAGATAGTGATCTGCTGAATATTTGTAGTTTCTTGGCACTTTGATCATAGATGGTAAAATTTCTTGACTATAGTTTTTATTATTTAAATGTCAAACTTTGCTGAACGGTTTGGTAAACTTTTCAGTTTAGTTTTTATCAAAATCATGCACCTCTCCCCCCAAAACGTAAAATAAATAAATAGCGAATGGAATCAAAGAAAGAAAATTTGCAAGGTTTGGTTGCTATTCTATTAACTGATTATTCCATCACCTAATGGATGTGATTCATTAGTAAGCATTATCTGTGCTTCATATAATAGTGTTATACCATTTGTCTGTCATTTGTAGGATGATTCAATTTCCATCCCTATCAGCTTACAATGCTGCTTTGAGGGCACTTAGTAGGAAGAATCGCTTGTATAATCTGCTGAGGGTACTTTCTTATATGCTGCTTCATTGTCATCTGCCTCTTTGATATTCCTTTAACTTTTTATTCATTTGCTAATTTGGCTCAGGCTGATAAAGCTGAGTGGGATACCATTGCTCCATATGATGCGAAAACGGTGAGGATGGCCCTGTATTTCATGAGTACTTTACATTTTCAAGTTTTATAACGGCACAATGCTTCATGTGCTTCTCATTCTTAAAACTTTTGAACAGTTAGTACTTAAAAGTTTCCGTTTAGTTTTAACCTGATAGATTCTTTAAATATTATACGACTCATTGGAAGTCATATATGTGTTTGATTTTTATCTGCCTATTTCAGATTGTACTGCAAGGAATCCCGCGCAATGCATTGATTGATGATGTTGAGCGCTTCCTAGCTGGTTGTCAGTATGATTCATCTTCACTCGAGATGTTTATGAGGTACTTAGATCTTATTCTTGCTCCCATCGAAAAAACTCACAGCCTATTAGCCGAAGATGGCTAATGCTCTCCCTTTTCATTTTATCCACTATAATTCTTTAATCCTTTTCTTTTGGGTTATGTATATGCTTGCATGAATGATGCAGGCAAACAAATCAAGGCCCAATTAGAATGGCACTTGTTCGCTTTCGTTCCCAAGCTATGGCGATGCACGCATACATTACCAAGAACAGAGGCTTTTGTCTCAATAATCAAATCACTGCACAAGTTCTTTATTAGTTCTTTTATTTTAATCTTTATGCCATAGTTGTGGTTTCCATTATCTTTAGTTGGCCACATGTTGAGATAATGCAGTTCTAGTGTTCAATGCAGCTAATATTTCAATGCATGAACTTTCTATTTAGAGCGATTTTGTTAAACACAACGATGCATTTCTTATTGCTACTACTTTTTGAAGCGTATAATGCTTGCTCTACATTCTTCTCTAAGATGATTAATCAAATCATCAGGACTTCTGTGCGTATGAATCATCAGCAGATGAATAAAATAGGGTTTGTATTTGGCATAATTGATATCATTCAAGGCTCTTGCTTTAACATTATAATGTATATTAGATGATACTTGTTTTGTTGGTATGCTTTACCTTTGAGAGATCCTTCACTGTGTTCTGTTCTATTTGTTGTTTAAAGTCATTTCACTGAAAATAAGTATGTATTTATTAATAGATATAATTATGCATATGAAATGATTGTACACTTGGATTTATACACTTGGATATAATTCAATAATTATACACTTGGATTTATCTTATTTTGTTTGTTCACATGCATGTAAGCGATGAAGTTTATTAATACACTGTAGTAATAATAACAACTATAACAATGTCACACAAATTGGGCACCTTTGCATACACTTGAATATATTTTCTGAATAATATTTTTTTGTTAAAATTAGTATTGTTCCTAAGGAAGAAATGAAGGATAAATGGAGATGAAACGTAAGAGAAGTCATGGGTTGTTATTTATTATTTCTTAAAAGAAAAAAATTTGTTCACAAAACGTTAGATGAATAAAACAAGCGATTCATTGTAATTAAAGTCAACGTTGTAACTGAGTCTTAAATACTCTTTAATGTGGATGTATATATGGACTATGTGTATATATTTTTAATGTAAAATTGTCCTACTGTAGAAATAGAAATATCATAACATATTTTGAATAAATTATATCTGTGTAGTCCTAAATTCTACTATCCTCGATATTTAATGTGTACAAAGAGTCTTCAAATCTAATATTCCTAGAGGATATCATTCATGAAAAGAGGCACAATAAATTCAAGAACCTTTTATTAAAGGCAAAACTTTATTCTTTATATTAAATTAAATAAATAAATATTCACATAAGATGCTGTTACTTGTTACATAATAATTAGTTAGTTCCTAACATATTTTTTTTAATCAATTATATTTCCAGGTTGGACTATTTACACCATGTTTGGTTATTAAATACACATGTCTCTTCTTTTTAGGAATTTGATCAATGTTCTTTATGAACTTCAAAACTTTAAAATGAATCTAAAAATGTATGAATAATAGAATCCATTTTACATTTTTTTTCTTTATTTTTTTTACAGGTATAACTGATGTAATAACAATGCTCATTTAGTTGGGAGGGGGTTGTCAGAGAAAAACATTTTAAGTGCAATAATTTTACCAATGTCAACTTTTGCAACGTTACAATTTCTTTGCCGGCCAACCACCACTTTCTTGATTTTGATCTGGTATCGTCCTGATCTAAGGTTAAATCTCAGATGCTTAATCACTCAAGAAAGTTAAAAACTTTTAGAGGGTTTTTACATTTCTGGTTTGAATAACCAAAATTCACGTTGACTAAGTTACTTTTTCTTGTCGGATTTTACAAGAATTAATAAGGTTTCTTTTTCTTGTCCAAAGAGGTTGCAACTCCTGTCTCTCTCTCTCTCTCTCTGGTTCTTGATTTATTAGTGTGATTTAGGGTGTTGATTAGTGATGGAAAATTCAAGATCAAATCAGCAAAGAAGAGGGAGTTTAACTCCTTCCTCTATGCCTCGAACTCTGTGGAGTAGTAGTGAAAGCCCCATCAAAGATTTACGATCAAATGATGATCATAAAGGCGTCAATGTCCAAGTTGTTCTACGTTGCAGGTCCTCTCTCTCTCTCTCTCTCTCCCCAGTAATGTGGCATGTATATTTATTTTCACATTAGCCCTCTTCAAGATTGATCATCTTTGCTTAAGTTTCTTGATATAGAAATGGTGTTGTTTTCATTGTTTGGGAATTGTAATTTGTATATAACATAGAGATGTTTATGATCACATTAGGCCTCTGAATGAGGATGAGATGAGGGCAAGAAAACCCCTCCTTATTACATGTGACGAAATCGAACAACGAGTGACTGCAACTCAGAACACAGGAAACAAGCAAATAAATAGAACATTTGTGTTTGACAAGGTTTGTTTTGTTCAATGATGCTACAAACATGACAATGCACCTATTCTGAACTCTAAATAATATTTCAAGAATTGATCTATTGTGTGTTTTGGTTGATTGCTTTACGCTGCTTTAGGTGTTCGGTCCATCATCAAAGCAGAAAGATTTGTACGATGATGTTGTCTCTCCGGTTATTAGTGAAGTTCTAGAAGGATACAATTGGACCATTTTTGCTTATGGCCAAACGGGAACTGGCAAAACTTATACAATGGAAGGTGAAGGAAGAAAACAGAAGGTTTCTTACTATTTTGTTCATTAATTCCCCTAAAACTTTGATATATTACATAGTGGATAATGACTTTAGGGTATGTTTGAATGGAGGGATTTGAGTAATGATTTGAAATTCAGAGCGATGAATCCATTGGTGGTATTTGGATTGATATGATTTGAAATCCATTCATTTCATATCTTGTATTTCAAATTCCTCTATCCAAACACAACCTTAGTTCGTTGTTACTCAAAATTGTTGTCCCTTTGTGTTATTCTGTTTCCATTTACATTGTAGAAAGGTGAACTTCATAGCGATGCTGGAGTTATTACAAGGGCTGTCCAGCAAATATTCCAAGTGTTGGAGAGCGAAAGAGCTGATTACAGCATGAAAGTGTCTTTTCTAGAGCTTTACAATGAAGAAATAACTGATCTTTTAGCCTCAGACATGGGGTTGAATTTTGATGAAAAGACGAAAAGGGCATTAGCTCTGATGGATGATGGAAAAGGCTCTGTATTCGTTAGAGGCTTAGACGAAGAAATCGTGTGCAGTGCAGATGAAATTTATGCAATTTTGGAAAAAGGGTCAGCTAGAAAACACACTGGGGAGACTCTTCTTAATAAACAAAGCAACCGTTCTCACTCGATTTTTACGGTCACGATTCAGATCAAGGAATCTAATTCAGATGGATCGGAGCTTATTCGATGTGGGAGACTGAATCTCGTTGATCTTGCTGGGTCGGAAAACATACTAAGATCTGGAGCAAGAGAGGTATAAAAACCGAAGAACTCAGCCTTCTTGTTTGATTCTTATGATGGGATATTTGAATTTTGAACATGTTTTTGTGATGGCAGGTAAGAGCAAGGGAAGCTGGTGAGATTAACAAGAGCTTGCTTACACTTGGTCGTGTTATCAATGCTTTGGCCGACAATTCATCGCATGTTCCATACAGGCATGTTTGTTTACTTATGTTGGAAGAGATTCTTGTCTGAAAATTGGATGTTGTGTTGAGTTAGTTTTTGAATTTCAGGGAGAGTAAGTTAACGAGGCTATTGAGGGATTCGTTGGGCGGTAAGACGAAAATGTGCATAATCGCGACTGTTTCTCCTTCGATTCTCTGTCAAGAAGAGACACTAAGTACTCTTGATTATGCTTTTCGCGCTAAAAGTATCAAGAATCGACCCGAGGTTGGTAGAATTCAAACTATTTTAGTGGATTGTGACATTTCTTGAATTTTTTGTTTGAGGTTAGTGTTTTATATGGCTTTTAGGTGAACCAAAAAGTGATGAAATCTACGCTGATTAAAGATCTGTACTCTCAGATAGACCGTCTCAAACAAGGTTCGATTTTCAGACAAACGATTCTCATGTTTCATTTTATGTGATGTGTGAGATTACTGAGTTATGCTTTCATTCTCTCACATCAGAACTGCATGTAACAAGGCAAGAAAGTGGTATTCTTGCAGGCCAAGTTAATCGAGATAGTGAAGACGAAACCAGGAAGGTGAATATAGCTGTCTTTTAAGAATTTGGTCTGAATTTTTTTGATGTTCTGATTATCACTTTCTCGTTTGATTCTTGTTCCGAGAAGCAACTGATGGAGCTACAAGAACTGTACATTTATCAGCAACAGTTAACTGTAGATTTAAAAGACGAACTTGAGAGCACTCAAGTAAGAATATAAGATCATAATTCCAAACTTTTTGATTCATAAATCTATTGATGTTTACTTATTATGTTTGAATTCAGAGAGAACTGATAAAGACTCGTCACTCGTTGTTGAATCTTGAAGACAAATATCGACAAGCAAAAGAAACGTGTAAAGATAAGGAGGCAACGATATTCAACCTCGTATCTTCTGGTATAATGATTCTTGCCTTATTTCTTAGTGTAATAATCTTGAAACGTCATATAAAGTTTCTGAAATTTTCATGTTGATGCAAAGGAAAAACACTAACGAAGAAAGCACTTGAACTTCGATCTGATCTTGAGGATGCTGCATCAGATGTATCAACCTTGTTCGCCAAAATTGGTTCGTGTTTCTTCATACAAATTCTTGACAAAAAAATCCCCTTTTTTTCTAAGTATTCTTGTGGAACAGAACACAAGAGCTATTTAGAAGACACGAACCGAGGGCATATCCGTAATTTCCATTCTCAGTTAGTTCAACAGCTCAACGAGCTGGATAAAGCTGTCTCGGCCTCAGCAACACATCAAGAACAGGGTTGGAAAGCAGTTCAAGAAAACACACGATCTTTTCTAACTTCAAAAGCATTGGTAATAATCAGCATCTATTGTCTGAATTTCTGATACGAAAATTGATTTCTTTTTCTGATATAATGGTAGGCGATGGATGAGGTGTCCAAACTGATCGAAAATCTGAAGGATTTGTACAAATCCGGTGTGGAACATTTGGATGGCTCGTTTGAAGAACTATGTCAAAACTCAAAATTAGCTTTCAGTAGATTGAGTTCTGAATTGTCAACTCATTCTTCGTGCATTATGGATGTGAGTATCATCGATTCTATAGTTAGTACTTAGTAGCCGTTGTTAATTTCTTATTTAACTTGTGTTGTTCTATTACACAGATTCTCAAGAAAAGTTCATTAGATTCTGATACCATGAACAATGGTCTGAAAACCAACTTGAGTGATCTTGGAACGAGAATCGATTCGTTCATAAAGCAGCAACAGGAGGTACAATGTCAACGTTTTCTTGATTCACGAGACATGATAATGTCGATAAATTGATTTGCGGTTTTCATCAGAATCATGTTGGGACCCACCAGACAACCAAGTCTATTTCAGATGGCCTTCTTAATTTCTTCAAAGTTTTGAGGATTTATATGTCCAAATTGGCTCTCATTGAAGAAGATTCTCATACTATCACCAACCAGAAGATGTCTGCGTTCAAGAACAAATTCGAGGTGGTTTATTTACGAGCATTAATCTTTACATCATGTACGATAATTTCGTATGAATTATTTGGTTTCTTTATGCAGGAATTTTCTCTTGATGAAGAAAGGCTTTTATTAGAACAAATGGCAAAACTGTTAGCAAATTCAACTTCCAGAAAGAACAAACTGGTAAATACTTCTTCGATTCGAAGATCAGTAATTTTTCGTATATTCTTTGCTTAAATGTTAAATACTTTGAAATTTCCATACATTTTGTTCTTTAGATTCAAGCAACAATAGATGACATACTAGACAGTGCCTGTAAGAAAACTGACGACCTTAAAGAGGAATTATCGAACATGGAAAACTCGACCTGTGATGCTGAGGAAAAATGGAGTAATTTCATCGAGAAATCGGAAAGCAAATACGTTGAAGATTCTGCTGCTATAGAAGCTGGAAAATGCAATCTTGAAGAGGGCCTTCAATGCTGGTATGTATGGCGAAATTAGATCACGTGATTATGTCTGTTTTTGATACGGTTTTTGGTTGAATATTTTACACTTGGTAAAAATGTAGCATGGCAAAGTGTACAGAGGTGACACAACAACAAAGAGTGTCTGAAGAATCCGTTTTGTTCATTCTTAAGAAGGGTATCAACTCTGTTGATTCCCTTATCGAGTAAGCTCAGCTCGTTTTCTGTCATTACTACTTTATCGAGGTCGTTGTTAATAGTTATATTATTGTATCTCGTTTCTAGGAATGAAGGCGACACCCGTGATGAAATCCACACTCGATTTTCGTCCGTTGCCTCGTTACTTCTTGAAGAAACAGATGATGCTATAAAGAACATCATGTTGACTATAGAAAGTGAGTCTTCAGATAACATTGTATTTTGCAGATAGGGGTGTAAACGAGTCGAGTCGAATACTGTCAAACTCGAGCTCAAACTTGATTACAATACTCGAGGCTCAGGCGAGCTTATTTTTTTTAAGTTCGAGCTTGATTTGGCAGATAACTCGATGAGCTTGACTCGACTCAATACCTAAATAATATATATAAAACAACTTAAATTCCTAAAAAATGTGCTTAAAATTGAAATTTCAATAAACTATCAAGGGAAAATAGTAAATTTAACATATTCTCGGTTTTACTCGATTACGCTTGTGAGCTTGTTGATCCGAGTATTAATGTGCTCGAACTCGAGATCGGAAACTACTAGAGCGGTTCTAGATTGAGCTCGACTCGATTATCTTCAAGTTGATTTTTTTTTTCTGAGTCTATCTCGAGTAGCTCACGAGCTGTATCATCTCATTTACATTTGCAGATCCACTGAGATTAGACCATGAAGCATCGGAAAAAACCAATCTCTTGACTGCTCGTTGTCTCGAGCATACGAAAGAAACAAGCAACACCCACTTGAAAAAAGTATCCGAGATTTCAAAAAGTGCAAGAAAATCCCTTCTTGATGATTACTTGGTAAGCTAACAAACAGGATCTCATTGTCTTTCTTGAAACCTCTCATATTACTACTAACAACATCCTAAATAAATCATGTTACTTTTCTTTTCACTAAACAGGTGGATGATTCTTCATGTTTAAGTCCAAGGAAGAAACACATCATCTTGCCAGGTAAAGAAGACATCGAAAGCCTCATCAGTTGCTCGTTTGGAGATTCAAACGGATCGTTCCAACGAGAAGTAGTTGCAGCTCAATCTGCTGTGGATGCTCAATGAATATCATGTGAAGAAACATAAACATTTACTTAGGTAGTGAGTTTAGCCTATAATGATGTAAGTGATCACATATTCATTCAAACAAGTAGGAACTCATAGTAGAAAGTTTGACACATTGTCATTTAAAGTGTGGAACCACATCTTATTGATCGACTGAAATAGAAATCATGATTGGCTAGAATGAGGTGCAGTGAGCACTTAACTATACAAAGATTTTCGTTTTCTTTTTACTAGCCATGAATATTGAATGTTGACATGATTTTTTAAAAAAATAAATAAATAACCAAAAGTCAAAATACAAATCGATCAAATCAAAAAGTCCATCAAACATTTTTTATAAACAATAGAAAAATGCAATTAATACTTGAATATGAAGTAATAAATTAATCCCAACAAACATGATCAATTTCTTTTGCAAGACATTTGTGGGGCGGAAAATCTATTATTCCCGCATATATATATATATATATATATATATATATATAATCATGGATATTTTAAGGTCGAATGAATGTTATTCTAACTAATTGTATTTGATAATATTAGAAATTTTAAACTAAAAATAACAGCATCCAAATTATTATAGCTTATAATATAGTTGATCTTTATTTTAAAATAATTGATTTATTTTTATATTTAAAATTTTATACATTTTTAAATTATTTCAAGATTTTTTAAATAAACTTCAACCTTGTAAATAATAGTTAGATTCTTTAAAACAATTACCAAATTTTTAAAAATTAAATTTAAGAATTTGTAAACGTTTTCCAGATTAATAATATCTTTCTTTTTATTTCAACTGTTTTTTTAAAAAACTAACCATTAATGTAATTTTATTTTTATAATCTTTTAAACATTAAGGGCTCGTTTTGTTTGGAGGTTGGGTTTGACCTATATTGTTTAAAAATGGGATTATTCATTGTTCATCGAAGATAAAAAATGTGCTATTTTAGGTGTTTGGTTTGTTGATTTAGGTTAGGTTTGAGTTAAATTTTGTATTTGGTTTAAATGGTTAGATATTTTGTAGATTGAGTTAGCTTATAAATTTTTGTTTGGTTTGTAGGTTAGATTGAAAACTATCAAATTAAAATTCTAAAATCTAAAACTCCATATTAGTTGTTATCTTTTTTTTTTTTTTTTCCAGAGTAATTGATGTTATCAAATCACATTGATATGTGAAAATTAAGATTAAAATTAAAGTGTAAAATTTTAAATTATTATTTTATTATCAACGTAATTGTTGTGATTGGTAGTTATGATATTTGACTAAATATTTAATTGAATACTTAATTTAATGCGACTATAATTTTTTGTGTATAAACCAACTTTATTTGTAATTAGATTAGATACATTTCAGCGAATGAAAAAACAAATTATTATGGGAAAATATAAAACAAATATTGATACATAACAAAACATTGTACATTGAAAAAAAAAGGTTTGAATGAAACTCTCAGAGCCATTATCCCGCCAATGGCAGCTCATCAACTACACTCTCTACGGCCATCTTATTCAGCGCTGCACCGATCGCCGCCTCTTCCGCCAGGCTAAGCAGCTCCACGCCCGCCTTATTCTCTCTTCCACCACCGCCGACAACTTCCTCGCCTCGAAACTCATCGCTTGTTATTCCAAAACTCACCAGCTATTGAATGCCCGCCATGTGTTCGACCAAATTCCCTGCAAGAATACCTTCGCCTATAACGCCCTTCTCATTGCTTACTCCGTTCACAACCGTCACTATGAAACGTTGAAGCTGTTCAGTTCGTGTTTGTCTGGAGGGGATGATTACTGGGATTTGGCGGATGTTAAGCCGGATAGCTTTACTTTGAGTTGTGTGCTGAAGGCGATGTCGGAGGTGGCGTTGGATGGGCCTGTATTGGCTGGGATGATTCGTTGTTATGTGGTTAAAGTTGGGCTTGATTTGAATGTTTTTGTAGGCAATGGGTTTGTGACCTACTATTCAAGGTGTGGTGATGTGGTGTCAGCAAGGGCTTTGTTTGATGAAATGCCTGAAAGGGACTTGGTGTCTTGGAATTCGATGATTTCGGGGTATTCACAAGGTGGGTTTTATGTGGAATGCAAGGATTTGTATAGAAGAATGTTGGATTTGGAAGGCCTGAGGCCTGATGGGGTTACTGCAATAAGTGTTATGCAAGCATGTGCACAGTCAAGTGATCTTGTTTTGGGGATGTCAGTGCATAAGTATGTGATTGATAATGGGATTGAAATGGATATTGCGCTTTGTAATTCCATTATTGCAGTTTATGCTAAATGTGGTAGCTTGGACTATGCTAGGGACCTCTTTGATGACATGAGTGAAAAGGATGAAATAACTTATAGTACAATCATATCTGGGTACATGGCTCATGGGTTTGTTGATGAAGCTATGAAGGTTTTTAGGGGTGTGAGGCACCCAGGATTGAGTTCTTGGAATGCTGTTATTTCGGGTAGAGTTCAGAACAATCGGCATGATGAAGTTTTAGACTTAGTTCATGAAATGCAATTTTGTGGTCTCAAGCCGAACAGTGTGACTCTTTCAAGTATTCTTCCAGCTATTCCATATGTCTCACATTTGAGAGGAGGTAAAGAAATTCATGCTTATGCAATCAAAAACAATTATGGTAGGAACATTTATATCATCACTGCACTGATAGATATGTATAGTAAACTTGGATTCCTAAGTGGGGCACGTAGGTTGTTTAATCTAACCAAGGATAGGAGCGTGGTAGTTTGGACGTCAATAATCTCAGCATATGCAGCTCATGGAGATGCTAACATGGCACTTAGTCTATATGAAAAGATGCTGAATAGCAACACAAAGCCAGATGCTGTGACATTTACTTCTGTATTGGCTGCCTGTGCCCATGCTGGGCTAGTTGATGAAGCTCGGGAAATATTTGATTTGTTGTTGCCAGTGTATGGAATTCACCCATTGGATAATCATTATGCTTGTATGGTTGCATGCCTGACCCGAGCAGGGAAGCTTTCAGAAGCAGTGGAATTTGTAAAGAAAATGCCTATTGAACCCAATGCACAGGTTTGGGGTGCACTTCTTAGTGGTGCTTCAGAGTTTGGTGATGTTGAACTTGCGAGGTTTGTCTGTGATCATTTATTTAAATTGGAGCCTGAAAATCCAACCAATTACATTGTTATGGCAAACCTTTATTCAAAAGCTGGTAGGTGGGAAGAAGCCGAGAGTGTCAGAGTGAGATTGACAAAGATGGGGTTTAAGAAAGTTGCTGGCAGTAGCCGAATAGAAACTTCTGGTGGATTGCAAAGTTTTAATGGTGGAGGTGCAATAAGTGAATGAACTGGCTACATCTTATGAATTGTGGATTGCCAAAGTTGATGGAACGAAAGGCATCTGAATTCTGATGATTGATGAAGAAAGTGATTATAATTTAGTGCCGGATTGACAGTAAAAATAATTCCAGTTCTTGGATGATTTGGAGCTTTGGCATTGACTGATCTACTCTTTTAAGCGTGATAAATTAACAGGACAAATTAGATTGATAATTAGTCTGTTGCCTTGGAACTCAGAGACCCATATAGACAGCTTGCCTCATTCATTTTGCGACGAATGATGGATCCATGAGGTATCTTGTCCATTCTCTATCATTTGTAATACATTCTTTAGTTCCAAGAATTCAATAATTCTGGAAGATTTAGCGTCAGTAAGTTTGTTAGTTGAAATTGTCAAGTTTCTTTTCCTGTTTTTGATCGTTGAATCCTCTGATTCAGGGATATAGCTCAAGCTTGTCAGTGGCATGCTTAATAAGCAATTTTTCTGTACACAATTCACCATTTTATCTTATTGAAACCTGCTTGTTCTTCACTTCTTCGTTTTCCCTTTTTTCTTTCAGGTGGAATTGGAGATTTTCACGAGAAGATTCAAGTTCAAGCAATTAGAGCTTTCCTTGTGAGAGAGATTACTCTTACCTCACACTTTCTCACGTAGGTCACTTTATTTCTCTTTCGTTTAGCTACTCGTTGTATGCTGATTGCATGTTTAATAACCTTGTTTATGGCCTCTCCAATGAAATGTCATTCACCTAGGATCTCATAGACGCGAATATATCTATCGTCTATAAACTTACATGATAGAGGTGAAAAAGGCTCTTGTTTTGCCTTCATTCATGGAACCATGATTCATATTGGTCCCACATTAGGCCTTTGCTTGAATCAATACTAATACCATCTTGTCTTCTCAATCTTATATAGTGATATCACCATTCAACTTTTGTGCATAGTCTTTCATGATGCATCTATAGATGTTGTGTTCATCATATCTACAACTAACACATTCCCACGATAAGTTTCATCACCTTAGGTACAACTCTTCACATTTTTCCAATTTCAAGAAATCAATGTCCGAAGTTGAATAGTAAGTGAAATGCACACACTAATATGAAAAAATGTATTTCATCAGGTGTAGCATTCTACAAAACCGGGAAAAATGCCAATCCCGTGTTAGATTAGAATGCCTTTCCCCAATGTGTAGGACCAAGAGATGCATTAAGTAGATATGTATGGGCCAAGTTGTTTTTTATTCTCTTTTTATTTGTTTCTTTTCACCATAGCAAACATAGAGAAATGAAAGTAGAGAAAGTGTCCACCATAGTTGAACTGGACATAAGCTTGTGGACAAGAGCCCAACATCTCCATACACTCTCTTCCATATTACTCCACCACCTCAACTCCCAATGTCTCTTCTCACTATTCTTAATCATACATCCCATGCTCAATAATGCAACTAGATGCATCTTTTATTTAATATTTGTTTATCTTAATGAGATATATGTACTCAATACATTGTGTATTTATCTTTTTGTAAAATGAGAATTCTTGATTTTATGTTTGGGTTTTCTGAAGGAAATCTTGAGAATAGTCTTTCTATTTTTGTATGATAGCCTAAAAAAATCCAAAATTTGCGATATTTTACTATTTTGGTCAATTTTTTAGAATTACGAATTTTGTCGTAATTTGAGTACAATTTTGGTGTCAAATAGGTCAAAATTTGCTCTACTGTATATAATTACACACATTGGCTTTATTATTATTATTATTATTATTATTTTGGTTATTAGCTCTATCTATGTTTGTGTATTGGAAATATTTATTTATCTAATATATTTATTAATATAGATTTGAAATTCATATTTAGTTTTTAAGAAAGAAAAAACACATGAAACGAAGTAATTATTAGTAACTCTTTTTGTAACTTTCTTGAATTTTATATTCCAAGGGGATTTTACTTGGTGTAATAAAATTTATTTGTTGGGGCTATAAAAGTGGGGCTCATGTTTGTTCACTTTTCTTTTTCTGTTATGAATTATAATATTAAGTGCTTTGGATCTGATGTTTGCTTTGGAGAACATTCCTCGTCTTAACATTTATTCTTCTTTTTATCTTTTGCTACTTTATTACTATTGCTGCCCACAATCACATTCACTTTCTCTTTTGCCAATTCTAAATTCTCAAATAGAGTATAAATCTTAGGAGATCATTTCTCGAATTTTGAAATTTAATTCAGTGAGAGGATTCAATTAATAATCCATATATGAATTTGAAAATTTGGTTTAGTTTGTGAGTATGTTTGGAAATGTCAACTATTAATTCTACTAATTTTCATAAAATTGGATCAATATATGATCACCTCAGTCAATTTTTACAACACACATTGGACTGAGTTGTGTTAATTTGGATTTGAAATTGACAAAATCGCAACAATGTTTTTTTAAGGGATTTGTAAAATCTTATAACTCTACAATAATTTTTTTTCCTTAATCTACTTTTCTACAATTTGCGATAAAAACACTTGATTTTTTAAAATAAAATAATACAATGTCATGTACTTTTTCTACAATTTTCAATATGATGTGATATTTTTTATTATAATTTTATCATATAAAATCCTAAAACAAATACAAGATTATCAAAATACATCCTTTTCAAAATCAGCAAATCTCAAATCTAAACTTATAAAATCCACACTTTAGTCCAACCATACCCATAATAATTTTAATATAAAGGATAAAATAATTGTAAACAATATTAATTCTCACTACATGTATACATTTCTTTATATCCATATATTGAGATAGGACAAGAAGATTGCAACAACAAAATCCTACTCTCTATAGTCAAACACCATCTTCTCTCCTAACACAAACTCATTACATATATGAAGACACAACACACTCAATCACCACATGGTTCTACTTCCACAATGGCTAACTCCACACAAACCACAATCATGGAGGCCCTCTCCTCTCTCTCCTCCTCCCACCTCTCTCTCCTCTCCCACTCCATCGCCACCGTACTCCGCCGCCACCTCCGCCGCCTCGTCGCCATCCTCTCCTCCCCCATCCTCTTCTCCCTCACTCTCCGCCACCTCCAATCCCTCTCCCTCCACCACAAGTCCCTCCTCATTGCCCACCACCTCCTCTCCAATCTCACCCTCCTCCACCACTTCCTCCGCCGCCCCTCCGCCGCCCCGCCGCCGCCGGAGAAGCTCCGGGACCTCGACGCCGCACTCCTCCTCCTCCTCCTCTGCGAGCTCCACCACCACGACCCCCGCTTCCTCGACACCCCGCAGCCGCGGTGGCGCATGGTGCTCTCCGACTACGCGTCCAAGTCCGTCTTGAGAATATCCAGCTTCGGTGGTTGCTCGAATGGGGAGGCTCTGATCCAGTTCGTTGAGTCGGTGAAGAGGTGTTGGAACTTGGTCAATGTGATGGGCTGCGGCGGCAGCGGAGAGAAGGAGGCGGCGGCGTCGGCGGCGGCGGTGGTGGCGCTGCCGTCGGTGGAGGTGGGTGGAGGGGAGGAGTGTGTGATATGTAAAGAGGAGATGAAGAAAGGGAGAGATGTGTGTGAATTGCCATGCAGCCATTTGTTTCATTGGATGTGTATTCTCCGGTGGCTGGAGAAGAGGAACACGTGTCCCTGCTGCCGGCGCTGCCTCCCCTCCGACGACGTCCGCCGTGAGATCGAGAGGCTGTTGGAGGAGATCGGTGGCGGTGGCCGCAGGTTGAGTCAAGAATGCTTGTAGGCCCTTTTTTTTTTAATTATTAGTTATTAATGTGTAATTTGAGAGTGTGGTAAAAATAATGATAGAATTAGTGTAGGGTGAAGAAATGATGAAAAGGGTAGAAATGTGGATGATGGTGGAGATGTTTTTAGTGAAGAAATGGTGAAAGGGGTAGAAATGTAATTACAATTACAATAAGGCTTTGGTGGACATGTTTTTAGTTTTTTGAGTGAGCGAATTATGAAAAGGGTAGAAATGGAGTTACAATTACATAAGGCCATCGTGGACATGTTTTTAGCTTTAGAGTGAACAAATGATGAAAAGGGTAAACTTGATATTTAATTACATATTGTATTTTGTTTTTTATAAACATAAAAACATTTCTTATATGTATATATTTTATTTATCATAATATAGTTGGATATATTTGTTTTTATTCAAAATGACGAGGGTCGATTTCATCTTGTTTTGTACAAATAAACACACATGATACCAATTGACCAACTTATGTGTGCTATAAATGACAATTCAACATGTTGGTTTTAAATGATTTTATCTAAAAAGTTAAGTATTATTCAAGGTTTAAAATATTTTCATATAAACTCTATCATCAAACGACCTGTTTAAATTGTATTATTTGTTATAGCTTGTATTTTATTTTATATGACATATACATTGATAATAAACCAGATTTTATTTTTAAATAAAAGAGCCAAATAAATACAAAGAATGGTTGAAAAGGAATGAATTATGGAACATCACTCATTGTTGATAACAACTATATTGTTGACTATTTGTGTGTGTGTGGTTTAGGTTGTGATGCCCAAAAACCTTGATGTTTGAGGTGATGACAACCACAACAATACGTTGCAATAATTTCCATCTCCCAACTTATTAAAATTTTATTTATGAAATAGATATTTTCTAACTATTTATTCCAATCAAACAAGTGTTTGGTGAAAGAAGAGTACTCTGAGAAACTCTATTTTCAATTTAATATTATATATTGTGTTGTATTATTGTATTTCATAGATAAGTAGGTCATAATTAGCCAAATCATAGAACAAGGGTTCTTTGTTCTGGTTTTTTTTTTTTCCTTTCATATTTTAATTTAAAAATTTGTGAATGATTTTTGTATTATTGATTTTTGTATTATTGATAGACTTGAAATGAAATATGAGATGAAATATTGTTTTGTGACATAAGATGAATTAGTATAAGGCATAATTTAGTGTATATAAACTCCCTACTCCACGTAATATCTATGAGTATGATTATTTTCTCCAAAATTATGTTGAAAAATTAAGCATAATATTTCATAGAAAAAAATAATATAACCACACATAATATCGAACCACTAATCAAAGGAAATGGACTAAATGAAATTGATCCAAGACCGTAAGCCCAAATAAAAGCCCATTGAGCCCAACAAGATAATGTCCATAATGTTTTCAGCCCATTTAGCCTACACCGATTTTTAATTAGCCTTCGAATTGGATTGTCTAAAGAGCAATTGGGCTATGGGCTAAGGTTTTCAATTTTTTTTTTTTTTTTTTTATCAATATTTCACTTGATCTAATATAGAGAGCAAAAATAATAAAAAATAAAAATATTATATTATTTAAAAAGATTGACCTTTTCAAAAAATACTTTATACTTTTCATGAAGATATCGTACAGACCAAAATCAATGAGTAAAAAAGATAGACTTAGAGTACAATGCAATCTAATAATTTGTTAATTAACTATAAGTCTTCAATAAAATATCTTAACATTCTTTTTTTTTTCTAATAAAAAGAAAACAAAATTATGATTACTACAAGGCCCAGTCACTGTATTGTTCAGAAAATGTTTTCAGACTTTGCTTTTGAGTGAAGATTAGTGCTCAAAAAATTATAACTCAAAAATCATGACAATTTTTCAACTGCAATTTCTTTTATTTCTACACGTGGTCAAACAATTATGGCCTACATGTTCTTCACCATTATGGCAATATATGTATTATTATTTCACTCTCATACCTCTTACAAATTACAGAGTTTTGATGGTATGTTACCTCATTCTACAACAAAATCAAATAAAATTAACCGTTCTATCATAATTGGGGTAGATAGTCTAAAATAACTCTTAAATTTATGTGTATGGCACAAAATTGTTGATTAATGTGATGAAAAATGATATTTATATCTTATCAACAAAGATAAAATTGTCATTTTTTTTATATTTATGGTAAAAATATATATATGCATATATTATTTGTTGTGGTAGAATGCAATTCACTATCTTAATTGTGGTAGAAAGGATACTGTCTCTAATTTTGATAATAGTTTTGATTATTTTCATAATTTCGATAATTTTAATTTACAATTTGAATTATTTCATATCCTCATATCTAACTTGATCAGAATTTACAGATTTGGACCAAACCGAACCAAATCGAAAGTTGAAATTAGGTTGGTCTACCATTTTCAAGTCCATTCTTGAGAAAAATCTTGAATATGAAGGTATTTTTAAATGGAATGAACTATAATTTTTTTATAAATATTATCTTTATTTAATTTTATCATTATTTAATAATGGATGTAAGTTAAATGTGAAGTTAACAACACGAGCAATGAGTGAAGGAAGAGGTGGGGCATAATGGGGCCACCGGCGATCATGTGACTATACTATATACCTAAGTCTCTGATCCTATCAGAATTTAGTGTCCTTTTCCTATTAAAATAAATTCCAAAAGGACTTCGATAAATTAAATTACATTAATATTATACTTCCATGTATAACATTATTCCATATTAAGAATTATCGAATAAATATAAATATAGTGGCAGATTCTCCCTTTGTCATACCTAAGTATTTCACTAAATAATAAAAGCCAGTAAATCAAATCAAATCAAAATGATTTTTGTAAATTGAAAATTAAATGGAAATCGATGGGTATACCCGAACTTGACAACTAACATGGTTTTAATACTAATTAAGTCGTGGCTAACTCATGTCACTTGGAATTGATTGTTATTGAAATTTAAAATTATGTGAATTAACATTGGACTAGAAGGTACAATGTGCTTTTAGCAAACTATATTTGGAAGACTTTCGTATTTACAGTTTTAAGGTAAAGTTTAGCAAGAAATAGACAACATAGGGAATCTTGAAATTTGATTAGGGAATTACAATAAATACAACTTTAAGATATAAATTAAATTTCTTTTAGATTGAATGAATGGAAGAAATATGACATAAATAACCTAAGAAAATAATTGTCTTTTCCTCTTCATGGTTTGTTCAAAAGTTGGAGAGTAATTGCCGCAATAAATGAACACAATTTCATATGCAATATCCACTATTAATATATAAATATATATTAAAATATTATGAATTGTGGACACTACATCATATATATCTCATTCAATATGTTAAAAAATACAAACATTCGCGTTAAAAATATATATAAATGAATTGGAATATCAATCAATATCAAATAATCTAATACTCCCCCAATTTCTTAATAACTGTTGTTTATAATTATTATTTCACAAAAATTAAGTAAACATCTAATATGTATAACAATGTGTATAAAATAACCATATCACATGACTTATAATGGATATTATATTAATGTATAATACTAAATAAAAATCTAATAAAAAGATGATATGAGTTAAATTGGAAAAAAAAAATCATTAACTCTTCTCGATAATAAAAGAAGATAAATATAAATTGAAAACAATTATTTTTAAGAACACAATTATTTGAAAATAGGGAGTTTGCCGATTTTGAATAATAAATTTACTCTCTTTATCACATGATTTTGACACGTATTGTCGTATTAACATTTAAAATCATAACTCTATTTTAATTAATTTATTTTTTTGAGTACTTTTTTTTTTTAAATCTTTTATAGAATTAAAAGACATTAATGATGGAGGTTGGGGGCAAAATCCAAAGGCGCTCTCAGCATCTGACACAGGCAAACTTAAATGATTTAAATTATTCTTTTGTTTTTTGTTTTTTTTTATTTAACAACGGCTGTGATCAAAAGGCAATATAATAATTGTAAAAGTAATTTTTTTAAAATTCCTATAATTTCCTGAATATTCTCTATATAGTGAGCATAAGAGGAGTCAAAGTAACAGGTGATTTCTTCAGCTTCAATGGAATTCTAAGAGAATTTTTCAAGAAGTCAATATGGGTGGAGAAGACAATGCAGATAGAAACAGAAGGCAAGTTTTTCATGGTATTTATGTCCTTTTTTTTGCTGGTTATGTCATTGTCTGTGGCTGTGAAATATGTCTGTAAATGGGGTTTTGCCTTTTTTTTCCCAGTGAGGGAAAAATGGAGAGAGAAAGTAGTGTGAGAACAGTGGATTGCTTGAGAGGAAGATTGCTTGCAGAAAGAGCTGCTTCAAGAAATGCCAAAGAGGAAGCTCAACATCTGGGAAACAAGGTTAGTGAGAGAGAGAGAGAGAGAGAGAGAGAGAGAGAGAGTTCAAATTACATTGTGGGATTTCATAAAGTTTTAGTCTTTTTAAACTGAGACTCTGAGAGTGGAAATCAGTGAGTGTCAAATTACATCGTGGGATTTCATAAAGTTTGAATCTTTTCAAACTGAGAATTATTTATTTATCTAATTATTTGTCTGTGTGTGAATATTACAGTTGATGGAATTAGAAAACCAGTTAAAAGAAGAGGCAAAATCCCAGAAAAGGGCAGAGAAAAAGCTGAAATCCCTAATGAAAAAGCTCGAATCCATGAACATTTCATACACCTCTGATGAATCAAGATCCGAGGACAAAACCGACATTTCATCTAATTCGTCCACAGCTTCTTCAACCATCAAAGAAAGCAATCAAGATCAAAGGATTGCAATGTCACAGAGAAATCATTCACAAAACTGCTTGTTTAATCTCAGTGATGATAGCTCTGCAGCTGAAGGGGATTCAATTTCTGCAGTTGAAGAAATTTTCGAGCAAAACATTGCTCGAAATGCCACTCTTGAGGGCTCTTTATCCTCATCAAGCGACGATCTTTTTCAAAAATCAAATTCGAAGATTGATCATCAAAGGTGAGCTAGCTAGACCTTATCCACCCTTCATTTGGATATAATCTCATATTCATGTATATATATGTATTGTATATGTAAAAATTGACGATAGATATTGCACATAATGTTAGAATCTTCTCGATTGTTGTTGAATTCGTAAAGATTGATCAATATAGGTGATCTAGGCCTTATCACGCAAACATATGATATTTGTAATGTTGGAATCTTATTGATTGTAGTTGAGTTCATAAGTAATATATTCATAGTACTCGTTTTTAGGCTTCTAATTGTGGTTGTTGATGCAAGAATTAATGCTTTAGTTAAGATTGTGCAATGTGGTTTTATTGCAGTGATATTTGCTATGATGATATTAGATCTTGTGGTGATGAGGGCATTAAGGAAGGAAATGATGGAGATTGCAAAAGTGAAGTGGATGACTCGATGGCTTTGGTTCTCGTTGATTCGCCAGAGAAAGATCGAGCAGTTGATCCGGAAGTTCTTGATGCTACGGTGAAAGAAGTGCTCGATGCACTAAGGTATGCAAAAGAGCAACTTCAGAGTTCAATGGAGAGGCAACGAACGAACATGATTAGAGTTGGTTAGATGGATCTGATTGTCGGATACTAATGCCGTTTTCATAGAGCTAAGTATACTTGGTTTTTGGATGACTTCTTGTATAGAGAGAAAGAGAGCTTGAACTGAATAAAAGGGAGCATGTATGAACTGATTTAGACTGTTAATCTAATATCATTCTTCTTTGCTTGTGCTTGATATTGGAGATTTATATCACTCTCTCATGTTGGTCAGTGTTCGAATCTTTTCCTTATCAAAAGGAAAAAGTGTGTCATTAAATAACGTTCATACAACCCTTGTAACGTTATAACATAATCGAGTCAAGTGAACTTTAAAAAACCCGAAATTTTGTAGACATTCCAGATTGTTCTAATATTGTTTGAGCTATACGAAGATGTTATTGGACCTTATGAGCCTTTTTGCGTACGTTACTTTGGATCGAACCATAGAACCGACAAAACTTGAGCTATTAGACTTTAGAGTAGATTTAGGGTCATGCCCAAAAGTCATGTCATGTGGTCCTATTTTCTCCTTGATTTCATCGATAAAAAGGGCACAACTTGAAAATGATGCAACAAAATGAGGCTCATGAAAAGAGTGTTCTCTGACTGCCACAAACAATCTGTGACTGTGAGACTCTCTGTCAATATCAGCTCTTTCCCTGTAAAGGTCAAAAACGACAAGGTTTCATGAAATGAATGTGATTCATTGATTGATTTTGTCTAAATTGAGCAAAAATACTCGGAAAAACAAAAAAGATTTTTAGTACTTCTACTTTTAGTTTTATCATTTCTTGAAAACTCTTATTTGACATTAAGAGTTAACATGACGTGTATTTAAGTGTCATGAAATACAGATGGAATGTCAAATGTATTAAATGAGTCTGAATTCAAAGAGTAGTTAGTAACGAGCATTATAAGCCACATTGCCTCCAATGTTAAGGCTAATATTATTGAACATTCACAGACTCATAGACCTACACTAATATAAATATAATTCAAATTGGCCAAATCAAATTCAGCGCATAAGTAAATAATCTTAACTCATCCACCAACTTTGCTCAAAAGAGGGGAAATTTAATTGCCTTTAGGATAAATTTACTAGTTTCAGAAATTAAATAAATTGCCAATCTTTCTTAAGAACCTGTCCTTCAACACTCTAACCATTGATGACACCAATATGAGTTGCCCAACTGCAAAAATAAAAAATTTCTTATTTCGAAATGAAAGTTTGATTCTGCATAGAATCAAATCTTTTCGTGTTATAATCGAGGAAAAAAAAAACGAGGGCCGTGAACTGCTAGTTGATCCAAGATTAAGTGCTATCTGTATTTGTAGATTCCTTACTCTGCTAATTTGTAGATTACGAATGCAAGGAAAAGAATGTAATGAAAGCAAAAGCAAATGCATTACATCCATACAAGGTACAAACAGAACATTCGAAACCAAACTATTTCCTAATCGCACAAGCATATAAACTTTACAAAATTCGATAAAATGTTGATACAAGTTTTCCATCTACCTTCTATCACCATATTGAAAAAAAGAAACAGAAATCTGCAGTACATTGCAAGCATCTCTGCCAAGACACATAGGCCGTTTCAGAGTGCTTATCAAGTCTAGCAGATTCACCTGGTAAGGCCAAAAACAATTGACAAACACCCTCCCCCTCTATGCCAATCTATTTCAAGAGATCAACCACATCAAAAAGACGAAAACTGCAATCACATAACATTTTCACTAGTAACACGAGCAAAGAAAATGAAATATCCAAAAGATTGAATATGCACAGCTTTGTTTTTGAGAACAGATGTAAGAAATACCTCAATGGTTCTGCTGGACATGAGTGCCATATAGATCATGCAAGTACAGACAAACTGCTTTGTATGGTCGAGCCATAAACCCCTTACCTTATTGTCCCTTACCTCTTCTGTTTCATACGACTAAGAGTGAAATTACAATTGAAAGATAATCTTATGCGTCTAATCAAAACTATAAAAAGACGTATAAAATAGATAGCATCATTTTAATTTCCTGCACTGCTCAATTATCCTTGCATGCTTATATACCACAATATGAGATGATAGTCCCATACACGAAGGCCATGTGTTTGACACTAATAAGCACATTTCAGAGACTCCAAAACTCTACAAAGAAAAAAGAAAAAAAAAAAAGGACAGAACACAACTGAAAATTAACATGAAGTCACAAAGCTATCAGAATAAAAAATTGGAAAAGAAGTTTCATGATAAGTACTTAAGCTCAACTACATCAGCATGAAGCAGATAAGTGAGGAATAGGAAAAAGAAGCGGCAATATCACACTAAGAACATCTAATACAAGACTCTGAAAGACAAAAATTTGATATGGTTGATGATAGATCACTTAAATATATTGGCATAGAGGAGGTTGTTAATTAGCCTAGGCCACACCAGGAATCCGAAAACTAACATAGCCCAAAGTTCAAAAAACCAAAATCCCTAGTACATCGTCCAGAAAAAGACATGTGCAAGGGCTGTGTTTATGGAGTCCAAGAGAGAAGACAGAGTAAAGGAAAACAAGGTGTTAGCTCTCCAGCTACAATCCTGTAGAACAAGTGCACATGACCATCAGGAACAGGAGTTAGTGGAAAACTAAAAACAAACAGGACTCAATGTGCTCTGAGGTGAATAGGTTTGAACGAGTTATTGACATATTCTGATGTCTTACTACTGACTGAATTTGAATATGAATGTTGCTTTAGGTTCCTCCACCAGCCTTGCCAGCAATAGCTGTATTCTGAAATATACAGAAAAAGCAGATTGGACAAGGAATTAGAAGAAAATTGACGGGAATAATTCTTATAAACACACATGTATAACTTACCACATCAATATCCCCTTCCGCATTTCCCTTTTTAACAGAATCCAGCTGAGAAAACCTACAGAATATTATCAAACTAACTTATCAGATTAAACACTAAAAACTACCTCTTTTTCATCCTCTGCCTGTGAGTAGATTATGATATATAGTATCACATTATTTATAACAAAAATGTGAAACTGATAATAACCTGATTGCCCTTGCTTTCTTTTTATCTTCCTCTGCTGAATCAGTCTTAGACAAAGACCCAAACCTAGCAAGTCTAGCCTTCTTCTTTGTTTCCTCTTCAGATGGATCAGATTGAACAATCCCAAACCTAAGGACCAAATAACACCAGTAAACAACTCATCCAAACAAATCATGTATTAGAAAGACATGTATAAACAGACAAACCTCTCTGCTCGAGCCTTCCTCTTCAGCTCCTCAGCCTCTGACGGCTTGGAGGAACCTAATCCTTTGGCAGCAGAACCAGTTGCAAACCTTCATTAGAAAGTCACCATTAGAAAAGTGAGAACCCACCAAACAAAGTAAGCTCACACGGATTATGCTACTCCAACATTAATCAAGCAAAACAAAAGACCTAACCGACATATGCCTCCTAAGAAAGGTAGCTCCAAATGAAACATAATGCAACTTTCAGATACCCATCAAATACATTCGACTTCATTGAATGCAATTCATGCTCTCTAATATTCTCTTAACTCAAATGCAACTGGAAGATTTTTTATTAGCAGAAACCTCATAACACTTGTTTGTGGCAGTAAGAAAATGGTGCAAATATCAATTGCGCCAGAGAATAAAGCAAATTAATCGCGAACCCTAATAGTAAAAGATTCTCTATTGAATAAGGACAAACAACAAAACAAAAGCCTGATCCCAAAGTCCCAAGCTTAATATATGAACAACTCGTGAAAAACCCTAAATACAAAAGTAAAATCAAATAAGAATACGGATACCTCTCGGCGCGAGAATTGCGCTTCTCCTCCTCGGACAGCTGCACAGGCATTCCAAAACGTTCAGCACGCTTCATCTTCTTTTGAATATCAGTAACAGCGCCGTTGTCGCTGGAACCGCTGTTTGTCTCCGCCGTCTCCACCGATTTACTCTTCGATTCGTCGCCGATTCCATCGGAAGATTCTTGAGCTAGAGTTGATACGGCGTCTTCGGTTTCCGGAGGTTCGGAATTGAGGTCTGAACGTTGTTTAGGGTTTTCTGATGCAGGTGCTATCGCCGTTGCCATCGTGCGCGTGAGAGTGTGAGAGAGAGAGAGAGAGGAGACTGGAGGAAAGGAATATATTTTTCTTCCACATATATCTTACAGTGTAGTCGCGTTTCTAGAAACACGATTACTATGTTTGGTTTATAATCGCCTCAGCGACTTTTGCAAACTTATAAACACGACACTCGTCTACGGATAGGTGGATCAGTATTCAAGAGCCCAAATCATGAGCCCTTTGGCCCAATAAAGAAAGATGTTTATTTTAGCAGAATAAATTAAAGGGTTAATATCTTGTCCCACCACAGATACAATAATCTGGAACAAAACTATCATTTCATATAAAAATTTTATAAAAATACCACTTTTTTATAAAACATCTTTTTCTACCGCAAATCAATCATTACTCATTTATTACTTTATACCAAATTCCAAGAATTTGTCCTTATGCATTAATTTCCAATCTAATTCACTTCTTCCACTCCAAATAGTGATTATATCCGGATAAAACGTAAACTGATTAAAATCAGGCCCAACGCTTCCGTAAAATTAATTAAACCCCTTAAAATTCATATCTTGCTTTGACCGCAACAGCACCGGGTAAGATGAGTCGCAACTCCACCAATTAGAAAATTATTGCCCCCATACCGTTTTACAAACAGCTCCTCACTGTTCAACTTCAATTCTCAGGGAAGATGATCTACAAGTTATCCAACTCCTTCAGCAACTGCCCAGCACAACCTTGGTTCGTTTCCTACACCAGGTGTATAAAATACTCCTTCTAAGGGATTTATTAACTCACACAGAACACATGTTGAAGCAAAAACCTCTTTTTTATTAAGAACTTAAACGAAATATTTATTACATCAGTAATCTCTTTTTGGGAGGAGAATACTTGTCTAGCCTCTCATAAGAGATGAGGCTTGCACTCGTACACACATAAACTAAGAACACTCAAAATATTACAAAGATTTTTCTTGTAAGAAAACTAAAGAGAATGGTCGATATCCCCAGCTTCCTTCTACCCTCGTTATATATAGGCATAAATTCGGACTTGAAGAGCGGATTCCAAATCTTGTTTGAACATCAGCTGGCCTACTCCATTAGTGCTCCCATGTGACAGTAGTTGAGGAGTCCCTTTCAGCTTGGTTGGTACTCTTCCTCTTAATGCCCCGTGACTCAGCCCATGTTAGGTCTATCAGGGAATTATTTACTTTTGACTCAGCCCATCATGTGATTTTGGTTGGAGAGTTACTTTCTCATGACCTATCTCATTTTATTTTGTCGGGGGGAATCTCTAAAAGTTTGGTTGTCATGGTCCCCGGGGATAATGTTTCTTTTGTGCTGGGCCCTTGTCCTTGTTAGACCCATATATCTGTCGGTCGGGTTTGGGTCGGAATCCTTTCCCAAACTCGGGCTTCTTTTGATCCGGGCATGCTTGACAGATCCGATCAATCCATCTTCCCACATGCGCCATGTTACAGAACTTCCGGTAAGTTTCTTTGCTTGCCGGAATCTTGCTTTCCCAGAGGGTTCTTCTTTTGGTTTCGAAAAGCTCTTCTGCAAATCTTGTTGTTGATCCAGTCATTGAATTCAGTAGGAAAGATCCATTCGCTGAATTTTGGAAAAACTTAAAAGGATATTTGACTTTGTCCATTTCTGTTAGACAAATCCAAAGTCCTCATGCTCGTCTTGTAGAAGCTTCATCTTCTGAAAATGCTCCTACCAGTATTGGAATTTCTTCCAGTGAAGCTGTCTTTATGTTCTTTAAGGCATTTCCCTCCGGCCTCCTTAGTTTGATAAAATGAAAAGCTTCATTAAAGCCTTTCTTGGCTGGTTCTGGAGCTATACTAATAAAGTATAACTCCAAAATATCGCCTCTGGATAAATGTGGGTTATTTGCCCAAGTCTCGTGGATTGCTTCCTCAATCCATTTCAGTAACTTCGAAATTTTTGGGAAACCCGGTGACGTAGTATGAATTGAAGCTAAAGCTCCAAAATTATACCACTCTTGAACTTCATTTGGATGACTTCTGTTTTTCATCCAAACTCTTGGGTATTTTCCAGAGATATCAACCACCGTTCTTTCTGAGTTGATTCCCTTTCTAGTTACCAACTTCTCTCATTGCCGTTGATAAACCTGCATAGGAGAAATTTTAATCTCGTTAGTTTGAACCTTATTTTGGTCGGTCTGTGGCCTAAGGTTCAACTCTCCATCTTTTACCCCAAAGGTGCTGAGTTGACTTGAAGACTCGGGTTGTGACACCGGAGCTTCAACATTCGTTACAGGTTGTACATCCTCAGGGAATGCATCACATGTAACACTCGTAGACATGGTATTTGAATCCATAGCCTTCGGGTTAGAGTCCCGATCTCTAATCGCTCCTTTTTGCATTGTGGGAGATACAACCTGGAGGATAAGCTTATGCAACGCTTGGAACAATTGTCCCTGAGCGTATTGGCATGCTCGTATTAGACCAGAAACATATCTCCGATCATCTCGTTGAAGTCGTCCAGCGACTTCGACATTGAGACATAATGTCCCAAATTCTCATTCTAGACTCTCCAGGTTTTTCCTGAGATGTCTAACTCGTTTAAGGACCTAGTCAGCAACCTGTCCTTCCATCTCGTGTTAAGAAATCTGCAAGAACATTTTCATGAGATTTCACAATGACAATATCATAATCATAATATTGGCATTCAACTTGCCATCTAAGTAATCTAGTCTTTTCTGGTTTAGATTCAATTTTATTTTTTAGAAAAGCCCTGACACTTGAATTATCAATTTTTAAGGTAAATTTTTAGCCAGTAAAAAGAGAGGCCATTTTTTGAAAGTCTTTCTGACTGCAAAGAATTCCTTCTCGTTGATATGCCATCGAATTACTTCTCCGTCTGTAAACAGACCGCTGCAATATTTACATGACACTTCTTCGTTTGGTGTGGTTTTCATAAGAACTGTTGTCCATCAATAATCACTGACATTTGTGTAGAGAACCAGTTCATCCTCGTTCTGAGGTATAGCAAGTTTCAGAAGCTTGCTACAGACTTCCTTAAGCTGCTTAATTCTTTCTCGATGTTCATCTCCCAATTTGAAAACATCTTTCTTGAGTAATGGGCTGAACACTTTCCTAAGAAATGCTAGATTGTTGATGAACATTCCAGCAAAATTAACAACTCCTAGAAAACTCTGAAGTTGTTTCTTGTCTGTGAGATCATCTGAAAATCCTTGTATCTTTTCTACAATATGACTTTATAAAATGATTCCAGATTCATCTATTTTAATTCCGAGAAATTCAATCTGTCTTATAGCAATAACTGCATTCTTTTCAGAAAGCACTAATCCTTCTTTATGGCAAACATCTGAGAAAATCTTCAAATGTTTGAGATGCTCCTTCATATTCTTTGATGCGATGAGAATGTCATCGATGTATACGAACATGAAGCTGAAATAATCTTTGAACAGATTATCCATCTTTCTTTGATATATCTGGGTGCATTTGTCAATCCCATAGGCATCACGTTCCAGATATAGTGTTCTTGTGGTGTGGAGAAAACTGTGAACTTCTTACTTTCTTCATCCATTTTGATCTGGTAAAATCCAGACTTGCAATCGAACTTTGAGAATATCTTGACACCTTTGATACAGTTAACCAAGTGTTCTCTACTCGGGATATAATATCCATCAAACTCCAGAATATTATTAATTCCTTTGTAATTAATAACAAGTCTAGGTTTACCTTTTTTGATTTCTCCATGATTCTTCACAAGGAATCCCGGGCTGCTATATGGAGAAACTCCTGGTGAGATCAACTTAAGGTCCAGATGTTCCTTAAGTATCTTCTGCATATCCTCACGATCATTTTGATTCATAAGGATTGGTTTGAGTCTCACGAACTCGTGTTCCTTTCCAGGTTTAACCTTTAAGGATGCTTTGAGCTCGTTCTTGTCCCACCATGCTAAAGGATCTTCATTGTAATTCCTTTGGATCCTTTTCTTGAAATCCTCGAGTGATATTTGTTCTTCAATGGTAACATCACTCTGTGAATTCTTCAATATGGCTTTTCGCAATTCTGCAATAACCTCTGGAGGAACTCGTTCTTCTCCTTGTATTCTGAATGAATACATGGTATTATCCCATCTCTTGGTATCTTTCTATTTTGAGCCAATTTGTCGAAAGGATAATAAGGCATCACCAAATCTTCTTTTATCCACCATTTTTGGATGTCGAAGTTTGGCTTTATCACCATGCTTGCTGCGAAAAGGAAATGACATTTTTCGGTAAAATGCTTCCCGCAGTCTCTGGACAACAATCTTATGATCACATAACATTGTGAAAATAAGCCTTATTGTCTCATTTTCCTGTGTAAATCGCTTGAATATTTGTAGGAAATTGTTTCCTAGCAAAACATCTGCTCATGTATCATGGAAATAGATTGGTGGCGTCTTTACTTTATTCCATGGAGTATCTCCGGCGCCTCCGATCATAATTTCCGCTTGTTTGATTCCTCGATTGAGAATAAGAATCCTCTTAGAGAAATCTCGTCCTGCAATGACTGGTAGATCTTCTCCCATTTCTTTAGGAAAAACCTCCTGCTTTGCAATACAAATCCCCGCTCCTGAATCCATATAGACTGCAAAATACTCAGTCTTGTACTCAGCATATATCATCCATATAGAGATGTGTATGGAGAATGGACTAGTGGTCATCTGATTCTATATCTTTTATTAACCATTGTAAACTCCATTCCATCTTGTAATCTTTCCCAAGGCTTATGATCCTCGAGAAAATCGATACCCAGTACTAATCGTTCTAGGAGTTTTCCTGCTATTCCTGTGATAGTCACTTTAATTTCACCCATTTTTAGGTTTCCTTGAAATCTTCCGATTATCGGTTGTTGGAGATAATATAGAACATCACAAGGAAAAATATTATCCTTCTGGTTGATGTCGAATATTATTTCAACTTCTCTCCATCCTTCAAAACATTTCAGCTCTCCTTGTGTTTTTAACACACCTGAGATTCGTTGAACTGTACTATGTCTTCTTTCTTCCCAACGACTGCTGCTAGTCAGTTTGTCTTGTTAGAAAGACATCTTCTTTGTCTCCATTCTAAGGCTTTGACTCCTATTGAAAACAGGTTGATCTTGAATTTTCATATTGATTTCTTTTATAGTTGGAGAATCAATAATCTCTGGTAGAACCACCCTGGCGAAATCCTCAAAGATTCTTGGGACTTCGATAAATTCATTTCTCAAGAATACATCTGAATGATGTATATTCGAGAGAGCATAGGAAATCTTGTAGATGATCGAATAAGGTCTATTCCCTTCTTTCATCAAATCATCTCTTTTGAAATCTTGATGAAGGGTTAAGACTCTATTAAAGTCTCGATCTCCCAAATTGTATGCAATACCAGGATAGACATTGAATGTCAATTTCCCTGCATACAAGTTTTCTGTGACCGCTCCAAGACATGAATCCTTGAGATTGGAGATTCATTTGTCAAATATGGCAAGATTGAGTGACGAATCAATTCCTTCCTTGAAGGTTGCTTTAATAACAACTCTGATGGCTCCAATGTGAATCCATGAGAGTGTATTTGCAACATCTCTTTTCACTTTGCCTTTGATATCCCGAACTTCTTGGTAAGGGATCAGCTGCATCTCGATCAGGTTACTGGTGAATTCCATCGAGATGACAAATTCTCCAGTAGTAACCGTATGGATAATTTGGTGTCTTCTATTATGAAACCCAAACTTATCCAAAGTCTTTTCCATAGCTCCGATGGTAAAACCATCATAAATCTGAAGCTTTGGATCTTTTTTCATAATCCTCATTAGAGTTTTATGAGAGACTGTTGTGTGTGAGAGGAATCCCGACATATCCTCTTTTGTAATTTGAAGAATTTCTTCTTCACTCCGATTCTGATGTGGATTCACTTCCATTATCCGAATAGATTTCTTTTTCATAGATGCTTTCATCTGAGGGTATATCCTCAAATTGATACACCTGTATAAGATCTTGGTAATAGACGACTTCTTCGAATTCTGGTGTTGCTTCGAACTGTCTAAGACCTCTTTTTTGGTTCTCCGGGCAATCTGTTGAGATATACTTTCTTGCTCCGCACGTCCAACAATTACAGTCTTTAAAACTTTCATTAGCTCGGGTGTGAGCTCGTCTGAAAGTTCATCTTCCCATAGTTCTACTGGCGCCTCATTGGTTTGAACCTGATTAAGAGACTTTACTCCTGCTAGGTGCTGGTCTTTACCCTAATTTGTAACTTTGGGCCTTTTGTTTTGACCACATTCTTCTAGGTCTCCATGAAGACCTATGACTCCTTCTATTGTTGTTACTTCCACGGCTATAAGGATTACTTCTTTGTTTCCTCATTTTATGCCTCCGAGGTTGAACTCCCACCACTGTTTGGATGTCATTATCTTCGCAACATAGGGGAACCATTTTATTGATTCATCTGAGTCTCTTGTAGTTCTTGTAGAGTGCTGTCTAATGGCACCATTCAGCTAACTTGGCCTTTAAAAAATACATTCTTCTGGCCACTGTATCTAAATCGTCTGCACTCTTGTATTCCCTTATGAGCATTTCTCTCCAGGGACTTGGTATATTCGCAAAGAAAAGTTGCGAAGCTTCTTTATCATCCACCTTGGACTTCCATCGGTACTCGGTGAATAACTTGATGTATTCGTCAATATGACAAATATCATGCAACTCGAGACAGTAGAGGGCTTGTTTATATCTTTTTCTTTTTTCTTCTTCCAATCCCTCAAAATAGTCTATGCCGATAAAATGGATTTTGAATAATTTTGTCATATTATCGATAATTTCTTTCAATGACTCACCAATCGTAACATTGTTCCTCATATCTAGTGCTGTCATATCTCACGCGATCTTTGCAGATCCTTCAAGACTCATTTCAAAAAATAAAATGAATCCTTCTTTCATGAGATCAAGGGTTTCTGCTGCAATCTTCATCACCGATGCCCAATCATCTATAAGGACTTCTCGATTTTTAAAATCTAGAATATCCAGATTTAACATCAATCCATACGGATGTATCAGATCTAGCTGCGACTTTCCATAAGGCGTATTCATAAGATTTGGCCTTCTGGAACGTTGTCGAGTTCCTGAAACAATAGGATTTCCTCTCGTCGTAAAATCTCCTGCGTGTGGCATTGGTTCATCCACATGATATGAACCTGAACTTTCTGCAACATTGGGATCTACTGGTGGTTGTGGAAGTGGTCTTTGGTGTTGGTCACGTGTAACCAAAGCTGAACCATCTCCTGTTTGCATCTTTAAATCCACAATACCTAATCCTGCAAAGGACTCGGCAAGTTCCTGTAGATCTTCAAGATTCATCTTCTCCATATCCATTACCTTAATTTATAATGGATTTTCCTTTGATGATATCAATGAGTTTTTCATCTCGGGTCATTGGTCGTATGACTTCAGTTGGTTTCCCCTTTTGATGTAAATAGGGAACTGTTCCGAAATCTATACGTTTCCTTCCTCCAAAAAGACTTGGCCTGTCCTTCAGATTCTTGACTCTTTTTTCAATATCATGAAGGATTTCAAGAGTTTCCTTCTGATATTTCACCATTGTCTCCATCTGAGTTTGGATCTGATGGACTTGTGTTAGTAGATGATTATGACGGTTACCATAATTCTGCACCGTCTTCTGGATTTCTCTAAGATCTAGAGAAAACTTAGATGTATCCGGAAGTATCTCGCCCCAATTTGGTTCTCCTTCAGGACTCATGGTTTTGATGAGCGTATTCCTGTTGGTTTATCAGATAAGCATATAGTATCTGGTTAACCGAAAGAAAACCCCGATAATATGATATTTGTCTTTTGCAATGCCTTAAGGTTTTCCTGTCGGCTCTTGCGTTCTCCTTTTCAACATATTGGTTACTCCAATATGTTAATCTCTCTTGGTATTCTTTGTGCATCGCCAAAATTTGACGATACCTCCTGTATGGTAAACATCTTGGACATTCGTCCAAATTCATGTTTATCGAGAAATTCTCCTCACCAAAGGTTAATTACATAACAATAATAAATATAACTTAAAAGTTCTTAATAAACCTGGCTCTGATACCATTTTTGAGGATCCGTATGTTTACATTAAAATCTTCTTTTGATTCAATTTCCAAAGAATTCGTACGTGGCATTGTTACACATTCCAAACCACTGTTTTTTAGGCAGTATCGGCACGAGGAAAGTATTCCAGCCTATATACTTATTCCGAAAGGAAATCGATCTTTAAAGGTGCTCCGAGATATGATCAATATTTGGAGTAGGAATTATTAATTAAATTGGAAAAAATTAATATAGATTGGAATTAATAAAAAGTGTTTGGAAGTAGTAAGAATTAAATGAATAAAAGTGGGTTCAAATGGTTCAAAAGGTTCAAAATTCCTTTTGTTTAAATTTGTGTTATTTTTGTCACTTTGTTATATAAGGTGGTATTTTTGTTCCATATTATAAATATTGTGGTAGTTTAGGGGGTTTACCCATAAATTAAAGGCTTAATTACAAAATAATATATCAAAGATCCTAATTGTAATTATAATATGAATATTTTAATTTAATAAAGCAACGCATCAACTTAATATTATTTTATAATTTTACCATTTGGACCAATAAAGAAAGATGTTTATTTTAGCAGAATAAATTAAAGTCTTAATAACAAAATAATATATAAAGATCCTGAAATTGTAATTTTAATATGAATTTTTTAATTTAATAAAATAAAGCATGAACTTAGTATTATTTTATAATTATAAAATTAAAATCACCGACATTTTTATAATTAAAATTCGTCGACATGTTTATTCAATTGGCCCACGATTGTTACCATGATATTGGTCTAATAAAACATAAGAAAAAAGTATGAAAAATTAAATAAATTGGTTTCATTCTACCCCATTTTTTTGTACAACCCTAATAAGATTGAAATGAATACGTTAAACCCTTTCTTCACAATTTCTAATTAATGTTATTTATAAATTATTATTTTTTTGATCAAATGTTATTTATAAAGAATGATAGATTGTTACAAAGAGATAGGAAAAAAAAAAGAAGGAATCATTTGATTGTGTGGCCAATGCTAAAAAATTTGGTTTGATATGTCCGAATTTTCAATAGAAAATCGACAATGATTCAAATTGAAAAATAGTATAGAACTCATGATTTATTTTGTTACATTTAAAGTTTATGTCAAAATTTCAATTTTATGAAAGTTGGTGTTTATATTAGTAATAAAGCCAAAATATATATATATATATATATATATATATATATATATATATATATATATATATCAAACAGAAAATCCCGCTTAAGCAACGCGCGCGTGAACCATGTTTCAAAGCCACCGCCACACAATACGAACGGAGAGAGGGCGAAGAAGAGGGAAAAAAGAGTTAAACTGTTGAGGAGAGATGAAGGTCTAGCCATCAGATGACCGGATAGACCTAGATATCCGGAGACAATCGCCGCCGTCGATCACCACATGGCGGAACAAAACTCCGAAATTCTCTTCAATTTCAAACCAAAACGGTAACACCACTGCACCCTGCGTCCTCACGTATACGATTACATGCATATATTATATATGATATTGTGTCTGTGTGTGTGTTTTCCATTGTGTTGACGTCATTTTGTGCGAATTTTAAGCTCGACACGTGTGGCTATGGCCGGCGTTTTAGTGGAATTAAGACCGAGAGCTTAGACTCTGTTAGAGGATTCGAAATTTGAGGACATTTTTCGTTTCTGAGAGAGACTCTTATGATCAATGAGCGTGCGAGTTGACTCAGTCAGCCGTTTTCTTAATCAGGAATCGGAGTATAGTGTTGATTGGATTGGATTGGATTGGATTGCAGAGTTGATGACGGAGTATAGACTTGATTTTCCAGTCGAATAATGTTTGTTGGATAGATTGGAGCGTACCGTTATTAATCATTATCTTTATGTTTATTCTGTTTTCCATTTGTTCTAGTTAATTTTGATTTCACGTTAGGGCTCGGTAAAAGAATTAACGAGTTCATGCGAATATAGATCTCAACTTTGAGTTGCATCAGGGAATGTTGAACAATATTTTAGTTGGAGGGTGATTTGATTAAAAAGGAAAGCGATATGGGCGGTGGAATTAGAATTCTTGTGAAGTATGTTGTTGTCCTTGTTGAGCAAGCGTTCATTGTATGATGATTCCAGGTAAACTTGTGCAGTGAATGATCGGTTCCTTTTCACGAATTGAAGTCTTATCTTTTTTGTGTAACTGAATCCATTTTTTGGCCTTACAAGAACAACCTATAAGTATATATAATATATCATCACAAAAATATTTCCGATTCTTCATAATGATAGCTGTGAAATGTTCACAGGGATACCTATGGATTTACTGTGAGACCTCAATATATTCATAGATATCATGAGTACGCCAGTATCTACAAGGTAATCCCATGTACATGTACCTTCTAGGTGAAATGGCAATGTCACCTGGTTTCTTCTTCCCTTCCTTTTGATATTTTTAGTTAAGTGATAATCTTGCATACTCATATTAGAATATATGATTTAGTTCAGTTTGTACTCTGTTCAGAATATATTAGTTAGATCAGTTTGTACTCTGTTTGAAAAAGGAAGAAAGTTATTTCTGCTCAGCTTAGATTTAACACATGAAATTTCAGGAAGAAGAAGAGGAGCGAGTGCAAAAATGGAAGAGCTTTCTTGAGCGGCTAGCAGAGTCTACAAGAGCAGACCACTGTAAAGAGGACGATAAAACACGTGAAGTTTCTGAGGTCACCGAGCAGTCAAGTGGTGAAGTTTCTGAGGTCACCGAGCAGTCAAGTGATCTTGCTGAAACAGCCAGGCAGTCAAGTGATCTCGCTGAAGTTTCTGAGGTCACTGAGCAGTCAAGTGATCTTGCTAAAAAGGGAGAAAGGGATGATTCAACTGAACAATGTCCCAGGGATTCCGAAGTCACAGCAAAGGATACTAAGCCTTTTGAAGAGGTGAAGACATGGGCTGAAATTAGTCCATATCTGAACTGCATCGAATGTATGATGAGTGCACGTGTAAAGAAGAGAAAAAACATGAAGAGTGAAACGACAAGATGTATGCGTGAAGACCTTCCATCAATTGATGAGGCAAGATTATCGGACGAAGAATCTGAAGATGATGACAAGGATGTATACCATGACGATGAGAGAATTGATGATGCAAATGCTTCTGCAGTAGAAAGTAGTGCTAATGATAATATGTCCTTAGAAACATTTTTCCCTTGGAAAGAAGAACTTGAGTCCCTTGTTCAAGGAGGAGTACCTAAGGATCTTAGAGGAGAGGTACGGTCTCAAATTTAAGGTTCATAATAGTAATTTGTATTTTGTGAAGCTTCTTAACGTTTTTGCACTTAATGGGGCAGGTGTGGCAAGCATTTGTTGGTGTAAGAACTCGTCGAGTGGAAAGTTATTACCAGGAGTTGTTGGCTGATGAATGTGATGCTAGTGATGGAACGGAGCATGATGAATCATCATCCAAAGAGCATAAATCGGAGCATGATGAACCATCGTCCAAAGAGCATAAAACAAAGCATGATGAATCATCGTCCAAAGAGCATAAAACGCAACTCAAGAAGAAGAAATACGAGTTGCCAGAAAAGTTTACAAAGCAGATTGAGAAGGTCGTTAGATGCATGGGTCCTGGACTTTATCGTTCAATCTTTTTAATTCGTAGGTGCTGCTTCTTTTAGGGTTTATCAAGGATGGTCTTCAAGAATGTCTTCTTGCTAATTTTTGTCATAATGTCTATTGAAATAAAACATGAATGGTTACATGCATTATGAATGAATCTGGGTTTTTTGTATACAATAGAGACCATTTTCTGTTCTGATTTACCAATGTTGATGGAATTTCATTGGCAATGCACACCTGATGTGCACTGACCTTTTTACCTTTACTATAAATGTTTTATTAAAGTTTTCATTTTTTCTCCGCTGTGATTAATTATTCGAGTTTATACCCTTCAAATGCCAAAAACATTGTCGTTATCACTAATTTTTTGTTGGTTGCTGCAGGATCTACCTCGAACATTTCCTGGCCACCCTGCATTAAATGAAAATGGTAGAAACTCACTACGCCGTGTACTTTTTGCATACGCTAGGCATAATCCATCTGTTGGGTATTGCCAGGTAACTACCTGCTGAAGGCATATTACCTTATTCTTTTCCTTGTCATTGTATTTGTAGTCTTTGGAATCAAATGACAAAAAGAAAGGTGGCAATCATCTTCTTAGTGAGATACTATGTGTTGAAGCATGAAGATGACAAAGATATTAGAAACTAATATTGGATTGTATTCTGTTAGTAAACAATAATTAAGAATTGTACATGCTACAAGATAGATTAAATAGAAAAGTTTAACCAAGTTGGTAGGTTCTGAGTCAAATAGATGGAGTGAAATACATACATAAACACACAGAGATACTCAAGAGGGTGATATATATATATATATATATACATATATTTATTAAAGCAGATAGAAAAGTTGCAAATGAAAAGACGTGACATATATTGTATGGCATTAAGATTTCAGACGGTTGCTTCAATCTTGGAATTATCAGAAAAGGAGTGAAGAACAGAATGTATCATGAATTATCTATGATTACCTGCTACTTTCAGGCTATGAATTTCTTTGCTGGCTTATTACTTCTGATGATGCCCGAGGAAAATGCTTTTTGGTATGTTTCAAGTTTAACCCTGTACTTTTTATTTTTTTTCTTAAGCAGAATTTATTTTGTTGATGCTAAAATTTTATTGGGATCTGCAGATCCACACACTTATATAACAATGCATATGTGTCTACTGAGGCAACTGTCACTTGCTTAGAAAATAGTAACACATAAGGTGATTTTTATCGACTGGTTTATTACATACTTTTCAGGACATTGGTGGGTATAATGGATGACTATTTTGAGGGTTATTTCTCAGAAGAAATGATAGAATCCCAGGTTTGTATCTCAGTTAATATTGTCTCTTGAAAATTATATATGCTCGTCTTTACAGCAAAGTCTTAATTCTTGACATCTTCCTAGGTTGACCAGCTCATTTTTGAGGACTTGATGCGTGAAAAGTTCCCTAAACTGAGTTAGTCCTCTCTCAAAAGCTTTTCTCTTTTGATTTTGTGGTTATGTTGAAAATACAAAGTTCATCAACATTGCAGTGAATCATCTTGATTACTTGGGAGTGGATGTGTCGTGGATATCTAGTCCCTGGTTTCTTTCGATCTTTGTAAATATGCTTCCATGGGAAAGTGGTGTGAACTTCTCTATTAAGTTGTAATATTCAATTATTATATTTGCATCTGACTATCTTGATTTCAGGCTTAAAGATTTATGATGTTTTACCTGACTTCAGTTCTTCGAGTGTGGGATGTGATTCTGTTTGAAGGAAACCGTGTCATGGTCTTCCGAACTGCACTTACTTTGATGGATTTATATGGTAATGTTACATATTTTGTGAATAATTTCATATGAAGCAGATTGAATAATCATGCCTCTTATCTACGAGTATGACTCTTTTGAGACCGTCTCAAGGATTTAATTATGTGGGACGGGTCAACCTACAACTCATACCTTACATTTCACATGTTGTTTGTGGGTAATTGGGCTCCTTATGGTAACTATCCGTGAAACCGTTTTATATAAGTTTTTGTGTTTATTCACAGGACCTACTGTAGTTACATCTAAAGATACTGGAGATGCTATAATGTTATTGCAAACACTTGCTGGTTCGACATTTGACAGCAGCCAACTTGTCTTGACGGCTTGCATGGGTTTCTTGACCGTAACTGAAGATCGACTAGATGAACTGAGAGAGAAGCATCGGCCAGCTGTAGTTGCAGCAATTGAGGATAGAGCCAAAGGAGTCCAAGTTTCTAAAGATCCTAAAGGTCTTGCTACTAAGTTATACAGTTTCAAGCATGGAGTAAAAGAAAACAAGACTGATGCAGGCTTAGATGATAAGTTAGATTCTCATTCTGCAAATCTGGATGAAATTTTTAAAGGCATACACATTGATTCTGAAGTAGATTCTCTTCCAGATCTTCAGGAACAGGTAGATTGTCTTTTCAATATCATCTCTTCGGTTTTTGTATTCAGCATCTCAATGCATTGTTCACGCAATAAATTCTGTCTCTCATTTTCACTGTCATGTTTGCGTCAATCATTATCTATTAATTTCTGGAAGCCACTCATGAGGTACAAAATCGTGTTGACTACAATTGATAATAGACTTCATCCTATCACCTACTATGAGATTCAACTGGTTAGTATATTCTCTGCAGGTGGTTTGGTTGAAGGTTGAGCTTTGCAGGCTGTTAGAGGAGAAGCGATCTGCTATGCTCAGGTTAGTCATTTAACGAAGGATATCTTAGATTCCTAACTGTAAATCTCCAATCAGAATATTTTCCTTTTCTTTGTTTGGTTTACACTATTTAACGATCAAGTATTACTTTCTGCAATTATTCGATGGCCATTTCTATATGATATAAATCTGATCATAATCTGAAAAATATTGAATTTCTTCCCCTATCTGAACCATAAAATATGTTGTTTGTTTTCCGTAGGGCTGAAGAATTAGAAGCTGCGTTTATGGAGATGGTCAAAGAAGATAATCGAAGGGAATTAAGTGCAAGGGTATTCTATAACTTGGTCTATTATTTCTCTACTAAGAAATTCAACAATGTAACGAAATCACTCAGTTTCCACCTTCTGGGTCCCGCTTCTTAAAGCTCGATTTGATTGTCCGTGGCTGCAGGTTGAGCAATTGGAGAAAGAGGTTGCTGAACTACGGCAGGCTCTAGATGATAAGAAACAAGCTGAAAATGCAATGGTTCAGGTTCGGTTTCCCACTTCTCATTGTAACATTTAGTTCGATGGAAGCTTCTGATCATCTTGTTAGTATTCACAGTTACGAAAAGGCCTTTGTTTTAGGTTTTATTGAAAGTTGAGCAAGAACAGAGGATAACTGAAGATGCCCGACTTTTTGCAGAACAACAATTTGCTGCTCAGAAACATGCTGTGCATGTTCTTCAGGTTATATATCTTCTCTGACAGTATATTGAGATTCAGGTTCTCTCTTTGTAACAGCCTTTTTTTAGCAAGAGTGATCAGTTTTCACAATCCTTCGTTTAACCACGTGCAATGGTGCAACCCAAAATCTGGTTGAGGAAGATTTAATCTACAGAATTGTGTATATATTATCACCAGAATCTAGTCTGTGCAACCTACACTAGGTTTTTATCTTCCTCAATGGAAACATGGAAAATGCCATCTGGTTCATTTTTCTAGCTTCACATACTCGAAACATTGCACATAATAAATAGTCTTTTTGGGTTAGAAAGGCGCACTTACTGAATAATTTTGTACTGTGTATAAACAGGAAAAGTATGAAAATGCCATGATATCCTTAGCTCAGATGGAGAAGCGGGCTGTTATGGCAGAGTCAATGCTGGAAGCGACATTGCATTACGAATCTGGACAAAGTAAAGCCTTGTTGTCTCCAGGGTGAGTGATCGTACCTCTTAGAATCTAAACAATTGCATCATCGTCAAAGATCCATATATATTACTACAAAGATTTATCACTTCATAGTTTGGTGGTTTGGAAAACTTCACGGCTTTGTAACGAAACCTGCATTGTAGGCCGGGATTTCTGGAGTCTCCACGGGACATGCCGGTAAAGAGGTCAGGTCTACTCTCATTTGGCCTAGGTTGGCGAGATAGGAACAAGGCAAGTTTCTATGTTTTATATTTATACTTGGAAGCATTATAGCGTAACTGCATTTCATCGTTTGAGGTAGGGATGTGATCAAGCCGATACAATGTCAGACTCAAGTCAAGCTTCACAGAAAAACTGAAAGCTTGATTTCATGGCAAACTTGATTAATTCGAGCTCGATTACTTATTTGGTCTAAGCCTTGATGTTACCCAATTTAATTACAATTTGTCGTCCACCACGAGTCTTGTAGCTCAAGTGGTATCCCACCTTTATTAAGCTGTAGATTGTGATGACCAAGGTTCGAACCCGGCTCACGCAAGTTTTCTAGACTTTATTGTTCTACTTTCTTCCATTCCCCCAAACTCATTAAAAAAGAAATTACAATTTGCCGTCTGTACTATAGGTGATTTGACATTTTCTACATAACCATTGAATTTGTCCACTTTGCAGTATGAGATTTAAATTTGATGCATCTTACCGTATTGGGCAAATCATGATTTTGCTACATGTATGATTAGGATATGTCCAATACAGTAAAACGCACCAAATTTGAAATTATATGGGAAAATGGAGGTTGAAATCTTATATAAAAAATGTCAAATTACGTATGGTTCAAATGAGAAAATATTATTTTCTAAAATTATTATGAATAACTTAGTAAAATAAAACTTGCAAGCCTATTGATTCATGTGTTGTTGAGTTTGTGCTCGACTTCGAATCAAGTTCGAGTAGCTTTGAAGTTCATAGAAGAGGTTCAAAGTATTATAACACTACACTATTTTGACAGTCGACTGTAGGAAACAAGCCGAATACTAGTGACACGTATGCAGAAAACAAGCCAAATACTAGCGCCATGTCTGCAGAAAACAAGCCGAATACTAGCGACACGGTTGCAGAAAACAAATCTGATACAGGTGTTGCTGATACCAACGGCCATCACGAATAGAGAGAAGAAACGTGATAAAAGAAAATCCTCATCAAATCCATATAACTGCTTTTACACTCAGACGCCTATTATACGGTACTTGTCGAGTTCGTTTCTTGCCTTCTAGCTCATGATGACGAGGATGGTATGAGAAAAGAGTATTTTGGTGTACATTGTTAAATTTTTTTTTTTGTCATCATTAGTTAATTACTCAATGAAATGAGGCTAGTAATATTTATCTGGTGTAAATGATATAAGGAATAAACCATAGGTTGTTTTGACATATGTTTGGGAGCAATCAAGTTACATAATATTTTTGATGTTATAAGGTGTTTATAACACTGCTTGTGGTCTCTAGCAACTACTTTATCTAAGGTTGAATATCGATTTGATCGTAGTATGTATTTTTTTTTTTTTTTATGTATTTTTTTTAAAGTAGAAATCTTGGAAGCAAAGAAAATCTATTACTTAATCAGTTAATTGCATGATCCTATAATTTCGGAGTGTTAAAACTGGAAAAAAAATCTGAAAATCATAGAAAAATAAAGGGTAATTCAGCTGTATAACCGCTGTAAAAATATTTCTCAAAACTTTAAAAAAAAAAAAACAAAAAAAAAACAAAACTCTTTAATACACCAAAATATGGGTAAAAGTAAAAGACGTAAAACGTAGAAGCAAAGTTCTCCAAATTATTCGAACTGTCATTGTGGTTGCTGCCATCCACATAAATTGGAGAGAGAGAGAGAGAGGAGAGTCGACATTCTAAATCATCCGCTCAACATTCTACAGCTTCGGATTTTCACCGCTAGATCATTTTGCGGCTGAAATTTCAGAATCAATTCGACTGTGAAGATATTTATACCCATGGATATTCGACTTCGAATCGGGAGCCTTTATTCTCACAATTTATGGAATTCTACATCAAATTCAACAACTCTCAAACCGCGATGTGCCAAAAGGCCACCGCCACAGCAAAATGGCGACGGCGATAATAACGGTATGAGCTTAATTTTATTTTTTGGGGATATATCTGGAAATATTATCATGCATGCATGTGGCTTTTGAATGTTGGATTCCTGATTGCTGATGGTGAAGGAATTTCTTCGATTGTAAACAATTGAGTTAATAATTTAATAATTTCTTAGTATTTTGAGTTTCCAATTATTTTTTTGGCTAGTTTGCATGAAGAACTGCGTTGTGTGAACGAAACAAGCTGGTTTGATTACTGATTGAGCTATGTAGGATGAAAGTTCATCGTTTTGTTTCGAGATTAGAAATAGAAACTAGCACGGAAGAAATCACCGTGTGTATAGTTTTCTTGATCTTAATTGTAGAGCTATAGATTTTGTACCGTTTTAGTAACTTAGGTTTCTCACTGGTATCTAAAGTACTAATTCTTGCTTGAGGGTTAAATTTTAGTGTGTACGAGCTATACATTTCGTCACCACTGTGGAAAATAGTTAGGTATGAATATGTTAAATAGGAAAGTTTCAGTGTCTATAGTTCGAAACACTACTTTCAAAGTAATAGAAAGGAAAGCATCCGTTGGAGTGGGAAAGTCGGGGATGTAGAGTGTCTGGTAGAAATGCCGAAACAAGTGATTGCAAAATTCTAACCTTCTGGTGCTTATTCGGAAAATAATATGACGTGTCAAAATTGGTTGGAAAGACCTAAGATATGATTAACTAATTAAGCTTTGTCTTAAGTAACCAATTTCATGGTTTTTCTTCCTAATACATCATATTTTTCAATGTTCTTTCTTCTCCCAATATCTTCCAACAAAACACCCAAAATTCACCCGAATATTCCCCAGTCGTAGTCTCAAGCTGTTAAAAAGTGTTTCATATTTATCATAGCCTATGTTCAACTGAGGTAGTTGAGGTTTCATGGTATCCTTTCACTTTGATTATAGACAAGCTAAGACTCCATTTATATTATGAAGGGCTTTACTTAATAGGTATCTTGTCACTTGTTACTTGTTGGTCCTCTGCCACTTTCAGTTGATGAAATAATATATGCAAAAGGAAGCCTAATTCTATTCCATCTTTAGTAAATTTTTCAACAGGGATCTATTCTGGACCTAATATTTTGGTGCTCAATTTCAGTCGATGCATGTGCTCCATATGCATGTGTCACTTGTTACCAAATGTACCATGTTCTCAGAATGAACTTTTGAAATTTGATAGTTTATCATTAGCTGTGAGCTGTCAGTGTGATACAGAATACAAGAGAATAATGTTGGCAAATTCACTTTGAAAACTTCTAATGTGTATTTAATTAGCTGTCTCAAGTAACTAGGAACTATGTAAAATCATGATGTATTTATACTTGAACTTCTAGTTTCTCCCAAACTTTTCAACTGATATATCACCGATTGAGCTTTATGAACTAATAGACCATGGACGCATTTTCGTCTCGGAAAGAGAAGAACACAGCATGAACTGGAAAGAACAAATAATTACAGTTATCGTGTTCTAGATAATGCTGCCATTTCATGAGCAAAACGGAGACATATTTCTGAGTTTTTTATCACCATATTAATGACTTTGTGTAATGTTATAATAGTTCCCATAGAAATACTAGAAAATGTTTTGCCTTCATCCTAAAAAATTTCTTCCATATTTCTTCTATCCAGAACACATTCACATGCTCAAATTTCCATTTTCAGTTTCCTTTCTAACATCTCATCCCATGACATCGAAAAGCCATCAAAACATTTCTTAGATGAACAAAATTGACATAACGCATAGTCTCTTGTTAAAATTCAACTAGTTGGACAGAGACTACTGAAATACTTATTAGTGATATTGTTTTCTCATTTTGTAGATAAATTCTCAACAGATTGGGACAAGGCATGGTCCAGCTTTAGAAAGAAAGGAAAGAAAACGTTGTTCTCCGATTTCTCGCCTAATAAATACGTGAGCTGGAACCCCAGGCGTTCTGAGTTCCCCCTCTCTGAGGAGGTCGATCCCATCAAACGAACAGAGAGAACAAATCTCCAGTTATGGACCAGCCCTAGGTTCACTCTATTCGGAGCGATTATTATTGTTAGTTTTCTTTTGGTGTATACAATTCTCGCCCCGATTAAATGAACTCTCCACCGCACCCTTCGTCTCCGGACATCCTAACGTTGCTGTAAATTTGTTCTTGTTTTTATTGGAATGAAATGGGATGGAATTCATATATTTTCAGCATATATGAGTGGATTTAGTTAACAAGGAACCATTCGCAAGTTTTTTGGTTCTCGTTTATATTGTAGACATTTGGTGTAGGGAAATGGCATGCATTCACATTCCACGGGGATTGATTTTATCAATTCATTATTTGTATTTTTTTATTTGACAAAATACATAAATTGAATGCACCTAAAAGTGACTGATGACTTTAAACTCACAACATAAATCGTATCTACATCATATAAAAAAGCAACAAAGGAATATTTGTCCACACACACACACCCCTACCCCCCCACCCCCAACAAAAAAAAACCTTGTACACATCCATTCCAAAACAAATGTTTTAGTCAAATTTTTTTGTCCTAAAAAGTGTTTTATAGAATTTTAAGAAATATTTGCCCATATTCTACTAAAATTGTCCAAGATACAAAGTGAATATAGAAATTCACCTATAATGATTTTACGTAAATAAGAGCAGATCAGTTTTTCTTTCAATTTCTTTATCTGTGCATTAACAACACTTATCTTGGAACAAATGAAGTACATACAAAGATCCCTTTCTCAAGGGGACAAAGAGGGGATTCATTTGCCCAATTTGGGACTTCGGGTAGATCCTCGTGAAAACGGGGATTCCCAATCCCATTATCAAACCTAGTTACAAACACTGGTCATCACTATCAGACATTCGTAAGTGGTCAGATACACTGGTCATCATTATCAGACATTTTTCAAGAAACATCATCAACCCATTCCCACCACTCATAGAATGGATAATCCCATGCGTTTTGTGATGCAATACTTAGTTGGATGTTGCATAACTAACACCACTGATCGACATTTCTCAAGGTGCAATATGTCACCAATATAACACCAATACTCTTGTAACAGGCAGAGAGTATGTTACACCTTACTAGTGCTTATGTATAATGAAATCAATTCACCAAATTCAAAAATCATGCAATTGATTCGCCAAATCTCAAATAGATTCACAATGACCATCTCCAATTAGCACTACTTAATGATCTAGTCAGAATAGATCATTGAAAGACACAATAAAATTACATAGAAATGTGCACAATAACTAAAGATTGACTTTGGCTTATTATAATAACCCATAAACTCCATCTCAACCCCAAAGATTAAAATACATGGCAGATTTAGCATAATCTAGACTATAAAAGACTTACTATTAGTACCAATGGTATAAGGACACCTTAGCACTCTCTCTCGTGATGCAACTTCAGCGAAGGCAGCCGAGCAATTGAGCAGAATTTTCTGAAATCAAGAGCTGAGTAAAAAATGTGTTTAGACTGTACCCTCGAGTCAGGATCACACATTGTCGCCGGATTCTTTGATTTGTAATGTTGTTCTCGATAGGCTAGCTTCCAGTTCATTTAACTCTTCCATGTCGAGATCATCGTCATCATCTTCATCACCATCGGTGTCATCATGATCAGGAGTACCTTCTGCATTATGGGTGCTTGATGTTGAAGAACTTGGACGGTCCATGGGAGACTCTTTGTTGACCTGAGTTCATAGATGAGAATGCTTAGAAAATGCCATTGATATCGAAATAAAATCAACATCATTATTAGAGTCTGGAGATGATAAAATAACAAAGCTAAAAACATCAACTTCGCTCAGGGTCAATCAAGAAATGGTGTCACCATGTGGTAATCAAGTGCAATTATGTTTACCTAATTATCCATCATGGTTATGACATCATCACTAATCAAAAGGAAAACACAGACCAAGTGAAATTAATCAATTATTAATATGTTAAACTTAGCTTGCCAAAGCATGTTATGCTTCCTGATTCTGAAAAACAAATAATTCTTCCAATGCTCAAGATTAATGGAAGTAAGACAATTTGAATTGATTAAGAGGTAGAAAAGTAAAGGGAGCAGACCAAATAGCACCTGAATCAGAACATGAAGCATGCTCTTCAATCATCATAAGATGAAGCACGCATAGAATAAATAATTACTTAAAGATCATGCATAATTCTTAGTCTTCTTCAAGCGTGGGAATCGATTTGATATGTATAATCAGTTTTTGCTTGTATGCTTTCCAGATATACATAAGCTCTTTGGTCTATTTAACAACAATTAAGCTTATAGACAAAAATATTAGAAATATAAGGTTTTCAGACTACAGTTTGTTGTAGAACTCTGATTTTCCTCAAAAGGTTGTGATTACTTGAGTGTTTACAACACTAAAGCCCCTAAAGCTGCTTAAGTTTGTATAAGTATTCAGGATTTACATTTTCCTGTTGCTTACGATTAGTCATTTCACTAAAGGCTTATCATCTTTGCAATTTCTTTAACAAAATGACCCAAAAATCCTAATATATAAAATTTATCAAAAGTTCAAGAGAAAATGAGAAAGACTTAAGTCAATAAGTACCAAACATGAGAGCTTACTGGCATAAATTTACTACATCAATCATTTGTATAAATTTTAGTTTGTAAACATAAAGGATTACCAAGCACAAAATAGAAAAACATATTGTTGGTTTTTTTGTAGCTGATACCATACAAGGAATGTTCTACCAGACGAGTAATATACACATTCACTTTATACCTATATTAAGCTAGAGAGCTGTTTATAGTGCTTAAAATTATATCACTTGCCAAACACAATAGTCCTGTCACTTGTATAGTTGTATTTTTATCTTACATCTAGATGGCTCAGATGGTAAGTATTTACTTTCTTCCAATTTCAGACACTTGAGTTCACCGTATACATCTCATAAAGTAAAACCCCACTGCTCTGAAATGAAAACAAACCTAGCACGTTGCCTTCTTTTACCCTGCCTCAAGGTAATCGACCAGTAGAATGACTAACATAAACAAGGGTTACAGCGCTCAAGAATATTCATATGGCTAATGTTCTGAAAACCTACTAACAGATAATTGAGTGTTATCTCGTTACTAGATAACAACATGATAAAAGACAATCCCCAATCGAACTAAAATACAAAAAATGACACAACTAGACATCTGAATTGTTATAGATGGATTTGCTTTCTTTCCAGGAAATGAATCAGCATATACCCCAGTTCTCACATCAAAGAAATTTAGTAAGTAACAGGCAATAATAGATAAAACTTATAAGACGAAGAGGGGAACAGTTACCTTTTGATCTGCATCTGGCTCTTCTTCTCTTTGGTACTTGTCATAGGCTTCAGCATCATCAACAAATAAGCTGGCATCTGAAAGGAAGAGCTCACGGCCACTGTGGATGAGAAAACAAAGTTAGTGAATACCTTCCTCCGACAGGCATTAAGTGAATGATTAATATGGATTCAAGTATCACAGAAGAAGACTTGCCTCATGCGATCATTCTTAGCTCTCTCTGCCATCTGTGCAGCCATGCTTGCTTCTCTCTCCTCCATCTTTTTCTTCTTCCATTGCATGAATAACTCAGTAGTCATTGGAGTTGTCGTAGTTACTTTAGCACGCTGAAAAAGAGAAACTTAAGCCATTAGCATGGCAACTATGTTTGTGTTTAATGGAGCTGGGAAAAGAAACAATTGAATGAAATCACTGTCAGGACTGCAATCATAAATAGTACCTGGTTTTCTATCTCCTCCTCAATGGATGTTTTTTTTGAAGTTTCCTCCTCTAAAAGAGCCTTCATCTGAGATTTCAAAACATATCCAGGAGGAAGTGCATGTCTGTAATGACATTCTTTACCACCATTTGGGCAGGACCAAAACCAGCCATACTGCTTCTTCTCCACTGCGTCAAGAAAGTACTTACAAACCTATAAAAAGATGAGAACATAAGAGAAATTGTTAAATAATATTTATAATAGTAATAACAGAAATCATAATAAGTATGTCATAAAAGAGCATAACAAAAAGGAAAACCAAAACATAAAAAAGTGCGAAGAAATATGTTTAGGGTTACACGCCCCAAATATACTAAACACCCCAAAAAAATGTATCTTTATACCTTTTATTTTTCAAAAAATGGGGTGTGTTTAGTAAGTTTTGGGGTGTGTATAGCCCCACCCATATGTTCAATATTTGATGCTACATATATCAAGTAAAAAAGCAATCTCTCAACATTGTCATATATATATATATATATATATATATATATATATATATATATATATATATTTCAATTCCACAAACAACCTTCCCCTTGTTGGGATATGCCTCTCCTTCACTCACATGCATATCAATAAAGCATTAAATTGGACCAAAATCAAAGATACAAAACAAATCCAGGCATTGCTAGTGGCATGTCTGATGATTCGCGTCCTCTCATATAATAGTAAACCATACATATTTGTCTAAATTTTGAACTAAATGTGCAATATAATGGCATTACACTTGTCACAGGCTACTGCTCCACTTTTTCACTAAAACATGTGCCTATCAACTAAAACAATCAAAATAATACAAAATCATTCTATAATGTTTACATGCAGCTCTTTAACTACCATGTAGATGCCTGTGACCATGACATTTGTTAGTTAAACTTCTATAGAAATAAACAGAAGCAATATCTGCAACCTTCACCATGGCAGACGCCTTTTACTGATAGACCATATGATAAATATTGGCCATGATTGATAATAATGAACTAGATAGAATGAAATTTAGCCATCTCTACAATAAATGCAAGCTCTGACTACGCATTACTTAGTTCGGGCCAGATTCCGAATGTCATGTGTACCAATTAACACAAGGTTGTGATATTTGTACATATTCTGAAAGTAATGCTCTCATAACCTTAAGGAGATAATATTATAGACAAAGGGTGCTTACTATTTCAGTAGGCTTATTCTTGTTGTACTCATTGCTCTTGGATGCAATAACCTTCTCCAATGTCTCTTGATCCCAGTCCTCCATTGTTTCCTCACTTGTTTCTTCTTTAGACCAAGCAAAAGATCCAAAATACACAACAGTACAAAAGAGTAAATCAGAGTAAAAGAAAAAAAAGAGACCAAAATTATTAAAACTAAAACCTTCAAGTACCAACCATTTAAAGTTAAATCCTAAGTACAAATTAATCAAAGATAAAAATACCAACCATCACGCTTATCACTATAGATATCGATCTTCTCTCCTTTCCTTTGCACATTCAGGTCATGGGAGAACTTACATTTAAACCCTTTCGCACATTGCCCCACCTTAAAATGCTCACACACAATTGACTTCGGATCAACACCTGAAAACATCATATTACTTTAATACCGTATGATCACTCATATGCCTACACAATTAAAAGCAAACTCGAAATCTTTTGCCACAGCCACAGAAGAAATTTCGGAATCAATCTCAAAGTATCTAATATCATATGAATCAGTTCAAATAATCACAAGAAATTAATTCAGAGAACTTTACCAAGAGGAACTTTAGGCTGTTTGACAGCAACTTTAAACAACTCATTGAGCTCCTTCTCTCTTGCCTTCTCCTCCTCTTTCTTCTTCTGTTAAACCAAACAATACCCAATAAGATCAATTAACAAAACATTCAAACTCAAACAAATACAGCTGAAAATCAACCAATCGTACAAAAATAGATGCTTGACCTGTGCGTTGATTTTGCTCGCGTCGGGTTTGGGCTGAACCGATTGTTTGAGAGACTGCACGTACTTCTGAACATTCTTCGACTTGTTCTTATTCTTCAATCCAAATGTCTTGTCCTCGACAATTTTCTGCTTCTTCGCCAAATCCGCTTTCGGTTGCTTCGGAGGCATTTTTTCTCGTCTCTATCGTTCAATCAATGTTCTATGTTCGATGATCGATGTACAAACGCAACTCAAAATAGGAAGATCGAAGGGCGGAGCGCCGCCGCCGGAGAAGATGGTGGTGACAGGAAGTGGCGGAGCTGCGTGCGAGTGTTTTTGGGGTTGAGGGTATGTGGATTGTCTGGTATGAGTCACGGTTTCGAGAGACTCCGATGAATGAAATTACGGTTTCGCCCTTTGCGAATATTACGGATTTTGGACTCTCGGATATCCAGTTCATTATTTGAAGTACTGGGCCACGGCCCAATTTTGGGAGGTAATTGGCCCATTGGTCTTAAGTAAAAATTAAGGAATTTTTGTATCATAATCATATTCATTTTTTTGAGATCTAATCGAACACAGATGAATTGAAGAAGTACCAAGTATTTGTAATTTTCATAGAGAATAAAGTTTTTTTTTTGTGCTAGATAGCCTCTTCTATTGCAAACCTTTTTGATTATTTATTATATTTATGTGTGTAGACTGTAGTCATCCATATATAACATTCGTTAGTTACCATATAGACCAATTTAATGTCTCAAATAGTGACCAATTGATCATAGGTTCAAATCCTAGTTGGAAAGAATTGAAAAGAGAAGAGTGGGGTTTCCCTCGTTTTTTAATCCTAATGAAACACTCAAAACGAGTGTTTTAAAATTCGTTAGGTTGTCGCCTAGTGTCTAGGATGTCTAATGGGAGCTTAATCGGTGCTTTGATATTGTTTTTAAATTAAATAGATTTTTGTTATTTAAGTTTTTTTCATTTTCATTTTTTATCTTAAGAAAATTTTCTTTCCAACTCATATATTATTTTATTTTTTTAGTTTATGTTGGAAAACAAGTACAAACTTAATATCTCATTTGAATTATAATTAAACATGACTTATTCAATTATTATAAAATATATATATATATATATATATATTTACCAATTTGTTAATATTATATCTTTATCTAATTAAATAATAATAATTTAATAGAAAGACTATAATACATTAAGAACACTACAGTTAAATGAAAAAAAAAGTATTTGACGCCTAGACCAAATAGTTCAGCCTAGCCCCATCTATGATCACCTAGTCTAGCCCCATCTATGATCACCTGGTGTCTAAAATGACTGAATAGGTAAAAATAAATATAGATGGGAGCATGATTTTAGAACACTAGTTAAAACATATAAAATCAATAGCCATCATTTATAAACTTTTATTCAAAACTTGAAAACACGATTCAATAGATTGAAGCTTGTAACTTGTATGAGATTGGCAACTCAAGATACACTACAAAACCAATCAAAAAGATGATCTGCCACAACATCAACAAGACACAAAAAGACAACCTTTAACTAAAACTTTCTTCTTGCATTCTCAAGTTCTCATCATGGATACATGAAAATGGAATCACTAAAATCAAGATTTTCAGAGCCAATCCTTCTGCTGCAGCTTCAATGGCAAATAAACCTCAGTAAGATACTGAAAACCGAACGAGCTCAACGCCTGAATCTCAGCCTTCTGCTTCGACTTCACCATCAAATTCAACTCCTCGACCCACCCCGGATTCTTCTTCACGAAATCCTCCTCCAACAAGTCCTTCCCCGTCTTGATATCCGTCTCCGTCATTGGCAACCTACATTGCTCCGGAATCTTGTACTTGTCAAGATCACTAGGCCTAACCCCCAGCCATTTTATATCCGGTGTTGTCAAATTCGCACTGTCGTACGACATATTCTTTGATCCACAACCATACACAGACAGAATCTTCAACCCGTATGGATCACTGTCTACCAATGCCAACACCGGAAGCTTCAATTCCATCTTCATCTTCTTCAAGAACAGCCTCGTCGCCACATCGGGCTGCCCCTTTGCAGTCACGATTATGCAAGGAAATCTGTTGTAGAACCTATCCTCAGCTAGCCTCATATAAGCAGCATCTTTCTCAACCAGAAGGATGAACAATGCATCGCTCTGCATATCGCCGACTCTGTCGATGTTCGGAGGGATCGCCTTTCCTCCCATCCCCATTTTCGTGCAGTCAATCATGTCGCCATTATCGCTGAATATTAACCTACCCACAACCACCCCCTTTTCGGCTGCAACAACGTTGAGGCTCGATCTGGTGCAGCTGAGAATGCAGGACACGTCGTCGAGGATCGCATCCGATTGCGATTGGTCCTGGAAGAGCTTCACATCGGTGTAGAAGAGGTCACGCTTGGTGACGTGGATGTTTTTGAGGCACAATTGGTGGATGAGCTGGAGAATGCGGGTGGTGATGGTGGCTTTGCGGACGGAGGAGACGTTAGCGAAGGGGCGGACGGAGGATTTTTCCTTGAGCACGATGCGGTCGAGCTCGGGGACGTAGAGCTGGTTGGCGGAGGCGCGTGAGGGGACGGAGAAGGAGAAGCCATCTCCGGCGAGAATGGAGTGTGCGAGTTGGAGAGCGAGTGACTCTATGGTGGATTGGACGGAGGAGAGAGGGAGATCGGAGACTTCGCGGCATGCGGTGGTGAGGTTGAGATCGGAGAGGGATTTGGGCCTTGAGGCGGCGGAGGTGGCAGCGGAGGCTTTGAGGGCTTTGAGTATTTGGAGAATCGCGGTGTCGGGTTTGAGCTTCGATTTGAACTTCAGCGGGTCGGTTTCTGAATCGGAGTCGTCGTCGTCGGCGCGGCGGCGCTTTTTCCTGTCGGCCATTAGAGAGAGAGAGAGAGAGAGAGGCGGGAAATTGAGTGTGAAATGGGGGAGAAATTACATTAGGGCTTTGCCATTAAGCCCTTATATTTGGGGAAATTACCATTAAGCCCTACATTTGAAGAAATTGCCATTAAGCCCCTACATTTGGGCAGGGATTTTCATGGTTCGGTTTTATCGATTTGAACCAAATATTTTTAACTAAACAAATATTGTAAATTAATATTAGAAACATGCAAACTAAAATTATTCGCATTCAGTTTCGCTTCGTAGATTTGGTGAATAAGTAAGAAATATATTAAGAAATCATAAAAAATAAAATCAATCAACATTTATACTATACTAATAGCAAGATAGTTGAAAAAATTTACTGTATTAATTTCTTTTTTTTTTTTTTTTCATTTTGATTTTTTAAATAATTTTGAGTCAGGCTTCCTCTTCAAACTATTTTAATGAGCCTTCCACTTCAAGGCATTTGAATGAGGTTTCCTCTCCAAGCCATTGTACTATATAAGTTCTAAATGGTTGATTAAAATACACATTGGACAATTGAGCAATTGAGCAAGAAAAGAAATAATGAAGATGAGCATTAAGCTAAAAATAAGAAGAAAATTTGTGGGCCTCAAAATGTCAAAATAAGAAGAAAAATTAGAGATGGAAGTCATCATCTACATATCAACTAAAGAATGAAAACTAAAGAATGAAAATGAAGAAATAAAGAAAGAAAATATAGGAGCACGGAATGCATGAAAATGAAGCTAAAGAATGAAAATGAAGAAATAAAGAAAGAAAATATGGGAGCACGAAATGCACGAAAATGAAGCTACTTTTTGCCGATTAAATGATGATAAAGATTCATGATTCGTAATTTATGAAATATTTTCAAAAGAGTTGAAACTCCGGCGGTATTGGTGAGCTATCATATTACAATAAAAAAAAATATCAAAAAATCAGATACTCCATTGCAGATAAAAGAATGAAGAAAGAGGGAGGACAGAAATCAGATTTGAAGAAAAAAGAAATCAGATCTCAATAAGAGAATGAAAGAAAGAAAAAGAAGTAGAAGATGAGGGGAGAAGAGAATGTGAGAATGAAGATGGAGCCGCCACTGTTTAGGAAGAATGGAGATCTACAAGAGAAATGAAGATTAGGGTAATTGTGTATACTTATTTAATGGATAGTGAAGAAATTTATTTGGCCAATTAAAATAAATGGACCTTATAATAGCTATTAAAAAATCAATTCTTAAAAAATATAAATATCAACAAAGAAAATCTTTAAAAATGTTTAATAATAATAATGATAGTGCTAATGGGCTTTTTTTTTTTTTTTCTAATTTTGTCGAAATCAATAGAAAATTTTAAATAATCTTATAATTTTTTTTTTGTTTGGATGCAATAAAAAATTATTAAGAAATTCAAAATTTGTTTAATACTATTTTAAAATTTATTTAAAAATATAAAAATAAATTGAATTAGCTATAAATTTTTAAATAGTAGTTCAAATTTGGAATAACTACAGTTATTATATCTTCAAAACGCTTATAATTAGTTACATTGTATTATCAAATATATGATATAAACCACATATTATATGGCAAGACGCGCAACGCGCAGGTACACTCCTAGTTAACCTTAAAAAACACAATAATCTTATCAAGTAACAGAATGAAAGAACCATTTCCCTCATTTTTTTTGATTTATCTGTAATCTGTTGATAAAATTAAGATTGCACATTATACTGAACAATGAAATACAGAGCTATCTGTTATAGATGTGTATAAGCATTATGCAGGTAGATATACATATATATTACAGCAAAATATAGGAGTGTTTCTCAACTACCTTGCAAACAACAAGCCTTCAATATATCTTCTATATTAGGCTCGTCCCCGGCTTCCTTGTCCTGCATAAACCAAACATATATGTTAGAAGAAACTCGTCTGGAGTCAAAACCCGAACTAGAGGGTGAGAACAACGGCTCAAATGTAGCACATTTTGTCTATTATGCAATAACTCGGCAGTAAAGAGTTTCTAACTTAGCTATCTCTATTTTTGTTTGGTAAGAACTAAGAAGTGTCGGAGTATGGAGCATGAATGGGGATTAACCTTGTGGATATACGAGATGTTATTTTTACCAGGGCCGGCAACAATGATGCCTCCTTGTCGCCTGAAAAGGGGAAAAACAAATGTTCAAATATTTGTAAGATGAGAACCACAAAAATATATAGAACAACATGAGTAAAGGAAATCCAAGAATTAATACTGAACTCGACACATCTGAGCTTCAAAATAAGATTACTTCATGGTTTAGCTACTTGTATGTCGTCACACCAAGTAAATCACTTCATGTCTTGATATTCTAAACTTTTCAAAACACTTAACAGTTAATAGCACTAACTGAGGTGAACCAATCATATCATCTGCAAAAATTCTCAAATTTAAGGTAAAAACATAAATCAACTTCGATCTGTAAAATATCTTTGAAGAACCTGAGAGCATCATAAGCATATTTTCCACATAAAAATTCTCAAAGTTGAAGTTATCATGCTATCTGAAATTCATATATGTTCCAACATATTCCTTTTGCACAAGATTTTAAAATCAGTAGGAAAGAGTAGATGATCAGCAAATTTCACTCGAAATTTTTGATTACTGGGTAAGGTAACGTACCAGCCACCTCTTGTCCTTGTATCCTTCTCAAAGGAAAGCGCCCAGTCTTGTCTATATCCATCAAGATATGCTTTTATTATCTTCAAACCAGCCTGAGAAAAAAAATTAAAAAAAAGAAAGAAAGAGGCTGAGAAAAGTACCCGAAGAAGTTGAAAGACCTCAGAAGCTTTCTTAACTAACGGGATGACTCAACAAGCCATCAACGATGGTGATAAAAAGTCATAAACACAGGAATTAAAGCATCACCATACCCCGGGAGTAAATGTGGTGGTAACACCTGAGACAAATTTGAGGGCGTCGTAAGATGAATGAGTAGGGTCTGCATATACCTCTGCAAGAAGAGAAGCTTTGTTGAAAAGATGTACAGCAATTCCAACAAACAGGAAGTTGCAATGGCACCATATTGGAAATGAGAGGGACATGCAACCATCACTATATCTTTAATTTATGCTAGATACTCCTTTTCATATGCTTTACTTGTATGAATAGGCTTTGCAGGTAGCACACGAGATTCCCCACATGTTTAGACATTCAATATATTGAATTGAGTATCTAAATATTAATTTCTAAGCAGACGCAGCAAGAAAGCAAAAACAGAAAGATAGATGTATGGATGAACAATAAAAGTGCTCACTATGTAACGCCAATCTTGAACTTCCCATAATCAAGCTAAACTTAAAGGTTATTATATAGATCAATTCAGAAACTCACCTCCTTTGAACTTTGTTTGCTCAGAGAATGTTTTTGCCTGCCAAGAGGAGACTAATAAGTGATCACAGCTCCAATATGAATTTTACTATTCATGCAGAGACAACAATTCTTGGAAGGAAAACAAGGAACAACATGTGGAGAGGAGCAACTAATCTCGAATAGTTCTCGAACTTTACATAATTGACAAAAGATTGTCTTATACTAAAGCAAAAACCCTTTCCTAAAGAGCCTGTAATCAAAATTGTGTGTCAAGTCCCAAAAACAGGTGTAAATCATTATACACCTGATCAACACTGCCAGGCCCAATTAATACAAGTTCCACACCAGCTGCATCCATCTTATCCTGTCAAAGAAGCATAACATTCTATCAAAATATAAAAGATGATGCTTTCAGTGTCAATCATGCCAAAAGCTGAATATTTCAACTCAATTTCTCTTGATCTTTTGAGTGAAGTACAGTAGTAAGGCAACAACTCAGAACTGCTAAATAAATAAAAATCACGACTTAGAAGCATATTTAGCAGAGGACTCTGAACAGATAGTGGTATAACAATGTAAAGAGTAACATACAAGAAAAACTTCACCATGAAGACGTCCATCTATTTTGTTCCTGAAAATAACTATTCCTTGTGCAGTTTGCAATTTGATGGAATTAATAGTGTCATGAACCTAGATGAAAAGTTAAATAGTCCTCGTTCTTTGTTTGCATCTTTTTTTTTCTTGTCTTCTTCATCTTGAGTTTGCCACAGATGGTTAGGTATGGCACATTCATCAGAATATTCCATTATATTTTTAAACGAACTTTCTTTTCATTTTCTTTATCAACATTATGACAAATTAATGCTTTGATCCTATGACTAATGTGAGGTGCCAATCACTCTAGTCGCTGAAAAGTAGCAGAACAAATTGATCTGCAATTAATGTGTGGGGAATCAACAAGTCTGTTATGAGAATAATGTGTTGATTCTCAAGTCATCCAAATCTATTTCATTTTCTGCACTTTGAACTTTTTTCCATTGACAATCTTGTTTTCACAACAGCCATTATATCGCCTTCAAGACATGGATTACCTTTCCAGATGCGAGGTAGGCAGCCCTTGTCCGACAGAGCACACATCTGCAGCGGCAATAAAGGGATAAGAAAATAAACTTATGCAAGTTAGATGCTTAAGAATACAAAGGATTGGAGCACAAAGCTTCAAAATAATCACCCAAAATGACGAGCAAATGCAACCACAGCTTTCCTATCTTTCCACAAATCAGAAATTGGTATTCCATTTCCATTCAAATCATACACTATTACGCTATCCAATGGATCGGTAGCGCCCTCAGTCACTGTCGAACTCTCTGCTCCTGCTTTACAACATCATTCTCAATCATCAACAACCTCAATTCCGCTTCGAGATTCATTGACTCTATCCACATTTCCAGTTTCAGTTCAACTAGAGCCCTCTACATTAAATTAATAACTCACATTCAACAAAAGTAAACCAGATTTCTTCTTCTTACATTCTTATCAATCAACTCAAACAATTTGCTGTTTCTACCCTTTCATTTCCTTGATTAACATGAAATATTATATCTAAAACAAATATTAGAAAAATAATTAATTTATCCCCCCTCATAACAAAAACATCTCAGCTAAAAATTATGCAACAAAGTCTGGTGAACCGGCTTGAGTACATTCACCATCAGACTATTGAAATCATGATTAAAAACTACAAGTTGCACCTATTTTCTGTGCTATTTTTTATAATTCCATTTTCTAATTTATTTTCAGAAATATTTTGAATTTAAATGGCCAATAGCAGCAAAAATGCAAAGGACGCTGACAAAGAAGGTCAAATTGAAGCTTACCTGTGGAGCTGGAGACAGCTGAAGGAGTGATGAACCGTTGTGAAAGATTGAAGAGTGATTTGGCATGAAGTGAGCGCATGAGAGGAAATCTAGGGCAGTGGTGGAGATTTTCCGACTGTTTTGCGATAACGTGATTAAATGAGGAGGGAAGGTGAACTCCCTTAGCTACGGCGGTGACGCCGCATGGTGCGGTTGTAGAGAGAGAAACCGCCATCGGAGAAGCACCGCGAACGCTGTGGCTGGTGTTCGTTGGAATGTCTAGCGAAATGAGCTTACACGTGGCAGTTTGTTCACTTTTATTTTTTTAATTAAAACAGGTTGAATAAACAATTACTGACAAGGACAGTGCACAATATACTTGGACAACTTCATTTTCACACATTTTAGATATTTTATAAATTTTCAAATACAGTAATTAACTTTTAATGTTTGGAGTATTGTACTTAAATTGTAGATTTCAACTACCATGCTTGTGATTTGGTTCAAAGAAAAGAAAACTACCATTCTTGGGATTTAGCCAATTTATAAAATAAATTTTGAGATTTTGAATACAATCAAACAATATTAATAGTCAAAATTTTAATATATAACTCCATTAAAGCTTTAAAAAAAATCTAAATTATATGATAATTGAGATTGTTGAAACATTTGTATGATTTTTTTTTAGTATTTGATGAGTTTAACTCTAACTTCCACAAAACTCATGATAGTAATCGATAAATCATACGACGATAATTTACAAAGAGGGTTGTGGATATAGTTAGGGCTCTAAAAAAAGTTTGAGTCAAATTCAAAAGAAGTTGATTTGGTTGTTCCACTTCAGGCTCGTAAGCGATCATTTACTTGCATAAAAATTTTAAAACATGATGTAGTTTAAGATATGACTCGATTCAATGGTAAATGTCAATGTAAGTAAATAAATATATTAAAGGTTAATATTATAGTAAATTGTTATAGACTTGTTAAGTTTCACAAGCTTAGCTTGGTATAACTCTATTGAACTTGAGTTTCGAAACTATGACTTGAAATCAATTTACCTATGAGCAAATTAGGATACATGATAATTTTCTAAAATTATTTGGGTGAAATTATGAAGTATGAAAGAAAATACATTTTCATTTAAAAAATACAAATACATATATCATAATTATCGGGATGATCACCCATTCATTAGCATGATTTATGAGATGTTGCATGTTGTATAGTTGCAACCTGTATTCGTTAATATGCGAAATCGATAGTAGATTTACACTATGTGTAACAAAGATTAAACTTATTAACATATACACGACAAATGTTCCATCCGTTTCGAAATAAATATCACTTAAAGAATCGTTTTTAATTATAAAAAAAATTAAATGATTTTTCTAACTTTAACACTTATCTTATTTTTGTACAACAATTTTAATTTACATAATTAATTAATTTAATCGTATTAAATGTTGGATAATATAATTGTTTTAAAACATAATCATACATATTTAATAATTTTTAATATTTAGAAAACAAAGACAACTATTTTAAATTGAAGGGAGTATTAAATATATAAAAATCATAAAGTAGGTGATTATTATTTATTTCCAAAGCAAAGAAATACCTAGATGTTGGAATGGAATCAGAATGGAATCTAGAAAGATTCCTCACCTCATCATCGGTTTGTTTAATACGTAAAGCCAAAGACAACTAAATACCCCTTTAAAATCGTCGCTCAAACCTCTTCTCCTCCTCTTCCGCCGCCACCGCCGCCGTGCCAACCCATCTCTGCACCACCACAAATGGCGGCCATGACCCGCCTCTTCAGATCCTCATCCGCCGTCTCTTTCTACCGGAGGACCTATTCCACGGCGGCCGCCACCGAATTGAAACCCCAATCCAACCCTACTCCACGCGTAGACCCTAAGGCTAGGAATATCCAATGGGTATTTCTCGGATGCCCTGGCGTCGGAAAAGGTACGTACGCGAGCCGGCTATCAGCTCTCCTCGGCGCTCCCCACATCGCTACCGGCGATCTCGTTCGCGAAGAGCTGTCTTCTTCCGGTCCGATGTCGAAGCAAGTACGTTGTTTTGATTTGATTTAGTTCGTAGGAATTGAATTCACGAAAATTGGATGCGAGATCTGTATGAGATTGTCTGTGATTTCAATTACTGTTAGTCTTTGACTGTTAATTATATTTGTATGTTTTGCGTATTTGTAGATGTTATAATCATGTTTAGGTAATGAATGTTTGAGATCCTTTTGTAGTTGTCTTGGGTCTTGTAGATGTTGCACTATTGTTATTACTGGAATATTCATAGCTATTTACACTCATTAACATGTATGTTGTGTGTGTGAATGAACAGCTATCGAAATTCAGGCATTTCATTGAGTGTAGCATCTACAAAACCGAATATGGAGTTTTAGATCTGCAGAAGAGTGGAAAAAATGTGTTTTTCTTTAATTATCACGGATCCGATGCCAACTAGTATTTTAGAAAAAAAATGCCAGCATTGAACTTTAGGTATATTGAGCTTTCGCGGAGGTTTCGGCTTTTGCATTTTAGCTTAAAATGAATTTTGGGTGAACTCCTAGAAATGACTGCATTGTGGACTTGTATTGGAGCGGTAAATTTATAATGCTTGAAGCTTATACAAAACTGAATTCTTCACATGTTATTTAGTATATAAGGAGATAGGATCGTGGTTTATTTAGTATACTTTAACTGATTTCTTTGATCGCCTATTGCAGCTTGCAGAGATTGTGAACCAGGGTAAATTGGTATCGGATGAGATAATTATCAATTTATTGTCAAAGAGGCTTGAGAAGGGAGAAGCCAGTGGAGAATCAGGATTCATACTTGATGGGTTTCCCCGCACGGTTAGACAAGCAGTAAGTTATTTTATATCTGAAAGCTATTAAAGAAAAGTAGGCTATAAAGTATATGGACCAGTGAGTGCTAAATGGTACTAACAGCTACGAGTTGTCTTACCGTGGCCCCCTATTTAGTGAAAAACTGCTATGTTGCACTTGTTATAGCTCCCCTTACTTGACAAATATTGCACAGAGAGGGAATCAATAAAAATAAGAGCTTTTTATAGTGCTTTGTTATGGTGTGAGATGATTCTTTTGCTTGGGTTGCTGACGAGTGCTGTGTTTCTTTCATTTACGGATTACATAATTGAAAATGAAGGGCATGCTTGGTTTGCTGCAGCAGTTCACAGATGAGTGTTGTGCTGTCAAAAGCTGTGGCATTTGTTACTCTATATTGACATCTGATTTGGAATTTTTATTTTTATTTTGTTTGTACATAGTTGTTGGGTAAATTGCGTCTCAATTACGGGTGTTGTTGAAAAGTGTATAACACCCTCGTTTTTTGGGGTGGGTGGGTGGTAAATAAAGATGCCAATAGCCCAAAAGTTCTAAAGATTATTGCACAGGTTCTTCAAATATGTCAAGGACCAAGAAACAAAATGACAATTTTTTTGCCTCTTATGCTACATGATATGTGTCAAATCACTTTATATGTTACATGTGGTATACCTGGTGAATAATAGTCTACTTTAGGGGCTTTTTGGAAAATATACATGCATTGAACTCTTTGTTCTGTAATAAATGATGCAAAATTATTTTGATTGAAATTTTTATCATGTTAAACTCTCACTTAACCCTTAGCTCAATATTATAAAATGAATGAGCCAATCACATATTAAATCAAGTTTTGTCAAAATTTTAAAGTCAATAGGGGTGATTTGTGTTTTCATGAGCAGTTTGCACTTCATGAAATGGTGTTCAAAGGGAAGATTTCTACTTTTTTTTTCTTTTGTCTCTGGAAATGCCAACTGAGTAATCCTTTCCTCTATAGGAAGACGTTTATCTGCAATTTTGATTGTTTATTTGTCTTTATTTTTAATATGCAGGAAATATTGACCGAAGTTACCGACATTGACCTGGTGGTAAATCTCAAGCTCCCTGAAAATGTACTGCTAGAGAAATGCCTTGGAAGGAGGATATGCAGCCAATGTGGGAAGAACTTCAACGTGGCATCAATTGATGTCAAGGGTGAAAATGGGAATCCTGACATTAGTATGGGCCCTCTTCTTCCTCCTTCCGACTGCATGTCAAAGCTCATTACTCGGTCTGATGATACAGAAGATATTGTAAAAGAAAGACTTCGCATATACAATGAAAAGGTACTGCTTTTCCCTCTGAAAAATATGTCATTGTTGTGGTCAAAGTTGAGGGATAACATCTACTACATCAATTAGAGTTTGGTTGGAAAAGATGGATGGCATAAATGTAGGACCATTGGACATAAACACATGCATAACTTGATAGAATAAAAGATATTTTAAGTGGCAGTTACGTCATTATATTATCAGTTGTGATGTTCTTTAATAATTAGTTGCAAAATTGTGGATTTGGTGGGAAAATTACAAAGATTTGTCCAATTTGGTTCATCGATATGATAATCTAATACGAGCAACTCTCAATTTTGTGTATTATGAAGACAAATTTTGTTGGATTCTCAAGAAACTTGCACGTGACTCATATCGTGACATTTGGATTCTTGCAAAATTTCTCCTCAATTGCACAACGGGTACTAATTTGTCACCTCGTGTATATGCACCCCCCTTAGTTTCATGCCCTAGACTGCAATTTTCCGGATTTTAATATATTTCAGTTAATTCCAACATCCTAGTATAGTTTCTGTCAAAAAAAAAAAAAAAACATCCTAGTATAGTCCATCTTTTACATAACTTCATTCCTTCTTCAATGATACAGAGCCAACCAGTGGAGGACTTCTATCGCAGCCAAGGAAAATTGCTTGAATTTGTTTTGCCTGGAGGCATCCCAGAGTCATGGCCAAAATTGCTGGAAGCATTGAACCTCGATGAGAACGAGGATAAACAATCTGCCACAGCGTAAACTTAGATTATTTTTTCTCAGCATGTTGAACTTCATGCTTAAAAGTTTTGCAGAAACTATAATCTTCTACACTTCAAATACCTTCTTTATTTATATGGAAGAAATAACGGAAAAATGGCGCCCAGTCGAGCACTAATACTGGTGACTGCCTCTTTCGTCGAACATTACTGTAAGATTATGCAAGTGAGGGTTGCAGCAAGGTGTTCAATTTTACACTTGCTGCAAAGTGTAATAATAATTCACTAACGGGTTAAGGTGTGTTCAACATCTTATCATTCTTTCCCATTGTTAATGGCTCTGAGAGCCTCTGACATTATTGATTGCTTGTAAGTTGTCCTTTATGGTTCACTAAATCGTTGCATTTTGTAATAAGGAAATTGGTGTTTTTCGTTGTTCACTGGTTAAAAAGAAATTTATGGTGTTATATAAAGTTTGCTTGTGAGTTACATTATTGATTGCTTGTAAGTTGTCCTTTGTGGTTCACTAAATCGTTGCATTTTGTAATAGGAAATTGGTGTTTTTCGTTGTTCACTAGTTAAAAAGAAATTTATGGTGTTATATAAAGTTTGCTTGTAAGTTGTCCTTTATGGTTCACTAAATCGTTGCATTTTGTATCAAGGAAATTGGTGTTTTTCGTTGTTCATTAGTTAAAAAGAAATTTATGGTGTTATATGAAGTTTCTTATTAAAATTTTTTAACGGAACGGAGCCGAAGTTTCATTGATTGCCTGTTGTACTTAAGCTTGATGGTGTCATTAGTGTTATTAACTTAGGTTGAATGATTTTGTACTTAAGCTTTAATGGTGTCATTAGTGTGTTGTTAACTTAGGCTTAAGCTTGATGGTGTCATTAGTGTTATTAACTTAGGTTGAATGATTTTGTACTTAAGCTTTAATGGTGTCATTAGTGTGTTGTTAACTTAGGTTGAAGTTTAATTGATTGCCTGTTGTACTTAAGCTTGATGGTGTCATTAGTGTGTTATTAACTTAGGTTGAATGATTTTGTACTTAGGCTTGATGGTGTCATTAGAGTGTTAATTGTACCCCATCTCTGAAATATCCACATGTTATTAGTTACTCAATAAGGCCGAGGCCCATTTAATATCTTTCCACCAACCCATTATCTTTCCACCAATATACCATTGTTATTATGGTCATTTCTCTTACAAAATCTAATATCTCATTCAACCAATATACCATCGTACCTAATATCTTTCCACCAATATACCATTGTACCAATATCTTTCCACCAATATACCATTGTTATTGCTATAAAATCTTATATCTTTCCACCAATATACCATTGTACCAATATCTTTCCACCAATATACCATTGTTATTGCTATAAAATCTTATATATTTCCACCAATATACCATTGTACCAATATCTTTCCACCAATATACCATTGTTATTGCTATAAAATCTTATACCATTGTTATTGCTATAAAATCTTTCCACCAATATACCATTGTTATTGCTATAAAATCTTTCCACCAATATACCATTGTTATTGCTATAAAATCTTTCCACCAATATACCATTGTTATTGCCTAATATCTTTCCACATCTTTCCACCGATATACCATTGTTAATATCTTTCCACCAATATACTATTGTTATTGCTATAAATATCGAGGATGTATTAAAATATTTAAAACATTAGTATTGTTATTGTTATAAATATCGAGGATGTATTAAGACATTTAAAACATTAGTAAATGATATTAAAAATATCAATGATGTATTAAAATATTTTAAACATTAGTAAATAGTTAAAAAAATATCGAGGATATATTAAGACATTTAAAACATTGGTAAATGATATTAAAAATATCGAGGATGTATTAAAATATTTTAAACATTAGTAAATAGTTATAAAAACAATTTCAATACTTTCTCTAAATTTTCAATATCCCTGATTATCAAGATAAAGGAATACATATATTTTTCAAGATATTAGCTACAAAAAATATCAATTATAACCATTGATATAGAAAACATTGAGGATGTATTGAAATATTCTAAATATTATTAAATATTTATAAAAATATAAATATTATTAATTTTTAATTTTCAGATTTGTTTTCAATATCAACATTCGATATTTCCTTAAATTCAAAATATTTATATTTCTATTGAGATGATATTTTGTATTTATATTACAACTTAAACTGAATATGGAAAATTATTAATATTTTAAAATCAGATGACTAGTAGGGCTAATGGTCAATCTCAAAATCAAAATTGCTATTCATTGGATAAAGGGAAAATCATATATTTAATCTTCTTGTGGAATTTTGTCATATTTTCGTTGTTCATTTATTAAAAGTAGATCATATATTTAATCTTCTTGTGAAATTTTGTTCATATTTTGTTCAGTGGTTAAAAAAAAAAAAGGTTTTGATATATATATATATATAAATTTATATAAAAAAAATTTTTGGTATATTTCAAGAAATTTTTTATTTTTTGAGTTTGTTTTAGTTGAAGTTTAATTAATTATCCATTTAAAGAAGATTATACTATTATTTTCAATTAACGTTTAAAGGTGAATATAATATTATTTATTTATGCAGAATACTTGAGCTTGATGATGTGATTAGTGTCTTAATAGCTTAGTTGAATGACTTTGAGAAGTAATGTGCCAATTAAACTTTGAAAGATGATCAAATTAGCCGTTGGTTAGATGAAGTAGAAAAGTGATGTTTTGATGTTTTTAGAAATGTGTATTGTTTTTACAATTATTCCTGTTTTAGAATTTTTTTCATGTTTCATGAGAATGTTTTTCATGTTTCATGGTAGTTTATTTTAAGGCAAGAAAAAAATAAAAATTCTATTGACATGAATGAATATGCTAATGAATGTGTAAACTGGTTATAAGGACGATTAGAAGATTGTGAGTATAAATAATTAAAAAATAACAATTCCTTTTCGAAATATTTGTGAATTTGAATAAGGAAGAAAATTTCAGTTTTTATGAAAATATCACAACCTTAATTTTACAAAAATATGGGCCTAAATATCAGGTATTTGGATGGAATCAAAATTTTTAAATCCAACCATATAACAATGACATTTACTAATTTCTTTTTAATATTACATATAATTAAATCAATATTACACACACACACACATATATATATTTAATTTTTAGATTTTATCTTGAAACCTTATTATTATTATTATTATTTTCAGACTTTACTAATATTTTGATACTTTCATAATATTTTTCAGACTTTTAAACTTTTTTTTTCATATTATATTCTTTATATGAACTTTTTAAAATTAATTTTAGATTTTCAAACTATTATTCAGATTTATATTTTAGACTTTTAAACTGATTTTCAAATTTGATAACTTTTTAATTTCAAAATTCAGACACAATTTTTTAATTTATTATACTGAAAATTTATCATATGAAATATAGAATTACCAAAATTATTTGTAGTTAAAATTTGGGTCAAGGGTTTTAATAGCCTATTATAAATTTACACCTCACCCCGAAGGCGGAAGGCCCAATTACGGTCATCTCTCCCCACCGCCGCATCCCGTCTTCACCGCCGTTTCTTCTCCGTCTATTGCCACTGTTTCCTCTCCGTCTATACCTTAGAAAAATTGCAAGAGAGAGAGAGAGAGGGAAATTGCAAGAGAGAGAGTACGAGAGAAATTGCAAAAGAATCGCAGCACAATTTCTTTTCTTTCTTTTAGAATCAGATCTGACAAATGGAGTAGCTTAGCTGGTAAGATAGCCTTCTTCATCTTTCTAAATCTGAGCTGCAAAATGCACTTTTTTTAAAGTTTTGCAAGGGAAAATGATAATTGTGATTCATCAAACTCTATATTAGTATAAGATAGATTTCTGTGTAAATTCATAAGTGAATAATATGTTTGACTAAATTATGTAATTGAATAATAAAATCAAAGGTTTTCAACACAGCAAACACATAAATAATTGCTTCATCATCTTGGATAACATTTTTGCAGGCAGGTCTGTTATATCATTTTGATTATATCTATAGATGTGTTAGCTTGAAATCATAGTCAGTGTGGTGTTAATGGTGTTGAAAACAGTACATTTTTCTGAGATTATTATTGATTTTGATCTGGTGTTCTATTGGCCAAATTGAGAGCGTTTTTGTTGATTGCATACAGGTGTTCTCTATGGCATATGTGTTCTTACTGATTTCGTCGTTGCAGGAATTCAAGAATCTTCCAAATGTGTTCTTACATTTTTCTGAGATCATTAACGAAATTGATCTAGTGTTTTATTGGCCAAATTGAGAGCATTCTTGTTGATTACATATAGGTGTTCTCTATGGCATATGTGTTCACACTGATTTTGTCTTTGCAGGAATTCAAGAATCTTCCAAATGTGTTCTTACATTTTTCTAAGATCATTATCGATATTCATCTAGTGTTTTATTGGCCAAATTCAGAGCATTTTTGTTGATTACATACAGGTGTTCTCTATGGCATATGTCCTGTGTGATCTTACTGATTTCGTCTTTGCTGGAATTCAAGAATCTTCCAAATGTGTTCTTATATTTTTCTAATATCATTATCGATATCCATCTAGTGTTTTATTGGCCAAATTCAGAGCATTTTTGTTGATTACATACAGGTGTTCTCTATGGCATATGTCCTGTGTGTTCTTACTGATTTCGTCTTTGCTGGAATTCAAGAATCTTCCAAATGTGTTCTTATATTTTTCTAATATCATTATCGATATCCATCTAGTGTTTTATTGGCCAAATTCAGAGCTTTTTTGTTGATTACATACCGGTGTTCTCTATGGCATATGTGTTCTTACTGATATCGTCTTTGCAGGAATTCAAGAATCTTCAAAATGCTACAAATTCCCCACCAAATTGCCCAATCTCCTGCGAGATTGGGTCTACCAAACCCCAACTCACCATCTCTTCAGAATTCTAATCCGTCTAAGTTCTCGTCTCAAACCCCACAAACCCACCAATCACAAAACCAGTTTACGACTCCTGGTGTTTCCTCAGTGCTCCTCCCCCTCCTACCACCCCTCCCCAGAGCTCAATCTCTTCTCCTCCAAATGGCGTCTCTTGCCTCTAAACTATTTGAAGTCTCGCCCAATCGTTCACATTGGATCAGTTCGTTCCGAGGCTCCCTCCCTTCCTTCTTGCCCTCCCAAACCCAGTCCTCGACTCCTTCTGCACCGGACCCATCTCTCTCTGCCAAAGATATCATCGCGCAGTTCAAAACCCTTCAGACTCAGCTCTTTGAAGCCGTTGCACAGCTTCAAGAGATACTCGATCTCCAAGATGCCAAACAGAAGCTCAGCCGAGAAATCCGGTCCAAAGATTCCGCTCTTCTTGATTTCGCCAACAAGCTCAAAGAAACCGAGCATGTCCTCGACATTCTTGTCGATGATTACTCCGACTACAGACGCCCTAAAAGGACCAAGTCCATGGACGACAACTCAGAGGATTCTTCCACAACCACTGTCGAAACTCAGCTAAAACTATCGGATATATTATCCTACGCTCACAAGATTAGCTACACCACTTTTGCTCCTCCAGAATTCGGCGCTGGAACCGCCCCTCTCCGAGGAGCACTCCCTCCGGCCCCACAAGAAGAGCAGATGCGTGCGTCCCTGTTGTATTCTTTTGCTGATCTTGATGTGGGTTTACCCAAAACAGACGAAGACAGAGAGAAGATACTCGAACCATTGATCGAAGCCCCTTCTTCACTGCCTTCAGAAAGCAACCCACTCAGCAACATGTCAGCTATTCAGGGATTGATTCCTCCGAACTTCGTCATACCACCAGGATGGAAACCGGGCATGCCTGTGGAGTTGCCTAGTGACCTGCCGATTCTTCCTCCTCCCGGATGGAAGCCCGGAGACCCGGTCACATTGCCACCGTTGGACTCTCTTCCTCTTCCACCGAGAGTCGAGGAACAGCAGTCGAGGCCCGGCCCTCCTCCCGGTCTGCTCAGAGCACCGGAGCCGATACAGGTCCGGCGCGTGGAGCTTGATTTTGATCATGACAGCAGTGACTATAGCAGTGATGTAGATGGCTCTGATAGTGATGATTGATGTTTGATTGTATGTAAGAATTCTGGTTGTTCACTAAGTTTATGCATTATACACTTGTTGTTCAGACTTGTATGAGATGTGTGGATGAATGATCCATCTTTTTATAACAAATTAAAGCTAATTTCGTTGATATAAACTCAAAGATAGAATATGCAAATTAAAGCTAATTCCATCCTTCTTTGACATTGGAGCAATTCTAATAGGGTACGATGATCACCATTCTTGATACGATGGGCTCTCGACTGCACAAGTTGCTAGTCGAGGCCCGAGGGACTACTATGTGAAAGTTTATGTAAAATTTAGGGAATAAATGTGTTTATCTTGTAAGATTCGTTGTATTTTTCATCCTGCATCTATTACTTATTCTCTGTCTAGAAAAATTCATTTTTTGTCAACTAACTTGCTAACAACAGGTAAACATTTTTTTTTAATTACAAATTAATTCAATTCTCTCAACCATCAAAATTTTAATATATGATGATTTTACAACTTAAAGTTGGATAATATAGTATGATATTAATAAAAATAAGTGATTTTGAATCAAATTACTCATGGCAATCGGTTGAAACATTTTGTGAGTTTTTATTTTTATTTTTCCATAGTTAAAGGATATGATTGTAACTTTAAAAAATATTTGCGTCCATTTGATTATATAATCAAATTTCAACGGTGAAAAATGTAATTTATCAAAGAATAATAAGATTTTTACTTGTAGAAGTGGACCAAAAAATGGACATTTTTAAACATATAGGACTAAAAAACAAAAGGTGAATGATGAAAAATGAAAAATCCAATAAGTAAACTCAAAGGATATAAAACTATTTTCCCTAAAATTTAGCACATTTGTTTTCATTTTTGTTTAATTCTCCTTGCCACACAACATCTCTCTATATCATAAAATGATTAATTAAATAATTAAATAAATAAGAGAAAATTTATTATAATATTTTTATCTCCACATAGCATAAAATAGAAGTAATATCATGAGACATAATTCTTTCATAGTTAATATTTGAAAATAATTTTTTTGTAAATGAATTTGAGAGAATTAATATTTGGAATCAAGTTATATGGATAAATTCTAGTCCACTTTCTTAAAAGAGCCAGCCCAAATATATAAATAGAGGCCCAAAAAAATGGGCTGCTTAAAAAAGGCCGAAACCCTAATTCATCACTGGTGGTGGCATTTCTGTAAATATAAACCATTTGCAGCTTGATGGACTATATATGATTCGCTTCACTCTAACCCTAGCGTTTCATTCTCTCCCACCAAAACCCTAGCTTAGAGCTGCTAACTCATCCTTGACGAAATGGCCGCCGCCGCCGCTCGACCCCTCGTCACCGTCCAGGCTCTCGAGAACGACATGGCCACCGACGGAGGCGCCGCCGCCAATTCATTGCCTCTTCCCGATGTGATGAAGGCGTCGATCCGCCCTGACATTGTCACATTCGTGCACGGACAAATCTCCAACAACGCTCGTCAACCCTACGCCGTCTCGAAGCGCGCCGGTCACCAGACCTCCGCCGAGTCGTGGGGTACCGGACGTGCCGTCTCTCGTATCCCCCGTGTTCCTGGTGGCGGTACCCACCGTGCCGGGCAGGGAGCCTTCGGAAACATGTGCCGTGGTGGTCGTATGTTTGCGCCGACGAAGATCTGGCGCCGTTGGCATAGGGCTGTCAATGTTACTCAGAAGCGACATGCCGTCGTTTCGGCGATTGCCGCTTCTGCTGTGCCCTCGCTTGTGCTTGCACGTGGTCACAGGATTGAAGAGGTTCCTGAGTTGCCGCTTGTTGTATCTGATTCCGCTGAAGCCGTTGAGAAAACCAACGCTGCGATCAAGCTTCTCAAGCATATCGGAGCATTTCCCGATGCTGAGAAGGCGAAGAATAGCCAAGGTATCCGTCCTGGGAAAGGGAAAATGCGCAATCGCCGATACATTTCTAGGAAAGGGCCTCTCGTTGTTTATGGAAGCGAAGGTGCTAAGCTTGTCAAGGCTTTCAGAAATCTCCCTGGTGTTGAGGTTGCTCATGTTTCTCGCCTCAATTTACTCAAACTTGCTCCTGGTGGTCACCTTGGGAGGTTTATTATCTGGACTAAATCGGCTTTTGAGAAGTTGGATGAGATTTATGGCACTTTTGACAAGCCTTCTGAGAAGAAGAGGGGGTATGTCTTGCCGAGGAGTAAGATGGTGAATGCTGATCTTGCCAGGATTATCAATTCTGATGAGGTTCAATCTGTCGTGAGGCCCATCAAAAAGGATATCAAGAGGGCACCATTAAAGAAGAATCCATTGAAGAATCTCAATGTGATGTTGAAGCTGAATCCTTATGCAAAGGCTGCTAAGAGGATGGCTCTCTTGGCCGAGGCGCAGAGGGTGAAGGCTAAGCAGGAGAAGCTCGACAAGAAAAGGAAGATCCCCAAGGTACTGCTTACTGTTCTCCAATATAAGCTTGTACTAATGTTGAAGCTTTGTGTTGTGATAGATTTGAACCAATCTATATGCTGTGTATATATACTTATTGTTTGTTGGTTTCCTCGATTACGATAGTTCTATGCTTTCCTAGTCTTCATAATTTAGTCTCTAAACTTGTTGAGAGATCATCACTTGTTAGTGCTGTTAAAGATTGGTTATTTGTATATGTTTGTTTTACATGTGGAGTTGTGCATATAATATGGGTTATAAGTTGCTTTTAACTATCACATATAACTTTGATAATCAACATGGTTGCTGTTTCATTGGTACGCTATATTGATTTCAAGTTACCATGTTGTGATAGGTCTTATGAGAATAGATTTTTTTATCTGATTTGTTAACCGATGAATCTCTTATCTTATCTGTGCCCGCTATGCTTTTCATATATGGTTTCATGGATAGTGTTTCTTCTTTTCTGTTACCTCTGCATCACTGTTTGTCAATCACTTTTGTCTATGATTATATGCGTCGTATCTGACTTGTAATTGCTGATTGGACATCGATCATGATTTTTTGATGAGAATTGTCCCTAAATAGGATTCATTCTTTTGCACTAGTGTCTGATAGCATAGAAGAAATTTGTCTATTGCCGTGTTTCTGCTTGTACAAGCTTATATCTCAATAATGACTTAGTTTTCTTGATGCACACATGAAACATTGATTCTAATCCCTATATTTGTTGTTTTTCGTTTATTTGCCTCGTGCAGGAGGAGGCTTCAGCAATCAAATCTGCTAGCAAGGCTTGGTACAAGACCATGATCTCAGACAGCGACTACACAGAATTTGAGAACTTCACAAAGTGGTTGGGTGTTTCTCAGTGATTAAATCTTGATTTCTTCTGTTAGAGAACCTTAAATTTTAAGCTTGTTTTGTTTACCGTTTTATGACTTTGAGCTTTAAAGACATGGATGATGGGATCACAAGGGATGGGAATGATTGCAATAATCTACCTATATCAAGTTTACATCTTCCTTCCCTTGTTTTGGAGCCCGAGTTTCTTGGTAGTTTGAGAAATTTTTGTTTAGACAATGTTTTAAGGATTTACGCCTGTGTGTGTGATCTTCGACTACAAATGCATCTGTCATAGTATTTATTCTCTATTTTGGTGATATTCATATATGTTTTCCATTGCAGTGTGATTATCATTGTATGGTTTTATATAATTTACTCCTAAATTCTTGATACACCATGTGAATTGGGTTGTGTTCACTAAAGCATCTCTCTTTGATGAAAGTTCTGAATTTTTGTATTGAGAAGGAAACATGATTGTCGTACTAAGTGGGTTGGTATTGTGTTATTTTGTTTTTGTCGAACTGTTCTCTACATATTGACTTGATATCGATATATAATTATAACTATATTGAATGTGCCATGGGCATTAAGAAAGGCCTAGATTGAGAGTGGTGGATTTGAAATTTACTCAACTAGATGCTAAATTATGCAAACTTTTACTATCAGGGTTCTTGAAAAAATATATATCAATACAATATATTTCTTTTTAACCAGTGAACAGCGAAAATATCAACAAAACATCACAAGATTAAGTATATGATCTTCTTTTAACAAGTGAACAACGAAAATATGATTTCAAAATTTCACAAGAAGATTAAATATATGACTTTCCCTGAATAGGAATTTTGATTTGGAATTTGAGCATCAACCCCGTCATTGTACTAGTCATTTGATTTTTAAAAAAAATGATTTTGATTTTGAGATTTGAGTACTAGTCATTTGATTTAAAAAAAACTCATTGTATTAGTCATTTGATTTTAAAAAAATTGATATATTTTTATATTCAATTTAAGTTGTAATATAAATACAAAATATCATCTCAATAGAATTATAAATATTTTGAATTTAAGAAAATATTGAATGTTTATATTGAAAAAAATCTGAAAAATAAAAGTTAATAATATTTATATTTTTATAAATATTTACTAATATTTAAAATATTTCAATACATCCTCAATGTTTTCCTATATCAATGGTTATAATTGATATTTTTTATACCTAATATTCTTGAAAAATATACTTATTCTCTGATATTGATAATCAGGAAAATTTAGAGAAAGTATTGAATTTTTTTTATAACTATATATTAATTTTTAAAATATTTTAATACATCCTCGATATTTTTAATATCATTTACTAATATTTTAAATGTCTTGATACCTCCTCGATATTTCGAACAATGGTTATGATAGTGAGCTCGGTTTCAAGTTCACATTTCAAGTTCACATTATAACATCAACTATTAAGTTGAATATTAGGTTTTGCCAGAGAAATGATTTATTGAGTAAGAAAGATATGTAAAGTGTGGTTATTCAACTATTTGAGTTGATCTCTTATCTTACTGCTTTTTCAAAGGTTTATCCTCGAAAAAATTCTGTTAAATAAAAGTCAATTTCTTTAAAAGTTTATCCTCAAAAAAATTTTGTAAAACAGAATTAAGGGGTCGATGCTAAAAACAATACATATTTCTAAAAATAAAAAATAAAAAATATTATAAAATAGAAACAAGGAGAAGATGCTAAAAACAATACATATTTCTAAAAACAATAAAACAAAAATATTATAAAATAGAAACAAGGTGTCAGATGCTAAAAACAATACATATTTCTGAAAACAATAAAGCATTAGTCCCACGTAAAAAATGGGGGAAAATGCAATTTCATTTCAACTAAGTACCATCAAATCATTTTTCAAAGATTACTTGGCATCTTATCTCTCAGGTGTAAAATGCAATTTCATATCAACTAAAGACTCCATCAGATCATTTTTGAAAGTTTACTTGGCATTTTATATCTCAAAACCACAAGTGGGCGTGACTCCTAACCCTCAGCTTCCAAGTAATACTAGTCTTCTTTCCTTCAAACTTTGATAATTCTCTAACTGAAGTAATACTAGTCTTCTTTGCCTCAAACATCAATGATTTTCTAAAATGTTTTCAGCTAAGTGTCAGAAAACACATGCAAGTTTACTTCGCATCTTATCTCTCAAAACCTAAAACCTCAAGTGAGCCTGACTCCCAACTCTCGGCTTCCCACAAGAATGAAGTAATACTAGTCTTCTTTGTCTCAAACTTTGATGATCCTCCAACTTTCCTCTTCCCACAAGAATGAAGTAATACTAGTCTTGTTTGCCTCAAACTTTGATGATCCTCCAATTTTGATAATTCTCTAATTGCAGTAATATTCTTTGCCTCAAACTTTTGATGATCTTCTAGGATGTTTTTCAACTTGTCAGAAAACACATTATACACAGAATTAAGAGCAACTTTCATGATCCTCTAAAAGAAGTGAGTGACACTTGCGTGCCACGGGGACACGATGCCCCCATTTTTATTTTATTTTATTTTATTTTTTATTTTTTTTTATCCTCAGCTTTGCGCTCCCTCAAGTTTTTTTTTTTCATGTATACATTGAAGGTATCCATGAAATACCTTTCAGATGTCCACATGTATATCTTCAAGATATCCATGAAATACTTTTTTTCAAATACCATATGTATACATCCATGGTATCCACATGTATACCTTCAAGATATCCATGAAATACTTTTTTTCAGACATCATATGTATACATTGAAGGTATCAATGAATACCTTTTCAGGTATCACATGTATACATTGAAGGTGTGCGAGGTTTTTGAGGTGTTACAGATTTATTCTATAGGTATTACAAACATAAACTACAAGTATGTGATATCTGAAGAGTATATGTGAGATACCTTTAGAGCAAATATTAGATACCTATCAGCTGTGCGCGTCGTGGGCGCGTGGGGGCATATGGGCGCCGGGGCGGGTTGGGAACATGGTCGGGACATATAAGTTTTTGCCAAAAGAAGTAGTTGGTGTCAAAAAACACACTATGCACAAAATTAAGGGCATCTTTCATGATCCTCTAAAAGAAGTAAGAAATCATATGTACAATTCTAAATCCATCAATTTTGCAAATACTACGAATAATCATACATTTAGTAAAATTCTACTCTATTTTGTATTACTTGTAGCATGTCAAAGTCTCTTGTTGCAACTTGATCGGAACTATATATTATAAATGAATTAATTATAAAAGAATTACATAAATTCATTGATAAATAAAAATATACCTATTTACTAGTAGGATAAATTGATTTTATAAAACGTTTAAAAAATGCGCTATGAAATTTGTTTGGAAAACTTTGCTTTTTTAAATATCTATAACTTATATAGAAATGTGGATATTTTTTATAAAATATGAATTGTTAAATATATCTTTATCAAAAATTATTATTTAAGGTTATAATAGTAATTTAGAATTTTCATATTTAAATAATTTTATATTAAATGTGAAAGAATATTAAATAATTTTCAACATCAACTTTTTCAAACCAAATTTTTAACATATAAATGTGAAAGAATATTAAAAAAAAAATCTAAACATCAATGCTCAATGGGCTGGCATCCTAAATAGGAATAGTGGGCTGTGTTGATTTTCTCAAGTGTTAAAGTTGAACCAAATTGAGGGCTAAGAATAAAATAAAATAGTAAAAAATCATTTAGGTTGGTCCTCTTCATTTTCCAATCTTCTTTAATTCGTTTAATATATATTAATTAAAAAGAAATATATATACTATATATAATTATTTATTTTTGTAATGCATCTAAAAATCTAACTTTGATTGTTAGGAATTAGTTGAAAAACCAACCTAAGCTACTAGGATATTTATAAACAATAACAGATTCACCTCCGATTTGTCTTATAAATACATAATAATAATAATAATAATAATAATAATAATAATAATAAAAAAAAATACATAATGATAATGATAATAATCAACATCGAATTTTGTCCTATTTATATAGAGGTATATGTGGAACAAACAATAAATACAACAATTATTATATTTTATGGATTGTGACACATCAATCTTATATTTCCTCTTTTTATTAAAATAAAAATGTCAACCATTTATAAGCTAGTCTAAGAAATTCATAGGATTCTCTAAAAAAAAAAAATTCATAGGGAAATTAAGAAGATTTTGGATAAAGAATATCACTAGACCCTAAACTAAATACCGTAGTTAGTGACTACTACTATAACATCTAGCATTCCTTAATCTATGCTTTTTTTTTTTTTTTGCCGTTTTAGAAAGAAAAAATATATTTAGATTCAGCATATATATATATATATATATATATATATATATATTTTAAGAGAAGCATATATATTTATGATTTTCATTTTATCATTATATTGTGACGGTGTGTCACAAAATGAGTATAATTGATAATCTTGTCGCTGAATAAACTTTCATATGAATAGTGTTGTAAATGGAGATTGATAATACATCTTCGACACAATATATTTATTTACACCCTCGTTTCAAAATAAATTTCGTCGTTCTTGAGTTTTTGTCATAGATTAAGAATATCAAAATTGGACAAATACACTCTCAACTAATGAAATTTAGAATTAAAAATTGAAAGAGAATTAAATTAATTTTTAAAAAATATCATATCAAATATCTGAATTTTAGCTAAAAATATTAATAGAGATAATTTGAGAATAAAATTGTATAAAAATCTAAAATGATATTTAATTTAAAATAAAAATTAAATTTTAAAATGACATTTATTTTGAAACCAACGACTACTATTCATATGTTATCTTATAGATTAACTAATATGTAATGATATTGTCACTGTATTCAGAATGTTTATCAAAATAAACATTATTTTGTGGCACCTAACTACGTTCTATCTTTCGTTGTTCAATTTCTGTGTAAAAAAAAAAAAATTGTTACTTAGGATTCAGTTTACTGTCTTATACTTCATTAATCTGTGATTAAATTAATTAATCGCAATTTAATATTTACCTCTCAATTAAGGTGTGAGAGGGCCCCACTTAATTTTTTTTTTTTAAATCACATTTCATTTTCTAGTTTCACTTATAAAGCAAATCAAATATTTCTTAAGTAATTAATTATATACGTACTTCTCAGAAGTTTCAATAAGTTCTTTTATTTTTTTTTGGCATATGCAATCTCTTGAAAATGGACTATTTTGGGGTAACTTTGAAGTGCATCTGGATATTAGGGACTTCTAAAATTTTACACGATTTTAGATAAAAATAATATATTATTTTTTTAATTTAGTGGAAAATTAAATAAACATTACTTTGTTTATAATGGATTGTAAACTCGTACTTAACCAAGTCGTAATCAACCTGTCCAAATCCAACCAAACAAATTTAAGTAAACGAATTTTACATATATTTGACATTTATTTATGTCATTTTATAGCACCTACTAAAATCAATTTAAATCCTCTAATTTATTTTTCCATGTTCACTTGTATATCATTGTTAAAATGATGTAATTTTGATAATAGTATTCGAACAAAATAATACATCTTATTATACTCAAATTGGAGTTATTTTTGTATAATAATGGGAAGTTGGTTTGAAGTTATTCCTTGCTAGTTAATTTTATTTTCATGTTGTTCCATGTTGAAAAAGAAAATATATAATACTCCTATCTTTATCACTAAATTTCATATCCCATTTGAAAACATATTAGGGTGTGGTTATCCGCACCCCAAAATTTACTAAACACACAAGAGACTCACTCATTTTAGAGTTGTTTTCAATAATAAAAACATTTTTATATTTACATATTGAGATGCAGATAGCTCCACCCTATACTAAATTTAGATATTCTATTCTTTTTTTCTCTTTTTTTGTGTCGTTCATGTACATTGCCAAAATTTTATATTTAAGTAGCAATTTTCAATCAGTACAAATCATCTGTTTCACAATTCGTAACTCATCTTTAAACCACTGTCAAAATAATGTAATCCTGACATTTAATTTAAAAATACTGTCGAAATCACATCATTTTGACAGTAACACATGTAAATGAACCAATTCAAAGCTTAATTCGAAAAAAAAACTCATTTGATATCGTTCAATGAGATTCTTTAAATAAACGAACAAGCTCAATTTATTTGATATTTGAGTAATTAATTCGTCAATAAATTGTCAGATTGTTTATACATTTTTATGATAAATATATAAAAATCTAATTCTTATTATAATTTAAAGTTAATTAACTTCGTTTGGATTCAAGGAAGCTAGCAAATTATAAAGAGTAAACTCTTAAATAAATAAACAGTATATATGCTAAGTATCTTTCTTTTTCTCGAAATCTCCTGTGTTTTTTTTTTTTCTCTCTCTAGACTGCAATTTATATAGCCGGCCTTCATCATTCATCTCTCTCTCTCTCTCTCTCCTCCTTTTACATCTTCTCCACCTCCGTTGAGAGAGAGAAAAAGCAGTACCAAATTCTCATCAGTTTCCCTTTTTATATACATACACACATTTTCCTGTTTCTTTTTGTTTCTACCGATGAAATAGAGGCCAACTATTCCTTTCTTCTTCGCCATTCTTCCACCTTCATTTGATCCACTCATGCATTGTTTGCCGCATATTCAACTCTATTTTGCAGAAACTTGCTGGATTGAATTGCAGTGATGTTCGACCTCAATTTAGCCATTGATCCTTCCGCACCGGCCGTCGATCGAGCTGTAACGGCGTCAGATAAGCATATTGCACTATCCGGAGATCAAATGGAATATTCCGGTAGCTCTAGCTCCTCTGTTGTCAATGTCGACACTTCGAGCGCCGCCGGCGATGAGAACTCGTGTTCGAATCATTTCGTCGGTTTCGATATATGGAAGAGCAACGGTGAGTGCGAGGACGGTGAGAAATCGAGCTGCCGTTACGTGATGAAGGAATTTTTTCCGGCTAATGGCGAAGTACGGCCGGTTCAGTGCGTGGATCTCTCCGAGAATCGTCGTGAGTTAATGGAGAAAAGTATTATTGCTCTGCAGCACCACCAGAAGTGTCAGCTGATGAAGAAGAGTCGGAGGGGACCGAGGTCTCGCAGCTCTCAGTATCGCGGCGTCACATTCTACCGCCGCACCGGTCGTTGGGAATCTCATATTTGGTGAGTTTAATTCATCTAACTCTAATCGTTTCAGTAACACATTGTTTTGACAATTTGATTATTGCGATAAGTTTGATTGTATTACACTAAATGTTCAATGTTACTCTCTTATGATTCGAGTATGTTCTAGATAAATCGATTATATCACTCACCATTGAGGTCTTAAGAAATTTCAACTGATTAGATGATAATGCAGCCCAACAAGTATTGAATTCTGCATCTGAGAATTTACTTGGTGCATCTATTATTGATCGTGGATTATAGATTAGGGATGTTGTTGTGTGTACTAATTTGTGATTAATGAAAGCTTTTCCCGTGTGATTTGTGCAGGGACTGTGGTAAACAAGTCTATTTAGGTAAGCTTGTTAAATGATAAATTTACTTTTTCTTTGTTATTACCTATTGTGTACTGATATATTTTGGGAATCTACTGTGAAATGGGCTTGAATTTCTAGGGGGGTTTGACACTGCACATGCTGCAGCTAGGTAAGAGAGTTTTAATTGTTCTGATTCGACATTAATTATATGATTAAATGAGTTTCGTTTGCTTAAGTTTTGTGAACGCTCGGATTCTAACACTAGGGCATACGATCGTGCTGCCATCAAATTTCGTGGACTGGATGCAGACATCAATTTCAACGTTAGCGATTATGAAGAAGATCTTAAGCAGGTTGGTCATGCATATGCAATGTCTCAATTGACATTTTCATCTATAGTGCTGCTGAGTACTGATGAGGTGAGGCTTTTTCCTTCTTTGCTCAACAGATGACAAATTTAACCAAGGAAGAATTTGTACACATACTCCGTCGCCAGAGTACAGGATTCTCGAGGGGCAGTTCGAAGTATAGGGGAGTAACATTGCACAAATGCGGGCGATGGGAGGCTCGGATGGGACAGTTTCTTGGCAAGAAGTAAGATAGCATTTAAATTAGACCACTGAGATTATTTTTCTAAGATGGTTTAATCATAATGTAGCTACTGCTAATCATAAACAATGTTTGCTTGCAGATATATCTATCTTGGATTGTTTGACAGTGAGATAGAAGCTGCAAGGTCAACATTCTCTGTTCTTCATTTATGGCAAACACCGTCACTATTTGCTTAGCAATTTTTTTGATAAATTTCTGTTGTTGTTTAGGGCATACGACAAGGCCGCTATCAAGTGCAATGGAAGAGAAGCAGTCACCAATTTTGAGAAGGGCACATATGAAGAGGAGTTGAGCTCTGAAGCATATACTGGAGGTAAAAATTATAAGGCAAAACACTCGGTTTTACTCGTGAAAGTCCTTCTTCTATGGTTGATTTACTTGTTTCTTTCGCCATTGATATCTTTAGCTGGTGAACACCATAGTCTTGATCTGAACTTGGGCATTGCTCCCCCTGATAGACCCATTTCTCAAGTTCAGAACATGGAGACCGAAAGCTTTCCTATCCACTATGGCTCAAACAACCTATCTGAAAACGGAGTAATGGTTCATTCGACTTATTCACATCAAATATTATAAGTCGTCCACAACGCTCATTTAGTTTCATTTCGTTACTTGTAGGTCTCTGCTTCAGCCTATGTGGGAGTCGATTCTTGTTTCCGCCCCATTTATAAGGTCTTCATTTTAGACCCTGGTTTATATTGTCTTCTAGCAAGGTGATCATTAAATTAGTCCCTTGATTCATTTTCCATTAGGGAACAACTATGGAGAACGTCATGAAAATCGACTCTCCAACAACTCGGACATGGGATCATCATCCATTGCCACTCTTCTCGTCTGCAGCATCATCAGGATTCGCTACTTCATCTGTCGCCATCCATTTGCCGCCACCTTATCTTCCACCGGGATTTCGTCATCAATGGAGGTGATGATGAACAAGCACTCATCTTCCTATTAAGAGTGGGTAGTGAACCAAAAACCCAACATTCTAATTGAAACAACATTTCGACAAATGCCCACACACACACACACTACCCTATCCTTATTGCTTCAAAAGTATTCTCATTATTGGGGCAGTTAGAATTGTGAAACAAATGTTTAAGAATTTGTTAACCAGAGGCTATACAAATCATGGGCCCATTGAGTGTGTGTATTTCCTGAAACGTACTGTTTTTTTGGCAGAAATTTTGAAAGAGCATCATCCTAGTACACTATAATGCTTGTTTTATTTTATATTTGTCCTTGAACATGACCTGTCCATCAATCGATGATTTTAATAAAATTGATGGCATATTCCCCCATTTGGTACTATGTGGGGTTTGCTTTTAGGATCGAATTTAACCTTTGGTACCTTTTTATCTTTTACTGTAACTAAATGTCATCTCCAACTAAAGCAGAAAAATTATTCTCAACAAATGAATCAAATTAGAGCCATCTTAATAACTTTATACATGTCCAATATTATGAAAATTGTGCAACTATCTCAATTTAGTTTACTGCGGGTGAAAAAATATCCAAGATATTGAAATTCAACCCATAATTTCAATTTGGTTTTCTTGAATTTTTATTTTTCCAATCTAAAACCAAACTAAAAGGTAAACAATCGAAACCATGATTTTCGATTTAATTGGACACACCACATTCAGGGAGTTATAATTGTCAAAATGTGAAAAGAATTGTAAAGTTTATGATGCAACATATAAAAAAAAAGACGAGTCACGCATCTGTGAAATCAACCGCGTATCACATTCTATGAGACATATCAATCTATAGCTCATAATTTACAAAATATAAAATAACTCGTGAAAATGAGTTTAACTTGTGATCATTAACATTGTATCTAGTAGAATTTCATGAGAGGATGTCAATGTAAGTTATTTTGAGAAAAGTTGATAGATAAACATTAAAAAAACAGTACACATTTCAAATGATAAAAGATTAATTTTAATCAAACACAAATATATTGTTATATTGCCATTTGCCAAACCTGAATAATAACTTCACACTCACAGGCTCACTGCACCATCGTACACCAGAGTCAGTGACTCAGTGACAACTCAATGTTTTTCAACTCAGTAATTGAAAATTAAAATTGTTTATATTGTTGCAGTCTTTTCCATTTTGTGCGATTGTCATATCCTATAGCTAATAGCCTACCTAACTTTTACTCTTTTATGATCATATTAATTTGATTTGACAACTCCTTACTTGTTTCTTTCTTTTCTATTCTTTTTATCTTATCCTAAAGTCTTAGGTTCATTGCTAAATTATATTACAAACTTTAACAAAATCGTAAATTTATCATGACTTTAAATTTAGTGAAAAATAATCATCAACTTAATATGATTTTACAATTTAATTCATCATTCATTTTCAACAATATGTTTAAACTTTTAAAACTGATCTTAAATATTGGATGTCATCCTTGCTCTAAATTTGAGACAACTTGACATTTAAAGTGTAAAAATTAGTTGAAGACACAGATAATCTTTCGTCGAAAAATGAATGATGATCTGAATAGCAAAACTATAAATTCAAACTATATATAAACCAATTTTCTAAATTGTATCTTAACACGATCCACTTTAAATATCAAATATCCGTAATAAATTCAAATTATTAGGGGGTGGTCCTCAATTTATAATGTTATAATGTTTGTCATAAGTTTTTAGTCATATACATAATAACTTATATCCACATGGTTTAGGAGTACTTACAATCATGATTTGATTTAAAAAATTAATACTTCACATGTATAATATTGTATAATAGAATAATATTGTCACGTGTAGAATCTATATATAACACACCTTAATGGGAAAAGCAAATAAAGAAAGACAATACCTCTAAAAGGGGCATTAATATGTATGACTTGTCATTTCTGCCCTTGTACTACCTCATAGTCCAATTTGCAGCCTTTCTCTATTTGCTTCAAATAGTACCAAGGAACTTTACTTTACTCCAAAGGGCAATTTTCATAAGGGCACTCACATACATCCATTAGTCAAAGTTATAGTCTTATGAATTCATCAAAATATTTTTTCTAAGAAACAAAACCTTACTTTTGTACCTAATCTTGCAATTTTTTTATTAGAATTATTTATGAATTTATTTAAATTTCTAAGCATTTATACTTGTTCATATTAAGTATTAATACACGTCAATTAAGTTTCAACATTTTGACCAAATACCAATGTTGCATGATTGCATCTAATAAGCGAAATTATAGATGAGACTCGTAAATTGAGTAAGGTTTGAAGTTAGAGTTTTCTCTTCCTGTTGTAATCCAAAATAAAATGAATAACAAATAAGATTAATTGTATAATTGAAAAAAAAAAAAAAAGGTTAGTAAAATATCATGATCAATTTTATTCTTTTGAGCATCAAATTCAGTACACATCAATTAATTTAAACCATTTTAACTAGTTATCAATGTTGCACCTAATAATGGGATCATAGATGTGACTCTTAACAAATCAGATAAATTGACAATTTAGGGGGAAAAAAAAACTAAAATAGCAAATTTCTAGATTGTTATTATTCCTTAATCCTTTTGAGTATTGAGACTATTCAAAAGTAACAATACTCTAATGGGCCATACCTAGCCCATGACAGCAGTTCGGCCCAGAGGCATTAGTTTATATATTGGAGGCCCAAATAGGCTCTGTGGACATTTCTTCATTCATCAATCATCAATTCATCATAGTATTTGCTGGGAAATTAAACAGCTGCAATTAAATATAATTTAATTAAATACTTAATAAATAAATTAGAAATATATTTATATATTTCAACGATTTTGAAGAATAAGGAAAAAATATCAAGAGCAAATTAATATTATTGTGAGATATTAGTTTTAACTTATAAGTTGATTCGTTTCATAAAATTAAATTTGTATAAGATATTTTTTTAAACGTTTTATCCTAATTTGAATATGTATTTCGTATTTTTAGATAATTATTTGTTGGCTTTTGTTGGGTTTTTAATTTTAAATCGAAACTTATACTAAAGTATTTGGTATATTGGGATAAAATGTGTGTAAACAATTTTATGGTTTAGTTGCTATAGTACAATGAAATCTATGTAGTTTCTAAAGTAATAATATTGGCACAAACAAAATCTATTAATTGAAACATGTTTCAATTTATAGAAAATTTAAGAATGTATTAATTCAAGTCTGCATGTAAAAACTTGTATGAATTAATTAAATCCATTAAGTCTTATCAATTCAAAAATAACATTCAGGAAAATATATTTTACTTTAGTAGTATTTTGACTTATAAATGGTTAGATATGTTATAATTCAATAATGAGAAAATTAAGGATGATGCAAGTATACAATATCTATTGATCTTTATAATTACTTTGTGAATACATTCAAAACATCAACAGAGCTTCATAATTTTAGAGGAACACTTCATAATCTTGTCCCAATGTGAGTACTCAAATTACCAAATATTTATCTAGAAAGGTTACAATAGGTTCACCATTTAAAAAGTATTTTAAATATTCCATGAAAATTTTATTAATTTATGAAACAAATCTCCATTTATTGAATTATTTTTAAAATGACAAAATTTAAATATTGAATAGATTTTCTCAAGCCTCTGGAAATGGGAATTAACAAACTCTTCATTTAATTTAAATGACTATAATAAAAGTTAGTGAAATTCAAAACGAGCAAAACGACGTCGTTGGAACTAAATAGTCCCATTTAAAAACGAATAATCCCCAATTTCCCAATCTCGCAATCTCAGTCGTCGTCTCTTCCGCCATTTCTCTCAGGTCCCTCTCTCTCTAGGTGCATTTCGGGTATCTATCTTTATCTCTAGAATTTGTGATGACCTAGGGTTTCTGTTGAATGTTAGGTTTTGTTTGATCGAATGGCGGACGGACAAGGAGCTCCGTGGAGCCCCGCCGGCGGAAGCCATGAAAGCGGCGGCGAACAGAGCCCGCGCTCCGGAATCCGTGAGCAGGATAGGTTTCTTCCAATTGCGATTATTGGCAGGATCATGAAGAAGGCGGGCTCCCTGCAAATGCGAAGATTGCTAAGGATGCTAAGGATACTGTTCAGGAATGTGTTTCGGAGTTTATTAGCTTCGTCACCAGCGAGTATGTCTCTGGACTTTATCACTTAAATTGAGCGTGTAGTTCTGCAATAATCAATATTAATTGATGGAAAATTGGGGAAAGTTATGTCTTGCCTATTTATCTTTGTATAGGAGCATAAATATTTTTTTGTTAATGTTGTGATTCATAGCTAGTCCTGGAGGTCCCTGTAACAATGTTGATTTTAGTGCGTGTAATTTTGGTGGATGAAGAAGTTAAACTTTGCTTTCTTTGTTTGGCTGAATATGAAGGGCAAGTGATAAGTGCCAGAGGGAGAAAAGGAAGACAATTAATGGGGATGATTTGCTATGGTCTATGGCGACCTTAGGTTTTGAAGAATATATTGATCCACTCAAGGTGTACCTGAGTAGGTACAGAGAGGTAATTGTTTTATCATTTGAGGGATTTTGTCGTTCATGATTCCTTTCTGACGTCTTTTATATTATTTGGGTTTTTGGTGCAGCCATGATTGTTGTAAGAAGTTGAACTGACATAGTTTTTTTTTTTTTTGTTCTTTTCTTTCTTGGATTGGTGTTCTCTAACTGCACTTGCTTTGTAGATGGAGGTGAGTGAATTAGCATGTTACAATTCTCCTCTGCAGGTGATCTTGTGTTGGTATTTTCATTTGGTCAGTTAACTTGTAATCATGTTTCTTCAACAGGGTGAAACCAAGGGATCAGCGAAGGGTGCTGATGGATCTGCCAGGAAGGATGGTATGCAACCTAGCTCTAGTTCACAGGTAAGAGTCACATAATTTGCGTTCTTTTTGACTAAATTTATTTGTTAGTAGTTACATACCTCAATTTGTGAGTTTTGTTGAAACATTACTTCCTTCATATGCAGCTGGTTCACCATGGTTCTTTTTCACAAGGCATGAATTATGGGAATTCTCAGGTACCTCTTCATGCTTGTTGGTGACATTTCACAGTAACTTTGGCTGCATAAATCTCACGTTCTAGAATATTAACATTTATCTTCACGTGTGCTCTGGTCGAGTGCTTGCCAAATTGCTATTTCTGAAACATTCTCAACAGGACAAGACTGTTGTTTTGGGTAACTTAATATGCATATTCTTCTTTGAGTGGGTGCAACAATTAGGCTCCCAGATCAATGATTTTGAATATCGGCTCCTTTTATGTTCAAGCTATTAGCATATTTACCCTGTGTGGATACTAAATCTGTTCGAGGCATATCACTTGATGCAATGTATTATTTTTCCATGAGCGTGACTAGTATGCGTGATTGGGGTTATCTCGATGAGTCAGTTCTTTTTTTGTGTTTGTGGTGGTATGTAATGTATCTCAGTCTCTCTGAGTGGGTCTTTATAATACTTTTCTTTCGACTGTTTTCTAATTACTTTTGGAGTCCAAATTTGAATTCATTGCCAGGAAATGGCAGTGTTGTTACATTTCTCATATCCTCTTGGAAGGACAATTATTCTATGCTTATAACTTTTAGGAAAACACTTGTTTTGCTTCCTTACTTTCAATTTCTGACTTTTGCCCATGTAATTTCACCTTCTAAAGAAAAAGCAGGTAAAAGTTTGAAAATGAAAGTATATGGGGTTAAAGTCAAAAAGGTGGAAATTACATGGGCAAGATATGCATTTTTTTCCTAATTTCTACCTGGACTCAATGGATGTGATTCATAATGGTTTCCCTTTTGTGATTCTAGCCACAAGGCCAACACATGGTCCCAACTCCCGGCATGGATCAGTAGAATTTGCTCGCCGCTGGCCAATGTCGCTATTCCGTCCCATTAGATGAGATCTCCAAAGTTAGGATATTTCATAACTGTTCTAATATTATAACTTATTTCACCTGATTTTTTCAGCTCTTGTATATCAGAGCTTATATTCTAGTTTCAGTACAAGTTTGTATATTTTAATGTCTTTCAGGATAGGAATCATGTAACTTATTTTTTTTTCTTTTTGATATCTTTATCATATATTCATGTTTAGTGCCAGAATTCCTCCTCTATATTCAAAATGGTTTTATTTCTTTTGGATAGAAAAATGAATTTTGTTGCTATATAATGAGGCAAGTGGTAACATTATTTTCTTGATCTATTCTCAATCTTCACATGGCTATTTCTCCTATTTGTTTGGGTTTTATTTCCAGAGTGAAAAGAAAAGTCAAATATTGCCAATGATTTTCAGATGGTTTCTGCATTGTTGATGATTTTATTATGCAAATATGAGGAAACTTTACTTCAATAAATTTTGATAATTTTTGGTATATTTGATGCAACATTAAATAAAATTTACTAGGTGGTTTTGAGGTTAAAATGAATTTTAAACCCACACAATAAATTTCTAAATGTTGCATTTGGATTCAATGAATTAAAAAATAATTTGAAATCTACAATAATAAATTCACTAAGTGATGTTTGGATAAGTGTTGGCTGGTTGGGATTTGGGATTTGGATTCAACTAAATTCCCGTTTGTTTTGATGTTAGAAGAGGATTATATAATATACCAAAATTTTACTTTATTTAAATAAAAACACAATCATTAACCTTATACTATAACCTATTAATACAGAAATTTCAATACACACCTAAATTTCTACTATTACAATCATCTAATCATTATCATTACATCAACTAACAATATAATATTACATAATAACACTTTTTCCAGTATTGATTTGACATCTACAGTATTAATCATACCCTACAAAATCTCTAAACAAACATAGATTTTAATTATTCACCTTTATTTCAAAAACTCAGGATTTCAAAGTCGGATTTCCCCAATCCTACATAACACCAATCCAATTGAAATCAAAACACCATAATTTTGACATCAATATATGGATGAGGCATGGAAAAATGCAATAGATAATCTTATTTGATGACTAAACTATGTAATCTCATTTGATGAATAAATAAATAAATAAGGGTTGCCAAAATAAACCAAAAAATATCATCAATTAATTCACTTGACACTTAATAATGAGTATAGCACATATTTATTGCAAATCATAGTCTATAATCTGTACAGAAAAAAGTTTCATGATTTCTATTATCATAAAACAGATTGTGGCAATAATTGTTTGACTTTTTAATACACTAAAATGGCAAACTATAATAAAGCCTAATTTCCACTGTTTCTTTAGATTTTGAATTTGAAACTATAATAAAGCCTAATACTATATGTTCATGGCATAAATGCATTGGAAAACATAAATTTGAAATCATAATAGAAGATTTGTCCTGATAAACTCTAATTCTCTTTTAATTTATTTAAATAATTGTAATTTTGTATCAAAATTTAATTATAACTTTACTTTTTTAATCGTCCTACTGTCAAAAGAAGGGCAAAATGGGGAAACTATGTAGCCACTGCCAGAAAGGCATCAGGCTGTAGCCACACTGCGATGGTGACACGTGTACACTCACACTTCATATAAAAGCGGCTTCAACTCAAGAAATTATTTTTTCATTTTATTTTTACTGAAGCAGCAAAATAGAAAGCAAAGGAAGAAAGTATATACCGATTTTCTCTGTTTGCGAAATTGAAGTAAGAATTTGAAGAACTTGAGTTTCCTTCAATCACCTGAGGTGATTTTCTCTCTCTCTTTCTCTGAAACTCAGTGAATTTTTTTCCTGTATGTTTGTTTTGTTTATGTATGGAAATGTATTTGTGAATGCATGCTCAATTGTATAGAAAGCCATAACCACGCTGTACCGAATGTGTTTTTGTGTGATTTATTTTATTTTGTGAATGATGAGTTTAGTGTGTGGTTTGCTTGTAGGGTTTAGTAATGTCCGATAAATTTGGAATTGACGTGAGTTCTGGGAATTCCGGTGTCGCTTCCGGAAAATTAGTGAGGGGGGTGGGTGGTGAAATGGTTGATGATTTGAAATCCGAAACCCTAATTGGGAGTACTGGTGATAAGGGGGATTTGAGTGATGGGGTTAGGGTTTCAGAGGAGTCTGAGGTTTTGGGAGGGAAATCTAACTCCGGGATTGTAATTAGTGAAACTGAGTTGAACCCTGTTGAATCTGGTAATTTGGAAAGCAATCATGATAATGATGGAAATGGAAATAGAGTTGTGGAAACGGTATCTCGTAGTAATAGTAAATGGGAATCATGGGGGGTTATGAGGATGGTTGGTAGAGTTCTGGATGGGAAGTTGGATATGGATAACGAGGTGGAAGACATGGGTGATTCTAAAAATCGGGGTGAGGTGAATCTGGTTTCCGAAATGGACGCGTGTCAGGGTGTGATTGGGGAGCTGACATCTGAAAATAGATTTGGCGTTATAAAAACAGATAATGAAAATGATTCTGTTAAGCTATATTCGAGTAATCTAGGTGGGGGAGCTGGTTTAAATACGTGGCGGGGTGTGATATGTGAGCCGACATCCAAAAATAAGATTGAAATTGAAAGAACTGATATCGACAATTACTTTCTTAAGTTAGATTCGAGCTGTCCAGGTGAGGGAACTGGTTTAAATGTGACAGGAGAGCCAACATCAGAAAATAAGATTGAAATTGAAAGAACTGATGTCGACAATGATTCTGTTAAGCAAGATTCGAGCTGTCTAGGTGAGGGAAGTATTTTAAATGGAAATCAAGAATTATTCTCTCATGAAACGGTGCCAGTTGGACCGTTGAAATCCAAGGAAGAATTTGATGATGAGGATGACTGGTTCATACCGAAAACACGTGGAGAACATGACATAAATGAAAAGGAAGGGAGATATTACTTGTCGGATCTTGTGTGGGGCAAGGTCAAGTGCCATCCTTGGTGGCCTGGGCAGATATTTGCTCCCATTGCTGCAACAGATAAGGCAGTCAGACATTATAAGAGAGGGTCTTACTTGGTAGCATATTTTGGGGACAATACATTTGCATGGAATGAAGAATCAACGATCAAGCACTTCCGGATGCATTTTTCTGAAATGGTGAAGCAGAGTAATTCAGATAGATTTTCTCGTGCTGTGCAATGTGCCCTGGATGAGGCTGCTCGACGAGTTGAGTTTGGTCTGTCATGTTCATGCTTGCCCCAGGAGGTATATAATGGGATAAAAACCCAAGTTATTGAAAATGCTGGTATCCAGGACGATCAAAACCTAAGAGACGGCGGGGACTATTTATCTGGTGCAGCTTCATTTAACGCTGGAGATGTTATGCACTTCCTGGAATCATTGGCTGTTCGCCCACAGTCTAAACCGGAGAGGTTGCAATTTACGATAGCAAAAGCTCAAGTACTGGCGTATAGTAGATGGAAGGGTCACTATCAGCTCCCTGATTTTAAAGAGTGTGGTTTGTCGTTGGAGGATGGTACTCTATTGAATGCGACGGGGACGATGGAAGGACTCCTTCCAGGTCCAGTTTCTGAGGTTGGCAATGGTGTTTCATCTAAAAAGAGAAAGTCAACTGCTCGAGATGGTTCTTCTCGCAAACGTAAACATCCATCAGGTGATGAAGAGAGCCCACCAAAGATAAAAGAAGAAACTATGACTGTCGTGATCTCCTCAGATAGCTCAAATTCACAGAATAACAATGAGAAGTCGGTGAGGAGTGCCAGGAAGGTTATCTCCTCTGGTGAAAATCGTGTAATGGTTAATACTAGAGTTAAAAATTTCAAAGGCAGAAGAGGGAGAAAAAGGAGTAGTGAGTCTCAGACAGTGGAAGCGATTCCATCTGAGATCCCTACTCCTGATATGGTTCTTTCAAAGCTAATGTTGGCTGCAAAAAAGCCCATGCAAGGGCACGATGCCATGATTTCAGTAGTTGGCTTGCTTCATGAATTCAGGAACTCAATTTGCCCAGAAAAATCTGGTCCAGAAAATGTGAACACAGATTGTGGAATGCACCAGAGAGAACCACCATCCGGCTTTACCATTGCAGATTCATCCGGACCTGATGGTACTGGGGACTCGTACTGGACTGACAGAATCATTCAAAGCTACTCTCAAGATCAGGTGTTGTTTGAGCCTAAGAAACCTAATGAAAGGGGTGCTCAACCAGAAGCTAATGTTGTCGTTGCTTCGAACTTGGATGATAACAAAGGAAAAGATGTTGTTGCCGATTTGGGTGTGGAAAATCCACCTGCCGTGATGAATGAAGCAGCATCTCAAGAATATTGTCCGACAGCTTTGATTCTTCGGTTTTCAAATTTGGAGTCTATTCCATCTGTTGAGAATCTGAACGAGATATTCATCCGATATGGACCTTTGAACGAATCAGATACAAAAATATTTACCAAAGGCAAGCGCGCAAAGGTGATTTTCAAGAGGAAGGCTGACGCCGAAACTGCTTTCAGCAGTACTGGAAAATATAGCATCTTTGGACCATCGCTTGTCAGTTACCACCTTCATTACGAGAAAGTTCGTGCACCCTCAAAGAAGAAGAAAACGAAGTCAGGTCCATGAAAGTCAATGCCATTTGAATTTGGTGAGAATGAATTGATATATTTTTCGACTTTTGTTGTTTCATACAATCTAGTTGTTTTTTCGTTTCATACCTTTTGACTGAAAGGATAGAGGAGCTAGGAGCTGACTTATTACTTCATTTTAAGTGATTAGCCTTGATTATCTTTCACTGACTACATAGCTTTTACATGGGATTTACATTGTGGTGGGTATAAACTATATGTATCTTTGAGGATTGTTTTTAAACCCGGTTTTAACTTTGAACTTCAGTTCCTACCTTGTTTGTTTCCTGCTATGTTTCTTATTTAGCTGATCAGGCTTTGCAATTATCTGGTAATTATACACCTATCTTTGAGTATGAATTGGTGATCCTTGATCGGATACTTGTTCGTTATTGAGAAGATGAATAAGGTAAGGTTTATCGTGAGTTGGATGCACGTTTTTTTTTTCTTGAAAAGCTCGATGCTCGTTCGGAGACTGCTTGAGTGTTGATCTTGATATTTACTTGTGCAGTTTTTGATACTATATGTGCTTATACTTATGTTTGGTGTATTCTTTTCTGATGTGCAATTAACTGCTGTTTTGTTACTTTCCTTGTACATTTATTTTGAGAGGGGGAATCCAGAAAATGAATTAGAAAATATGTTTTTGTTTAAGATCTATTTTACCAACAACTAATCAATTTGTGAATTCTTTTTCGATATGCAATTAATACGTAGTTTTTAGTGTTTTGATGATACTTCATTATGTTTTCGTGTTCGTGTTTCCTTTGAAGGATAAAGTCAATGTCATTGCTTTGTTTTGAGCCCTTTTTTTTTTCTTTTTAATATATAGCCTTTATTGATATAATTTTTATTTTTTGGTTAAGTGATCAAAGAGTGAGCTACCCATAAATATAATTCCAAACCAATTAACTACTTTGACTCGGGTCAATAAAATTTATGTTGGAATTTTTTAAAGAGTTGTATTTTATTTTATTTCTTTAAATGGCAACAATAAATTAAATCATTATGCATAATGTATGGGAAATTTCTTAAGACACAATTCACAAACAAAACCCAAAGAAACATCAAACTAAATTTTACCTTGTAAGTGTATTGTAGAACTATCTTATATTAAACTGAATTTTACCTTGAAAACTATTGAAAGATTTAAAACGCATTTGCTTATTCTCACTGACAAATGGACCTAATTTCTAAAGCCCATGAAAAGTGTAGTTCAACCCATAGAAGATTGGGCCCAATTTATCAGCTCTAGAGAAAAGCTCAATTAAATTGGTTTTTGAATTTCATTTTCTTTTCATTTTTTCTTACAACCCTCCTTTTTTTTTCTTAAAAAATAAAATAAAAATAGAATTATTTAATTTTCAGAAACCGCCTCTTTGTCAGTTCAAAATCTCTCTCTCTGTCTTTCCTTTTTTCTCCACTTTCTTCACTCCCACACACAGACTCTCTATCATTGTACACAGCCTCTCACCCTCAATTTTAAATCCAAGATCTTGATAAAAAGAGGAATCCAAGAGGGAAATCCAAGCCCGATTTTTCGATTAGTCGGAACAAATGGAGATTGATCTTGAGTTCGAAGCCCACGATCTCATCGACGATGACCAGTTTCCAGGTTTTTCTCTTTAGTTTTGTGCATTTATTCATATATATACATATATATGTGCGCATGTATTCAAATGTATCGTTGATTGTTCGGAAAATTGCCCACGGCTATTCTAGTACACAAATTCGTAGAGTGAAATCAATTTCCGAGCCGTTAAATTTTGGTTTTGGGGATGCGGGAGCTGCAAAACTATTAGATTTTGCAGTCAACATTTAATTTGATGATTATTTTAATTTGAATTCTAATGGAAGCCCCTTTGCTCGATATTGATCGACTCAGGGGCGGAGCTAGAGTCATATTTTTGGGGGGACTAAAGAGAAAAAAACAAAATGACATGGATATATATGCTTAATATTAAAAAATGCAATAATCTCTCACACAAAATTCTTTGAAAGAGGAGAGAGAAATTTATTAAAAATAGCAAATAACAATAATAATGTGGATAGATTGAGACCACTTATATATAATATAATAATAAATCTTACTTATGGTTGTCCCTTTATTATAAATGAATTATTTTTTGGGGCTTAATTGATATAAAATTAATTTTAATTAATAAATATATATAATATTTAAAAAAAATTTAAAAGTTAGGGGGGGCTAAAGCCCCCTTCTCATCACATGAGGATCCGCCCCTGGATCGACTGCTGCATTCTCAGGTCACGGAGTGTCGTGTCTCAATAAAATTTTGACTGGAGGAATTATATTAATTGTGAATAACATTGTGATATTTCATTATAGATGTTGTCATTTTACTGTTTGCTAAAAGACTTGTATCATTTCTGTGTTTTATTCATTTGATGCATGTGCTCTTTTTCCTGCATTATACTCACTTGGTTCTTGAATTATCTTCAGAACCTACGAGTGCTGAAAAAGATGTTGGTAATAGTTTTGGCATTGATGTGAATGACTCCCTGCCTGAACTGAATGAATCAGCGGAGCCTGAACGAAACCGAAAAAATGGAAGGTATAACTTGCGTAAAAGTCTAGCCTGGGATAGTGCCTTCTTCACTAGTGCAGGTATTCTGTCAATTTCCTGGCTGTGCTTTTATTTTTTATGGGGAATTCAGTTTTTTGTAGCTGATAAATGAAGTTTCATTTCTTAATTTTTAGGAGTACTGGATCAAGATGAATTATCAAGCATGATTACTGGAGCAGATAAGAGTGAAAAGCCTTCATTACCTGGAATTCAAGAAGAAATAACAGGGTCAACGGAGTCGCTCTCCACTCTTGAAAGTGATACTTTAACTCTAGAAGGTTGTGAGGACGATTTGTTTGTAGATATTAGAGCTTCCATCCAAAGATCCAGTAAGAAAGCATCCAATTTGACGAATTCAAGCAGAAAGATAACAGCTGCAGAGATAGACAGCACAGCCATTTCATGTAAGTAACCAGTTCTTGTTGCAAATATATTTATTTTGTATATGATCAGGATAATTACTGCTATTCTCCTGGTATATGATCAGGATTCTGTATGTTTATCCTTACTAGTGATTAAGATGTTCCCTTTATCATTAGACACATTAGTTGCTACAACGGATTCAAAGTGATCACAAAGTACTGTTGGTGGCTGAGGACATGCTGGTATGAGGGATTAGCCTAATTAGTTATACAGACCAGAAAATCATGAATTTAATATGCTCCTATTGTATTAGATGCAGCCTATTAGTTTGCCAGAAAATGCAAGGGAAATAAGCGTTGTTCATAAATTATGAGCCAGAATGTAAATATCATCATATTTAAGTAGTCCAACCACATGAAAATCTAAGAATAGTGATTAACATGTTTGCTCCAAGGTGTGATACATACGACTCTGAGTTCCTGAATATTCAGTTTTCTTGGATTCATCTGGTGGGAATTACTCGGGCTTCTGTGTGAATACTCAGTAATGTGAAATTTCTGTCTTTAACTTGGTCATTTGTTAGGCTCTAGTTTTTCGTATCTTGAACTGACATTATATTCATATGCAGCTCTGGAGAAGGAAGACTGTGTTCCTATAGATAAGGTAAGTTAACAAACTGAAAGTAACTAGAAGAATTGAGATTTTGAATTGTTATGAATCCTGGTGGCTAATTTCAATTCTACAGAGTCCAAAACTAGGTTTGAAGAAAACCAGTGGCCTTCAAACTGGCAGGATACCAAAATGTCAGCCAAAACAAATCGGGAGGCTAGCATCAGGGAAATCAACCAAGCAGGACTCTGTTCGTTCACAGGTGATACTGGCATGCTATTGCCTTGAAACTTCTTCTTGTTTGAAACTACTACAAGCTATTATATCATAAACAAAAAGAGGATCTTTGAACAATCGTCTACCATGTATCATTAGATTCATTACAAACTTTTATGTAGAGCATTGCTCAACCAAACACACTAGCTATTCTTGCTTATCCATCTGTTGTTTCGTTTAATCATATAATTATTTCTCTTATCTGTATATTTTAACCTTTGAATACATATATCTGATAAGGCATCACTCAAAATTATGTTATCTGATTTACTAGGAACTATAGATCTTTAGGTTTGATTAACTTATTCCTACACATCCTTGTAGCATTAACAGAAATTACTGACCTTGCATATTTCTTAGGTGGCATCTGTAGCTAAGATTGGAGAGAAAAAATTAATACTTCCTAAACCTCCGAAGATTATCAGCAGCAGCTCGATCCCCTCCTCAACAGCCACAGCAAAGCGGGACTCCATGGGAATTGGTCGCATCAAATCTGAATGTGGGAGCTCAAAACTAGGTGCCACAAGTTAACTTTTGATAGCTTTATCTATCCATCATGGAGCATCTTCTAAACACTGCCTTGTGTTATTATTAAATTGACAGGAACTTTTTCCAGCAAAGGGACTCAGCCATCAAAAGTATCTGTGTTAAGTGGTTCTAGAAAGGTGATGCCAAAGCCTGCAGTGCCATCAAAGTCTTCTTTGTTGGGTTCTTCAACTGCAAGCAGTGTGCATTCAGTAAGGTCCTCTACTTCAAGTGACAGTTCTACTAACTCTGGGGTTCCTGCTAAATCTACAATTATGACGGCAAGAAGGAATCCAGTCAAAAGCGGCAATATCAGTACTGGTCCCTCTGGTTCAATCCCTAAAACTCCATCAAGAGCTGGTCCAAAGAACAAATTACCAGCATCTACTCTTTCAGCTCATCTGATGTCTACTAAGATCTCCTCAAGTGTCTCACCAGCTAGTTCAATTAGTGAGTGGTCTTCAGCATCATCATCATGTTCAATGGCCACCCGACGATCTAATAATAACTCAAGGACAAGTTTAGATGTCAGTTCTTGCAAGTCTATTGATGGTGATAACAGTATTTTGGATGCAAGGAGTCCTTCAGCTGGTCCAACTGCAGATAGACATGAAAACCAGGGAGTTATTTTGAAGAGTAGCACTTCAAAGAAATCCACAACACAAGCTGGTGCCCTTCATGCTCCTGCTAAACCATCAGGATTGCGAATGCCTTCCCCCAAAATTGGCTTTTTTGATGGGGTCAGTCATTGAAGTTTTTCTTATTTCATCAATAATAAAATTTCGGTAATTGACAATCACAGTAGTTTTGCATGAAAATCATGTTTAAACTATTTGTTTTGAGTTAATATAACTACTTACGATTTACTTCTGATGTTGCAAGTTCTTGGTTATATTTGGCTAAAGTCTTTGCAGATGAAGTCACCGGCTCACACTCCTAACGGTCACAAGCAGTCTGAATCTGGCTTGCGCACTGCTACATCCATTCCAATTCGAAGTTCAAACAGCAAACTGAAGAGTCCTAAGGTTCCAACACCTAGACCGGTGAATCCTTTAGCAAACATAAAGCCTGCTTCTCCAAAGCCCGCATCTCCTTTGTCCTTTCAAGAAAAATCTCATGCTTCAAATGCTTCTAGTATTTTAATGGATGTCAAACATTTTTCTAGCTTGTCTCCTGGAGTTAAAGGCAGTGCAACTGGAGAACCTTCTTTAAAGGCAGAGGAAGTCCAAGCTGAAGATGGAGTTAAGCAAGTGGTAGATGCAGGTACAGGTGCCACTGTCATTCACATAGATAGCTTAGGTGACTCGAGTGTGTATAAATATGGTGGCTCTGAGGATATCGAGACTGTTTCTTGTGAAGGCAGCAAAACTTCAGGCTCAGAATATGTTGATCAGATTGGAAATAATGTACTAATTAACCAGGATCACGTTAAGAAGAATTCTGATTCTCATCCAATTTGTGAAGCTACTGAGAAGGAAAATGTTCAAGGATTGACTTGTGATGCATCAGAATGTGCACTCTCTTCCCCTGCAGCCAACAGAGCCCCGTTTGCTCCCAAGAATACTTCTGAATGCATTGATATGCTTAAAGAGTCTATTATCCATGTTGCAGCTGCAGAAAAGACAGGTTTTGTATTGCCTTCTTCCGAGCAGAAAGAGAACATCTGATACACAGCCTTCTACTCGATTCATTTTTGAGGAAGTTCGACCAGATTCAGGTATAGGTAGCTCATATTGCAATATTTTGAATCCCGAATCTTGTCAAGAGAAAAAGGAAGACACAGAGAAAGGATAGTGTTCTAATTATGTGAAATGCAGCATATGTATATGTTCTTTTATTTTCTTTGTGTACTCTTAGTCATAGACTAAGAACTTAATATTGTTTGATGCCTGTAAGAAAGCCTCTGCAAACATGCTCTCGCTTAACATTTCTGTCTTTCATATTTGGTTAATTCTACAGATCAAACATGTAATTTCCTACCTTATTATGGACAAAATTGGATACAAATGTCCACAATTCTTGCATGCAGTGTTGAATGGTTCATGAGATGAAGTCAAATCAAAGAGATTCTTTGATTTGAAAAATAAGGAAATCGAAATCAAATAACAGGTGAAACCATTGGTTTTGGAATAATTAAATTAGTTTCGGTTTCAATCAAGTTTTTCTTTAAATATTATGACAGAAAGTGTTATCTTATCATCTGATATTGTTTGTTACAAATCATTTGATATAATTATAAAAAAAATCGATATATATATATATATATATATATATGTATGTATAGAACTTTAAGTTGGTTCAGTTTGTATTAATTCTTATTTTTAAAACGGTACACCAAACCAGTTGAGTGTTTTGTTTGGGCCTAACATTATAATATGTATAGACATTCCCAATAGATTCAAACTTGAATTTATTAAGTTTGCCATTAAGTTAAGCTACGAAACTGAGCAGTTTTGCCATAGTGGAGATCAAGCTCAAAAGTTTACAACAGTTAAATACCATCACAACAATTTACGCATAAAAGAGTTTGTTCATGAGCTAATGCATAAAAGAAATAAGAGGTTTAACATTGTCAAAAGTAAAAGAATTCCACAAAACCGACGCGAAATTTCAGCGATTCATCAAAACTTTAGCACAAAAAAACAACTTAAGACCTAGGCTTTTCTTTCTTCTCCTTGAATAGAGCTAGCAGGGAAACACCTGATACTTTCACAACCTTAAATCGGACACCAGGAATATCTCCCACGGCATGACCCTTACGACCAAATCCAGCGATCAATACTTCATCCTGTCAAAGAAATACAAAAAGGGTAAGTTAATGAAGGTTTGATCACAAGTTTAGTAAATGAACATAAGGAATAAGAATATGAAAAAAGAGCATTCGAAGTGATAATGGGCAACTCACGTTTTCTTCAATGTAGTTCAAACAACCATCATTGGGGACGAAAGCAGCAATCTTCTTTCCATTCTTGATGAGCTGAACTCTAGCACACTTACGGATGGCAGAGTTAGGCTGCTTAGCTTCAATGCCACTGCAAATGCCAACAAAGATATATAATTAATGCTAGTTCAAGATATAGATTAACTAAGAGAGTAGAAGACATAGTGGATCTCACATCTTCTCGAGCACAATGCCCTTGGCATGAGATGATCCAGCAAAAGGCTTCTTCCATTCATTTCCAAGGTGAGATTTCTTGTACGCCTTGTCAGCCCATCGTTGCCTGATGCGGTGTGACTTGAGCTTGCGCCCAGCTCCCATACCACGTGTCTTCCTGTAAAACAGGATACAAGACTGTAAAACCAGACATCAATAACAAAATGCTCATGGGTTTCCAAAATCAGTTGCTTTTCGGAAGACAACAATGCCCAGGCAGAATAATCTTTGAAAGCAATTCCCTCAAATATCACTAAAGGTGAAACTTTTTTATCACTACGCCGGAATACTCCATGAATTTCAAGAGTTCGAGGTAATTAAAGGTGAAAGTAATAGCATTGAAACCCAAAAAATGACTACCAGCTTGGAATTGAAAAGTATATAAATATCTATGGTTAGGCTTTTCAAACTTCAGAGATCTACCCATATTATGACCCAAAACACACAAATTTCGTATGTGTGTTAGTGCTTCAAATCATCTGCGATACTAATTACCATCATTCATTATGTATACGAAAGAGCGAACTTTACGACAAAAAAATCAAGTAAAATAGATTACGAACTTCAAAAGTTATAGAAAGTTCAATCAATATAAACTTTTACCACAAATTCTTCCATAGTATTACTATAAATCACTCAGAATTGAAACCTCTAAATCTTCAAAACAAATACGACAGCCAAACACAATCATGATTCAAACTAGCTAAATCAACAAGAATCCTCAAAAACCAAAATCAGAAATGATTTTCAAATTTAGGGAAAAACTATATATTTTACTGAAAACAATAGAGTAAAAGTGAATTAACGAAGAAGATGGATGCATACCCCATGGCTGCTGAAGTGAGAGAACAATGTCACGGAGGATAGCTTCTGCGATGGACGGAAAACTCTGAGCTTCAGCGCAAAAACCCTAGCTCCACTATATAGCTTATAAGGAGGTTTTAAATTGGGCCGAGCCCAAAATCAGGGAGCTCGTTTTTAATAATAAGGCCCAAGTCATGTTGGGCTCATTTTAGAGGTTCAATTGGAGTAATTATTTTTTCTTTTGGGGCATATTTAATGGAAATTCTTAATTATAGAGAATTTATATTACTCTTCACATTTATTTGACCCCCATTTATTAAAGTATAAAATTATGTGGAGTGTAATTATGATTTACAAACTTAATTGGTTATATCCATTTCAATCCATGTTAAATAAAAGTCTTAATTTTCGCAACAATCACTAATTTTCCAAACACTGTAATTTAACTTATCTTCTAACTATTAACAAATAAAATGTAATTTTCAATATCTCGTGCATGTGTAACCAACGGACAAATTTCGGGTATTATTGTGTCGACGTGTTCGATCACTATTCGAATATTATACCCATTCACAATAGCAATCCTCTAAATTGCACTCAACACCTAATCGGACACGTCAACACAACATTGTCTGAAATCTACTCGTTGGAGGCACGGGACTCTAAAAGACATGTCATATTTGCTAATAACCTAAAAATAATTAAAATTGTAATTTTTGAAACGTTCGTGATTTTTGCAACAATTAACCTTAATAATATTTTTTTACTTGGACACAATATATCTACACTTGCAACACTAACAAAAACTAAATCTAAACATTTATCTCACATTTGTCAAATTGTGTCTTGAAAACAAGTAAGAAAAGTACAAAATGATCACAAAAAAACAGCAGAATAGCAAGAAAAACAAAATGAGATAGTTGATCAAAGAACTTGAATACAAAACTATACAAGATAACTACTAAAGAGCTGTCTCTTAATGAGTTCAATTATTCAGAACAATGCAATGAAGAAGAAACCTTAAACCTTCTCTTGTCTACTTCTGCCCTTTCTTCAACAAAACTCCGATCTTCTTCAGCACGTTTCCGTTCTTCTTCTTAGGCGATTCATCATCCGTATCCTCACCATACGGTAAGCTCAACTTCCCACCAATGGTGTGGTAGTCCAACGAGCCCGTTCGTTCCACGTACTTCCCGTTTTGCCCCCCGGATAGCATGGCGGCAGCAGCCTCCGCTGCCTTCCTCCACTGGTCTGACTGCACCTTCAACCGCCTCAGCTCCGCCTCCATCTCTGAGCTGGCTGCCTGAGCAGCTTCGAGCTCTTCACTAACTCTCATGGCTTTTCTGCTGCTTTTGTCGGCTTCTTCTGTTAGGTATCCGATCCTCATCATGGCCTCTCGCTCGCCTGCTCTTGCTGAGTCGAGGGCATTTTCGTCTTTCTCTGTTTCCCTTTTCAAGATTTCGGATTTGAGAACCTTGTTCTCTTCTGCCATGGTTTGTAACTCTGCTTCTTTTTTAAGTAAGCTTGCTTTGAGTTCTTGTAGAACTGATTCTGATTTTACCTCGATTTCGATTAGTTTTGTCTTCAACTCCTTGATTTCATCTTGCGATTCTTGTAGCTTCGCCTTCAATTCACCTTCCTTCGACTCGGATTTTGCAAGCTTGACGAGTTCGTATGCATCTCTGATCTGCATTGTGCTCTCAAGGTACTGTTCTTGATACCGTCTTTCAGCATCCTCGAGTGCGTCTCTGAGTCGACTTGCCTCGTTCTTCAGATCATCAATCTTGGGTTTCACCGTTTCCGACTGCTCGGATTCGGATTCTCCGTTTTTGCTGTGGTTGGCAACGAGCTCTTCCAACGAGGCGACTCTCTTTTTCGACTCCTCCAGCTCATCAAGCAACAACTCGTACGATTTCATAGCATTAGCGTGTTCCAAACGAAGCGATTCTTCCGTATTCTTCACAATCTCCAACAGCATTTGAGCTTTACCGACTTCTTCCAAAGCTTGAGATTCCGATTCTCTGCTTTCGTTCAATTCATTCTTCAACTTCTCGACCAAATCAAGCGTTTCAGTGAGCTCGACTCTCAAGCTCTGGATCTCTGAGTGAGCAGACTCAGCATGCCAAGCTTGAGAGCCCTCGGACTCGGAAACCCTATCCAACTGAATCTTGAGCCTCTGAATCTCATTCAAAGCGGAAGCCAACGCAGACGAGTCCAACGAATGCTGCTTCCTTACAGCCTCGAGCTCGGATTGCCATTCTCTATCGCGATCCTGAGATATCTTACGCAGTTCTTGGAGTCGGGATTCCTCAGAATCGGAGAGTTCGTTGAGCTGCTTCTGAGTCAACTCGAGCTTAGCTGACATGGCTACAAGCTGCTTCTTGGCTTCCTCTGCCTCCAGCTGAGCCCTCCTCTTCCATGACTCGGACGAGCCGAGCTGGTCCTTCGCCTTCTTCAGCTCGTCTTGGAGCTGAGCCAGCTGTGGCTCCAATTCAGACACTCTGCTCGTCTTTTTCTTCTAAGACAGAATACAATAAACACAATAAACATATCTTAAGTCTTGACACTCTAAAGGATATGTTCACTCATATATAGATATATATATATATATATATACCTCCAATGCAGGACTTCTTGGAGAACGACGATCAAGAACAACCTTTGGACTTTTGTTCTTTGGTGTTTTGCTTTTCGGAGACGAAAACGGATCAGAATCTGATCCCGGGCCTTTGAGCTTCCGGCTCGTTGGAGATGGTTTCAGAGGCATGTCGAGCGAGCCAGCTCTACAATCAAGAACATTTAAAAGACATCATTTCTTAACACCAAAACATACTACATTTTCAATCACAAGCTATCTTGGCAATATATTCGAAAATGTAAAACAAAAGACAAGACTTTGTTAATAATATGAGTTTACAATCTCACCTTGATTTAGTTGCCTGCATGGTTTCTGAGGCCCACTGATTCACAGCTCTGCAATATTTACAGAGGAATCTTGGTAAGAGAGGAAGTTTTATGGATATATAAACAATGGTAAATATTTCAATGGAAAAGAGCAACCAAACTATGAAAGGAAGAAGCAATATTATGCCTTCAAAGGAAAACCAGAGAGAAACAACCTCCACTCCCACCAACCAAACCAATCAGATGAATAGAAGAAAACAGAAAAGAGAGAATTGAAGTATAAATGAAATAAGAATCAAATATTAGTATGAAAGTCACTCATTCACTTTCCTAATCTTTTCCTTCATTTTTACTCCATGGAGTGCACAGTATATGGATAGCAACAAATAACAGACAATTCAGCAGAAGTACTCATTTTCTTGAAATATCATTTAGCACAGAAATTGAATGTGAAAAATGTGGTTTAACTACTTTGCAATTTAGAAAATGGGTTTTTCTTTTCAAGAAAAAAATAGTGGTTATATAAACTTTTGTGAAAAATCATATAGAGCTATGTTTGGCAACCTTTTGGCTTTTGTCTGTGTTTTTTTCTCTAAATGGCATTGAAATTTATGCACTCTCAAGTCTCAACTACAGTTTTAGAGTTTCTTTTGGAAGAGAGAGAGAGAGAGAGAGAGAGAGAGAGAGAGAGAGAGAGATTGAATGTATAAATGGTGCAACAAATTGAAAATGAGCCATCATCAACAAAGTAGTAGTTGGCATACAGTAACTAGTATGTAGTCCCATGCTTATTGTGAGCTATTTAGATCTACAGAATTAATGTTTTAAAGAAAAAGGGAAAAACACCTCAAAACTCTCTCTCTCTCTCTCTCTCACACACACACACACACACCATAGAATGCAGAAATACACACACATGAGCTAAGCAACAACCTGCATTGCAACATCAACAAGAAATTCCATACCCAAGAAAAAGAAACGCAGATTTTAGGGAAACAAGAACAAGAAAAATCATTTCTTTTTGGAAAAAAAAAAATTAGGCTCACTTGAAAAAACAAACAAGCTCTCAGCAACTTCAACTAAATCAAAACGCAGGAACAGAGGAAAACAGAACACAACTAAACCACATTGTTTGAACGAAAAATAATAAATTAGCACACTTACCAAGTTGAAGCTTGAAGTTTTTCTCTGGGATAAAAATGGCAGGTGAATTAGCTGATCGTGGCTTTTTACTGGTGAAGTTCAAGCACAAGTTCCAAGAAAATGGCAAAAGAAAGAAAGGAGAAAACCCTACTCAGTCAATGTGTGAAGAGCTCGAGCTTCGTACAATGTGTTGGGCAGCTGCTGCAATCCCTCTCTCTCTCTCTCTCTCTCTAATGGTGTGTTTGGCACAAAAGAAATTTCAGGTGGGAAAAAAAAAGGTACAACTTGGAGAAATGTCATTATTGGTTGGGTATAAGATTTGGAAATAACATAAATAAATGTTTAATATAAATTACTCTTTTTCTAAATATGTTTTGCATTTCCTTTTGAGACATTTGAAGATATATTTAATTTTTAAAGAAAATATTTTTAATTATTATTATATAGTAGTAACAACACCAAATTATATAAAAAAAAATTAGTATTTTGAAGTAATAACTAAAATCTACTCAACAGATTGATTGTCATTCTAATGAAATCTTTCAATTTTGGACCATTAATTTTTCAATTAATATTTTTAATTTATATCTATCTCATTAATCTTGATTCTTTCAGCCATTTTGACACAAAATGGAATAAATATTAAATTTAACCAATGTAAGGACAAAAAACCCAAAGCACTGCAATTAAAAGTGACATAAAGCATAAATTTGATGAAGAATAAGAAAACCCACTAATATTATATACCAAAAACTAAGCAAAGGGAAATTTTAATTCTTTGCTTTGCTTAAAATTAAAGCAAAACACAAGTCTTAAGCAATAAAGTACAAATCTAAGAAACCATAAAAATATGCACTTAACAGCTCAATGACAATGAGTGGATCATGAAGGAAGAAGACATGACTGATACTTAATCTAGCTTATATAAATATAAAAGAAAAATATGTTTGAATATATTTATTTGATGCTTAATAAGTAATGCATAGATCACTCAAACTTGAAATAATATATAATAAATGAAATTCAGATATAAGCTTTTAAGACTGTAAAAAGTTCAATCATTTTGATGTTAAAACAATTTCAACAGCCGTAATTATTGTATTTACTCCCTTGAATCCCATTTGAGAATTTTAATTAAATTTCCTTTTATTTCAAACCATAAGATTTCTTAACCGAATTTGTTGGTCCATTTTAATATTTTTTAATTTACGACAAAAACTCTAGAAATATCTTTAAATATTGTAGCATGAAGTGGTTGATATCACATTTTGATGTTTAAATATTTTATTACAATCCTATTAGAAATACTTATGTTATGATCATTATTTTGTAATATATAATTTTTTAAAATTATGGCATAGCATCAAACCACCAAACCTATCTGTAATGCACATGTTGTTCTGTTCTACAAACATAAAATAGTACTGTCAGTCAATCAGATTGAGTTAACAAGGACGAATATAACTTGCATGTAAAAGATTTTAAATTATTTGATTTTAAAAAAATGAAGAAAATAGTTGGAAAATATTGGCAATAAAGAAAAAAAAAAAGAAAAATTAATGAGCATTATAATTTTAAGAATACGCAAAATTGAACAACAATTGGAATCTTGATTGTATCACTAAAATTATTAGTTTTTACCAAGTTTGCATTACAATAGTGGGGATATCTATTTTCACCAGGCTCGTGCTGTTATGATACTGTTATTATACACGTAGCATGTACTAATAAAATAAAATATAAGATTAAAATATAATAGTGTGCGATTACGAGACGTGTTATTCTTCTATTGGTACATAGGAATGTGGAGATTCCATAGCAGAACTTTAGAGCAACCTTGTGTTGGAATTCCCTTCAACTTGGTTTCCTCTTCTAGAACCTCTTCTCTAACATACTTCAATGAATTCTGCAGTGGCATCAAAACCTTATTCTTTCCAAACATTTTGACAGAAATTTAAGTAGAATCTGCAATGAAGAAAGAGATTACCTGTGAAGAATCTTGAATCGAAGAAGTACGACCCCATCTCTCAGGATCCCATAGAATGGAGCTATTGAATGCAAAGCTTGAGATATGAATAGGTGGTGGTTTCGTTCTTGCATTCATCGTCGTGTTCTTCATCCTCCTTAAATGCCACCCCATCACCTCGGAGGAATCACAGACAGGCCCTTCTATCATCACCTTCTTCTTGTTTGCAGATAGTTTAGCTATTGGCCATGTCCCAAATGCCCTGAAAAAGCATCACCATTTGCCATCTCAGCTTTCAAGAAACGATAAATATGACAAGTGTTCGATGTTTGTGTGCTTACTCGGTTGCTCTGATCTCTTCGAAGAAACTGAGATCATAAACATTTGAAAGGCCAGCAAAGTGGACTACTCCACTCAGTCTGTGGTGCTCGATGTGATTAAGAGCAAGGTTTCTCTGGTGATCGATTTCAGAATCTATGTCACTGAAATTCTCCTTGGAGACGATGTGCCTGTACATGATGCCCATTTTCCTTAGCATCTCAGAAACCTGGAAATCATCAGACTTTTGTTCCACAACGACCCACAACAATGGCTGAGCCACCAACTTCAATGTGTTTGCTAGTCTCCTAAGTAACACCTTACCAAGCTTATCTCTCCTACTCGTTGGTGTGACCACGATCACTAGCTTTCCGGGATTTGAATCCACACTCTCTCTTCTTTCTTCTTCAGGGATTATCACCTTTCTTGCACTGTGGTTGTGCACAGCTAAATTTTGCCTTCTTAGTTGATGAAACACTTCGATGGGCTGTGGTGAATCGCTTGTTGATAGAGACATCGTAACATGACTTGAAGAAGTCCAGGCTTTACTGGTAGGCGCGAAACCTGTGAAGAATCCCATCACAAAACACAGCAAGAAATGAGCTATTGCTTTCTTCCATACATGGACTTTTTTCCTTGATCTTTCATGAGATCCCATATTCTCAAAAAAAATGTCAAGTATAGTTAATCTATGCCTTTGATGATGATAATATATTGTGAATCGAGAATACCAAGAGACCTATGCAAAATATTATGAATTTCTTAAAATGGAGGGATCTAATTGACAACTACCTATTTCATGTTGGTAAATTCATTCATGATATTGGTGAGGCTTTGCTTCACTAATAAATGCCTTGAAATGTAAGAAAAAATGGCAAAAACATATATATATATATATATATATATATATATATTATTGCCTTTTGCACCCAAAAGTTGTTGAGATGTGAATTCATCCACCTATTATTATGAAAAGCAAAATGGTGCAGATAAAGCAGTGGTTATCATTGACAGAGATATGATTTCTTCTTCATGAGTTAATACATCTATTTCTGTACAAAAATACAATAAATCATCGATGGATCATTGCAATCTGCTACTCATGCTATGCTTATATTATATGCAGATTCACTTCACATTCATATTTAACAACACTTCACCAAATACGAAAACGAAACAAGGTAAGAAAGACGAAACCTCAGCAAGGTAAGCTCATCACCACTCACCTTGTGCTTAAAATCTGGAAAAGTTTCATTAACCATTCTCCTCAATAAGCTCCAAATTGTCTCTCGTGTAATCAACACTCAGCTCTGAACTAACACAACTCACAACACTATCACTCAGCTGAAACGGCGTCGGATCGGTGCTCAATCGGCCCGAAGTGTTCTCCATTAGAAGCAGTCTCTATGAACTGAGGTTTTGACAAAACCGATCAAATCCACAAAATTAGCAGCTTTTGTGGGCATGGAATCTCGTTTGGCTTACGTCAAACAATTTGCTCCTCGTTCTGTTTCTTGATTCTATCGGAGAAAATTGATGGTGATTCAGAATATTTCTGGGTTCTGGAATTGGATAATCGTTGGGTTTCTTCGATAGTACGATTAATTCTGCCCCATAATTTTGCTCTGAAAAGTAAATTCATGATTAAACGAAGAATATATTCAGAATATTTTTGAAGGGAGTCAACTAAGGTGATGTTTGGATTGGTGTTACGTAGGATTGAAGAAATTCGATTTTGAAGTTCTGAGTTTTTGAAATAAAAGTGAATAGTTAAAATTTGTATTTATTTAGAAATTTTGTAGGGTATGATTAATACTGTAGATGTCAAATCAATATTGGAAAAAATATTATTATATAATATTATATTGTAACTTGATGTAATGGTAATGATTGGATGATTATAATAATAGAAATTTAGATGTGTGTTGAAATTTGTGTATTAATAGGTTATAGTATATAGTTAATGATTGTGTTTTTATTAAAAAAAAGTAGGATTTTGATAGATTATATAATCTTCTTCTAACCTCAAAACAAACGGAAATTTGAATGAATTCAAATCTCAAATCTCAACTAGCAAACACTAATCTTCATTCAAATCCCAAGTCTCGACTAGCAAACACTAATCCAAAATTAGGGTTTACAGAAATGGCTTCAGGTGACATGAGAGAAGGAGAAGACAACCTCAATTTTTTTTTATATTTATAGTATATTTAATTTAATAAATTTTTAGGGTGATCACAAGTTTTATTAACATTATTCAAGAAAAACATCAATTATAAGTTAAATACATGAGCAAAATGGATGAATTACGTTCTTAAATTTTGCTAAAACTATGATGATTCATGATTTATTTTTTAAATGGTTATTGGTTAACAAGTTTCTAATTAATTTTTGTCGAAAATCTGCATGATTTTTTTTTGAGAAAGATGCATGCTTATTAAATAATTATACGTAATTTTCTATAAAAAAAAAATTAATAATAATAATAATAATAATAATATGTAATGCGGATTTTTCGTGTTCATTTATAAAACATAATAGATGAAAACCATTAATTCCGTTGTCGTCCAGCGGTTAGGATATCTGGCTTTCACCCAGGAGACCCGGTTCAATTCCCGGCAACGGAACCTTTTAAAAAAAAAAATTATTTCTTAAATTTTGAATTAGCCAATATTCCCCGATCTCAACACGTAAGATAAAATTTCAAACACATAACAATGAAAATAAAATTTCAAACACTTGATGCATTCATAAAGAACATCCTAAATAAGGCCAATTCGTCTAAATTAGTTACCAGTGCTTTACAATGTGCTTCATTCAGTGAGCACTTCCAACTCTTAAATTCAAAGCAAAATTGTTTGTTTATTGCACATGTATTGACTAGGATCGTTTAGGCATGTGCTTGAGCTGTTTCTATTGATCAAGTCCATAGTTTTCTCCAAAGTACTTGTCTACTAGCTCATTTGCAATGTTTCTTAGCTCTTCATTGTCGTGAAACTGGAATCTTTCCATGGCATCAATTCCGTCTTCTGCCTCGACTAGCTTTGGTCCCTCGCCATTTGGCATTCCCCTCAGAACCTGTGGGAGAAATGTATTTGAATGAAATAGGTAAAATAGCCAAAAAGAACACAAAGCTGAGCACATTTTGTTAGAATGGTCAAAATTAGCTAATAAGTGCACTAATATGGAGAATACTAACTGCATATTATCTAAAGCTTACTCAATTCAGACCTAATCTTATAAATACCAAACCTAACCTAATTACCCACGCATGGTAAATATATTCTGTCAATCTGCGTATAGCATATACACGTAGGATGTGAGTGTACGTGTGTTTAGGAACAGTAGATACTGTATTTAATGTACTTGGTGTAGCATTAAATTCGATCTACGAGTCCTCTACATCAATACGATCATGATTATGACAAAAAGGATCAAAATTGCATTCCAAATAGCCAAAATAATAGCTGAATTATCCATTTAAAAGAATTGGCCCAAATGGCAAAATTCTAACATTGTCCAACACAAAAACCAGTTCAATAAACTTTTTTCCATCAGTTCTAGTTCGGCTATGTTTTTTAACCACCAAGTCACCGCTAATTGTTCTAATGCTATATCAAAGAGAGAATTCTAAGCCAACAATCTATGCCATGCACCCACTAAGCTACAGGATTATCAGTAACTGTAAAGTTCACTTACCAGCTCCAAGAATTGAAGGCCCAGTCTTGCAGCCTCGGTATCCACAGACCTTACCAGGTCAACAAAACCACCAAGGCATCCACTTCTAACAAGAGAAACCAAATGCTCAACTATCAAATTTGGTCTCCCAGATCCATTGGAGGGGCCAACACAAAGGTTACCAAGAACATATGCCACTTCTTTTCGTACATCAAATGGTGCCGTTGACAGCAAGCGCATCAATATTGGCACTGCTTCACTTGACTGTATAAGTTTTTTATGCTCAACAGAACCAGCAGCTATATTTGATAGCACCCAAGCAGATTCCTAAAATTGTATGAGTACAAAAATTGAGGTAAATATAATCTCATTCTGGTATAAGCAAGAAACAAAGTAAACCATCACAATGGAAAATACCACACCTTTTTTAACACACGATGTTCACTTCTCAAACATTTGATCAGTGCTTGAATTATATTTGCTGCAGAAATAGGATGTTAACAAAGTTCATGTAGGACTGTAGGTTACATTTACACATGTTATCAGCAGAAGAAGAATTGGAACAAACCTGTGATCTCATGTCCAACGACAAGAACATTATTAGTTACATAAGAATCACCTGCCACAAGATTACCCATACTCCGTAGCACCTATATGCACAAACAATTATCAAAAGCATGGAAAAATCATAATATGAATATACTTTGTAACCTGAGATGCCAGTGACTGATGATAGCATATGAATAAAGGGTGAACCATGTATGTGAAGAAGCACAAAGAAACATGTAATTTTTTGTTCAATAAATCCACATCATTTCAAACACTGCATAAAAAATGAGCAGCTTTTATCCAACTCCCAGTTTTCCAAGCTGATCGTTGATTTTGGAAATATAAGCCATTTGTTGAATCAAGATGCTTACGAAATGGGGAATTGTTGGGAAAAGAACAATCAAAAAAATTGGAAACTTGCGTTCAGTGATATTAAACAATTAGTTCATGAAGGAATTAAACAGCAACTTTTTGGGACTACACAAAAATGTGAAAATAGTAACTAGAAGGCAAATTTAAAATAGAGAGATTTACAGACAGCATTTTACAACAGCATACAATTATTACTAGCAAAAATTCACTCATTGCATTGAAGGATATTTTCAATTTAAATCTTCTATAAGGATATCATCTACTTGCAAGGCCATATACCGGGATAAGTAGTTGCAAGCTATTTGATGATGCCAATTTATCTACAAGTATTAGCAGCAGATCACTTTTTGCTAGCATGCTGGTGGCAACATTTGAAAGGGCAGTGAGATACACAACCACCCATGCCACTTCCGTCACCAGTTCTTCATCCCTGATATAACCAGTAAACAGATTTAAAAGGTAAAAGAGGGTCATGTAAGTGAATAAAATGTGTTGATCAAAAAGCAGTAGAAATCAAGTAATCCACGGCCCACTTTGATAGGGAGGGATGTATGCATGGAACCCGCACTAATGCATGGAACCTAGTTTTAATATTTTTATCTTTAGCCTGAAAGCTGCAGGAACTCCAGTTAGTATTTCAGGTGAAATTTAATTACAGTGTGTTTCCGCCCGCCTAAGGCAGACTTCATGTTAGAACACGGGGTAGCTAGGAATTGGGCTTTTCCCTTTCTTTGTCTTGAACTGGACTTTTCCGAAAAGGCGCTTTGGATTGTTACAACCTCTAGCAGATGGTTTGAAATTGATTCTAAAAGATTCTTTCTACTCGTTCCATTGTTGGAAAGAGTAGCAAGCAGAAGACAATAGCCAATGCATATTTTCCTTTTCCACATACATGAGAAGTAGGTTGAATAAGGTTTTCTTTTATTCACAATTTCTTCCATCCTCTTTAAAACCTTCGAGACCTAATTTCTTGAAATATAACTTCAACAAATAAATTCGGAGCACATGAGTCGTAAAACCAAAAGGAATACTAACTCCCTTCAGAAGAGATTCTATCATATTTGTCCCCAATCAAGCATACAAATCTCACCTGAAACCCTCACTCATTGATGAGATGGTTTCTCGTCTCAGGGGAATTCACTACATTCCTGGAAATTACGATATCCCCTTAAACCAAGCCACACAAATTTAAGAACCATTATTTTCCAAATATTTGCCCCTAGCTCAATATTGAAGCACCAAGAGTCGTGGTTTATTTCACAATCCTTTACAGTATCATACACAGCTTTCCAAATTCAAACATGAATGAATTACTTGACGAGTGCAATATTTATTATTTACCCATTCTTCAAGTGCCGAAGAATTGCATCAAGAACTCCATCAATTTTTATCAATTCATTGGCAGCTTTCACTTCCGGTCCCTGCATCCAATATATAATCTTACTTGTATAGCATAGAAAGAATAAACCACATTTTAAGAGTTATTATGTGCCAAGTAGTCTTTATGCATCACAGAGTAACATAAAAAAGTTGAAAGAATCAGTGCTACATTGAGTAAATATAAAATATTTATATGGTAAAAATCCAAGATAGGCTGGTGAGATATTTGTTGAAAGCTTTGAGAATAAGAAAGTGATCATTCCAAACCCATTTAGTTAACATATTGAAGAATATGTGCAGAATATGTGCAGCATATTGAAGAATATGTGCAATCAAATCAAACTACTCTATTGAAGAACATGTGCAGCTTAAAATATGTTTCAGCACCTTAATTAAGTTTGACAATGCCCAAGCAGCTGTTCTCACGGTTGATCCCTTGTTTGGAAGCATCATCCTTGCAAGAGGTTGCAAAGCTCCTTGAGATAGTAGAATATTTCTTAGTTCCTCTCCTTCACCAGCAACATTTCCCAATGCCCAGGCACATTGCTCTGCAACAGGCAGCGAACTCTTTTCTGCAATAGCACAATAATGATTCCATTAATTTCTTGAGAAGACGGCTAAAGAAGTACATGGAATCACAAAAGAGAAACTGATGCAGTAAAACTAACAGAGAATGGTGAAAAAAATCCAACTATGGTATAATATGGTTAAATCTAAAATCTTATATTATCGAGAAAACAAATTTAAGGTTGATGAGACCTATTCATATGTATTCATGTAAAAAGAAAAGACCAGGAACATGAATGCAGCATTATTCCATAGTGACTTTAATAGCTAATGAGGACTCAACATAAACAAGACTTATGTATTGAAGGAAGTAGTAGGCAACATGTATGGCTCACATGGATTACCCTCATCTCCTGCCTATTGAAAACCCTCCTCCAACAGTGATACTCATGTACAAACACAGACGCACATAGGTAGGAGGGAGAAGAAAACAAACTGAGCTACTTGTGAAAGAAAACAAAGCATTTGCAACCAATAGTAATCATTTATTTTTTGCTTTTTCCACCATGATATTGGTGGAGGCAGGGGAAAAAGTGTGCTTAATAGAGAATTTGTAATATCCGAAATCTGATGAGCACAAAAATGCTGTCCTAATAGAAACCAATGAAATTTGAGAAATTGGGGTACTCCTAGATTCAGTGAAAGCAATGGATACAATAGTCGTCTGTGTACTCAGCATCCAATTAAGTCAAAGCTCAAAATGCTTAATGATGATGAATAAACAGTATAAAAAAATTTAACTTCTTAAAGGCATAAAGCTTCCAAAAACTACCAACCTCCTACGTGAGCAATAAGTAACGGCAATGCAGGAAACAAAGCTTTTGTCTCTTCCGGTTTTCCAGCTGCTATATTTGTTAGACACCAAGCTGCCTCCAGTAACTAAATATTGAAAGCAATTTTATAGAATCGTCAGTTAGACACGTTGCCTCCACAAAATCCATCATAATTTTATCGCTAAATGACAAGGGACATATAGATATCCTTCACATCAAATTTAGCAGAACACACGAATTCTCTAGACCTGCTCATCGGGTGAACCAAATGAAAGACACTGAACCAGAGTAGGCATTGCTCCAGCCTTAAGGGCAGCTTCCACTGGAGGATATTCCGACTTTGATAACAGTCTCCGTAACTCACGAAGAGCACCAACTCTTTTCTGAATCGCTCCTTTTCCCCTATAATTAGTAAATATAGTGTAAGTAGCATTTTCTCCTCACATTTTTAAATCAAACTCAAAACATATAGAGAGAGAGTGGGAGCAAAAAGCCTTTCACACGGCACATATACAAATCTGGTGCTGGAGTCTTAGCTGATGCCCAAACTGTCATTAGGTGTGAACTTGTACGAGATGATACAATTTAATGAGACTATTGGAGCTTGGCATACCCCAACTATTTGGTTATATGCATAAGATCATGGTATGATACAAACACTTTTAACTCCAGATATTCCCAGGAAACAGGACTTCAATTCACTCAAAACGAGATACGAGTAAAGTAGCATACTGATATTCAACGGCGTGCTTTAATTCTTGGACAGATATCACAGTCTGACCCTCCAGAACAGATTCTTCTTCATCATCTATGGCCATGTCGTCATCAACAGGGACATCAGCATTTTCGCTGCTAACTCCCTCTCGGCATAAACGCTTGGTCCGCACCAGTGCTTCTCTTCTTTCCTTTCCTACCATAACCGCATGCTCCCTTCTCCTCTGCACTGCTACACTTCCAACTGAAATAACCAGCAGAAATAACAAGCTCATTCCATTAAATCAAATAACAAAACCCCAAAAAAGGAAAGATGGAAAGAGTGACCCACTCAAATCAACCTCGAATTCACAGACCAATGCCGTTTCAAGTAATTTTAAAAAATAATAATAATTCCCCAAACCACTTTTCGCGTATCAAACAAATAGCAAGACAGTGAAATTTTACCATCATAAGCACGCACACACGCACACAATAAACAAGCAAAACACTATCAGAAGTATGCATAATACACACACACAAACAGAGAGTGAGCTTGTTTGCCTGATGACTTTATGGATCCTCTTTTATGCGGAGTTGATGTTTCATCCGCCATTTTCACACAAGTTCCAGCTCCGCGCAGAACGATTTCAATTAGAGAGAGAAGAAAACTCGGATTCACAGAAAAAAATCAGGTGGCTGAAGAGAGAATAAGGGCTTGGAATATTCTTGAATTCGCGCCTTCGCACAAAATTTTGGGGATTCTTAAAATTAGGGAAAGTCTAATTCGATTTTCACGCTGTCTATTACCGTGCTGTTTGGCTACTAAAATATTTCCATTCCAAAACCGGACATGATCGCGGTGTATATGAATTATTTGGAATGAAATCATCGAGCTGGAATGTTATCCTACACACTTTAATGCACTCATACTTGATATAACATAAATAGATAAATTTTAGATTACGATGATTTTAAGACGTCTGTAAGTGTGTTACATCATCGATGGATTATCCAACACGTTTTAATGTACTCATTGTTTACATGATGTAAAGAACTAAATATTAGAATATAATGACTGAAAATAGCAGATTTAGTCGGTTTCATAATTGATGAGCTTTGTTAAATTGTTCATGTTATGAGTTCTATCACTATAGACCATCCAACACATTTTAATGCACTTATTGTTTACATGACGTAATGAACTAAAATTTAGATTATGATGATTCTAAAAAATATCAGATTTAGTTGTGTTTCATAATTGATGAACTTGTTAAATTGTTCATGTTGTGAGTTTTACGCTGACGAGCTATCAAACACATTTTAATGCACTCATTCATCGTTTATATGACATAAACAAATAGAGGCTTAAAGGTGTAGCTTACTATAAAATCAAAGTATACTAAGTTTTTCTTCATATCTTTACTGAGTTTTGTATATTACTCCATTTGTTTCAAAATAAGTGTTTTATAAAGTTTAAATCTTGTTATAAATTACTATTAATATATTAAGTAAAATTTAGGGATTCAATATGATACATCTCATATAATTAATTTGATTCTTTTTTCAATTTTGAAATTTAATTAAATTTCTTAATTAACCAAAAATATATTTATCCATTATAACATAAACTTATGAACCACACTTATTTTTAATACATTAAAAGGAGAGACTACAATTTCACACCCCCAAAAGGTTCCAAACACTATCCCATTTCTTAAAATATGATAGGTTTCTTCATTTCCTAATTATACCTTTTGGCTTTTTTTTTCTTCTCATTTAATCATTATATGACACGTGTCTTTGTCCATATATGTAATCTACGTGTCGGTTGCGAGTGTCTGATGTCTCTACATCCATCTTCTTCTTCAATCTGCAGATTCAACGAACAACAACAGAACAAAACCCTCAACACCTTTTTTGTTTTTCTAACATATTCTTTAATCCTCTCTCTCTCTCTCTCTCAGTGGAATCACTGGATCAGTCTTGTTAATACTCTGTAGCTAAACACTAAACTTCACCATTCCAGATCCGAAAACCCGATGTCAAACCCGAACCCGAACCCGGTTCTGAAAGCCGTAACCCTAACCCATGTCCGTTACCAAAGGGGCGATCAATTGGGGCATTTCCTGGCATGGATTTCTCTGGTCCCAATCTTCATCAGCCTCAGCGGCTTCTTCTCCCACTTCATCTTCCGCCGCGAGCTCCAAGGCATCTTCTTCGCGATCGGGCTTCTCATTTCCCAATTTCTCAACGAAATCATCAAGACATCCGTCCAGCAGGCCCGGCCCGAAACCTGCGCCCTCCTCGAAATGTGCGATTCCCAAGGCTGGCCCTCCAGCCATTCCCAGTACGTGTTCTTCTTCGCCGTTTATCTCACGCTGCTAACGCACAATCGGATTGGGGCTTTGTTTCGGAATCAGATGTGGATCGTGGTGCTCGTGGTGTGGCCCCTCGCGTTTTTGACTATGTATTCTAGAGTTTATTTGGGGTACCACACGGAGGCGCAGGTGTTCGCCGGGGCGGCGTTGGGGGCGGCGTTCGGCGGAGGGTGGTTCTGGGTGGTGAATAATCTGCTGTGGTGTCGGTTTCTGGCGATCGAGGAGAGTGCGTTTGGGAGATTCTTCTATGTCAAGGATACTTCGCATATTCCTAATGTGTTGAAATTTGAATACGAAAATGCTAGGGCTGCAAGGAAGCATGTTTCTTACAAGAGGGCTGATTGATGGATTCGCAATTGAGTATGTGTTTCTCATCGTTTCTTTATGTTGCGTTGAATACTGTTTCGTTGCCGGTTTGAATATGTTCCATTGTTAGGGTTTGAAGCTCTGTTTGAATTTGAGCTTGATTAGTAAGAAGAGATGAACTTGAGCTCTTGATTAGCTCTGTTTTCTAGCTATGATCATACTCTTATATGTAGGGTGAGCAAGGTCGGTTCAGTCGAAATCCGAAGCAAGAAAAACCAGAATACCGAAGCCTGTATATTATTCAAAACCGAACCAAACCGATTTGCACACAAAAAGGGGTTCGGTTTCTTGCAATTTGGCGATTTGGTCTAAAATTGAACTGAATCGAATAAAACCAAAAGCGAAATAACCTAATATTGATAAACCGAACCGATTTTTCAGTTCTGGTTCGGTTTTGCTCACCCCTACTTATTTGGGAAAGGATACACCATAAGTATATATATACTTCTATTGGGATTTTGTTTTATGCACCATAGAAATTCCAGAGCATTCTTTAATGTTTTCGTAGTGCAAAACATTCGAAAATCAAGAGCTCTACATTGATAAGCTTATATGGCATCTTAGTTGCATTGTTTATATTATAACAATCTCTTCTTGGGATTTATTACCTGATTTTAAAACATATGTTGTGTTAAATATGGTTAGACAGCTTGTCCTAGGTTGTTTTGCTCATAGGCTTTCTAATCTTGCTTTTATGGTTTTTGTCAAGGGCAATGCATATGAGAATTACAAATAATGATATTTGAAGGAACTTGATTTATGATTTTAGAACCCTTTAATTTATGATTTGGGGATTCATAGAGTCTGTTATATATAAGATCTTTGGATATATCTAACAGAACTCAAGTCTCAAGTTGTATTTTGTCGTAGTATATTCCGTTCATATATAGTCTGTTATATGTAAGATAGTATCTCTCAAGTCGATGTATGAGATATATATTGAAATTTATCTTCGTTTTCATCTCTAATACAGACTGCTCTAATCTGGAAACAATCAAATTGTTGTCAAATTTGTAATGTCTAAACTATTCGTTTTTGCTTTCATAAAAACACCGAGCACAAAAGAGATTTTCTTGAGTGAGTAGACCTGCCCTTGTTCGTCTTTTCACTTATCTGATGCTTGATCGCACTATGAAAATGTCAATAACAGTTTATCTTCGTACTTGATAATATCTTACTGGATAATATCTTACTGGATAATTTACAGAAACGATTATTTTGTAGATTAGTCCGAATGCTCTGTTTCTACACCACGTTGATTTACATTATCTTCGTTTTGTTGGTTCTTGTCAGGACTCAAGAAGATGAGAATTTGGGAATCGTTCAATTCTTGGATCACTCCATGGAAGCTATGTATGTTGTAGAAACAGACGATTATGGCTTCTCGATTATCAAAGTAATTCTTCGTAGTGAGTTTAGTTCTATACATGAAACATAACTTCTTTTCGAGGTGTATCTTTGATGCCTTCTTCACTATTAACATTGGCTTATAGAGATTTTTTTCAATCACATACCATGTTATATATTGACAACTAAAGACTGTGTTCACGAATAACCTTTTTTCGTCTATCAGTTCATCTCGATAGATTATCAAACAAGCTCGTAGTATAAACACGAACAAGTCATACGTGTTGATTCTAACCTTCAATTGCTTCATTAAGAGGAAGGGATTGGACATTTTGCCTCGAATTCTTTGGTTAAATGACAAATTTGATTCGAGAGATTTTATGACTAATTTACTTTAGTTCGTTACAATATAATGAAATAACGAACTTAATGCTATTTATACAATTACATCCAATTATTACTTAAAAAAATGAAAAATGTGTAAATGTTAAAGTCAGTGTCTCAGCCTATTTTAAAAGTCTCATGTTAAAAAAATAAAAAATATTTTAAACTATAGATAATTAACATAAATTTATAAACATGACCCCTCAATTACAGTGTTATGTTGAAAATATTTTAATTTTAGATGATGACAATTTTTTGACATGGTCTTAACAAAAACTATTGATAGACTTTTTTTTTTTTTAAAGTTGTAAAAAAAATAATTGAATAAACCCAATTAAAAAATGGGGAGGACTAAAGGCACAACCCCCACTTTTAAGACTATGTTTAGACTACCCACATCAACCCAAATGAGGAAAAAGACAAAAAAAAGAAAAAGAAAAAAAATGGAAATAAATTCCAGCTTGGCAACCGGTTGTGTCCAAGGTTGAAATATCAACCTTATCAACCAACCCCTCAATTTAGGTTAGCCAATTAGATCTTGACACATGTCATTTTCTTATTTGTTCAATTAGATTTTATATGGATAAAATTTATATTGTAAATATTGTGGATAATATGTATTTAAAATATACATATATATATATCAAAATTCGTATTTTTTAATTATCTATAAATAGACACAAATTTTGACATATTTTAGAATATGTATTTTTTTTATTTCATGCATCTACTTCTAGTTTGATTTATTTCTTTTTCAATTTCATCTTTCAACTCTTGTAATTGTAATTTCGTCATTGTATCTTATTCTAAATGTGTTTTAAATTATTTTTGTATTATAATTATAGATTTAGAATATTAAATTATTTAATGTAATTTTTATACATTTTAAATATAATAAATATTGATTATAAAATATATGTAATTAATATATAATAAAATAATAATTATTATTTTGGGTTGGGTTGGGTTGGGTTGTGGATGTGGGTAAAAAAAAATTAAGTTAATTTGAGTTGTAGGTTGAATAGGTGGATGAGAGAGAAATTAATATTTTATTTTAGGTTAGGTTGAGAGAGGGTTGTGAGTGTGGGTAGTCTTATTAACAACCTCCACAACCCCAACCTCTTAATAAAATATTCATTTCTCTCTCCTCCACATACACAACCCAACCTCTACAATTTTCACACTTTATCAATGACTCAACCCAACCTATAATAATTATTTATTTTATGATTTAATAATTACATTTATTTTATAATCAATTTTTTTATTATTTGAAATGTGTACAAAATATATTAAATTATATGATATTCCAAATTCGTAATTATAAAAAAAAAATTTGATACACTTAAAATAAGTTACAATCTCAATAACAGAAATAAAACTACAAGAATTGAAATACAAAATCATAAATAAATAAGTAAAGCTACAAATAAACAAGTAAAAAAAAACAACAATGTAGAAGATTGAAATTGCATATTTGGATAGTTTTGCGAGTTTGGATAATATGAATTGTTTGAAAAAACATTTGGGTTACTTGGATCCATAATAGAAATTAGGAGAAATAATAAAATATGATATAAATTATGAGAGATTATAGAAGATAGTACACAAAAGAGATGATTTGAGATTGTGATTCAAAATGTATCAATATTAATCTCTATTTATAGAGAAAAAAAATCACGAATTTTGGTAATTTTTTTTTTTTATAGATAATTGAGTGTATAAAAAAATATCAAAAAAATCACATAAACCAATCATAGGGTGACAAGTGACAGAATTTTGGATAAAATGTTGTTGGAAAGTGTGCACAACTTGGGTTGGTTTGCCGCCCGGTTGTGTGTCATTTTCTGAATTTTGCTTCTTTTTTTTTTTGTCTTCTTCCCATGCTCGGTCGTGTGACTCCACTGATAAAGGTAGTCTAAGAGCACAACACCAATTTTTTTTTTTTAAATCCAATTTTACCCTTAGGGTTGTTGTGACCGAACGAACTTCAAGGTGTTCGGTCAAGATGACCAAACGGGCTAACACTCTTCTATGTGTTCGGCCAACGAGGGCCGAACGAAACTGATCTGGTTCAATCATTTTTTTACGTTTTTTGCAACGATTTTCACACGATTTTTACACATTTAACAAATTTGTGAAATGTTCGTCATTATGTTGGCATTACAATTTTCAGAAAATTAAAAGATTTAACAAAAAAAAAACGCAACCCGTCACCCGTCGTGCGTGCGCCCGGCGACGACGGGTGACGGGGGCGCGGTGCGCGCGCACGACGGGTGACAGGTTGTTTTTTTTTTTAGTTAAATCTTTTAATTTTATGAAGATTGTAATGCTAACATAATGACAAACATTCCACAAATTTGTTAAATGTGTGAAAATCGTAGTAAAAAATGTAAAAAAACAAGTGAACCGGATCAGTTTCATTCGGCCTCCGTTGGCCGAACACCTTGAAGCCCGTTCGGTCATCTTGACTGAATACCTTGAAGTCTGTTCAGTCATTTCAACAACCCTAAGTATAAAATTAGAATTAAAAAAAAAAAAATTGGTGTTGTGCAGAAGTCGGGTTGTGCCTTTAGTCCTCCCTTTAAAAAATATAATTACAACGGTCCTGGTTCGTGAACAATGCTTACATCACATTAATAGTTTACCAAAAAACCAAACTCAAAAAGTTGGAAAATGTTAGAATTTAATAAATGAGTAAACATGCCACGTCAGCTCAACCCTAACCCCCAACCCCATGCGTGATGAAGAAAAATGTCAGTATATATGAGCTTAAAAAAACTGCAGAATTCTACATTTTCTGTAAAATCTGACAAAAAAAGATGAAAGCTTTATCAATGGCGACATCAAGCCCAAGCAGGGCGGAGAGCTTCCATCCGCCATTGATGAGCTTCTTGAGCTCTAATATGTGCAGCAAAAGCAGCAGAGGACGATCACGTTCAAGCCCAATAGTCTACATTCGAAGACAGAGACATTCTGCAACAGCCATTGGAAGCACTGAGGAACCTTCTTCTCCTAAAGTCACTTGCATTGGCCAGGTCAGACCAAGATCAGGCGGCGCCGCCGTGCACCGCCGCCGCTGGTGGCTCAAGAAAGGGCTGCTTTGTGGGAGGTTTCTGTCGAGCCAAAGAAGGGTTTTTTGGAAATGGGCTTTGCTTTTTAGGGCTAATTATTGCAAGAAAGTTGATGCAGCTGAGGATTGTGTTAAGGCTGTTTGTTCTAATCAAGAAAGTGGGAAAAGTAAAAAAGGTGAGAATTTTGCTTGTGAGAGTGATATTTGCAGTAAGAAATCTATGAATGGTTTGATCTTGAATGGTGAGAATGAAGAGGGTTTGAAGGGATTGGTGGGTGTTTCAATCCATCCTTTGATGCTAACAAGGAGCAAATCACAAGCCAATTAGGTTTTGTTGTCGGATTCTTCTGTTGTAAATCATGTTTCGTTTCTTATTCGATCACATCGATTCATGTTGTGATGTATATTGATAATGTTGTTTTATGTTTGTGATGTATACTAATAATATGTTGAAATGAAGAATTTCGAATTATATAAAATGAACATGCGTCGATAATTGATTAGATGTTGTTATGAATTGCATTGGCATACATGTTTAATTATTTTTCTCCCAAATGAAAGCTTATAACTTTTATTTGATTACTATTTAAAAAAATCAAGAGCTATTAATTGGGAACATTATCCAACTCCCAATAAAAGGTGGACATAAGAGAACATTGACTAGATATAGAATCATGATAATAAATTAATAATAGTATAATTTTAGATATGGAATCAAAGTGATACAATAAATATAATATAGAAATATGGTAAGATATAGAAAATTCTTACAGAATATTGTTCTCAATTTCTTCTTGATCGTGCAACCCACTTACTATTGCATTGACTAGCTAGTAGCTAGCTAGTGTACCTTTAGATCACTTGAATAAGATTAATTAGTCTTTCTTAAGTATAAAAAATCATTGAACTCAAAGAGTTACTATAATATTTATTTTGTAGATTAAAAGTTGTGGGTTGATCAATTATTTTATCAGTTAATTTTTTAACACATAAGGAGTTTCAAGAAATATTAAAGTTATAACTTTATAGAATAGAAATACATAAATTAAATTGATTTTTGTTAGGCTAGTTGGACCAAATATCGATCGATCATTAATAAATGAATATCAAGTACTATAAAACTAATTTAAGAAAAATTATAAAAATACGGAAAAAACATGAAATATTTTTTTTTGAATTAAACATGGTTTTTTAAATATTATTAAGATATATAAGAAAATTTGCATAGGTCCAAATAAATAAATCTCATTAAATTAGGATGGATTCATTAGTCCAACTGCAAGCCTATTTTGGTACATCATTCCTCCAATCGGTTCAAAAAGGACCCGAACCGAGTCCAAGTCGAAGTTCAAATGTTACCCGACCCGAACTCTTATTATGTTTTGATCACTTCGTAATGTTTGTGATAGAAAATAAATCGGATAATTTATTGTGCATTAAATATCATAGTACTAAATTGAAGAATCTCATAATATCAAACTTTTGAAATTATGTTCAAATTATGTTTTTTTATTCATAATTTTTAATCTACCACATTATGGTTAATATGATGGTCTCTTTCTTTTAGACTTTTACTCGTCATATTTTAAACTTTGATCGATCCTAATTTTAATCTTTCTAAAAAACATATCTGAGTTAGTAATCTTATACTTATATATAAGAGCTCGTGAATTTTTGGCATTGAATTTTGACTTCTCGAAAAAATATAAACCAAACCTAATATATAAATAAAATTTCCGTTTTTGTTTAACAATTTTTTTATGTAAAGAAAATGTGATCATGGGCCTACAACTAGAATCGACTGAAAGCCCATTCCAAAATTGACCCAGAACCAACCTTCGGATCTGGGCTAAAAACCCACTAAATCAAGCCCACTCTTGTTAAGTAATTGTAAAATATATACAAAAAATATTTTTCACAAAATTCTAAAAGGAAAAAAGAAAAGAAAATGAAAGTGGGCTTCAACCATAACTCAACAGTTCGAACCCATAAATTCATGTTGAGGTTGAAGAGTATAAGTTAACATGATTATTATCTGATTTGATTTTAAAAAAATTAACACTGATTTATCTTCATAAATAATTTGGACTCAATCATGATTAATCAATAAAATTTTCTGATCATAGCAATACACTAATAAAAGAAAAAAACCAATTGGACCATTTGAGCACATAAATATAAATTCACCTAAATATTCAGATATTGGAAAGGGGGCCATTTTTGGCACAAGACATATCCATCCAATCAATGCCTTTACAATTGGGGCCCTTAATAATAAAATAGAAGTTGTTTTCATTTGACCACTTATGGTTATTACCTTGTCGGAAAAAATATTTGAATCATATTACACATAATCTGTCATGATGTACTAGCTTCATAAATGTTGTAACGTGCCCTATTAATCTTGTTGGACCTAATTAATATCATTGAAATATCATTTCAAATTAAACTTTATAAATATGATTTAATTTAATTCAAGTATGCTAGGCTGCTAGCTACCCCAACATAATAATGTTTGAGCTAACTTTGAACGCTTGAACTATATTAAATAAAAGATGACAGACTTTCTGATTTTATTTTGAACTTATAAGAACATTAATATTGTAGATGATTACATTTCATATATTATTTTATATTGTACATTTAATACATCATTCTTCTTCAAATAGTTATACGTGTGGACCAATTAGTTAATATTACACCTAATAAATTTCAAGAATTTAAGTTGTTTGTTCAATCGGGAGTTTTTGCATTTGTCAATATGTTCTTTATTATAATATTATATTTGCATATTTTGTATATCAAAATTAACTTTCATAATATATGATCTGAATAAATCAACGACGAAGATATTTGCTCTATAATTCCCTGAAATTTAAATCTATTAATTGCATTGGGCCAACTATGAGTTCATGTATGACTTATTAATGGGAGAATAAATAATTTGGTCCTAATTTGTAGCAGTGCATTAATTCTTCCCAACTATAATTGCTCACAACAGATTTGTGAAAATTGCATACCATTCTGATCAGAGAGAACAAAGAAAGAATGAAAAATAATCATGAAAATAGTATAAACCCCACTATTTCAACAAAATTCAAAAAACACCCCAAAACTTTCAAGAATTGAATTCCCAAGAAATGATGGGCATATAAGGCTCCATAATGTGGAGTGTCATGGATTTGCAGAAAGTTACAAAATCCCATAACAGAGAATTTAGAAAGAAAAAAAAAGTTGGGTTTTTTTGTAGTGAAGTCCAGCCAAAGGGTTGGTCTCCTAAATGTGATGTCCTTTTAAGACATTTTCAATAATACACACATGGGACTGTCCATACCATACCACCATAAGGAAATGCAACCCTAATGTCTATCTTCGAATTGTATTTTATACGGTAACGATGAAATAAAATATAAGATTGAAAAAAAGTGAAAGAAATAGTGGGTTCGAACTGTATGGAACGACATTTTATGTTATAAATTCATATTTACAGTTGAAGAATTAATCAAAACCAAACGGTTCATTACTCGACATGAGTTCAATTCCTGTATATTCGCAAGCTCAAATTGTTAGATATTATAACAAATAAGCTTGAATATAGAAGATCAAAAACTCGACTTAAGTTTAAAAATAGAAACCGATTATAAATTGTCTAGCAACAAATCAAACTATCCCGTTTTTTCAACTCCATTTAATATTGTTTAAGGTTCGATTAGATTGATAATCAAACAAGCTTAAATTAAGATACATATTATGACTTGATGAAATTTCAAGTTAATTTGAACAATGTTGTATTCAACTAATTAAACACAATTTATTTTATCTCGATTTTTATTTCATCTTATATCCCACGCAATATATATATAAATATACCAGATCTAAATATATATTTTCCCTTAAAGACAATAATAATTATAATATGTTGCCAATTTCAAACACAATTCAACCACTCTTTTTCTTTGCCCCTTCTCCTAGCAACATGATTTCACTCTTTGACTAATAATAATTTCATGATCTCTTTTTTTTTCCCTACATATCCATACCAATACACATCACCATTGCATTTTCTCATGTTTAATTTTATATTTCATTTCATCAGCCATACTTATACATAGTAATAATAAAGTCCAACACTCAAGTCTCAACTATACTTTTCTAAAATTTATTTAATCTTATATTTCATTCTATTATCAACCCACTATACATACAATAATGAAATTCTCAATACAAGCAATACATATATTTATATATAAAACACAAAATTTAATCCGAAAAATAAAAAAACACTAATATCGAATCATATAGAGTATGTGATATATTTCTTGTAAAACTTATTTCAATCATAATGTATTACTCATCAATTTCACTGTACATACAATAATAACATCAATAATACAGATAGGACATGTATTCGTATAATGAAATACGAAATGAAATACGAGCATTCGTGGAAACACCTAGAAATGGAGAAGATCAGAAATGAAGACACACAATACATAAATGTTCCAGCACAACAATTGCTGTTCAGACTGTGACGGTTTCAATTGCCAAAACCTCTCTGCAAACAATACCTCAACTCATCATCTTCTCTCTCTTCATTGCTCTTCTTCTTCTTCCTCTCTCTCTCTCTTCAATCCCTTCAAATCAACCATCTTCTGAATAAATCAGTCCAAGAAATTAAGAAAAGAGAAAAGAATTAATCTTTTTCAGATTGGAATGCTATATATGAAGATCAAAAGTAGTGTCATTTTAACCCTACTTCTCTTCATTCTCCTTTCCGGGCCGGGCTTTTCTAGAGGTTTTTTAATTCTTGCTTTGTTTTATTAATGGATATAATTCATGAGCTTTAGATCGAAATATAAGTATAAAAATGGTGGGTTTTTTTTTTATTTAATTTTTATTTGCAGGTCGTTTGCATGTGAAGAATTCGGGCTCGGAGATTTATGAAATTGATTATAGAGGCCCGGAGACACACACATACATTCCACCACCGAATCGGGCCGTGAACAGGCCCAGAATCCATCACCAAACCAGCTTGGCCCGTCACAAATCCAAACGAAATGTAAGAAGGGATTGAATTAATCATTATTAATTAAATAATTTGTTAGCCATTATTGCTTTATTTTAATTTTTTGAATTGTGTGGGATTTTTAATTTCAGGGGAAAAAGAAAATTGAGGGTTGATGATGTGTGGTTCATGAGCACTATCTATTGTTTGGATGAAGAATATGCAGATTTATTGTGTTTATGATTATAGTGTAATTTTAATTGAATATATACGATAGGGGTTTATTGATGCAAATTTATTGGCCGTTTGATGTGTTACACTGAGTGTAGTATTTATCATAAATTTTTACACATATCTATATTGATTGGTATGTGCGTGAATATGTGATAAATACTGCATTATATTATTTCATAGAATGTAGCATCTCAAGATCGGAATTTTAATTATTATCAACAAAGAACTTTGTCTTAGCCGTTTGGATTGTTGATCTTCTAACATTTTAATGTTATGATTGGTAATTTTGGGTTTTTTTCCTTGTTCAATATTGTGTTTTAGGATTTTTTTTTAATTTTTTTTGATCTTATAGTTAATTGAATGATGTTGACCACTAACTTTCTATAATGATTCTTTAAGTTTTTTTTTTCTTTTCCCTAATTATAGTTTTATTATAGTCGAAATTTTGATTTTCAATGATAATTGAAGAATGGAGAATAATTTATGCCTAAATCAAGGCATGTGTCTTTAGTGTCATGCACATAGATCGTTCTTCCACGTACGATCAAAATATTCAATTTAGAGTATCACAATTAGTATTACCGATATTTATATTAGAGATTATAGTTAAAATCTGAATTCTAATCAAAACCGAATCAAGTTAAAAATAAATAATTAATTAAAGGCTCAATATAGAAACGAATGAAATTAGAGATCAAAAAATAAACATTACTCAAATTACAAGATCGATATTAAAATTTTCTCTCGTGTGTCATTAACCAATACATATTACATATAGCTTATAATATTATTACTATAGATTTGAAGCACATAAAAAAAATCAAAATTTATATATGATAAAATAAAAGATCCCTCATACCAATAATTTAAGGTATAATGTGAGCTTTTCTCTCATTAATTTATATTTGATTGGGTATTTTGTAATTTCTCGAAACAAAATGAAATTTACCCATTCAAAATCAAACTAGTTTGAGATTTTTGGAAATATATTAAAGAAAATTCGGATAATTGTCAATCTGAACTTCTAATTCATTATTATAGTTTCTCACAGAAAGGATTATGAATTAACTATAGTTAGGCCGACAATAATGCAATCACGTAAATTAAAATTTATTAAACCTACAAAATCCAAAGAATTAATATCAGAATTAAATAGAGATCCCATGAACATAGCCTATAAAATACAATAATTAATATTTAGGCACTATTTAGTTTTGCAACTAATAAATTTCAGTGATAAAATAAAATAAAAAGTGCAATTTCCACAATTCACGGTTTAATGTAAGAAAAAGAAAAAAACAAGTCAAATGTTAACTTCCTTCATATCTAAATCTACGATCAACCACAAATGGTTTTATTAATTGATCGTAATAATCAATTCCAATAAAATTCTTTTTAAAATAAAAAAATTAGATTAATAAATTAGAAGAGTCGGCAAAGAAGGTGTGAGGCGAGAGAGAGCCGATCCAGAAAGCCCATCTCTCGATTTCTTCTCTGATAATTCTACAAATTTTTATACACAAAATCAGATTATATATTTATTTTTGGTGAATTATTCGGGTTATATTTTGGATTTGTAATGGCTAATTATACTCTTGTACCGAGGCAAGAAGAAGAAGCAGAAGCAGAATATGAAAAGAAACCATCCACCGCCGCCGCCGCCAAGAACGGTGGAGCTCCTCCGCCGCCACCGCCGCCGATAGGGTGGACGGTGGAAGGGGTGCCGGTGGCTGATCCAAGGGCGCTGAGGGCTCAATGGGAAACCAGCATCTTCTCTTGTCTTGGCAAGAATGATGAGTTCTATAGCAGTGATCTTGAAGTTTGTGAGTTTTTCTTTGCTTTTGATTATTTATTTTTTCTGAAATTGATTATTTTTTTAAAAAAATTAGTGTCAAGATTTGATTTTTATGCATCGGATTCTTGATTGAAATTGGCTGAATCTGAATTTTGGATGTTATAGACAAAATTGTGGGGGCATAGGATGAGGTTTTTTAGAGAGAGAGCATAGGATGAGGTTTTTTAGAGAGAGAGATGATGTATGATTTTAGAAATGGAATAACGGGAGAAAAATAAAAAAGCAGACAATTTTATGGCATATGCTTCATTCTACTAAGATAATTATTTATGTTGATTTATACATTTGATTGAATTTAGAGGGTTTTCAAGTAAATATCTTATGGTTGCAGTTTTAGACATTAGGTTGAGTCTTTAGTCATATTATATCAATTCATTGCATATTCTTGAAAATTTCTTCGAGATTTCAATGACAAAATAACATTCTTGCATAGATTGTCTCTCTCATTCCGGTCTTTCTTTACGGATGGTTAATGATCATATAATCGAGCAGGTGTACTAGGTAGTATCGCCCCTTGTGTTCTCCATGGAAGCAACGTGGAGAGACTAGGATCAGTGCCTGGTACGTTTGCTAATCACTGCTTGTCTTACACTGGTCTTTACTTATTGGGGAGCTGCCTTTTTGGCTGGAATTGCATTGCACCCTGGTTCTCTTATCCCAACCGTACCGCCATTCGCCACAAGTTTAACTTAGAGGTTCGTTTCCTTCATGTATTCGCACCCTATTCTCTTATTCTACTAGCTCTAATCGTTATGCACGTTAACACATAGACGTATAGTTTTTCTCGCCAGGTGGTTGCTTCATAGTAGTTAGATTGTCTATTCATCTTATTATAGTTGTTAGATTGTCTATGTCAAGGTAATTTGTATGTTCTTTGCAAAATATATGTCAATGCATTTGGTTAAAATCATTGTGCAACTCATAAGTTTGACTGGTTAGACGCAAATGGTCACAAAACCATTGTCTTATTTGATTTAGTGTCATAACTTGAGACAGTGCTCGATTGTGGTTCTATTGTGGCTTAACTTTTCAAAATATGCAAAAAATATGACCACAATCAATCAATGTCACAATTTATGGGACTAAATTGAAAAAGATTACTGTAATGGGCCATTTCTGTAAGTGGTCAAAGTTATGAGACGAAAAATGATTTTAACTCCAGTACATTTGAAACTGCAATGGAATGAATCTTGAAACGATGAGATTTTTTGACGAGACAGGGAAACTGTGAGGGTGTAGCGAAATACTGTGGGTGTTCGGGAAGCGTTCTGATGGACGAGGCTCAGCGCGAGCAATGTGAATCGACTTGTGATTTTGGCATGCATGTTTTCTGCCATGCTTGTGCCCTTTGCCAGGAGGCTCGTGAGGTTCGTCGTAGGCTTCTGCATCCCGGATTCACTGCCAAGCCTGTCTTCATGATGCTTCCGCCCACGGGCCAGACCATGGCCCGAGGAGCCTAAGATAGCACTTTTTGTGTAGATTGTATAAACTTCTTTGCCACTGCATTCTGTAACATTTTGTGATTACTGAGATTGATTGATTATATGCAACTTTTTATAGAACCTTTGTAAGATACAAGACCAATGATGGTTTTTGTAAGAACTTGGAAATTACCACAGAAATATTGTGTCAGAATCTCCAAACTTAACCACTTGTGAAAGAGAAATCCTTTCTAGCCTAACTAAGTTTCATTTTTCATCTCTAAACTTGTTGCATTGCCAATGATCTTGAATTGCAACTTAAAAGCATAGAAGTTAAAAGTAAAAAATTTAGCAAATTTTGTAGTCTAATAACACATAATGCCCTGTATTAAACAAACTGCAAACTCTTTCAGTCTGATAGCAAGCAAAAACAACAAGGCAAATTTCATAATATGATGTCCTAAATTGTGCAAATAGCAATGGTTTCTAGACAAAGTTTATAACATGAGATAGCTGATAACAGAAGCTCGATTTTGTGGGTAGCTGGGGGGTCATATTATAAGTTAAACCCCGTCTTAATCTATTCTCCAGGTGCCGATACGCCTTGCTTCAGCCTTTCCCTCTTCATCTTCTTCTTGGAGACGGGCTTCTTCTTCTTTGGAGGCAGGGTTTTTTGGGCATAAATGTACAGCGCATAATTGCCAACGAGGAATGTCAAGAGCAGCCCCCCGATGACGAGTAAGACGATCAAACCTGGGTTGAATCCTTGAGCTTCAGCCACGTTTTTCTGTGAATTCAGCAGATGAAAAATATAGTTGGAGTAAGCACCCAAATGTAGAATGTGTTGCATAACAAAATATATCAGAGACTCACGAGTAACATAACCACCTAATTCAGAATCATCATAAAATGAAACTCAAGCCAAAGCATGTGTTTGTGCTTTGTTATGGAATATTATTCCAACCATATTAAATGAAAGAATTATGCCAGATAAAGTAGAATCTTGTACACATTTACATTGCTGATAGTGTGAAACAGCAATAATTAGCAAATATGCAGTTGTTGAACCAAGGTGAAATTCTGAAGTTGAGTCAAATCCGAAAGTTATGCTTGAGAATATGAACCATGCATAGAATATAATTCAAAGGTAATCCACTTTCCCCCAAAACTAAGAACAAGCCTTAATATCATCTTTAGACCATATATCCTAGACTTCAAGTCAGCTACAAAGCCCAATTCAATCATGAAAAGGGATTCCTCCATTAGACTCGATGCGTCCAACGTGTAGAGAATGTGTACTTCTGAGGAGTGAGCACATATTGGACCAAATGTTAAATGCATAAATAAGTGTTTATACTCTCTCCATGTCATTCTATGCGCAATTTAGAAGTATCACAAAGATAATGAATATTATTTAACATGCATAATTATACTAAAATGACTATACTGCCATAATCTAAAAGCAACGGATAAAGTGGATCAAATTATATTTTGGCAAACAATATGAAACAAAGGGAGTGAAGCTTTCTTTAACCAAGCAACACAAATGAAGTCCAATCAACACAAGTTTTTTCAAGCTGAGGGGCATAAATTGATCTGAGTCCAGCAAACATTCTATTGTTAATGCATGTTTGAATCTTTTAAGAGCTATAAAAGAACTAGTTCGATTAGTTCAACTGAATTTGAACAAGTTATAATTAAACAAAAGACAAATAGCAAACAATTGATCCTTTTACATATATTTTGAACTCAGAGCCCAACTTCAGATCTTAGATCTTATAAAATGAAGAAAAGAAAAAGAAAAAAAAGTTGAAATTTTGTTTGTTGTGTTTATTGAACCGATTACAAACGAGCTTTTAACAATCAATCTAAATCTAGCTTTAATGAATGTCTTTATTTCATTTATAAATATGCTACATTGGCTTTGTAATTTACTCCATAAAAGCATGCAACTTTTTTCCAAAACCATTTTTCTCATAAAACACACACACAAACACACACACACACAAATTCCAGACTTCTCCTTCATCACAGTAAATAATGAGGCGAAACGAAAATCTACCATCCCAATTTCCAAATCCAGCAAATAAGACACATTGAGAAACAATCAAATTCCATCTGATTCAAATTTTCAACAAAAATATGTTTCTTCATAAATCGAATTGCATGCACAAAAAACAAAAAACGCATAAATCGTTCGTACACATCGCCGCCAGAATTCGAATAAAAAATCTCGCAACTCAGCAGAAATTAAATTAAAAAATTAAGCATACGCGATTTCAGAATATATAATCATAGATCTAAGAAATCGAGCTAAATTGGGAACGAAATCCGTCAAAAAAAAATACCATTCGATCAAACGCCGGAGGAACTTTGTCGATATCAGCATCCGCATCCATCGCTTTTTATTATTTTTTTCAGGAAAATCAAAAATAAAAGAGATCGACAATGGTATAAATTGACAATATTGGAAAACTGAAAGAGGTCAGAGCCTTAAATTTGGTGAGTTGTTGTCTTGTAATAGGATTGAATTTCGAATTAGGTACTTTATTTTTTCTTATTTTCAAATTAACCCCATCCCTTTTCTAGTCTGTTAAAAGCCCAAAAATTTAATTCTAGCCCATAAAAAGAAAGCCCAGACTACAAGTTTCTAAGTTGGGCTTTGTCAAAGTTGCTCAAGCCCAATTAGTTTTCTCTGTTCGTTTCCCTTATTAGTTATTTGCCCATTTCTTATTTGAGAGACAAAAGATTATAAAAAAAATTAGTGTTCAATATATTTATAAGGAAATAAATTATAAATATTCAATATATGTATAGTATTAATTGAATAAATCAGTATCATAGTATTTACTGTGAAAACAAGATAAAATAGGTAAATATATCTATCAAGAATCAAGATTTCAAATGGAAAAATAAAATAAAAATTAAAAGTGGTTTAATTTTGACATATGAATGGTACCAAAGACCAACCTCATAAGCTTCCAAATTGAGTGTAGCATGTGAAACAACTGTCACGACTCAGTTAGACCCATACATGAGACATGTCCATATGGACCATATCACAAGCTAAAATAGTAGATTAAGATTCTTTATAAATACGTTCACAAATCTAATTTTGTAAAAAAAAATTAATTCAAAATTCTTAATTATTTTTATTATTTCATGAAGATAAATTTATATAGTTGGTAATGAGGCTCTGTCACTTGAAATTATATTTGCCTCCATCTCATATAATTTTTTGTGTATGAATAGTTAAAGTAAAGATAAGAGAAACAATAAGAGGAGATAAAATGGTCTTAAAAAACAAGAACTAATTTTAAGTTCACTCTAATGTGTACAAGTATTTTGTTGGTTTTCTTTTGGAGAAAAAGTGTTTTATTGTTTTTATTTAGGAATATATATTTGAAATAAAAAAATTACTTTCAAGAAATAAAGATTATTATCGTGGCAAATAATTCTATATATACTAAACACAATGCCATCACCTACTATTTTCGAGCTATTTGAATTGTCATTATTCTCCATGATTTTTTGCTTGCATTTTACAATCTAATACAAAGAAAACAAAAAAAAATTATTACATTAAATATAAGTTCACCATAATTTGCAAAAAGCTAGCTCAAACAAAGCAAAAAATAGTTGAGAATCTTGAAATGTTTGCTATAATTAAACTATATGCTTTTCTTAATTTCTTGTGCGAATTATATCACATACACTTCGCCATTATCTCTACTCAAACTCTTTTTGTTTGCTTTGACTTATTGGTTGCATAGAAAGCAACCTCCCACCTCTCTCCATAAAGAAAAACTAGCAATATAATGGTGACATTTATTTAAATTCAATTTAATTAATTTTAAGTATTCATCGAATATTGACATGTTAACTCGAATCTGAGATATGAAGTATGAGTGAAATCCTTTCGTCATCTTTTATTGGAAAAAAAAAAACCTCGAGTGAGACATAAATTATATATCTTACGTGGAGGAGGAGGTATGATTGCATCATCCATTAGAATCTCAATATTTAATTCGTGTTTTAATGATGTTTTATTTTGGTTGTAGTGTATATTAATGAATAAAATGTGAATAAAAGTAGAATATACAAATGTAGAAGAATAATCATTTCTATAGTGATGTTGGCAGTTGCATGCACATGTAATAATCATATGAGACATGAAATCAAGATTGTAATATGAAATGGAGGATTAAGAATTAAGATAAGACTTAATGCAAGAAAATGACTATCACCACTCTCTTTGTTCCCCGTTTATAACTAATTCATCCCCTTTTTCTTCCTTGCAAGTTGCAACAATTTATAATAACTAATTATCTCTCTCTCTCTCTCAAAAGATACACAAAATTGACCCCAAACCCTTCTGTGTAGGATGTAAATTAATCAAGCCTTTGGCGAATTATTCGGAGCTCGATTCGATTAAAGTTTGTTCGGATTTGTTTATTGTGATTCATTAAGATAAACTAAACAAATTCAAATTTGACGATATTCAGATAATTAACTCGTGAACAAGTTCGTTCGATATAATACTAATATTTGACATTCTGATATATAACTTTTATATTTTTACTTATGATAAATATATAAATATCTAATTATAGATATTTTATAATTAAATTATACATTCTAGATAATATAATATTATTTAAGAATATATATTTTATTTTGTTAATAAGTTGATGAATAAAATAATTTATTATTAATATTTATTAAGTTCGTTAAGGTTCGATTAAGCTCGTGAACAATAAATGTATTCGCTAAATTAGGCTCGTGTTTGTTTGATAACTAAACAAACCAAACTCAAACACTCAATAATTCTCGACACCATCCCTACCTTTGTGCATAATACATAGCCTACAATAACTTAAACTTGTTACTTACATTGCTTTAAAGATCAAAGAATAAATACATAGTGATAAACATGCATCAACACTCTAATTCATGCTAGATCAGACCAAGTCCAACCCGCCACCGCCACCGGAGCTGCTTTCCGACGAGGTGGTCGAGACTGTGACTATCCCATTCAAATCAGAAACACTATCTTGCAATGACATTATCAATTGTGAAGTAGTAAACCTCACACTTGGCTTTGTTCTTTGAACACTAGGCACCTCACCATCCCCAACCAACATTTGAACCACATGTCTCATACTCGGCCTAGCCACCGGGTCGTGGTCCGAACAAGCCAGCCCGACTAGCAACACCCTCCTCGTGCCCTCGTTGACCTCGTCCCCGAGCCTCTGATCAACCGCCTCCATCAACCTCCCTTCTCTATGCAAATCCCACACCCATTCAACCAAGCTCCCACCCACCCCAATCCTCCCCTCCTCAATCGGCCTCCGCCCCGTCACCACCTCCAGCACCACCGCCCCGTAGCTAAAAACATCGGTCTTATCCGTGGCCCGGCCTGTTAACAAATACTCCGGCGCTAAGTACCCCATTGTCCCGGCCGCCACCGTGGCAACGGGGGACTTATCGTGCTCGATTTGCTTGGCTAATCCGAAATCGCCTAATCTTGCATTGAACCCTTCATCCAACATAATGTTGCTACTCTTTATGTCTCTATGGATCACTTGGTTCTCACATTGTTGATGTAGATAAGCTAGAGCTGAGGCCACACCAACCAAGATTTTGTGCCTATGAGGCCATGATAATACCATTCTTGATTCAAACAATGCTTTGTCCAAACTCCCATTGGACATTAGATCATAGACTAATAGGATCTCACCCTTTTCATGGCACCACCCTTGTAATTTGACAAGATTTCTATGCCTAAGTGTTCCGATTATCGATAACTCGGACAAGAACTCTGCTTTCCCCTGCCCATGGTGGCTACATCTCTTCACCGCCACGGCTTCGCCCGTGGCGGGGAGAATGCCCTTGTAGACCGTCCCGAATGCCCCGTTTCCAATAACCCGACCCGAATCAAACCCTTTCGTGGCGATTTTGAGGTCCTTGTATGAGAACTCTTTGGGCATTTTGATCACATCCGAAGGTAAGCTTTGTGAGGGTTTCTCATTCTTGAATTTCTTATTGTAAGCCCATATGAATGCTGCTCCACAAAACGCCAAGAAAAAAGCACTGCCTGTTACCACCCCAACGACGCCGTTTTTGCAGAGTTGGTTGTGACATTTTTTACCAGTCTTCGAGGCGGTGGTGACGTTCTCAGCTGCCGGCGCGGCGGAGGGCGGCGAGTCAGGACTCGGGGTTTCGTTGAACGAGGAGGTGAAGCTCCACCACTCGATGGTGTGAATCTCTGTGCTCCCCTGAGTTGACCCGGTGAAGCCGACGAAGATGGAATCGTTGAGTGTGAACTCAGTAAGATCAAAAACGGCGGATATGATCGGCTCCTTCGGCTTCGAATTGGAAGCCGACACGTACACGCTGATCGACTGATTCGACCCGGTGTACTCAACCCACGAGTTGATCAGATTGCCGCTTTTCAAATCAACGCCGACGGTGTCCAGATCGCCGGCCTGAGTCGAGATCATCGAATTCAAATCCAAGCCCACGTGATTTCCGTTAATGTCTTTGAATCCCACGTCCATTAAGGTGTCGAACTCCACCGCCACGACAACGGCGCCGCCGCCGTCTGCGTTGGTGATTCCCATGAAGCCGCCGGCGTCGCCGATGACCTCGTCGGAGGAGGAGATTACGAATGCCAGCCCGCCGCCGATGGACGAGGGATTCAAATTGGTGATGGAGAAGGTGAAGAAGGTGGAGAAGCTCGCCAGATGTTGTGTCCCGGGTCGCCGGAATTTGATGGGGTTTGAGTAGATGACTTTTCCGGCGGCGGAGTTTGGGACGCCGGTGTCGCGCGTGAGGCTCACGCTCCCGTTGCGCCAGTGGGCCTCGCCGAGGAGCTTCAACCCCGGGAAAGTGAGTGTTCCGAAGTCAAACTCCGTTGCTGCGAATGTGTCGCCGGAGAAAAAGGAGAATAATATGAAGCTCGTTATGAATATAGAATTCAGAGAAAACTCGCCGGAAAGTGACATCATGTATGGATTTTAGAGAAACCCATTGTGTTTATGTGGCTTGAGAGAGAGAGGGGGATGAATGCCACGACCCACGAAGAGAGAGACACACACGAAAAGGTTGTTCAGTTCCAACTTCCAACGTTTGTTGCTGCTGGTTTTGGATGAGAATAAGGTTTATGTTTTTTTATTTTTTATTTTATTTTTATCTCGCAGGAAATTCACATTAATGTTGTTCTTTTTCGCAATTGTTTTTTTAATTATTAATATATATAAAAAAGAAAATGGTAGTCTATTTAGACACTTGTTAGTTAGTCAATATCTTATTACGAATTTCAGATAAAAAATGTTGATTCATTAGTGATCGACACATTAACTCTATTTATAGAACGTTTTCGATATAACATATTGTATAGAATACAATATAATTACTATTTCTACATTAAAATTTATTAAGAGGTTAACATAATACATTTTCTTTTTTCGTATTTATTGAAATAAAATCATTCATTCGATTATTCAAATAGAATAACTCAATAATGGGACAAGTGTAAAGATATAATATATTTTCTTATTGCATACATCTTTTACTCTTTTTTAATAAATCGTTCACAATTTGTTCGAATTAGGTCAAACAATGATAATTTGAAAGTCGATTACCATATTATGTGAGTCATTGCTCTCGAGAAAAATCAAGACTTATTAAGATGTATTTGTTTGAAAACACATTCCCCAAATTAATGTATTTTTTATACTCTACCTCTTTTTTATTGGAGTAATGTTAATCATCAAATATGCAGTAATACTAATATTATTTGACTAATAAAGTATTAAAAAAAACACAATAAATATAATTTTGTAAGGTCATATTCTTCAATATATTGTGTAATTATTTATTTTATATAGAGAAGTAATACGATCACAATGTCTCTCTTCAAGCATCTATTTATAGAACAAACGATCAAATTATCGATTTTTATTTTTACACAAACCATTTTATTATCATAAAAACCATTCAAGTTATTTTTTCAGGAATTTAAACCTATCTTGAAATCCAATTTGGTGTTATTCATGTGATATTTTTTTGAAAAAATATTGGGATTTCTTTGTTTCTTTTTAGAAAAATAACAATTTATTTATCGGAACTAATTTACATATCAAAGAATCATTTGTATCTATAATTATTTTTGTAACATGCACGCAATGGAAATTGTAAATTTCATGATTATTATCTTCAATATTACACTTAATGATATTTAATGATTGAGTATTACTTTGAGAGATCTTCTCATACAGATTAAATTCGATGAGATGGATTACCTAACTATTCAACCACAAAATAAAGATTACTTGTGAAAATAAATTTTTGTTATGAATTTTTTTTTTTAATTCATCCCTCTGCAATCATGACTCTCTCTTTTTCTACATTTGGTATTTCGATTAATTTGTACGGTATAAATATAGAAAAAAATTTGTATTGTCCTGTGTTCCTCAACGTGGGAACTATTTTTTTGATTTATTTTAAGGAGATACATTTATTACTGTACAAACTCAACTTTCTTATAGTTTTAATTATTTTGATGAAATATTTTGAGATTTTAGAAAATTGTTAAGGAATTAAATGAGTAAATAAATAATTTTTGAATAATTTAAAAAAAATTAGATTTGAAGTTTGGAATGCATAAAATCTTTTTTTGTTGTACGTATAAGGAGAACAGAAAAATAATGGTTGGAGGCTGTGAAAAGGAAAAAAAATAAAAATTTAATTTAAAAGGTCAAAATAGAGAATTCACATATATAATAGTTGTAGAGAGAAATAATATGGCTGTGAATAGAATTACCTATATAAAAAAATCCTAATATTTAGCCTAATTAACAAGGAAATTGAGCTCTCCTTCAAAGCATACAAATTATATTACCTTTGACATATACTTTTTCTAACTTGCTCTACACAAAATAATAGAATAGACCTCGAAAATTGCATAAGGTTATTTGTTTAATTTGGATAATATATGTGACTTACATTTGGAGTCGAAATGTATATAAAATATTTATTTATTTAATGTTAAATATTCATAAGCATCATGGGCATTTGGTCTAGTGGTATGATTCTCGCTTAGGGTGCGAGAGGTCCCGAGTTCAATTCTCGGAATGCCCCTCATTAAATTTTTTCTTTTCAAATTGGTCCTTTTGTTTTTATTATTTAAACTTTTAACCCAACTTTTGTAAATAAAGAGACAGAGAGACTGCAATCAGAAGCCCATAATTTGGGCCCTATAATTGTGTGTGGGGTATTTTTTTTCTCAAGCCCACCAAGACGTCTGATGGCTTGTTTCGTAGAAATTAATAAAATATGTACATGTATAATTTAATTATGTATATATTATCTAATATTTAATAAATAAAATATCAATATAAAATTAAAAGTTTGGTGTAGAGACAGTAGACTAAAGAATATTGGTAAAGTTGGAAAAAAGCGTTACCTTTTCTTGATCCTTGAAAAAGTGACACACAAATTAAATCAAATTATATTTTTTAAACAATTATTGAATGCTAAATTATTCAATTTTCATGTTCTTTCTCAAATATAAATAAATAAATTGTAACTATCCATGTGGGAATGTAATCAAAGCCTTTCATAAGCTATTTTAAGTTCAGTTCACTAAATGAACTTGGCTCAAATTTGATAGTATTTAACTTATCTACATCTCATGAGCAAAACTAAATAAAATTAATAGTTTGAAATTTAATTTATATTTACACTTCATATTATAATTTTTGTAAAATTGAGTAAAACTACAAAAAAAAAAATTCAGAATATATAATTTTTATTACAAATGAATTAACGAATAGTTAGCATTTATCAAACCGTTAAGACTTGATCAAAGCCAAACAAGTTTTTGAACTACGAAGAAATTTCATAAATTAAGGTAAAGTAGTTTTATAATTGGCCTTTTTTTTGTCATTGTGTAGAAAAAATGTTCATTGTATGGTAATTAGATTGGCTATAAGAGTTGGTCATTTGTGCACTTGGTGCACATGCAATCCGAGTCGACCTAGTTTTGATCCGAATTCGCGTATTTTCAATTTTGATTTTTTTTTTTTTGCTTCAAATTGTTACTTTTATATTGTATTAGTGTGACCTTTATGTACAAATATCATGACCTTTATATACCGTAACTTTAAAAAAATGAAGATTTTCAACACAATTTGTAATGTATACATTTATGTGATATCAAAGTGACATTTATGTCATCTTTATGAACAAATATTCTGATATTTATGTAATATATAAAGGTACATAAATGTCAGAATATTTGTACATAATATAACAATTAAATGATAAATATAGCAATTAAATATTGTTATTGCGTCCAAAACAAAATGGAAATTGTAATTTATAGTGAGAGACTGACTTTGATTATTCCCTTATATACGTTAGCATTAGTCTGATGAAGTGGAAAAAAGAAAGATAAAGTTTGTATGAAAGTAATACGAAGACCAGGTCACACAGTGCCATGACTTCGACTTGGTCAAGATTAAATCATTAGTGGTCACGAGATACCATTTTGATTCAAATATCTGAATTTTAATCCAAGTTAATTAATCAAATCGAGCAAAAACTTATTGAGTTTTTTTATTCTCCAAGTTTTAGAAAGGTAATATTAAGTCGATTATGTTTAATCTTGTTATTTGGTTCTCTCTTTCTTTTTTTTCTCTAAAAACACCTTGTTATCTTCGTTCCCAGGTTTTGGGAAAAAAAAAAAAAGAATACATTTCCATACCTATCATGTTTTGGAGAAATGTTTTTATTTTTTTCACAAACATATAATACGTAATATTTACTGAATAATCTGAATTGGACTAAAATTACTTAAAGTGACAATTCAACATTGGTAGATTTGAGCCAAATCATGTAATATCATGATAAAATATATTTTTAACAACCCAAGTAATTTGGCTAAAATCAGCATTAATAAGTAAAAATTAACGAACAAATTAGTTTTCGCATATATGATATAAAAGTGTTTTTTTTTTTCAAAATTCGGAAACTAAAAAACTTAAGAGTAAGTCTCTTGTGAGACCGTCTCACGAAATTTTAATGCATTGCGTGAGACGGGCCAACCCATAACCCAATTACCCACCACCAAAACCCTACAATTCATATGTTTTTTGTGGGGCTCCGTCTCACAAAAACTATCCGTGAGACCGTCTCATATGAGTTTTTGTGAAAACTTAATAGGCTGGGCAATATTGACGATTTTTTTCTTTCTTTCTCTAAGCTTAATTAGGATTATGAGATATATATTTATATAGCGAATGAATCTTATCGAAACTTCTTAATTCAATTATAATTAGAATATTTATATGAGCAATCAAAATCAAGCTCGAATTCTATAATTAATAACACGATGCATAGATAAAACTGAGTCTATGATCTGGCCAAAATTTTGAAGGATTTAGGTTTTGGCCCTTACTATTGGATCTTGTGAATGGAAGTTTTTTGTTGGCTCATGCTCATAATAATTTTATAGTGCTCAGATTTTTTTTTTATTCAATTTCATTAATTAATAAGTTTTAAAAGTTTGAACAATTATTTTCAATCAACCCCTCTTAATTTTTAATTTTTTTTTTCAAATATATAAATAATTTATATTATTGAATTTTAACATATGTTATTTAAATAAATTTAATAAATATTTCTACATTAATAAATTAGTAATGTTTTTTAATAACATAAAATTTGAAGTAATTAATTAGCCATATTTAATGTGAGAACATTGTAGGCTTGTCAAGTGTCCTTTTGGTCATTCTTTTATATATATAATATTTGAAGATCATGCTAGTATTATTATTAATAATAATTTGTGTCATGACAAAGATTGCAATGTAAGCATATTCTCAGAAGAATGTGTACAAAGATTAATAGTAAAGAGAATTTATAAATTTGATATAATGATTTTATGTTATATCAATTACAATTGATACATAACATAAGATAGTAAAGAGAATTTATAAATTTGATATAATGGTTTTATATTATATCAATTAGATACAAAACATAAGATCATGTATAGAACTCATTAAAGTTCCATCTGAGATATCACCTCAATAACCTTGACTCTTATGACGATATATATTTTACATCATAAATGTTATTAAATAAACAACTTAAGAAAAAGAAAAAGAAAAAGATAGAAAGGTCACCAAGTCAGTCCAGTAACAAATAGAAAGCCAGTTTCTAATTGTCACCAAATATTTGTATTCATGCAATAATAATGAATAATTATATATTCAAATTCATATAATAGAATGTCAGTTTCTCAAATAAAAATTCCTGAGTGACTTAGAAATTTTTGGCAACAAAAAGTTAATTTCCTGCACTATATCTATCCTCTTTGGTCTATAGTTTACACAGGTATTTCCCACCAAGAACTCTCTCTCTCTCTCTCCCTCGCCCCCCCCCCCCCCCCCTCTCTCTCTCACTAGTTACTTCCACCAACAACAAGCAAGTTTCCTTATATCTTCCTCATAGACTCCCTCAGCTAAGAACTATAAATTCATGTGCATGTTACTACTCTGGCTATGAAGATGCTAAAAAGAACAGTACTATTACTCAGATTACTATAATATTTTCGAAGGTTGTTTTCATGGCAGCTAAGGGTGGTCGATCTCTGGAAGAAACACCAACATGGGCGGTTGCAGGAGTCTGCTTTGTGTTGGTGGCGGTTTCGATTATAATAGAGCACATTATTCATCTAATAGGAAAGGTATAATATATACTACTACTGCTATTTCTGCAAGCACATGGTACTGATAACCAGTTATCAGAAACCTCGACTCTTATCTTATAGAACTAATCACTCTTTTCTCGTTGTCTATAGCTATTGACCAAGAGAAACAAGAAAGCTCTGTATGAAGCACTTGAAAAGATCAAATCAGGTTGGTAGGAGCTAAGGCTCGTCTCATAAAACGATATGTGTTTTTGGGATCGAGCTGATGTTGTGGTTGTTCTTTGTCAGAACTGATGCTGCTAGGTTTCATATCACTGCTGCTAACAGTAGGACAAGGGCTTATATCGGAAATCTGTGTATCCAAGGCTATTGGAGATTCTTGGCATCCATGTGCTAAGAAGCAGGAAAAGAGCAAATATGGAGAAGAAAAATACCAGGATTCGGATGAGAATGGCCAGAGAAGAAGGTTGCTTCTTGAATATTCCGACTTTTCCGGGTCCCAGAGACGAATTTTAGCTGCCGGAGGATATGACAAATGCTCAAAAAAGGCATGTCAATTACTGCAGGGGGAGTATAACCTATGAAAAGAGAACATTAATAACTTAAAAAGAGAGCAAAAGGTTATGGCTATTTGAAGTATGAGAAAATGAAATAGAACTAGGCTGTTTAAGGGAAAAAAAAAAGATGTAGAGTGTTTGGCTTATAAAGAGACTAAAATACTCTTTCTTGACAAAAGAGATGTAGAGTGTTTGTTCAAGAAATCCATTGTCTTGAGCATTGAAGCTCACGATAGTTACATGCTTGAAACATGACAGCTTTTGCATGTTTTAAAATGCTTACATACAAAAATATGTACTAAATTAGGTTAGAGTAACATTCTGACATTAACTTCTATGCAGGGAAAAGTTCCATTTGTTTCCTCTGATGGCATCCACCAGTTGCATATATTCATCTTTGTGTTGGCTGTTTTTCATGTTCTTAACTGCCTCATCATTTTGGCTTTAGGCAGAGCCAAGGTAGAGTTTCTAATCTAGGCCGTTTTCGTATACTGGCTATTTTCCTCTCACTATTAACATATTTCTACTTGATTGGCCATAGATGAGGAAATGGAAGGCATGGGAAACAGAAACAAGAACACTGGAGTATCAGTGTTCACATGGTATGTTCTGATTTATACCAGCTCATTATTCTTATATACACACATACACAAACACACACATATATATACGTATATTGCTATTTATTTGTGCTGGAATTTATAATACGTGTATGCAGATCCAGAGAGATTCAGATTGACAAGAGATACCTCTTTCGGTAGAAGGCATTTAAGCTGTTGGAGTCAATCTACTGCCCTGCTTTGGATTGTAAGACAGACTTTGCATCTTTTCACTATTTTCGATTTTGCTTGCGCTGCTAAATGGAGACCGTAAATATTCATTACTTGTAATATTTTAGAGCAGCTGAAAATGATCGATTCTTTGTCAAACTCGGAGATTTAAAATTCCAACTTGTATTACTAAGAGTTCTGCAATACGCATATAGAAAAAATACGAAATCTTGGAGTAGCACAAGAATTAAATCATGAATACTTTTTCTTCCAAAATCTAGGCATGTTTCTTTCGACAATTTGTGAGGTCAGTTCCGAAGGTGGACTACATGACTCTACGACATGGATTTATTATTGTAAGCCCTCAAGCTGAACACATTTTGCTTGTATTTCTTTTTTTCTTTTTATTATTTATTATCAATAATATGACTGAGCCGTTGCCTCTTGGGGCTGTTTTTTCATAAACAGGCACATTTAGCTCCACAAAGTCAAACACTATTCAATTTCCAGAAATACATTAAAAGGTCACTTGAAGAAGATTTCAAGGTCATTGTAGGCATCAGGTGTGCATAATTACATCCTTTGAACTTTCACAAATATTGGATCCTTGGTTACTTGTCCAAAACTCAGAAATATTAATGACTACATTCTATAGGATGAATTTGTAAAATAACTCTCAGAAAAATAAAATTATATAGCATCTAACAGCTTACCTGAAATTTTCACAGCCCTCCAGTCTGGTCATTTGCAGTTCTATTCCTGTTGTTCAACACCCACGGTAAGCAGATTAACTATTCTATGAGTCTACCTTTGTCTCGCCAGATATTAACTATTCTATGAGTCTACCTTTGTCTCGCCAGATATAATATGTTCACCGCATTATAAATGAAACTGCAATATTGAAACTTAAGACTCCAAAGTCTACAGATATTGATACAATCAAATGTTTGTGTTACTTTTGTTATTGTAAGAAATTTCTAATTTGTCCCATATTTCGAAAACAGGCTGGCATTCTTATCTGTGGCTACCATTCGTTCCACTCATTGTAAGATCAATTTCATCTTTTCAATCTCCTGAGTTTCTCTAGTTGATCAAACTAAGACCTACTTGTATTATCTCAACAGATTATCTTGCTAGTCGGAACAAAACTTCAGTTTATCATCACAAAAATGGGACTAAGTATTCAAGAAAGAGGCGAAGTAGTAAAAGGGACTCCTTTAGTTCAACCAGGTGATGATCTCTTCTGGTTCAACCGCCCACGTCTCCTACTTTACCTCATTCATTTCGTTCTATTTCAGGTACTCACAATTTGAATGCATATCGTGTCATTTATTTTTCGAAACTTGAAGATTTTACCTGATAATTTCATAATTGTTACTTTCAGAATGCATTTCAGCAAGCTTTCTTCGCTTGGTCATGGGTAAGCATTTGCATATTTCGTTTATCAAATTTAAGATTTCAGCTTCTCTCTTATCATCATACAACGTAAACTCATCCACATAAACTTGCAGTATGAATTTGGAATGAGATCCTGCTTCCACAAGGAAACAGCTGACCTGGCAATCAAAATATCAATGGGGTGAGTAAAGTTCTCATGAAAATTTGGCATTTTTCAGTCAAAGAACGACAATAGCAACATAGTTATTAGAGGCTGGAATAGTTTTGAGCACAAGATATTCTAACATTGCTTACAATTTCACTTGTGATAGGGTACTGGTACAAATACTTTGCAGCTATGTTACTCTCCCACTCTATGCCTTAGTCACACAGGTCATATCTACGAGTTTCATCAGTTCCTAACATTCGATACTGATTTTCTTTAACCAGCTTTCAAGTTGTATGAATTATGAACTAACTATATTACATTTCTACTACAAACAGATGGGTTCAAACATGAAGCCAACAATCTTTAACGATAGAGTAGCTAAAGCATTGCGTACCTGGCATCAAACTGCAAGGACGCAGATAAAGAAAAACCGTCACTCAGGTTCAGTGACACCATTATCTAGTAGGCCTAGCACTCCACTCCACAGCTCGTCTCCTGTTCATTTGCTGCGTTACTACAGGAACGAACTTGATAGTCTCCCTGTTTCTCCTAGAACGCCCCATAACAAAATTGAAAAATGGCAAGCAGAACAAGATCAATTTTCATGGTCGCACCACAGTGGAACTGCTAGCAAAATTGTTGAACAAGAGATGGGGACCCGAGGAGAACATCGAAACTCTCTAAGCTCTCAAGCTAATAACTATCATCGTGAGATCAATGTAACAGATTTCTCATTCGATAAAACACCATCAGTTTGAGTACTGGAGTGGAAATCTCAAGATGAAAGCCAAGAGGAAATCTAGTCTCGATTGACAACAAAAATGCATTCAAATATTCATAATGAAATACAAATGATCATGCTCCGTTAACTGCTGAGAATGATCCAACTAGAGGCTCTAATACACAATCAATTCTCTTGTACAACAATATCAAGTTTGCATATTCAACAAAATAAATTTCGGGTTTCTCCTTTATTTATTGCAGAGACAAGCAGAAAACCATGGACATATCCTGTAAGCATGATCAAACTCATTTTTTTACCAGGACAAAACAAAATCACCTTCTTCACAAATGAAAAGACTTGAACAGAGATAACGGAAAAATAAGATCAGGTATTGGAAGAAATGTGCAATTTTGATCAAACTAAAGCCATACTTGCTTACAAAGCTTGTAACTCAAGCTCCCTCAAAACAACAAAAAAGTAAAAACACCATTGAATCAACAATTTTATGATACAAATTCAGAAACCATAACCACCACGAAGACGGAGGACAAGATGCAGAGTAGACTCCTTCTGGATATTATAGTCAGCAAGTGTACGCCCATCCTCAAGCTGCTTTCCTGCAAAGATTAGCCTCTGTTGGTCTGGCGGAATGCCTTCTTTATCCTGAATCTTCGCTTTGACATTATCAATGGTATCAGAACTCTCCACCTCCAGAGTAATAGTCTTCCCAGTCAGAGTCTTCACGAAGATCTGCATTCCACCGCGTAACCTCAGAACCAAATGCAGAGTGGACTCTTTCTGAATATTGTAGTCCGCCAAAGTCCTCCCATCTTCCAGTTGTTTGCCTGCAAATATCAGCCTCTGCTGATCAGGTGGAATTCCTTCCTTGTCCTGAATCTTAGCCTTGACATTGTCGATTGTGTCGGAGCTCTCGACCTCGAGCGTGATCGTCTTCCCAGTTAGGGTTTTGACGAATATCTGCATTCCACCACGGAGGCGAAGCACGAGATGGAGAGTCGATTCCTTCTGAATATTGTAGTCCGCCAAAGTCCTCCCATCTTCAAGCTGCTTTCCGGCGAATATCAGTCTCTGCTGATCAGGTGGAATCCCTTCCTTGTCCTGAATCTTAGCCTTGACATTGTCGATTGTGTCGGAGCTCTCGACCTCGAGAGTGATCGTCTTCCCAGTTAGGGTTTTGACGAATATCTGCATTCCACCACGGAGGCGAAGCACGAGATGGAGAGTCGATTCCTTCTGAATATTGTAATCCGCTAGGGTTCTTCCGTCTTCGAGCTGCTTTCCGGCGAATATCAGTCTCTGCTGATCCGGTGGAATTCCTTCCTTGTCTTGGATCTTCGCTTTCACGTTGTCGATCGTATCGGAGCTCTCGACCTCTAGGGTGGTCGTTTTGCCGGTTAGGGTTTTCACGAAGATCTGCATTTTCTAATGTATGATATGGGAATCAGGTAAACTGGAGAGATAGAAATCAAGAAAGAGATGAGATCGTAATTTGCAACTTCAGATGTTTCGAATTTTGAGAAGAACAGTCGGCGCAGTTATATTGATAGGGCGGGAGGTTCTAGAACTTTCTCTTTAAATGGTTCTAGAATATTCCTGTGGGTGGGGCTATACACACCCCACCCCCTACTAAACACAAACCATGTTAAATTATATTAAAAATAAATATATGTCAAAAGAAATAAATATCCTTTTTTTTTTAAATAACAAAATAACTTTAAACACTCCCGCATTTAGTTTCTAAATACACCTCAAAAATCAAATTTGATTCTTATACATATCTCCTTTTTTTTTTTTTTTAGTTTGAAACTCTAAACCAAAACAAAAACTCTATAAACTCTACATTGTTTTGTGATGAAAAAAACATCATGGATCATTTAAAAAAAAAAACACTTGAAATGAACAATGTAAATTTTATCACTAGATTTTTGTAATTTTAAGTAGTGGGGGGAAAATTTTAATGTATTTAACTTACAAAAAACGAATAACATGTTCGACCGATATAGGTAGAACAAATCATTGTTCGTTCGACCTGTATCGGCTGAACATAAGAGGGAGTGTTCGACCAACAGTGGTTGAACAATATAATGTGTGTTCAATCAATACTGGATGAACGCACTTTATGTGTTCAGTTTACCATTTTTTCACTATTTCAGTCATTTTTCTTCGATATTTTCTATATTTTTTCTCAAAATTCTTCATACCCATTATTTTGAAAATGGTAGGTGAACAATTCAAGGCCTCAAAGCTTCAGTGTGTGTCAAACAATGGAGAAAGAAAATATACTAGATGAATAGTGAGGTGGGATGTGCTTCTTCGATTTTTTTATTTCTTTAGAATTTTTTATTTTTCTATAATTTTTATGATTCAAAATTAAGTTATAATAAAAGGGTAAAATGGTAGGGGGAGTGTTTAGAATTTTTTTAGTTAAAATATATTATTTTGAAGCTGTGTTAAGTAGGTGATGAGGGTGCATATAGCCCTATTCCAATTGTTATTGGTGGTTCCATTTTGTCCCGCACAATTGAGAATTTTTTTTTTTACGAAAAATAAAGAAAAATATTTATATGATGGTGTGTGTGGTCTTCTATGATGATGATGATAGAAAACAAAACAAGACAAATAAAGAATTTGAAGAAAAAAGCAATTATTTTAATGAAAAAATGATAGATAAATTGAAGGATTTATATTTTATAAAGTTATAAGTATACAGGTCGTTCTATAATTGTTTCGATCTCTCGGTCCATGATTTTCATTGCATCAATGTGGATTGCCACTTAAAATTACCAAACAACTTTTCTGAATATTTGTGATTCATGGTTTAATTAGACATTGTTTTGAATATATGAGCTGCTAAGATTGAAACTCGAAAAAAAAATGGTTATTATATATGACATAAGGAGTTTTTTTCCTGTGATGGTTGATGTTATCAACTTCTTTAATTTAATTCAATTCATATAGATTTCTTCCGACTTTTCACAATACTCAGGTGTTAAGCTTTTGTTTATAGATTGTAAAATAATATTGAGTATTTAAATATTATCCAAATGAATGGACTATCAATTGAGAAATACATAAGAGAGACTTAAAATATAAATAGTAGGTAGTTGAATAAATGATTAATCACCACAAAAAATAAATGAACTATTGCTTTATCTGTGGTTAATTATAACTTTTAAATTTATGTAATTTGATCGTGATTTTTTTAATCTTTACAACTTGATACATGAAGTAAAAATGTATTATTATTATTATTGCTTATCTTTTATCTATATTGATATTAATACTTTCATACATTTTACATTCAGTGTCATGACACATAGTCTAGATGATTATATTCTATTAGATATAAAGTTAAAGATGCTACTCTTTTTGACATTTTCTAAAATTATTTTTATAATTATCTAATGTTTATAAAGAAATATATGTGAATTATTTTTACAAAAACTAAATTTATTTATTTAAACAAAAATATAGAAATAGAAATGTATATACTTTGACATTTACCGTTGAGGAAAACATTGTCACTACCCACGCCACTCAAAACCCTACCCTCGCCCCTGATTGCCGGCTGCGTCATCCTTACTCAACTCTTCCCTCCGCCGCCGCCGCCGTTCCTCCATTTCAGTGTTCTCTTATTCTGCAGTGGCTGTGTGAGTTGGGTGAAGGTTAGTTATTACTATTATTATTACCTCTTTGTGGATATGATCATTGACGATGCTGCTTACGATCATGAAATAGACTTGGTATTGTGATTTTTTGGCTTCATGAGGTTGAATGCTTCATTTTTCTGTTTTTTACAGCAGGAGGATCAATGGATTTGCGAGAATTGACGCCGGAAGAACTCGAAAAGAAGAAGAAGAAAGAAGAAAAGGTGCGGGCATCAGTATTGTTCTTATTGTTATCATGAATTTGAAGTAGAAAAGCTTCTATATGTAATTGGATTGGTTTTTATGACTTTCATTCTAGACAGCCTGATTTTCTGAATTGGCAACATGTAGGCGTGTAAGTTACTTTGGATATGAGACTGGTTTGGATTATGTTAATACTTTGTTATCTAGATTTAGGTATATTGGTAAATGTGGATTTCTGGCTTTGTTTTAGTGATAGTATTTATGGTACTTGTTTTTTCCTAGATTTTACAGGATCAGTTTAGACTTTATGCAGTTCCGTTTACTTTTTGTTGTTGCTGTTTGATTTTTGTTAGTTTACTTGAATCTTGAATGCCAATTGATAGCATTATCAATGTAGGCTAGAGAGAAGGAGTTGAAGAAACAAAAGGCTGCAGAGAAAGCAGCAGCAGCAAAGCTTCAGGTTAGTTGAGGCTTAAATATAGGAAAATCATGTTGTTTTATTTTATTTTTGTAATGGAAATTATAATGTTTTTCTTGTGCAAATTGATGGAAAATGAAGGCACAACAATCTTCTACTGCTTCAAAGTCAGAGAAGAAAAAGAATGTGAGAAGAGAAGCTGAGGAGGAAAACCCAGCGGATTACATTGACCCTGAAACTCTTTTGGGTGAGAAGAAAAGGCTCTCCAGTCAAATGGCAAAGACTTACAATCCTAATGCTGTGGAGAACTCGTATGCTTAAATTATCTGGTCTTGTTTATTTATGAAATTTACGAGTGCTTCCTTTTGATCGTTGTTCTACAAATTTCTGCTCTAGGTGGTATGAATGGTGGGAGAAGTCTAATTTCTTCATGGCAGACCCAAAAAGCTCCAAACCATCGTTTGTTATAGTGAGTTCCTTGAGCTCCGCAAATTGTTGTATGTCCGGTGTCTAGTGAGGGGGAAATATATTTAGAAATAAAGCTTAACTGAATAAGCTATAGTTGCCTATTGGGAAAGAAATATATAGCTCAGAAGATGAGTATGTGTATTCATTTAAAAATAGTTATATTGTCAGTAGATCATGCTAAGATGGTTTACTGATTGTGTAGTATTGCAAACTTGTTAAAAACTCACCAGAAACTCACAAAAATAATTAAAAGAGAATATAATGGAAATGAGTAAATGTAGAACATGGCTACCAGCGTACAGTTTTCATTTAGTTCCTTTGAATTTTAGAAATCATATAAACTCTTTGCCTTTGAAAAGAGCTTCAAAAATACATTTATGCAATTATATTTTCATTTAGATCAATTGGTTCATAGTTGTTGAATAACCACCTATGTTGAAAAAGGTATTTGGGAGTATAGTCATTAATGTATATCAACTCCAACAAACTCCTTCATGTTCATGCAAATTAGTTTTTATTGAAGCCCTGTGTTAATTTTTGAAAAATAGGTGACAATTTTTTTTGTTTGGTCCGTCTTTTATGACGATGTTGAATGACCGTCTTATCTAAAAGCTTAAGCTGTTAGAGTAGACAAAAGAATTATTTAATATTTATCAACTCTTAATTTTTCATACATCTACTTATGATAATCCAATATTTCATTAAGACGGCTTTTGGATGCAGTTTAATGGGATCTTCTTTTATCTTTGGCAATTGTGACTAGGATTCTTATAGGAGTATGATATATTAAACTAGAGGGAGTGATAGAGATTTGAGGTCTCATTCTATATACAATTTGTTTAGTCCTCATACCCTTTTCTCCTTGGCAATGTAGGTTCTGCCTCCACCCAATGTTACTGGGGCCCTTCATATTGGCCATGCCCTTACTGCTGCAATTGAGGTTTTTCAGTGAACTATATCATCTTTTGTGTAAATTATCACAATTGCAGGTTTATATATATGCCTGTTTTGTATTTCCTACAGGATACTATTATTCGCTGGAGGCGAATGTCTGGATACAATACATTATGGGTGCCTGGTATGGACCATGCTGGAATTGCCACACAGGTGCTTCTTGGAATATAATTTAACTTCCAATCTGTCTGTAGCCTACTTGAGCTTCTTTTTATTTGATTTTGGTTTGGAAGTGATTCTTCTGACTGGAGATTGATTGTCTTCTATGAAAGTTGTGATGTAGCTCGCTCATGAGCTTTGAAAGTGTCTGTTGTGTCTCATGTGATCAATCCTGTGACCAAAGCTTCAGCAAATGTGATTTTATGGGATGCATTCCATATGACCATACTGAATGTTTGGATCCCAATATTAGTTTAACAAGGTTTGACAATTAATATTTGAACAAATCATGTTAAGAAAACCAGACATTTTCTTCATGCCAAAATCATGATATGGATATTGTATTAAGTGGTTTGATGTGAACAATTAATTAGAAGGTCAAATTGGTGTAAAATTCATTGAACTTGCTACATGTAGTAAAAATTGATTTCAGTGGTGTCTAAGGTATTTTGAAAATTACTGGTTTGAATGGCATAGGAGAATCAGCTATTAAGTGGGGTGTCATAATTGATGAACCAACAAGAGACACTTTTGGTTCTTTTATTTCCGCAGAGGTATCAACATATGCACAAGTGTTTTGAATTATTTTGAACACATTGGCTATGATGCTTGTGATGTTATAAATGCAACTTGAAACTTTTGGTGTCTGAATAATCAACTAATGTTAGTTTAACTGGCTCAGGTTGTTGTGGAGAAGAAACTTATGAGGGAAAAGAAATTGACGAGGCATGATGTTGGTCGCGAAGGATTTGTAGCCGAAGTGAGTTTAATAATCTATTTTTATTTTGTGCATTTAAGTATCTTCTGTGCATTTGGGCTCAATATCCTTTAAATGGCGCTTTGACATTGTGGTTAGACAAATTGTTATGTAACATATGTGCTAGGTTATATATCTTCTCAAGACAGTTGAATTGGAAGTTCATTCATCTGTGTTGTTTCACTTTGAGTAATAGGTCTGGAAATGGAAGGATGAGCATGGGGGCACAATACTAAAACAGCTTCGGCGATTGGGGGCATCTCTAGATTGGTCGCGGGAGGTGATAACCTTGGATCTGATTTAGATACTAAGTGTGTTATTGGTGCTGAAATTGGTCAAGTAATTTTCTTTTATGCCAATTGTTGATGAAACCTTTCACCTAACAGTGCTTTACCATGGATGAGAAGAGATCGATTGCTGTGACAGAGGCTTTTGTGAGACTTCACAAGGAGGGTCTCATATATAGGTATGCTCCTGTGTGCATTCATCATTATTACGTTTCCCTTGAATTGCAGCTAATTGTTGTGGATGTGTTCTTGAATGCCTAACTGGAAGTCTATTGAATTTTGGAATTTTGTGTTTGTTTATTATTTTTGAAAAAAACTCTTGTTCTATCTGCCAATTTATTCTCTTCCATTTGACTTGACTGCTAACCTATCTTTTGTCTAAGTTACTACCCCTGTTATATCCACAATGTTCCGTGACACTTTTTATGCACAATAATATAAGCTATCTTTCTAATTTCTGGAGTTTGGTGGTTTAGCTAACACTTATTGATCTATAATTTCTTACTTTTCTTTGGTGTTTCTCACTGCCTCACAGCTTATATTTGAATTCTTGCTTTTTTACCTGATATTTGATGTTTTGTTGGTTGTATAATTCCCAAAACTTCTCATGCTATTTTCTTTTTAGGGATTTGCGTCTGGTAAATTGGGACTGTGTCTTGAGAACGGCAATATCTGATATTGAGGTTAGATACGATTATTTTGATTAATCCTTTCTTATGTATGCACACAATTGTACCATAAGTTTATATAATTTCTTTGGTGTTTTTAGGTGGACTATATAGAAATCAAAGAGAGGACACCATTAAGGGTTCCTGGATATGAAATTCCTGTTGAGTTTGGGGTGCTGACATCTTTTGCTTATCCTTTGGAAGATGGGTTAGGCGAGATTGTTGTGGCAACTACTCGAGTGGAAACAATGCTTGGTGATACTGCTATTGCTATACATCCAGATGACCCAAGATACAAACATCTTCATGGAAAATTTGCTGTTCATCCATTTAATGGAAGGAAACTTCCTATAGTTTGTGATTCAGTGCTTGTAGATATGAACTTTGGGACTGGTGCTGTTAAGGTAGCCACTACTATCAATGCTTGGGATGCTTCTACTTTGGTTTTTGGAGTTCTTAGAAGTTAATGGAGATGTCCATATATGTTTTGCAGATAACTCCAGCCCATGATCCTAATGATTTTGAGGTTGGCAAGCGCCATAATCTTGAGTTCATTAATATCTTCACTGATGATGGAAAAATAAATAGCAATGGTGGTTCAGGGTTTGCAGGAATGCCACGTTTTAAAGCTCGTGTGGCTGTGACAGAAGCTTTAAAAGAAAAGGTGTTCTTATTGTTTACATAATCTAAGTCAATTCTTTGAATCATGGTTTGAATGTAGTAGTATTGAAAGTGATATAATAAGTTACAAACGTTATTGGGTGGAAAGCATTATAATTGTACCTGGATAACCAGTTTTAGGCCATTCTTCTGAACTCTGTTAGTGAAAAGTCAAGCAATTTTTGTTAAAGCTTAAAGGTATTCAAATTGTCTGTAAGTCTTTTGATAGTTAATTTTTCTTTGCAATTAAGGAACTCTATAGAGGTGACAAGAATAATGAAATGCGCCTAGGCATTTGTTCAAGGACCAATGATGTAATTGAGCCTCTTATAAAGCCACAGTGGTATGTCAACTGCAAAAGCATGGCGCAGCAAGGTCTTGATGCTGTCATTGATGATAAAAATCAAAAGATAGAGATCGTACCCAAACAATATGTTGCTGAGTGGCAGAGGTATTTTTTGATTTGATATAATTCTTTGAGGTTTCTTGACAAGATATGATCAGGCAAGAAATAGTATATTATGTTTTCTTGCTGTCTTCCCTTGTGTTTGCTATGTTGATTCCCCTGTTTACACTACACTTGGATAATTATGGAGCAAGTTTTTGATTAACAAATGTATCCTCATTGTTTAGTGTCCTATTTTTTGTGAATTTTTGCATTGATAATATACTTCACACTGCAGATGGCTTGAGAACATCCGTGATTGGTGCGTTTCAAGGCAGCTCTGGTGGGGTCACCGCGTCCCTGCATGGTATATAGTGTTAGAGGATGATAAATTGAAGGAACTTGGTGCTTACAATGATCACTGGGTGGTTGCCAGAAATAAGGAAGAGGCTCAGGTGGAGGCTAGCAAATTGTTTGCTGGAAAGAAGTTCCAGCTTTCCCAAGATCCTGATGTTCTGGACACCTGGTTTTCATCTGGTCTGTTTCCATTATCTGTATTAGGGTGGCCAAATGATACAGATGATCTCAGAGCGTTTTATCCAACATCTGTACTCGAAACTGGCCATGATATTCTCTTTTTCTGGGTTGCACGAATGGTGATGTTGGGAATGAAGCTAGGTGGTGATGTGCCATTTAAAAAGGTGTGCACCATTCTTTTATCTCATAATTTAAAATTTTGTTGCTTTCTGATGCTCCAGTTGCCTTTGCAATGGTTGCTTACTCACTCCTTTGTAAACCTATATTTTGACTCTACAAGAATTATGACATTTTGAGTTTTTTCTTAATCTCAAACTTGGATTTGTGTTCTGGAGAGGAGGTTAATAGAAGACCTTTATTTAGTCCTTATGAAACAAGCTCTCCAGAAATTGAGTTGTTCAATTCACTTGATGTTTGTGGCCAAAGCCAGCTTATATATTAACCGTAATCAAATGTTTACCGAAGTTTAGGCTTCTCTGCTTTTACGACAAAATTGTAAATGATCATGTTTTTTTTTTGTGACTGTAAGTAGGTTTACTTGCATCCTATGATTCGTGATGCACATGGACGCAAAATGTCCAAGTCATTAGGAAATGTTATTGATCCCCTAGAAGTCATTAATGGAGTAACCCTAGAAAATCTTCACAAAAGGCTTGAGGAAGGAAACTTGGATCCTAATGAACTGAAAACTGCTAAAGAGGGGCAGAAGAAGGATTTCCCAAAGGGTATTCCTGAATGTGGAGCTGATGCTTTGCGCTTTGCTCTTGTTACATATACAGCTCAGGTTAATACTTGTTATCTGTTTATTTTCCTAAACTTTCTCGTTCTCTCTTGACTTCAATCATCATTTTATGTTTTCAGTCAGACAAAATAAATTTGGACATTCAAAGGGTGGTTGGATATCGACAGTGGTGCAATAAGTTGTGGAATGCTATTAGGTTTGCCATGACTAAACTTGGGGATGATTATACCCCTCCAGCGGAGATTGATCCAGCTGCCATGCCTTTCAGCTGCAAGTGGATACTTTCTGTTCTGAACAAAGCCATATCAAAAACAGTTATATCTTTAGAGTCCTCTGAGTTCTCTGATGCTGCCACAGCTGTATACTCTTGGTGGCAGTTTCAATTGTGTGATGTGTTTATTGAAGTAATCAAGCCATATTTTGCTGGTAATGATCCAGCATTTGCATCAGCCAGAAGATGTGCACAGGATACCTTGTGGCTGTGTTTAGATTATGGATTACGATTACTTCATCCATTTATGCCATTCGTCACAGAAGAACTGTGGCAGCGTCTTCCTTCTAAGATAGATTCTGTGAGGAAAGAATCAATAGTGATATCTGAATATCCATCACCTGTAGAGGTAATATCTAAAAACTTTAATTTGCAGCAGTGTTTTGTGTGTAACATGAAAGTGGTTCTAATCTATTATTTTTCTTGTTCTAGTTCTGATATTATGTAATATGGTTTAGGTAGTGAAGTTAAACAATTAAGTTTGAATACTAGCTTGTGGTAAAATACAAATTACAATTTTTGTAAAATTATGCACATCTGGCTCTATAATCAATTCCTTCAAATTCAAATTCCTTTTGGCAGAGTTGGACTAATGATATTGTCGAGTCGCATATGGATATGATTGAGTTGGTGGTGAGATCACTGAGATCTCTTCGATCTCAGTTGGAACCAAATGAGAGGCATGAAAGGTAAGTGAAAATTCTATGTATTACAAGCTGCAATCATTTTCATATTTTCATTGTTATTTCGTATTTATTACGAAGAAAGGACAAAATCAATGACCACCTGCTTTGGCGGCTTATTATGATGGAAACAAAAACACGTGACTGGTGTTACAATTTGGAAGACCTCCATTCTTTTGCCTGTCTCGTAAATTTCCTTTAGTCTTTGTTTCTTATGAACTGCCTGTTTGAAGCCATTGGATTCTACTTAATTTTTAGTCTTGGTGTACTGCTTGATTTTACTGGCATTTCTCTGAAGTTCTAATTTTGCATAAGCTGCTCTTAGTAATTTCCTGATTTGTTGACACATCCTTTTTCAGGCGAGCCGCTTTTGTTCGTTGCCGCACAAATGATGCATGTGTTATCATTAAGAGTCATGAACTGGAGATTTCCACTCTCGCCACACTTTCATCTCTAGATGTATGTAAATCTTTTCTTTCATCATGATTAATTACAAAAACATCCCTTAAAGGTTAGCCTACATACCAAATTGCACCGAATGAGGTTTGTTTTATTATTAAACGGCCTTTTGAGGTTCTATTGGCGCAATTTGCAAGGAAACAAACAATGTGGGGTAATTTTTTATTAATCCTTTGTTTTTATCTCTTACTATGAGGTTTCTATTCAATCCAGACATCTTTCATGTATATTTTCTGTACTCATTTCTCTAACATCTTATAATGGTGATATTTTTAGGTATTAACCGAGAGTGATGATGTTCCAGTGGGTTGTAAGGTAGATATCGTCAATGAAGCTCTTTCTGTTTTCCTTAAACAGAAAGGGAGCATTAATGTTAAAGTTGAACTTGAAAAACTGAAGAAGAAAATGGAAGATGTACAGAAGTAAGAAATCTATAAGTTCAATCTATTTTGATTCGTGCATTGTTTAGAGACACGTATATGTGTGTATATACACACACACACGACACCATCATTGTCCATTTGCTGAGCCGATAGAATTGAATCTCTTGCAGGCAATGCGATATCTTGAAGAAGAAGACGAGTGCTTCCAGCTACCAAGAGAAAGTTCCGGCCCATATCCGTGAAGTGGATGAGGCAAAACTGGCATCGATGATGAAAGAACTGTTGTCGTTCAAGGAAGCAAGCGAGCATCTAGAACGTGAAAATTCCGAATCCTGAAAAATTTATTTCAATTTTTAGGCTTTTTGGGATCTTAGATTTTGATTTATGAATCCAAGTTGAAGCCTTACAGTTTATCCAATTCTCTATATAAGCTTCATTTGGTGAAATTGAATTGCTTATAAGTTGTAACATTATTTCTGAATAGATTGGGTTTGTGCCCTTTATTGTTTGCTATTTCACTTTTAGTTAAAAAAAAACCGAGGCCTTTTTTTCTCAATGTCAAAAATTTACCTATATTTGCACTGCTTTCCTGGGTATTTATACGAGTCGAGTTTAAGACACTTTTATTGAGATATAATTGACTCATGAGTGGCTTTGTTTGCGCACAAACATGTTTGATTTGAATGTTAATTGTAAATAATAATTTAATCTATGTTTTATTTATCAATATATTTTATATTTTTATTAATGGTATTATGTATTATTTGGATCATTTTTTCTTTACTAGAAAAGTATGATACAATCAAAGGCATTGTATAATTCGTCTTCATTTAAATTATAAAACTATAAAAACAATAATTATGAAAATGGTGAGTTGATTAAATTCCAATTCAAAACTATGATAATTTGTATAATAAGATGAGATTGTGGGAATAACTATAAAAATGACGGGTGTTTCAACCCAATTTTTTAAAAAATTGATTATTAAAAAAATTGTGTATTTTACGTATTTGCATTTAAAAAGAAAAATTTACTAACCATCTGTACAATAATTGAATATTAATAAATGAATAAATAAAAAACATAAAAACCTCTGTTATTTCTCGTCTCTTTTGTATATATAATCGTAGATCAGCAGAAAATTTGAATAATCGAAGGGAATTTAGAGAGAGAAAAAGAGTTGAAAAATGAGTGTGATCGATATACTGACTCGCGTTGATTCGATCTGCAAAAAGTACGACAAGTACGATGTCGCGCAGAAGGACTCCAACCTCGCCGGCGACGACCCCTTCGTGCGCCTCTACACCGCCGTAGAATCCGACATCGAGGCTGCTCTTCAGGTTTAACGAATTTTAGAGCAGTAATATTGAATTAAGTTGATTTTTGTTTTGCTCTTTAGTTTGCGTGAATTTTGAGTTTTTTTTTTTTTTAATTGAATTGGTCAGAAAGCGGAGACAGCTGCAAATGAGAAGAATAGGGCGTCGGCTGTGGCGATCAACGCAGAGATTCGGAGGACCAAGGCCAGATTGGTCGAAGAAGTCCCCAAATTGCAGCGTTTAGCTGTTAAAAAGGTCTGGTTGTGCTTATTTCTTCTAATCTATTGGCTTTTGTTTTGCGTTTTTCTTCTTCTTGTGTTTTGGATTCACCAGTTCTGTTTTCCTTTTTTACTAGTATTTATCAATTTATTTATCGTGAAGTGAAAGCTTATGCTTTATTATGCAATTTGGTGAACAATTGAAGTGGTTTTACCCGTGCCTATGACCGCACCTTATTAATTTTTAGTTTGATAGAGATGGCGAATTACATAAGAGACTTCAAAGAATTACTTGCATTTTGGCAATTGGTTTATGCTACATTCAGATTGAAGCTAGTTTGTTTTTAATCTGTCATTTCATAATATATCTGCTCTATTTTGCTGGTACATGTCTTGTGAGAGATGTGTTTTGGTTGGGAAATGCAGCAGCTTATGTTGAGAAAGAATAATGTACTTGATATCAGCTAGAGTCTAGATGAATTTGATTGTTTATTTACTTTACAAGCTAATTGGTATGATAGTTAGATAGTCTTGGTTGGTAGTACAAGTCCTGATGAACTGGCCATTGTAATTCCCGTCAAAGTTTTAGATAAATGGACACAAATGTTGAGTCCTTCGAGAGCTTACAACCAATTCCATTTTATATAGCTGGAATCAAGCTCCATTGTGAATTTGTTTGAGGTACTTTTGATGCCTTAAGTATCCTCTTTATTTTGTCTGCTCCCCATTATAACGTGGAGGAAGAATATTGAAACAAAAAAAGTTCATTCAGTCCTTTGTTTCTTCCTTTATATTGGTACTGGAAATGTGATCTGATCTTAAAATTGTTACTAATTCAATGAGAGAGGGGTCTAATACTACTTGGTTGCAGAATTATAATATTCAGTGAGGGTTTTGTTTGTTAGTGCATTTAGTGCAGGAGTTTTGATAAGTGAAACTGGGATTAGGTAATCTACTGATCGTAAGGGGGTGTTTTGCAATTAAAGGGGAATGAGTATATGATAGATTTCTTTCCTACTAGTTGGGAGGGTTTTGGCTCTTTCTTTAAAGGTCAGATTCACTGCAGAGGAATGATTCGTTGATACCTACCTTCCCCTTTCATTCATTTTCAACTCCTTCTTCCCTGAACTATCCTACAAAACCCCCCAAACTTATGTGTTCGGAAATGGAAGACTTTAATGTTTTTCTGTTTTGTCCCAAGGTGCCTTGATCATGTTGGCCTGTAGTATGTGAGCAAGATATAACTTTATCATTAAGTTCCTGATGTAAAGTTTCTAAATTATGTTACTTAAATATTATGTAAATTAGGTATTTCCCTAGATAAGCAACAATCTTTGTAACCTGTTGAAGTTTGTTTCAGCATTGATTATGGTGTTGATTTCAGGTCAAAGGGCTTTCAACAGAAGAACTTACTGCCCGTAATGATCTGGTCCTTGCCTTGCCTGGAAGGATTCAAGACATACCAGATGGCTCTGCAGCTGCGCCCAAATCGTCTGGGGGTTGGGGAATGGGGACATCAGCTCCTCGTTCAGAAATCAAATTTGATTCAGGTTTTTGCCTGTGTTTCACAATTATATATGTTACATATTTAACTCTTGTGTATTAATGTGTCTTTTTCTTCTTTTTCGGTGAAGCTTTTGGTTTGTTGTTAACAATGTATTATATGCTGACTTTTAGATGGAAAGTTCGATAACGAATACTTTCAGAACACTGAAGAATCAAGTCAATTCAGGCAAGAGTATGAAATGCGAAAAGTGAAACAGGCATGTATTTTCTGGAAATGCATAGTATAGAATTATTTCAGGTGATGCTTTAATAGTTTAAGTGATTGCATCTGATTCACATTCCATTACCATCTTAATGCAGGACCAAGGATTGGAAGTCATAGCAGAAGGTTTGGATACATTAAAGAACATGGCCCATGACATGAATGAGGTTAGCAATCTTCTGTTCTATATACTTGTACCAATAGTTATCTTTTTTATTTTGTTTCGTTTCCGATTAGCTGCTGCTTTTTTTAATATCTTGTGCACAGAAAACCTTAGATGCTATGTATTTCTTGCAGGAATTGGATAGGCAGGTTCCTCTTATGGATGAGATTGACACTAAGGTTAGACATTGTGATTTAAACTTGTGACTGGTTTGCAAGATCTGTGTTATTTTATAATTTCCCATCACTTTTTTTATTTGGTTTTAATTATCAGTATCTCATGTTTTTCTGATGGTTCCTGCCACATTCTGATATGTTTTTCAAATTCGATTTAGTGTATATCCATTCATTCTTCTGCGTGGAAGCAATACAGATGTTATTTAACAATTCATCTCAAGAATGAAGCTAGTTTCATGACCTAAAAAAGAAGAAATTGCTATTCGATAGGCAACACAGATTGTTTGATAAGAGTTCCTCCACAGTTTTTAGTGCAATAGCAGCTTTTTTTAGTGACACGTGCAATTAAAAGTACTCAGCAGTGTTTGTCATTCTAAGTGAGAAAATTCTAATATTTAAATTGAATTCTTATAGGTGGACAAGGCAACAGCTGATCTTAAAAATACCAATGTCAGACTGAAGCACACTGTCACTCAGGTGATTAAATGTTAATTTCTTTTATTTATAATTGTTTTTCTTTGAGTAATTTATTGGAGATGTCACAACACTTGATATCCATGAGCAATCATAACTAATTGTGTATAGTAGAGTCCTAAGTTAGGTTCTATTGTATTCAAGGCTGATGGAGTCGGGTCTTTACAATTAGGGGACAAGATTGATTTTTGTTCTCAAGTAGTCAAATAAACTTAAAAAGTCTTGTTAGATATAAAAAAATAAAATCCAGAAAGAGTTTATTGCTTGATGGATTTTTAAGAGAGAGAATATAATTCAGATTTTTAAGCGAAAATAGTCATATACTAACATTGAATCCAAACATTTGAGGGGGGGGGGGGGGGTTCAAAGTTTAGCAATGCTCCATATTAAGAAATATAGTTATTGCTCTTTGAAGGCACAACTTTGACAATTTAACTATTTAGTATGACAAAAGGCAAAACTTTTGGATGTTATAATTTTAAGTAAAAAACAAGCTTATGAACCCGTCCCTGAGGAGTTCTGCATCAACCAGAACAATCTTACTCTTTGACAGCACAGTGCAAAATGTCCACTATTTATGATTCTCACTATAATTTAGCTGAACTTTTGGTTTTATTGCAGCTGAGATCAAGTCGAAATTTCTGCATCGACATCATTTTGCTGTGTATCATTCTTGGAATAGCAGCCTATCTATACAAGTAAGTTTTGGTTTAAACAAGGAACTCGTTCTAGTCTCCAGGAGTATTATTAGTATCCTTTGAACACAGTTTGTGCAAGTTAAATTGATTAAATGTCCAAGAATTCACGCTTAGATTTTCTTTTCGGTTTTAAATAGATTTACCATGTTTAATACGATAATCATCCTGATAAAGAAAATGGTTGCTTGCAGTGTTTTGAAGAAATAAGAGTTGCTCGTTTGGATTCATCTGCATGATGTCTTTGGTATTCCCTTGCTCGATTTGCTTGGTTTTCATTACTGTGTTGGCCTTTGTGTGTGTTTTGCACAATTGTTTCTTCAGTATTCAACTAGTGTGACTTACATTTACATTCACTTTTATTTGTAAAATTATTTATTCAGCTGGTCTATTATTAATTGACAAATTATTTTCAAGGATCACATAATTTCACCAAATGAAGCTATATAGAAAATGAGATACATTGTATGGCTTCAAAGATTCATCAACAGATCCAAGATCCCAAAGACTAAAAATTGAAAATACATGCTATAGGATTTGGAACTTCACGTTGTAGATTTTCGTTTGCTTCCTTGAACAGAATGACAACAGGTGTTGAATTATTGATGCCAGTTTTATGTGAAGGCACTTTTTCTTGGTAGCCAGAGGCACTCGTCTTCTCCATCAAGCATTCGTAATGTCTGCACAAGATTCAGTTTTATCGACTCAGCAAATGAACGCTGATGGTTTATTTTGTCCTTTCTTCGTAGCAAGTAAAAAACAACGGTGCATATTTGAACATGGTCGCAACTTGCAACATAGAGTTTTCACTTACCTTTGATGCCTCTCGTTTGATGCCAACTGAGATCGAAGAGAACACAGTGATAACATACATAAACGTAGAACATAATTGTGTATATACATAAGAAATGATGAACCATAACAAATGTATCTAACCTTGATTTCAGATTTTGCCATTCTCAAGACACAATCCCAGTTCACTCGACGTATATCCCTAACAAGAAAATAGGATGAGAAAGTGAGAATTACACAAGCAAAAAAACATCATACAACATTAAAAAAAAGAAGCAAGAATTCAGATACAAGTTGTAAGACCACCAAGCTCCAGAAATTTGAGTCATAGCTTATATTTTTGTGTATAACAATTGTCAAGGAACCTCATGGATATAACAGAAGCAGTTTTCTCAAATCGAAGGGAATAATTTGACAGATCGAACATGAGATTTTTCCAAAATAAATAAACAATAACTCAAATCAAATTTTCTATACGTACTTCCAGTTAGGCGTTCAAGAACAGAGTCGAAACAATTCGCTCCAATCTAAGAGAAGCTTAGCAACACCGAACTTGCTTGTCCCTTCAAGATTTGGTCGTTTTCAGGCAAAGATCCGGGATGATGAAGAGAAGATATGGCACATATACAAACCTGTTAACCGCCATCTCTATGGATATTCAAACTCATCGAGCTGAAACAAAATTCAGAATTAATTATCAACTAACTCGAGTGAAAAAATAACACAAAAGGGCAATTTCTTTCTTCAAAATGACATTGTAACAAAATGTGAAACTCTATCACACCTCATAAGTTATATCCATGCAGGCCAGTTTTGCATAAGTTGTTTCTCCATAAGGGAAGTGAATTCATTTGTGCTTCATTCAGCTAAACTCCTCTGTATTTTCCCTGTAAAAATATACGTATTGAAATTTAAGACATCTCTAAAACAATAAGTGCCTATCAACTAATCAATTTATTATCGTACGAAGTTGTAATTATGAAACAACATGTGTATTTGAAATAATTAAGACCTTAAGTAGTGAGAAGCTGCGAAAAATCCTGATCTTTCAGTAAGGAAAAAAGGGCCGATTCTAGCAAGTCCGATGAGCGTTGAAAGTAATTACTTTTTTGGTACACCGGTCTTTCTTCTATGCCGTATTCGGTCTATATTCATCAAGGCATCATTCAATCTTTCATGCCAAGATTTAACAGCAGAATCAGGACTAACTAACCCTCTTCCCTCTAAGTCCATCAAAATGCTTTCACCCTTCACAGAATTATTATCAGCACAAACGGCATTAATGAGGACATAGAAAGTGGTGCTATTTGGAAAGATTCTCCTCTGTTTCATCTCCTCATACAGTTTCATGACATGGCCAAAATCGCCTGCAAGAAAGAAGCCCGTTAAAAGAACATTGTAAGTAACTACATCAGGCCTAGCTCCATGACGGTCCATGAGAACTTTACAATCCAGTGCTTCACAAAGCTTAGACACTTTGCATAATGCATGAATAACAGTGGTGAAAGTTGGAATTGTCGGAACAATATTGCTCGTCACCATGTAATTAAGAGCAAACACTGCATCCTCGGTCTTCCCACACCTCACAAGCCCTCTAACAATGGCACTCTCAGCCACACGGTGAGAGCCAACGCTAAGTGCCTCCATTTCGTCTCTTAGTTTAAGTGCTCCTTTTACGTTTCCAGATCTACACATACTTGTTATCAATCTGCAGTACTGTTTGACAGAAGGAACAAAGCCATGTTTCACCATCTCGTGAAGGAGAACACGGGCTTCATGAAAAGAAGATATTCTCTTAAGCCCGTAAAATATAGAAGAGAGTGTAACTTCATTGGGTGAAATTCCAATGGACTTCATGACATTGAGTAGATCAAAGGCTCTTGACATGTCGCCTCTCTGACTATACATACTTATTAACATATTAAACGTCGACTGATCCGCAAAAGTCCCCTTAACAATCATCGTTTTCAAGAACTTAGCCCCGATTTCCAGCATGCCACATTTACATAGACCAAGAATAAGAGAGTGGCATGTAAGTTTATCAGGAGCTAAACCTTTTCTCAACATGGTTTTATATAATGTGAAGCAACCAGAAATATTCATTCTTGCTGATTCCCCATGTAGGAGAATATTGTACGTAGCCAAACTAGGGGACATGTTTTTGCTTTCCATTATTGACAGGGTTTTCTTCAACTTATCCAGTTCACCAACTCTCGAACATGCATCAATAACTGCATTGAGAGTAACTATATCAGTAATCATATCATTCTTTACCATATCGTCAAAGAAGTAAATCCCAGCTCGTGCTTGACCGATCTTGGTGAGTCCACTTATTATACTCGAATACATGAACTGGTTTGGAGAGAGAGTTCCTCTTTGCAGTCCCCTTTCCAACACAAGAATTGCAGTGGCAACCTTCTCAGTTCTACATAGACCAGCAATGAGACAACCATACGTATAACTATCCGGAAATACACTACTTTCAACCATCTCAGATAAAAGGGTTAGAGCTGACTTGAATTTTCCATGTTTACATAACATAGCCAACATCGTGTTGTAGGTGACAATGTCCACACCATGAGGGGTACATCGAAGTTTAGTGAAGAAGTTAACTGCTTCCTTGAGATTTCCTCCTTTGCAAAGTCCTTTCAATAGACTTCCATATGTGTATACACTAGGCTGACAACCAAACTTAACCATTTCATCCAACAAGTCAAGTGCTTTTAATCCATCTCCCACATTTAAACAACCATTAATAATCGCATCAAAGGTGACAACATTGGGAGTAAGTCCAGTTCTATGGATGTGATGCATGACAGCCTCTGCATCTCTAACATTTCCGATTCTACAAAGGGCGGAAATCAATACATTACCTATAAAAACATCCGGATAATGACCACTCCGTAGCATCACAGTATAAACGTTTATTGCTTCGTTTATATCTCCCAGTTTACATAAATTGTAAATTAGCGTAGAATAAACAATTCTGTTCATTCTGATTCCAGATCTAATTATTTTGCAAACTATTTCCTTCGCCAAATTTATACTTCCAGCTCTACAAAACCCATTCACAAGAACTGAATACGTAACAATGTCAGGATTTAGATTATCCTCAAACATTTTATCAAGCAACTCCATAGACTCACCTAGCTTCCCACATCCACACAATCCATCCATTATGGTAGTATACATTGTCGAATTGATAGTAAATCCATCCTGCTTTAACCTTGCAAGTAGATCTTTTGCAGAATCTAACTTGCCATGCTTGCAGAGCCCATTCAAAAGAGCTCCATAAGTAGCCTCATTAGGCCTCAATCCCTTGGCCTCCATTTTATCAAGAAGTTCAAAAGCTTCCACGAAATTGCCTTCACAACAATGCCCATCAATCAGTGCATTATAAGTGATACAATTTGGTGAAAGATTAACCTTGCACATCTCATCATAAAGCTTTCCAGCAACTGCAATTTTCCCCTCTTTAACAAATCCACTTATCAGAGTATTATAGGTGACTTCATTAGGGGCTACCATCCTCTTCCTCATCTTTTTAAAGAGTAAGTACCCTTTTGCACTTCTATGATTCTTACACAAATCATCTACGAGCACATTATATGTAAACACGTCCGCCTCAATACCCCTGCAACTCATGTGATCCAAAAGCTCAATACCCTCTTTATACCTACTCTTCTTGCAATACCAATTGAGCACCGTATTATAACTCACCACGGTTGGTGCATAGCCACTCTCTTCCATTTTCCTAAGTAAATAACTCGCTTTCTTTAGATTCCCTTCCCCACAAAGCACATTCAACACTACATTAAACGTCCCAACATTCGGACAAATACCTCTTGCAAGAATTTCAGCGAAAAATGTCCATACAGACTCAGCACTTTGTGCCTTCGCCATGGCTGCAAGGATCACATTGCAAGTATATACAGATGGCCTAAACCCCCGAAAACCCATCAAACGAAACGTCTCTAAAGCATCATTGGTTGCTCCCCTTCTCACATAAACCCTTATCAACAGGTCAAAAACAGCAGGGTTTGAATTGCAAAGAGGATAAGTATCCATGAGGGCATCAAAAACACAACTTGATCCTAAACCCATCTCAGATAAATGGTTCAATATGGATTTGGACGAATCATACATTCTTGCTCTAACAAGAATGTGGGTTGTGATACAATACAAATGAGTTATATGACTCAGCTCTAAACCTTGCTGCTTCACTACCCATTTCAAGAACTTCAAAGCTAACCTTCCATGAACAGGTCTCAGTGAAGCTGTTCTATATTTCATGCAATTCAGCGACTCCCACCGATCAATTGTCAGGACTGCACATACACTCCTACTAATTTCTTCACCTGTTAAAGAAACCCAACAAAAAAAAATTATTTTTCAATGCAAAAATGTTTGAGAGAGAGAGAAAGTAAACTATTAATTACAAAAGGAGAGACGGATACCTGGAGTTGCTTGGTTTTCGCTATTTCTAAGCTTCTTTGGAAAATCTCTGGTTTTTGAAAACCGTTTGGGCGAAAGGTTACATTTTTCCATTGTTTTGATTCTCAAGCGCGAAGCCATGGCGAAGGTTTTGGGCAATTCTGAAACTGGAAGTTGAAGGTATAAGTAGAATTAAAAAGCCGCTGCCTTTTTTTATCTATTTATCGAACTGCCCCAAAAAAATTTCTTATTATCAATTGAGTCCCTTTTCCAGTTCTTGTTTAAATATCTTATTTTGGCATTGAAACAAAGGCCAAATCTTTATTCTTGTGCATGTTCTGTTTAAGCAGATCTTGAAGAATTATGTGCATGTGATCAATGAATTTAATGATGAACATGGTTTTATTTAATGGTTTTGATGTGTTCAGAAGCTCAAGACTTGACAATACTTGTGTTTAAAGTATGATGCAACTCTTCATCATTTCTTGATAAGAATTTTGAACTGTGTCTGATTTTGAGATGATAGTGTGGTGAGTTAGGTGAAAGACATATATGTTTTCAGTCTCGATTTCTCATGCATTTCATATACTACATCGTATTTTATCTCGTGTGCATTGTTAATAAAAACAATCTACAATTGAAGGTGTAGTTGAAGTAAAATTTGAAAAAAACATACCATTTAAATGATGTAAATTTGAGCATATTCACCTGGTAGAATGAAGCAATTAGAAGTAATCAATGATTGATGATAACTATTTCATCTTGTTTTTAGGTTACTATCTTGAAAATCCACTTCATTTCTATATCGAATCCTTGTCATTGCATAATCATTGGATCTAATCACCCACCATTATAAATTTTTTTTTTTTTTTTTTGTTCTCTGTTTTTTTGCATGATCTGAATGGCAAAGATCAAGTTGATGTAATGTCTTACTTCATTTATATTGTGTTGGTGCATTTAGCTTGCTACAACCGACCGTTTTGGCTATTCGCACACGTTGTATTTTACTTGAAAACAAGTTTTTTCGCAAACTTCCAATTCTCTAATGTTGCCTAATGAGATCATATTTTGCAAGAAACTGAAGCAAAGAATGGCAAGCACTTCTTAATTAAATGTATGTAGCAAATCAAATCACTCTGAATACAAGAATCAATGTAAATGACAACAATGCAAAACACAAAAACACACAAACCACAACAGCATTAGTATATCATGATCATGGAAATGTTGCCAAGACCAACATGAAACAGGCCATTGCACTTACAACCATTTTAGACATGCATTTTGCACTCGAAGAATCAACAGATTCAACGAATGCCGGCTTTGCCTTTGGCGCGGCCTTCTTGGGCGGCGGAGGAGGTGGAGGCGGAGGCGGCATTGGTACGTAGAATCTTAGTGGGAGTAGTACTTTGTCCACCTCATACATTGCTAGTTGATCATCTGTGTATATTGTGTGTACCACGGTTGCATTAGTCTCTCCTGTCGTTATATTCACTTGATCACCCATCGCAGTCACATTCATTGCGAACAATTCCGTGTCGCTCCCTGCTTGGGTGCGCAGAGGATTGCTCGTTGTTTGAAACTGCGATGGGGGTAGATAGGAAGGGAGGATGTGGAATTGCACGAGCTCGACTTTTTGCTCGTCGGTCAAGGAGTTTAGAGTGCCCGTTTTGAGGTTGGAGAACGCGCTGTCTGTCGGGGAAAAGACCGTCATGCCTGAATTTGTATCGTTGAGCTGTGATTTGAGGTTGTCCGCCACTTTGGTGCTTTGTAGTAGGCGGATGAATATGGTGAATCGGCCATCCTTTTCAAGGATGGCCGTCACATTGGTTGGCCCGGGCGGTGCTGGGGCAGCTGCAGGGGCCTGCCCGGATATTATGGGGCAGTGTACGAGGAAGAGGAAGAGGAAGAGGAAGAGGAAGAGGACGGGGTGTGGGATGAAGAATTGCTTCATCTTGTTTAGGCTTAAAAGATTGAAGGTTTGAAAGGCAAAGAATGAAGAACATATTCTAATGAAGCTTTAATTTATAGTGAATTGAGGTGAACTCAATCAAAAATGGAGATGAGAGTGTGATGAATTAGGTGACAATAATGGTTGTAAAAGGTGGGAAGATGAGTTTGATAATCTTGAGGCAGCTAAATGATTGCTTTTCATGGAAGATAATACAATTATGGATGGTGACTTTCCATTATCTCTTCTTGATGTTGAGCAAATCTTTTTCTTGAAGCATTTGTATTATATTACATGCAATAATATTGGTTAGTAGTATACATTGACATGAATTAATAATATGAAATACAGTACTTAATTATTGAGAAACTAACTGTTAAGAGTGAAGCAATTAGCAGTAATATTGACACATTTGTCCTTTAAAAAATTGCAAAATGGGTCTCTTGCAAAGAACCAATTTTTGCAATTAGGTCATGTATCTTTTATATTATATTGAATTTAGTTCTATAATTATTGAATTAACTTTTCGTCACCTTTAAAACGACGAGGCAAAGACAATTAGGTTGATTGGATAACACTTCTTTTCTATTACAATCCAATAAAATGATAAATTTATCCTTATTTTGATAAGATATAAATGTAGTGGAAATAACAATTTTACCTATCACATTAGTCATTTTTGCACTATTCCACGTATGAGTAAGAACTATTTTTAATAAAATAAAAAAAACTTTTTTATTTGATTTAGTGGTATTTCTAAACATTTTATCTTAAATTGATCCTCATATAAAATTAGACATGGGATATGATTTCCAACTTAACACTCGAGACCATATCATTTGTAAATAATCGGAAAATGGATTCAAACAACTCATAAGAACACAAAAAATAACAAAATTATCGATTTTTTACTAGCATAATATTTAAATAAGAGTTAATTACGAAAATTGAAATAATCCTAATAAAATAGTTACGAAATAAAAAAGAAATAGAGTTTTTGGTTACTTGGAGTTTTCAGTTTTTCTTTGGCAGAATTTGAAACCCTATTCTCCCGCCGTCTTCGCCCCCTTCTTTGATTCCTTCGCCATTTTCAAACTCTAAGTAAGCTCAATTTTTCCTTTTTATTATTCGCATTCCAATTTATTTGCTTATTGCTTGATTTCTTCTCATAATTTCAGCTCTCTTCTCTTTTTTTTCTTTTTTCAGTTTTTTTTTTGTCAAAATATTTGGGATTTCTTAGATTGGATTGATGAATGTTTGAATTCTATACCTGCAAGTGATTTTAATTTTTATTTCAATGTTATATTGAGAGTTTGCAGATCTTTTAGTAGCCCTAGCAATATTCATTAAATTGCATTCTATTCACTTAAATTAATAAATTATCAACGGCAAAAATGTAGTGTTCTTCATCAATAATATGCCAGTGAGTCTTTAGATATTTATTTTTAAGGTGGAACATTATGTGTGATTTGATATAAAATGTTCAATCTATATGTAATTTTGCTTGTTTGATTATGAGCCGTTTAGAGATGATTGGCTGTTTATTGCTCGAAGCTCAGTAGAATTAGGATAGGTTTGCAGTTTTCTTTTCGATTTTAATTGAACTGATTGGTTCTTCAACAAGGTAAGAGCTGCATTTTGTTTTCTGTAATAATCTAATATTTCCACGTAGAATCTAAATATTGTTTTATAAATATATAAATTTCAGAATAAAAAACTATTTAGCATATCTAAAATCTTGACACTTTAGCATTTTTATTTCATTGTTGTTAATCGATATTAAATTTCTTTTAGATGGAGGAGGATAAAATTATTTTGGTTCTTCCTGGGTTGTGGGATGCATCTGGATACAAAAATGGGGAAGAGGTGTTGGTATTTATGTCACTGAGGACAACAACCTTTAAGGAGTTCTTGGATGATGTTCATAAAATTGTTCAAGCTGATCGAAGGTTTTGTGAATATGTATTGCATTATTTGATACGTACTGAAGATTATGGAGTGGTGAAATCGATTATTTTGTCAGATCGTGATCTGCAACGTGTTGTTAAGATATTCAAAACACCTAAGATATTTGTGACTGTTAAACCGAAACAAACTGGAACCGATGCTCCTTTCTGTGGGAATCAGTCATTGAACCAACCGGGCGTGCCTGACAAGAAGCAAGATAATTTTTTTAACCCAATGTCTTCTCAAGGCGCGCGGGGCGATCCATTTGCATATGGTGGTCAAGCTCAAGTTGGTTATAATTTTCCAACAGCAGACTATAGGATGAACCAAATGCCATATTTTCCAGCACCATGTATCAATGGAGCAGGGCCCAACTCAGCTCCGTACTGGCCAACACCATATTTCCCTGGACCAGGACCCACAAAAGTGGATCAATTAGGGCCCAACTCAGCGCCAGTTGTCAATCAACCATGCCCCAACTCAACTCTGAAAGTGGATCAATTAGGACCGAACTCAGCACCGGTTGTCAATAATCCATGGCCTAATGCACCACAGGTTGTCAATCAACCGAGGCCCAACTCAACTACGGTTGTTAATAAACCAAAGCCTAGCTCAGCACCGGCTGTCAATAAGTCGAGGCCTAGCTCAATACTACCTAATTTCAATCAATCAAGGCCTAGCTCAACACCGGTTGTCGACCAATCTCACATACAAAAGAGAGGTCTAGAAGCTCATGATCAATTTGCAAGGTTACTTAAACAGAGACTAAATCCAGTAGAGGATAATGCAAATGCTACAGAAGATGATGAGGATGAGGAAGACGAAGATGATGAAGGTGAACTTTTTTAATCTAAAAACCATTTCTTAATAAACCATGTTTGTTTAATTTATTTCATGGAAGGACATTGCACCTAAGTTGAAGAACATTGAATTTAGATGTTTATAAATTTCAGGAACATTGACTCTAAATTCAAAATCAGCTTCTGAATGTTTTCTTTGATGATAGTTGCAGTTTGTTAATGTGTCCTGCTTCATCCTTGTATATATTTCTATGGAAAGTGCAATTATACCAACTGAAAATCTCACGACTGTTTTGTTGACTGTTAATTCTTAACTTCTCGTCTTTTGTTTTTAATTGTATTTTTACGATTGCTACCTTCAAATATAGTTTCATATGGTTTTATGCAGAATCCAGTTGCTAGATGGCATATCCGCAGTAAATAGTTTTGATTGTCCAACGGATGGGGCTTATATTGCAAAAAAGAAGCAATGAATGGTATTGTAACAGTCATCCCTTCTTCCCCTACTTGGATTTTGATTGTTAGTCGTCCAATCCACCCCCCATATCCTCGATGCAGGTTACCTACAAATGCAGGTTCCATTTTCTCTTGTGCTTGGAGGTGATCGATACTAATATTTTGCTCATGAATTTGAAATTATGAACTGCATTCTTGGTTAATCATGTAATGTTTCATCACTTCTGCCTAATGACATCATATATTTTATAATCTGTTCTGTTTAGCTCTAGAGAAGATAACTGTTGGGATATGATCCTATACAAACTTGAATATGTATGTTGCTGTAAATCACCTTTATTATATGAAATACGAAAAGCTTGAAGGAAGAATCATTGATATCAGGGGATGCTCTGAGTTCGAGTTACAATCATTGACACTACAAGGACCAAGTTTAAGTGCCAAAATATCCATCTTTTGTGGGTGTAATTGGATTTTACCAGATGTTCGATTTAATGTTCGTTGATTGTGCACCTACATGTATGCATGTGTGGATACAGATGTATGAAAAGACTAGACCTACGTTTTGTATCTCATCTGGTGTAGCATCTTCAAGATAGAAAATTCAATGTTACATGGTGATTACATAGACACAATTATAGGATTGACTTTGATTGATGATTTACTTCGAAATATGTTGCAATAGTTGGAGGAAATGCAGGGTGTCATGCTTTTGCAGTTTTATGTAAATTTTATGGGAAAAGACATTTTGAGGTCCATTTATTAATTTTGGTATATTTTTATTCGTAAATATGGAGTTCTTTTATTTTTCCTATTTTTTTGCTGGTTATAAATAAGTCCATGTTGTTTGTTCGTTAGACTATCTTTATCAACAAACTCCTACAACCCAATCTCTTAATAAAAAATTCATTTATCTCTTCTCCACATACACAACTTACAACACAATCCAACCTCTACAATTTTCACACTTTATCAATAACATCAACCCAACCTATAACAATTATTAATTTAATGATTTAATAATTACATATATATATATATTTTATAATCAATTTTTTATTATTTGAATTATGTACGAAATATATTAAATTATATGATATTCCAAATTCGTAATTAAAAAAAAATATGACCAACTTAAAATAAGTTACAATCTCAATAACAAAAATAAAATTACAAGAATTGAAATACAAAATTATTGTTACATAAGCTACAAATTGATAATTTATTTAAAAACAAATTAATAAAATTTATCTTTAATATCAACAATCAAAATTATATTTATAAAATAATTAATACCATCAATAAAAAAGTGACACATGACATAAATGGTAAAGTTGGAGGTGATGACTTGGATTGTTTCATAGTTTGGCCAACCAACCTATTCCACAACCGGTCACACCATTTTCTTTATTTTTCATTTTCTTTTTAATTAAAATTTTTGTCTTCTTCCTAAAACGGGTCGCATGACCCAACTCATAAACATGGTCTTAGGTACATTTGTCCTTGTCGAAATCTGACATAAGGGTCCAATGTTGATGCAATATTTGACTTTGAACAGGTTGTACTAACAAGAGTTGAGCTTTGCAATTTCATCAGCATTTTTGAAACATGTTATTTGAATCGACATGTACTTAAAAAATTGTTACAAATTTGACCCCCAAAAAATATAATTTGTTGTTAAAAACAGGGGTTGGTTTATATGAAAGGCAAAATTTTGGTTTGGGATTGTTTCACTCAATTTATTAAACCTTATTATTAATTCAAAGAGGACCATCTACATTAAACATTTCTAAATGGCGCCAATGGGGCTAGTTTCTTGAGAGGGTGTTTCTATATAAAAAAGTAAAAAGAGCAATCTGCTTTTTCTTGAATAATGAAAGGCTACCAAAACTCAACAAACATGACTTAGTTGAGAATCTATTAGTGCAATTGCAAAATTCCAAATGACACGCCAACTAGAAAATAATGGACCACACTTTATCTCTCTCTCTCTCTCTCTCTCTCTCTCTCTCGAATCAGAGAAAAAACGTATAAACTTAAAACTGAGTTCAATGCAGTGAAGATCAACACTACAAATTTCAAAAGGCACAGATAAAGTGTAGTAGATTTCAAGAAAATGAGACAAAAAAACGAATACTCATTAGTGCGTTGAGGAATAAAGCAGAATGCACTGAAAATTAAATGGAGAAGAGAACAAACAAACAAAACATTCTATACCATGATCCTATTATAGCAGGAGGCTAGAATGAATAATATTATGCACTTCTGAAAATCATTCTTGAAAGAACTTAATAAGATACAACATATATCCATTCGCCTACCGATTATGCCCGGTCTGAATTCGTAAAATCTGGAAGTGCAGGGCATTCACGAGCACGACCGGATGGGGAAAAAAGAGAAGGATACAAAACAAACAAACACAGTAATCTTTCCCTTTTCTTTTTCGTTTTTGTTTGAGTTTGAGTAAATAGTAAATAAAGAAAGAGTAAAATTCAAGATCAAACAAAAACTTTACAGAACAGGAGGCAGCAATCAGCTAATTCTTTTGTCATTCATCGCTCCCATTGTTGACCTTGATCTCTAAAAGGCGCTCGACTGGCTGTCTGCATATCGGACACCGGTTTGTTTGGAATCTTAGAACTTTTGCACACTCACTGCACATACACTGCATCAAAAGAACCAAGAATGCATGTCATTTACAAACTAAAACAAGCGACCTTGAGTTTTGGATTGAAAGAGATCGTTTACTCAGTTTTAGAGAATGAATTAGAGGGAGAGAGGGTACCATGTGTCGACAGGGAAGGACAGTGGTGTCTCGAGGTTCAGAGAGGCATATAACACATTCTTTTCCGGGATCATTTGTGTCAACTTCACCCTCAACCGAATTTCCAATGCCATATATCTCTTGTAATTCATACCTCATGCCATTCACCCATAATATCTGCTTCACCACCCTCACATGATATTCACCTTTATCCTTCTCAAACACCGCTTGAGTTATCTGGGAGTTTGTGGATCCACTGTCCGAGTTTCCACTTTGATTATCTGGAGATGCCTCTGCTTTAACTGCCAGAGGATAAATATCCACGTCTCCGTCTTTCGATAAATCTTCCTCTTCAAACATCGAAAGGTCTATCCCACTTCCAGAGGGTTGCTTAAATTTCTGGGCTAAACCTTGCTCAAAATCGACCTTGATGGGTGGATATAAGCTTTCTTTCATTGGAGTTAAGCAACAATCTTCACCCTCCTTGGCAAAGAAAACTATGGTAACGCTGCATGTAATATTTAAAATCAATCAATCAATCAAAAGAAGCATCTTGCAAGATTTTCAAGAACTGAGTAATCCATGCCAAGTTATCAAGATTGGCATATGGAAATCTCCATCACATGGATTACTTTGAACATTCTAAGCATAGCTGTCACACATGCTAATGCGCCTAGGAAAAAGAAAACAATATTGCACTAAATACATTAATAAAATTCCCAACAAGGGAACTTCCAGCACCCAAAGCATGACAGAGAAATTCCAGATAGAGTTCACAAAAAATATCACTGAAGATGATGTGAAACAAGCCTTCTTCAACTATCCATAATTCAAGCTCGTTACCATCTCATGAGACAAGGCGCATTTTGTTTTTTTCGAAGCAAAACTTCAATGAGATTCTTGTCAAACTATATACGCGACAACTTAGTTAATGTACCTCACTTTGTCGCTTCCTTAGCTAAGCTTTAATGCTATTCTTATTGAACCATATACTGTAAACTCAATCAACTTACCTCAATTTGTCGTTTTTGCAAAAACTACATTCTTTAGATCTCTTTCTTGCTTAGCTGGTTAGAAATATCATGCTCTATCCTATTTCCATAGTCCAAAAACAACCTAAAACGAGCAGTGTAGTTCATCTCTACTTAAATGTTAAAGCTAAAGATACTCACATGAATATCTCCATTGATCATCATCAACATAACTCTATTAAGAGAACTTATCACTAATCATTCATCACCAAATAGCATAGATAAACTTCACCAGAAAAACGAAAATAAAATCACAAACAGAAACCCTGTTATACCTTCCCGCCACAGTGGCATCATATGTGAATGAAACGAGATACTTCCCAGGGTTTTCCTCATCAGGCTCAATTCTCAACGTCTCCTTCTTCAAATTAACATCATTCCGAATCGTAACCGCCTTCTGATGCTCCACGTACGGCGGCGGCTGAGGCTGCACCATCGGCCCATAGGGGTATCTCCCGTTAACCCAATTGGCATGCGCCGCCGCGTGGTGGTGGTCGTACGGAGCCGGAAGGGGCATCGGCATCGCCGCCGCCGGCGGAGGCGGATAATAGCTCGGGTACTGGTAATAGGGGGGAGCGTTAGGGTTGGGGTACTGTGACGGAGGGTACGGCGTCGCCGCCGCGAAAACGTAGCGGTTGGCGGTGATCTCCGGCTGCGGAGCCTGTGGCGGAGGCGGAGGCGGGTGGCTCCGCCGGCTCGAGCTCCTTCTCCGGCCGTGCACTCCGCTGCTCCCGATATTACCCATGTTGTATAAGATTATGCGGGGTTTTGTCTCGATTACAGAGAGAAACGAGATAAACCCAGCGAGGGAAACAAATTGGATGAAAAGAAACGTAGGAATTGCGAAACGGGGGGAATGGAGAAGAGGTGGGAAGATAGGTGATACATACAGGGGGAGTGTATGTATAGGTGGAGAGAGAGAGAAATGGTGGGGGGAAAGTAAAGAAAAAAGGGAGTGGAAAAGGAATCTAATGATGGAGATTAGAATTGGGATATCGGGCCGGGCCGGGCCGGGTACAACCAAATTCGGATCCTCTGTTCAGTTTTTTGTTCTCTAGTCTGTGGATAATTGTACGAGATACTCTATTTTGATGTATGTAATAATTTCAAATATCATTGCATATGATATAGTATATATATATATTTTATATATAATGAATTATATATGTATTTTGGAGGATATGTATTTGATTTACAGTTGTATATGTAGATATGCGTGCATTTATGTGTTTATGAAATATAGATAATAGATAAAATAATGGAGGAAATCTCACCATTTTCTTTCTCTGATTTAATACATTTAACTATTATTGAAGGAGGAAGAATATCTCAAAAGCGTCTTAACTTTGGAATATTTATATATTTTATAAGATATTTATGGGGTTTTATTAATATTACTTCTTCTGTTCCAGAAAAAAAGGGTCATGTTTCCAAAATATTTTTTATTTCAAAAAAAATTATGTTTGCAAAATCAAATATTATTTTTAGGTGAAATTTCTATAATCCCTTATTATGTTAAACATATCGGTTTTAATTGATTAATGTAGGGGTATGACATCTGTAAAAAACAAAGTGCATGGATATAATAAGAGATTATAAATGGTTCTACTTCTACATGTAATGATAATTTCACAATTAAAGTAATTACAATTGAATTGATCTATTAAGATTTTATAATAAGTTATGATTTCTTAATATTTCTAGAGACCATAATATTAAATTTTGCTTATTTCTATAAAGTCTACCAGACATTTTAAGAGATCTATAAATTGTGAAATACTTATGAAATTATATTGAGAGAGTAAATATTTATTAATTTAAAGATAGGAAGCTTTTTATAGAATAAATATATAAACATATCTAAACGTCGTCCTTGCGTGTGTTAAGCAACTCATTTTATTATAATGATTTAAAAATAATAGTCAGAAAATAAAATCGTAATACAATCTAGAAAAAAAACAAGTTTTAGCATCCTAATTTAACACTTAGATAAGATAAGCATCTCTTATTATTTCATCCTCAAGAAAGAATTTACTTTATAGGAATTATTGAAAAGAGGATAACAAATTTATATGGTGGATGAGAAGAGTTTTATATCTTAAAACTAAAGTGTTTGAGAAGATTTAAAAGGAATTTTTATTACTTAAGAGATGCAAATTAAGTTTATTTGAAGTATAGTTTATGTTGAAATAATTAATTAGACCAAATTGGTTGTCCATGTAACCTGACTTTATCCTATATATTTTTCCTAAATAATTTTTATTTCGATGTATAAATAAATACAACATCAATATATATTGTGTGTTTCAATCATATATGATTAATTATTAGTTTTTTTTTGTTTGTTGCGAAGATATGATTCTCAATCTTTCCCTTCAATTTAGTAACATTGGAGTAATTCACACTTGATCTTATTCTGATTTAGAGAAGTTAATAATAGAATATGTAGCATAATTGCATTGCCCTTTGACAAAAATAAAATAAGATAATCAAATATATTCATACTTGTAATGTTTTTTTCTTTCTAAAATGTTGATCCAAAAGTTGCTCTACTAATTTAAGATACGCCAAACTTTGTGTGCTCGCACCGTGCGATGGGACCGCGTATGGTCGTGTCTCGGGACACGGTCGACCATGCGCTACAACAGTATACAAGTATGTCATGTAATTTTCAGTTCTAAGTATGTGATTTTTTTCTCGCGTTATGGGGCACCGCCCGACCATGGACGACAGCACAATGCATGTATAGCGCACGGTATGGGACACGGTCGATAGTGCGCCATACAAGTATGTGATTTTTAGCTTTAAGTATATCTTTTAGAGGTATAAATATGTGATTTTTTATGTTGTGGTGCACGATCGACCGTATCCCAAGGTACGACCGTGCGTGGTCCCGTACAACGGATGTACAAGAGACCGACTCTCTAAAAAATCACATTATAACTTGTGTGACTTGTATTAGCTAGAAGAGGTTGAAATTATAGCCCTTTTGCTGTAAAAGTTGATATGATCCGATCCATTAAATGTTGTAAATCATTATATTCATGACTTGAATTCTAAAAACGAATTATGGCTTAGGAAAGGTGTTAGTCAATGTTAGTGTTGAGGATATATTATAACTTAATATATATCTACACACATGTACACTATTATAGTTTAGTGGAAGAAAAACAAATTTGAAATGATTATTTATTTTGGTGCATTTAATTTCATGTGTCTTTTTATTATTATTATTTTTTTTAAAGAAATTCTGTTTATATACTACTTTATTTAGAGTCGGCATATTAGAGTCAAAATATCCATATTAAACTCACAATGAAACTCTAACTATCAACTTCTTCAAAAGTCTCCAATTTTCTATTAAATTCTAAATATTTTTAAATTTTCGAACTGCTATTAATCGTGTATAACTCTAGTGTAAGTTATTGATATGAATTACTTTTAAATATAAATAAAGTCATTGTACTTAAAAAAATAATAATGATACAAATGCCTCCTCTAACATGACTACTATGTACATGGTGTGTAAGTTCACGCCACGAGATTACAACTCTTCTGCAATCCACAATCAAAAATAATAACCAAATTGCATGCAAAACAAACCCTAAATTGCGCAGCCAAGAAGACCTGATAAAGAAAATGTAAAACGCAAAGAGAACACCAAGACATATAGTGGTTCGGCTCTACCACTTGAGCCTACATCCACTCGCAATGAGAATCACGTAAATTCACTAAGAAACAAGGGAGAAAATCTGGTTACAAATCACTCATTCTCTCAAGAACCCTAGAAAACCCTATGAGCACTTTCTCTCTCAGAAACTTGTATTTTAGTGAATGAATTGAACTGCTCTTATCAGCACTTTATGCATGCTTATATAAGAGTCAAAACCCCTCAACTAATTGAGCGAAACACACGCTAACAAACAACTAATTTCTGTTATAAAAATAAGTTACGCAGAAAACTCTAATCTGCAGAAGCTGGTCCATGTAGTTCAGAGAGTGAAAATTGCCCGGTTCAGCAATAAATCCTCCGGTTCTCTAACAACTGAATTCGGTTCTTGAATCAGCAGGCTCTGCACGTGTCTGCACATGTGTCACTTCGGATTTTCTGAGCACTTTGGATTTGCTTGAGTTATAACCACATGGTGATTTGTTATTTATTTATTTATTGTTATTATTACTCCATTCATTTCATAATAATAGATCATTTAGAAAAATGAATTTGTTTCAATTTAAATGTCGGTTTTCAATTACCTAAGTAGAGTTAAAGATTTTCCAATTTTACTCCTATATTTAATTTTTCAGAATACATTAACTATATATATTAAATATTAATTAATATAAATATTTTATACTTATAATTAAATCTATTAAATGTTTTCATAATATCCATGCAATAATTTAAAAATCATTATTTTAATAGAGAATAAGTATTTTAGGATTACCAAGTACATGGTGATTAGTGGGCCCTAAGTCGCCCAGTTGGCAAAAGGTGGGGAGCGTAGAGCCCAAGGCCCAACCCACTACCAACGGCTGCCCTTTCCCCGTCTATAATCCACTAACTCAATTATGCTTATTAATTTATTTTCATTAAATTAATTAGTTGGTGTTCACTAATTAATTGTTTCTTAATGATTATATGATATTGGGTATGATTTTATTTTTTAATACCATTGATTGATTAAACGATAATAGTTGATTCATCCAAACAACTTATAATATAACTACATGCTATTTAAAGTATCATTTTATCCAAATACTACATCACACTTATGTTTAAGTAAAATCTACCACTTTATAAAATTAAGAAACAACTTATAAGATATAAAATCTCTTATATAAGCTGAGCTAAACACTTGCTCAGTATTATACTCTTTGGAACCATCCTTCTAAAATAGTTATAACTACCTTAAATTCTACATTTGAAGGTAAGTAACATATTTAAAATACTTGTTTTTTATGTTTTTTTTAAAAAATATATTCTCAATCGTTCATATTTGATTAAAACTTAAATTGGTCCAACATCCTTTAAATTTGTTCGAGTCATAAGAGTAAGTCACCAAAAGTAGATAGCTCGGATTCTTGATTGGACTAATAATTCGATGATAGATTTGAAATCTTTATTAATAATAAGTGTGTTTGATCGACTTGATTAATATGAATTTGAAACGGGTCATTCTTTGTCTAGACTAGTTTTTTATTTGAGTTAGTTTGAAATACACTTTAATTTAAGTAGGTTTTGTTGACTAGCAAATTCATACAAATGAAGTCAAACACCAATTAAATCGAATGAATAAATCGAAATAAAACGAATAAAAGACAAAGAAATCATGCTTGGAAGCCTGCTCGGTCAATTGCGGTCAGGTAATTCTGGCTGGTCGAATCAATTTTATTGCTGAATATCAGAGAATAATATGCTCTAACGCGATGAACTTCAGATTCGTTTTAATTAATCAAGGCACTAAACTAAAGATTACAAAATTTTGGCAAGTATATCGAATCTCATGATTTTAGGGATCGGATAAGACTTTATTGAATTTGATTCTATCTTGAATTTATTTATTTATTATTATTATTACTATTATTTTTGATATCTAAAACTTGAAAATTTCTAAACTTCTTGAAACCCTCGAATTGTGTTGAGGAAGTGGGTGTCGAGCCGAGCTCAACTTGCTCCCTTCAAATGTTGTTCTGGCCTGTCAATTTCTGGCTGGCTCGACCCTAGCCAGCCCCGTTCTGACCGGCCTCAAGGGAGATCATGTGTCCGACTTTGCTCGGCTTGGATCCAAATACTACAAATTCAATATCTATTTATTTCAAAACTTGCATTTCAAATCTCTGGACCTAAATATACTCTTATCTCTAACTTAAATTAAAAGGAGTAGGTAATTATCAAGAAAATGAAGTGTCCTCCACTCACTTAAAATTTGTCAACTTTAAATGCGCACCTCCCGTGTTACTATGTGCGTATCAATTACTTTAGTGTTTAACCAATCCAATCAATGGTGGCTCTTTCCAAAGGAACACCTTAATTATACCAAATATTTGACCACTTTGATTCCCTTGTTTTATAGGAATCTTTTATTTTATTAATCGCATTCCCACGTTATATGAAAAGTGAAATTAATAGATATTTTGAATTTTTGACACATCAATTGTAGGCACATCTTTAACATGCCGACGATGGGTAGGGTAGCAAAACTGTGTCTATATAATATTATATAGAACCCTTGTACAGGATCGAAATATAATGAAAATGACACAATATTTAATAAAGGACTGAAATAAACTTTGAAAAGGGTTAAAATTTGTATAACCATTGAAATAATATGATGATATTGACATCTCATATTTGTAATCATTTGAATCCTAATATATCACTTGTTCATCATTACTCTATACACATATATACAGAGATCTTCACTCTATCTTCTATTTTTTTTGTTCCATAAAGATGACAGTTTTCTATTTTGCAAAAAATTAAGAAAATGTATTTTATGTGCTTTGAAATTCCTGCTATTATCCTTGTCTAAATAAGCGTGTGTGTATATATATTTATGAAAAATAATATTTAATAACTATTGTAAGGTAAGTGATTTATAATTTGAGGTAAAAAAAATATGGACTAATTTTTTGAGACTAGAAAAAGTCATGGTTTTAGCTAGTTTGAACATAGAGCTAGACTTTTAAAAATAAAATTGAAATCAACCGAAAATATCTCAAATTTTTGAACGCATGTCAAATGCAACTGTCAAACCGATATATAGAATTGAGTTACATAATTGATGCTAATTAATTTGTAGCATCTAAGTGAAAAAAAAAATCTATATAAATATATAATATAAGTTGTCTTTAATACTGAAAATTGGTTGTATTTTATAGCGGCTGTCGTCGTTGATGGTTTTCAAAAACGAATATCTTTAAATGATAAAAATACATACCTTTTTCTCTTAATTTTTTTTTTAAATTATCGAATTTTTAAATGATAAAATATAATCTTATACGATATTGTATTGTATATATTTATTATCACTTGATAATAAAATAAAATTTTAAAATATGGCCCTTAGAATATAAAATGGGCACTGAAGAATTAGTAATTAGTCAACTTCAGATTTTCTTGGAAGAAACTATGGGATGTCAAATAACTTTTAAATAACAATGAAATTAAGTATGTAATCTCAGATATATTTCTTGGAAAAATAGGAACATTTAATTGAAAGACAAATATTTTTATCTATTTATTTTGGTATACATATAGGATTAATTTTGGTACGTGTATAAAATAATTGTTCTTACCAAGAAAGTTTAACTAGTCAATCTTAAATCATAATATATCTTCGTTATAAAAAATACCTTTAACTTGTTCTTGCACCACATCAATACAATTGATACACTAATAAATGTGTACAGTGGATTTGGATTTGCTAGCAGATCTCCCCAATATCGTATACATAAATTGAGTGTAATTTTCAATTCCAATTTATTATAAAATAAATATTATAACATGAGTATCAATTTTTACTTTTTAAGCATCAAATTATGAAGAAATTTACTATCTCAATTTTCTATTCCCTTCAAGATCTCTGATCTCTGAATTTGAATTGATCAAAGTAGACCTTTTCTACGATCCAATTGTTGAATTCTCACATTTTAAGTCAAATTCATTCTTGATTATCTTGAAGTTACAAAAATAATATTGAATCCTTATTTTTATTCTCTTTTTAGAAGATAAAATAGATTTAGTGTTTGATTTGAACTAGTTAGTAGAATGTATTAGCAACTCACTTTGTCTTTGAAGTTGAATAAATAAAATAAAATTGCATTAAATGCAATTTAAAACAATTAGTTAATAATACTACTACTAATAATACAAGACTTTTTCTTTAAAAAAATGTCAAAGTCTTTTGTCTTCTTCAACTCCAATTCCATGGAAAATTAATCTATAAATACAGCAATAAGATCCATTTTAACTTCCCTTTCTGCTTTTGATATTTTTTAATTTCCTAAATATTACTATTTCATCATTGATAGAAAAATTAAATAATCAAAACATGAAATGTGGTGTTCATAATTTGTTTGCCTGTTTTCATCCACTTTCAAAGTCGAAGACTTTTGGAAGCAATGCAGCTCAAGGAGATGTTGGAGGTATGCTCTATATTCTGTGTCTATTTTTTATGAATTTTTTCTTGAGAATATATTTTTATAGTGAGACATGAAGAATTTAAGATTATAAATTATATATTGAATATGTACTATGTGTACAATTAAATCCAGGATAAATACTTACATGGCAAAACTATTAAAAATCAGATTTTGGAGTATTTTCTTACAATGAACTGAAAGCTGCGACTCAGGGATTTACCCACAAAATTGGACAGGGTGGATTTGGTTCCGTTTATAAGGTAAGTAATTAATTACGAAATATATATTATTTGTGCTTAATTTTTTTTTCATTAATAAATACATAGAATAAAGGGGAAAAATCTCTCTATTATTTTTCATCCCATTTAATTAGCATTTATGTTTAACACACCATTTTTTTAACATCCCTAGTCAAATAATAATTAATCTATTAATATTAGTAGAGAATCTCACTAAATTGAATGGAGGATTTCATTGTTGAGTTTAAAAAAAATTGATGTATAATTATTTTTAAATTCAGAAAAACTAAGAAATATATTTTAGAATAATAAAATATATAAATTTAATTTTTTTAGTTACATAATTAGATTCAACTAATATTTAATTACACTAAACTAAATCACTAAAATTTTCAAATTATATTGCTAATGCTTTCATTTTTATTTTTTTGAATACCTGAAAAGAATTTATCAACATGTTATATTTAGTCTTATAGGTTTTACATCATATTATTTTTTTGGTAATCAACAACAATTTCACATGCAATTTAGAGTAAATGATCAGTTTGAAAATAAATACATTGCTAGTAGTAGAATATTATTGATCTCTTCAGACATGATTTATATATACACTAAAAACAATTTTTTTTCTTAACATACTGTTAATTAATTTCAACAGAATTATGTCATTAGATATGCTAACAACATAATTTTTTTTTAACTAAAAAGCTAATAATTAGGGATGACAATGAGACGGAACTGAACAACGAGAACTAATAAAGAGATGTAATCGAAAAAAAAACAGGGAAGGCTTGTAGGTGGTGATTGTATAGCAGTAAAAGTTATATCTATTGAACTCGAATCACTGAGGGGAGAAAGAGAGTTCATCTCCGAGATCACTGCATTGTCTGATATCCGACACGAAAACCTCGTTTCTCTTCGTGGATGTTGCATCAATGGAGCTGACAGGTTTTTGGTCTATGATTTCATGGAAAACACCAGCCTCAACCATGCATTTTTTGGTAAAATTAATAAAAAATAAAATTATTCTATTTTTGAACGTTAAATTAATGTGTCAACTACTGATATGATATAAAAACAGGTGATGATAAGAAGAGATTGAAATTCAATTGGGGATTGAGAAAACAGGTGTCAATAGGCATTGCCAGGGGACTCTGTTATATCCATCACGGAATCGGGCCCCATCATATTGTCCATCGTGATATTAAGTCGAGCAATGTACTTCTCGATCAGAATTTCGTACCTAAAATAGCAGACTTCGGGTTGGCTAAGCTGTTCAAACACGATACGTCTCATATCAGTACTCGTGTGGCGGGGACTTTGTAAGTAGAGATCATGTTTTTCTTTTAGTGATTTGGTTCTGGAGATTTTTTTTTTCTGATCGAGTTTCTTGAATGCCTACGAAGAGGCTATATATCTCCAGAATACGCGCATAGTGGCCATCTTACGCGAAAATCCGATGTCTATAGCTTTGGAGTGCTTTTGCTGGAAATAGTGAGTGGTAAACCTGTTGTTGATTATCATCTGAAATATGGAGAGCAGTTCATAGTTGAGAAGGTAACAATTTTTGCAAAAAGACAACACTTTTCATTAAACAACGGTTTTTACTCAAGAGCGTTGTCTTTCAACATTTTTTTCTGGTAGTGATGATATGTCTGTATTTACAGGCATGGGCACATTACAAGTCGAAGAATCTTGAGGAGATGGTGGATTTTGTGTTACCAAAGGAAGAATATTTACAAGAAGAAGCGATCCGTTTCATGAAAATCGGCCTACTTTGCGTACAAGAAACGGCCAAACTCCGGCCTGAGATGTCCATAGTTGTGAAGATGCTAACAGGTGAGATTGATGCAGAAAATGTTGAGATATCATGTCCTGGAATTGTTTCCGATCTCATGCAAGTTAAAATACGTCGAAAAAATTCGTCTATTTTTTCTTTTGTAGGACTTTGAAACATAGACATATATGTTTGCTTAAATTTATATAGAAATCATCTCTTCAAGTGTAAATCTTGTCCAAATTAAATATACATATGTATACATGGTGAATAAAATTTTATTACATTCTTTGTTGTTATATATGAATCTTGTCATGATGCTGCAATCATGAATTGGCAAGAGATTCTACCTCTACAAAATATGACATGAAATCAAAATATTTTAGACACAAAATCTTAATTTGGACAAGAAATAAAATCGAGAAGGCATGCATGGCTCCCAGCACGCCATCCGCAAAGGCCATTGCAGACGGATGAACTCCGCGAATGGCATACAAGGAGCCAGGCATACACGCGTCTATTTCAAGATTCTTAAATAACAAAAAAAAAAAAAAGGGAATTGATCAATAGGGTTTATATGAAATATCATAAATATGCAAACATTTTTGAAAACATGCTTGTTACCTGAGAAATCTATGCATGAAAGCATTAAACTTACTCTACAACATATTTATAGTGAAACAAGAATGATATACATGTTTATATATAGGTTGGCTTATGTAATAATGAACAAAGTACTTAATTAAACAGATTTATAAATGTTTATTAATGCTAGAAGTTGCCAAAGTACAACAAATTGCTCCATGTGATTTATGTGCTTGTATGGCTCATTTTTCCATTAATTGCTTGCCTGCATTGTGAGGTGTACTTTCACTGCTTGCTCCCCTGCCATTAATGGCTTGTACAATTTTTATATATATAGGTGTAACTTTATTGTAAATCGCGTTTTATTACATATACAGTTCTAGTAATATACGTTTTATATTGAGTGATGTCATCATTATAAACTCGGCGTGTTTCATTATATGTTGGAATAAGTGATGAACATCAGTTCATTTCCAATAACTTCGATATTTTGATTATGTATATTATTTAATTTTATTTGGAATTTTTTTAATTTTCATCTTACAATTTTGACTTATTCATTTTTGAACAACTAACTTCAATGATCATTTAATTTAATTTAATTTTTTTTTAAGTAATAGTAGCTCCATTGTCCTCTCTATACTGAAACAATGTCCATTCTATACTATATTCTTAGGTGTCTTCCCTAAGATCATAGTAGGAGACAACACAATGCTCTATTTTAAGTAGTACTTTGTACTTTGTTGAACAAATGAGAGTTGTTCATATCCGTTAGAATTATGTTAAAAGGGTTGTTTATATTAATTTAATATTTGAATATTGACGATCACGATAAATAAAAAGATTGAATATGTTTTCTAAAAACTCAAAAAACATGTTCATCTAGACTCAATTGAAAATAAATGATAAAATTATAAATTTGATTACAAATGAGTTTTATTAAAGGACACTATACATTAAAATAATATGTAGATATGCATTGGTTAAAAAAAAAAGTAGATATGCATATAGTAATTAATGAATAATAAATAAATATTAAAAAAACACTAATTGAGCATGTTCACAAAAAAATGCTAATTGATTTTATCAAGACTAATTCGCCGAGCACTCTATTTTTTTACAACCTTAAAAGTAATATTCAATATTTTAAAATTTTACGATATTTATATTAATTAGTTATCGATATAAAATGATATTATCAATATCCGGCCATTTAGCACATAAAAAAACATTAACTATTGAAAATTTCACATTATCAAATAGTCGTCCAAATTTTTTTTTTTTTACTTCATATGAAGTTGAAAACTAAGAAAAACTTTACATTATCAAATATTATGTCCAAAAATAAAATAAAAAATACTATACAAAATTTACAAAATCATCCTATTTCTACGCATTCTTGCATAATTTGATGCAAGAAGCAATGCTAAATAGCATGACTCATGTTGAAGATCTGAATCGTCGATTTTCATCTTCTTCTTCGATCACTTCAACGATGGTCTCAAGTTGGGGCGTATTGGAAGGTTTGTGTGGATGTATAATCGCGGAAGGAGCTACCGCCATCCATGACCTCAACATCGTCTTTGTGTTCCTCGCCATTTTATTCACGATCTATGTATGCGAATCGAAAACTGATTATATCATGTATTTGAAAAGATTATCTCTATTCATTTATCGCCCTCTTTCTCCGAGTTTTGGGAAGAAAGAGAGATGGGAATTTGGATTTTTGGTGATGTATTGTAAGAGTTATTCTCTTATGATAAATTGAGAGAGATTTTTATGCAATATGTAGAAATTTGCATGAAAATGGAAGATGAGAAACCTTATATATTGCATTCAATCTTCTGCTATATTTGATGTTTTAGAAAATAATCCGTGGAAAGTGGAAGTCCATGAGTATATTGTGGAAAAAATTTAATTTTGAAGTAGAAAAATGCGTGGAATCCAGGCAATGGAGAGAGCCATACAATTTCTCCGAAACTCACTAATCAGCCACATAAATTTGTGATTCTGTTCGCTTCAAATAATTATCTTTTAAAGTTGTTTTATAAAAATTAATTTTTTTAATAGATATAATATATACATATATATAATAACAATATCACTCAAAATTAATAAAAAAACTTATATAATCATCATCAATTGACAAAAGTAATCGAGTTCAACAGATCGGAGACCATTAAAGTACTTACTATAAATCCAAAATTTGGCAAAAAAAAATTTAATAGGAAAAAAAAAATCTCTAGAGGAAGGCCCAAATTATAGCCTTGAGAGCGGCCCAACAATGTTTGGGTCCTATTTAGTTTTAAGAAATATAGTGTCAATCTCATAATAATTTTGGTGAAAGTTGCTAAAATAATACTCCCTCTGTCCCGACTCAACTTGTCTACGTTGACCGGGCACGGAAGTTAAGAAAATGCAGTTGACTCAAGTGGATATGCTCACTTTTTACTTTTAAGACTTTGATCAAATCAAATCCTATGCACTTTTGGATAACATTTTTGTAATAATGTTGAAATATATGGATATTAATGTAATTTTTTTTTTGTCATTTATGGACTAGCAAGTTCAGTTGGGATAAATCGAAATGACAAGTAGGCAAGTTCAACTAGGACGGAGGGAGTAGTTTTTTTCTCAAATAGTCAAAAAACACATTTTAAATATAAATATTTGATACCATTTTAATTAACATTCAAATTAAGTACCAACTACCAAGAGAAGTTTCAATAAATAATTAAATAAAGATGTTTGTGTTGTTACTTAATTTAAGACAAAAAAAGAATATCAACCCGATTACCTCCTCGTATATGTGGAAATGAAAATTATTTTTTGGCTACCAATCAGATTCATCAAAGAATAATTTAAACTAGATTGAGTAAATTCACATTATTCAAGAAATTAGGGGTTTAGTTTATGTTGCATGCTTGGCTTTATTTTATAAAGAAGTCATGTCGTGCAAGTAATCTTTTTGGTATAAATTATCAATTGCATGTATCTGAGTGAGAAAGATTAAGAAGAAATTAAATTAACAAGTAGACTTAGGTTAAATAAATTATCAAACTTATGTTAACTTTTAGTGGGAATTAAATTAAATTCGTGGAAGTGAATATACTTACAAATATAACGTGTCATTTTGGTTAGCATCTTAATAAAACAAAGTGGCCATTGTTTTTAAAATAATAGAAAATATAGAATATTCCATCATTTTTACAATATTTGTCACATTATAAAATAAAACTTATTCCAATGTATTCCTCATTGTTTATGTAACCAAGAAGAATTACTTAATAATTGACTTACTAAAAAAAAAGTTCAAGTCTTTTTTTATAGGCCAAAAAGTTTTGTATAGAGAAAATACGAGTTGGTGGTTTTCGTACATTTTCCATTGACTTAAAACGATGCATAAAATTCCAAACTGTCATCCCATAAAAATAATTGAATTTGGCCATATATGTATTTGCATATATATGATAAATTTACATTAAATATGATTTCGAAGACTTTTATCCATTTCCGTTTGAACACGTTCAAGATTAAGAGATAAAATTTGAAGAAATTATCTTTCTGAGCTGGAAGTGAGTCAATGGACTTGAAACATTAATTTCGGCTAAATGATCTAGCTACGATGTTTGGATATTTGATAAATAATTATGAAGAAAATTGAAGTTTTGTTCTTAATTATACTTAATATTTAGTTAAAGAAAAAACTTTGATGAGACAGACCATAACAAAGTTACTCTTGTACACTTGTGAATTGTCTAAAATAATAAAAATTAGTAAAATGATTGATAAATATTGGTCAAATATATAAATTTATTTATTAAACTGTTATCTTATATTCTTATTTCTGATTAGGAAAATATTCAGCTAACATTAAATAAATAACAAAACCAGTATCCAACATTTTTGTTATAAATCCCTGCAACTAAACTCTCAACAAACCCTTCTCTCTCTCTCTCTCTCAACTTAAAACACAGTTCTTCTTCTCAGCAATAAGAAATGCAATGTCGATGAGGAAGAGCCACCGCTACCTCGGCGGCGCCGAGGCACTGACCACGGCGGCGACGGAGGATCGGTTGGAACTGGAAGAAGCAGAAGTATGGAGCACCGGAGACATCATCGAAGCTAAAACACATGCTGCGTATTGTTACCACCACCCGCGCCCGGCCCGGAAGCCTCTGAGGAGAGGCCCGGACATTGATCGGGTACACGTGGGCCCGAGATCTCTGCCTGTGAGCATGGGCGAGTGGGGGCGACGCGCAGCCGGGGATGAGGAGGAAAATGACCGAATACCCCCTCACGAGTATTTGGCGAGAAATAGAGGCGCGTCTTTCTCGGTGCAGGAAGGCGTGGGAAGGACGCTCAAGGGTAGGGATTTGAGCAGGGTTAGAAATGCCATTTGGAAGCAAATTGGTTTTGAAGATTAATAATTAATTCATTTTATTTCAATATCTAATATTAGATCATCTTAATTTATAGAAATCCCATTTTGTCTCTGTTTTGTAACTTTGGTTACATTTTAAATTTTAGTTTTTTCTTTCCTTCATCATATGATGAATATTGAACAATAAAATAAATTACCCATTGTCAATTATACAAAATGGCAGCAAGCATGGTTGAAGGTTTAGATTTTTTTTTTCTAAAAATGAGTTCAGTGGAAAAAAGCAAAAATAAAATAAGAGAAATTCGATTATGGACCAAACTCAAGTCAAATGAATTATTTGCACTTACAGTTTTATATAATTCTTACTGTTAGTTTTGGCCACATGCACTTTATTTTCTCCTTTTCATTCCCAATTTATTTTTACGATTATAGTTTCGTGCTTTTGTTTTATTCATGGAGGAATTAAAGTTAATCAAAAAAATGTAGAGAGTAGAAAATTATATAGAAAATTGAAATTAATGATTGCTAATTAGTTAGTCCACCTTAATTATTTAAGTAGAACCTGGGTTAAGCTTGAGCACACGAAACTTTCTATTATAATTGGTGTTATATCTTCTATTTCAAAATAACCACCACACTCCATATATATTCAATAACATCATTAATTAATACATGATGTATATTAAATATCATGAAATATAAGATTTAACATCAAATGTAATAGAGATCCAGACCGCTTTAAGGGTGGGGTGTTTGTTACTGTTTTAGTAAAAAAATTGAGTATGTTCAAACTAATGTTTGGGTAAATTAATAATATCAAATTATCATATTTATGTATTTGTGGTATGAAATGTAAGGTTAAAAATTATGCTCAAAGGCTTAATATGATTGATTAGTAAGCATAAAAATATATGATGTATCAACTTAATTAACGAGGTTTTAAGTTCGAATATACTTCCAGATGGTATTTTATTGTCAATTTTGGATTATTTTAATACAACAATATCATTGAAATCTATATTATTTATTGCACTAATAAGAATATTTCATAATATTTCTCATTATTATTTAAAAAAAAAAGAATGAAATAAAATGAATTAATAAAATCAAAAAGAAAAGAAAAATAGAATATTGCATGTTTTGATCCTACGTTAATCAGAGATGACAATTGAGAAAAATTAACACCACCTTATACAATAATAATGTTAGAGTAAACCAATATCATATTCAAATGTTTTTAACGTGGAAATGGCTTTAAAAATAAAAAATAAATAAATAAACACTCAAAAAAATAAATAAATAAAAGTCATAGAGATAGAGTTTAAATAAATGGAAAAATCTGTAATTTGAATTTGTTGTATTTCACTTTAGTGCCTACAAATGGGCCTGTGGCCCAACCCAGTTATTTATTTCTTTAAAAATGTTTTGATTTTCATTTCTGACCCAATCCAACTGGCCTAATTGGGCCAGTTGACTCAGAATTGGGTTGAACTTGTTAAGCCCACTAGTGTTCGACAAGGATGGGAATTAGATGGTCAAAATGTACACAATTCATATTAGTTGTTCTTTACCATACATTTTCATTTCACTATATACGAGGTTAAAACATAATAAAAAGTGAATATTGAGTGGACTTTGTGTGTGCATGGACATGATTTAAAAGCATATTCTTTGGTGATTTTGAGATTCAATACTGTCTAAAAAGAAAAGCTCAATGATTAGACCCTTCAACAACTATAAAATGGCTTGTGTTTTGTGCTGTCAAGAAGAGCACATCACCTCAAAATATACCCACATATTTATGAAGATGGTGAAATAAAACTGAAATGCAAATGGGACCATTGTCACCCATCATTTTGTCTATATATATATGGCCCTCTCATTACCCCATACCATCTCTCACCTTTTCCTTCACACATTGCTTCTTGTCTTAATACTCCTCAATATATACCTCATTCTCCAATGATGTTATACTTATACATGATATATGTCAAATATCAACATCGAATATCTGTGTTGAGTAAATGTTATACGTACACGTTATATGTGGATGTGGTCAGCTTCAATTCAAAAATTACACTAAATACATGCACATATGTGAGGTGATAGTGGAGACTACAATTTTACTATGGACGAATGCTCAAAATTATGAAATATTATACAAATGACATAGTTTTTGTTCAGATTCTAAGTTGATACGAGCATTTGAGTTAGGGTAAATTTTCGATTGCATCATTTACTTGTAATTTTTTATATGTAATAACCTCTCCAATTTAAGTATCAAAATGTTTACATTATTTGTTAACATTAATTTATTAGTCAGACTACACGATATTGATCTTTAATGATCAACATTAACCCAACCAAACACTTTTGAAGAACATATTTCGATTGTAATATAGTAGCATTGGTGCTATTAAATATAGGTATCTAAGAGTTGTGTTTTGGCTCCATTTATAAATTTATTTTGGTAAATGAGCAATGAAGAGAATTGATAGACCACGTTTAAATGAGAATGTCCATTCAATGTCTTTGGATGTACTATAAACACATAGAACCTATTGAACTCAACTATGAATTTGTTAAGTAGCATACATATCTTAGATGTTAGGTTTTTAATGTCATTTTGTCCAATAGAGTAATAGGCCAATAATAAAATAAGGGCCACACTAAGGGCTCATCTTGGCCTAATTTCCCAAATTTCATATTCATATATGTGTACCAAATTTATTTAATTTCTTTTATAATTTTATAATATATTATTTCGGACAAATTCAGGTTAAAGTACATGAAAACCTTGACTTCAATATTAAATCTTGAGCTTGACGTCAAACTTCCTATAAAATAATTCGTTGTAAGCTTTAATTGGTGACACAAACAAACGATGAGGTTTCTAAGCCTCTTCAAACTAGTATCCCAACTCTTTACCTATCTATGATTAGTCATTGACCCTAATAAATATTTATAGTGGTTTCCTTTCAGTTTTTAAATAACTTGAAATTAAATTTCTGAACTATCTTTTTTTGGTTACTAAGATCTATCTAACTAACACCGTGAATGATCATGGTATTGTCAGTATATAGATTTAACAAAAGGAAAACTAGATTGATACACTAGGTAATTGTTATTACAACTAAGCTAAACCTATTCATGTGTTTGATACAAGATAGCAATGAGCCCACATCAAAAGGTTGGTTGTATTTGGACGACTATTGTGAGTTGCCCAAAAATTTGGTACACCTCAACTACAAACAAATGTCAGAAGAATTAGTTGAAACATTTTGCAAAAAGCAATGGTCCCTCTTTGGGTTCTAAATGTGGAACACTTGGACCACTTATGCTATCCAAGAAATTGCTCACCCATCCCCATTTTTTCGTCCCATCTCGAAAATTATAGATGTTATCGAGAAGATAATAGATCTGATACGAGTTGAATTTGTTCAAACTCGTCGCACTCTTGTTGAGTTCAATAACAATGCCTTAATAGTCAACTAGCAATATCCTAACAAAATTTTGATTGGATCAAGAATTGAACTAGTGATCCTCCATTAATACCCTAAATATTCTCATAGTAGTTACAAATTGCAATGCAAACTAAATTAACTTCCATTTGCATGGAAAATATGTAGACATATATATCATAAAGAGGTCATTATCCCACATACATTTACAAAAAGACCCTCATAACAAAAAAAAAACTAAGTAAAATCCAAGAGTTAGCTTAGCATATATATAGCTTCTTCCATGATGCCAAAGTCACCTTGAAATGCCATAATTTTGTGAGTACCCCAACTGCTCCATTTCCCAGCTCAATTTCGAGGCTACTCTTTCGTGGCATGGAACGTATTCCTACATGGAAACGATTCAGATAGGTGTGAACTAAAGGTTGTAAAGTTTTTACGACAATCTATGCTGAAATAATAATGATATATATACCTCCAACTTCTTGACAAGCTCCTTGGCTGTTGGAGCAGACACAATAATGTGACGAGCATTTGGACTAATGAAGCCTTCCTCGACAGCTTTGTCGATGAATGAGAGCAACGAGTTATAGTATCCATCCACGTTCAACAAACCTACCTACAAAACATTATCGACTCACCAATTCAGTCAATCAACTCTCATTTAATTTTGACCAAGATTGTTCTGAGACGAGTGCGCGTATAAAAAATACCGGCTTATCATGGATTCCGAGTTGGGCCCACGTTATGACTTCGAGTAATTCCTCCAGGGTTCCATAGCCACCTGCATACACACATTTGCAAGGTCCAATTATAAGATTGCTAGCACATAAAGGGGACACCATGTTTTCTTGCACATTATTCAGTACACAAAATGGGGTCACATTATTGAATATTATAAGATGAAGTGAAACAACTCTGTTTTTTTAACAGAACTAAGTTAGTTGTAAACTTGTTTGTCTCAATCAAGAATTTCATCATTAAATGATTTTACTATTTAGGCAGATATGTTTGATTTTGATGAAATATTCTTTCAACAATAGGCACGTTTAAAGTTGGTTGGACCATTTCGGTCTCGGTAATTTATTTAATTAGTGCATATCATATCATGTGTACACAAATAGCAGGTCTCGATTTTTTCAAATTTCGACAAAATTTGTTCTGAAATTGGGTAAAATTGAGTGTAGATGGTACTAAATTAAAAGTCAAAATTGGAATGGTTGACTAAACAAACCTGGTAGGGCAATAAAAGCATCAGAATGCTTAGCCATCTCAGCTTTCCTTTGATGCATATCTGCAACTGCTTTCACTTCTCCTACTGTTTCACCAGTTAACTGCAAATACAACACTACATATTATCCCAAAAAAGGTAAAGAAAACAGAGTTATAATGATGGGATTTTGGCAGAATAATTTGAAAAAAAGAATCACACTTATTTCAAGAATTTAAATGAGAGATGCAAATAAGGAAAGGAAAGATTATGAAAATCATTTGGAGTCTAAAAATGTATTCATTTACTTTATTAATACACTAGATTAGAGTAGTGTTGGGTTTGGATAAGGGTTGGGAAGGACCAACAACAAACATGGACTTTCACTTTGTCAGAAACAATGATCAAAAAATGAGAGAGAGAGAGAGAATGAATTAAGGGAAGAAATATGTTTAAACCATATAAAATATACCTCTCGAGGCATGAGAGTCTTGGGAATTACTCTGTAAATGAGACAATAAAATGACAAAAATCTAATCTTAGTAAATAATTAAGAAAAGATTAGACGTTAAAAAAAAGGGCTTAAATTTATTTACCCAATGACATGGCGACCACCAAGATGAACAGCTTGAGAAACCAAACCCATGAGTCCTATGCTTCCTCCTCCATACACCAAATCAATGTTTCTTGAAACCTTATTAATCACATCAAAAAGGAAAAATATTAGATTTAATTTCAAGAATCAAACCAAAATTATTTTTTATGAGTTATTCAGTGCCAATATTTGATGAAAGAAACAGGACATAAAAACAGAGTAAAGAAATAATTTAAAAGGCATTGAAGATGAAGAAGAGCACATTTGCATGAAACATAAAGTAGTGAAAGAGAAAAAAACAAAAAAGAATAAAGATTCTTGAGAGAGAGGAATATATACTAAAACATTGGCGAGTTGAATAGCAGCATCTTGATAGGTGGTTTTGTTGCCTTGACTGCTCCCACAAAACACACAAATCCTCTTGAATTTCGATGATGTTTCACTCATCTCTCTTCTTCTTTCTTTGCTTTTCGTTTTATATATATCTTTGTCTTTACTATCTATCTATATATCTCCAAATGTATTACACCAATTAAACAAAGATTCTCTCTTCTACCTTTATATAAACCTCTCCTTCCTACTTCCTACTATCTACACACACATATATAGATACACACATACATGTGGAGAGAGATACTGTTAATGGAGTCCTTTCTGGACGGTTATTGGCCTTTCCACAAATGAAATGAGTGTGCCCAATTCTTTCTCCTCTAAATTAATATGCAAACAAATTACCCCTTTTTTTAAGGACATTTATACCCTTATTCTTCCAACATTTACACTATTCATCCAACTCAAGTCGACACAAACAATTATTTCTCTACTTTTTTTTTTTTGGTGTTCCAACAAATACAAAATGGGATGGGTTTATTATGGTATAATTCTTACTTTATTTGGTAAATTGTCGATATGTTTATATAAAGTTTAGTAAGGTTGGTGATGTGAAGGTCGAAATTATGTTTTTAGTGATATCATGTCACTTAGGGCTCGTGTTTTTTTTTTTTTTTTTTTGCAAAACTAGAGCTTTAGAAATAAATAAGATTGATCAATAATAAACTACAGCTTTGCCTAACTCTTTATAAGATAATTTACAGGTGTTTGGCTAAGTTTAATATGAAGAATTTATGTATTATTAAATATTTTTGGACTTCATCCAAATATTATATTACATATCAAATACATATATGTATGAACTATTTTTGTTGAGTTGATGGATGTATAAAACTATTTATCTAGCCATTTAAATAATCCTCTAAAATTATTTATTTAAATCCAAATTATTCCCATTTTAATCGCAAGATAAACGTGTGTATCGGATGTTAATTGAATAATTTTAATATTAGTAATAAACGTTTCAGGAAATATTTTAATAGACTTATTATATAATATGAACACTATGTCATATATACATATATATATATATATATAAGACTAAATAACAAAGTTTGTCCTTGTATATGAAACCTATTTATTAAAAAAAAAATTGCAAAACATTCTTAAAAATGATATTGATCTGATTATTTTACTTAACATCAAATGACTTTAGCATCAATCCTAATCAAAACAATGAATGATTTAAATTAATTTCTAAAGTGTGTCATTATGTGTTATATATCCTTAGACAAGTTGGTGGCCTAACCAAATCCAATTTTTTTGAACGAGTAGAATTTTTTTAAAACATAAACTATAAATAGAATTTAATTTATAACAAAATATTTTAATTGTGAATATGCACATGAGACAACCTCATATAAGTTTTTGTATTGGTAGACTAAACAATAACTATAAACTTTATATATTTTTTCTTCCCATAAAAAATTATGGATTTCCTATTATTATTTTCGTAAAAGTAAAAGTCATTTACTCTCCTGCCATTTCAATTAATCATAATGTAGTAGGGAAAAAATTTGGATAACATTCACTTTTCTAATTCAAAACAAACAAAAATATGCTTGTAATATTTTGAATTAATAAATTTGGTTATATAGGTAAGACATAAATTATTGAACTATTTTTATTTATATAAATATCTTATGTACAAATAAATTCATTTTTTACCCCAATAAAAATGTGATTCCTGACAAAAACCAAGCATTGGGATTGTACACACTTACTGCTGCCCTGCAACTTCAAAAAAAAATTCAGTAACTTTTCAATTGTACTGTAAAATAATACTATTAAAATAGACAAAGTGACATGGGATTCTTTTTTTATATCTGCATGAGTCATCAAATATTATTACACTAATTATCAAATTATATATATATATATATATATATATATATAGAGAGAGAGAGAGAGAGAGAGAGAGAGAGATGCATGGGCATGAATATGGGAAAAAAATCAAGAATTCAGATGTGTTTAATTAATTAATTACCATATAGAGCACTGTGATAAAATTATTAATAACAATAAAATAAAATAATATTAGTAATTGAAAAACGTTAAAATGCCCATTCCTTACATCAAGCATACTGTCACATAATTGCATTAGAGAACATTAATTCCCCTATCCACCGTGATGTGTTAGATAGTTAGGTAATGTGATTATCATGGTTTAAAATTAATTATTTACTAAAGTATAATAAATTAATAGACAACACATTAACAAACTAATCAATATTTGATTATGTAATGTGGAATCATAATTAAAAAAGGTTAATTCAGACTGGACATTTAAGTCACGTGGTTTGTCGGAGGAAAAGGGTTTAATTGTAATAATTAAAAATTAAGTAGATCCTATAGTCCTATTTGCCTTTTTATTGATTAATTAATAATAATTGGGTTTGCCAAACAAAACATAAACTCAACTTACCAAGAATCTAGCTCTCCAAGTCATTCAATGCTCCTAATTTAATGCCTAAACACATCTAATCTCCTCATCCAACAAATATATATATATTAATTGATCACGTTCAACGCCTTTACTCGTGTTAATAACGAAATATCACTTCTCCAAACATGGACTTTAATTAATTTGGAGTTTTTTTAGATGCTACATTGACCAAGTGGCTGTAATTGAACAAAGAAGTTACATAACTTACATCAATTTACATTGATTAGCATATTTACATATATGTGTTAATATATGCAAATCAACGATAAATGTAGATCTGATGTAAATTTTCCAAGTACAGACTTTAATTATCGTGGAAAAATATTTTTGCATTTCTAATGATTGAACGATAAAATGCATTATAATGGTTATAAATAAATTAGCCGAGATGTTTTTATATTGCATATATCATTATAATAATTGCATGAGCAAGAAAATCATTGTACAATTAAATTATAATTTTTTTTACATGTATAGAAGAAGTAAAATTCACTTGATGTATATATATTCATGAAAGATGATAATATGAGATTTGTGAATAAGTCTGAGAATTATTTTAAAAAAGTAAGAAAAATACTTATTCGTGAAGAATGGTGTAAACAATATATATTTTAAAGAAATAGAAAATTTAAAGAAAAAATAATATTAATGTCTGGCTAGGCTATAGAGTAGGCGGCCGCGGCTAGCACCATCAGCAGCCGCAATTCTTTTTGGCTTCTTAAAGTAACGACCTAAATATTTACCTAATATTTTTTTTGCTAAATTTAAAAACCAATAAAATTTTGAAATCTTAATTAATATATCCAAATTAAGAAAATGTTTTATGTTCACTAAATTTGATATTATCTCGCAACTTATGATGCATTATTTTAGACTTTTAGACATGATTAAATGTAAAATAAGGTGGTTGTAAATCATATTAGATACTAGCAATATATGTTCGAACTGTAAAAAACCAAGGAAAATAAGTTTTATAAGTAGGACTTTCGTATCCATATAAGTAGATTTTTCTCAAAATCGAATCATTTAAAAAAATACCTTGATTTTACAAGGTAACAATTTAAAGTAGTCGAATTGTTTTTTCAGGATTTTATAAGCCTGAAAAGTGGATTATTTAAAAAAAAAAAAACTTATTTTAGATTTTATTTTTATTTGGGCATTACCTAAGTCCACAAATATGTGTACTGTGTTGGATTCCAACACCAAAAATCCACATAATTGCAGGGGAGAAACTTAAATATACTAAAATACTAACACTTGTAATAAACTAGTTACATACCTTAAATCAATCCAAAATGAAATTTCATAGTCATCATTAATTATATGACTTCGTTTAATTGTACTTTGATGAATCATTTTGAACCAACTATAAACTTTATAATCCATAAATATATAAACCTAAAGATATATACAATTATATGAATATTATATAAATTAAATGTTGAGTTATGTAGTCCAATATTGATATTTATTTATATTGATGATATATCAACGGGATGTATCAGTTAGGATATATATTGTGATATGTGCAGTATTTGAGTTATATAGGGTTTTTAGTGTTGTGACCTAATTTTAGGTATATATAACCGTCTGATTCATTGTATCTAATTGTACTACACACAAAAAAATTAGTAAATTCTCTTGGCTTGGTAGTGCCCCCAAACGTAGTCAATTGACGAATTGGGTGAACAAATCGTTGTCTCTTATTTTTCGTTCATATCAAATTCTCTATAATTGCTCTTAAAATCGTTGTCTCTTATTTTTCGTTCATATCAAATTCTCTATAATTGCTCTTAAAATCGTTGTCTTTTATTTTTCATTCATATCAAATTCTCTATAATTGCTCTTAAAATCCTAACAACTGGTATCAGAGCATCAAGTTCAAAAGATCTGGTGGTGGAAGCAATTATGATATGTGAAAGTAGATCATCGGTTGAGAAGTTTGATGTAACGGATTTTGGGAATAATTTTTTTGGGTTTAGGAAGATGCAGATCGAGGATTACTTGTATGGTAAAGATTTGTATCAAACCCAATGAGAGGAACTTCGATTCAAATAATCCAAGTGGGTGGATGATTTAATCTCCAAGTATCAGCAAGTTGGAGAGATTGTCCAATATGTGAATCCCAGATGAGAGATTATCCAACGTGTGGATCCCAGATGGGAGATTATCCAAGTGGGTGGATGATTTAATCTCCAAGTATCAGCAAGTGGGAGAGATTGTTCAACATGTGAATCCCAGATGAGAGATTGTCCAACGTGTGGATCCCAGATGGGAGATTATTGTTGTCAGGTGGAAGAGATTGTCTAACATATGGATCCACCTCCAGGTGGGAGAGATATGTCTTCGGGTGGGAGACTGTTCAACGTGTAGATAATAACGTGTTGATCCGCCCCTGGAGATCGAGTCTCATCCTAGATGAGAGAGATTGTTGGAGTCAGTTTTCAGATGGAAGATTGTTGGACTCTAGATGAAGAACTCAATCCGTGAAAATTGAGTTAGTCTCCAGGTGGGAGATTGTTGAACTTTATAGGAATGATTCGATCAGTCTTCAAATGTGAGATTGTTGGCTCCCCAAGAAGGATTGAGTAATGGAGTCGATTAGATACGTTTGAAGTCAGTCTCCAGATGGGAGATTGTTGAGTTATGGAGCCTTATTTACTAATATTAATATTCAGTTTGGGAGATTGTTGAGTTATGTAGCTTAATATTAATATTTATTTATATTGATGATATATCAATGGGGTGTATCAGTTAGGATATATATTGTGATATGTGCAGTATTTGAGTTACATAGCCACGGGCTTTTAGGGTTCTAGTTTTAGGTATAAATAACCATTTGATTCATTGTATCTAATTGTACTACACACACAAATTGACGAATAGGGCTTTTAGGGTTATAACCTAATTTTAGGTATAAATAACCGTCTGATTCATTGTATCTAGTTGTACTACACACACAAATTGACGAATTGGGTGAATAAATCGTTGTCTCTTATTTTCCGTTCATATCAAATTCTCTATAATTGCTCTTAAAATCCTAACATTAAAAATGCAATTGTACATCCATTTTTGTAAAAATAAATAAATTTAAGGATAAGTAACAATTTGGTCCCTCACCTTTCACTACAGTTTTAATTGGAGCAAAAAAATCTCCAACCTTTTAAAATTGGGTCAATCAATTACTTTGGTATAAGAAAGCCCTTAACCCTTTTGAAAATGGGTCATTAGTCTGATATGAATGATATCCTTAGAAGATGTATATAAAATTAAGGATTTTATTCGTTTGTTTATATTTTTCAAAGTTAAATTTTAAATTAAAGAAGCATTTCACATCTCGTAGTAGAAAACAAAATGAGAGTGTGCTAAATATTGAAAATGTCCGAAATCGAACCAAACTTCGGAGAATTGTAAAAATAATTCTCCAGAATCGAATCAAAATAAAAAATCTCTAGAACCAAACCAAATCAATGTTCGGTTAGGTTCAATGCGAAGATTCGGTTCTAATGGTCCGGATCAATTCGGGACGGAGATTCGGATATTTGAAGATTAAAAAAAAAAATTAAAATCAAAGAGAAAAAAAAATAAAAAAGAATTTTATTAGATGAAATGCACTCAATTAGAAAATAAATGACTAAAAACAAAATTTTCACACCTTCAAAGTTCAATTTACAACTAAAAATCAAACAATTTACTTCAAACGTTACAAAATTTCATAATTTAAAATAAGTTTAAGATCAAACAAAATGACTTCTTAATATCAGAAATTCAACATATTCTTCTAGTGCATAGCAATCAACAATCTAAAACGGCTCTTGGAAACACCGACGCTTGAATTTCAGGATCCTCCTTAATATCTGATAAAGAAAAAAAATTAGAAAATCAAAATAAAAAATATATTAGTAATTTGGTACTTATCACTCTAATATAAAAATATATATGATTTCTTGATAAATGTCATTAAAATATAGTTTATTATTATTATTATTATTATTATTGTTAATTATTATTATTATTATTAAAATTTTGAAAATTGAAGTTATATGTAGTCTTATTAATTATCAACGTAATTAAATATGTATTATATAACTATATGAAGATATAAAAAACTAAATGATAATATATATATATATATATATAATTTTTGAAATTCGGTTCTTTAGTTCGGTCCAATTCGGTTTGATTCGATTCCAGTTCGGTTCAGCTTTTGGTTCGGATAATTGAAAAATCTCCAGAACCGCACTAATTTTTTTTTGGTTCAATTCGGTTCGGAGAAAGTCAAAAAGTCAACGGGTATTTTCGGTTCGGAACTTTTTTGGTTCGGGTTTCGATTCGGTTTCGGTAATCTTCAGGATCCATGCACAACCCTAATTGTGTATAACGATTTGTAAAATTCGATGAATAAGATTCGTTGAAATCTCGAACAAGAAAAGATGAATTTGATTTATGATTAGATACAATTTATTTATTGAAGCATGATGAGCCTATTTTCATACTAAAGTCAGATAAAATATAGTGATAGTTTCAAATTTTGGTTAAGGGATCTCAATTTGAACCAAAATGTTGTTTAATAATTAAATTGCACCTTTTCAATTGAGTAGGGGTCAAATTGGACCACATAAAAGTTGAGGACTAGAATACCCATTTAGACAAATCCTGGGGGCTAAATTGATATTTTCCCCAAAATATAATGAGTATTGTGAGCCACAGGCGCATGATATTATCGAGTGGAGTGCGGTGTGCATGCTCGTTGCGTGCGCTGTCGTACTACTCGGATTGTACAAGATTCCATATTCCACTACTACAAATATAATTTTCCAATTTTAAATATCTAATAATTAATAAATTAATTAATGATATTTATGCTAATAATATAAATTGGTAAAATGAATTTACTGTGAGATTTAATACCGGTGAAGTTGCAAATAAATTTTGTGGGTAATTAAGTCTTCTCTAGTCATTTTCTAAAAAAAAAAAATCAATATAAAAATCAATATTTGTCACTACATGGCTAAATTAATGGTTGCGCTTGATTTCTTGAAATAGAAAAAAATAATTAAGATTATCCTCAATCTAATTATCACAAAAAGTATGAACATATCACATTATAATTTGATCTCAAAGGGGGCACATCAAGATTGGACCAAATGGATGAGTATTATCATAATTGATGGTGCAAAAAAGAGAGTTTGGTGAAATTGAGGATAAGATAGATAGATTTCCAATTTTAGTAGGATGAAAGAGAAAAGTAATGTTCAAAATTTCTTCAAATGAAGTATAGTATGATGCTTTATGCAAGGGTATTTTAAGTGGTGGCTTTAGTGTTCCAACTTTGGGAAACATGATAGAAGTTTTGGATAGGTGTTTTGTACCCGACAGTGTAATACGATGTCGTCCCATAGTTGGGACATAGTGTACATTCAACTCCCATGTCATTGGTCACCAACTTGCAAATTGCAATCGATATCTTTTCTTTTATATTCTGTATCGTTGATTTATTATCGATGTTAAGATTAGAGTTGTGCACTATTCGAGTTAGTCTAATCTATCTGGAGATTTGAATTTCAAAATTAATCTCCAAAATAAAGCATCTGGAAATATCGATTCAGTTTGGTTTGGTATTGGATTTATCAGTTCGAATCAGTTCACAACGTAAAGTTCAAAGAAAAGAGGATTTTCAAAATTTTGAACTAAAAAAAATGTCACAGTTATTATATATATATTAATCTAAATTACGGTTTTGATAAACTAACTATAATAATACTCTTTTCTAAGCCGAAGCATGGTAGCATAGTGGTAGAGGTGTCTGGTACCTATATATAAGTTTTGAGTTCGAGTCACTATAAAGATAGATCTCTTTACCATTAGAAAAATAAATAATAATAATAATAATAATAATAATAATAATAATCTCTCCTAAAGCTCTCAAATGAAATTTCAACTTAAAATTTTCGATTCAAATCTTTAAGTACAACAAGACTTGAGAGTTGAAATTATAAATTTAATGTCATGATACAAATACTTTTACTTTTTAGCCATTATAAAGCCTTAGATAATGTGGCATCTACCATGACCATGAATGTCCGAGTTTCGAGAGACACATCATCAAAAGTTCATTTCAAAGTTATCTCATACAACATCAAATTGCAAATTTTAAAGAGGTGATTAAATTGAAAAAAGTGATACAATTAGACAGTTAATTCAAATTTCTATAAAAACTAAGTAGTTTAATTGTGGTACATAAATGAAACACGAGATTGTGGAACATAGAATCTCATTTGGACAAGGTTATTGATATCAAACTCATTGGTTTAGTCTGAACATGGATAAATCTTTCAACTTAAATAAAATCTCATTTTTCATATAGGTATATTGTCTAAAAATTAAAATTTAAATCAATAACAATCTGTCATTTATTTTTACTTCTTTCTTCTAGATATAGTTTGGTGAAGTTTGATAAATATGGTGCATGAATCAGCCCAGATAACCCATTTTAAAAGGATACCTCTATCAGTATAAGTCTCAAATAGGAATTAGGAGTTCTTGAGATCATTGTTTTCCAGAGGATCCATCCTCTGTTGCATAATTATGTATTTCATCTATATATCAGTATCAAAACAATGTAGTTTGTAGTTAATTAAAAGTGCTATTATAACTATGTTCTTTTAACGGTGGAATACGAGATTGTGAGATAAAAGATCTTGTTTGAATGTTTTCATCCAATCTATGAGTCGGCTATCCTAACTCCTAAGAAAACTATTATGTTTTTGTTCTATTAAACCATCGTTTTATTTTTTTTATGTTGATAGAGTTATTATTATTATTTTTTAAATTCACATTGGATCATTTGTAAACGATAGTTTGATCATATCATTTTATTGAGTTTTTTTTTTTTTGTTCTTATTCACATTGAGTTCTTTAAAAAATTCTCAATGTTAATAAAAAGAATATTGTTTTTTATTGATGTTTTAAATACTTTATAAATACACCATTTTTTACTAGCACATAACTTCAAAAGCTTGAAGCAGACACTATTTTCTTATTGTTGAAGCAAGCAAAGACATCACAAGAAACTAAACACATAACTTACATACAAACTTTTTCATTGATTGATTTATTTATTTTTTAGGGAAATAGGTCTGGTTTTCGATGAGCAATTTCTTCAAATGTTCAATGTCGATTACCATGTTTTTTGCATCATATTTTGATCATATATTGTGTTTAATTGGCATATTTTATTGTTCATCTATTATTATAAGATGGGATTTTGAAGTTCTGGATTCATTTGGGCTCAAAACATGAAAATATGGAGGGTTTAGCATTGAAAAATGAATCAAATTGGCATGGAGGAAAGAAAGATAGAACTAGGAAGAGAAGAATCCATATATCAGAATAAATTTATTTTCACCTAGAGGCTTTTTGGCCTTATGGTAGATGCATGGTTTGAGTCCCTCAAAACAAGAATGTTTAATTATTTAATTTTTTGGCCCCCATATAAATTTCATGAGCAGATTAATTCTCCCACTAATTACCGGGCCAAAAACAAGAAGAGGAAACCACCTTAGGACAAAGAAAATCTAACAAACTTCTTACAAAGAAGCTTCACTTTTAACTTAGCATGTCAAAATATTAAAGCAAGCTTCATTACACAACCACAAAATTTCAAATCGCAAAGCCGAAAATATCCAATTCTAAAGAAAAGAGGTATTGGGTGGATTACAAAATTACATTTCAGAAACACACTCAGAACATAGATTGCTAATGCGCCCCAGGTTCGTCTTACTCTGAATGCAGGAGCGAAAAATTCGTGGTTTTGGATGATGGGAGTCGAATCCCCAAGTTGCAGATTAATGCAATTGACGAGTCCCTTCCATTTCGTATCAACCATTTAAGAAAGCAAAATCTTGATATTTCTGTAAAAGAAATCAGATATAAGATTTAAATTCCACATTTGGTTGAATCATTGAGGAAATAGAACATTTAACATACATAAGAGCTGATATTTGAGAGCACAATTAAGTTAGAGATATACCCCCACATGACAGTTGCAAGATTTTAAATGATTCAGTCTTGATAATCGTCACGCTTTGACCTAGCTTCAGCTCTAGAAACTCGAATAGCTCTTCCATTAACGTCCTGTTTCAAGAATTTCAATGAGATGGGGAAAACTTCACAAAATCTAGATGTATAGTTCAAGATAGATAATACAAAATGATTTTCTTTTATTCCCACAAAAATCTGATTGAAAAAGGCATATCATATCAGCCAGTTGGTAAACTACATTTTATCCTAATATTCATGATCTTGCATTTCAGCTAGCAAAATGTAAGTCGATAGGCATATCAATGTAGATATCCAAACAATGTACACTATCCAAAAACCATAATTAGAATACTTACAATGCCATCCAATGATCGAATAGCGCTGTCAACCTCAGAAGCAGAAGAATATGCTACAAAACCAAAACCCCTTGATCTACCACTTTCTCTGTCATAAACCACACTTGCTTCCCTAACCTTTCCATGCTCATTAAACAAGGTTTCAAGCGTAAGATCATCAACACCCCATGCAAGGTTACCTACATACAGCCTGTTGGTGTTATCAAAACTCGACCCTCCCCTAGGACCTCGGAAGGACGTGTTTTCTCCCCTGCCTCCTCGGTAGGAAGAGTTGTCGTTGTCTCCCCTGCCTCCTCGGTAGGAAGAGCTGTCGCCCCTGCCACCCCGGAAGGAAGAGCTATCTCCCCTGCCGCCTCGGAAGGGAGTGTCTTCCCTCTTAGGAGGTGGCGGACCGGAGTTAACCCTCAAAGCTCTGCCCTGAAGTTCCTGCAAATATCATGAACTCGGGCACATGAATTCAAGTAATGTAGTGAAGCTAGTAATAATCCAACCACAAATCTATGGAAGCTTACATATCCATCGAATTGTTGAGCTGCAGCTTGTACTTCCTTGGCTGTGGACATTGTCACGAAACCGAAACCCCTACTTCTTCCTGTCGTCTTGTCATAGATAACCTGCACAAGATTTAGAAAGACAACAAATGACATTGTGTATCCAATGAAAACCCTCATAGAATTATGGCTTTTCCCTCCCCTATCTGCGCATTTTCCTCAACCACAGATACATACAATAAGAGTAAGCAAGATAAATGCCGAAACAACTGGAGATTTTGCATTTTGAAATGAATAATTTAAACAACAACCTTATATATACAGAGAGTTAAATAAGCATTAAAATATATGTATTAACCTTACTTCTACTGTAAGTTTATCAACATTCATGACTATATCCATACATTATCATTCAGATTTCAAACATAAGCTCCATATAATGAAAGGAAAACTCCTTTCCACTTTCCATAGCATAAATTTCAGATATTTCAATATAATTCAAAAAAGCCCTAGAAATTCACAGCACCGAAAAACAGCAATTAAAGTGGCAGAGAAACAAAATTACCTCAACCATCTCAACATTTCCAGCTCGCTCGAACAAGCCAGCAAGGACAGAGCTGTCAACATTGAAAGGCAAATTCCCCACAAAAAGCTTCAATTCAGGCGCGAAATTGGGCTCTCTTCGGGAAGAGTATTCATCTTCCACCTCTTCATCCAACTCCGATGAAATGGCGACGTTCCTCACGAATCTGGAGGTGGAATGCGTATAACCACCGATTATGGAAAGAGGAGAAACAACGAGCTTCGGTAAAGGTTTGAGAGAAGACGGAGCGAAGAGAGAGGCGGAGACGGCGGAGGAGGAAGAGTGGTGTAGAGAGAGGGTTTTAGGAGTGAGAGAGAGGGAGAGAGAATTGAGTGAAGCAGCCATTGAAGAAGATAAGGTTTTTGTGAGGTTTATCTTCTTTGAACTGCTCTTTAATAGAGGGAAAGGAAGATAGATATTTATGGGGACTCAAATATCTTTACTCTGTGCCCTACTTCAGAGGATAAGCCCCTTAAGGCCCTGTTTGGTTTCTCCATTTCAAATTGATAGAAATTCATACAAGTTGCTTAAAAAATATACAATTTTCTACTTTTTTTTAGTGATAATGACAAGTTGCTTAAAAAATCATACCAAGTGAGTTTGATTTTGATCACATATACATTTATACATTCAATAAATTACAAAATTCTGCAAAATGTAGCTCAAGAAATTAACATGTTTTGTTTTGGACAATGATATCATATGACTTTCCATTCTATGTTCAAATGTACAATTCCATCTCTAGAGTTGATGAGATGGTACTTCTCGTTGATATGCTCGTTGTATACAACATCAGCCAGGTTGATATCCACGTATCCCAACGACTCCTATGTCGAAAACAAGATTATGAATGTGTTAGTCTCAGATGAGGATCAGATCTTGAAGTGAAACTTGAGAAGATAAAGATTAATCGTTTGTACCTTATACATAAATCCCATTCGTCTTCTCTTGTTCATAACTTCGATGTGAATGAACTCTTTCATGGGAGCCTCGTCTAACACGAACTCAAATTCTTCGTTCCAATAAGGGTTCCGAGTTTTCTTGATTAACTATGATCAATGCATTGTGTAGATCACAACCATTAGGCTCAATTGATAAGTAATGAGTTAAAGTGTATGGAAGTGTGATTGGTTTGAAATGATCAATCACCTTAGTTTTTCTCTTGTCTCCTCTAAAGATGATTGTGGCATAAGGGTTGTTTTGGCCATGCTTCCCTTCGATATCCTTCGCCTCTACAACGTTAACGAGAAGTAGGCCCGTTCCACTTAAGGACATGCCTTCGTGGCCATTTTGGGAACTCCCGTTTCTTGAATAATCCGATGATCCACTGTACTTTTTGCTGTCTTCTAGGAATGGAACAAAGGTCATCTCGACTGTGATTTGCCCGTGTGGCTTCTTGTTATGAGGATCGTTTGGATCCATGCTATTTTGCAAATCAAGAACGATTTGTTTCCTCTCATATGGTGTGAGTGTGTTCAATGGAACAACTTGCATTCCTAAATAGTCATGAGCTCCAACCTTGCCATTCAAACATACCCAACACAAATTTTACTTGATCATATATAACTTCAGAGATAACTGCAAATTTGCAATTTTGGTCCTCTAACTATCACTTTTTTCAATTTTCATTTGTTTTCGATTTCTGCCTATGTGGCCTAGTATACAACATGAAAATGAGATTGTTCCTAACTTCTTAATAGGACCTAATCAATCGAAATAGTGCTAGAAATGAACCTTTTCCCAATCGAAGAGTTGCAATTTGAGAACTTGAGTCTCGGGTTCCTTCACGATCATCTTGAAATCCTCGTGCCATTCGGGGTTCAAATTGTTCATCTTAACGCTAGTCTTCTTAGACGGAAGCATTTCCCCCGTGAGGCTGAGTTTAACGTAGGGATCTGAGGTTCCAATGAAATCCTTGTTCAATAGTTTTCTTGCTCTCACAATCTTGACATGAAGTATTCCAACTGGCTTCTTTGTAGCCCCCCTTCAAATTCAAGATTAGCAGAATTCAGATTGATCAATCTTCACATACAAACATATGTACACATTTTAGACAATCAAAAACTTACATAGAACTATCAAGAATATTTATTTCATAAGCTTGGGGCCAGAGATAAAGCTTAGCAACTTGTCTAGCTACAACTTCCTGAAAGAACATGTTGAATCATAACTCATAAGTACATAACACGTAGTAATAAACGAGGTTTGAAGGGCGTTTGGAGACGGAGATAGCAGGACCTGGACGAGTTGATAGAGGCCGGGTATTGACATAACGTCACCTCCCATGATCCTCAGTCCAAAGTCTATCTTAGGCTGCAATCTTGCAATGAGTTTATTGAGTTCAAATAATTCTTCAGAAATTCAGCAACTCAATGAATATCTATGCACATTGTTTACCTTCTCCATTAGTGAAACCGCGATGCTAGAAAAACAGGGAAATGTCGGTACAAAAGGTCTCAACACGACCCTGGTTGAGGCCGATATTTGTATGTCAACCATCTGGCCTTAAACAAAAGAATTCGAAAGAATTTGAAGCAAACGCGTATGAGACTGTTCTGATAGGAACACAAAACTACAACTCTTGTATTGAATCAGTTAACATTGTTGTGAAAGTCTAACCTGAACAGCAAGTTGTAGAGACAAGAGTTTTATTCCCAGAATAATGTCTGCATTTCCAGCCCATCTCAGAGCAAGATCAAGAACTAGTTCATTCTCATTAGATTCTTGAGCCTTTAGTCCTAAGAAAAAAGATCAGATTGCAGAAATACATTACATTACATAGGACAAAATCAAAGCAATCAGAATCTTGAGATCCAATTGTTGCTAACCATGAATCTTGGGAGGAAGATTTCCAAGAGTGAGACGATCAAAACAGATCGATTTTATCTGAAACTTGCCAATGTACTCAGCAAAGATAGCCTCTGCTGAGCTTCTGATAATCCCACATGCTGCCTAAATATTTGAAGATTTTTGAATCAACTAAAGAGTGTTATATAATCTCATAATCGTAGGCCTACGTTGAGACCACAGTTTGAATCACCTTATTGAAATAAGGCCATGCATCAAGGATGACTTTGTTCAACCAATCAACCTGCAAAATATAAAGCATATATAACAAGTTTGGATACCAAAATCTTGAATCGGATAACAACAACCATTTGAATTTGCTCACTCTTTCATAATCTGGACTCATCACCCACAGTGGAAGCTCGGAGACGAGATCAACCATGGATATCGAATCAAATCCATTAAACGACTCGAAAACAGCCTCCTACAAGTTTCAAAGTATATGTGAAAATCACTAGAGTTGAAAAGATTATTACAGAAGATTGACTAACCTTATTAGCATCGATGGATTGAAAGTATATGAATAGGAAGAAGCCCAGAAGAAGGCCTATTGGGATTCCAAATCCAAAGCCTATGATTCCCAAAAAGCTGTTTAAAAATCCCATCTTGAAGAAGCTCCAGTTTCATTAGCCCATCAAGAATGAAGTCCCAGGTTGTCTGAATCCATGACAGCAAAATGGGAATGGGAAATCAAGAACTGGGACAGCAAAGAAAGGTCTTTTTTGGATTTTATGTATAATTTATGAAGGAGAATATTGAGCAAGAATTTTTCCCAGCTGGCATGTGGCGATCGATGCTTCTGATGGTGTGCTCTTGTTCTATATTTGAAGTTAAAGATTGAGCTTTTAAGAAATGCAGATTTGGAAGTTTGATTCTGACTATGACTTGGCAAGAAATGGAGGCCAATTTGATTTAAAATATGAATTCTATGTTCAATTCAAACGAATATAACCTTTAACAAAATACAGTTAAAGAATCGATGTTTTTTCAGTCAAGGTTTATCTTGTTTTTAATTGTATACAGTATAATATCATTTGTGTAATGATGATATTATTAAGTATTTCATCAAAAATAATATTACCATTTATGATGTCATTTTTGTGACAAAGGATAAGCTTAGAATATGCCTTAATATGGTTGGATTTGGTGATCCGTAAAAAGTTTGATGGGGTTAAGATTACTTGCAAATTTTGCAAATGGCATAAAAATTGTTAATTGATGATCACTTTTTTACTTCTTCAAAGCGTGAAGCATAGGGGTTTCATTGTATGATAGTGATATATTTTGAGAAATTAAATTGGAGTATATGTTGAGTTTGATTATTGTAAAAGTAAACTCATATTATTGTGTGATTAATTTACAAAAATATAATCACTATAAAAATATTATTATGTAGGATTAGTGCTACTATTTTGATAATTGACCAATGAGAAAGGTCGGTAAAAGGATTACTTAACTTGTTAGAATGATTAGAGTCATGTATACTTGGTTCTTTTAGATCAGTTTGTAAATGAAATATTTTATCATGAAATTATATTTATAAAATGATTTTTTACAAACTTTGGTGTGAACAAAAATTGGTTTATTGACACTAGTTTGGTTCCCATTAGAATTTTCAATGAATTGGATAGTTCCTAAATAATTAAATAAAATTTGGACATGTGGATTGTATATCTCCACATATATAAGTGTCAATTGTATATCTCCACATATGTAAGTGTCAATTATCATTTATTTGTTTGGTGTTAGATAAATATAAACATCTTTATATAATTCGAGTGACCATTTATTTTATTTTAGAGATAGACAAAGTTGGTCGTTAGATTACAACTGAGTTAAATTTGTCTCGACTATATTCACTCATTGAGCATTAAATATTGAAAAAAAAAAGTGTCATAAGTATGTAATTCAATATAGTAATTAGATTACTAAATCTCGATTTTATTACTTTGTGTAGATGACTTGTAAACTAATGAAATACAATTCTTCGAATTATTTTAATTTTATTTATATATTAGTGACTGTTAATGGCTAAATTTGTTTAACGACTATAATCAATTTAGCGATAGAGATTTTACGGATTAACAATATTTGTTCATGAAACAAGTCATGAACGTAATATTCCCTAATATAGGGCCCAATAAAATCTGAAATGGGCCAAGTCTGTTTTTAGCCCAGATATGAAAATCATACTGCTCAAAGATAAATTAATTAAGCCCGGCCCACTTCTCAGAATGATGTAAGAATCAGTAATAAGTTAATAACATTTACAGGGACAAAATTGTAAGATGAAATGTACTATTCATTACATATTAGATGTACCAATTATGTAATAAGACATTCTCCACACACATTCATATATGTATATATAAATGTCACATTTACGTTTATGTAAAATAAAGGATAAAACGTTATATTTAATGTATTCCATTTATAAAATTAAGGAATCATATGTAACTCTTAACATTACTGAGAGATATTTGGTTGGAATTTCACTTATATATGTAGGTTTTAGCGTAAATTCCGTATAATAAATGGGTTATTTTTTCTTTAAGAAATATTAAATGTAATTGTGAGATTGTTCTATTTAAAGCGCATTAATTTTTGAGAGAGAGCGATGTGCATGGGTGTGTTGGACATGACGAACACCTCAGAAACTCAACCAACAAATTATTTAAGGAAAAAGTGGTCCATATATGAATTAAGGCATCAAATCATATGTTTCCAAATTAAACTCATTTTGTCCTATTTCATAGAAAATAATTGCAACAACTTATGTGATTTGTTTCACATAATTCCTGAGATTTAATCATGCAAATTGTGTATATATTAATAACATTACTATTATATATATATATATAGTGTACGAATATGATTGTTTTTTTATTTTTTATTATTTTTTTGACAATGCTCAAGCAAAACTTTGCTTTTTCATTATTTATGTCATTTAATTAATGCCCATTTTTTTACAGGTATAATTTTAATGAGTTCGCTCGTCTCACATACATAACCCACAAAATACAGTTTGATTTATGAAAAGTGGATTGAAAGAATAGCTAGGTAGTAGGCTCTATCTGTTGAAATTATTAGTTATATAACGATTTCATTTAAATTTTAATTTTATGCTTTAATTTGATGGAATAAGAATGCAAATTCTCTGAGAAAAACAAGTGTTAAATATATTTGCAGTGTGAATCCTTTATTTTATAAACTTGATATCATGTGCTTAAATATTTGCAGTGTGAATCCCTTATTTTATAACCTTGATATCACAATTGACAATATTTTATTTTGTTATAAAAGTATATTAATAATATTTTTTGTGTACTTCTCATATGTTAATAAGTAAAACGCTAAACGAAATAAATCAAAAATTTGAAGAAAAAAAATCGATTAAAATTATTATTTATGGTCGCCGTTGATTGAAGCGGTTAGAGTCCATAAAAGTTGAAAGAATGTTGCCATCTTCTTCCTACCTAACACATATTATTTCTTTAGATCCTCATTCAACTCAGAATTTCATTGCAAAGTCATGAGATATACCATTAATTTCCAAAATTAAATTAAACTACTTGATATTATTTTATGGGTATCTATAAAAAGGTTATCTTGCATTTGATTTAGTTAATGTAATAATCAAATCAGATAAGTATTTCTTTATCTGATAAATCAATTGTGTTATTGAAGTTCGAATTTGATAAATATAATATATAAAACTCATATGTATTTTTAGTTAATTAAAATTGTTTATAAAAGAAAACTCTGAACATAATTTTTAAAGCTTGATAAAAAAAAAATTAAAAAGAAAATTATGGGATAATAAAGTTTTATGCCCAATTAGTTGAAGGATGTGAAAATACCTACTTCTTCACCTAATTTCTCCACAATTTCCTAACACCTTTGCCAAAGTTTCATCAATAGTCACGAATATTTCTTAAGAAATTGTAATTAGAAAAATATGACTACTTATAATTGTTAAACTATTATTTCTTCATTATTATTTTATTATTATTCTTGCATATGGTAATATGGTATGATGAAGAAAAACTTTTATATGTTTTTTGAAAATGGCTAATCAGGCCATTTTGACTATTTTTCTTTTTTACATTTTTTAGGGTTCAAAACCAATAAAGATAGTTTTTTTAGGACGATAAAATTAAATATTTAATTGTCATATATATATATATATATGTGTGTGTGTGTGAATGGTTGGAAATTTCCTTGCTAAATGCGATTCACAATTACACAATTTCTTGCTATTTTCTTCGAAGAATGGAAGTGTACTTTGGACTAAATGAGTCGCAAATTCAGCCGCCAAAAATGACAAAATAAATAAATAAATTCATATTAAGAAAACATTTTCCATAATTCTATATAAAGAAAAGAAAAGGAGAGAGAGAGAGAGAGAAGTAGAGTGTGAACTCACTTTAAAAATAAAAAGGACAAAAGTATAACATGAAACATGTTACTCTCTTTTGGTAGGCAGTGTTACACGAGTTATTGACCAACTTTGTTTTGTTTGTTTTTGTTATTATTTTTTTTTTTTCCAAATTTCTAAGTGTATTTTATGCCTCGTATGTTTCATTTAAAGCATCATTTGAATGGGATTTCTCACAAATTTCATTGTCAAAAGTTAAAACATTATCCGAACTAAAATATCCATACATTGGTAAATAATGTTTAGACACCTACCACAAATTTTAGAGCTTAATAATATAACTCACTCTTATAATATAACGTCTATTTATTTAAATATACTAATGTTTAGAATTACCTAAAAATTAAAGAACAAGATTTTATCAATAATTGTTGAAATTATCTAACCCTTTTTTCTTCGTCAAATTTGGATTGATTCATATGCATAAACCCAATAAATACATAAATAGCTATTTAAAGAAAGGAGATAACGTATGAAACCGTGCTCACTTAAGAAATTATATCAAGTCGGTAATTATTATATATATTACTATATTTCTTTATTATCTACTAATTAACGACTGTATAAAATCACCAACTTAGGTAAATATGAACGAAATAACATAAAGTTATTGTTTTTCAAAAGACAATAGAAAAAAAAAAAAAAGAGGAAAAATATATAGAAATTATATCCAAGTCTTCTCAAAGGGAAATTAGAAGGAAAAGTAATATAGATAATGTAGGTCAAGTCAAATTGCACAGACGCGTTGTTGATGATGAGTTGTGTTAGTATGAAGGACGAAAATATCGGTATAGTGAAAATATCGGTACCTTAATTTTACGGAAATATCGACAGATATATCGATTTCGGTGAAAATATTAGATTTTTTTTTTTTAAATATGGAAATTTTGTAAAAAAATTGAAAAATATATCTAGTAGTTTACAGAATATTATAACTAACGTTAATACATATATTGAACTTAAATTCCAAATAAAATGATATGTTTACACGAAATAACGTCCTTTTAGCCGATAATGATATATTACCGATATTTTAACGAAATTTTCCTGCATCCCATTTTTCCTTCAATATCTCAAAAATATCGTCGAAATATCACGATTTTTCCATCCATGGTTTCTATATAGTCAAAGCAGCCCATTTTAGTGATCCACTTATTTATTTTTATTTTTTATTTTTGAATAACGTGATCCACTAATTTATTAATCATTCATTTTGATTAATAGACATCATGAAAAAGTTGGTGAATATTACCATCACCTTCATTGAAATTAACTACATGCACTAGATGAGTGCCCTTCCTAGTACGGTTTTTTTTTTTTCTCTTTTTTTAAGTTGTAAACATTTATTACTAATATATATATTTATGTTTTGTCTAATAAATTTTAGTAGATTTTAATGCATAATTAATGATCTAATATGTAGTCATTAATTCGATTGTTTATTTTGTTAAGTCACAAAAAAAATATTAAGTATCTTTAGAATATATATGCTCAACAAATTATGGATAAGATATATTAAATAGAAAATAGAGTTCCTAAGAAAAACTTATCCGTCAATTTTTATTTTTTTAATGAGTTTAAGATGATTATTTTTTTATATATTTTAAATAGTGGAACTGAAAATGTGTCGAAAATGATAATGTATTCTGACGTTTTATGAACAATCAAATTATAATTCTGTAAAAATACATATTGGAGCAGTAGATATCGTTTAAATATTATTTGCTAGGAAGAGAGAGAGAGAGATAGTTATTTACAACCACAAAAAGTAGTCTCTTTTTTTTTTTTTTTACCATAAAATTTGTTTACATTTTGATCTACACTCAATACTAGTAGTTGCAAATACTGATACAATTTTTTCACTCTATTGCCACCACATATTCTTAGCCATTATTTCCTTTTGTGGTAGCAAAATGTCTTTATATATATAGTTAATTTACAGTTAGTGGGAGAGATTTTCAAATATAAATCTATTGTTTTATTTTAGGTAATGGCAAATTATATTTCCAAAGATAATATCTAATTGCTAACGTTACGTTTTGGAATAATTAATAGGCATTTTAATAAATGAGGCCAAGCACTACACTTAACTATTAAAAAATGGGTGGAGCACCAAAAACAATATCAATGTTCATTATATATATATTGTACGGTTACAAAAAAAGAAGTATATTTTCTTAATTTGTTTTAACAAAAGTTTGAGTCAACCCAACCCATCTCAAGAATCAGATTATGATAGGTGCAGCTCTACTTAATTTTTTTTTTTTCATTTTATTATTAAATTATATCGAATCCTCTATATCCAAAACTTTTAAATGAACTATATCTTACCAATTTGATCCATCGGACGATTTCATAAAAAAAAGACATATATAGTTTAAGAAAGTCGTCTTTGAAATTAAACAATTGAGATATATGTCCCCTAAAAGACTAGCAATAATAAAATAAAATTGGGAAGTAATAACTATGAAGTTTCAATAAATATCTTGAAAATGAAACATATCCAACCTAGTAGGATCACAAAAACTTATAGGAGACAGATAGTTATAATTAGGGTTGGGCAAAATATCGAAAATTTCGGTATACCGCACATACCGTGCCGAAAAATATCGAAAATGCTGAAAATTTCGGTATTTTCGGTACGGTATCGGCATGGCGATTTAGAAATTTTCGTACCGAAATACCGAAATATATTAATATTATATATATTATTATTATTATTTTAAATGGACCCAAATTAATATTATATAAAATATATATTATTATTTCGATATATTATTATTCGGTAAATTTTGGCAAGTTCGGTAATTTTCGATATTTTTGGTAAATTTCGGTATGGTATGACGTAAATTTCGGTATACCAAAAAATTCAATAATTCGGTATAGGCTATCAATATACCGAAAATTCGGTATACCGAAAATTTTGGTACGGTATCGGTATGTTTTTTGACATACCGAAAATTTCGGTACGGTATTCGGTATGGTAAAAAAAATTCGGTATACCGTACCGAACCAGCCCTAGTTATCATGAGAAGAATCCTTATTATCTACAAACAAAATTCATTTTCACAAATTTATATGTAAATTGTGAAGTATGAGTTATAGATTGACTCGTTTCACATACCTCGATCTGCGAGTCGGTGTCACGTAATACTTTATCAACTAGAAATCTCACAATATGTTTTGATTTCAATATTATTCTTTCAGGAAATTTATCCTCAATTTTCATTTGGAAACCTACTTATAAGTCGGACTTATTACTTAATTACCTATTTTGAGGTGATGAAACCCATGCAAGTTGCAACTCTGAACTCTCCTATTTAAAATAGATTAATATAATTAAATAACATTAATAAATAAGTACAATAAAGCGATATTGAGTAGGATAGAAAACAGCGGCAATAAAATGTTTAGTTTAATTGCCTCAACCTTAGCCGGCCATGTTTTATGTTTTCTATATTCTAACTACCACTTTGCCACTTAGACTTTATCAAAACCAACATCATATTTCTTTCAATTATTAATCTCATTTTCTTCAACCACTCTTCAATCCTCATTGCCCCAAATCCACTTTCATAACCATACACATACATCCCAATAAATACTTGAACTTGAATCTGAGTTAATCTTTATTTTGCGAAGCGATGACACAGTGTGCAGTTTTTAAAGGCATTTTATACATACATTTGGATCTGATAAATTATAAGATTGAAAAAAATCTTGAATAAAGATTTTTAATATAATTAGATAAATGAAGAATTCTTTATCAGATATTGATGATATGTCGTGAAAATCTTAAATTAATGAAGATCTATTGTATAGATGATAGATGATATGACGTATAAATGGTAGATTATAAGAGCTAAAAACAAACTCTTAGGATTTAAAAGTCTAGATAGATCTCTAATATAAGTAGATAATCTATATTCCTTTTTGGTGTGTATAGGTGTGCTCAGTAGATCCATCATACATTGTTGCACTATGGATTTCCATTGATGAGTACATGTTTTATTCGCTAAAAAGATGATTTATACATAAATACATGTTTTATTTTCTAAAAAGAGAGAGATATATATATATATATATATATATATAATTGATTTTTGTTACATGAGTAAAGGAAAACCAATTTGTTCCATATGTACCACGAGTAACTATAAAAGTTTCAAATAATGTAAAATTGAAAAAAAGTTTAAATCCTAAAGAATATATATCGGATCGAATTATATCGCAATTGTTGAATTTGTATCCTTTCATTTTCTATTTCTATGATTATATTTGTTCAAACTTATCGTATATGCCTGTCTAGTACAATTTATCCATAATGAGGTTTTTGCCTTTTTCCTTTTTTTTTTTTTTAAGAAAAAAAGAAGGTGTGGCAATTTTATTGCCACCAACCCCCGCAGAAAAACGAAGTCCATGTTAGTCACCTACGTCAACAAATCTGGACCGTTGAAAAAGTGGAAATCAAGGGTGGAGATGAATCCTCAACCAACCCGCTCATGGAGTTGAGTTGCCTGCTTCCATCCTCCACTCCAATGACAAGAAACCACCTACCAAAATCTGTACATACACACTTTCCTGTATCTATATGTCCATAATCCCACCACCTCTTCTCTCTATTTATAACCACACATCTCACCAAATTCATTTCAGGATCTCTCTCTCTCTCTCTCTCTCTCTCTCTCTCTCTCTCTCTCTCTCACTGAAACCAGCCCTTCCGTGTCAATAACCGCTCTTCTCTCTCTCTCTCTCCCCTCCTCGATTTTACTTTGCATTGTACTATTCCACCGATCATGGCGCCTGCTGTCGAAATCGGCCACCGCTCGAACGGATTCTGCGTGCAGCTGAGTGATCCGCTCAACTGGGGGGCGGCGGCGGAGGCGCTCAAGGGGAGCCACCTCGATGAGGTCAAGAGAATGGTGGAGGAGTTCAGGAAGCCGGTGGTGAAGATCGGCGGCGAGAATTTGACTATTGCTCAGGTGGCAGCGATCGCCGCCAGGGATAATGCCGTCGCCGTGGAGCTGGCGGAGTCGGCCAGGGCCGGCGTTAAGGCCAGCAGTGATTGGGTCATGGACAGCATGAACAAAGGTACCGATAGCTATGGCGTCACCACCGGCTTCGGTGCGACGTCGCATCGGAGAACTAAGCAAGGCGGTGCTCTGCAGAAGGAGCTCATTAGGTAGCCTACTATTTCCCTAACTTTTTTGCTAATATTACAATTATTATTTTTAAAATTATTTATTTAAATTTGTGAGTAGATTTTTGAGAATAGGTGACTTTATATCTACTCTAATTTATATTAATTTTTTCACAAAAACTCATATATCTACTCTAATATTTTTATTTACATTTTATTGATACTTCTTTGATAGGTGTTAACAAGTGGTTGAATAAGTACCTTTTAAAATAGGATTTAGTTTGCTTGACTTTCACACATGCGCTGTGAGAAATGAGAATCCCACAATATCTGTCTTGTCTCATTCAAATAAGAATATTAGACCCAGATATATTTCAAAATAACAGATCATCATATTTCACTGAGAATTATGCAATCTAAATATTATGATGAGCTTTCTTTGTATTAATGTATAAACTGAATAAATTTGGTTTGTACCAGATTCTTGAATGCTGGAATATTCGGAAAAGGGACAGAAGGTTGCCACACTCTGCCTCACTCAGCAACAAGAGCAGCAATGCTTGTAAGAATCAACACTCTTCTCCAAGGATACTCGGGCATCAGATTTGAAATCTTGGAAGCCATTACCAAGTTCCTTAACACCAACATAACTCCATGCTTGCCCCTTCGTGGCACTATAACCGCCTCCGGTGACCTCGTGCCCTTGTCCTACATCGCGGGGCTCCTCACCGGCAGGCCCAACTCTAAGGCCGTGGGCCCCAAAGGAGAAGAGCTCAACGCCGAGGAGGCCTTCAAGCTTGCCGGTGTCAATGGAGGGTTCTTCGAGCTGCAGCCTAAAGAAGGGCTGGCACTAGTCAATGGCACGGCTGTTGGCTCCGGATTGGCCTCCATTGCTCTGTACGAGGCCAACGTTCTTGCTCTCTTGTCTGAAGTTATGTCGGCTATTTTCGCTGAGGTTATGAATGGGAAGCCCGAGTTTACTGATCACTTGACTCATAAGCTGAAGCACCATCCAGGGCAGATTGAGGCTGCTGCTATTATGGAGCATATCCTTGATGGTAGTGCCTATGTGAAGGCTGCTCAGAAGATGCATGAGATGGACCCGTTGCAAAAGCCGAAGCAAGATAGATATGCTCTTAGAACATCGCCTCAGTGGCTTGGCCCTCAGATTGAAGTGATCCGTACTGCTACTAAGATGATCGAGAGGGAGATCAACTCGGTGAATGATAACCCTTTGATCGATGTTTCAAGAAACAAGGCCATACATGGTGGGAATTTCCAGGGTACTCCAATTGGAGTGTCCATGGACAATACTAGATTGGCTATTGCAGCCATTGGGAAGCTGATGTTTGCTCAATTCTCTGAACTTGTTAATGATTTCTATAATAACGGGTTGCCTTCGAATCTTTCTGGAGGTAGGAATCCGAGCTTGGACTATGGCTTCAAGGGGTCTGAAATCGCGATGGCTTCTTACTGTTCCGAGCTCCAGTTCTTGGCTAATCCAGTGACCAACCATGTCCAAACTGCTGAGCAGCATAACCAGGATGTGAACTCATTGGGCTTGATTTCTTCAAGAAAGACAGTTGAGGCTTTGGACATCTTGAAACTGATGTCATCGACGTACCTAGTCGCGCTATGCCAAGCCGTCGATCTGAGGCATCTGGAGGAGAATCTGAGACTGGCTGTTAAGAACACTGTCAGCCAGCTGGCCAAGAGAACACTAACAATGGGTGCCAATGGTGAGCTTCATCCATCGAGATTCTGCGAGAAGGATCTGCTCCGAGTAGTGGACCGTGAGTATGTCTTCGCGTACATAGATGACCCCTGCAGCGCAAACTACCCATTGATGCAGAAGCTGAGGCAAGTGCTCGTTGACCACGCCTTGAAAAATGGCGAGAACGAGAAGAACGCGAGCACATCTATCTTCCAAAAGATCGAGGCTTTCGAGGAGGAGCTCAAGGCCCTCTTGCCTAAAGAAGTCGAGAGTGCAAGAACGGCGTTGGAGGCAGGGAATCCAGCGATTCCTAACAGGATCACGGAGTGCAGATCGTACCCATTGTATAAATTCATCAGGGAGGAAGCTGGGACAGAGTTCTTGACAGGGGAGAAGGTGACGTCACCTGGTGAAGAGTGTGATAAGGTGTTCACTGCATTGAGCAATGGGTTGATTGTTGATCCATTGTTGAGCTGTCTTGAGGCTTGGAATGGTGCACCTCTTCCTATCTGCTAGCTGTGTTCTTTTTTTGCTCTTTTATTTTATTATTATTGTGGAAAATTAGTTCTGGTAGATTTATTTGACTATTTTTATGTTGTTTTTGGTATGTTTGTAACTACTTATTGTAAGATGAATTTGTTTGTTGTATGTAGAAGAAGATTGTAATTTCCAGGTTGTCTTGCTGGCAATTGAAGTATGATTATCAGTCAGTTCTATTTGCTAATTGCTATAAATATATCAGTGTATTCACTTGTATCATCAATAAAATCGACTTATGAGATGGAATATAACTCAAATCTTTAAATAAAATCCAACATGGAGCTTGTTCTTTCAAAAATTCATAACATAGACTTTATATTAATAGAAACTTGTATCAATGCTAGTTTTTGCTATATTCATGCATATTTATAGTTATTACTTATTTTAACTATTTTTTATTATTTATAATAGAATTTTTGACTAAGTGGAGTAATATGTAGTACAGATATAAAACATCAAAAGATGGATCTCAACTCTCTTTGACTCGAAAAAATATGTCCATGTGAACTTATAGCATGAATGTAACATTGGTCCACTTTTTAAAGATTAATCAGCATTTATGATCCAACAAAATTAGGTTTAAGGTGAGAAATTGACTGTACTTTATTTAAATTAAACTTCATATCTTAATTAACAAGCCATTAAAATTACATAATTTTGATATTAATATACAAATGAAACGGATTATAAATTAGCTTAGATGCAAAAGTATTTTTATAAAATTGAAATTTTGACACCGACTCTTCAATCTTAGTAAAAAAAAAAATGAATTTTATTTTATTTTCTAGTTTGAATCATATATACTTTTCTTGCTAAAATGTGTAGATGGTTTCAACTAATTTGTCCATATTGGCTATTACGTTGTTGGCCAAACAATTTATTTAAAAAAAATTAATTATACGTGAACAAAATAACACCATATAATATTGTGAAAACATTTCGTTTTTCCGTTGTAATTTTGTTATAATTGCATATATGACAGAGTAGAATGACATATGTTGTTCAAAATTCAATGCATTTTTCTTTTTATTTTGTTATTTTATATAGTTTATTTTTATTTTTTTGAAATTACGATCGGGGGTGGGGTATCGAATCTAAGACCTTGTTTAAAATGAGTAATGTAGCAATCGCTAGACTAAACTTATGGATACAATGTTAGTTACGTTAAAATTGTAGTTTTATGATATATATACTTTTTTCAATTAAGCGTAAGGGTATGTTTGTTAAAATATTTGGGTAGCAAAAAAAAATAATCAGAAGGATCATTTCAGCCGCTGACTTTGACCACTCAATAGCTCAAAAGACAGCTCTTTCCCAACACTTTTTAAATAAAAAAATTAATAATTATAAAAAAATATCAATACTACAATTGTTCATTGATTGAAGCTTCAACAATTCGAGCGCCATAACCAGAAATCATAGCTGAGTAAATGGCATCACAAATCGTGAGACGATTCGCAGGTAGCCGAGCACGTGGATTCTTCTCCTCAGCCAACCCTAGCTTTGTAGATCGGAGCTTTTCTTCTGCCGCGTCCCAATCTAATTTGATCCGCGCCACTCTCTTCCCTGGCGATGGAATCGGACCTGAGATCGCCGAATCGGTCAAACAGGTCTGCTCAGTTTATGTTTATCTGCGAGTGTATTTGATTTGATTTCTGTTTTTTACTTTTTTGGTTGAATTGTTGGATGCTGGCGAAAGAGGGTGGTTAAAAGTTAGATTTTCGGAGTCCAAGTCGCGTTGCTGGAATTTTGTGGAAATTGATGATTTATGCTCTGTTTGTTGTTGCTCTTTCTTAATTGACAATTTATTAGTGATGATTTATGAATGGTTTGGTTGTTTTTGTTGATTGTTAATAAATAGTGATGAGGGGAGAGGAGAAATTAGTTATATGGAATTTTTGCTCTGTGGTTAGATAGACTCTGCAATTATGCAGGATAACAAAATTTTGTATCTCTGGAGTAGTTGGTAATCACATTGGTAGCATTATGAATTCAAGCCAATTTCCATGGATTTTTATTACTATTATTGCTGATTCTGAGTTCTTATTTGGCAAAGGCAACCATGACTAAATCTGTCACCATCATATTCTGGTATTCCTAGAGGTTGTTTGAGTGTTATGAATGATGTCTCTTGGTTTATTTATGATTCTGGAATGATATCATGATACACTGATCTATCTCAAAAAACTGAAGGTTCTTAAGCAATCTCGAGCTGACTGAGATGAGACTAGATACTATTTTACTATAGAGCTTCCACTTGAAACTCATACGTCCAAAGGCCCAAAGTCAAAATTAATTTCAAGATATGCCAACTCCATCTAAGATTATCATTTCATAAATGGTTCTGGGATGGGGTTTTATTCTAGATGTGTTAACTAATGATTACTCACTTCTTGTCCTGGCAGACCTTATTTTCCAAGGAACCAAGGAACATATACAAAAGAGAGCTTTTGTTTGGTGAAATAGCCTTATTTAATTTGTTGAATGTTTGTCAAGGTCTCTAAGTCAATTTTCTGTATTCATGTCTTCATGTGGTTCCACACTACCAACCCAGAGAACTTGCGATAACTGTAAATGACAGACCAATCCTCTTTTGTTGTAGTCATTACTGATATTTACCAGCTAAGCTAGTAATATGTCATTCATGGCATGATGTTATGTAGCTTATGCTCTCTTTGTGTATTAAAATTTTCGTGAAAGTGAAGCTTTTTTGGTGTTCAAAATCTATTGAAAAGTTAATATGTAATTGTGGAAATCCAGGTATTTAGAGTTGCTGATGTGCCAATTGAGTGGGAAGAACACTTCGTGGGAACAGAGATAGATCCTAGAACCCAGAGTTTCCTAACATGGGAAAGTCTGGAATCTGTGAGACAAAACAAAGTTGGTCTGAAAGGGCCTATGGCTACTCCAATTGGGAAAGGTCATCGCTCTCTTAACCTTACATTGAGAAAAGAGCTCAATCTATATGCCAATGTGAGACCTTGTTACAGTCTACCTGGCTACAAGACTAAATATGATGATGTTGATCTCGTCACCATTCGTGAAAACACAGAAGGAGAATACAGTGGACTTGAACATCAGGTAATACTTTGTCTGGAAAGTTTCTTATCACAAAGCAATTCATATATTGCCAATTTGGTTGATCCCCCTTTATTTCTACCTAGGTGGTGAGGGGTGTTGTTGAAAGTCTCAAGATCATTACACGTCAGGCCAGTTTGAGAGTTGCTGAGTACGCGTTTCACTATGCCAAGGCCCATGGACGAGAAAGAGTATCTGCAATACATAAGGCCAATATCATGCAGAAAACTGATGGTCTTTTCCTTAAGGTGTGCCTTCATGCTTATCCTTCAAAATTAATGTTAATAACAGCCTTCTCAACTTCCAGTTTCTTTATGCTGCAGTGTTGTCGTGAGGTAGCAGAAAAGTACCCAGAGATAAAATATGAAGAAGTTGTCATCGACAACTGCTGTATGATGGTATGATATTGTTTGTTACGGGTACAGATTATATATTTTTGCTAGCTCATATCTCCTGAAAATGCTTGAGATTTGAGAAGCTTATTTGCATCCATACGGTGCACCACTGCTTGTTCAATTGCATTCAAGATTCGCTAAAATTCTATTCCCTCGAAGAAATGATGAGTTAATATAAGATGCAGTAAAAATTCCTTTTTCCATGTGCAGCTTGTGAAGAATCCAACACTTTTTGATGTTCTGGTCATGCCTAATCTTTATGGTGACATAATCAGTGACCTTTGTGCTGGTTTGATCGGAGGCTTAGGCTTAACTCCAAGGTATATTCTATTTGTTTAGTTTCATAAAGTATGTTAACTCAATCGACTCACATAATCTGTTCCCTCCTACAGCATCAATATTGGTGAGGGAGGCATTGCTCTTGCTGAGGCTGTACACGGTTCTGCTCCAGATATTGCTGGAAAGGTTAGTAACACATCAACTCCACATTCATTCTCGTCCTCATTCATTCTGCTCGTTTATGTATGTTGTATTTATGCCTTGTTATCATTCATCCAGAATCTGGCAAATCCAACTGCTTTGCTTCTGAGTGCTGTATCAATGTTGCACCATTTGGATCTCCATGAAAAAGCCGATAAAATCCAGGATGCTGTGCTGAACACGATAGCTGAAGGGAAGTACAGAACAGGTGATCTTGGTGGTAAATCATCCACTACCGAATTCACCAATGCAATCTGTGATCATCTCTGATTACCACATTCGGCTCATGTACATTCGATTTTTGCAACAGCTCAACACGCGCTTGTTGAGATGTTCGACAATTTTACACAGACAATGATAGTTTGTGAAGCATGTCACATCGAGTTTTGCTTTGAACAAAGCAAATAAACCTGGTCTTCTAATCTTAAGGTTTTTGTGATTTTCCCTTAATAAATATAACTGCGCAAATTCATTTGTGTATTGAGGTTTACGTATTCAGAATTATCCCATTAAACGTGTATTTTGCTGCAGAATGGAGTGGGTGAAAATTCTTTTTCGTTTCATTTTTTTTTATAAATATTTTTTAAAACTTATATACTTAAACAATGAATTATTTTCTTTTTTCATTTATACATACCTATAAAAAGATAGGTCTGGACCGTCTGTCTCATTTGTGTGCCACATTAAAACTATGTAGTTTTGATATTGGAAAAAACTTATAATTTGTAACTACTTTTAATTTGAAAATAAATATAATGTGTTTTGAGATGTGATATACTACGAATATATGGACTATTTGGTACAGGTAATCTGATTTACTGCTATTTGGTACAGGTAATTTGATTTACTGCTGCAACTATGAAGGGGTTGGTGGGGGATTTAGACATTTTATTGAACCACTTGACTTTTGAAGAAACCAATAGTTTTAATCCCACCAACTCCATGTATTTTTCATGTTTGGTTTTTTTTTTTTTCAAGCCATTTTTATTGACCAAACTATTATTTATTCTATAATATTTTTGACTTCCTATTTTATTACCTTTTTATTTCATAAATATAATGTAGTTGTATACACTTATTTACATGTATCTTATAACAATAATGAAAGTAGAAAGAACATAAAATAAAACTTATATTTCAGTTACATTATCTTAATTTTAATGAAAAAAATATTTCTCCTTTGCTTATATTTAATTAATGTATAAAAAAATTTATAATTTATAATATATAATTTAAATTTAATTTCTTAAATAGAAAATATCGATTTATATTCAATAATTAGTAGTAATGAAGAAAAAAAGAATTGGGTGAATTTAGTTACCCATTAGTGTTCAAACCAATGAAAATTATATGACTAAGTTTTATGTGAGACCGCTTCACATATAATGTTATATGAGACGGGTCAACCTACAATTCATATATAAATAAGTGAAAATGACGGGTCAATCCACACTTCATAATTCACGTATAAATCAGTGAAAATGAGTTTGAGATAATGTTATGTGAGACGGGTCAACCACACTTTACAATTCACATACAAATCAGTGAAAATAAATTTGGTTTATGAGTTAAAAGTATATGTTTCACGGAAATTATTCGTGATACCGTCTCACTCAAGTTTCTGAAAGTATATTAATAATGGTGGAATCCACAAGAACAGAATTTTGTTAACGTGAGTATTGTGCGTTTTTTTTTTTTTTTAAATTTATGAAGTGATTTTTTATTTTTTTTTGGGTTATTTTCAATATGTATAAATATTTTATTTTAGATTAAAATGGAGGGTTGGGAAGTTTTTATGTTTTTTACCCTTCCTCAATTACAATTCAGAATGAGATTATGAGAATGCACATTTTGTGACCTTTAATTTAGCATTTAATGTGAGTAGTTAAATTATTTACATTTCGATGCGAAGGTTATGTAATCTTATTTATATTACAAAGATTTTTCTTATAAATAATGATTAGTTTAATTAATGATCTCAAGTGATATTAATTTAAATAATTAACATAATCTCAGAATTTGAGACCCACCCACCCACTCACCCACCAACCAGCCATTCTATTTTCTACACCTATATATTTCACCCTACACTGCTACACCTACACCACTTCTACTCGTTCAATCTGCTCACTCAATCTCCTAATCTCTACGAGCATTTCGATCTGAAAATGGAGTACGATGGAATTCTGCTGGGAATGGGAAATCCACTGCTGGATATTTCCGCCGTTGTGGATCAGGAGCTTTTGGACAAGTAATTTCTCATGAATTTTGTTTGTTGATTGCACATTGCTTTACTTTTTTTTATTTTTATGCCTTTTCAAGCTTCAGATCTGGATTTTATTGCCATTTTGAGGTTTGAGTATCATTGATCTGTATGCGGTTTGGCGAATTTAGCATTTGTCTTGTTCACTGAATGCAGAGTTGTTGAGTTGTAGCCTTCTATTTTTCTTTCGCGTATTATGGTTTATTTTCAGCTCGATTTGGTAGATCTCGGATTTGGCATTTTTTGAATCTGTGGAATGGCTGTTGTGGTGATTTGGTGAGTTTTTTGGCGTAAGATGAAGCTAATCTGGTTTCTGTGCTTGACAGATACGATGTTAAATTGAACAATGCGATCCTCGCGGAGGAGAAGCACTTGCCGATGTGAGTAGTTCTTCTTTTTTTCCCTCCCATATTGTGTACTCTGGAATCTATTGTTTAGATATGGCACTTAAGTTACTATATTCATTGGATATGTCTGTGATCTGAATATATTTTTATTGATTTACCATGATTTGTAGAATCAATGAATCCAGGAACTTTAACATTATTTTGTGCATAGCATGTTGATTTGCTAGTATCTTGTTCACTAAATCCAGAGGTTTTGATGTTTACAAATCTGTCTGATCCTAATGTGGGGGTTGAAGCTTGTTCCTTTGCCCCCCTTATGAGATGTGGTCTAAAGGGGTTGGACATGCTCTGGTTTTGTGTTTGCTGAAATTAGATGATTCTTATTCTCGTCTTCTGGTTAGAAAAGCCTAGTAATGTGTCCCTTTTTTTTTCTTTTTCAGATCATAATTTCTAAAATAAACCATGTTTTGCAAATTTGGTAATGAATATCCCAGCCTGCAGGCTATTGATTCAATCATGTTAATTCTAGAAAGTTCAGTTAATTGGTTTGATGATAATGAGAGAGGCTCTACTAATAAGGTGCAAACATAGAACCATGAATCTAGTTATTAGAGAAAATACCAGCAAGAATTGGGGTTTCCACTTATTATCGTCGGGTGCAAATGTAATTCTTTATCAATGTTCACAGGTATGATGAAATGGCATCAAAGTACAAAGTGGAATATATTGCTGGAGGTAATATATCATCAGCCAAGGCTTGGATTTTGGCAATTCGTTCTCATAGTATACTATATTAAATATCACTGAACATTTGTAAGTGACATGGTATGATTCTTGGAATGCAGGGGCTACCCAAAATTCAATCAGAGTCGCTCAGGTACATTCTTGCTTATGGATTCATAATCCTTGTCGGTTCTATTAGTTACCAGATTTGTAATAATTTCAAGTTGTCATCCACAGTGGATGCTTCAAATTCCTGGTGCAACCAGTTACATGGGTTCCATTGGAAAGGACAAATTTGGGGAGGAAATGAAGCGAAATGCTAAGGCTGCTGGTGTTAACGTAAGTATATTATTCCAGTTTGATTGCTATCGTCATTTTTCTCATGATAATGATTTATAATCCTATAGTCTATCAATCAAGGAAAAAATCATGAACTGATCATCTTCATTGCCTTTGCATATCTTATATTTGTTTAATCTTGTACCCTCCAGAAATTTTTACAACACAACATGTTATCTTATGTATCTAAAATCCTTTTGTCATTGAAGATTCCTTATCATTACTTGAATAACCATAATCATAACATTTCCATCTTGTTCCCGTGGTTGAACAGGTTCATTATTATGAAGACGAATCTCCAACTGGTACTTGTGCTGTATGCGTGCTTGGTGGCGAAAGGTCAGTTTCCTTTTTTTTGAGAATTATTGTTGATTTGTTTTGTTGAGCTTGTATCTGCCGGTCTAACCAAGTTATTGATCAATATATTGCAGGTCACTTATTGCCAATTTGTCAGCCGCTAATTGCTACAAACCTGATCATTTGAAGAAACCAGAAAATTGGGCACTTGGTACGCTCCCATAACTTGGTACACTTTGATCTATATAAGACATTCAGTATAACTTAACTCATTTATCTTTTGACAGTGGAAAAGGCCAAATACTACTACATGGCTGGATTTTTCCTCACTGTTTCCCCAGAATCCATCCTGCTAGTTGCCGAGCATGCAGCTGCTGCTAACAAGGTCAGTAGTTTGACAATCAGTGTTCTCTATTTTGATGCTATACTTTTTTCTTCTTCTAAATTTTTATGCACATGTAGGTTTTTGCAACAAACCTTTCTGCTCCATTTATCTGTGAGTTCTTCAAGGATGTACAAGACAAAGTATTACCGTAAGTGTGATTTCTTGAGTTTTTTTGGTTAATTAGAGAACTGAGAATTGAGATACTGACCAAGGCCAATACTCTTTGGAATTCAGGTACATGGACTATGTTTTTGGAAATGAAACAGAAGCAAGAGCATTCTCCAAAGTTCATGGCTGGGAGGTAATTATTTCACCAAACCACTTTACTGATTTTTTGTTATCATAGACTCTTAAATATCTCTGTTTCTGATTGACAGACTGAAAATGTTGAAGAAATAGCTTTGAAGATTTCCCAGTTGCCAAAGGCATCTGGAACACACAAGAGAATTACTGTCATTACACAGGGTGCAGATCCAGTTGTGGTTGCAGAGGATGGAAAGGTGAAGCTGTTGCCTGTCATCCCATTGCCCAAAGAAAAACTTGTTGACACCAATGGCGCAGGTCTGTTGTCTTTTCTTGCTTTCACGAAATCCATCCAACATAAATCCAAACATACTGAATTTTGATTCTAAGAATGATGACTGTTAAATCAAACTACATTATTTGAAACTCTTGATTTTACTTTTGTTGTAGGTGATGCATTTGTTGGAGGATTTCTGTCTCAGTTGGTTCTGGGGAAATCCGTCGAGGAATGTGTAAGAGCTGGGTGTTACGCAGCTAACGTCATTATACAGAGGTCCGGCTGCACGTACCCTGAGAAGCCAGATTTCCAATAAGCCGCCATTCTCAGATTTTCCCACATCATATTCTATTCTTGATTGAATTTTGGATATTGATAAAACTTATTGATAGTAGTGCACTATATTCTTGTTTGTGAGGGTGTTTTACTTGCCCATCCATAATATCCTATTCTGCTTTATGAACTTATATAATATCAGATTTTGTTATTTGAGGAGACCCATTTTGAGATTGCTATATTTGTTTGATTGGAGCCAACTTATAGATCAAATCTAATCAATCATATGAATAGTTTGGAATGAAATGACATTTGGTTGTTTGGACTATCTACATTTTTAGACTCATCTCTGTACATGGTTTTGCATCTTGTCATCTAGAGCTCCCTCATAATGGAAGAGTTTCTTTAGATGACAACATGCCCAAGCAGCATCAGCAACAGCCCGTTGTTGCTAAAGAGCCCAATCCTCCTCCTGTTCTGTCTCCTAAACGAGACCGTGCACTTGAACGGGCCAGGCAACGCCATTGATATCATTATGGTCTACGTCAATGCACAAACCTCGCACACCTGATGACATTGAAGGCTCAGCGAATAAAGCATGGTGTATTTGTGGGGAATGTGCTCAAACCATACATTCAAGCCCGATCTGAGGTGCCCTCCGCGCCCGATTATGTGATAAAACTCAGCCATTTATGAACTGTGTTGATAAGCATACCACATTTTTATAGAGGAACCACATGTTGAAGCCTTTAAAAGCCATAATGATTATAAATGATTTGAGATGAATACTATTATAAACTTTCTCAATTCAACCATTTACAATCATAGATGGAACGATTACATGTAATGTTTACTACAATTTACATACATCTCTAATATTAACACAGATGAAATGTCAACTGTAATAGAAGATTCAATCTATACTCATATAACACAACTAACACCTTTTGTCCAACAACCAATTGTCCTTCTCCTTCAGTCCTGTGGGGCCCTCTTCGCCGTAAAGTTCGGTTGGAAACAGTTCGATGATGATCTGAATAGGAGAGAGGATTTACGCAAAAAATAACGATCAAAGGCACTTCTTGGACGTTCAAATTATGTCTGTGAAGCGTTGTACGAAGGCGAAGGAGGCGAATCACGATGAATCAGATCAGCGGTGAAGCCTCCAACATTGTTGGTTGTTATGGATCCACCAAAGAAATCGAATGAAAGGGTAAAAAGCCTTCATCATATAATAGTGTGTGTATATATATATATGATGAATTGTTACTACAATTTATAGACAAACATTGTGGTAATTAAGAAACTTTGGAAAATGTATGCTGCATGCATTTTGTTTCTCATAGTTGCAAACTGGTCGAATTCGAACAAACGAAAGTTGTTCATGAAAATAAAAAAGAATTAAAAGAAAAAGGAAGAGAGGTCAGGATTAAAAAAAAAAAAAAAGAATTACTTAAAGGTTAAAGGATAAAATTGATATTTTCAAAATTTTAATTTTTTAATTGAATGTCTTTTAATTGGGTTATGCTAGGTGGGGATGTGTTTAGTCCCGCCCAAAACTTTTTCCTATATGAAAATTTGTTATTTACCGTTTATGAATTATGTAATTTATTTAAAAAAAAGGCCATTTGGTGTTTTTTCCTTAAAAAAAAACGTTTTCCTATATAAATTTGTTATTTACAGATGATGCGAAAAATCTGGAAGCTATTAGACTAGAAAATATCTGGAATAGAATTAGGAAAGAGCATATTATTCTAATTAATCCAAATGAAAAGGAATTTATAGAGAGTCATGGAGAGAAAAGGCACAATTGACTCAACCACCTAAGCAATAAGAGAGGAGCTCTTATACTGATGAGGACTATCCAACTTCAAGATTGGCATCAGAAATCACATGATACGTGCCAGCTTGACAAAACCCAAATCTTTGATGGTAAACAACTGATCCAAGCCTTTAAGCTTATATCTATCTTCTCAACATCAGAAGCAGTGATGAGGATATCATCAACATAAACTAGCAGAGCCACAAAAGAACAATCCTCAGTCAGTGTAATGAATAGATTGTGTGAAACCAAAAGCCAATAGTTTATCTGCATAAAGACTCTTCTTCAACTTACAAACTTGCCCAGGTTTAGCTTGTGTTTGTTTATATCCAGTTAGAAAAGAGGCCAACCTTTTTGAGTAACCGAAACTATTAAGAATCTGACTGTAACAAAGCTTGACTACAGGAGAAAAACTCTCCCTATAATCTAATCCATACAGTTGATTAAAACCTTTGGCAACAAGCCTGACTTTATATCTGTCAATGCTCCCATCTGACTTTGGTTTGAGTTTAGCGTTCTCCCTAAGACTTGTAACTCATCTTGCATAGCCTTTACCCATTCATGTTTGATTTTTTTCCAAGACTTGTAACTCATCTTGCATACTCTTTACCCATTCTTGCTGTGAAGCAGCTTCAGCAAGGTCACTGGCTTTTTATCTTAGACACTTGATTTAAGTAAGCCATGTATGCAACATTATATGTAATGTGCCTATGTATGGAAGTAGGTAATGAAGAAGTTCTTCACAAGTACTACATATTATTTTTAAAACCCAAAAGTTAAGAGATTCACTCATTGGAAGGTCTTCCCTTAACAAGACTTGTTCCATTAACAAGCTTACGTGTGACACTCAACTCCTTCAAGTTAAAAGATTCACTCATGGGAAAGGTCTCCACAGTGTCACGGACTCGTTTCCTTAACAAACTTACTTCAACTCGTTGGTAGCTAAGTCAGCCTCTCTCCAAAAAAGTGTTGTGTGTGCTAAGTGTGTGGCAAATAACAACAAAAGATATTTTAAGAAGCTCTAAATTATATTGCTAATTGTGGAATGAATGTTGGTTGGATCACAATGGAGGATCCTACTCCTATTAATACTACTAGGTTTTAACCCTGTGCGTTGCACGGGCTACCTAACTCGTCTAATTTAAATTTGTTTTAGTTATTTGCTATATATTCGATGCATATATATTGACATGTTTAGCTATAGACACTCTTAGTATTCAATGGAGACGCATATGCATGGTATTGCAAATGATAAATTAGTTATGTATTCTCAATTTAATTGTCTTTGTTTTTGTTCTCTTGTTCTTTTATCCTTGTCTAATTTTGTCATTTTGAATGATTAAAACGGATTGTAAATAAAAGTCTATGTGATTAGAAATCAAACTTTGTGCATTGTGAAATCCAAAATCGAAAATATTGGTAGTCAAATTAAACTTAATGTATTATGTCATGTATCGAAGTAAATTAAAAATTTGTATTAAGATTTATTAATATGTTTCAAATTATAATTAGATATGCGATACCATATTGTTTGAGTTGATTTATAGCCTTTGAAGTACATTTAGAATTTATTAATTCATTTTTAAATATATGACATTTTTCGATATTCTTGAAAAATATTGAAGTTCTAAAATAGGATGGTAAATTCACTTAAATACTTATAAAATTTATTCCTGAAATGTTTGTTTTTATTAGATAACCTTTTAAATTTTTCTTATTTTTTTACTATAAGTCAATCAATATCATAATTTATTTGGGGGGCGAAATATTTTTAAAAATTGTATATTTTTACTCTTTCCTCTAACGACTTGATATGAATTTTATCCACTTCATTTGTATTATATTGTCTCGAAGATTCAATATCACATTAATTTGTTTGAGTTTATTCATTGCGTATGCAAAAGTAACCTAGTGTATAACTATTTTAATTTTGAAATTTCAACTCAATTGTATTATAGTTATACGTATCAAAGTATGTTTGCACAAAGTTAGTTTTAATTACTCTGGGAGCTCTAATATAAATAAGGGTCATAAAGCTAGTTTTAATTAGTTTTGGTGTTGTAATATACATAAGGGTCGTAAAGCTAGTTTTAATTAGTTTGAGAGCTCTAATATAAGTAGGTGTCCTTGCGCTTATTTTTTATTAAGCATGAGTCTGAGACTAATTGTTAGTAATGAAATCACCGAAAAATTGTTGGGAAATGTATAAAACATATTTCGCCGGCTAGAGTGCCAGTTCCTGGCTTAGAAAAATTAAGAAATTGTTAGCTATGGTAGCTCGTGCTAAAATCCTAGTTGATTTCTTCCATTTACCGACGGTGAATTATCTTGCTTCAATATGTTTGTCCCCCATATCCTCAGTCATTGTTACCGATTCTTTTCCTTTATGAAAGGCCCCAATTTCCTCGAACCATATGCTTAGAATAAAATTCGTCTAAACCCTTCATCTGTGGAAGAGGAACCTCAAACTCTACTCTGATAATTACTCTCAAGCAATTGCTACAAATAAAGAGATATTCGATCATTGAAATTGATCTCACACAATTATAAAAGATGCTTATTCCATATCCTTGCAAAAGAATGAACAATCTTGCATCCTTCCGGGTATAACCTGCATCAAATTCTTTGCAGATAGAGATATCAAACGTTATATATGATGTCTCGGAGTAGCCAATGATAGTCTCAACACATGCCATTGTTTCTGAAAGTGCATTGAGCCACCATCTTCCTCCAAAACCTGCCAAATTTCATCAGTTTTAACATAACCAAACCAAATTACGAAACAATTCCACTAATATTCAATACCCAATTGTAAAAAAAATCTAGCCAAAATTAACAAAAGCCATAGGCCACTATAAATCAAATCCATTACAGATTAACTGGGAGTTGTGCCTGTGGCCAGAAATCTATGGAAATAATTTTAAACTTTACTTCATTTAAAAATTAGAATTAAATATTTAACCACAAATAAGTGAAAAGAGTTCGAGTTCACATACCTGATCGGTTTCTCGTTTGTTGTAGAATCTCTCAACATGTAGAGGTAATGTCATAACGGAGGTTTCTTAGATAATTTAATTACATAAGATGTGTCCTTACACAATTTACGTATATATTCTTTTTTGCCAACTTAATGAAGTACTCTCAACTTTGGAGCAAAAGTGGCCACTTTAGACACCCAGCCATCACTCACACTAAGAGGGGAAAACAGAGTTGCAGGTTGTATTCATAATCTTACTATACAATTATGATCTAAACAATTTTAAAATAAGGATCTGCAAATATAAAATATTTACTGAAAAGAGCAATAACTAGCAAAGTTCCCCAATCCCATATATCCTGAAGAAAATCATTATAGCACACAAATCAGCACCTAGAGTTATAGTTTGTCTTAAAGCCTCACCACACACTCATCACAACTCTAATTAACATTTAAATGTATCAAACATTAAGAAAATCACCGGATTCACATTGAAGCTGCCACTCCAAAATGCTACTCCTAAAGGTGCATCATGGCCACAACAATTGTAAGTTGATATGTAAAATTGATTATCTAAGAGTTCTCTTTCTACTATGCATGAGATAGAAAACTCAGAAGGGATAGAAAGGTTTATACAAATTGAAAGAGTTATTGATAACTTACACATACCCTATGTATGTTATCTGCTTCAGAATGTAAAACATCTTGAATAACTCATTCTCTCACAATTGAATCAAACCATATTCTCCATGGCTCTATCAGAAAATTCCGAAACTACTACCGTATCCATTTTGAGAAGTGGATATGTGGTTGAAAAATACCTGCAGCATTTCAAAGTGATGTAAAATTCCATTAAATGAAAAGGAAGCCTGCAATTGAGACTGAAAATGAAATTTTTTGATTTGAAAACAAAAAAGATGTAAATTTGGAAGAAATCAAGTGTCTTCACTGCATTATACAGGGCAAACTTCCCCTTTTCACTTTTACCAACTGGATAATAAGCACGAACCTTGATTCCTGCATGAACATTGGGGAGAAAATTACCTGAACCCTATGAGATGAGACTACACTGTGCAAGCCATTATGAAGAACCGTTTCAACATTTACTTTTTTCTTCTTTAATACAATTAAGAGTTGAGGAAGGAGTGAGAGAGAACATGAGAGAGACAGGAGAAAAGAACTTCAGTTTTTTTCAGAAGAAACGCTTGATAGGAAAGAAATTAGAATGAATGGATGAGAAAAGAATTTGGACAGGTGGCCTCTTGAGAAGTCTTAAAAAAGCTGATGTGTCGATCTTTGAGAAAGCCACTTGTCAAAACTTGAGATGGAAAAGGAAGAGACAGGTTACAAAACAGAGTTTGTAATAGTTGTGGGTTAAAGAAGGAGGGAGGGGGAGGATGACACATGACTGCTTCACATTTCTCCAAAATGCTGATGTGTCGGCTCTAGATTCCTCCAAATAGCTGATGTGGCATGATTTGAGAGATCCAAAGACAACAATGATCTTTCTCGTACTGCATTGTTGTGTGTGATGGTCATTCTTTATGTCTTCCATTTAACTTTAGAATGCAGTTCATGTTTTCTGCAACCACTTCAGTATTGCAGCTCTTTGTTTAGCATCACTGAATCAATATCAAATAAATGCATTTGCACCAGAAAGAAATGGACAAAATCCCAGTTTCCAGCACGCCAAGCAGCTTCATACTACAGACGTTAGATAAAGAAAAAAAGGGATATCAGCAATTTCAAATAATTCATACAGAGAGTGAGAGAGCAATTTAATGAAAAATATATATATATCAACCTGCAGCTTCGAAAATTTCAAATCGTGTTGAAATCGACCTCTCTAAGAGGCCAATCCTTAACAATACACATCCATCACATGATTGCAACCAATTTTCGACACAGATCATATCAATACCTTGTAAGACTTCTTGCATCATACCTTGTTGTGTTGTGAGAACTTTCCACAAAAGAATAAGGTGAACCACTTATTCACAATGTTAGCTCAGAGCGGACTTGCAAATCATAGTATTCAAGTTTTTTACTCCAATTACCTCATGTTCAAAAGTGCTAATCTGAGAGGCCAGCTTAGAATCAAGAGAGGAGAAAATGCTTCCTCAATGTTAGGACAAATTTTTGGCACATTTCTGAATGCATATAAAGCACATGTGAATTTAGTGGATATGAGCTTTTTGCTAGCAAGCCATTATCTAACTTAGAAATTCTACTGGAAAATTTAGAAGGAAATGTCATAACTGCATAGACTACTCAAATGAGAAAATTCAAAAGAATATCAAACTAAAATTTCCAAATCTTATATGTAAGAGAAACTCTAAATATGGTAAAAACTCAGAAATAAAATTAATTCAAAAATGTAAACGCAATAATTTCCCCTGGATTGTCTAACTTTCTTATAATATACTTCTGATATAGAATAACAAAATTCGAAATACATGAATATAGTATAGAAGTCCTATCTGATTTCATTATCACGATTATTGAGTTGATTAAGAAAATTAAAGTCATGTGCATTGAGGTTAAAAACCAGCATCTGCATTTTATGTTGATTCTATTGCAAAGAAGAGTGCACCTGTAATACTCTTTGCAAACTTCACAGTTTTCAAGCTTCCAAATGAAGCGGCGCATTGTAGAGGTGTTCCACCCACAGAATTAGCTTCTATATAACACCTTTTACCAGAAATAATTTCATAAGCTCCTTGTTCTCTAATACACATCCAATCAACACAAACATTAACGAAAAAACAAATCTTCTGAATAACAAACTAGTGCATAACCAACCTTTTTGTGCAGCATAATGCAATCAGTTAAATCCCGTAGAATCACTCATAGAAATTGCACACCTCGTTTAATGTGATACTTTGCAGTGTTGATATGCCCTTCTTTGACAGCTTTTAGTAGAGGAGTATTCCCTGAAATCAGAGAAGTATTCCAAATCTTAACAAATTGATGAACATTTTAGAGAGAGACTTAAGAGCTCTAACATCAACTTCGACTCTGGCTTGTTCAACTATAAAAATTTGCAGATCTTAATAAAGCCCATTCTAGTAGCATAATGCAAAACACTCTGGCCCTTAATGTAATATCAAAGCAAATACATAAAAAAGTTAAAAAAAATAAAAATGATGTTCGTCAACTAACCATCTTCCAAAGGAGAATCAGTTTCATGTTTCTCCTCTACTGATTCTTGCAAAAATGCTTTGCTTGCTTCCAAATTGGAAAGTGTTGACATCAGAATGCTTTCTATTTTAATTGTTTGAGAAGGTGGGCGAAGAAATGCTGGAGTGGGGGAGGGAGAAGAAAAGAATTTAAACTTTTATTTCTTTTCTGTTTCTATCAGAAGAAACGCTTGAGTGGTAATAAATGAGGAGAAAAGACCCTGGGAGAGATGAGAGGAATAATTTTTTTTGAAGTCTTGGAAAAAACTGATGTGACATGTTTTTAGAACTCCACTTGTCAACGTTTGAGAGTTCCACTTGTCAACATTTGAGAGATCCAAAACCTCCTTTTATATATATAGATTTCACCTCCTTAATGGATGGTGGTGATCTATTTAATCTATTGGTGGAGAGAAGTTCTCTAGAACTCTCTTAGAAGTTTTCACATTCAAAGGATTTTTTAGAATTATTCTAGAATATCACGTAGACCTCCTACACACTACATAGATTCTCTAGAAATCTCTATCTACAAGGCCTACCATTTCCTAGAAAGTTCTATTTACAAGGTCATATTATTATGTGGACTAACTACTTGAATTATGAAATGTGAGCTTGGATATGGGTGAACCTCTTAGCTCATCCAATATTTGCAAAATTGGGCCCAAATAATTCCAGTTGCGTGATATTCTCCCTCACCTATTCCAGCATCGTCCTCATCGCAGTGTGTTGAACTGCCGCCAATCTTCTTCAAATTGTCTCTTCGCCTCGGACTTGGGTAGCTTCGTCCATTGGCTCCTTTTTTGTGCTCCTTCCTTGCGCATTTGCTCCAAGCTTGGCCGGATATCCTCAATTCGTCCCTCTCGGAATTTGGCCATTGTGGACATACCCACACTTGGTTGCATCTCAAACTCCTTCAACATATTAGCCATCGGGTTGTGCTCAAGTCCCTTCTTGATCCTCCATGTTCCGCTCCCTTTGGCTAAGTTGTTAGTTGTGAGTGTTGCCTCTTTTCTTGACCCTCGGCTTTAACACTCGACCCCAACGCCTTCTTATGTTCCGCCTACTGCCTTGGTGGCACGCCCTTTGTGTTACTTTGTCGACTCTCCCTAATCGATATGGCTACATACTTGGGCTTCCCCTTGTACACCCCTTGGTGATTTGCATACTTCCCCTCACGGGTGGGTAACTCGATAATGGGAAAAGTATTTAATATCAGATTTTGTTATTTGAGGAGACCCATTTTGAGATTGTAGTATTTGTTTGATTGGAGTCAGATTATAGATTAAATTGAATCAATCATATGAAAAGTTTTGGAATGAAATCACATTTGGTTGTTTCAACTATCTACATTTTTAGCTACATCTCTGTACATGATTCCGCAGCTTGTCATCTAGAGCTCCCTCATAATGGAATATTTGATACATATCATAATAAAATCTAAAGCTCTGAGAGTTTATTTTGATAGGTATATGAAACAAGGTTGATCATATTTTTATGTTTGATCAAACTCGAGTTTGATAAGTGTACTTAGAAAAAAAAAATTAAAATACTATTCGAACTCGGCTTTGATTAGAGTTGTTGAAGCTCTATTTCAGCATTATCAAACATGCTTAATTAAACATTTTGAACAAGTTTAGTGAAGCAAATTTAGCTAATTCAAAACTCTGCAGTTACTGTTAGGACACATTTGGTATGTATTATATTATATAACTAGTATAGGGCCCGTGTAATACACAGGATTTAATAAAAAAAATTAAACTTAGTGAAATTAAAAAATTAAAACATCATTTACACAACAAAATTAAATTTATGATTTGTGCGGTATATATCGTCTAATTTAACATTACATATAATAAAATATGATCAAATAATTATTTAATTGTCAAAATATGTGTTGTATTTGTAGATGATCATTTAAAAAATTATTATTATTATGAAAAAAATATACATTGTTATACCTATTATATTATTTAACCCACCCATCATTTTTTTTTAGTTTGCTCTTTATTATTTACATTTATAACAACCCTCAAATTTTATTTTCAATTAAATAAAACAAAATGAATGTCAAAATTTCACAAATAAATTCCAAAAGCATATATTCAAAAAATTATTTGATTTCAATAATTAATAAGTTTGAATAATAATTTTCAAGGTGCCCACCTTTATTTTAGTTTTTTTTTTCTATCTATTTATATTTTTCCTTTACATTTTAAAATTTAACAAATTTCAAATATATAATAATAACTATCATTGAACTTTAGCATATGTTATTTAGATAAATCTAATCAATATTTCTATATTATTTATTATTTAGTAATAATAATATTTCTTATCAACATTAAATTTGTAGCAATTAATTAGTATATTTAATATGAAAACATTGTAGGCTTGTCATGTGACACTTTGGTCTTTCTTTTATATATATAAAGATGTAATTAAATAAAAAGCCAAATTGTATATTATTTTTACAACAAAAGATTAAATTCGATTGTTGTTATAGGAATAGAATATTCCCCAAAATGTTCCTTTATAGAATTTGAAGTCTCTCGAAAATTACTGCGAGTAATTTAGAAAAATGGATCATTTTTTTAAATAAATTAATAATTATATTTATACACCTTCAAATTCAAATAATAGCTACGGAATTAATTCTACGAGAAAAAAAATAAAAAAATAAAAAGAGAATATAGTAAGTTAGTTATATGAGAGTAAAATTTGCAAGATCCAAAAACTCAAACCCCCAAATCCAATCCCCAAAAAATTCCACACATTTTCCAAACCCTCCACCATGAACCACCGCGATCCGCCACCACCTCCGCCGCCGAACCTCCGCCACACGACCACCGCCCAAATCCTGAAGCAAAGCACCTCGTTATTCTATTCCCACCGCCTGACCTTCCTCTTCCTCTCCTCTCTCCTCCTCACTTTCCGTTCCAACGTTCAAAGCGCCTCTTACTACCTCTCTTCTCTCATCGACACTGACCCTTCCTTGAAATCCCTTCTCTCCCGTCTCGATTTCTCCGCCTCCTCCCATTTCCACCACCACCCCCACCGCCATCCCCCCTTTCGCCGCCGCCGCGCCTTTCTCCACCTCTCCCGCGTCGGCACCCTCGACGATGACTTCTTTTCCGGGGATTCCGATTTCGACCGCTCTCTCTTCCACCCCTCCTCCAGGAAGCCTGTGGCCAATGCCACTTTTCTTATTCTCTCTGACTTTATCGGATTCTCCGATACCGTCGTCGATAATGGAATCTCTTTTCCGAAGATTGTTAAACCTGGTGTTATCAGTTTCAAGCCTGAGCTCAGGAAGAATATCACGCTTTTGGAAGAGGAGGAGAGGAAATTTGTGGAGAGCAGATTGGATGATAGTAAGGCAGTTCTTGATTTGGATTTCTTGATTAAGGGTTTTGAATTGGGCAATCGAGATGTCTCTTCTTTGGTATTTTTAGCGGGTGTTTTATCTGCTGCATATGCATATGTTGTGTTGGCATTTATAGTGACCTATACATGGGTGAATGGGATTATTTTCCTTAAAGTGGTGGATCATTTGGTGGGGAATTATAGGTCTTTCTTCCGTACAATTTGGGACGGATCGAATATTGGGCTCAAGAGGCTTTCGGGGTTTATACTGATGAAGTGGGCGGTAAGGGATGCGTTAGCACAGCTGATGGGGATATTCTTTTTTGGGGAGATTGAGGATCAGTATGTGTTTTTTAAGGTTTTCTTGAGAATGAAGTTTATGCCGTTTGCAAATGTGGCACCTTGGGTTATAGGTCACGAGTGGGAGAGTGCGGGCTTCATCGTGGTCTGGTTCTTGAGTGACTTGATACTTGGTTTGATTTTTGCTGTGGATTCTTGGGTAGCTATTGTGGACTCGAGAAGGGGTGGGAGAGAGATTGTTAAAGAAGGATGCCACATGTTGGTTGCGTTGTTTTACCCTGCGTTTGAGATAAGATGGTTAGAAGCTGTTATCTGTGGATCACTTGGGAGGTGGTTGTTAAGGAGGATATTTGGGGACTTTTTCACATTGGTTTTCCAGTCGGTGATGGAGGTGTTTTTCATGGTGGCTTGGCTGGTCTTTTACTTTGCAGCAAGGCAAAAGGATGATGCCTCCCTTGGAAGGACATTTGGACGACGAGAATTGGAAGGTCTTCTTGAGTTTGCTAGGTGATAGTCAATGATAATTGCTAAAAGACTAAATCTCTGTTGCAAGCTTGAGTTTCTCGTTCCAAAAGTAGAGGTAACTTGCTCAGTTGCGACAATGAGATAGGGGTAATCTTTTTGGTGCTCTTTGATTGTTGTTCAATTTGCAACAAATTTGAATCAGCACTGCCATTGTTTTGGTGATGTCACCAATTATGCTTCGTATGTACAATGGGGCAGTACGTTGTAAATCTCCACATGATTTTATGATGTATATACACCTTTGCAGCCTGTGCTCTGTTTTGCCCTTTAAGATTGTGTGTCATTCTTTAGCATTGGAATTGTTTCACAAAGGAGTATTGATGTGTATGATTAGTCCAGCAAAAACTCCCACTTTCATAGAGTGCATGTGAGCTAAGACAGTAGTTGAGTATTGTTTTCTTGTTCGTTCATAGGATTGCAGTGGTAGCTTTAGCTAGCTTCTGTACTTATTCTGTATCTTTCTTTCTCGGCACTTCAATGCTGTGCAAAGTTTTTACGAAAGTTCTTGGTCTTTAAATGCTTACACTTGGAAAGACATTTTTTCATCAGTTACTATTTATGCCATTCACTCATTGCTTCAGGTATAATAGATATGGGGAGATCTGATCATCTGAAAGAGCCTTGTTATTATTACCAACATGTTATCATGCATCTTTTATTGCATTAATACACGTCACTTGTGGACGTGCAGGTATTATCATAATTATATATACATGATTTGGATTGATGCAATGAAACTCAACAAGGAATTGTTGTGCTCTTATTAGGGAGGCTATGATTGTATTCTGGCCATGCTGCTCCAATTACTCATTATCAGTTTTTTCTTGCATGTATAAAGTCTGTCTACACTAGTATGGATCATGCAGATCACCTGTTGATTGTGCATGTTTGTTGGGGAAATCTTGTGTGCCATTCGATGTATAAATGTATGAGATCGTAAATGGAATGTCTAGATAATGCATCTTTGAACCAAGAAACCATTATTGATCATACATCTCCTTTTACTTTCATTTTTGTGAAGAAATGTTGGAGTTGGACAGTTGGTGGTTTTCTAGTCCTTGCAATCAGCTATTCATCGGGTTGAACCCATTGTTGATTGAAAGTTGAAGTTCGTTTTTCATAGTTCTTTCTATAGGCTTGTTTGATTGAGGACATAATAGAGGTGAAATGATAAAACCATTCTGTTTCTATGTGCAATCAAGCATGGGGTCTGCAGATTTGAGTTTATGGGTCATTGTTATTTCATTCTTTTGTAATATTTGTTTGACTACTTTTTTTAGAACATTCATCACTAGTCTATGATGAGTTTATATTAGTAGAGAGGATATGTTTGAATATATAATTGAATCCAGAAATGACTTCGATTTTTGCATATTAATATTTTGTATGTAAAGATGTAAGAGGCAGATTTTGTAAGAAAAGGAAACTTAATGATTGTTGTTTATTTGTTATAACAACTCGTTGTTATTTGGCCAAAATAGGTTAAAAATCAGTATATAAAAATGTGTGAGCATCATTTCAAGAAAAGAAAAAACCAAAAAAAGAAAACTATTGTGTGGCTGCTGGGATTCGAGCCCAGGTCTCCACGGCCACAACGTGGAATTCTTACCACTAAACTACAGCCACTTCGATGTACGTGTTATTTTGTCTAAATTATATAATAAAAAATTTAAAGATTATCTAGAGAGTTGATACTAATTGATTAAAATATATATATATATATTTACTCTATGGATTATTATTTTATGTATTCTTGTGTTTTGAATAATTTGAAATTATTAAAACTTTTTTTTTTAAAAGGGACATAATTTAGCATCTCATGAAATTTACACAATTTCCCAGAGATGATTATGCTTAATTTGATTTGGGAAGAAACAAAAGCAATCTAACTGGGAAAAATAATAAGAATATAATAGATCTTTACTAATATTCACCATTCTCTGAAACATTGGATATGCTCTGCAAGAAGCATATGCAAGCAAACCTACAAACTGTTAAAAATATTAAAAAGCCATAACTCCAGCAAAGAGTTGAGAATGAGAGAGCACCTTATGGTTAGTTTAAAATGTACAAAATGACTAATAATTCTAAGGGAAGAAGAGAATCAATTGGCATTGATACTACGCAGGATTCTTCTGCAGTCACTCAAAGTTATATCTGCGCTTCTATCTGGAGAATCGTGACCCATACGAGCAATCTTGGTTCTCTGACCTTTCGGATAAGGATACATGGTGGCCAGTTCACAAACACGCCGAAGGATGGACTTTGGCAGGGGACGCCATGCCATGTTGCGTTTCTTCTCTCCCTGCATCAATTTGTACATTGAAAAACAAAAGTTTTGATTGAGAGTAACAAGTAGCATGATTCTTATTCAAACGAGTTGATAGAACTCTGCTGTTTCAGTGATGAGTGCATAATCTATTTTGTCAACTAATCGGTAGTGAGTTACATAACAACTATAGCATTATGAGACAGCAAGGAGAATAGACGTTAAATAAAGAAATTTTGATGTTTTTGTCAGCTTTCATCACATATGCATATTTCCTGAATCGAAATGATAACAAGTTAACATGACTTATTAACCTGCTGATCCCCTTGTTCGTGCATACCGCTTGCTTTCAAAAGATTTCGCCATTTGTCCTGCATAAAGTTTACAGGCAACAAATTGTATCTTCCAAAATATAAAAGGATCAGAAAAAGAAGAGTCAAAAAAGAACAAGAACTGACCTTGAGATCTACAGACGTACGATGGGCAGATGCAGAAAAGAAAAGCTTCTTTATTCGAGACCATCTACCTACTCCATATTGGGAGACACCATCAATTAATTTTTTGACTTCCGTGACAGTCCATAACCTATGATGCTTCCTCCGACCACTAGCTTCTTCAGTGCTCTCAGCAGTCGGACAGAAGTCATCGCTTTTCTTTTGAATCACTGCTGTGCGACAGTCATCCTCCTTGTTTTGACTTATTGTTGTAAAACATTCATTCCTCTTCTTTCGGATCAAAGCATTGGTAGAGTCATTTCTTTTCTTTTGACTTGCTGCTCTTGGATGGCGATCCCTTTTCTTTAATTGAGCTCCAGTAATAGAAGTGTCCATTTTTTTCTGGCTTATTGCATAGTCATCCTTTTTCTTTAGATTAACTGATGTTCCACATTTGTCCGTTTTATTTTGATTCTGTGGAGAAACACATTTACCTTTTGATTTGGTCATCAAGTTTCTACTATCTGCACGCTGTACCTGCTCACATAAAGTTTGAGATTAAAAGCCACAAAAATTCTTGAATTTCCACTCATAAAAACACAACTGAAACAGAATAAATGAAAACATTTCTAAGAAAAATCAGTTTATTATTTTCAAATTCCTGTTAGGAAAGATGGAATATTTAGTCATGGAATAAGCTTAAAGTTACTTTTAACAAGAATCAGGAATTGAAAACAGACACATACGCATATTAGATTGGGAATCCAAACCTGGTAGAACTATAATTATATCAATGACTATTCTAATGTTTGTGTTATGGAACGGAGAAAGAAGAAATTAAAACCACTATCCTCTCTTATTCTTACCAGACCAACATTGGGTATTAAAATTTAAGCCATTATAATTTTTATTCAACCAAACGTTGTTTAACATACACTTCCACCAATTAACCAAACAATAAATACCCTACTAAGAACTCGAAATAGCAAACAGATGTGCAAAGCTCACAAAATACGATCGATCAGGATAAATGCAATCGTACATAGTAGCAAGTATCAAACTAAGATAAAATTACAATAACAAAAGGAGAGAGAAATAAAGAAAATGTGAGTCCCATGGCAAATCAAAGAAATAGGGGGTAGTAACACAGTCATAGCAGCAAATAACTCCGGTGATGAGTCGATAATGAACAACTAGATTTGAAAACTTACCATATCATATGCATGACTATCTGGACGTTCTTTATTCCCCAAAGAAGCAAAGGGAACTTGAATAGCTATGACAGAGGATTCCTCAGGAGGCGGTTTAATTGCTTTAGGACCCATATCACACTTCTTATGATCTTTAATTCCAAGAGACTTGTTCTTATGCGTAGAAGAAGAAACCTCTCGCCGCTTTTTTGAATAAATTGGAATAGGGTCAACTAATTCATCAATGTACCTCAGTGTGGGCTTGCGAGATCTCTTTTGTGTAGGAAGAACATCAGTGCAGCTTGCTTGAACTGACATTGTTGCTGATGTCTCCTGTCTCTGAGATATCTTAGTCACACCATCTTGCCCTGTCACCTCAAATAAATCTTTTTCAGTCTTTGGACTGCAGAACATCTCATCGGCTGGGGAAAATCTTCCATCAATCTCATCGGAAAAGACATCTTGAAAAGAAGAGCTTGAACTGTTGTGTAACTTGCCGATATGTTGTAAAGTACATGATCCAGATTGAAATGAAGATTTATCGCCAACCAGAATTTCACTCTCGTGAGAACTTCGAATATCACTTGAATCAGAGCTCCCAACATTAAATTGGTCATTTTGGCAGTCTAGTACATCCACTGATCTATATACATCTGATTTGCAGGTGGTGTCAGAACCAGTAGTAGACACTTGAATTTGACCGTCTGAAACCGAAGCCTGCAAGCCTTCACTTGAACCATAATCCAAATTTGTAATACTTTCTGCAAATTCAACACCTGAACCCAAAAATGCAGTTTTTATTAATTTTTTGGTGTTAGAAGGTAGGGGTGGGGGGAATCACTATCGAATTGGAAATATCCAGCTTTAAGGAAAATTGCGCACCTAAAAGGTACTCTTCTCCCATGCTGGAGAAATCATTATCCAATCGGAAATATCCAACTTCAACTTCACTAGGCATTGCATTAAGTACCTACATGGGGACTATCATATTGAGGTAGAAATGATGTGAAAAGTAGATAAATAGACAACAATCTGTTTGTTTGTTTTTCCCCGTATTGATAAGTCTCATAGTTTAGTAATGGCAGATGGAACAACAAACCAGCTAAAACAATTATCTTTCAATATGAATCCTCATAATTGGAAACAGGTCTTCCAAAGACAGGGCAATCATCATATTATTTATAGTGCATGGCTTATGCATCAACATCAACCAGATACATGTAAGAGGTAATGAGCTCAGGAGTGATCACATTCAAGTCCTAAAACATATAGCAGCACACAAGAAAGCAAATACTACAGCAAATGCACATAAGATGAGACAACACAAAATTTAAAATTTGGGGAAATAACTGAGGAATATGTAATTATTAATCTAAAACAAGCATCAGCTTCAGATTTTTTAATCATAACTGTTAAAAGTAGAAGACCCTAGATCGGAACAAGCAATGAGATTAGATTAAATTATAACACTTTAAAGGATCTGGCTCAACCATTAGGTAAGGACGAATAACCAATTATGACATACTTCTCCATTGAGAATATCTTTTCCTTCCTGAGCAATGCCAGTATCTGATCCACCTACATAAAGTCACAATGTTACATCCCAGCTAAAAACTCATGAAGGCAGAAAATTTTAAGGATCAGATAGAAGTATGGATTATAATCAATGTGAATAATTTAAGGATGGATGTCATGCATATCAACCTACCACCTTCACTAATGGCTCAAAACTAAGATTTTCAACAGATAATATCAGTATAGACAACAAGATTAGATGTTTATCCTTTTCAGAAGGAAATAAGGAAAATGGAGGGATATTTCATAATAGCAGACACGTATAAGATAGGTTGTCGAGAAATCTAAGCAGAACATATCAAAATATAGTGTTCATGAGATAACTTATTTTCTCCTCTTGCTGACGCAGATAATAGTAGAAATCAATATGATAATAATTGCATTAATAATAACAATTAGTTAACTAATAAAATGAATAAAGCGCATCCTATTACAATCTTTCGCTATTTGCAAGTGGGATATCACAACCTGATACAAATTGCAATGCTATGAATGCTAATCATCAGGAGAAGTATTATAGCATCAGTTTAAATTTCTGAAGCATACAAATGCTTCAAAAGATTTTATAAAATCAGTTCAGCTACCTATTCACCAAATAATAGGGATGATCATTATGTTACTTGATAATTTTATTAGTCAACCTGAGAGAAGAGGGGATTCACAGTGCTAGATTTTAAGCTATACCAGAACTGCGGGAGACATCTTCCAAGTCTACTGCATTCTCTGGGATCTTCTTTCTAAAGGACATAACACTATCCATTGATAGATGCTCCTCTTGGGGTTCTACAAGCATACATTCAACATCAATTGTCCCCTCTTCTAATCCAAGAGTTGGAGGTCCATTCTCCATAACCTGATAAATATTACTGATAACAGGAAAAGTAAGTTTTACTTGTAACAGAACGAAAAATTCCAATAGATACATGATAGCTATCAATGCGTAGAAAATATACCACATAAATCAAGAAAGCTATACTAGATTCTGCATGCATCCAAAAATCCACAAGGTTGCAATCGAAATAGTTGCATAACTACTTGTTCAAGAAAAAAAAAACACAAAACTGAGGTCGAAGGAAGTCAAAATGGTGGCAAGAAGTTTCAAGCTAATACATATCTTTCTTCCATATCATATATACCGAATCATATACACGGGGAGATGAATGGATGTGCATGTGCTATGCATGTTTGATTCTAGCAAAATCACAACTCAGAGGGATTGGATTTATGGTGCCCCTGTCAAATTCTATTGTTCAAAACAAGTGATCAATTAAGTAGCATCAAAAATTAATCTTTTCACACAATCCAGACATATCTCACGATAATCTACTAGAAACACTCGGCATCCAAAAATTAGAGTAACAAAAACACTATCCAATAATTTCTCAATCTTCCTCCCACCCTTTCACCAGCATAAATGAAAAAACCTAAAAAAAATTGAATTTTTTAAAAAAGCACAGAAAATTTACTGGAATGAGAAAGGCGACACAATCACAACAATTGAATCCAAATTAAGAGCAATGTCCGCAGCAACAGAACAGAAAAATGCAAAATTCTAAGCAGAAATATGCAACATTACATTATATTAAAGAGGAAGTTCATTGGCATGAGAGAGGAACTAACCGAGACGCTTTCCGTAGACTGAGTCGAATCTTCGGCTCACTGTGGAACTCAGTGAGCGTATGAGAGAGAGAAAGTGCTGGAGAGAGAAGAACGTGAAGGGTGATGGGAGATTGCAATAAGTGACGTAATTTATTCGACGGAACTCAAACATTTTACAAAGTTGTAATGTAATGTATTTTGGCGTCCGCCCTGGCCATTTGTAGGTGAGTCATGGGTCTCATGACCAACCACCAATCACATATTTTATGTTATTTTATCTCGTTAAACTATATTTAATTTTATTCAAATTCAATTCATGAGATAACTCATAACTATATAATCTATAGTAATTTTAAAATTGTACCAATTATAAGCTATGTATAAATGTAATAAATTTAAGCTCGGGCTCAACTCATTAATATACTGATCAAATTTTAATTAGCAAAAGTTCATCTTGGGTTAGTATTACAACTATAGTGTTCTAATACTTTGAATATAACATAATACTGTTTAACATATAGTGTTTTGATAACATATAAACAAAAAGGGAAAAAACTAATCGTGTTTCAACAGTTATGGTTGAAAAACAAGATTGTGTTATCGAAACAACTTTGTTTCCTATCACCCAAGGACAAAAAAAATATCGGTATCAATAGAAATATCGGTACCTTAATTTTACGGAAATATCGACGGAAATATCGAAAATATCGAAATATCGGTACTTGAATTTTAAGGATATATCAGAAAAATATCGGGGAAATTTCCGGATATTTTTGTCCATGCTATCACTGGACCAATTGTCGGGGCTGTGGGGTGATTTATCTGTTAGTGATCAATGGATAGCTGTGTTAGGTCTTAAATCATAGTCAAGCCCAAGTTGACCATTAAATAACATTAGTATAAATAGCATATTAATTAAATTCCTGTTTAGTTTAAGATAGTATTTTGACAGAAATGTTGCTACCAATTAAGGTAAAAATTATATCTTCACGACAAAATAAAAGGGATTATTTTTCGAACTAGAAGTATAACCTTTTGCATTGAAAGAGTTACCATAAGATGGTTTTTTTAAAAGGTTAGCCAGACAACAAAAAAGAAAGACAGTAGACATCTAAGAACATAACAAGAAACTCAAGTCTCTCCAATTTTCAATAGCGAGAACAACTAATCATGGAAGATAATAGACATTTAAGGACATGTATATGACAAAAGAGCTACGCAGAGACGATAATAAGGAGTCGATATGCAAGCCAAGTGAAAAGTAGGTCTATAGTTTGTGATCCTCTCCGTCTCCTTGCTCCCCCGTTGAGTTTCCATACGTAGTCAATCCCCTAATTTTCACATCGTAGAAAACTTCTTCAACTCTTCTAAGATCATACTTCATTCCTAGTGTAGTGGAAAGTGTACAGCCACAAAGTTCAATGAAAATTAAATTCTAGCAATAAACAATGATCTTAGAATTGTAGTAGCAAGTTTCAGAAAAGCCAACAAGTCAAAGGCCCTTATAATTTCTCAAGATCAAGTTAGGTAGACCAGAGTAATCAGCTTACCATCAAATTTCTTTCGCAGAAAGTCGTTCCGGAGGTTAAGCATGCGAAATGCTACGTGCAAATCTGTCAAAAACTTCAATACTTTTCTTGGACAGTCATAATCCCCAGCTGTCACCTGGTTTACCACATACCTAGGCTGCAAGCAATGCGAGATTCTTAGTTTTCTTGGCAATATAACGAATAGAGCAAACCATAAGTCGATAGCAGGTAGTTCAACTTTCAATTCCATGGCACTGCGATGCAATTAAATCATTTTTTGGTTATAGAAATTTTTAAAAAGGTACAAATATATTTTACTTAATAGAGAAATTCCAGTGGAAAAAGTTGGTAGTTATGTTTTTGAATGCCTTTATGACATCTAGATATTTCACCTTTCAGGTTCTTTAGTTCATTTAGAAACTTCCCAAACATCTTTAGTTTTACACTAATAACTAAAGCCAAATCAGAAAGTGAGTGATTCATAATTCCATCCTCATCAATGGATTTATATAAGAAATTTAAGGTGGTGTTGCATCTCCACTTTTAAGACATCAAATCTCAAACTTATGGATGCTATCTCTTGAACCAACTGATTCCTTATCTCTACATTGAAGTGCACTAGATAAGGGTTCTTATGAATGAACTTACCAAATCATTGGACATAAAACAAATACCTGCAAGAGAACAAAAATAAATATTAAAAAAAGGCAAAAACATAGAAACATGATAACAGGTGTGCACCACTTATGCCGGAGAATTGATGGTTACTGTATTGAACAGCATGCTTATAGGAATATGGAGTTACTTTTGTGTAATTGTGTTGTAGGGAAAGGGATAGTTTTATATATGATAAAACAAAATTAAACAAATGCAATAGTAGTAATATTAATATAAAGAAATAATACTCTAAGACACTCATTCTTCAGCAATTTAAAATAATATCTAACACAAATTGTAGAAGAGAGACAATTTGAAGAGGGCACTCCTTTACATCATAAGTTATCTTTAAGAGGGCCATTTTTGGATTTTAAATTTGAATAGTTCAATTTTCGCTTTCTTTCTAAAGTCCTAGGTAGTCCAAAACTTTAAATTTGACCAGAGGAGGACTATAGCAGATTTGAGATTTTTGAAGATATTAAATTATTATATTATACTCCTCTCTAATTAGGTGGCTATCTAACAAAGGTTTCAGACAGATTGGTGGAAATATAACATAAAAAGATCCATGTATTATCAGACCCAGAACCTGCTGCCAATCAAACACTGGATGAGCTATTTAATGCTTACCAATGAGATAGTCTTCAATATCGAGGCCTAAATCTGAAGGGTTCACTGCATAAATGATCAAGAAAGAAAAGGTTCACATGTTAACTCATTAGCACAGTAGTAATCTAAAAGAAAATACATGATAAAAACCTAATTAATGTCAAATTTAATAAGTTTACAGATCAGCTCTATCTTCACAAAACTTCAGCATGACAAGAAAATGGATTAATGAATACAAAATTCTAGCTCATTAAACAAACTGCTTTCTGAACCCGACTATATTAGATACATATTTGGCTTTTCTAAAATAGCAGGAAAACTGAGCATGCTTTGTTTCTTATAAGACAGAAATAGTTTCCTTTTAGATTCTATATAGACCGATCAAAACCACCAAAATAGTTCAGGTGAAATTTTCACCCTAAGAAAATTTAGCTGCATTACAAAACATCATGCATAAATGTAAGATTAGAAACTAAAATTGATGCTTGAACCTGGAATGTCACAAAAGATATTGCCTAAAGTAGATGATGGTTATAACCCAATTATAAAGTGGCACTTAAAGAACCTATATATTTGTTGTTGGAGTGTGAACAAAGCAGCTTCAGAAATGGCAGATTAGAAATTAAAAAAAGTGATGCTTGAACCTGAAAGTTCACAGAAGATTTATTCTACAGTAGATAATGGAGATAAATTGATGAGAATGTGGCTCCTAAGGGACCTATATATTTCTTAAGTCAATATGAGAACATGCTTTCACTTTTTTTGAGCCTGAAGCTTAATCTACATTTCTACGCAGCGTCCTGTTTTACCCCCTCAACCATTTAGTACAAGAAATCATCCACTAATCAATTTAAAATTCTTCAGTTTAAGTTTAACATTTAAAGGTAATCAGAACATACACGCAAGTTTTTCCTCAGCTTCTGCATGCAAAAGAAGACTCTCAGTTTCTAACCAATGCATGAAAGCAAGCAGAGATACCACAGTCTGAGTCTCACTCCTCCAATCACCATGATACCTACAAATCAATAAAGATAAATGTTAAATTAAAACAAACATGATTCCTCAAGCACAATAAATCATCCTTCCCCGTTTCTCACCTATAGTACTGACCAGGGCATTCATGAATTATTTCTGCAAGCTTACTGTATAGTTCCCTCAGCACACCAATCTGCTCTTTCGCCTTGGCTAAAACCTCTGTTTCAAAATCAACTGTTAACGACAATAATCTCAGAAATAACAACAATAACTTAGGGCACCCACATTGATTCATTTGTGGGTGTTTTTAATTAAAACAAAAAGTGTGTTAATTAATGTAGGTGTGTTTTTAAGTGTGTGTTTTTATATAATTAGTGTGTGTGTTAATAGGGCACAAATACCAATTCATTTTGAGGTGTTATTAATTAAAACATGTGTGGTGTTAATTAATGTGGGAATGTTTTTAAGTGTGTGTTTTTGTGTAAGTATGGGTGTGTTAAGATGTTTGAATAGCATTCTTGTCCCCTTTGTAATTATTTGCTAATGATTGGAAAGAGTGTGTATTTTAGTGGATAAAAATAATAGAATAAAATGTAGTTGATAATGGAACCCATATGTAATGATTGCATTTGTGTTAAATTGATGTAAATTTGTGATAAATTGATGTAGAGATGTGTTTTAAAATTGATAAAATTTAGTGGCATATTGGGCCACACTAAAATGGTGTGCTAAAAACACTCAACATGAATCAATGTGGGTGCCCTTAGAGAAACTAGGTTTCACCGTCAGCTCTCGCAACTTGCTACTTCCCAACTTTAATCCTACCTATCTGTACACACAGGGAGTTACATACTGTGTGTCTGCGTGCATTACACTCAGAGCATAAAGTTAAGTTCAAATGTCACTTCAATTTTGTTCCCTAACTACAACCTTAACCTGCTAATTCCCTTTCGTCACAAAATCTTAGTAAATTCATTAACAATGGAGGAATTCAAGTTAAGAAAACAACTTAAAAAAGGCATATAAAAGCTGAAATCAGAGAATCGAACCAGGTATGGGGCGAGATTGATGAATAAGCAGAAGATTGGACTGCATACGCCTGGCGGCGGACTCAATCTGGAAAGCGACGCTCCGAAGACGCTCGCGTAAGCTACCGGAATCATCGAGCTGGTGACGAAACTCCTCGAACTGCTTCTCGAGCACGTGAAGGGTAGGTGAGAGAGGGGCGTCTGAGGTACACTCTCCGCCGGCCATTGAAGTGAAAGGAGAGGGTTTAGGAGGGAAAACGGCGACGTATCGGGAAGAGCTACGGTGGGATATAGGGTTTAAGGAGCGGAGGGAAAATGCGAGTGTAGTACAGATGGCGCTTCGAAATACTGACTTCATGTTTGATGGAGAGCGAGCTAATTTCCATAAATAGACTATTATTTATAATAAAACTCTTTTTTTAACCAATAATTTATAATAAAACTTGATAAATTTAGGGTACATTTTTTATGTTTACCCAAAAAAAAAAAACGATCTCTTTTTCAGTTTCAAATAGTACATAAATTTTGGAAAAAAAATATTATATATGAAAACAAACAATGAACCTAATATTTTATTTAAAAATCCAAATACTTTACTTTATAAACATAGTAAGTAAACATTGGGTATGATATGAAATAATATTCCAAAATTGTAAAATGAGAAAAAATAAATATATTTGTTTTTCGAGACAAACTTTATCTTTAAAATTGAAGATTGACGTGAGAATATTATCATACAAATAATTTATGGATCGAAATATCATTCTTTCAAAACTTTTGCAGCTAATGTTTTGACAATTCAAACATTTATCAGAGTAATTTTTAATTATAATAATAATATATTATATTTATTATTTTAATGTGTATTGAATTTAGATTTGGAACCAAACTTTGAGTGTTCCAAGTCTTTGGTCATCAGTCAGCGTGGAATTCTTTCTTCAACAGCAGTTCTCTGCTTGGAATATTTGGGGTTGATCTTCAATTATCTATTACAAATACCAGATCTGGAGACCAGATTACCAAGCCAAAGGTAAATTCTTGTCTTCATGACTTCATCTGGTTGTTTAATTCAGTTTTTATTTTTATTTTTTTCAAAAGAGGGCTAGCCATTTCCCCTTGTAAATTCTGAAAATCAGAAAATAAAAGGAGAACAAATTCTGGCTCGTCTGGATTTGGTGATGTTGATGATATGCAGAATTGTCTGAATTCAACTCTGCTTTGCTATGATCATAAATAATTCGATTTTGCTCTGTTAAATTGAAATGAAGATGCTTAGTAGATAAGGTGGAAGTGTTTCCTGTTGTTCAGTAATTGATAGAGGCTCTATTCAACTCATATAGAATGTTTGTACGCTCAATTATGCTTGATGATTTCTTCAGCTTGCATTTCGTTCGTTGGATTGAATCATTGTTTCGTGTAGAGAGCGGTTTTCCTCGTAATTAGAATGAAATCTGAAATTTAACAATTGACTTTGTTTTCTCTTTGCCTTGTTTTGATATAGCATTTTATTTTTACAGCTGCAAGTGTGGTAGTTTGCTATAAACTAAAAGATGCCCATGAAGTGTTTCCTTTTTTACGTCAGAGAGAAAAAGGAAGAACCAAAGACCCCAAAGCCAAATTCAATCCGGCCCTCATCTACTGGGCAATCTGGATCAGAATCTAATTCTCAGGATGGGTCTAGTTCCGGTTCTAAAGCTGAGTCCAAAGGACTTAGTCGATTTCTGAATTTGTCTGAGAAACCCAGTAATCTCAAGGTTTTTACCCTTAACGAGTTGAAACAAGTGACAAAAAATTTCAGTTACAGTGCCAAACTCGGGGAGGGTGGATTTGGATGTGTTTTTAAGGGAGTAATCAAGAGTTCAGAAGATCCAGCTAAGAAAATTGATGTGGCTATAAAACAACTAGTTAAACGAGGACAGCAGGTAAACTTTCTTTCACATTTTCTTCTTTTTCTCAGTTGCCAGAGAAATTATTTGATGCATGTGGGATCTTACCACCATTCTTGCTGAACTATGCAGAAACTAATTAGTGATATCTCCTCAGTTACAATATTAGAATGTCTTATGGGTGAATTTGTTACGCACATAAGTAGGTACGGTACTGATTCAGTTTTCTGCTGAATGATGAACCATTTAGAATGGACTTGTTTTGTTTCTCTTTTTCAGCTTTGCCTGATCCCTCTGAGAGATTATATAAAAACTTTGTTGCATAGATATTTGTATATGATGCATGTAATTGTGTGTATGTACATGCGTATTTTTACGTACACACTAGCTAATGTTACCGTTACCGCAGTTGAAACAAAATTAGGAAGTGGGTAAATTAATGTGGGTCTTAAGAGATTTGTGTCAATTATGACTCCACTTAAACTGGATGCTGAAACAGGATAAAATTTATCACAATGTAAAACATGACATCACTTTATATGGTTCACCAAACATATGAAATAAAATCTAGTCAGGAGAAAAAAGTGAAACTAGACAGCTGAGCAAAATAATGTCAAACTGGTCTTTTTTTGGCTGTAGTTAGAGGCTGATATATCATCTGAGATTGCATTAATACAAAGATTGTTACTGAAATTTGTATATTCTTTTTCTACATTGTCAGAAAGTTTTGAGGACGTCTCTTGAATGTGTTCCTTCTAGTTTGTAATGAGCATAGTTGTTAGAGGCTCAAGGCATACAGAGGTGCAAAGGTGGTCTTGGCGTCTGAGGTGCGAGGGTCATCCCTCTTGAACATGAGGTGCAAATATCCAAAAAAATAAAATGATATAAAAAATCTAAAAAAATAAAACGGGAGTATACTTTGCAAAAAATAGTTAGATTAATGGTTGTAAATATATATATTAATGTCAAGAAAAGAACAGACAACAATATAATGACAAAAAGTTTGAAATAGAAAGAATAAAATATTTGGGTATTGAGCGGTGGCACTTGGAATCCGGCTGGTGGATGAGCGGCGGTGGTTGGAACGACATGAGTAATCGAGGTCCAGCTGATCTAATTTTTCTACTTTTGTGTGAGGTTCTCTGGTATAAATCCTAAGTTGCCAAGTGTTTTTCCCTCACAAAATGATGTTCCGACTTTTCTCATGTCCTCAAGAAAAACATCTTTAAAATTCTTAAAAGGGATCTAAAAAAAATGTGTTTGGTGTTGGGTTGGGGGAGGGCGTGCAAGAGGTGTGGCTCTGAAAGGCGCACACCCCATGAGCAGCACTTGCCTCTTGCTTGTAGAGAGGCCTACTGCCTATGCCACCTCTAACATCTAGGTTCTTGATATGGAACTATCTTGGCTGGAAAAAAATGTTTTTCTCTTTGGGAAATTTGAATGTCTTGCAACTTGAAGTACAATTGCGAATTACATTATTCAACTTTTACTTTATAGGGTCATAAAGAATGGGTTACAGAAGTTGATGTACTTGGTGTTGTTGACCATCCAAATCTCGTCAAACTTTTTGGGTATTGTGCCGAGGATGATGAAAGAGGAATTCAGCGGCTTCTCATTTATGAATATATGCCTAATGGAAGTGTGGAAGACCATTTATCAAGGACAGAGGAATCCCTTCCCTGGGCTATGAGGCTCAGAGTCGCTCTAGATGCTGCTCGTGGCCTTACATACTTGCATGAGGAAATGGATTTTCAGGTGGGTTTTGAAGTTTTGATTGAATTCCCTTATGTTGTACATGTCTGATATTCATCATCTTCTATACCAGATCATCTTCAGAGATTTCAAATCTTCGAATATTCTCCTGGACAAGCAGTGGAATGCTAAGTTGTCAGACTTTGGATTGGCGAGGTTGGGCCCTTCAGAAGGACTAACACACGTGTCAACTGCGGTATGATTATTACATTGGCAGCTGCTCGTTTATAATGAGTCATAACACATATTAATACCTTTCATCTGTCAAACCTGTGAGATTTACTAAGTTGTTGAAAAACTCGTTTAATGAATTAGATCTACCTTAACTACTTATTTTCCTTACAAGCATTGCCTGTGGGAAGTTTGACTTGCACACGACATTCTTCACAAAAAGTATTTATCTATATTTAAAGATTTTGTTGTGGGTTCAGAAGAACTAAAGCACGTGTCAACTGCGGTATGATTAATACATTGGCGGCTGTCTTCTTTATAATGAATCATGTTGCATATTAAATACCTTCCAAGTTCCAACGGTTGAATCTGTGAGATTTACTTAAACGTATTTGAAAAATCTCATTTAATGAACTTAGATTAACTTTTACTAAATTTTCTTACAAACTTTGCCTATAGCAAGTTTGACTTGCACACGACGTTCTTCACAAATTTATTTATATCAATAGTTAAAGATTTTGTTGTGGATAACTTTATATTATAGAATGTGAATTGCAATAATGTTTATGAATGGTGCTCTGAAAAGATATTGGCTGGTAATCATTAATCTTGAGAGGTAACCCGGAGATAAGATATCATTAGTTCATTTTCTACTCATTCTCTAAGTTTTCTTTGAATTGTTGTTGCTTCCAGTTATTTCTTGTTTGATCGACTAAATACATGCATGTGAACAGGTTGCAGGCACAATGGGATATGCAGCTCCTGAATACGTTAGAACTGGACATCTCACATCAAAGAGCGATGTTTGGAGCTATGGGGTCTTCCTTTATGAACTCATCACAGGTAGACACCCATTGGAACGGAACCGCCCCAAAAACGAGCAGAAGCTTCTAGATTGGATAAAACCTTACCTATCAGATGCCAAGAAGTTTCAGCTTATAATTGATCAGAGGCTTGAAGTAAAGCTAGTGGTGAAATCAGCCTACAAGCTCTCGCTGGTAGCTAACCGCTGCTTGTCCAGAACTCCAAAATCACGGCCCAAAATGAGTGAAATCCATGAAATGGTCAACGAAGTATTCAAGTCATGGACAGATATATCCAATCCTCAACCACCTCTAAGGATTAAAGAGCCAACGAAGACTAGAGCCCGAAGCTAGAGGTTGAACTAGGGTTGTTGATGCTAGAATCCGTGATGGCGCTCGTTCCTTGTCGAAAAAGCTTGTGAAGAGTTGCTGATTCTACTATATTTGTGTAGATATAGAGTATTCTTATTCTGATTCTGCTATTCGAGGGATGAAGAAATTCTTTGTGTTCAAAATATTTAAACGCAACAAGAGGTCGTCATGTGTACGTATTATAAATAAATCGAGAGGAGTTTATGGTTGTGTATTTTAATGAATCTAGCTCTGATATCAAGTTAAATGTTGAGAAAATTACACATGAGTAAATTGCACATCAGATTTCACCTGAGCCCTGGTCCCAACCTAGAATAGAAACTCCAATCATTATTCCATGGCTGGCGCAGTCTTTTGACATAACAAATCATTTGAATTGTTCTTTTTGTCACTTTACTTTATTACCCTTTGTGAAATTGTGTAGCCATTGAGTTCATTCTCTAGCAAGAAGAAACTCCCAACAAAAATTATCATGTAAATAATATATGAGATAAGTACAAAAGTAGAAGATGGTAGAAAGTACCAGAGAATTTGGAAAGCCATTTAACCAGTTCATCAGGAATCTAAAATCAAAACGAAGTGATAGATGGATTTTATCCATAAATTGAAAAGATCCTTTTTTTGTGTTTGTTTGCTTTTGAAAAAAAAAACATGGATCCATAAAATATGATGAAACTAAATACAATAATAACTAAATTTAATAATAGGAGTGAGTAGTTGGTAACTCCTAAATACTGTATAGATAAGAATCCATTAATAGTTATAGTTGTTGATGTCTTCTTCCACCATAGCCGGCGGTGGTGGTTGCAAGAGCAGCCTCATGAACGCCATTTGCCGGTAGCCATTCGCCTGCAACTCAAACGGCGGCTGAGGACGCGCCATCCCTAGCATGCTGCTACTCTGCTGCGCAGCTAAACTCACCGGAGACTCCATCATCATCTCCGGCGACAGAACATTGGCGGCGGCAGAGTTCAGCATCCTCGTCACCCGCGGCATCATCGTCGCCACCGGTGGTTGAACTGTGGTGGTGGTGGGGTGCGACACCATCGTGACCGGTGAGTGGACGGTGGCGCTGGGGCTGGAGAGGGGGAGTGCGCGGGAGGAGCTGGAGATGGCTAGAGCCGGCGCGGTGCCGGAGCCGGAGGCGGCGATGATCGACGGCTCGGCTTGGCGTAGGAGCCACTCGATTGTCTCGCCGTCGTTGCGGAAGCCGAGCTCCTCCGTGAGCTGGAAGATGCGGGCGGCGGTGACCGCCGGAATCCTGACGCGGCGGCCGCGGCCGTTGACCTTAGCATGGCGGTCCTTGATGGAGGTGCGGCCATTGGGAACTGAATTCTGGGTGTTTGAAACGGGATGAGGAATGCGGGTGAAGGTGGCGGCGGTGGTGGCGGCTGGCGGCGGAGGGGGGAAGCGGAGGGTGTTGTCGGAGGAGGAGAAGCCGTTGAAAGTCATGTCGGAAGAAGACATTGTTTGAGGATGTAAGAGTTAGGGCTAAAACTGAAAGAGGAGGGCCGAGAGAAGGCTATTTTTATAATGAGAAAGGGTGGGCCCGGGCTGCTCCCAGGGTGACATCTGCGTGTAGGGAAGTGTGTACGGGCTTTAGGCCCGAAATACTGGGTATGGGCTTTTTCTGGCATTAAGTGGGCCAGTCAGGATCTTTGTCTTTATATCGTCACTCTGGGTCCCACTATATTTGAGGGCTGAAATTTTTAAAATTTTAGTATCATCTTTTTCCTAATTTAAGGTGTTATGTGAGATGTGGTGCTGTGGATGTGACCAAGAAATAAGAATAGAATTTGAATGATCAAATGTATGAGGTCCTTTAAAAAAATTGCCTATTTTTGCACATTATTGATTGATGATTGTTGTTGTAGTTTTCATTATTTTATCTAATTTCGAATGGAATTTTATTAGATTAATGATTATTGTTGTCGTTTTCGGTTATTTAATATAATTTCGTACGGAACTTGTTAGATATATTATAGTTGTTGTTTTTCGTTATTTTATCTTGTTTCGTACGGAAGTTTATTAGATTAATAATTATTGTTATTGTTTTCGTTATTTTAAGTTTCGTACGGAATTTTATTTTATTATCGTCACAGTCGTTCGTACGATTACGTTTGCATACCGTGTAACACAAAATTCATGATTCGATAATAATTGTTTGTTGTTTTCAAATTCATATCTATTTAGAAAAAATAATAATTAATCGATGGAACAATTGGTATTTCTACTATAAATCTTGTTGTATGAACACTATATGGATAAATTCTTGACAATTTAATATCTTTTAAATTGAAACACAAAATCTAGATTATCAAATTAAATTCTTTTTATCTTTTTTAAATAATAAGATCTTACCACATATCTATTTAACCTTTTTCTCCAAAAAAATTTAAGAAACCCCTTAAAGTAGAGAATAGACATATTATAGTATTCTCTTCATTCCAATTTAATTGTTGTTTAAAAATGTCTGACAATAATTAAGAAATCATTTAATAATATAATTATTTGTATAGTAAAATAACTACATTGCCTTATTAGGAGTATTAAATTTGGGTAATTAATTAATTTCTTCAAATGAAGGTCGTCCAGTAAAAAAGAAAAGGTCAAAGTCAAAAGAAAAAAATTATTGACTATAAACAAAAATAGAAAAGTTGGAATGGAATAAATTATATTCTATATTTATATATAGTCATATTGAATTAGAAATAGTCCAAAATTTACTGAATTTATCACCATCTCATTTTTATTATATTTTAATTTAATTTTAATGAATGTATTTTCAGTTACAGTAAATGACAAATACTCAGAAATCAGTGAAAGGAGCACCATGTTTCAGTTGAAAATCTCGAATTTCAAGAATTAAATTCAGCACTAATTCATGACCTCACCATTTCACTGCCAAAATTTTTCGTTCTCATCTTCTCAACCACCTGCCTTTCAATTATCCTCCGCAATTTATACCTTTTTTTTTATTAATATTGTTTCGATTTCCTTTTTTTTTTTTTTTTTTTTTCCATTTTCGGTTTAATAATTTAAAAAGATCCAAATGTTTATTATGGTATCAACTATATATATTTGTCAATTCTTTAATCATGATTTGATTAATAAAATGTAGTTCTGAATAGCATTTTGTTAAAATTAATGATCCAAATTAATTGATATATACATTGATAATACGATATATATATATATATATATATAATTTAAATTTATTCTCACTGTCATGTAAAACATATAGGGTAAATACTATATTAGATGTATTTCATTTGATGTGTTACACTCTTAATATGAGTTACATGTGTATCTATACATCTATACATGTACTAGTTCATCTCCATTATCTTGTCAAATTGGACAAAAATACTCTCAATCAGCCAAATTATGGAATAATTGACAATTTTTTATATCAGTTGATTAAAATAATAAAATAATATCGCAATATTTTAAATATTTCTTAGTTATTGAACCTTTATTTTATGATTCAACATGATATATAGAATGTGGTATTAATGTACATACACAGTGTAAATTTTATAATAAAAAAAGGAATTGAGACACATTATTGAGACATACAGAATTTTTGAATTGATGAAAATAATTAGCCATTATCCATCACGTGTTTCGTCGTTTACAAATGAATTAGTTGTTCCAAAAAACAAGAAAAGTGTTTACACAGCTCAGAAAACACTGTGATGTTTATTACTACAAATATTGATCCATAGTTTATATTAATCCACACTCCCCAGTCCAGCTCTGTGGTTTTCTCACAAAACTAAAAGTCAAAATATCCAATGAGACAGTTTTGTATATGTTTTAGTACCCACAAATTAAATCAATTTTCATAAATTTATTATTATTATTATTAGAGCAATTGATGATGATGAATGAGAGTGAGAGAGACTGATGTTGGTTGTTGATACTAGGTTGTCTGCCACTAGCTGGTGGATGCTACCTCGAATATCTCTACTCTAAATCTTTCTTAATATATTAATTTCCTACATCTACCTCACTCTTCATCAAAATCAGTATCACCAATTAATTTGTAAAAATATGTTTCAAAATTACTCTATACTGGAGTATGTTTTATATTTAACAGGGTGGGACTATTCGCACCCCACATTTTTCTAGACACACCCCAATTTCTTTAGAAATTGGGCACACCCATATGTGGAAATTGGGGTGTACTTAGAAAAATGTGGTGTGCGGATAGTCCCATCCTATTTAATATTCTGAGTTTAATGAGTGAGAATAACAATGAAAGGGTTGTAATTAAAATCTACATTTATTTTAGGAAGTAGGGAGTATGATTTCATTAACTGAAAATGATTTAATTAGCAAAAAGATTTAGTTACATCTTTTAAAAAATTATAATAATGTTAGACATATATATATATATATATCGATGGATATGAAAATGATGTATTAATTGTGGCAATATTGGATGGAATATTGAGAAAATTATGACCAAGTAAAACTATCTATAATTAGATTTCAAAAAATTTTAATTATAAGAAGAAGAATACTTTAGTTTCTATAGTTAATAAATATATTGGTTGTTAGACGTACATTTGGAATTGTTAGCTACAAACTGATTGAATGTAACTATTTTTACATCTCATAATGTATCCGTTAAAAGAAAAGATTACCCAAAGATGTAATTAATTAATTTTACCACCAAAAATAATTTGTTTCACATTTAAATTACTATATCAAATACGATTCTTGTATATTTTTATTTTAAAAGTCTAATTAATCAAAGTTAGATTCTAAATTAAATAGTAAATTTAATTATTAATTCAGCAGAGGCCAAAATACGAGATTGTATTACACTAAAAAAGAATGAACATTTAGAAGACAAAAAAATGATTTAAAAAAAATCATCGCATAAATATATATATATATATAAGTAAAAAAAATTAGAAAAAAAATCAAATAATTGAGATTGGAAATGTATGTTATCCTTAGATATAAATGAAGTTGAAAAAAAAAAAGGTGAAAATTTACCTGTGGAGTAATAGAGAGGAAAAATAGGAGTTAGAATGAGAAATGAATGAATATGAGAGTCAATGATTGGAAATGCAGCATCATCAGGATTCTCATTATATATATATCATGTGAATCCTTGTGAATCCTCATGAAGCTGCACTTCCAAATATCGACTTTTTTCCACAACACAAACATTTATTTAATTTGAGAGGACACACAGACACAGATCGATAAACCCTAATTTTAACATAAGCATACATACATATATATATATATATATATGATGGAATTGGGAAAGAATGACTTTTGCAGATTTGGGATTGGTGGGCTCATCTTCTTCATATCTCTCTCTCTCTCTCTCTCAATTACTTCCATAAACTTGACAAAAGTGTCAGATCTGACAGAAAAACGAGATTTATATCAATTGATCTTCAGATGAAATAAAGGATATATGAAGTCGTAAAGAGAGAAATAGATAGTTATAAATTTACAGATCTAAACTATACAGATCGATCAGAACAAACTGATGAACACTGAGAGAGAGAGAGAGAGAGAGAGAGAGAGAGAGAGGTGGCACATTATTGGTTTGTCTTCTTCGATTGAGTTGTACTAGGTAAGTTTTATACTAGGTTTTGGCATACATTATTGGGTCATATGGGCATAAACCTAGATCCATAAAGTCCACTAACCATCCTTCTTTTTTTTTTTAATTCAAATCCAATTACTTAATTTGTGGAGTGGATTTCACGGATTATAATTTTCCTAACTTTCATGCTTTGTTTTGAAAGATACTTGTAGTGAATAGACTATATATATATATATATATATATATATATATATATATATATATATATATATATATATATATATATATATATATATTTTTTTTTTTTTTTTTTTTTTTTTTTTAAATTTTGTGTATTTGTTACAATATTATTTAATTGATTTTTTTATAAAGGCAATTTCTTTATATATATTTACTAGTCGTTCAACATTCTTTTTAAATATGAACATTGATCTATCGATTTTTTTTAATAAAAGAAGAACTATTTTAATTAAATAAAAAGAAAAGAAAGAACTGAAAAATCAATTATTAGCTTGTGAATAATGGCCAATGTCACAAGAAATTTAATCAAGAAATTCTCTAGTTAACTAAAGTCGATCAAGTACAATCGAGGAGTGAGTAATTGTATGGTGTACATACTTTAAAGATTCTCATGCAAAATTAAATAAAGAGAAAAAAATACAAATTATATCTATATAGATATATTATTAAGATACAAAGCTTAACACAAATTCATAAACATGACAACTTTATAATGTCATTTAATACAAATCATATGAGGATTATTAGGAAATTCAAGATGAGATATTGAAAATAATTATATAGTTATTAATAAATGTATATATACACATTGCTATAACTTAGGAGAATGTGATTATATATATATGCATCCATGTGCATAGGAGTATTGAAATTAGCAACAAGACAATGCATTGATATAAAATACACAACTTCGTTTAATTTTCACATGATTTTGTTCATTGGTCGGAGTCTAATGAGTTTCTAGTTAGCTACTAATGTAGGTATATCTGCATCCACCAAATAATATTTTTCACAACAATTTATATGACATGCTTTTATATATTATCAATTTTCACAGATCAATCGTTATTTTGTGAATTATGAATTGATATGTCTCACGAATGTAATTGATAAGACAGTCTCACAAATGTAGTATTACCCTAATTTTTATAAACATAACATCTTGTAAGTTGTTAGGAATATATATTGGGATTCTTTAAATTATAAACTATGGCAAAATCTTTGGTTTCACACCTTACTCACTTCAAGTTGGCATGAATTCATTTCAATTTATAAGTCTAAGCATGTGTGCATTCATTCTTGGATCTTGTTTTTTATTTTATCCACACATATTATGTGTATATTAACATTATCACAGTGATTTAGTTCGAGGTTGAAAATGATATCGCAAGTCACTTGATATGCTCAAATATTATAAATTATCACTAATTAGTTTATGTTTCTAAGATAATACACTTCAATGGGCCAATTGAAATGAACAAAATTGTCTTGGCCCAATACGAAACTACTGCTTAAAGAGTCCATATATGTGACCCAAAGTATGCTTCAAACTTAAAATTTTGCTGTTGGGCCAAAAATAATTGGACTCACTCATAAGTTATATTGGCCCAACTCGGTCCAATTAATATTTAGCTATTTTATCTAAATTAAAGATTACCGTATTTTAGCTTCATCAACATTAATATATCTAACTTAAGTTCACTAAGAGGAGATAAAACTTATAGTGTAGATGTATATATTGTCCCACTAATGCCATGGCTACTTTTAGTTATCTATAAATTAATAATTGCAAAGGTATTGATACAATGTTAGGCTATGTGCCTACCATCAAACCTATTATATGCTATTTTAAAAAATAATGATTAAGTAAATTCCATATTGAGAAGTTTACCTTCTACTACAAAATCTCTCACAAAAAAATTTGAAATCCATTCAAACATACCCTAACAACTCATTTTTTATTTTCCTCAATTCAAAAGTACTCTATATATAAGGTGTATCATATCAATATTCATATAAATGTGAGTCTATGTTTATTTATATAGACTTATTTTCATTTTTTCGAATGTTCTGAGTAAACAGTTAATTAATTGTTCTTTTCAACGAATTTCTTAATCTTGATGGAAAAATCAAATTAGAAAATAAATGAGAGGGAATCCAATCCAAGTGAAGGTGGTTCCCATTTGGTGTGTGTATGTGTGTGCAAGATTTGTCTTTCATGGAAACTGCATGCCAACCAACTATCCATAGTAACGATTAGCCTAAGTCCAAAACACACAAAATCCACCAAATGCAATAAATTGCACCAAATAATTTTTACCCCCCATACAAGAGAGAGAAAGAAGAGAGACAGAGTGTGTCAACTATATCTCTCATCATCAATATCAAACTGCGATCCTCCTCAATTCATAGTAGTCTTAGAAACCCCCAAAACAACCACTTCAAATACCCACAGATTCTTACAACAAGTTATTATAAATATTATGGTAATATTATATTAGTGCATGAGATGGAGAAAGATCATTCATCTTCAAAATATTCATCAGAAAGAGGTAGATCATCATCACTGGGAGAGAAATGCAAGCATTTGGCGAAGAAGCAGAGAGCCAAGTTCTACATTCTTCGACGTTGCGTCGCTATGCTCCTTTGCTGGCATGATGAGGGCAATGACCCTATTGATTAATCTTTTTTTTTTTTTTTTTTTTTTTTTTTTGTATTATGGGTGATGAACAACATTCATGTTTTTGCAATGAGTAAGTAAGTACTTTGTTTTTTTAGTTTCTTGATTTTTGCTTCATTTCTTGCATGAAATCATCTTTTTGTTTTGATTAATCCATCTCTGTGTTATTCTTGGTGTTTTCGTCGAGGTTTAAGAATTATGTTTGAATTAATGCATTTAAACCAAACTCTGAACTATTTTAGAGGAGCTTAATTAAATAATCTTGAGCGATCTCTTTTAATGAATTAATTATTCTTGTAGATGCAATCCAATAAATGAAAGGATAAATTCAAATTTATTTGGCTATTAAAAGTTTCTTTCTTTTTTTGTTTTTTAATAAATTTATTATCAAACAACAATTAATATTATTGTGGATATATTGAGTTATTAAAAATGATTACAAATCATTGGCATCTTCATCTTCATCCGAAATCCGACAATCAACATATGTATTTCACTTGTTATTAGTGAAGAAACAAAAAACTTTTTGGGGGATGTCTCTAAATTTGAGGGCAACATAGACGTTATGAGAATAGATGTTTTAGATGTATATGACCATGTCAAAATGCTTAATATATATTCTCATATCTAACTTCATCGATAGTGAGTTTCATTTCAACTACAAAAAATAGTAATTTTGTAATATATTTTAATTAATTGTAAATAAAGTAGTAGTACGTTGCATTGAGATGTAATCCATAAACAATCTAATGGTTTCATATTATCCATCAATATCGTTGGACCCATCATATATCCAAACTAATTGAGTCTTGTTATTATGGATAATTTAATTGATATAAATTAATACTTGTAATTTTCATTGACGGATAATTTGGGTAGCTCCATAAGAAAACGCAATATTTGTTTCAATATGAACCATATATATGTATGAAAGAGGATATGCTTTAATAAAAGATAAAGAGAGTCAAATCATTTTACAAAAGATTCTCATTTCTCAATAAATGACCTTTTTCGTACAAATCAATCGTTATAGTCTACTATGTGTGTTGGCTTTCGAGACCAAATCATGTGATGCCCTTTCCATTAATTTTTACATTTTTCACCTCACAATTAATTTTAATATATTATACACATATATAGGTATCATTTTGGTCTTATTAGCTAATCTTTCATACGTTTTTATATATGGTTTGTTATATATCATTTTGGTTTTATTAGCTAATCTTTCACACGTTTTTATATATGGTTTGTTCTTAATGCGAATAACATATTGTTTGTTTATATCATTTTGGTTTTATTAGCTAATCCTTCATACGTTTTTACATATGGTTTGTTCTTAATGCGAATAACAAGTCAATGTCATATAGAACATTGCCACCAAATACTTAATTTATAAATAAATTACAACATATATATATACACACACGCATCTTTCTTTATTAAAAAAAAAAAAAACCTTCATGAGAATATTTTAAATAGAATTCAAACAAACTCTTACTATCAAATTTCATACTAAAGTGTTTTATTTTTCATAATCACAAAACACTAACCGAGATGAAAAATATAATCTTTAATTATTAATTAATATCATTTATATATGTTATATAAAAAAAATGAAAATTCTCTCTATTTGTTGGTATAGAATAACAAATAGGTACAATAAGTAAATGTGTATGTTGAAAATACAAAATTTGTAATTAAGAAAAGCCACTAAATCAGATGAGGCTTCAACATATGATGATATTTAACTGCTATAAGAGATTAAAAGACTAAAAAGTTGCATTTCTTAAACATAAAGGACTAAAAATTAAAAGATGAAAAAATAATCATGAAATTTTCCGACACATATATTATTACTCTTTTTCTTAATATAAACTTGGTCGTTTGCTTTTGTAATATTAAACTTAAAGCTTATTTTCAAATAATGCACACATTTTGAACCAACTAATTCATATATATGAAATTATGTTTATCATAAACTATATGTTATCATCTAAGCATTTAAAAAAAAAGTGAAGAATGTGAAAGAATTATATGTAAAACTTAGTTGGAAGTGAAGGGGCGTGGGGGTCTGCAGCTGCTATTCCTATTCTGCACACGTGCGGCCCCCTGCCATTTACCTTTTGGCCCCTCCTTTTTCTTTCTACTCATTACACTCTTAAAATGATTCATATTCAATTAAATTTCCTCTCAAAACTAATTATTTTGATAGTGATAAACAGATGAGATACAACATCTTATTTAATAGTAGAGGGTCGATTTTAACTGAAATCGAACCTAAAAGAAAGAATCGATGATCAAGATTGAACGACTTAAGAGATAAGATTCTTTTTAGAGAAAAATAAAAGAAACTCAAAATAATCTCATTAAGTTTCAATCTCTATTTTCTGTCATGTCATTTGTTCTCAATTTATAGATATTTTAATTAAGCTAAAAAAGTTACCGTCAAGATAACATGTACATAACGACGACAACTGTATAATCATTACCCCTTTCAAGAATATAACACAAATCATTTATGATGATACCTTACATCAAGAACATGTACGATCATTTAGACGGTCCATCATTACGGGAAATCATCAAGGCAAGATCCACCTCTATCAAAATAAGATGAAATTAAAATTCATTCTTCTTCTATGATTTTTTATTTTTTACTATTATCAGTAAAGGGTAAAAGTTTTGCGAAATGTATAAGAACATAGTGATGAGAGTTAATAATAAGATGTGTCCCAGCATCGTGGGCTCTACTTTTTGCCTAAGATGGGACGTGCAATGGAAATTGTCGATCAATTATACCTATTCACCCTCTAAATCAAATAATGCTATATAATAATGAATTAATCAAATAGAAAAAATTATATCACATCAATTTTTGTGTTGTAATTTATGGGTTTGCGAGTGGGTGGACGCTGTCTCACAAGAATCCCATTTTTATGTTTTTGTTGATTTCTTTTTTCCTAATATGTCAATTTCCAATTCAAAGTGATTTGATGTTTGAACTTATGAATAATTAGATGGTAGGTGTAAATGATAATCATAAAAAATTAGTTGATCATTAGTGGTGAAATTATATTTCATTTTATTAATATATACTATATGTTGTTAATGATGTACTATAATAGTTTCAAAATATGTACCGCTAAAAATGTCAAATACGTTTTTATAAGATAAGTTGACTATAAATATATAATGAATAGTAAAATGAAATATGAACTATATATACTTACAAAACAAATGAAGTAATTAAATAAAATAGTATTAATATCAAAGGTCAGCCCAAGTTTTGAAGGTTAGTTATATGTCACATTTCAATAATATTATTCAACATTTCAACCTTCCAACAAATTATTAAACTTGCCTATTTCCTTTCCAATACCCTTTTCAAGCAATTTAATTTGCCACGTCTATCAACCAACTTGGTCCTTGTGACGTGTCATTTCGCTTGCAAGGTTTTATTTATTGTTTCATTAAAATCTTAAAAATATTTGACGCCTTCTCATTGTACCACATATTTTTCATTCTTACAGATTTTTATATATACCTAATAGCTTCACATCAAATGAAACCCGATAAAATAAACAAATCAATGTGTACTAGTAATATTTTATGTTTTTAAAATTTCTTATTTATTTCTGGCAAATTAAAAAGGGTATTTATTTTAAAATAGAGAAGGAAGTAATATTATTAAAAAAAGGAAAAAAGAGACAAATTATCTTGTTTTATTCACTGTGTCTCGTCTGGCTTTTGAGGTGCATCTAGTTTTGAACCCCTAGAGAGTGAGATTTTAGGTATAAAAAGCAAGGTAAAAAGGATAACACGTGCAATTCTGACAACACTGAAAACAATTACTTTAGAGAGAGCTTTGGTTTAAGATATGAATGGCAATAATGGTTTTTTAACCATCTATTTTTGCCCACTAATTCTCAAGATAAGTCCAAATATAGTATGTAGCTGGGTCACCACTTATTTATCATCTCCCATGTGGGCTCTAATTTTATTTTATTTCATGTCTGTGTAAATTGAAAATGTAATCCATTTCAACATCAACACAATCATGTGCTGAATATTCAAAGTCTACCTGTTATGAAACAGTTTGACTCCTATTTTTGTCTAATAAATAATTCACCTAGATTGGTATTAGGATAGGGGCCCTCTTATTCATAAAATCAAATTAAAAAATAAATCATGATATCATATTATTTCTACTCCATATATCCATTTTAAAATTTCTGTAAAATTTATTTTAATTTATCAGTTGAAAAATAGAGAATCCAATTTAACAACCAAATTGTATTAATCTCTAATAAAGCAATACATAACATATATAGTAAATGCATTAACATAATCATAGATTTAAATGAGACATCAGTTTACACACCAAAAAGATTCAAAGTACATTCTTGACCACTTTACAACATATCTATTAATAATTGTCCTTTTAATTACGTTGAGAATCTGAGCTGCTAAAAATGAAAATACATACCAATCAATATCTTCGATGGTGTGGTTTGACTGGAAAATTGCATCAAATCAGCAATATAAATCTTGTGAGATCCTTTATCATTAATCTAATTTTATGATAAATGAATCAATCAATATATGAGTTTTTAAAATGAATTTCATATCTGAGCAGTCGGATATTATATTCATGACGTTACTTTATATAAGTTTTTGTCTCAAATCAAATCATGCCTGAATATTAAACATCACTTACTTCGTATATATTTATACTTAATCCAACATGTTGAGAAGCATTATAGGACCACCAATAAAAATAGCAGTATCATTTATAAATACATACTCCCACTATCCAAAATAATAATAATAATAAACAAAAACAAAAAACTTATATATAAATTTAAAATTGTTAAAGAAAAGGTGACACGGTTTGATGAATAAGTTGAGAGGAACATGTGAGAATTGAAATTTTTAAAAATTTGTAGCTTCGGTGGGTTGATAAAAAAAATTATATTTATGAAAAAAATGAATACATTTTCAAGGATGTATTTTATAAGAAAAGATCCAGTTTCTAGCAATGAGGCTCAAATCACTAAATGTCACATTTTATTCTAACTAGGTAAAAAACAAAAGTACATAGAGCAAAAGTCAAGAAAGTATTAAAGTACAAGAGAAAAAATGGGGAGTAAATATAAATTACATAGTGCTTAGATCCAATAAAAAAAAAAATCAAGGGATAAAATAAGTAGAAAATAAAGAACATGAAGCAAAATATAGAAGCTAATTAAAATACAGAGGGAAACCATGCATTTTCCTAAAAAGAGTAACCACGTTACTTTGAGGATTTTCACAAGAATAAATAGAAAATAATTTTGATATCCTTAAAAAAATGTGACGATGCCTTAAGGAAATAAGGTTGGTTTGCTGACTTTAGAAATAAGTTGGACCAAAACCTGGTGTTTTCATTACCATCGTATCAGAGTCTTCCAAGTGAACTTGTTTTGTGTCCATATTGAAATAAATTGCAAGATCCAACATCAAATACAGTAGTAGATGATCCAATATCTTATTTGTCCAAATTATACAATACAGATGAAATGAGTCTTGTAAGACACATGAACATATAGAAAGCATATAGAGAGTGCTAACCTAAGAATATAGGTCATCTTCATCAGGGGCACCAGCAGAAGGTGCAAATGGATCAGAAGCAGTAGCAGTGCTGCTATTCTCAGCGAACCGGAATTCAGTTCCGAATCCTCTCGATTGCTGCAATGTCTGAGCGAAAGCCTGATACTTGCGTATATCAGCATCGCTCACGCTTCTTCTAGCATACTTCATCGATTCTTCAAAATGAGCAGCCTTAATCTCTGGTACCTCGTCTTCAACATCTTCCTCCATCGCCTCTGGATTCTCCCCCCTTCGTCTCTCCCTCTCGATGTCCTGATTTGTTAGAAAAATGGTTTTAGATAAGTTAAATGACATAAACTCAATACTCGAAAGTGCTCATTACCTTTTCAATGTTCTCTCTGATAGCGTATTTGACTGCACGTTGGCATATTTCTGTAATGTCGGCGCCACTGAAGCCCTGAGTGTACTTAGCCAGTGCTCTTAGGTCTACGTCTTTGGAGACGGGGGATTTTCTCAAGCACGACTTGAAGATTTGATAGCGGGATTCTTCATCTGGAAGAGGGATGTAGATCAATTGATCGAGACGACCAGGACGGAGAAGTGCAGGATCGATGATATCAGGCCTGTTGGTTGCACCGATGATGAAAACTGTTTTCTTAGCATTCATTCCGTCCATTTCTGTTAGAAGTTGATTCAGAACACGATCAGCAGCACCACCCGCATCTCCTACACTACTTCCTCTCTGCAAAATCAAACATCCCAATGTAACATCATTGTTTCTTCAAGTATGAATGCGCGTATTAACTCACCTGAGTTGCAATAGAGTCCAATTCATCGAAAAATAGGACACACGGGGCAGATTGGCGAGCCTTGTCAAAGAGCTCTCGGACATTGGCCTCACTCTCTCCAAACCACATAGTAAGCAATTCAGGCCCCTTCACGCTGATAAAGTTTGCCTGGCATTCATTTGCAATGGCCTTGGCTAACAGAGTCTTTCCACATCCAGGGGGACCGTAGAAAAGAACTCCTTTTGAAGGTGACATTCCAAATTTTTCAAACTTCTCAGGATGCTCCACTGGATATTGAACCGTCTAAACAATCAAGATATATTAGTTTGGGAGATTCTAAGACCAGCACTTAAAACAGAATCACAGAAATACAACCAAAAAACATAAAATGCTGTGTCGCTATAAGCGAGTACCTCTTGGAGCTCACGCTTGACATTCTCAAGGCCTCCAATGTCAGCCCAGCTGACATTGGGCACTTCAACAACCTATAACATTCAAAGATGCATGTTAGTAAGGCTCAAAACAGAATGAAAATAAATAAATATAAAACAAAGAAAGAAAGAACCAGGTGATTTCCATACTGTTTCACGCAGAGCAGAGGGGTTGCTAATTCCGAGAGCAGTCTGGAAGTGCTCATTGGTGACAGCCATGGAATTGAGTATCTCTGCATCAATGGATTCATCTTCCAAGTCGATCACATCCATCTTCTCCCTAATGCATTGAAGGGCAGCCTCAGTGCACAAAGCAGCTAAATCAGCACCAACATAGCCATGTGTATTCTTGGCAATTTTTTCTAAATCAACCTGCAGCATCAGGCAGAGATTAGGTATGCATTCGAAATTTTAAAAAAATTAAGGAATAGTATAAATCTCAATGAAAAATTAAGCTATTTTAGCTCACATCTTCAGCAAGTTTCATGTTCTTTGTATGGATACGAAGAACCTCAAGACGACCAACTTCATCAGGAACACCAATGTCTATTTCCCTATCAAACCTCCCAAACCTTCTCAGGGCAGGGTCAATACTATTCGGGCGGTTTGTAGCACCCATTACAATAACGTGGGCACGAGATTTGAGCCCGTCCATCAATGTCAGGAGCTGGGAAACAATTCTTCTTTCAACTTCTCCATGGGTTTTCTCTCTCTTAGGTGCAATGGAGTCAAGTTCATCGATAAATATAATAGAAGGCGCATTCTTCTCAGCTTCCTCAAAAGCCTTCCTAAGATTGCTTTCACTTTCTCCTGCCATTTTTGACATTATTTCAGGTCCATTAATACAGAAGAAGAAAGCACCAGTCTCGTTGGCCACAGCTCGGGCAATCAAGGTCTTTCCAGATCCTGGAGGGCCATAAAGCAGTATTCCTTTGGGTGGCTTCACACCGATTGACTTGAAAAGCTGTGGGTGCCTCAGCGGCAGTTCCACCAACTCCCGAATCTGAGCCATCTGTTTACGAACACCACCAACATCATCATAACCAACCTCGTCCAACCTGTCCTCATCCTCCCTTCTTATAGGCTCCCCCTCACAGAAGATCTCAGTGTCAGGGGCAACAACACAATACTCTGCAGGATCAGTCTCAATAACCTTGAACTCGACACTTCTCATTCCTCCCCTCACAAGAAATAAATCACCTTTCCTCACAGGCCGATATGCCTCTAGGAAATATGCTGCAGATACACCGAAAAAAGGACTCAACACCCAAAATAATCAGTTGAAAATAATAGTACTCTCAATGCATCCATGCATTAACTAAAAGATCCTACTGAATTTTGAGTCGAGGAAAAACAAGAATTAAAAATATGGTAATTATTTTAATTGGCTAAATCAGATAAGTTCTTACCCTTTAATTTAAGATATGAAGGAATTGTATCAGGTGTAGGGTTAAACAAATTTCTGAGATATGATCAAATTAGAAATATAATCCCTTTTTTTTATCGTAGTGCATATAAAATGGTTTCACTAGACAATCTATTTCAGCCAGTTAGTTAGTCTGTACATCTTGCATAAGACAAGTAAACTAGAGCAATCTAAGACTCAATGAAATGATGAACCCTTCATCAACAACAATTTCAAGAGTTAAGACAGAAATAAGAACTCACGTTTCAGGTAAGCATCAAAAAGGTTTCCAGTAACCCCTTCAATGGAGTCATCCACAGGAAGAATGTGGACACGCTTCCCATACCTAACATCGGCACATTGGTGCACAGAAACCACATCTCCAAGTCTAACTCTGAGATTGTTTCGAACAACCTTGTTCATTCGAATCTTTGGTTCATCACAAGTTTCATCAGCAAGGGCGATGCAAACAGTATCCTTTCTCTTCTTACCCTATAATACAGGTTATGAAAACAAATAAGTAATGGACAAACTAACATTCATAACAACCAACAAGCATAAGTAATTCCAACACTTGAAAGCCTCCCTCAATGAGCAATATCTTATAGAGGGTATTTCAATTATTCATTCATCAAGTTTCCACAATATGCTTATATCCAATCATCCAATTGAGCTCCATTACACTACATATATAGCATTGCTATGTGGTTATCTAAACCTGATACTCTTTTCAACTCTTTTTGATTGCTACAGTTAACAAATACTCGAAAAGGAAAGCAACGCACTACTTAAACAAAGCAAAATGAAAATTAATCTCAAATAAATCCAACACATAAAAATTATGTACTATTGAACCAAAAAAAATCATGAAATGAGGCAGACAGAGAGAGAGGGAACCTTGATCAAGATGGTGTCACCACGGAAAAGCTGGAGCTTCTCCATAGTCTCAGGATGAAGAGAAACAACAGAATTATCATCATTGATAGCCTCGTCCACAACGAGTCGATTCAGCGCCTTCTTCTTCTCCAAAATCGCCGTACTGAAATCCTTCTTCGTGTTCTTACTGCAAACAAAATACCAAGAGCCTCAACAAGAGAAGAAGAACAAAAACTGCATTTTAAAATCAGATAATGTGAAAAAAAGACTTACGAATCAGAGGATTCTGCTTGATTGCTCATTGTATGAATTGAAGAAACTCGAGAGGTTGTTGATGAATTGAAGATTGTGAGAGAGATTTAAGTGCGAATGAAGAAGATAAAATAGATATAGTGAAAAAATGCTTCGTTTCTTGTTACCAAAGAAAAGGCTAATTTATTCAACTTTGATTCCATTTGAGGTAAAAGAGTGTACAATTTCTGGGATTGTAATAGAAGTCTCTAGAATTTATTTAAAACTAAGTAAAATTGGAATATTATTTGTTGCTCTGCTTTATTTCTTGGGAGTTGGGAGAGAACCCACTCAATCTTAATTCGATTTAATAATTTATAGTCCAATCTAATATTATAAAATTTTAAAATTATATAGCTCAAATCGTTCAGCCCAAAATCCATCAGACCCAGCCCAAAATCGTTAGGGATTGACCACTAAACTCCAAATTGGGTATTACAAAAAGATCTATTTGAAGCAAATCACAAACAAGAGGCCCAACAACGCTATATCCCGTATAATTAGGTCAACCACTGAAGCCCAAATAGGATATTGATGTAGGCCCGAGCCCAAACTCTTGCTGCTGCATATAGCTTGCTTTTGCACTTCTCGTCTCCCCGCCTCCGCCTCTCTCTCTCTCTCTCTGAACGCACACACAGTCACAGATGGCGGAACCGCAGTACGAAATCGATCTCCACTACCTTATGGCCTTCGACCCACACCACCAATTCGTCTCTCCTCCGTCTTCCAGGTTTTACCTCTTTTCTCAGTTGATTTTCTATTCGATTTGTGAGTTACTATGAATATATACTTGTGTTGTAGTATGAGCTGTTCTCTTGCAATTTATGTGCTGTATAATGCATCTCTGTGTATCAGGGATGAGATTGTAAAGGAAGCCATGGAACAGGGCACCAAATTAGTTCAAGCAGTTGCTGATGCCCTCTTCAGCTTGCCTTCAAGGCAGGACCCCGACGGCCCCATTGTTCATTTGCCTGCACCCACTACCAGATTGCCCAGAGAAAAGCCTGTAAGCTCTATCTTTGCCTAAGAGTTTGTTTGAGTACAATCACTTTCCTGTAATGGTTGTTAGGACTATGTCAATTTGTGTGAAATGTGAAGACTATCATTTGAATGATGAGGTTTTGTTTCTTGGCATCTTATGATTGATGGTAATGAGGAAATTGCAACATGGCCAATGGCATGATGATTGACTAATGACACCAATTATTATCATGATGGAGAAGTAGCTAACTATTTGGTCGCTTTGTGAAATTTCAAGTTGGGATGATGAGAAAAATTGGAAAAAATTGCTACTTTTTCAGACTCGTTAGACTGGTTATGCTGTAAATGTGATTGTTTTTTTAATGGTATACAGCTTCCGAAGCCTAGACCTCCTACAAAGTGGGAAGTGTTTGCTCAAAAGAAAGGTTTGTTTGTGCCTCCTCTATCACAGATCTATTTTGTTTGCTTCTGATATATGCTATGAGTGTGTAAATTATTGGGTTCATTGTGTTCCATTGAAATATCATGCAGGTATTCAAAAACGAAATAAAGAAAAATTGGTCTTTGATGAGCAAACGCATTCTTGGAAGCGGCGCCATGGTTATGATCGTGTTAATGATGACAATGACATACCAATCATTGAGGCCAAGAGCACTGATGGTATTTAATTTTCTTTGCCCTTGAAACTTATTTTTCTAGTCTGAAAATGCTTTGAGAACTTCTGCAGCAATCTTTTTTTTTCATTTCACACTATTTTTGTTCCCCAGCAATCTACTCTCTTTTTTTTTCATCCATCTGACCGACTTATCTAAATATGTTGAAAAAATCATAACAAAAACTTTTGACTGGATTGTGATAAAGATGCACCATAACCATTATAATCCTGATCCCATGGTTTAAGAATAAGTTGTGATATGTATCTTATATGACTTCTCTTCATTTAAATTCCTTACTACTTCTCCCATGTGATTTTTTGATGATATTAGCATTAGACATTACCAGAGAGTGTTGCATCTTATTGCTATATTTTTCTCTCAGAACTTGGAACTGATCCTTTTACTGAGAGACGCAAAGAGAAGAAAGGCAGAGTGGAGAAACATGAGAAAAATCGGTTACAGAATCTAAAACAAGCGAATAAAGTTGGTGCCTTGCCAAGGTAATCTTTTCTCCTCCTCCAAATATTGGAGATGTGACCTTGTACTTGTGCAGTAATCTTTGCTCTAGTAATTTTTGGTAGTCCGGTGTGAATTGGAAATGTTGATCCTGCTCCTACAAAATAATAAGATCTTCAGAACACTGAACGTTGTATATCTTTTGAAGAATAATTTATGTTCCACCCTTAAGCTTTTTTGCTGCATGTGTCGTTTTGATATTGTGAATTTCCCATTGTTTTCAGAAGGGTAATTTGTGATAGTCATTGAGACAGAAGTAGAATTGCCTTTTGATGGGAGAAGGTCATGTCGTGTAAATACACTTGGATTTCATTATAGATGACCTGAGATGATGAGTGTTTCTTACATGGCTGAATTAGAGCTGCTTTTTATGATATGTAAATACACTTGGGTTTTCCTGAAAGATGGGCTGAGATGATTACATGTCAGAGCACTTGGAGTATGGTCAGTAGGAAAAATGTGGTTGACCACTGGGGGTTTGGATTCACCCAAGAGTCTGAAGTTATGAGACTATGTATCTGTTCTGTTAAGTTGGCTACTTCAAGTATATGTCACTGTGTTACTGAAGGCTGCAGACAAGTTGACTACTTCCTGATAGAGTGCAGTCGTATATACTCTGCTATTAGAGCTGATCATAGACCAGTCTTTCCCATAACTGCATTTTTCAATTATTCTCGTGACATAAAAATAATCCCATACTCCAAACCTAAAGCTCACCTAAATTTCTGTGTAGTTATGGCAAGTTTCTGTAGAAAATTTGTAGAAATTTGATTATTTCTTTTGCTTATCTTTATTTATAAGTGATGAAATTATTCCCTTGTATATCTGGAGCTTCAGTATGGCTCTTCTGCTCTTTTACATGCACATTTGATATACTAGCTTTTACTTGACTATGTGTGTTTTGAGGTTGCCTGTAAGCTCAGCTGAGGTGAACACTAATTCGGATTTTGCTTATGCTTTGCAGCCATATTCAACTTGCTGCTACCTCTTTACCTATAACGGGAACCCAAGCAAAGCCTAAGAAAGTAAGCAAAGATGAGCTACAAAATGTCGCTGGACTGGCAGCAACTGCAACAGCTAGCGGTGGAAAATTTGACAAGAAATTACCCGGTGAAAAGCCCCCAAAGCACGAAAAGAAGTTTAGGAAGGTTTGTAGTCAATCTTGAAGTACTTAAGTGTAATTCTTTTCCAGTTCAAAAGTATACAACACATTGAATTTCCAATTATCAACATGCAGTACCTACCAGCAGTTGAAGGATCAGGAATGGGTGCCCTTGAAAAACAACAAACTGAGAAAGTGTTGAACAAGTTGATCTCCAAACACTCCCATGAGATACTCAATGTAGAAAAGGTACATCCTTTTGCCTGGTGTTGGATGATGTTTTTTCTTGAATGTTCAAACATGATTAATTGTTTGATTTTTCTGTTTGTTTCGAAATGTAGGCTGTAAACATGTACAATGTGAAGAAAGAGAAGGGTCGAAGAAAACAAGGTGGGAGGCCATCAAGCTCGGGGAAGCCATCAAGCTCTGGGAGGTCATCAGGCTCGGGGAAGCCATCAAGCTCAGGGAGGTCATCGAGCTCTGGCAAGTTCAAACCAAACAATAAATCCTTCAAGAAAACGTCGAACAAAGGTGGTTCGTACAGTAAAGGTAAAGGAAAATCAAAGTGATGTTCATCTTTGAGATCCTAGGATTTTTTTCAGCTGTTAGTTCTTCAGGTTGGAAGGAAATATGTTGCAGAAACTTATCTGACTTATGTACTGTTTTTTTAGAAATATATAATTTCTTTATCTGTTATATTTTTTTTGTTCTGTTTGAGGTTTTGAGTAAAATTGACCGTTCAGTGTACCAAGTATTTTGAGATAGGTTTGTAATGAAATTATGATTTTTTAACCTGGAAAGTTCTTAATGCTATAAAAATCCACCATTTCGTCAAGTGTGTGACATTTTCAAGTACCATGTTTTGCTTGTTAAAAAATAGTATGTGATTTTACTTTTTTTTTTTCGCAAAATTGAGTTTTTGATCTAAATACCATTTAAGTTTGTCTTGCGTGGCAGGTAATGTGTCATTTTTGAGACCACATTAATTAAAAAGAAAATTAATTAAAACACAATAGTTCAATTTTTATTTTTTTTAGTTTTTTACTTAATATATTAGATTCTTTATTTTTTTTAGCAAATTTAATAAGTTAAGAGTGTAGATGTATATTATAGGATTGCGCTTTTTAAATTAAATCAGTTATGATAAGTGTAATTTAATAATAAATGCACGTATAGAAATATAACAATGAAATAAAACATTATTTTACAATAGACAGCCAAATTGTCGACATTTGCAAGAACCAAATACAAATAGAAGACAACAAATTACACAATTGTAGGACAGAGACAATACAGTCACTTTTCTTTTGGGGCCAAAAAAAAAAAAAACTTATCACTTATTGCCTATCCTTTTATTTTCAACAATTTCATTCTTCAAATCTACCACAAACCGATTGAAATTCTTCACTGAGGACCCACCTATTGCCATTGCATCCTCTAATATTTTCCTAACTTTCCTAATTTCTTGTCTTATTTCTTCCGATTTCATCAAATAATTAATCTTGTCACAAACTCCATTCCTGGACGGCAACGATTTCTTGTCACACAAATCAACCCCAATCTTCCAATCATCCACCACCAATTTCCGATTCGTAAATTGATCGGTCAACAGAGGGTAACAGATCATCGGAACACCACACCATACACTTTCAAGAATCGAGTTCCATCCACAGTGCGTTAAAAATCCTCCAACGCTCGAATGAGAGACAACATCGATCTGACTGCACCAAGACACGATCAAGCCCCGGCCCTCGACCCGTTCCTCGAAGCCAACGGGTAGGATGTCGGGCTGGTCCGAGCTGACTATATCGGGCCGGAGCACCCAAATAAAGTTGACCCCACTAAGCAATAGCCCATTGGCTATCTCCTCAATCACATGCTTACTAGTGTGTGCATAGCTACCAAAAGAGACGTATAGCACCGAGCCACGTGGCTTGGTGTTGAGCCACTGGGTGCAGTCCAACTCGGCCCAAAGGCTCGTGGAGATCCGGTTCTTGGTCAAGCCCGAAGGGAAAATCGGGCCGATTGAATAAAAAAGCTGGTTTTTTTGTATGGCTGAGATAGTTTCATCCTCGAGTTCTTGAACAGTGTTGCACAGGATCATATCTGCTTTCTTAACATCCTCGAAAGCTTTGTTCAAGATTTGGTGTACTGTTGTATTGATATTGTCTTTGTCTTGAAGATACGACATTAAATCCGTTGGCATTATGGATTTTACCCCTGGTATATACTCGATTGCATCCGTTCGATTTTCTGTTAAAAAAAAAAAAAATCGATCTTTAGTCTCATATTTTATCTTATTGGTATGATACTTTTATAATAATATTATTATATTCAAGATAAGCTGATTAAAAAAAAATAATCAAACTTTCAACATAAAAAACAAATTTAGTAGCTCAAATACTTGTCGCTTTATTGAAAATTATTTTTCTTGCCCAATAATTAGCTATAAAAATATGACACGTTGAGGGCATTCTATTATTGTAATTTGAGGGTCCTAATCGAGCCAAAATCGGTCATTGGTAATTTAGGACTTAAATTTAAAGAAATTCATGTGTTTAACATATATTCAAGCTTGAATATCCTTAATGTTTGCAAATTCTTGAATTTATGTTCTAAATTGCAAGTAGAGACACCTCCAATTTCAAACCCTTATATTTGGCAACTAAAACAAAACAAAATTCTTTTTATTACTTACCAACATTCAAGAACCTTATCTTCTATTTTAGATAATATTTTATCTTGTATTTCGTAACTCTCACTATGTGTTATCATGTTAACCTCAAGAACATAGAATCTATATTAAAAAATTACCCTTCGAAGACGCAAAATGGCCATGCTTCTTGAGAAGATGAACATGATAATAGAGAGTGAGAACGAGGGCTGGTTCAGTGAAGAAAGATATGTTGACAAGACCATACTTTCGAGCAATCATCGAGGGCCAAACGTAGAAGGTGTCGATGATGATACAGTTGATCGTGGGGTCCACCTGGACCAGGTTTCCGACGAGTTCATCAACATGGGCTGAGAAGACATGCATGATCCCTTCAAAGAACTGGTCATGGTGGAGGGACCGATCGAACCCTAGTGGAAACCCGTCCGACACGGTGGCGTAGCGTATGTCGAGCCCCGACTCACGTTGCTCCTCGAATATGTCTCGATCGGGACCAACTCCGGTGGCTTTGGAGATCTGCTGGTGGATTGATTCTGTGTTGATGAAGGTGATTGTGAACCCATTCGAAGCTAGCTTCATGGCTAGGTTTACAAAGGGGATGACGTGGCCTTGAAGAGGGTATGGTAGCATTATTGCATGAGCCTTTTCTATCATCATCTCCTTCATTTTTTTTTTTTGGTCTGATTAATTTTGTGTTGAAGAAATTAGTTTGGTAGGATATATAGGAAGAAGGATGTATGTCAAGTGTATATGGTCAATGATTGCTACAAAATTATTAGATTATTTTGAGTTATGTGACAAAAATGCATCAGAGTGACCACTGACATTGTGTAGCTGTAGCCGCCTCTCATTTTCTAACTTTATTTTTAAATTAAATATGAATTATTTTATACATTTGAGTGTATTTATTTATTAGAGTTTCGAGGGTTTGTCCTTCTACATAGTTAATTATCTTAATTTGTAAGAAGAAAATGAGTACTTTTAATTTGTAAGTATTATTATCATATAAGAAAACAAAAAAAATTAGATCATAGATCTAGATCTACTTATGAGATTTGGTATCAACTTATAATACTACACTTGTGAGTAATAAAATAAACTAAATGATAAAAATAAGGTGAACATAAAGAATCTCATATGAAATGGGGATAGTGTTTGGTAGAGCTTATAATTAAATTATTTATGTGAATCTGCAAGATTAAAAAGTCCTTCCAAATCATAAATCAAAAATTAATTTATTTTTAAAATTTTATGGCCAACTAAGAGTTCCCAAAGATGTTCAATTAATCAAGATTTAAAACATATTTCAAAATCTCAATAAAACAAAGATTAATCTATTTTAGTAAAAGGCCATGAAATGTGGAGAATCCCCTAGTTTAATTAAAATGATGCAAAAAGGACAAAGAAAAAAAAACCCATTGCTATCATTCAGTCTCTGATGCAAAAAGGACAGAGAAAATAAAAACCCTTTGCTATCATTCGAGACAGACTGAATTTTCAAATGTCATCATCCAAATTGACAAGCTATAATGCCCTCAAAGAAATTAATCTAAAAGCATTTTAAATTTAGGAACATAAGTGTCAAATTAATGCATTCTCAAAGTTACTGGACTCTCTCTCTCTCTCTCTCTCTCTCACACACACACACATGATATTATCTGGACAAATTTGAGTGGGCCAATTGATGAGAGAGAGAGAGAGAGAGTAGCTTTCAATGATTCAATTTTCCAGTATGATATCTGTGTGGAATCTGGACAATTATCGATCAAATTTATGCAGGTCTTTTTCACAAGTTTAATTTTGACAATAATACTTGTCTTGTACAGCAGAGAAATAGATCAAGAGCAAGAACACTTTTCTGCCAATGAATCTAAGAGGGTGTTTTGCTAAGCTCATCATCTAAAAGATCCATCCAATAAGATAATTATTAGTTTCCTAAGAACAAGAAAAGTATGTATTACTCCATAAAGCAAATATACAGGAATGTATTATCAGAGTAAATTAGAAGCTTGTTTAAAATCTATACCAAATTTTTGGATTCGATTTTGTACACAACAAAAGAACTGATAGGCTAAATAAACATTGAGCTCTACATATCATTCCAACAACATAAGCTCCGATTACAGCCATTATATTTTCGTCTGTCACACCATCTAAAGTTCACTGCCGATTTTGAAATCTGAAAAGGAAGTTTTGGGAGTTTCAGCTATAGGCGCAGGTTCTTTCTTCTCAGAGCCAAAGAATGAGCAACTCTGAAATGCGTCCAGACTGTTTGCTATCAGGCGGTTCAAACCACTAAGGCTATCGCTAAGAATTAGATCATTGCTTTGATATCTACACGAGGGTATTTCCAAATCTAACGGTCCTAAGTCAGGCTGTAGAAAAACCGGAATAAGATCATAAGCGTCAACCTCAGTATGCATACAAACGGAAAAAAAAAAGATGGAATTCAAGAGTGTTCTGAAATAACAAGGCCACTATCAACTGACAAGAAACGGAAAATGTGATCTGGGAAAAACTTACCCAATATATATCAGTGAGCCCACCGAAATCCTTAGTGGAATTCTCTGAAGGATGATCAGATGATTCAGATCTACATTCATCTACCAGATCTCCACTAGTATGGTTGCCATTTATCAAGTTCTTTACTTCAGGCAACTCCTGCAGGAAAATAAGAGTGATAGAGTTACAATTAAATCTGAGAGCGGCCATGTGTTGTAAAACTGTAATAATTCAGATAGCTCAATGGAACGCAGTTTCATAATCAAACCTCAACATCCTCATGACATACTGAAGGGCTTGTTACATTAGCTTCTATACAGGTCTCTATGGGATCATCTATGTACATATTCTGGTCTTGACCACAAAAAGAGCCAGTTTTCTGGAAAGCAAAGGCATCACATGTTTCTTCAGCATCCCAGATGGAAGGTACATGAGATGCAAGGGCCTGCTGTGAATCAACTTTGTTTTGATGTTTGTAAATGTGTGCAGCAATTGCAGCATCAAAAGAATCACAGCTAAAGGGCATCTGCTGAAGACTGTTTGAAGCAAGAGCTGCTTGAAAATCAGTACGGTTGACATCCACATTTGGTGTTGACTCAGAAAGCAGTTCTCCCACACTTATGTTGGTAAGACTATCAGCCCATTCCCCAGCAGACAAGCCCATATCCTTCTGCAATGAAAATAAATTTCAGAACTATGAAAGCTATCATGTTTACCAGAGGTAAGGCAGAAAATAACAATTTTGTCCACAGCATGATTTCAATTTTATTAGAAGCGTCCAAGCCAAAGCAATAAAGAGAAAGAGTGGAGACATACCGTGTTTTCAACTTTCCTTCTAACTGCTAAATCTCCGCTTGCTTTTCTCCGCAATGATACAACTGCAGTGCTGTCACAATATCTTGAAGGATTGATGTTGGACACACCACATTCAACAGCCTCAATTGTATTAGATGTGGATAAGGGAGTAGTGATATTATGTTCTGCAGAGACAAGCTGGTCATCACAGGGACCATTTCCGCTCTCAGTTTCAGCTCTCTGCTTTGTTGACATGCTAGTGGGTAAACTTTGCTCTTTGATATTAGTATAGGACAGTGCTTGAGCAGCGATGGAATCAATCTCAGCTTTCGAAAACCAGCCATATCTTAAGAAAGAAATCAAATATGTTACACTATGTCCATTCGGTTAACACAAGCCTCAGACAGAAATCATAAATAAGAAATTAAATCTGTAACAACTATGTAGTTTCTCCTAACAAAATTCTTCAGAGAGAAAAAGTGGGTCCAAAAATAGAACCTGAGGCGGAAAACTGGAGGGCTTCCGATCAGGTAATATACATCTGCTGCACAAAGAGTAGAGTCCTTAGTCCACTTTTGATATCCCGCAGGGTTAACTCTCTGTGCCCAGTAAGGGAAAAGCATCAATTCCTGATGAAATGATCCTGAGTTTCCCCATTTGCGATTGAGATGTTCCAATATGGATGATATTTTCTTTCGTGAACTCAAAGTCAGTTCCAGATGGGGATTGTGATGATCCTGTAAATTAATATGCTTTTTTAGTAATCCATACAATAAGAACTATTAACTACTAGGAAACTTCAATAGAACTGTTAAAAATTAACCCGTGGTAGGAGTTATTTTTAACCTTACCTTTTCCAAGGCTTTTTGAGTACATTCATCGATTGGAAACAACTGGAGTTTAAGCTTTGCAGGGTTATGAATATTGGAGTCTTTCAGCATGCTTCCAGAAGATGTTTGTAAAGAGTGTGCCACTTCCCCTACAAGTTGAGAACCATCATGACCTGAATATGAGAGAATGAATCAGTAATTTAAAGTAAATTCTTAAGATTCACGCATTACTTGAAAAAAAAAGCTGTTGGAATCCACCTGGTATTTCCTGATAATTTTCAATCTCTTTATCAGTGTCCACTCGTTCCAACTGTTCAGCAGCATCGGCAACCAATGATACCCCAGCAATGGCAGCCTTCTCCCATCTTTTATATGCAGCAGTTGATGCAAGGCCTATAGAGCAGATTTGCCACAACCAGAGCAACACCATAGTTTTAAAAAGAAGGAACCAGATGAAAGCAAAATTTGAGGCGTCAGACATAAGGATACTTAATGATGTTCAGACACATAAATGAGAGAGAACACAAAAGGTGGGAAATCTACCATGGATACAAAGTCTACCAAAATATATAATAAGTAATAAAAATAAAGACATTACTATTATTATGATGATCATCATCATTATAGTTGCTGCTATTGTCATAAAATTAAGATAAAAATAAATTTTCTTCTTGATTTTTTTCATTAGTAGGATAAGTTCAACTAATCATATTTTAAACTATTCATAAGTTCCAGAACATAACATGATTGCACATTCACCATCTCTAATCTGCAGCAAGTACTCATGGATTCGACAAAGAAGCGACATATCTTTCATGGTTGAACCCATTAAAAGTTTTTATTTATTTCAGTTAACAACTGACACATTGAACATTGAGATAAGAGAACCAAGATGCACAAACTAAAGAAAACTAAGAATTTAATCACCTTAAGTACTGTTATACCCTAGAAAGGAGACCAACGGGCACTAACTCTAGACATGAGTTGGTCTACCAATTTGAAGAAAATAAAATGAGGATTTAATCTTTCACAGCATCAGAACCTTCTAAGCATTGTATTATAAGAAATTGCCAGTTATATCCCCAAGCAACAGATTAAAAATATAATATACACATATATATAATATACACACACACACTAACAAATAGAATCATTGGACCAATGTATTACTAAATTTACCAGTTTTCCGCCGATGCTTCACTGTTTTTACAGAAGCTGGATCTACTTTGCAGTTCGTACGGCTAATTCCTATATTCACATGGCGTTTGAACAAAGGTCCCTTTCCAGTTCCAACTTTCTGAATGTTCTGGCTGTCAAGAAGAATCATTTTTACTGGACGGTTGTCATGGCCAGATGCTCTGACCTGATTTGAGGCAGAAACGTTCGGAATAGCAGAATTATTTTCTCCAGTAGGTCGTTTTTTCGTATTCTTCTTCCGATCTTTCAAGAGTTGGTTCTCCTTCACAATAAAGAAATAATCAGTTCAACCATATCCCCAATTATCTCATCTTCAAGGTGGATATCAATAGTCTTGAACTAACCAGAGTCTCCACAAATATCTTAAATCTTCGAGGTTTCAAGTGAAGCTTAGATGCTTTACAGCTGTACTTTTCCAATAATGACCACCTGCAACCATAGTACATCAGTTAGGAGATTGATGGAGAGAGAGAGAGAGAAAGAGAGAGAGAATACAGCAAACATTGGTAAAGAGATGCAAATTTACACAAGAACAACCATTTTGTTATACTATATCTGTGGCGAAAGTAAATATGTAATTGTGGTAAAGAATTTCATAAACTGTTCATATTTACCATCGAAGCATGGCAGCATTGGTGTCTTTTGAGTTTTTGGCGTCAAGGCAAAGGTCTGGACCCAGCAACTTGTTCATTCGCCTTACAAGCCGATAGTAGTAATGCCTAACCTGAATGCCAATGACCAGAGATAGAAGTAAGGATATATCGAGGAAAGATTTAAAAAGTTAAGATAGGATTTATAAAATAACCTGATCCTTGTTTTTGCTCTGGACACGTGAAGTGATTTTCTCAAAATTCTGCCGAAAAAGCATTCCATTGTCAGAATATATTCATTGGAGGAAACCCAGATTATTATTCTTCCCAAATGAATAACAGTAAAAAAGTAGCAGACTAATTACCTTGCCAACTTGACGTAAGGCAGCAAAAAAGCTCTCTTCCTCTTGACGGGTCCAAGCAGCCCATTGCCTCGTTTGTTTTTTCACTATTGTATATAAAAAAAAACCAATGAGCACAGCAATTACAGCAGTTATTCTGCATCTAAAATAAATTATGATAAAAAATACCAGGCATCTGTGGAGCAGCATTTTCTTGAGAGGATGACGGTGCACTAGAATTCCCTTCCTTATTTCCAACATTATCAGGAAAGAGGCAGAGCTTACTGTCTAAAGGAACCTGCGTTACCATTTGTACGTCTTTCTCATCACATAAACACTGAACTTTCATGCATTCTCAGATCGCCACATTCCATGTAAAACTTCTAATGACTCATGTTGCCCTGAGACATAAAAGTGTCTGTCTGATTGAAACAAGGAAAAGAGAAAAGAATTCAAGTTTTATCCATAAAGGAAAACCATCATCTTCATTCTGCAAAGATATATGTAATAAGTAAATTTTCAAAACTGAAATCAACAATCAGAAGTTCCAAATACCAACAATTGCACAATTTTTCATCTTGATACCTTACAAATTATAGGTCTTTCAATGCAAAGCAGAACTAAGTATTCAAACCTAGCTCACAAACTCATAACAACCTCGAACTAAAGGAAGAAAATGGATTATAAGCAGATGCAAATAGATTCATTACAGCCCATATAGAAATACCCACAGCACAAAAATATCGAGAATTGAACATCAACAATGAATGAAACCAAGTCAAATCATGATTTGCAAGGACTAAATTAGGGTTCCCACATTAAAGCCAAACAACCAAGCAATTATCACGATTTCTAAGCAGCAGAATTCCAATGATAAATCGAAAAACAAAATTACAACTTTTGTCGAAGTCAGCGCATAACTTAAAACAAACTCAACTCACCAATTGAATTCACAAACCAAAAATTTCAGAATCAACAAAAAAACCTAAGATCTATTCCCCAAAAAAACAAAAATCTTAGAAACCACGCCTCCAATGTGAATTACTTTAAATTTTGAAGAGAAAATCAAAAGAAATTATGAGAGATCACATACCAGTAACCAGAATCAAAAAATAAGGAAAAGATTGAAGAGATGCAGAAGAAAAAAATTTGAAAAAAGAAAAAGAAAAGAGTCTTAACTAAAGATGAATAACTTCAACTGCAGTTAAAGTTCAAAATAATTAAAAAAGGCTAAGAAATTGGGAAGAAAAAAAAGGAATAAAAGAGGAATACACACCACCTATCTATTTTCTACTTTAATTAATTTGTTTTGCCCAATTTAAAAAAGTAGGATTTTAAAATAAGAAAAGATATTTTATAGTCAATTTTTCTAAAAAAAAAAAATTCTCTAATCACTCATCTTCCTGAGAGAATAAAATAAAGACAAAAACTTTTGTGCATCCGGTGCACGGACCCTAGATCCGTGCACTCGGGTTGACTCGACCCGCCACACACTTGTACATTCCCGTGCACGGACCCTAGATCCTTGCATTCGGGTCAACCCGACCCGCCACACACCTGTGCATTCTCGTGCATGCCACCAGATCGAGGACAAAATCAGCTCAAACATGCTCTTAGGTGTCAGACATTTATGTTATGTTAACTATACATTTTAATAATGTTAGTCATACATTTTAGTTATGTTAGTCATACTTTATGTAAGGCTAACTGTACCTTAGCATTTTTTTAGACAAACATATTAACATTTTATTCCTTTTAGTTATAACAGTCTTTTAGTTATGTTAGTTGTATTTTTATATACTAGCATGGATCCTGTGTGATGCACGGATAAATTATTTACGAAGGATAATTTAGATAAAGGATGATTTCAACTTCAAATAGTGTAAAATGATTTTAATTTTAAAATATTTTTTGATGAGACTTGTTTTTATTTTATTTTTTTGGGTAAAGATTCATGAACGATTTAATGACACGATACTTCATTTACATATATTCCATTTGAATAGAGATTTATAAAAGTGATACAAAATCATTTTGATGTAATGATTTTTGTAGAAAACTTTTTGGTTAATATAAAAAAACTTGGTTAGATTATGTTATTTTTTTCATTTTACAACCTAAACTTTTTGGGTGACTCTCTTGTGTCCCGAGGACATGGATCCTTGGTCTGTGTCCCCAACTCGCCCTGCGTATATTTAATTTTTTTTTTCCTTAGCGCGCTCCCTCAAGGTATTTTTTTTTTTCCATATATACATTGAAGGTATATGAAATACTTTTCAGGTATTCATGAAATACCTTTTTCCACACATCACATGTATACCTTCAAGATATCCATGAAATACTTTTTTTTCTGACATCACATGTATATATTGAAGGTATCCATGAAATACCTTTCAGGTATCACATGTATACATTGAAGGTGCGCGCGCGGCGTGGGCGCATGGGCGCGCGGGTTGTGAGGTATTACAGATTTGTCTTATAGGTATTCCAAACTTAAACTAAAGATATGTGATACCTGAAGAGTATATGTGGGATACCTGTAGAGCAAATGTGAGATACCTATCATATGTGCGCAACGTGGGCGCGCAGCAAGGGGGCATGGGCGCTAGGGCTGGTTGGGGACACTGATCAAAGATCTGTGTCCCGGGGACAAATAAATTTTTGTTAAAGTTTTTTAGTTTTCAGGTTGTACCCACAAATTTTTAAATTGCAATATATGATTATTTTATGATTACTTTTCCCTTCAAAATCAAATTTGATCAATGTCTAATTTTATTTTAACCAAATGGATGATTTCAACTTCGAAGAGCGTAAAATGATTTTGATCTTAAACTGTTTTTTGATGAGACTTGTTTTTCCTCTTTTTTCGGATAAAGATTCATGAACGATTGAATGACATGATACTTCATTTACATAGATTCTATTTGAATAGAGATTTATAAAAATGATACAGAATCATTTTGATGAAATGATTTTTGTAGAATATTTTTTGGTTAATATAAAAAATCTAGTTAAATTATGATACTTTTTTTTTTGTTTTACAACCTAAACTTTTTTATTTTTCAGATTGGATCCACAATTTTTTAAATTGCAACCTATGGTCATTTTCCAATCACTTTTTTGGTCAAAATCGAATTTAATCGATGTCTAATTTTTTTTAACCAAAATACATTAAACATACACTAAAACACTACACATATCAAATCAAACAAAAGTCTCAAATGAACTTTCTGTTTTCATTCGATTGAAGATCATTTTGTGAAATGAAAGAAAATTTTTAGTTTTGGCTGCAATAAAAAAAATCTTGGAATTGCATTTGAATTATTGAATGTGAATCCACCTTGAACCATTTACAAAAATTAAAATAAGATATTTATCATCCGAAAACAATTATTAAACAAAACAAATAAAAGATCTCTGAAAATAGTATATAATTATATTTAGCTTAAAAAAAACTTAATGTAAAAAATCTCGCATAGTTATATAGTTATATGTACCATCATGGAATTGTTCACCGCATTTGAAATAAAATGCATTTCACCTTCATGCTTCAATAGACAACTTCTTATGACAATTCTACAACTCTCAATAAAATAGCAATACTACAAAACATTTGATACCTTCCAAACTAAAATAAGAAATTAACTAAGTTATAATATATTAAAACAACTACGAAATATTTATTATAAGATAAAGATAGGTAAACTCTTGGCATGAACATCAACAACACCATCACAAAATTATTCGGTTAACAACAATGAATGAATACATGAGTTAGCATACGATTAAAAAATAAACAGAATGATATACTAAAAACAAAACAAAAAAAAATTGACAGACTTAGGATATCGATGTGTGATTGTGTAGAAACCATTCTACAAAGTATTTATAGATGGAACAAATGAGAATCCTAAATTTGGTATTGAATTATACGGATCCATTTTTTCCAAATGTAAGGATAAAATCATATTTATGTTAAATTTTGAAATATCAAAATCAACACATGCAAGATAAAAAAAAAATCGTTTTGATTGATTAATTATTAATGATGAATTAATTGCGTGTGTGCGTGTAATACTTATATAAGACAACTGTATATATATAAGCATAGATACTTGAATGAAATTATAAAATATATATCAAATGTTGTATCCATTTTCTCTAAATTGATTTTAGGTCCATATTTAAACAAATCATAATTAATAGCATATTAGTTATATGTAACTAAAAAACTTATCACGTCATTGCTCCAAATCTGCTTCAATGCCGGATTGTGTTTGGGATCAAAAGGATCAAACACTATATCATATTTTCCATCCATATATATAGTGATTTGTTTTTATACCATATATATTCACTATTCAAAATTTATATTTTTGGAAATTCTTAATAAATTCAATTGATATTACAAAAAAATAAAAATATAAGATTTAATGAATTTTCTATTATTAGAAAGTGAAAATGAGGAGGAAAACTTTTGGCATTTCTATTTTTAAGGGTAATTGTTATTATATATATATATATATATATATATATATATAGATGTAGATTGTCATTAACTCTCATTTGTTAAGGAAATAAAATATTTTGGATTTTGATCGCTAAATTGTACTTAAATCTTTGATTCATCAAGGTAAGAAATCTCTTGATTTATAATAACAAAATCGAATTTGAAGAATTTTTCTTAATATAAATTCAAATCAATAGTTTTCACGGAACACTTTCCATATTCCAACGTAATTTAATTTAAGAAACAAAAGAGAGAATATTTAGCTTGAACCATAACTTCCTTCCTTTTTTATTTTCTCATTATCAAAACAATGCAATTTCATTACTTTTGTAAATATAAATATACAAAAAAATGTTTCATCGTGAATTAATTAATTTTACGAAATTGAAATTACCAAATATTTAACATATCAAATATGTTAATTTTTTTTTTGCTCAAATTGATCCATACAAAATTGATTTATATATATATATATATATTTAATGATATATTTTTAAGAGGTTATTAATATACATAAAGGCAAAAACTTACATAATTTGATATTAATATTAATTATGTAAGATCAAATTGCGCAATTTCACGAAAAAATATAATGAATTGATTAATACAATATCTATGTCAATAATGAATTGACTAATAAAATATCATATGTTAAAAAAAAATCAATATTCACGGTACTAAATCTATAACACATAAGATATGTAAAGTTATTTTTTGTTAGAATAAAAATCAAGATAAATGAGACAATATATTTTTTTTCTAATATTAAGAAATGAGATTAATAATAATTACATAGGATTGAAAATTGCAGTTTCATGAAACAATATAATGAATTGACTAATAAAATATCATATGTTCAAATCAAAATGAGTATAAATTTATAACACATTAGATGTGTTAAATTAGTTTTCTTTTAGAAAAAAAAATCAATATAAATCTTACTAAGTTTATAGAATGAAAAATTTATTAAATTTTTTATTTGAAGTTTTTGTCCATTATAAAAGAGTTTTATATACCATATATATACACAAAATAAAAACAGTACTTAATAATATTTCTAATATTAGTAAGGGGAAATGAGCGGGAAAACTTTTGTCATTTCTATTTTTAGGGGTAATTGTTATTTTATATTTATATATATATATATATATATATATATATATATATATATAGATTATATAAAAATATGATCATGTTGATATAAATGTATAAGTAATATCACATAAATGTATGCGTATTATCACATAAAGGTAAATATGTACAAATTGTGGTGAAATTAGGATTTTTTTAGAGTTAAAAATATTAAATAAAGGTATAATATCTGGACATAAATATATGACTATTATAAATCAACCCACACCCGAACCCGATTCGAGTGCATGTGTGCATCAAATGCACAAGAGTGCTACTCTAAGATACATACCATGATTGATATAAGTTATGAATTTGTGTACTTCACACGAAATATGACACAAATCACGACTCGTGTTTTACGAATCACACATACCAATATATTTTACGATTCTTGTAAACATCACAAAGCATTCGTATTGCATGATCCATGGTTTGTTTGATACAATCATTATTTTTGTTAACTTTTGTTATATTGATACGAACATGATTTTTGAATAACTAGAATTCTCATCGTTGATTATTATATTCGATGGTCCGCCTACATTTTAGTAAATTTAATTTCTGATATGTGTTAATACCTAATGTTTGGCTAGAAAAATAAGTTTTTAGAAATTGGTTAGAAAATATCTTTTTATTTTATTGGCTACTTTTAGCCATTTCCATTTTATTTTCAATGTCGTCAATACATTCTATTTATATATTGATAATAATATTATTTTATAATATATATATATATATATATATATATATAAATGATATCAATAGTGTATTTTTTATATCAACAGAAGTACACATACACCATACATAACTTACAAAAATATATTAACTTTTAGAAGACACAATTTTTTTACTAATAATTAATAAAGCACCACATATAATAAGCGAATTCATGTAATTCTATAATCGGGTTTCCTAGTATCAACATATTATCATTATTGTTATTATTATTATCATCATCATTATATGCATCTATTTGAAATTGTCCATTTATATAAGATATTTAGCATGCTACTTTTTTTTTTTTTTTTAATATTACGATTTTCATAAATTCAAATCATATATGGTCTTATATAGCCATAGCCCATAGACGAAGTCACGAAGCAGCCCAGTATACTATGAAGCACAACAAGAGTTAGGTCCGAGGCCCAGAAGTCATATGTATATAGCCCATTACAAAAATAGAGACCTGTTTGGAATAAACCAACAAGCAATTGCTAAATTTTCCGGCCGGCGATTCGCTTCTTCTCCACCGTAACCAAAGATGCGCTTGGGTTTCGCCGTCGGCGTCCTCGGAGTTCTGATACTCTCACACGCCGCCTACTCCACCATCCAGTGTAATCTCACCTGATTGATTGCGATTCAAATCTCTTCAATTTTCTATTTTTCTGTAAATTTAATCGATGAGTTTCCTGATCTAATTTTGCAGATAGATCTCTACTCAAGATCACCGAGGAGCAGTTCTATGGGCCACCAATCAATGTAATTTCCATAATAATACCTCTAAACTTGCGTATAGCAGTAATGGTTTAGGGTTAATTGATCTGAGGTTCTGAGTGATTTGCAGGTGGTACTGGAGTTGATAGCAGGATTGGTTTTTTGCATGTGGGCTGCTTTAACTGTGCCGGGAAAGTTCTTGTCGATACTCCCTCAGTCAGATGAGAACAGGTTTTGATATACCTTCTTATATATTAGAAGTAGTTTATAGTTATAGATTTGTGACTACTTTTTGGGATGGAGGAGCAGGGGGTAATATTATTGGGTTCTGCAGAACAGCTGTTGGTTTATTGATCTTTCTCTAGGTTGAGTTTGGGTGGCGTTTTAGTAAATCGAAGCGGAGCTTGATGTGCAAGCATTGAGGATGTTCAGTTATGTTGAGATCATAAGCGGATTTTTGGTTACATTGAGAGCATGTAGATACTTAAGTTTTGATGAAGATTGGTTGGATAAATCACCTATCAGAAGGATTTCATGTCAAATTATATCATGTCAGCCTTGAATCAAACTAAAAACGATATATGACTTTAGATTTTGTCTTTGCCGTGTAACTAATAGTAATAAATGGGTATTGGCTTAGCTATTATGGTAAAGTGTTAAGAAGCTCATAACTAAGCTATTCTTACCCCTAGTTATAAGTTATTCTTCCCAATCAGCATACTGAACCAGGTCGTTTAACGACATTTAAATTTGAAATCCGTAGACAATGGCACAATGCATGGTATGCACCTTGAGAATGCACAAGACTGAATCTTTATGGGAATGGCTTACACCTGGCGTATCAAGATATGAAGTGATAAAACTGATAGCTATATATGCTTTAAGGGAGACCATCTAGAAGTTATATTAATGTATCCCTTACAAGGAACTCTGTCCAGAATTTCTTTTTGAGTTACAACTAGGAGGTGGGGAGACGCAAACCTGAGATCTTGCTCAGGTTCAGATGTGCCGCTGTTAGGCTACCTCTGCTGTCTATTACAAACTAAATGACATCAACTATGCATAACTGGTAATTCATAAAGAACACTCTTAAACTGTGGTATCATAATCTTTTGAGAATTAATGAATGCAAAAGAGGCTAAGAAGTAACCATGTAATCAAGAGATGGTAAATGCAAAAGTACCCCACAAAATCCTTTCCAGTTGTTTTCCATTTGTTTTACTTTGGAGCTAAACATAAAAGATGTATGAGCTTATGTTTCCTGTGTTTGATTAGGTGATCCTTGTGAGAAGTTTTTTATCAGGTTTCTTATCCATTCTTTTAAACTGGTGTTTCCGACCACTAATATCCTTTTATCACTGTGCAAGCAGGATCGTTGCTTTACCTGCCAATCTGGATTTCATGATGTTCAATCACCGTGGGAAAGCTTTTCCTTTTGAAATGGATTTGAAGCTCAAGTGATATTATACCACTGTTGCATTTTTTTAACTAGTGTACTATAGGTTTAAAACAAACTGAAAATAGGTGTTTATTTTGCTGGAAACTAGAAGTCATTTATTTCGAAATGTACTGTTGTTGGAGGGACAATGAGTTGCCCCATATTTATCCAAGTTACTGAGTTACCAAGGACAAATGCAGATCCTTTCTTTCTTTTGTTTGTTTGTTTTATTCTTTTCAAGTGTTGAGTTTAAAATTATATTCTCTTGTATGTGTGTGGTTATCATTTTGATGCATCTTTGGTTGCTGATCCATGTACTTAGTGGATAAACATCTACACTAAAATCTCAGGATGTTAGCGATACGTATCATGCTCGGTGTCGTACGTTGAACGTGATATATTGTATATCTGATATGCACCCATCATCTGAAATTGTCTATCCTGTTTGACTGAAGTTACAGAATAATGAAATGGACTACTCGTAAAGAATGACGGCTGTTGATGATTACAATATGGCTTAAATAAGAACAAATTGACATGTTAAGATGACTGCGACTATACATGCAAGATACAGGCATCCTTGTGCTCAGTTTCTGTGCATCCACAAACATCCTCTTCACAGCCATAAATCCCAACTCAGTCGTCTGGCCCAGTGAGCCGGACTCAAATTGCCGGCTCTACATGATTTCTTTAATCATGCCTGCCTTTCTAATCATTTAATTATTGCTTGCAAAGCATCTATAATACCTCCACATCCAGTTGAGACAAACAGACATTTTTATAGGCCTAACGAGTAACAACTTTTTAAACCCTGTTGGAGTGTTGGAAAGGGAGAGCAACTGAAAAATTTAGAGATTGGATAAGGAGTTTCTGCTGATAAGCAGCTCATACCTTGCCACCACAAACACAACTGTTCCACTTGCAACATGCATGGATACACCCACTCTTGTTACTTGAGAGGGATACCAATTTGGATTGATATTTGTCGTCAGACAATGAGACTAAAATGCATTACTCATCACCTCCTCAACTTTGACTATATATATCTGTCAAAGTTTTCCTTGGACAAATCAAGAAAGAGTTGCAGCCAAGAATGCAGAAAAGAAGCCCAAAAAAAAGTACAACAATTGACACCAAAAAGCAGAACGGATAGCTTGTTTCTGAGAGTTGAACATTTCATAAAGAAAGTGCTCGAGTATTTGATTTACCTCAACCATTGGGGAATGAGATGTTGGATGACTAGATATGCCACCAAGAGAGGTCATTTCTCAGTCATTACAACTGGCAATGGTGAGTCGAAGAAGTTCATAGTAGGATTGCGCTTCCTCTCATATCCTCCTTTTGTCAGATTACTGGAAGCAGCAGAGAGAGAATATGGATTTGAGCAAGGTGTATTAGCCATACCTTGTGAAGCAAGTGAGCTGCAACAAATATTATCACATGTTTGAAGAAGTTGCAATAAGGAGAATGGTACCTGTAAAAACCTTCTTTGTATTGCCACTAGTTATAAAGCACTGTAATTAGGAGTCTAAAATTGAGGTTCTGTAGATAGTCTACAACAGGTTTTACATAAACCAATCCATGAAATAACTCCATCACCAGCCTTGCTGGGAGAAAGCACAACTAACAAAAACAGGAGACAGATGGTCAGAGGAAAATATCAGAAGGAAATTAAAAATGAAAAAAACTAAATCAAGCAAGCTTTTGTCACATGCTAATGCATTCCGTATAACATGTCAATATAAATAGTAGAGAAATGCTATCCAACAGTTCATGAGAAGTTGCAAAGTAGCTCAATCCATCCACACAACAAAATGAGATATAACTCAAGTTCTCAACAACATGATTGCACAAAATTCTGGTACCAATCACAATGCCCAAAATATTGATCCTAATATAGACTAAAAAGAATGACCTAAAATTGATAATGAAACTTAAGAAGTTCAATAGAATGGTCATACAAGAATAAAATGAAGTGATCTGAGTTGCCTTGTGTTGCTTAGTTGAAATTGATCTTGTAGAAGATATTTACTGTTGGAGGTATATTATCTGCTTAAGATTTACCTTTTACCCACTTATCTCCAGACCACAAAAGAAAGAGATACTGTTGACCACAAGAAGTCTTTGTTTCCATCACTCCACATATTTCTTTGGGCGAGATCAGATGCATACTGGAGACTAGGGTATCCACAAAGCAAGCAGCATGATTATGAAAGCTTTCATGAATTGGTTATCACTTGATTTAAAATAATTCATTAACATTTTATCTTAGAATGATGTTCACATCTTCACAAAGCTTGCAAACATATCTTCTAACATCGATTAATACATGTGTGTATGTAAAACACATATACATATATATATATATATATATATATATATATATATATATAGAGAGAGAGAGAGAGAGAGAGAGAGAGAGAGCACAATGCTACGATCTCATTCATTAAAAAATAATTTCAATGACAGAAGAAATCTGAAAAAGGCAGATATATCTAGAAAAATGTCTTAAAATTGGGTCCTGCTCCTAAACAAATTATCACCAAATACACAAGAACAGCTACTGTATGTTTTTGAGTTTGACTAACCTAATCAACTGCTATTGTCTTGAACATTAGTCAATCGATGTCATTCAAGGAAATGGAAATTTACAACTGAGGAAGCTCCTGCTGGTTTTCCATAGATTGCCGTAGTATAAACTCAACCCTCCGTTTCTTGTCATCTTTTTCATCATCACGACCGAACCATGATGCCGTTCTTACTGCAGCCTTGTTCCGTATCCTCAAATCCAATGGTTCCCCAAATATTTTTTTACCACCCTTGAACTCCAAAAATACAGAATCCCTTTTCTCTGGAAGAATCTTCTCCCCATCACTTCCGGAATCAAGCCCATCCTTCATCGCCTCAATAGCCGGAGCAAAAGTCTCTAACAAAGAGACTTGCTTTTCTCTCTGTGTCTCACCAGAAAGCTTTTCAGGGAGACTGACTGGTGATGATTCTACCTCTCCAGCCTGTAAAGGATTCATAAGAAAGGGGTTCTCCTTATTAACTTCTAATCCATTTGCTTCGTAATCTGTCGCAACAGATGTGGCAGCCACTGATGATCCATTACACACCAGCCGCTGCTGTAAGCTTAACAAAGACCTTTCCGCCTTCCTATGCTGCCTAGCTAGCTCGATTTTATCTGTCCGAGGATCAGAAACCCTCTCATTCCAAACGGGTGTCCTTATATACGTGTGAGGATCGGGAAATGCAGGCAACCATGCTGGTATATGCTTAAAACTCGGAGTCTCACCCATTTGGGAGAAACTAGGTATCATTCTCCGTTTCCTGATCACAGGAAATTGTGGCACAGGTAGAGCAAAGGGTATCTCGTCAGCCGTCTCTACATACTTTCTAATATCAGTTACAGCACCCGAACTAACTACACAGTCAGAATGAATCTCTGAAGCACCCGAAAAGCCTTGAGGCATGCATAAGTCTTCCAACCCCTGGACAACATCGAAGACATTGCACTCAGCCCTACCAGCTAAATTTGCATAAAATTTTGAAGTTTTACCTAAGTCACTGAGGTATCTAATTGCAATGTCAGCAAGTGAATCGAGTGCAGACTCGTTGAATCCCTCAAACCCAATGCTCTCACATATCTGAGCCACTGCAATTCTTGATATTGCGCGGCCATAATTACCAGCGACAGATCGAATAATAGAATCATTCTGTTCTTCTCTCTTGCCTTCAGCTACACCTCCATCGCTCATGTTCAGATTCAAGAACGGACTTTCCTTTAGCTTCAAAATCCCTTAAACAAACCCAAACTCATGAATCCCACACTGCCATAAAAAATTCAGGGACCCATTTCTTGAAAAATAAACCCTAGAAAACCAGCTGAAATTAAAGCGAAGCTGAGAATCCCAGGTTGGCCTATATCTATCTATCTACACACAAATGCCCAAACAAACGTGTCAATGTAGATAGTGTTGCGATTGGATTACGAACACTTACAAGAATCGCAATTTTTCTGGGCGGTCTTCGAATATGAAAATTTTGCAATGGTTCGATCAGCAAGAACCTCCAATGAATTGGAATTGTGATAAAACCCTAGAGAGAGAGGGGGGGGGGGGAATCAGCACTCTAGGGTTTTAACTTTGAAGAAGATGGTTTTGGGGGGAACTGAAATTTGGATTTGGGGATTTACTGGCTCAGTGATAAACCCTATTGGGAAATCTGAAAATGGAAAAATGGTTCGAGCAAGAGAGAGAAAAAATGAAGTCAAAATTGAGGGGGGCTAAGGGGAGCTATTTATAGAGAGAGCCAGATTTCGAGGACCGTTTTCGAAATATGCCTAAATATTACTATTCAATTTCCAATTTCACTGGTTTGATTTTTTTCATTTTAATGAATATAAAAATGAAAATAGTGATTATATATATAATTTATAATAAATATAAAAATGAAAATAGTGATTATATATATAATTTATAATAAATATAAAAATGAAAATAGTGATTATATATATAATTTATATTTTTTTATATTAATATTCCATTAGTTTAAAAAAAAAAAAAAATCCACTTTATGTTATTGACTTTTGGTGGTGTGTTTGAGGTTTAACAGTCAGAGTGAGAGCAGATTTTATATAATGGATAATCCTGAAATCAAGAATCTTGTCTTGTCTTCTAAGAACCTCAAATGGCGTTTACTCTGCACTTGCCTTGTTCATCTCTCAAAGTCCCACACAAAGTTTACACAAATCCCATCAAAGCATCATTTTCCCAAAACAGCCCAGTTTTACCCAAATGGGTTTCTTCTCTTCTTCCCTCCAAATCACTCACTTTCTTCATCTCCGGCACTCTCTCTCTAGCTCTATCTCTCACTGGTAATTCTTGAATTCACTGGATGTTGCTATTTGTATCAAGTATTGTTGGTTTAGTTGAATTTCAATGCTGAACATTGTAGGAGTAGGATTTGGTGAGGGATTAGTTGGGGTTAACAAACCAGAAATGCTACCCAAGGAGTTCACTTATGTGATCGATGTTGCTGGTTTCCTGTCCGATGGGCAGGAAAAGAGAATCGCGCAGGAGATAGCTTCCCTTGAGAAGGATACTGGTTTTAAGTTGAGAGTTTTGGCTCAGAACTATCCTCAAACGCCTGGATTGGCAATCAAGGATTTCTGGAAAGTGGATGATAACACTATCGTATTTGTAGCTGATCCCACTTTTGGTATTCATCTAAAACTAGTTTTCCTTTTTCTTCAACTGGCTAGATGCTTTGTTTATTAGTCTAGTGTATATGTAATCAGGAAATATTCTCAACTTCAATGTTGGGGCGTCCGTGGATCTGGACATACCACGTAGCTTTTGGAGCCGATTAGCTGGGAAATATGGCAACATATTTTATTGGAAGGAAAAGGTTAAACTTCTTCTTGCTCTCCTTGTTTCACCAAAATGTTTTAGTTCATCACCATTTTTACTTATATCAAATAGGGAGAAGATGCGTCTATTGAAGCTGCTGTGATGGCAATATCGACATGCCTAAGAGAGCCCGTTGCTTCAAATAACTGCTCCGAGGTAAAATAACTTCTGCAATGATTTTTCTACGACAACATAAAGGCACAGAATCAAGGATCTATCTGTTGATCATGCTTTTATAATTATTACATATATGTAAAATGTGAAGAAATCATCAGTACTAACATTTTGCTGTTGTTCTTTGTTGGTTTTACATTTCCATTAATTCGTGTTGCAATGCTTCCGTCCATTTGATGCAAGTTGGCATCGGGTTAATCTATCTCGTAGCACGTTTTGATCCTAGGCTTCTTTTGATCGTTATATGCTACCTGTGCAATGTTGTATCACCACTATACATGTGGAATGAGAATGACTTTTTAGCATAAATCTGGGAATCTTTAAAGTTGGTAAGTGGAGTGGGAATATATGTCTCATCCATAGCAGTTCAGATCGTCTATTATTAACAGCTCAATCTAGTGGGACGAAATAAGAGATTGAAACATCAAAATTAGCATAATTCAAAACACTAATAGATGATTACATTTCTAATATTATATGATCTATAGTGTTTCACAGGACAGGAAACACTAGTTTCTGCCTAGGAAAATCGAATCTAGAACCTTAAAAAACAAGGAACTTATACAATATTCTCCTCAACAATCATCATCGTAGAAGTAAAATAACACGGAGAGACATAGGTACGACGAACAAGTAAACACCGAGTAAACTTTCTCTTACATCATTCTTTGCCTTGAAGAACAGATTGTAGGTCAGTATATCTACAAGGGATAGCAAGAATACCTGTCTGTTTGAAACCAAATTCTTGCTCTGCTTGTTCTAACAGCTTCAGAAAGCCTGGATGAGCTAAATAACTCAATTCCACGACGAATCTTCTCAACTCGTCGCCATGAACCGTATGGACAACAAAATGCCCCTTCTTCACATCTTCCGGAAGATGATTCAATGATGAACTTTCATCATCTTCGACATCATGGTCAATGGCAGAAGCATAAGCAGTCTTACTAGGCAATGCAGTGAGTATTTTGTGGAGCATTTTGGTAACAAGTTTAAGGAAAACAAAACCTCCACTCATCCTCAAAAGCTCAAACACCTAAATAGCAATGATGCAGACAAGGCATGTATGTATATATGCACTGAAGATGCAAAAGAAGGCCAGAATTTATAAACGAACAACAGTGGGGAACAAACATTCTGGTTGTGCAAGAACGATCATATGCTCGACTATGCAACATCGCTTTCGACTCTCCTAATTCAACAGTACAAGTAAAAAGGACAGAGGCCGACTACTCACATTACAAGTAAAAAAGGAGGAGGATAAGGAATTGGATGATTTAAGAAGAGTCTCATGCAGCATGTGCAGAGAATGAAGTAGGACCGTTGATGATGTCTAAATGTTCCCATCTTTGTCTGCTGTTGTGCAATGGAGATGCTCTTTTAAGGTTCCAATTACCAAATATTTAAGATGCTCACAAAATATATTCTGCATTTTAATGTGATGCTATCTCCTATTTTAGCTGCCTAAATGCGACTGCACATGAGCTTCACCATGTTTCATACACCCATTATCGTACATTATACTACACAAGTGGTGTCACTGATGAAATGAAATGCGAGTTTGGGATAGGGGCATAAAACATAATCAGTTAAACAAGTCACTGTCTATCAATAATACTTTAAGAAATATTTAGCCAAGAAAGATGGTCTATGCTATACCATGGTATGAAATATGAGTAAACTAAATAGTTTCTTTTCTTTTTATAAAACACACTTATCTGCTCTTTCTTAAAAGTTAAACCTTGTATATGCTTGTGACATATGGTTGGAAAGCACTTAAAATCTTATGTTGATATGAAAACTGGATTTGCTTAAAACTTCAAAGTTTGTGAGTTGAATTCAATCCTTTATAAAAGATTAACATTGATGATCAAACTAAAACAATTATTGATCAAAACACCAAGTAACATGGTTTATATTCACACTACAAAATTCAGCACTTCTTTCTAACTAAGTTAAGAAATGATAGAATTATTCAAACCTAATTTCTACTTAAAAATAGCAATATATCATCGGACGGTCCAGATCCTATATTGACATCATCATATAGAGGGCATGGCCCAACCAATACCTCGGACCACTCTGCTAATTCCGTACAACAAGAGCCAACATTTGGAAGGTACTATTTATGTAGAAGATCATAATTAATAATCATAGATTATTAAATTGCAAAAAGCATTTATGTTTATAGCACCAAAGCTACTATATGCAATGGTTCTAAACATTATACGCATTGTAAAGATATTAAGATAGGGAGTTTATACAATGGCAGATTAGCAATACTATTCATTGAGGCATTTTGTCAAACAGTTGGCTTACGCTCGAACGTCGTCCCAGGATCTTCGGTGCAGGGGAAGACCTGAAGACCAGTGACCATAGCATCAGGTGGGCCTCTCCTGCACCGTTGCTCCATGTCGTCAACCTTCTCCGGAAGGCCGGAAAACACCGCCTCCACGGAGCCATCACGACGGTTCCGAACCCATCCCTTCAGGCCCAATTCCCTGGCATTTTCAATCGTCCAATTCCTGTAGAAAACACCCTGCACCCTTCCCTTTATCACCACCCTCACCTATTTCATACACACAAGTACAACCACCAAAAATCAGAGAAAAAAATTGATGTCAAAATTGAAAGGAGAAATAAGTTACAGCAAATGGTGAGGGCTTACGGTTTTATCGGAGGTTAAGGAGGACATAGGAGAGAAAAGAGAACGAAAACGACGTCGGAGCAGAAGAGGAAGAGTAGGAGGAGGAAGAGGAGAGCGATGGAAAGACGGAAGAGGATGAGGAAGAAGAAGAAGGTGATTAGGCAGTAGAAGAAGAGGAAGCTGGGAGAATCGTCTGCAGCTGAAGCTAACATTGTGCAGGTGCAGCCATGGCAATTGTGGAGAAATATGCTTGCGAAGAATGTGGAATTTCAAGGATGAAGTCGCCATTTTCAAGGATTTGAGAGAATATTGGAAAGATCAAGTGTGTGGCCAACCCAAGATTCTTGGATGGCCCAAAAAGTAGTCTTTTTACTAGACCCAAATTAGCCTCAAAATATATATTACTTTAAAAAAAAAAAAGAAAAGAAAAAAGAAACAAGTATATACTTTTTATCTTCGAAAAAAGAAAAAAGAAGCCAAAAAGGTCTGAATAAATAAAAGATTCGTGTTTTCATTTCACATTTAAGCTACAGTATGAAGTACAACCATTTATAGAAGAATTGGGCTGAATGGGCTGCAAACTGAGGTAAATGGATTGTTCTTGACCAAGGCCTTTGAAAACGTTCGCCATTGTTTTATAACTGGGCTTAGTAACAGAATCTCTTTGGGCCTTTTAAGGACTAGGAACTGGGCTTTGAACACTAAGTAACTTAAAAACTAGGAAATGGGCCAAAACTATATGTTTAGGGTATGGCTCGCTCATTCTTCACCTAGTGAATTACATATTATAATTTATAAACATACAAAGACATCAGATATATGATGTAATTAATGAATGGAACTGCAACACCTATTGTATCTGGTGACCAACATACATAGCATGTATGTGAATTGTGATGATGATGTGGTCATAGTCATAGCTGAGTCAGAGGGAGTGAAACATGGCACTCCTATTATGTGTGTATGGTGGATGGTGGTTGATGATGTAAGCCATTCCATTATTAGTTATACTTCATTATCTCTAATGTATCATCATATTCATGCCTGCTTATATATTAGCTTATCCCCATCCCATCATTAATGATCATGACCTGGATTACATCTATTTCTGGGACCATGCCACATATGCTCTTAACATTTAATTTTTTTGGACATTTCTTTTGTTCTTCTATTGGTGATATTTTACCTAATTTACACCTTTAGAATTCCTAGGATTTAAATTATATTTTATTATGTAGCTCGGATATAAACTTACAATATTCAAGTTTGTGTATGAAATATCTGAGAATTATATTTATTAAATAAAAGGAATTCGACCTATACATGAGAAAAATCTAAATCATTTCATTTGAACTGAATCAACTTTCGAGTCTATTAGTTTTTCATTGGATTTCCATAACTACTTTCATAATTTGATTGTATTTATTCTTATCAAAGAAAATCAGCCACATCATCAATGTACTACAGAAGAAAAATCCTTAAAAATTCAATTCGTAAAAGAGTCTATTAATTCTCTACTAATTGATTTGTCACGAAATACGTATTTTAATTGATTATTTTTTGTCGGTAAATCTAATATCAATTCAAACTAATTTTAATGAGGGTGTCAAAATTCTAATGGTCTCAATTCATTCTATATCATCAGATCCAATCAATCAAAACAATCACTTATCATATCAATGTATGTATGCTACCATAGATTTAGTGTAAAAAGAGCTTATAAAATCAATTACATTTGTTTAAAGGAATAATCCAATAAAATTCAATTACTAATCATTGAAATGATGATAATCCAACAATATATATTCGCGAATGTATTTTATCATTAATTTATATAAATAACTAGTACAATGTTGGTGTAATATATGGGTTTATTTATTGAGTAAATCTCATGTGAGACCATCTCATGGATCATGTTACGTGAGACGGGTCAACCCACAACCCACAACCCACATTATACAGTTCACATGTAAATTAATAAAAATGGGTTTGGGTTGTTGTTGGTCCCAAGTGGTCAAAGGTTTAGAGGGGGTGAATGAACCTCTATCGATTTTTCGATTTTAAAACTTTTAGTGAAACAGGTTTCTGATTCTACATAAAAGCAGTAACCTGACTCAATCAGAAATCTGGCAGTATACTGATTCAGGTTTCTTTCTCGGTGATCACAGTATACAGCGGAATAAACTAAGATAGAGTTTCTTTATGAAAAACCTATTTTCCCTTTTCCAAATATGATTTTATCAAAATCTTTTACACAAAATGCTTATGGTATGCTCAGTAAGATAGATATGAAAATAAATACAATGCAGCAAATATAAAAGCAATAAACATTTATGACTTATAGTGGTTCGAAGGTGGTGTAAGTCTTCTACGTCCACTCTACTTCTTATCAAGGAGGAATTTCGTAAGCTGAAATTTGGACAACATATTTAGAACTCGTGGAAGTATATTCTGAATGGTGGAGATCTTGTTTGTGCTCTATAGCATAGGGAGATACGCACAGACAATATGTTGTTGTGTCAAGAAAGTTTGCATGTAGTATGATGTGTTAGTGGGTTTAGAGTTTTTCTCTCTCTAGAAAATTTCTCTCTAGAGTGCCCATTGCCTCCTCCTTGCTCTTCCAACTTAAACGACTATTTTTCAAATTTATTATTACCGTTCACGGCGGTGTTCATCAATATTTGGAGGAAAACCAATTAACTTATATCATTTAATGTGAAACACTCTTCCATTTCTGCGGTTCTAGTGCATTAATTAAGGGAGTGGGCCATTAATTCACCCATCTGTTTGGTTATTTCCAGGAAACTTCCGATTAAAAAAATCCCCAGACATTTATTACATATATTTAATGTAGGTGGGTTGCTCATTTGTGTTCTTCGCTCCTAGGGTTTAATCCCTGGGAAGACGCTGTTTTTCCCTTCTGGGTATTTGTTGTTGGATCTGAGTTCTGGTTTGTGATTCTTGAGATCTTCCAAGAACCTCTCTCGATCTACTCCAAGGAAAATCTCTTGGATTCCCTTACCATGGTTAGAAACAAAAATGGAAAGAAGAAATGGACCCTCACCAGATCTCCAAATCGGAGGGGTCAACACACCCGATTTTCTTCTCCAGAGCTAAACCAGACGAAGCGTCGACCTCTCTCCAGAGAAGTTTCCTCTTCCAGATCTTTGGGGGATGAGGATTCTTACTCCTCCTCGTCCTCTAACATCGTCTCCAGGTCTGCCAGACCCAAGGTGGTTCAGGAAGAGCAAGAACACCTGTGCAATCCTTTGTTTCCAGATGACCCACTCAGAGATTACTCTGATGGTGAAAAAGGTATTGATCCTGCACCTGTAACCAGAATATCCCAGATCCTCCAAAACAAACATCGGACCCACGTCCCCCAGGTAAGGATGCAGATAATCTCCCCTCTTTCCCTAACCTCTGGACTGGTCTTCTTGATGGGACTGACTCTGATGATTTAAAGGTGGATGTTTTGTCAATTTTTGATGATATTATTTACTTATCTCCTTCTGATGTTTGTGATGTCAACTTGGAGTGGGGTTTTTACCTCCAAAATTGGTTTGCGGGTAGATGGCCCGATATCGTAAATATCATAAATCTAATCACTTTCTGGGGTGTTGAGTGTCATTTCAGTTTACACATAAAGAGCTGCGTCATCTTCAGATTCAAAAATAAATCCGATTGGGAATGAATTTTTCAAGAAAGGCCTTATTCCTGTGAGGGGAAGATTGTGTTGCTGCGAAAAATCACTAATAGAGTTATCTTGGATCTAGACAACCTGTCCAAGATCCTTGTTTGGGCGAAACTACCGAATCTTCCATTCGAATGTTGACACAAAAACGCTTTCAGCAAAATAGCCTCTAAGATTGGAAAACCAATTTGTATTGACAAACTCACGAAGGACAAACAACAAACATCTTATGCCCGTATCCTTATTGAGGTCGATGTTGTACTCCCTCTGCCTTCGGTTGTCAAAATCCAGCTCCCAGATGGACAAACCTTTGATCAGTTTGTTTACTTCGAATCTCATCCCCGGTTTTGTTCGTCTTGCTCCTCTTTTGGTCACTATAAAGGAACCTGCCCCGCTTCTAAACAAATAAATCCTACATCTTCTATACCACCCCAACCCTACCCTAAAGTTTCTGTAAACCACCTTCCAAAGACTGCTACTTGGACGGCTAAACAATCTGTCTCACAGCCCTCTCTCCTGGCCTCTGTTTCTAAGCCTAAAGACCCTGACCAAACACCCCTCGTTTCTGCCCCTGCCAAAGCACACCGGTCTTTTAATATTTGTGGGTCACCGGCCTCATTTTTTAGCTCCCATGAGCTTCATGACAATTTTCATACTTCTCCATTCCTGCTTCCTGAAACAAGTAACAAGAATTTTGATCGAGACCTTTGTGAGGATGAGGCTATAGAGTCTAATCCAGCTAAGTCATTTTCATCATCTGACCTTCCTCTTGCTTCTTTTTTTAGGGATCCACCTGATTCCGTTTCTTTGCAGGCAACAAATCTGGCAAAGTCTACAGCAGCAGAGACAGTTTATCCTGAGCTTGCTGCCCCTAACTTTGTGGAAGATGCCCCAAATGGTAGGAAAAAGAAATCGAAAAGAAAGAAACTGGATTTGGTTGATTCTGGTACAGATAACACGCCTAATAAATCTGGTATGTCTTCGGCGCCTTTGACTAAATCTGTTTTGAATCCCACTTCCCTTGTACCTCCTAAGGTCTCTTCTGTTAAATCCTGTTCCGAAGCCCCTGATTTAATATGAAAATTATAACTTGGAACATAAGAAGTTTCAAGAATCCCAAAAAATAAATGGAACTGGTCTCTTTAATTAAACAACAAAATCTGGATGTAGTATGCCTCCTTGAAACGAAACTGCAACCTGAAATCACGTCTTTTTCTGCTACTTGTGACTTTATTGTGAAATCTAAATTCCCGGGTTGGTCTTATGTACATAATTTTGATTCTAGTCTGAATGCTCGCATGCTTATTATTTGGAATCCTTGTTCTGCAAATCTGAATGTTTTGTGCTCACTTGCTCAACTGATGCACTGCAAAATTATGTGTAAAGTCACCCAAAATGTTTTCTACGTCTCTTTTATCTATGGCCTATATTTGGTTATAGCAAGACGGTCTATGTGGGATAAACTCTTTGATATAGGAAGTTCTTTGCATGACCTGTGGTTAATTATTGGTGATTTTAACTGTGTAAAGAATGCAAATGAAAAATTAAATGGCCCCACTCTCACAAATTACTATTTAACGGATTTCCAAGATGCATGCTTTGTTTTGGGTTTAATTGATGTTGTTTGAATATTTCAGTTGTTATCTTGATAAGACAAAACACTAACTCAAGAAGAAAAGAACAATTTGCTTAAGGTATTGATATTTAGTTTCCACATCACATGATCAAGGAAAGATCATGTATTAGTTTTCCAAGATACAGAGAAAACCAACCTTAGAAGAAGTAAGAACACTTCTAAGGGCTAGCATGCTGAAGGAATAGCAAGCTAGTAGAAGTATCCTGAGCTGAAGAAGAGTCAGGATACAGGAAGAAGCTTGCAGCAGGTTGAGAAGGAACCGGAGTCAGGAAGCTGCAGACAGTAAACTAGGTTGCTACTATGGTGTAAGCTGGCCTAGGTTACAGGAGCAGGTTGCTGAGTAGGAAGCTGTTCTGGAAGGAGAATTCAGAAAGCTAGCTGCTGCTGCAAGAACTCGACAAGAGCTGCAAGAACTCGTGCCTACAGCAGAGGTTGTCGAAGATACAGGACTGGCCGAGGAGACGGAGTCCTTGCTGAAGGCCTCAGAAGAGGATGTTGTTCTGACAACACTCTCTGAGGATAAGAAGACCTCTGAAGGGGTGAACTGTTGAGACAGTACCCTTTGAGGATGATCGAGGAGAAGCTGAAGTAACTGCTGATCAGCTAGAGTACCTCATAAGGAGGTTGATGCTGCTGCTGCTGCAAGCTCACAAGAACCTATACAGGTTACAACAGCAGAAGTTACTTAGGAAGCTAAAGTCTGCAAGAAGCTGCTGCAAGTATTCATATACAACAAGACTGCAAGAAAGCAGTTACATCATCGCAGCAAAGAAAGAAGGAACGGCATGCAGCTTCACTGCAAGAAAAGATACAGGAGTACTGCAAGTAAGGTTACAACAGTACTGTATGAAGACACTGCAAGAAGGTCTATGTTACAACAGTACTGTAATGCTTTGACAAGCTGCAAGCAGACCAAGGATATAGCGCCCTTGACAAGCAACCAACTGAAGAAGTATCCTGAGATCCGAGGAAGGATGAATGTAGTACAAAGAAAAGAGCCATTCGAGAGGAGACTGAAGTTGCAGACATGGAGCCAATACGAAGACGCCACGTGGATTGACGCGCTGCAGAAAGCTGCGAGCCGCAATCACCACGATAAAAGCTCCAGAAAAGTCAAGTCACATTAAATGCAAACCATGCCATTGGTCATATAGCCCAGATGCATTTAATGTGACATCAGAGGAGATCTTGGAGATCAAAGCTTGATTTCGAAGAAGCAAGAAGTATCTCTCTTCAACGGATACTTCTCAACGGATAGAAATTCCAAGATCTATATATAGGAGTAGCTGACTAGAAAAAAAAAAAGCTGCAGCCTGCTGCTGCTGGACAAGTCGAGTGGAAATTCAGAAATCATCCAAAGCTTTTTAGCTTTCACTTGTCCAAGCCACTCAACCTTCTAGGAGCAGTCAACAACAACAAATGAGCTTTCAACGAACAAGACTGCTCTGCACCAGTTGAAGATTTTCTTTTTCTTTTTAACCTTAAAACTGTGTGCGTAGGTTGTTTAGGTGTCAAACAGTTGATAGGAGAGATCCTTGTTATTTGTATAGTTGTCTAGGTGCTAGGCAGCTTCCCTGTGTGGGAGTGTGGAACCCTGTATGGGTTAGCCTTTAGAATTTGCAGTGCTGTGTGATCTTTGGATTCTAGTTGTGTGTTTAAACGATCATGCAGACTTGCAGTGCTGTGTGACCACATGTATAATCACACAGCACTGCAAACTCTAAAGGCCCGCCAACTAGAATCCAAAGATCACACAACACTGCAAATTCTAAAGGCTAACCCACACTCCCACACAGGGAAGCTGCCTAGCACCTAGACTGGCTGGTTTAAACATGATCGTTTCCAAGATGTTTTAACATACTGTTCAACATAATTGGTCATGTGTTATTAGAGGTACTTCCCAATTTAGATTATGTAAAAATCTGAAAAATCTTAAATCGCATCTCTTGAACTTAAATGCCCAACACTTCAGCCACATATCAACAAGATCTAAAAAATGCTACATGTGCTTTGAAAGATAACCAAGTTTCTTTGGAAAAAGACCCACTTAATATCCATCTTTGCAATCAAAATTTAATTCTTAAAGAAAAAGCAATTTTTCTTGCCAAAGTTGAAAAGTTATATCTCTTGCAAAAGGCTAAATGCAATTTTCTAACCAAAAGTGATCGAAATACGAAGTTTTTCCATAGTGTAATCAAAAGAAATGTTCTTACAAGGCATCTTGCATCTATCACTCTTGAAAATTGAAATCCTTCCTCCTCGTTTGAGGAATTATCAAAGGCTTTTTTTTCTTCTTTCAAAGGTCTCTTTGGAACAAGCTTCCATACCGAGCCTATTGATATTGATGTTATTGCTTCTGGTCCGTGCCTTCTTGATCAAAAAAAATACGATCTTATTGCCCCCTTCTCAAGGGAGGACATAAAGATTGCCCTATTTGATATGGGGGATAATAAGGCTCCGGGACCTGATGGCTTTTCGGCTGCATTCTTTAAAAAGTCTTGGTCTGTTATTGAAAATGATGTATGTGCTGTAATTTCTGAATTCTTTACAAATGGTAAACTTTTGAAACAATTGAATCATACATCCATTGCTCTTATTCCTAAAACTGATCACTCTCCAACTGTTGCTGATTTTAGACCCATAGCTTGCTGCAATGTTAGTTATAAGATCATAACAAAGCTTTTGGCAAAAAGACTTGAATCAATTCTCCCAATGATTGTTAATCCGGCACAGACAGCCTTTACCAGAGGCCGAAACATGACTGATAATATCTTTCTTGCACAAGAAATTATTTGAAACTATTATAGGAAACGTATCTCACCTCGTTGTACTATTAAGGTTGAACTAAGAAAGGCTTATGATACTATATCATGGGACTTTCTTCGTGATATCCTTATGGCATTTGGTTTTCCACTCATGTTTGTTAATTGGATTCTTGAATGTGTTACAACTGTCTCTTTCTCTGTGTGCATTAATGGTAATTTAAATGGTTTCTTTGTTGGTAAGAGAGGAATTAGGCAAGGGGACCCAGTATCCCCTAGCCTTTTCGTTTTATGCATGGAATACTTATCAAGACTTATCTGTATGAGAACCAGTGAATCAGATTTCAACTTTCACCCAAGATGTGAATCTCTAAAAATTAATCATCTTGTCTTTGCTGATGATTTAATGTTGTTTTCAAGAGGTGACTTATTATCTATCAAAATTTTATGCCAATGCTTGGAAGATTTTAAGGCTATATCTGGACTTAATATTAACTCATCAAAATCGTGTGTGTTCACAGCAGGTATTGTTGGTCAGGAACTTGATGATATTCTTAACTTGCTTGAGTTTCTAGCTGGTACACTCCCGGTTCGCTCTTTGGGAGTGCCGCTGGCTTCCCAAAGGCTTAATTCTGTTCATTATTCTACTCTCTTTGACAAAATTGCAGCTTACCTACATTCATGGACCGCTAATTCTCTATCTTATGCAGGGAGATTATTGTTAATTAAATCTGTTTTGCAAGGTGTTGAATGGTTTTGGATTCAAATTTTCCTCCTTCCCCAATCGGTTATTGATCAAATCTATAAATTGTGTAGACTTTTCTTGTGGGGAAAGAAAACAAGCCCGGTTGCATGGGCCGATGCATACCTCCCTCTACGTGAGGGAGGACTTGGTTTAAAAGATCTATCTTCTTGGAATAAGGCTCTCTTATGTAAAAATCTGTGGAATATACATGTTAAATCTGATTCTTTGTGGGTCAAATGGGTACATGCTTATTATCTAAAAAGTCAAAATATTTGGAATTGGAATCCTGTTAAGCATGATAGCCCCCTGATTAAAAAAATTTGTGATATCAAAGATGAATGTGTTCGTTATTTTGGATCTGTTCAGGCTATCATTCAAAGCCTGTCACAGCTTCAAAAACCTACTGGATTCAACTCTTCTGGTGTATATGATCTTTTTCGAAAAAAAAGGGATCTTAATTTCTGGAAATCGGCTATATGGAAACACTTCATCCCCCCTAAATTTTCGTTTTGTGTTTGGTTGGCAATGAAAAATAGACTTGCATTAAAGGATAATCTTAAATTTATGAATATTGACCCTACTTGTCCCATTTGTTCTGCATCTTTGGAAACCTGCTCACATTTGTTTTTTGAATGCAGGGCCTCAAATTCCATTTGGAGTGAAGTCAAAAGTTGGCTTGGAATTAAAAGAACAATGAACACAATTGCTAGTGCCCTGAAATGGATCAAAAAGGAACCTGGGAGCCCGATACTAAAGAAGACCAAAATGATCGTCTTTTGCTGCACGATTTACTACATCTGGAGAACAAGAAACATCTTTGTTTTTTAAGGTTCCCCCACCTCGATGGAAGTGGTTGTGTCAAAAATCAAAACTCAAGTATATAAAGTGTTATTCTCTTTATTCCCTGTCGATGTTATTAAATTTTAAATTTCGGATTAGCATGTTGGTCTACCTCCCCCGCCTGTAATAATTCTGGTTTATCCCTATTTCCTACTTCTCTTTCCTCTGTTTTGAAACTCTGCAGGTGTTTAATTAGGGCCCAGAATGATTTGCTTTCGAATTTTCTTGGGTTTGGACTGGGCAGTGGTTTTCCTTTTGAAGTAGTGCGAATATGATGTAAGGGGCTGTCATTTGGCTTTTTGAACTTCCTCAATTTCCTTGAGCTGCCTGGTTGCCACTCTCTTAACTTTGATTGGTCAATGATGTTGTGCTGGAAGGCAACCTTGTGAAATTCAGTGGGCTTTTTTATATATATCCTCCAACCTCCTGGGGTGTGACTTGGGTCGTTTCTTGTATCTAAGGGTCTCTAAAACCAGGTAAGTACCTGACCCTTTTTCTTCTCTACCCTCTCTTTCTTTCCCCTTCCTTTTCTGGCAAGCCCCTCCTCAACTGGTTTGGGATCTTCTTCTCTATCTCCCGTTACATCTCTGTTCACTCTCTTTCTTATCCCTGACCCCGCTGGTGCCGCTCAATGTTGTCCCTACCATAATGGTTGTATACATCCCCCTCATGATTCGATATTTTCTCTTCTTAAGATTAGCCATTGCCCAGCCTAAACGCCAGTGCATGGGTCTGTTTTTCATTTGGGAGGTTTTGAATTTGAGTATGTTTTGGCCTAACAAACTCTACATGTCATAGTAATGGTTTAATGAGGCTCACTGTGATATGATTTTGGGTATAACTCTGCTTCAGCATGGTTAAATTGGTTATCTGTTTTGCTGATATTTTGGGCCCCAGTTATCGACCCAATTATGTTGTGTAAGTATATCTGCATCTTATAGTGATTTTGGGCTGATTAAATGACCATCTTTTTGGGTCTCGATCTCTATGGTTGGGTCATCTATAGGGCTCTATTTTTTTTTGCTACTTGTGGGCTCCTATCTTTGGGCTTTACTAATATATGTGCACTTTTAAATTGGATATTTTACTTGACCCACTTATAATTGTCTGATGGGCCAGATATTGGGCTTTCATTGTCTCGTATGCATGGATATTTTGGAATACGTTTTTGCTTCTGGATATTTTACCTGGATATTTTTTGGATTACATTTTTGACTACATCTAATGGGCTCGGTACTGGGCTTTAATTCTTGCTTAAATAGGATATTTTACTTGGCCACCTATAATTCTGCATGGGCTGTTTTAATGAACATCATTTGGGCCTAGATCACTAATCATTGGGCCATCTCATGGGATCTATACTTTTGCTACTTATGGGCCTCGTCTCTCTGTCTTTGGACTTTTTTAATTATATCCATTTTTGCTGTATATATCTGATGGGCCAGGCGCTTTGCTGGTTCCTTTTGCTTATATGTATGCCTTTTTGTATGTATATATATTTTTGCCTATCATCTGAAATTTCCACATAATATTTTGGCTGAAGATGTCATTATTTGGACGCACCCTTATCTTGATCGACCTCTTGTTTGAAGTTGTGACTCTTCTAATCAAGTGTCACACCTCCACATAAGCAGTTCATATCCTTTTGATCTTTGATATGTAACGACTCTCTCTAAAATGTTATGGAACAAAGGCCACCATACATGTATGGTGTGCTTGTCCTTTGATTTCTTATATCTAGGGTATGCCCGAATAGACTATGTATTTTTGATGTAGCTCACTCGCCTTCTAAAGGTTGGTGGCATTCATTTGTTTTGCTCTTAGATTCATGAGGGTGGTCCTCTTGACATCCCTTTTTGGTTCGTTATTAGAATGTGTTGCATGGGTTTTTAAACCCCACAACACTCTTTCCCTAGAAGTCCTCATTTGTACATGTATACTTTTTACCCTTGGTATAAATTTTTTACATTTTATCCAAAAAAAAAAAAGGAGGAATTTCGTTAAGTCAGTTCGATTTACAAGCCTTGATTTACAAACTTCTTCCTAACAAGTTATACCTACTAGAATCAAAAGATTTCTAGGTCAAATCCCACACAGGGTACAAAACTCACACAGAGTAAGTAGCATACACAAGACTAACAAACTTAGTAAGAATCAAATCTTATCAACTAAGTACACCAAACTTAAAACAACCTAGCACACAACAACTGGTTAAAAGTATATGGTTTTTCTTCAACTAGTGCGAACTTGAAACAACCTTGAACTTGAAAGCTCGAGTGCTTGAATAAACTGCTTCGAAGGTTGAGTGTTTGGACTTAAGTAAGCTCACAAAAGCTTTGGAGTATATCTGAATTTTCACTTGGCTCTGTCCAGCAAATATATTGATCACTCAGACCTTCTATATATAGAAGAGGAAAAATATCCGTTGAAGAGAGATATTTCTTCATTTGAAATTGAACTTTGATCTTCAAAGATCTTCTCTGTGGCTTCATTAAATGCATTATGGTTGAACTGACAAGATGACGTGTAAACCTTTCATGAACATTTAATATGCCTGACATCAATTTTCGGACCTTACTGATACGCTTGCTGACATGGCACGGCGGTATGGGTCCATCACTGAGATTTATGCAACGGGTAGCTATTCTAGTTGATAGTTAGCTTTGCTCTTCCTTGAACTGCATGATCATTCTCGTACTGCATGAGAGTAGCGCTTGTCTTTCTGCAAATGATCTGTTGGCTACTTCCTAACATCTCTGCAAGCTGTTGTAGCACTTTCTTGCTTGCTGATTCCTACATGCTGCTTGACTTCCTGATTTTGAACAACTTCCTGTTCCAAAATCCTGCAGACAGCTTCTAGTTCCAGAATCCTGTAGACAGCTTCCAGAAAATATCTTCCTATATCTTCTAAGGTTGGTTTTCCTTATAACTTGGAAAACCATTACATGATCTCTTACTGATAAGGGTACTAAGGATCATGTAATCAGTATGGAAAATAGGTACTTTAGACTTTAAGCAAACTGTGTTTTGTCTCATCAAAATAACAACAGAAATATCCCTGGATAAAAAGGATTCGTCTCTCACAAACTTTTGTATTATTTATATATACATTTTTGGAAGGTTTCACTAGTACTTTTATTGATATTTAATAAAATCTTCAATTATTCATTAATAATCAATATATTATATATATATATATATATATATATATATATTCAATCCGTCATCATTTTATAACTATTTTCTTAAAGTTCCACTTTACCAGATTTATTTTAACTTTGAAAAATCTAGAAAGCAACAAGATCATAGATAGAATTTTTTAAAATTCAATCAAGCCATCAATTAAACTAATTTTCTTACAACTTTTAAAACGATAAATCATGATCAGTAATAATGAAAAGTAAGAACTCATTTTGTGAAGTGGGACCTTAATTCTTTTCCGTTCGTGGTATCATGTCTTACGTTTAGTAAAACTTATATTGGAAGCATTTATTTATTAATTATACACGTTAATATAAATGTAAATATTCTTGTATATAAATCGATAATAAATAATATAACAAACTTAGACATAATATATATCCATATAGTCTTCGATTATAGTTACAGTTCATGAATATATATTAAAGATTAAAGTATAAACAATTAATAGAGCGGGTGTTAAATTTTGGATCAGGTACGTTTAAATTATTTGGGGATATTTCAATTAATATATATAATTAAATTGATAAATAATTAATGGAGCGAGTTCTTTTTGTTAAATAAGGTATTTTATATCCAGTGGAACCTTATATGAGTTTTAATTTGTGTAATTTGATCAAGTACTAAATTAATTATTATCAGTGTCATTACATGTAATTAGGTCCAAAATATTTTGGCACAATGGAAAGAAACTTGTCATCTTGTGCTTTTATATATTTGGTCCAATGTATATATGCTTTTTAATTGCATTTAGTCCGTAATACGTACGTAATTCTCCACTAATTATAATTAATGGACTAAATAAAAAATGTAAAAAAATATATAAACTGAAAAAAAATTAAAATAAAACACCATAACATAAGCATGTGAATATACAAACAAATAATCAGAGTTGGAGTCCACTAATTAGTGTCTCATTGGAGTTTATCAAAACCTCATCCACAAATATATATACCTCCTCAATAAATAATTACTATTAATCAATTAAACTAGCTGATTGATCAGACTCATTATGTAACAATTAACTATATACATTATTGAAGTTTTTTCCTACTGTATGAATATATATCCTCTCTAGAAACGTACAAAGTTCACTATAAATTAAAATAATATTTTTTTCATAAGTATATAAAACTTCAGAAATATCTAGATTAATTAAGATTAATCTTATACGTTTAACTTTAAGAAACTTTTATGAGTGCGTGCCTTTATCAAGTACTCAACTTATATTTTTATTTATTATTATTATTATTATTATTATTATTTATCTTACTTGTTTTCTTATTTAGGCACTTTTTTTTATAAGATTGTCTTGTAAATTAAAATTAATTGGAGAGGATCAGACCGTAATTAAAAGATTCGAACGTAGATAATTGTAAATTAATAATAGGATCCAATAAATTTGATGACTCTATCTCACATAATGTAATCCGTGAGACAGTCTCATTTAATTTTTTTTTGGGTTTTCCATATAATTTTTATTTTTGCTTCTATTTTATATATGCATCGATTTTCCAATGAGTGGTAGGTCTTAATCACAATAGTGGTCACTTAAGTATTGCAATTTGCAAATGGCAAATAATTGGAATGAATGAATAAAGAAGCATATGGACAAAGTCGCATGTCACTGCATGATAAGGAAAACACGCCATTTGGTTTTGCTTTTTTCATGCTCTTTTAATTGGTCCCCAAACGACATTAATGTCTGAAAGAGGAATGCTATGATTTTTTATTAAATACACTTACGTACATCAAAATACGAATTCATTTAATTTCTTGCCATTATTATATTACGTGAATAATAGTTTTTCTAGTTTTGTTCTCTTAATTTTCCATATATTGATTGCAGGTCAGAAATGAAGTCAGAATTCAAACTAAGAAGTTTGCTTCTTTTTATTTTCTGATTTAAAAATAGAATTTTTAATTGTAGTATAGTGCATCCGACAAATCAAAGATCTAATAGTTATATATGTATATATACACAAAATTTATCGCTCAACAATTTAATTAGTTTCAAGAATTATATAATGTACACACTAGAAATTAACGGGCAAAAAAAAACAAAAAAAATTCTCGACCTCAAATAACAACGTATAAAATTTAGTTGAAAAAAATATAATAAGACATAATTATTATTTAATCTCATTATTAATTAATCAAAGTGGTTTAGCCTTTGTTTTTTTTTTTTTTGAAAAGTCACATATATATTTAATTTTAACCATGCAAGGGTTTAATGTCTTGCAGCTATAGGTCGTTCTTAAAGGTCATAATTTTCAAGTATTATATTTTGAATTATAATAAAAAATTTAGAGTCAATTTAATTGTTATTTAGGGAGACGAAATTTTCGACCTAAAATCTTTTATTTATATTATATCATAATCTTGCATATCCTTGTACTGGTATCATGAGTAAATCGGTAATACCACATTATTCATATGACATGCAACATTAATGAAACTAACGCCATATAATATTGGGAAAATCAAATAATTCATACTATGCATAACATGCAAACTTTATTTTCCTTCTCATGAATTGCATGCATCCAAGAATTAGTATTAAAAATTTTAATTTGCGATGACGTCATCATTATTTTTAGAAATTTTAAAAAAATTATACATACATATATATATATATCTTATTATTTAATAATTAATGAGTAGTTCCCAAAAACCAGGAAAAAAAAAACAACGATAACATGTAAAATAATTGCCTGAATAAGACAATATTGAATTTGAATCCCTGTCTCGTAGAAACCAAAACAAAAAATGAAGGCCAGGTCGGATCATTTCGAACCATGGGTTTATGATTATTTAAAAACATTTCATTGTCATGGTAAAGATAAGCTAAATTAACATCTGCTAAACAAATCTAAATTAAATATTTAATTAGCAAACATTAAAAGTCAAATAATGAAACAACGACCTAACAAACACCAACTAATTAAGCAGCGTGGGATCTGTCATAAATAACACCAATCATATGGTTTAATTCAAATCATTTATTGCAAAATAAGACCGACTAACTAATCAAATCTCAACTTCTAATCATCTATAATTGATGAACATTTTTATATCAATCTCAACTTCGAACCATCTATTACAAAATAACGTAGATCTACACTAACTAGTCAGAAGATAAGTATGGGCCCTCTAGTAATTCATATATTATTCAATCACGAGATAGGTAATTATTACAAAATCATGATCAAACTATTTATTTGAACATATATTTTATACCCGTATGCATTCATATCGTTGATATTTCTCAACTTAATTCTATTTACAATTGAAACTTCAATCAGTATCTGTAGAATCCAAATCTAATTTAGTTTACATAATGAAACACCCGTTAGGGTTCTCATCGCTGAACATATGATCGTTGTTCATATTTACGAATGTAGGTGGGGGAAGTGGAGGTCCTTGTGTGTCTTGTATCATATGATCCATATTTGGATAACCTTGATGATGATGATACATGGATTCACCATGATCATGGTTGCCACTATGCATGGGCATGGGCATGGCATAGTGTGTTTGTATATTGTAGCTATGGTGTTCCATTTTACTCACTTCCATTTTAGTTTTCTCCTTGTCTTTGTTATTCTCTCCATCACTAATCTCCGGTTTCAATTCTTGTTTCTTCTCTTCTCCTTGGCTACTACTTTTATGTTTCTTGTCACCCTCGTTGTTGCCATTTTTACCCTTCTTATCGTCATCTTTCTTAGGTGCTATAATATCGACTCCTCTTTTCAGCTTTTCTCTCAAGTATGCAACCAGATCATCCACTCCCATTCTTCCAATTACCGTGATCAACTCTCTGTGTATGTCCGTTGTTACTAACTCAACTCCTATATATTAATCAAAAATTAATTAAATAACTATTCTCATGTGAAAATTAATATTCTTCAAATACATATGTAAAGACTAATATTACTCCTCATATATTAAATAATAATGATATCATCATCTACCTAACTTAAAAAAAAGAAATTGGTATTATATATATTTCTGATATTATAAATATATGTCAAAAGTAATATTTTTATCTCTTATTATAATTGGAAAAAAAAAAAAAAAGATCTCACCGTCGAAGTTCTTTGATATAATCCTCTTAATTTTATGCGCGCATCCGTCACAGTGCAGTTTGGTTTTCATCACCACAGTATTAACAACAGCAGCCTAAAAGATGACAACCACAAATTAAGAAAATATATATATAAATCAAAATTATTCAAAATAATTAGTGAGTTAAAAAAATAATGAATTAATACCTCTTTGGGTTTCTTATTGATCGTGCCATCAGCTTTGTCCTCGCCGGCCTTGTTGTCAGCGGCGGCGGCGTCCTTATTGGGGAGGGGGGAGATGAGCTCCACCTTCTTCTTAGTCTTGGCTTCAACTGTCTCTCGGAGCCAAGTGGGGTCCACATTCCCCGTCACCATTAGTTTCTTGGCGTTACAGTCGGCCTTCACTTTCTCAATACCTTTATACATAAACAATTATTTTTCATGTTTATTTATTGCATGTCTGCTCTCCTATTAACTAATTAATACCTTCCAATTGGCTTATGGAGCGTCTGACTTTCTTCGCACAGCCTTCGCAATGCAACTCCAGCTTCAACACCACCGCCATAGCCTCACCCTCTTTCTTTCCGCCGTCGTTTGCCGCCTTCTCTAGTTCCTTCTGAAAGAATGAAGATACAAATTGAAACCACAAGGAGTGCTGGATTATAATTAAGGAAGAAGATGATTAGTTACCTCACCCATTTGCACTTTCTCTATTCCCAAATTTTATGATTTCTTTTTTGTTGTTGTGTGTAATTAATTGTTTGAAGAAGAAAATGGAGGCAACCGCCGAAATATATAGAGCTGGGAGAGCTGAGCTTTTTTTCTTATCAACTCGCATGGGCCCCATAAAAATAATATTAATAGAATAGATATAAAAAGACGAATTCTCATGTGAGAGTTTGAGATGATCACGCTCAACTATATCTTAAAGTTTGAGCCTCCGTATACTTAAACATAAAAACTCATATGAGATGGTGTTTTTAGATAATCAAATTTTATTAGTCAATTAAATGTTGTCAAATGTCTAAATCATGTTGCTTAGCAATCAAGATTAAATCTTACAAATATAGAAATGATATACCAATAAATTTGGTAATAAAATCACATTTTTTGATTAAGGGAAAATATATTACCAAATCATAAATGACCAATCGAATTGCATCATTCATTCATCAAGTATAGATGGAAAGAATTCATATCCTACACCTATAAATAAGGGTCTCTTTTCATAATTTAAGATACAAGACAATTCAAAATTTCAATAGTTCAAGATTCACAATTCAAGGAAGACAAAATCAAGATTTCAAGACTTAAGAATTTCTCTCTTCAAGATTCAAGGTGTTCTTCGCGTTCGTCAAAGAAAGTCACCACAAACAGTGTTTGATCAGAGATCAAGGTGCTAAACCCCTCTTGTTCGGCGTTATTCAAGTTAAAGTTCAAGGCGTTCTTCACAGAGGTTTTCAAAATTATTGTTGAAGATCTGATCGAAGATTCAACTTCAAGATTCATATCAATTCGGAGAGAAGAATCAAAGGAATTCATTGAGAATTTTTATCCACTTTATTTTAATTCAAAAATATATATTAATTTGTATCACTTTTTGTGTTTATATACTGCAGACACAAAATTTATTGCTACAAATTTTTAGCACACCCGGTGGGACAGTCTCTACCTTTCATCTCTTCTCTTTGCCAAATTCCAAAGTATCAAAAATGTCTACGGTGCAAGCCACAACTACCCTTGAAGAGCAAATCACAAATCTAACAAAAGTTTTTGAAGGGTTCACTACACATGTTCAAGCACGAGATGCGCTACTTACAAAGATGATGGACAATATTGATTCAAATTACATGATAGACAAACAAATCAAGAACCATGAGAAAATTGAGGCAGCAAACACCTCAACAAAAATGTCTCCAACTCAAGCGAAAAGGTCACTATTTGAAAAGTTGTAAGTCTCGTCGAATGGAGTAATTCCTGCAGATCAAATAAAGGACTTTATCATGGGAACTATCAACGACTTCAATGACAACTCCAAGTTATCTTCGATGTATACCAAGCCATACACTACAAGAATCAACAATCTAAGGATGTCGATGAGTTATCAACCTCCGAAATTCCAACAGTTTGATGACAATGATAATTCAAAACAACATGTCGTTCATTTCATCGAAATATGCAATTATGCTGGGATATATGAAGATCACTTGGTGAGACAATTCGTTCGTTCCCTCAAAGGAAGTGCATTTGACTGGTACACCGACTTGGAACCAAACTCAATTGACAGTTGGGAGCATTTGGAACATGAATTCCTTAATCGCTTTTACAACACTCGATGAATAGTCAGTATGCTCAAACTTGCAAACTCACGACAACATGACTAAGAGTCGGTCGTTGACTACATTAATCGTTGGAGAAACTTGAGCCTCAACTGTAAAGATCGGTTGTCTGAAACTTCAGCTATTAAGATATGCATTAAAGGCATGCATTAGAGCATTCGCTACATCCATCAAGCAATTCAACCAAAGACCTTCAAAGAATTAGCTACTAAAGCTCATGACTTGGAGCTTAGCATGACTACAAATAAAGTTGAATGATCACCAATGCAAGAGCACATAGTTATGAAGATGATGAAAATAATGATGAAGAAGATGAAAAAGAAGAAATTGAAAATGGGGGCAACACTTATCCTAACACTTCTTGTCAATAATTGCAACAGTCTTCAAGTTTCAATAAAAGACAAATGTTAAAACTTGTCAAAGAAATTTCTTTCAAGTGTAGGGGCAAAAAAAAAAAAAAAGATAACCCTAAAGAAAGAAAGAAAGCTCCTTGATAAGAATGTAAAATGTCTGCAATGCTTCTAGATACGAGCAAAAACTATCTAAGTTTCTCAAATCAAATGTCAAATCATAACTCATTGACACGAGTATAAAAAGTCTACAAATCAAGTTAAGTGAAGTTTCATGATGCACAAACTTAAATACTTGTTACTCCTAGATATGAGTATAAACTGTCTATCAAATCCAAATTCAAATTGAAGAACTCCTTGGTATGAGTAGAAACTATCTATCAAATTCAAATTCAAATTCAAATTGAAAAACTCCTAGATATGAGTATAAACTATTTATCAAATGCAAATTCAAATTGAAGAACTCCCAAATATAAGTACAAACTATCTATCAAATCCAAATTCAAATTGAAGAACTCCTTAGTATGAGTATAAACTATCTATCAAATCCAAATTCAAATTCAAATTCAAGTTGAAGGGCTGCATAACATGAATACAAACTATTCAAATGTCTCAAAAAGTTTCAAAAAAGGATTTCGAGACTCGTCCACTACAAGACACGTCGTCCGTGAAAAAGTCTCAAGGGGGCATTTGTAGATAGTCAAATTTTACTAGCCAATCAAATGTTGCCAAGTGTCCAAATCATGTTGCTTAACAATCAAGATTAAATCTTACAAATATAGAAATGATATGCCAATAGATTTGGTAATAAAATCACATCTTTTGATTAAGGGAAAATATATTACCAAATCATGAATGACCAATCGAATTGCATCATTCATCAAGTATAGATGAAAAGAATTCATATTCTACATCTATAAATAGGGATCTCTTTTCATAATTCAAGACACAAGACAATTCAAGAGTTCAATAGTTCAAGATTCAAGGAAGACAAAATCAAGATTTCAAGACTCAAGGATTTCTCTCTTCAAGATTTAAGGTGTTCTTCGCGTTCTTCAAAGAAAGTCACCAAAAACGGTGTTTGATCACAGATCAAGGTGCTAAACTCCTCTTGTCGGCGTTATTCAAGTTAAAGTTCAAGGTGTTCTTTGTGGAGGTTTTCAAAATTATTGTTGAAGATTTGATCGAAGATTCAACTTCAAGATTCATATCAATTCGAAGAGAAGAATCAAATGAATTCATTGAGAATTTGTATCCACTTTATTTTAATTCAAAAATATATATTAATTTGTATCACTTTTTATGTTTATATATTTGCAGATGTTGGGATATTTCATTAGTTATCTTGATAAGACAAAACTGTATACACAATAAGAAAAGAATAGTTTGCTTAAGAGATCAAAACCTAGTTTCCATACTACGTGATCTTTAGTTTCTCGTCTATAAAAGATCATATAATGGTTTTCCAAGTGATAAGGAAAATCAACCTTAGAAGATATAAGGAAATATCTTCTAAGAGCAGCAAGCTGCAAGCTGAAGTAGGAAGCAGCAACAGGAAGTTGAAAACAGGAAGTTGCAAGCTGAAGTAGGAAGCAGCAGCAGGACGCTGAAAACAGGAAGCTGCAAGCTGAAGCAGGAAGTAGCAACAGGAAGCGGAAGTAGAAAACTACAAACTGCAATCAGGAAGCCAGCAGCTACAACAGCTTACTGAGATATCAGGAAGTAGCCAACGGACTTATCATTAGAAGATAAACGCTATTCTCATCTAAGAAAGTACGAGGAAGATCATGCAACTCAAGGAAGAACAAAGCTATCTTTCAGCAAGAAGGAGTATCCGTTGCATGAATCTCAGGAATGGACCCATACCGCCATGCTAGGTAGCAAGGTCCAGTAATCGATGCCAAACACATTAAATGCTCATAGAAGGTTTTACATGCCAACTTACCTTTCAACGATGATGCATTTAATGAAGTCACAGTAAAGATCTTTGGAGAATCAAAACTCGAATTCAAAATGGAGAAGTATCTTTCTTTCAACGGATACTTCACCACAACGGATAGATTCTCAAGATATATATACAGAAGGTGTGAGGAGCTGAAGATGTGCGAGACTATGCCAAGTGGAAATTCAGGAATACTCCAAAGCTACTTCAAGCTTTCCTTAGTCCAGCAACTCAACCTTCAGAAGCAGTCTATCATTCAAGTGTTCGAGCTCTAAAGTTCAAGACTGACTTCACCACACCAGTTGAAGAAACATTTACTTTTAACCATTGTGTTGTGTGTGCTAGGTTGTTTTAGTTAGGTGTACTTAATTGATATGATCTAATCCTTGCTAAATTTGTTAGTCTTGTGTAGGCTATCATTCCCTGTGTGAGAGTGTGTTCCCTGTGTGGGAGAGTTTCCCTGTGTGAGAATGTATTCCCTGTGTAAGAAAGTTTCCCTGTGTGGGAGTGTGTTCCATGTGTGGGAGTTTGTAAACCCTGTGTGGAATTTGACCTAGGAATCTTAGATTCTAGTAGGTTTAACTTGTTTTGGAAGAGGTTTGTAAAGACGAGTCTTGTAAAGCAAACTGACCATAACGAAGTTCCTCCTCTGAGAAGGAGTAGAGCGGACGTAGAAGGGTTACACCACCTTCGAACCACTATAAGCCATAAGTGTTTACTGCTTATCTTATTTGTTGCATTGCATTGTTTGCATATCTATCTTGTTGCATCTGTCATAAGCATCCTGATAAACGTTTGTTCTAAAATCATATTTGGAAAAGAAAACTGGTTTTCATCATAAACTCTATCAAGTTTATTCTGTTGCGTTGCATTCTGATACTTGGTCAGTAACCTGATCTAGCCTAGGGCCAGGTTACTGATTCGAGACAGGATACTGTTCTCTTTGTTTGAGACAGAAACCTGTTAATCAGTAAATATTTTAAAAAGTTTGTAAAATCGATAGAGGTTCATTCACCCCCTCTGAACCTCTGACCACTTGGGACCAACAACAGACATAAAATTTATTGTTACAATGTCATTAAGGCAATACACATTTAGATAATACATATTTATCTGGTGTCACGTGTTGTCCAAGTGAGAGGTTGTTGGATAAATTCAATATATTTGACTTTCACATGTCAAATTAAATGTGTATGTCAATTGTCAAGTGTTGTCCAAGTGGAGATTGTTGGATAAATCCAATATATTGAGCTTTCACATGTCAAATTAAATGTGCATAGCTGTCTTAAGGAGGACCAGTTAAAGTGATCCACTAAAGTTTAAGTTATAGACTTAGATGAATATTATAATATACATGTGCTTTTATAAGTGGATACCATGATTGTTTTAAGGAGACCCAATTAAAGTGATCCACTGGAATTTATGTTAATATAATACTTTATATTAAGTTTATTATATATTAAAGAATGGTTTAATACATTGAAATTTAAAAATGACGAAAACTAATTTTATTAACACTTTTCCATTGAAAAATGGTAGGAGTAAGTGACTTTGATACATATGATCTCCTCCACATCTGAGTATATAACTCATCATCAATACCAATTACACAAAACTCAATTTGAAATAATTAGGGCATAATTTTAAATTAATATTTGGAATTCAAATTCCAAAAGTGAGAAGAGATGAGAGAAGAAGAATAGGTATTTGTATTTGTATTTGTATGAGATAGGTGCATGGCTGATGATGGTGGCGGATGAGACAATTTGATGGTGAAACGCCAGCTAATGTTGACTAAGCCATGACCTAGTGGAATTACTATTCTGCCCACATGCCAAACTTATTAGGTGCCCATCATTATAACTTTTTTTTGTAACTACAATTAGCAAACCTCCAATATACATATCATCCAAACTAACTTCACTTAATTTTATTCATCCATCAATACCCCAAGAATAATGATAATAATAATATATGAGTTTGTTTCATGTGTTATGTGTAGCATTAACATTTATTTATATTAATATCGTATTTCAATTAACAACTGCAGTGTCCTTTAATAATGGGTATATTTGTCTTAGAGAAATAGAAAATTAATTAGCATTAATTGACCTGACATTTGTTCCTTATTTCAACATTTTTGGATATATAATTTAATATACAATAATGATTGATATCATAATATATATTGCATATATAGATGAAATCCAAATCATTAAATGTCAAAATATAATAAAAACTTCTGAACAAATATTGATATCATAACATAAAGGATGCCTTTTCTATCGCTGGAAAAGGATGTGAGAATTTGCTTTTGCTCAACGCAAGAGAATGACTTTGATTTTTTTGTCTAATTGTACAAATAATTAAAATTGAGTGGCACCAATTACATTTGCTAACAACATGGAAGAGATTAAGAATACTTGGCCATAATTATTTGCATTGATTTGTTGAAAGGATAGTTGGTAAAAAAAAAATAATAATAATTGGTTAAAAAAAAATCTAGGATGTTCTAGGAGTACCATACTTTTTTATTTTTTGATAAATGAGACATATGTATAGTTATATTAAATTTATTCCACCTTATATCATGTTATGTAAGTCATTTATTCTTGTGAATGTATCGAGTTTGAAACAGAAATTAATTTCACCATATTATCATGTTAAAATGAGTTTAAAAAAAAAAAAAACTCATTCAATTAAAAAAAAAGAAAAAAAGGAAAATGAAACTTTCCCTCGACAAAATTATTGTAATGTTGTTGGTTGAAAGTAGCCTGTCATAAATTGTGGTCGATGGGCTAACATTCAATGCACTAGTTTAAAATTTTGACAAAAAAAAAAAAAAAAATTATTATTATTATTATGGTCAAATTTGACTTCGGCATTCTGTGAACTTTTCTCCGTTGCTTATAGAAAACACACATTTTCTTTATACTGAAAAGAGACTTTACGACTAATTACTATATTTAAAAAGGGTGCCGCTAACCGTACCCCAGAAAATACTAAACACATCTTATTTCTAGTGTTATTGATCACATCATTTGTGAACAGTAACACTAAGAATGAGGTGTGTTTAGTAATATGTGGGATGCGGATAGTCGCACCCTTAAAAAGTACTACATTTCTACTTACATTAAAAAGAGCTGAATCTACATGAGTGTATATATATATATATATATATATATATATATATATTGTGTTATATCCGCAATAATCTCATTTTTTCGAGAGAGAACACCCCCAAGAGCTCACATCGACGGGAAGGTTTGGCACCTCGATATCGGCTCTTCGCCACCTGGGACAAAGGGTCGGATCCCATTTCAAGTGTGTACACTAACAAATTAAAACTGGCCCTTAAAGCCATATTGAATCTACTGAAAAATGAAAATGGGCACTAATTAAAACTGTTTTCTAATGTGTCAAACATAATATTATAATTTATGTAATGAGCAGCCAATGTTACCGACTTATTTTCTAAAGTTATATAAAATTGTTTCATAAATATAATTCTTTTGAGATGAAGTCCTAGTCCACAATTTAAAATTGTTTTTTTTATCTCTATTTAAAAGTTTCACGAGTCTTATTCAAAATTATATATACATATCTAATTATATATGATATTTCTAAAAGTTAATTAGCCTACTGTGTAATTAGTAAATTATATTGGGGTTTCTTCAAAATGTTTAAGCAAAATTGGACTCCATTTCCCCATTGTGTGGACGTGTGATCTTTTAGACTTGTAACATTTGGAATGATATCAAAAGGATATTGTAAATTGTCCTCCAGGATGACCTTTTTCTTGAAAAAAAAATAATAATAAATAATTTTATTAGAAAATTTCAAGATGAGTCTAGTGGATTAGACCAATCCGATTATGAGGACGGAAAATGATCAATCTATATGTCAAATCGAATATGCAATTATTGGAAATTCTCAAAACTCAACTTTTCATACTGAAGCGGGTTTGATAATGAATATAAAAATTAAATGATATTATTAGCAGAAGATATTTTTCCTTCTTCCAATTAGAACTATATTTATCTAGTTGCCATCATTTAAAATTCAACATCAAGATTGAATTAAGTCCCATAATTCAGCCATATACAAGTGGTATCAAGCTTTTATTACATGGGTCCATTTGTATCACTGAGAAAAGTAGTGGCTGCGGCTTAGGAATTTAATTGGATAATTGGAAACTTTCTTGTGTTATGAAGTAATCATTGTGTATTAAAAAAACACTTAAAATGTATAATTATAGGTGTAAAATGTGTATTTTACTAAATAAATATATAACATTAAATAAAAGGCTTAAATTGTGAAAATAAACACTGGGTTTGATATATCCGTAAGTTTTGGTTTAAAATCAATGATGATTTGAATTGAAGAATAATATTAATTTCGTGATTTATATTGTTAGATTTGAAATTTCATGTTGAAATTACAATCTTTTGAAAGTTTTATGTTTCATTTTGTCTATAAATAAAAGGTTTATACAAATAACTAGATATACAGAGGTAAAGTTGGAAATACCAATTGATGTACTCTCTTTGACAATAAAAAAGAGACATATAATTAAACAAATTATATGTTCTAAAACAACTATTATTTAAATTAAAAGGTGGGAATATTAACAATAACCTTTAAATACTGAGCACAAACATTAAACATAAAATTCGATAAGCTATTAATGAAATATGCATGTGCAACTGTAGAGTACATCGAGACATTAATATTGAAACATTATTTTATTTTTTTTGACTAAAATATTGTAACATTAATTAGGAAAAGAAAAGACAGGAATTTGTGTATTATTGATCAACTTGTAAGTTTTGTGACGTCTTAAACCACGGTTGAAGCTGACATTTATTACATTCTTGTATATTTTGTGTTGTTTCTTTTATTTAAGGAGTAATTTAGTTGAAGACAATTAATAGCATAAACAACTATTAACTATTAATAGTTGTTTGTGCTATTAATTGTATGTAACTTTAAAAATAAAAAAAGTATTTCATCTATGAAAAATATATTCATTTAACATTAGAAAACGAATGAAAGAAGTAATATAAATTCAAATGAAAAGGAAAAAAAAAAAAAAAAAGAGATAACCTTACAAAAAAACAAATAAATTATTATTTTTTTACATATTTCTTCATAATTTGGTGTAAATTTTGCAAAATCTTTTCTTCAACAAGCAATTCAGGAATTGAGGTTGACAATGTTTATTATTAGATTGGTTGAGCTTGAGGATAATGTATTTCCACATGATTTGTGGCTACATGTATACACTCTAGTGAGTGAGAGTCCTTCCATTTATTCTAGGAATTCTGTTTCTCTATTACTCATTCTCTGATTAATCAAATAGTAATAGCTGTCTGGTTTTGCGACAATATCAATTTGATATCATTCTTCAAGTTACTATTTAACCTTTTGAGTTCTTGAACTTGAAATCAAGAATGTTGTTTGGAGAGTATCCATTGGGGATGTTGTGAACATACTATTAACCACACTCATACTTGTGTAAGAGCTTGTTTTACTGGGATCAAAGAGAGTTGGAATTTCATGTAGTAATCCCCTGCATCCCAAGAGAAGATTTACGCAAAAAAGAACGATCAAAGGAAGGCGAACATTGTGGTAAGAACATATGGAAAGTCTGCTGCATCATAGTTGCAGACGAGAGTTTTTATGTTCATCTCAAGTTCCTTAACTGTTAATGAATAAAAAGTTGAGCATGTTCATGTAGAAACTAAAAATACGTGTTCATCAACACTCAATTGAATAATAAATAGATAAATATATAACTAATACATAATGAATGAATAGTAAGCGAACATTAAACAATCAGCAAACGAATATGTTCAATAGAATCAATACACTAATCGTACCCACTCATGAATAGTTTGTCTAACACCCTGATCCTTTAGAGCCCTAATAGTTGGATTCAGTTCAATTTATATTTAATCTTTCATTTTTTTGAAAGAAGAATGAATAATTAGTGAAATCTTTCAATATTCTGAGTGCATGGAATGATAGAAAATACTACTAATTTAAGTATGCTTGTTCTTATTTGGTAAATTAGTGAAACCTTTCAATATTGTTCGTCTATGTTTATGGTAAATATTTGCCGGCATTTGTAATCTGACATTATTAATTCATTTAATTAGTTCCGAATTAGCCAAGTATTGGAAAAATAAACTATGGAAACTGGATCAATAATTCGGTTTTTATAGATAATTCATTTTATAATCTTTAGGCAATTAGATTGCTCGAACATGATTCTAACAAGTGTAGATTGATAAAGAGATTTTGAGGCACCAAAAGAGGAAGTATATATGATAAATGTAGATAATACACATGCTATTCTTCTATATAAGAAACTGCAAAAAAATCACAAGAGAGTTGGCCATGTCATTCTTGATTTTGTGTCGATGATGAAGGCATCATATTGACAGCTTGTCCATTTGTAAATCTCTGTAGTTGTATCATGCGTGAGTATATACCATCTGGATAGTTTTTAAGCAGATGAGAATGAGACCCTTGTTCTGCCACTTTCCCCTCTTCAAGAACCGCTATAACATGTGCATTTCTTATCGTCGATAGCCTGTGTGCAACTATGATCGTCGTCTTCCCTGCACAAGCTCGATCCAGGCCTTCTTGTATGCACCTTTCCGACTCTGCATCTAGCGCACTCGTCGCCTCATCCAGCAGCATTACCTGGGCTTTTCTCAAGAGTGCTCGTGCCATTGCTATCCGTTGCTTCTGCCCTCCCGATAACTGCACCCCTCTCTCCCCAACGTACGTCTTGTATCCATCTGGCAACGAGGATACAAACTTGTGGGCATTTGCCAACGTTGCTGCCTCGATTATCTCAGATTCTGTAGCTGATTCATCTCCATAGGCAATGTTTTCGTAGATTGTTGTTGCAAACAGGCATGGTTCTTGAGGCACCACTGCAATGTGCCGTCTCAGTGACTTGAGATTGTATTTTCTGATATCCTTCCCATCTATGATCACACGCCCCGATGATGGCTCGTAGAATCTCTGTATGAGCGCGATGACCGAGCTCTTACCGGACCCACTGGGTCCGACGAGGGCAAGAGCTTTCCCGGCTCGTGCACGAAGATTCAAGTCACTGAAGATGGACACATCAGGCCTGTTTGGATAGGAGAAGTCCACGTGCTTGAATTCTATTTCTCCCCGGAGTTTATCAGGGACGGTGACAGCTTCTGGATCATCAGGCTCGATTTCAGTGGTACGGTCAAGCAGGGCGAAGACAGAGCGCATTGCTCGTCCGCCCTTGATGAAATCGGGGGCAAGAGTGAGTGTCTCTGCAGCACCATTGGCAGAGACCATAAGGACCATGAAAACACGGATCGTGTTTGAGAAATCGGAGATTCCATGCTTCACGAGCCAGGAGGCGTACCATAGACCGAGAGCGTAGGAGGCGTAGAGGGCGAACTGAGCTATCCCGTATCCGGTTCCAGCAATCTGTCCCTTCCAGAAACAACGCCGGAGTGGAGACTCGAGGCTGGCGATGAAAAGCCCAACTATTTTCGATTCCGAGTTAAAAGCAGCCACAGTTCTTAGATTGGCCACAGCTTCTCCTGCCAGCTGTGTGGCCTTTGAATGAGCAGCTTCCAAGTCCCCGGAGAACCCGGTCATGAACATTTTCTGCAAAACGGTAGCTGCAACGACGACAGGGAAAACGGCCACAAGAAGGAGGGCGAGGCGCCATTGTAAGACGAAGCCAGCAGTGCAGGCTACAAGCATAAGAGCAGAGTTCTGCATTATAACAGAAATCCTGTCCCCAATAGCTGATCTCACGTTGTTGGCATCGAGGGCCAAACGAGCAGCAACTCGAGAGCTCTCGTTGTCTTCGTGATCGAACCAGGTCATCTCGTTCTTGAGCACGGCCGCCAGCATTTTCTCGCGGACACGTTTGGTGAGGTTCTCTCCGACGACATCCCAGAAGAAATGCTGGAGGGTGTTGAAGATGAGGGCAGCAGACGAGACACCAATGAGAAGATAGCAGTATTTGGCGATTTGGTTGATCATGTAAGCATGATCGGGACTGTAGTAGATGCTGAGAACAGCGCTGAGGACGTAGGCGAAAAAGGCGCTGAGAGAGCCACAAATGACAGAGCCAATGGAGGCAACCAAAGCATAAGCCCATTCAGGAGAGTTCATCTTGGCTAGGCGTAGGAAGGAACTAGCCTGCTCTTTGAATGCGAGCTTCTCAGGGCGATGATGGTTGGAATAAGCAGCATCGAAGTCGGAAGTGGAGAAGTCGGAGAGTCTTCTAGAGTAGTAAGGGGATCGACCATAGGAAGAATTTCTGGTGATTATGGGTGAGCTCACAGAGTTCCTAGCACTAGAAGCCCTTGCACTGCTCTTTCTAGCAGCTTCATGAGCAGCTTCTTGCATTCTGATGAGCTTCGCGTACACACCGTTTTCTCCTTTACCGATAAGTTCATCATGGGACCCGATTTCATAGACACTGCCTTGTTGCAGCACGGCCACAAGATCAGCTTTTCGAATGGTAGAGAGACGATGAGCAATCACTAAAGTGGTCCTTCCGATCATGAAACGATCCAGGGCTTCTTGTACGAGTTTCTCAGATTCAGAATCCAAGGCGCTGGTTGCTTCGTCGAGGAGCAAGATAGAGGGGTTCTTCAGCATTGCCCTGGCTATAGCTATTCTCTGCTTCTGTCCACCTGACAGTTGCAATCCCCTCTCTCCAACCTGCCATTGTTGACAAAGACCTTGATTTTTGATTAAAAAACACAAAAACGGTAATTATAGGAAATGTGTTTACCTGAGTATCATAGGCATGCGGAAGCTTAACAATGAAAGAATGGGCGTTAGCAACTCTAGAAGCCTCCTCTATTTGGAGCAATGTGGCATCAGGCCTTCCCAGCAGTATGTTTTCTTTGATGGTGGTGGCAAACAGTGCTGGTTCTTGGCTCACTAGCCCTATTTGCTGCCTCAACCATCTCAACTTCAATCTCCTTATGTCATGCCCATCTACCACTACCTTTCCTGAACCTGGATCATAGAACCTCTCTATCAGGGATACCACCGTGCTTTTTCCTGACCCGCTGCTCCCAACCAACGCCATCGTCTTCCCTGCCGGAACCCTCAGACTCAACTTCTTCAGCACTACATTTTCGGGCCTTGAAGGATACGCAAAATCCACCTTTTGGAGCTCTAATTGCCCTGTTATCGATTCTAACTCCACACCCAATTCGTCGTTTCTCTCAACCTCCGGTTTGTGGTCAATTATACTCAAGATTTTAGCAGCTGCAACTCTGGCCTTGGCAAATGCGGCCATGCTTGGAGCAGACTGCCCTAAAGCCCTGCCCACATCAACACAAAAAATCTCTTAAATAAGAATCATCAACACAAGATCATGACTTACAGTCATATAACTTACAGTCCACCAATCATGACTGCAAACATGGTTGCTATAGCAAGCCCTCCATTGGTGTAGTGGTGCCTAACCAAATACCCTCCATACCATAAAAGAAGAGCGTAGCAACAGAAAACAGTAAAGTATGTAGCTCCCAATCCCATCCCCTTAGCAAATCCACTCTTGTAACCGATCCTTTGTGAACTCCTCAGAGCTGCAGAGTAGGCCTGCAATGCTCTCGATTCTCCTACGAATGCATACACCGTTCGGATTTGAGCAATCGTCTGCAAAATTGGATTCAAAATTCAGAGACAATGGAACATAAGCATTGAAGCAGATGAATGCATAAGAGGTACCTGTTGGGCGATATTTCCAGCCTGTGATAGAGCTTCTTGGCTCTTACCAGAGAGCTTAGCCAATGTGACAGTGTGAATAGCTCCAATAACAGCAATGAGAGGAACCACAGCAAGAGTGACTAGAGCTAATTGCCACACTGCACTGAATCCCACCACAAATCCTGAAACAAACGTTGCCATATAGTGCAAGAAATTTCCCAACTGAATTAACAAGAAAACACAATGAATACCTAAATCAGAAACAAACATTAATTATTTCAAGAAACAGAATAAAATGAAATTAGAGATGGGTTGTTGATCTAACCTTCTCACTAATGGCATCTTGAACCATGACTGCATCAGTGTTAATGGCGAAAACAACATCTGATGTGCGCACTTGTGTATCGAAAAACTGAATATCTTGGTTTAGAGCTGCTTCCAAGTATTTGATCCTCATCTTTGTTGATTGCCTCTCTCCACTCCACATCCAACATGATATCTCTGCAAAACCAATCAACTCAAATCAAACAAGATTCCTTATGACATGATATGATGAAGAATCAGAAATTTACCTGCCCATGAAGAAGCCCATATGGCAGCCCCCACTATAAGAAAGTAAAACGCATACTGCAAATAAACAAACAAACAAATGGGTAACTTCCTTCTTCTTCTCTTTCCCTTTCAAAGAAAAAAAAAAAAAAACAGAATAAATCAAGAATTAACCTTTAGAACTTCTTGTGACATTTTATCAACATCATTAGCATTGGAGCCAAAGGAATTAACAAGATCAGCAAAGAATCGAAGGAAGAGAGGCAATGAGCTGCCATGAACAATGGCACCCACTGTACCAATGCTCATCAGCACATAATCCAAACCATCTGCAAACCGGAAAAGCTCACTGAACGCCACGGAAGGCGGCGCCGAGCCGGGCTTATCCGGTTCACCCTCCATTGCTGCTGCTGTTTTTCTTCTCTCTACAAAATCTTGAGAGGACTTGTCGTCTTCTTCTTGTTGTTGTTGTTTGGTTGGAGTAGTGTTGGTGTTGATATGATCGACAACGAGTTCAACGCCTTGTAATTCTGACCATCTCCATTGCTCTATCGTCTTTATCTCCTCTCCATTTTCTTCTCTCATTTTCTTTATTTTGTTGGCTTCACAGTTACACTAACATAACACTTACAAAAAGAAAATCATTTGTTACATGACACTTATTGCTTCTCCAATTCTCCACACTCCCCCGTCTCTCTTTGTTTCTAGTAGAATAGAATGGAAACAAACTAGCTACTTTGTGCTGCTGCTTTTTTTTCATTCACAGTTTACATGTTTGTGTTTTTTTACAATTGGAGATGGTGGCTTTAGCTGTAGCAGTAAAAAAGTTAAAATCATGACATGAGGCAAGCAAGATCTCTCAAGGGCTTTACTGTAAATTTAATAAAACTGGACACCCGACAAGAAATACTGTCTAAACTTTGATTTTTGACCACCTCATATATTCTAATCATGCCTAAATACAAATAGTTAAATTATTAACTTAATAAACTCCACATATTTGAATATTTAATTGGACTACAATTTTTTATTTTCTTATGTTTCAACATATGAAATGTATACTTTTTGTAATTTATATGAAGGTTAGGTAGTGATGCAGGAGTAATCTTATTGAAGGGGATTCAATTAATTGTAAGAAATATAATTTGGATAAATTAGATATGTAAATATTTACTATTATATTTCATAGAAAATTAGTATCAAACCTTTGATTTCATCATTTTAGTTATTTAAATTAGTTTAATAAATGAGGATAACAAAATTATAAACTTAAAAGTTGATTATATACTAATTATTTCAAAATGTAAGGGTAGATGACCACACACATAATTATCCATTTTAATTTCTTGAGATAAAATCATCTTTATTTTTTGTACTTTAAATTTGGTAACTAAAATGATAGAAGAAGAAAATGGTTAGACTGTATTAGTCTTTTACCAATGCAAAAATGAGTGACCACATAAATAATTTACCTAATCCGTAATATATATCAACTTAATTTAAAAACTAAAATGGGAAAATTTCATCTAAACCTCTCAACTAGTACATAAAATCAAGTAAGCAACTTAATTTATTTATTTTATTTTATTTCAATTTGAGCCTCTATCTTTTCTAAATGCATGGGACAAGCAAATCCTTCGTTTTCAAATCAAACAACCTAGGTCTTCTATTGTTTTTTATTTATCCACGTCAAATAACAATAATGTCAATTAACTTCCTAGTTTGTTTGTTTTGAAAAAGAATTAAGGATATGCTTGCTTAATATTTAAGAAACGATAGAGACGACCTAGTTGGATTGGAAAATACATTAGATACGTATTTAACCTTAAAGCAATAGTTTAGAGGTTATTATAATTATTATTTTGAAAATTTTCATTTTCGTATATTTAAGAATTCCCGTAAGAAAAATTGGTAGTAAAAATAGTCATTCATAGATAAGATAATCTTCATACTTGGTTGATATCAAGCTTCCAAGCAAGAAACTAGGTTGAATAGAGAGAGAAAAAGAGGAAGAGAGGAAAGATTGTATTCAATGTAGGGAAAGAAAATGAATGTACTGCAAAGATAGCTATGTATACTAATTTAGCTAAGTTAAGAAGATAACTAATCACCCAATATTTAACCACTTTAACCAACTTATTTAAACTAATACTAATTAGATAATACATTTATTTAATTTCAATACTATCTTCTTGACAGTTGATCTCATGGTAGAAGTTGTTTTTGTAAACATGTTTTTTATTGGGAGCATTAGTAAAATTGAAGATATAAGTGATTTTTTTTTAATACTCTATTAAGCAGTTTTTATACCATAATTACTTGTTCAAAAAAATAAAATTAGTTGCAAACATCTTCTAGCTTTATATTTATGGACACTTAAAGTGATAAACTCGGTATTTTCAATTGTCAAGAAATTGTCCTAAAGTAATCTAACATAATTTTTTAAACCATGTATTAGCAATTACCAAGAAATTATTATTATCATTAATGTTATTGCATTTCAAAACAATCACCATTGTTATTGTTATATTATTATTATATTAGTACTAATGTAAGAACAAATATTTAAAGACTTAGAACATTGTTGTACAAAAAGTGTGGAAAATAGATACATGCATGTTATGTAAATCCACTAATTAATGGAAAAGAGAGTATAATACAACTAAGATCCAATCAATATCCCACTAAAAACTATATATGTCCACAGCTCGATCTTCATCTTTAAGCTCGTATTTGTCAGATACCACACTTCCATACTTCCACCACTGATAAAGCCACTTATTACACCTCACTTGATCTATTATTTTTTGTCACAAAATCTCCAGATTCCTCTCCCAAATCACTTCACTAACAATAAACATGGCTTGGAACGGGATTCATCAACTATTTTGAATTCATGTAATTTATTTTTAAAGAATTGTTTCGGATAAAAACAAATAATTCTATTTCAAAAGACACATTTTTCTATAAAAGTGATACATCAATTCAAGGAGACTCGAATGCTCTAAAAATTTCTGACACATATGTATACAATCTTCTTCTTCGCATATGAATTTATCAATTTAAGTGCTTTCTTATTTTGATTAATTTGTCGTAGTTTAATCAAACGTCTCGGATTTGTTGTATCCCAAAAGAGATATTTGTGATTCACAAATCACACATGCTTTGAAGAAATCTATATTTCATCCAAATTTTATAGGAGAAGTACTCTAGGCAAGGATGTTTGAATGATTTGTCAATCACACCATGATACCATATGTATGAAGGATCTTAATTAGATTCGAATTGAACCGATATATCGAGTGGTGATCGTATCATAAAAAAATGCAGGGATGATGCCTTTTGAATCAGCCTCTTTAATTAGATTATAATAAAGCTGGATATATTAACTTGAATGAGAGAGATGATCATATAATATCTCTTCTATATATATGATCAAACATGCATGATATATTTGTATCTATTTTTATATAAATTGATTTGACATCTTCAAAACCATCACATCATCTGAATTTCTCAAGTTATAACACGAGTGCCATCATCAATCGTATGGATGAATTTTGAATGGTTTCAAAGAAAAGTTTGAATTAATGAAAAAATAAATAGAAACAAAACTAATGTATTTAAATGTATTTAAAAGTAAGTACATGTAATTAAGACTAGTGAATTCTAATATTCTTCGAAAAAAAATTATAAATATTTTCATTTATCTCGATCGTCTACAATATTTCAATTAAATTAATTGTGACTATTTAACAACCAGCAAATTAAAATAAATAACAAAGAAGTCATGTTCCCATTGTTGGCGAGTAGCTACATTCCATAGATTTTGTTTTTGAGAAATCAATAAAACATCATCTTACGGAATTATATATATGTGATAGCGTTTTATATATATGAATTGTTTGTATTAATAAATCAATATATAATTATATACAATACTCTATGAAATCAGGTGTAAAGTCAAAAGAGCCAATGGTTCAATTTTTATATATTAGGCCAAATCCAACCTATATATATATATATATATATATTAAGATGAATTAATTCAGATTTAATCATCATTTGTATTAAATTATGTTTGCTAATCAGCTTAAGTTCTGGGGATGGATGAAACTTTGCATAATTGCATTGTAGGAGTCAAAATCTCTCTCTCTCTCTCTCTCTCTCTCATTATTAGGGTTATGAAAAGTAGTCCCATTCTCACTCCCAATGTGGAGGGAATTAAATTTAAAACCTATATAAACTAATATTGTTCATAAAATTAATCTCCCCAATAAAGAGAAAGAGGCGCACCATGTGATTATTCATTATGCTAATCCATTCTCTTGCTTCTTCTGGTCAACTCACCTTTTTTCTTTTTCCATTTTATTTATTTCAGACATGTATGTCATGTATGATGTCATATTTCTTACACAACCAGAATTAAAAAAAATGAGAAAAAATCATTCGATTTATATAATTTCTTTAAAAATTATGATATTCTATAAAATGTTTGAAAACGTATAATAACAGACAAATCAATAAAGTTCGATATAAAATATTCTTTTGAATTTTAAAAAGAAGATCAAAACTTATATTCGGATTTTATTTAACAAAGCTCTTCTAATTTTAATAACTAGTATTTACTAAATTGAAATATAAATATTTCTTAAGTTCCATAATTTTGCCCCGTACAAAAATTTTAGCAACTTATGTTCGGAATAATTTTAGCAACCTATGTCCGAAAAGTAGGCCAAACGTCACACAACAATATCTATTTAATTATATATTAATACCAATATATCCTTAAATATATGTAAATATGAATCAAGAATTAATATATTAATTCTTAAATATGCAAATATAATGACAAATAATACATGTCATACCAATACATATATATATATATATATATATATATATATATATATATATATTAATCCATGGAATATAAGATGGAGTTAATTCCACCATGGCCCATGCATGCTAGCTATGGAACCTTCAATAGTTAGACGACTTTTCTCATAAAAAATTCCCCTATTTGTTTCGAAAAGTATGTACATATCTTTTTATGATGTTTTTCCAATCATTATATATATGTTAATTTTATATTTTGCAATTAAGCCGTATGATCGATATATATATATATATATATATATATATATATATATATATATATATATATATCCCGAACTTGTCTGCCAAGTAGGAATAATCCTATGACATTACTAGGAAATGTTAATTAAAACCTTGATGCAATTTGGGTCGTCTTCTATTTACATACTTCTGATCATTTTTGTTGTTATTAAAAGTAAAATTAAATGGTACATACAAACTATGCATATATATACATTAGCCCGCATATATAGTGTAAATACTTGTATTTACTTTATCCCACATCGATTTCTATGACCAAATATGATTATATTATACTTGTATTTATAATACCTTCATCTGTGAATAATAGCAACTTAATTTCTCATATACTTTCACCAATGCTACACCGGTTGTACGACCAATTATGCTCGTCTTTTGATGAAGATGGATAAAGTAAATATAAGTTTAAATATATATATATATATATATATGCACGATCGTTTCCTATTGGACAAACACGAAAGTTAGTTTACTTGATATATATAATTTTTAGAGTAAATATATATAATATTAAGATGGGCAGGATTGCAATTTGTAACTTCACTTTCAATTAGATAGACTTCTCACATATATAGAAAACTGAGTTATATATATCAAAAGAGAGCAACACAACAAAATTATAGATGATATGCATGGATTTTATTTTTCCTCACAAATTAAACATTCGGACTAATTTTGTGAATGAAGATGATATGATCTCCCGTAGATGCCTTCTAATTTGGCTTCATTGTAGATAAACATGAAACTTTTTATATTATTTTGTAATTTGAATCACATCATTAAAGTTTCAGTATAACCTTACAGCTGTGTCAAATCAATTTATTAATCTTTCATTATTATTAGGATTTTTTTATAAATTTTAATATTGTTTTTTTTTTCCACAGTGTGATAATCAAAGCGTTACATGGAAAAATACATCTACAAGTTTTAGTTGGCAAAGTGACGATTATTCAAATGAGCACATTAACGGTGATTCATGTTGCTCAATAATATTAAATTCATGATTTATTTTGCTAAATTTTTTAAATACATATTAAAATAAATTCAAAAAAAGATAAAAATAAATGAAAGTTGGCTTTTAGAGGGAGATGACAAAAAGTCATTTGTTTTTGAGAACTAATGATGAATTGATGAATAAAAGTCTTCATCTTTATTCTTTTTTTCTTCCCCAAATCATAGTGGGTAGGTTGGTATCCATGCGTGAAATGTGATGATATACATGTTCATTCATTATATTTGTCACTACCTTTTGGCCAATGCCCTTTTTGTCCTTTTTAATTTTTTTTTTAATTAATTCTGTTTATGTTCTTTTACTTTTTCTTTTTCTTTTTGGCAAAGCATCTCATCTGAGGCAGAGGCAGGCGGGCTTTGATTGTACGACAAAAGAAGGATGGTCCTAAAAATCTATTGTCTGAATACACTTCTTCCCTGCAGGTTTAAAGATTTTAATTATTTTTAGCTTTGGTGTCACCAATTGATGAATCAGAATGAATATTTTAAATGATAGATAAATAGGAGTAGTTTATATGATACATATATATCTGAGTCGGAAATCCCAGATACTATAATTATTGTGTTTATAGTAATAGTGCTACTACTACTACTACTCAACTCCAGACCAAAGAACCAAGCCCCCTATAATGAGGAATCCAGCCCAAATTAAAACTAAAGCCCAACCCACTCTATATTATTTAACCATCTTTAGCCCAATACGCACTAATTTATCTAGCCCGGCCCAAGTTATCAAATATCTCTTCTCTTCTATATTTTGAATAACTAATCGATAATAATAATGGTAATATATCAAATAGTAGTTCTTGTGCGATATCGTCTCACGGATCTCATTCTGTGAGACGGGTCAACTTAATCCGAGCGACGGTTAACGGTCAAAAGTCAACGGTCAATTGCAGATCAACGGTTGGTCAACGTCGTTGACTAAAAAATATTACATCATACATATAAAAGTATTACATTATATATATATATAAATATTACATGATATATAAATATTTTATGTGTATTATGTGATATTTTCAAAAGGTATTACATGATATACCTAAAAGTATTACATGGTGTTTTATTCTCATAATGTAATACTTTCATGTGTACCATATAATATTTTTATGTGTATCATGTGATATTTTAAAAAGTATTACATGGTGCTTTATTCTCATAATGTAATACTTTCAAAAAGTATTATATGATGTACATAAAAGTATTACAAAGTATTTTATTCTTATAATATAATAATTTTATATGTATCATGTGATATTGTCAAAAGGTATTACCTAATATACATACAAGTATTATCTTTGACTTTTGTTGACCGGCTGTTGACTAGTGATCATTGACCGTTGATTATTGACTTTGACCGTTGACTGGGTCAAATCCTATCTGTTTCATGGAATGAGATTCGTAAGACTATCTTACGCAAGACTTTGCCTATATCAAAATATAAATGATCATATCGGGTATTATTTATTATAATTTTTACTACAAGTTGATTTTACAAAGATCATTACAATAGAAGAGACAAGTCAAAAATTTGATAGTTTAAAAGGGAGCAATTATTTATGTATTGTGCACAGAGAAGTTACATACATATTATTTGTTAGCTTCTTATTTCATTCAAAATCTCTATTTAAGATCTAAGTTGTACCTTCAGCTTTAAAGATTATTACACGATAATATATAGTTTAGCACCGTAAAAAAAATTGTCGTCAAGACAGAACGTTATGTACATCAAGATTTCCCATTATTTTTCTTCACTAGCAATCAAAGTACCAGGATGATAATTTCAATTTGATCTTCCATTTGTTTCAGAGAAATCAACACACTCGAATTTTCAAAATAAAAAGAAAAAAAATCAAGATCTCAGTAAGGTAAATAAGCTAATTGTAGTTCCTAATTGGAAGTATTCACGTGGATAACACCGTTGTTTCTTCAATGCATCATCGATTCAATTCGAAGGGAAAAAAAATAAAATTGGGAAACAAATTTAAACAGAAGAAGCAATCAAATAAAACTCGATAAATAAAATAATTTTATGAGATTCAGAGAGCAGATGTTTGAAGTAGAAATCAGTCCAAGAGGAATAGAATAGATATTAGAAAAGCCTCAAAGCCCTAGGGACGTTGGGTTTGATGGGCCTACTTTTTTTGTATAACATTGTTTGATCTTCTTTTTTCTTTTAATATAGAAGGTCATTTTAGTCAATTTGCAATAGATTATTTTTTTTGAATAATTAAGAGGGTGTATTAATAAGAGGACAAAAACTTTTGTGCATTAATGTACTCGGGTCGACCCGACCCGTCACACGCCCGCACGCTCCTTCAGGTCGCGAACAAAATCCGCCCAAACATGTTCTAGGTGTCAGACCTTTATATTATATTAATTATACATTTTAGTTATGTTAGTCATACATTTTGTAAAACTAGTTGTACCTTAACATTTTTTTATACATACATATTAACATTTCATTCTTTTTAGTTATGTTAGATATACCTTTTAATTATGTTAGTTGTACTTTTAAATATTACATAAATGTATGACTATGTTGATATAAAAGTATAAGTACTATCACATAAAGGTAAACATGTATAAATTGTGGCGAAATTAGAGTTTTTTTAAAATTAAAAGTATTAAATAAATGTATGATATTTGGACATAAATGTATGACTTACATAATATAGAGGTCAGGGCAAAAAAAAAAAAAGTAAAATTGCGCGGATCCATTTTCACACAATTTTCATACATTTAAGTAATTTGTAAAATGTTCATTATTATGTTGACATTACATTTCTAAAAAAATTAGAAGATATAACATTAAAGACGCAATTAAGATGAAAAATAGAGAAATGGAGGAAAAGAGGCTAGAGTTTCAAAAAAAATTGATTAAAAGTTAAAATTGATATTTTCAAAATATTTAATTTTTTAATTGAATGTTTTTTTAATTAGGGTGGCTTTAATCCCACCCAAAACTTTTTCTTATGTGGAAATTTGTTATTTACCACTTATGAATTATGTAATTTATTAAAAAAAAAAAAAGGCCATTTGATGTTTTTTCCTCAAAAAAAAAACGTTTTCCTATATGGAAATTTGTTATTTACGATTTTATGAAATTTGTATATTTCCAAACTAATGACAAATGATGGCCACTCCTTTTCTATCAAACTTAAACTGCCCGAAATTTTATAAACTAATTTGATTTTTCAACGTTAACGGATATATTATTTGTAGAAATTGAATAATATTTTCCAAATTGAAATAATATTTAGGAAATATGAGGCGATGAAGTACTGAATGGAATCGAAGTTAGTAGGTGGGCTAGGAAATATCGACCCATAGCCCAGCCCAAACTAAGGGCATCTCCCACCATTACACAAATCCTATATTTTACACCTAATTTAGGTGTTTTTAACCTTTTAAGCTAAATCACCAAATCACCATTATACCTAAAATTATGGTGATTTGTGTTTAATCTCCCATCTTGGTCAAACCCTATATCACCAAAATCTCAAATCTTATATTTTCACCAAATTTTTTGGTGAAGGAATTTTAATCTCCCACCTTACCACCATTTTAACATAATTTTCACCAAATCCTATTTTTCCTATCAAATATAGGATTGAATATAGGATTTGGTGTAATCACCACCATTTTTTAATTAGCATATAAAATGATTATATTAACTAATTTCATGATTACCAACTTATTAACATATTTTTTGTAAATATATTAATGTTGGTTAATGAATTCGTTTTTCAATAAATAAATATATTTATTATTATTAATAAATTAATTAATTAATATAAATATATTTAGCCAAAATAAATTATATGTTAAAACGATAAATACATATACTATCATAAATGAATAAAAATATAATACATTTGAGTAACATAATAAACTAAATGATAAATTACATAAATGAAAAACTCATAAACTACTTAATAATCTTGCTTTTTTTTGCTAAAAAATGTTGATTCAAAGGGGCCTCGTTAAAACCTTGTTTGGCCTAACAAGGAAAGAATACCCCTTATTTTCTCCAATTAATAGTCTTGATTGTCATAGTTCAAATTAGAGAAATGTCCATCACCAGTAGGTTCATCATAGTTGCATTCTGTGTTGTTGTTTGGAGACTCCGGGATATAAACATCTTCATCATTTCCTCCACTTTCCCCTATACTAAAATTCAAACTCCTAGTAGCTAGTGACCCGTTTCCATGATCAATGATGGCTTGTTTCTTATTACTCCAGAATTGTTTACTAAAAGGTGTGAGATTACTCAAATCCTTTCTCATAACCTCCATATCTTGTTCATCAACCTTTAATTTTAGTTTTTTTTTTCCTTCATGTCTATTTTTCTCTGCTTAAGGCTCATAATTAAATCTGTACGTACCTCTTTTTTTTTTCTGCATATTTAAGTACTCTTCATGCTGCTTTTGCATAAGATCTTGGCTCTTTCCAACACTGCTCATCATTTCCTGCCACATAGGATCTTTTTCCTTTGAGAGTCTTCTTTTAGCCTTCGCTGCTTTCATTCCAATTGGTCTCTCCGATGAGCCACTATATTCAAGAGGAGATGCCGAACTATCTCCAAGAGGAGATGATGTACCGTCTCTAAGAGGAGATGATGTACTATTCGACTGAATAGGTTCAGACCATTTCACGTGGTATTTTAGTATTTTCTAAGTATGATCGAACTTAAATGGTTGATTTTTTGGTTCTTTGATGATATATAGTTCTTTGGCCTCTGAAGCTATAAAAATGAGTAATAAAAATGTTTAATGAGAATAAATTCTAATAAACTATTTTTAAGTATTAATATGACATATACTTACCATACTTTCAGCATTGCCACCACTCTAATTTCGAGCTGTAATTTGAATAAGTGCTGCCCGGAACAATGTGCACGAAGAAGCTATTTTCTCGAATCGAGAACATAATGACCTCATGTTTCTACTCTCAAATTTGTTTACATCAACAGCTTCATGGTTGTAGTAGCTCTCTATTTTCGACCACAAATCATCTTTGCTCTGATATGTCCCAATCGCACTATCAGATAAATGATGTATATATGCATTACAAAGAATCTCATCCTCAAGTACCTTGAATCCAAGACCTCTTTGACTCATTTTTTAGAAAATTACTAATATTATTTAACTGAAGTAAAATGTGATGAGAGTACGATTTTGAGTGATGAATAACATGATACATTCAATTATATATATGTTGTAGTGGGTCTCTTATCATTTATCAAATGAAGTGACAAAACACTATGTTTTCTGCACTATGTAACATGGCCACTTGGGTGTCTTTTCATTTATCAATGTAAAGCATGCAAACACTATGCTTTATGTCGGTAAGTAACATGACCACTTGGTTGTGAAGATTTAATTTATAGATAAGTTTCCCATATACATTCAAGTAATATGTCTATAACTAATATATAGTAGTAACATTACTCATCAACCATAGATAATTAATCACATCTTCCTAGTTCAAGTAATACAATGAGTTACGAAGCTGGACCATCTCACCATATTCCAAGTCAATCCTCATCTTCATCATCTTCATCCAACAATGAATCTAATCTTGAAGATTCTTCAAACGAGTTTGATATTCAAACAAGTAACACAAATCAATGAAATCATATCATCCAACAACAACAAATGATGCAACAATATTATTTATCGCAATCTCATGGTAATTGGGCTGGGGCCGTTGTTGACCATGAATATAAACATCGTGGAAGAGAAGCTGGTGCAATCCAACTCAAAAGTGAATACTTTGGTGAAAATCCCACATATGGTGCACAATTTCGCAGGCGATTTCGAATGAGTCATGAATTATTTCAACGAATTAGAAGGGGTTTAAAAGACCATTCTAATTCATGGAAGAAATCTTACGACATTACAGGACAACAGAGTTTTACTTCCTATCAAAAAATGTGTGCGTCTATCCAATTTCTTGCTTATGGTACTTCTGCTAATTCGTTTGATCAATATTTTCGGATTGGTGAGTCAACTTTAATTAGATTTGTTAAAGAATTTTGCAGAGATATCGTTACGGTATTTGGTGAAATTTATCTGAGAAATCCAAATGCGGAAGACATTGCAAAGTTGTTACAAGTTGCAGAATCTCGTGGTTTTCCTGGGATGTTGGGGAGCCTAGATTGCATGCATTGAGAGTGGAAGAATTGCCCAACAGCTCATGCAGGGGCATACCGTGGACGCAACAAGAAGTGCACTATCATACTTAAAGCAGTAGAGTTGCATGATACTTGGATATGACATGCATTTTTTGGTCTCCCATGTACAAATAACGATGTTAATGTCCTACAAAAATCGACTCTATTTCAAGCATTGACTAATTGTACATCTATACCAGCTAATTATTCGATTAAAGGTAAGAATTATAATGTCGGTTATTATCTAGCTGACGGTATTTATCCTAAATGGTCAATTTTAGTACAAGCCATTAATGTGCCCAAATGTGTCAAAGAAAACTATTTCATACAGAAACATGAATCGTATCGCAAAGATGTAGAACGAGCATTTGGAGTTCTTCAAGCTCAGTTTGCAATTATTAGAGGAGCGACTCGATTTTGGAAGAAGAAAGACTTACATGAAGTCATGTTTGCATGCATTATTATGTACAATATGATAGTCGAGGAAGAACGTAGTGGATATCAAAACGCCAACCTTTATTATGAAAGTTCACCCACTGTCCCGTTTGCTGAGTTTTCAAGAGATTTTAATAATACGAATTATGTTAGTTTTCTTGGTCAACATTGAAATCTGATAAATCAAGGAGAACATAATGAACTAAGAAGAAGATTGGTAGCACATTTGTGGGGCAAACGTGGTCAAATTGATGATGTTGAAGACGATGATGATAAAGGTGAATGAGAGTTTTTTTATGATTTTACAATAATATATGTTGTAATGTTATTTATTTGAGTTAATTTTCTTTCATGTTGTAACGTTATCATGTTGTAATGTTTTTATGATTAATTTATGTTGTAATGTTTTATGCAATAATTTATGAAATTATTGGTTATGTGTGATTTTATTATATGTATTATAATTTAAGTTTATTTTCTTTCATGCTGAAATAGTTTTTTGAAATTTATCATAATTGTTGAAATTATATAGTTAAGAAAATTATTATTTAAAATCAGATCTATAATCAATATTTTGGAAATAAAATAGACCAAAATTATGATTAACATTAAATTTATAATTTTGTGATATATTTGGTAAAATATCATGGGAGACCAAACCAAATTATATCTTTATAAATGGTGAAATGGTGAAATATTAGTATTTTATTACTTGATGGAAGATTTGATGAAATAGGTAGGAGATCAAATACACTATTTTTTTTTATCAAAAATGGTTAAATAAGGAAATTGTGTGCTACAAGTGGGAGATAAACCCACTTTTTCACCACCAAAAATGGGATTTGGTAAAAAAATGGTGTCAACGATAGAAGATGATGAATTAACTCCCCTCATTTCTCCCTCACCTCTCTCTCAATGCACACTCTCGATTCTCAGTCTTTTTCAAAAAATTAGTGATCGCTGGAAATATTTCTTCTTTAGTGATCAAGGATCTTTATTTGGGAAGAAGGTTTGGATTAAGATCATATTCTTTGTTGAAGAACTGTGTATCAAGATTTGAAAATACAATGTAGACAGGTTTCTGAATCCGTTGAAGGATCAACAAACTCTGAAGACTTGTTTGACTTCCATGTTGTGTTGGGAATCCTACCCTTGATCCATATTTTCTCTACAAGCAACTCCAACAAGAGATTGAGCAGTGATTGGTTTAAAGATGTTAAAGGAGATGGATGGATTCTTGACATATCACTTTCAAATAGGTTTCAATGTTGTTGGTGTTGACTGTCATAAGAGAAAGCAAAAGTGTGAAGATGAATGCCCATCAGACACTTTCTGAGTAAAACTGCATATTTTTAAAGCCCAAAAATTAGGGAGGTCTGTAGATGATAAAAAAAAAAATCATGACAGCTGTTAGATGGGGTAGCTCACTGTTGGAATGTAAATCCAACAGGTGGTTCATATGCCACCTTTTTTTCAACTCAAACATGATGATGAATACCTTTTTTCAGCTCAAGGATTTGCTAAACATGATGATGAATGAGGATGCTGCTGCAGCAAAGGGAAGAGAGAAGGGATATGCTGCACATGGAGAGGAAGTTGGAGATGCTGTTGCAGCAAAGAGAAGAGAGAAGAGAAAAGACTGTAGATGCTGCATATGATGATGCTGTAGATGCTCAAGGAGAGGAGGGAAAGATGGATGGAGTTCTTAGAGATCAGATTTGGAACGAGCCTTTCGAATTCGATATAAATTGCTACCCTGAAGCTTCAAGTTAAGCATATTTGAAATACCCAGCATTGTGTTTTTTTAGTATTAGTATTAGTATTAGTGTGTCAATTTTTTCATTTTAAGCAATTAATGAACTTGTTTTGTAATATTGTGAATATAAGCGTGTCAATTTTTTCATTCTAAGCAATTAATGAACTTGTTTTGCTCGACTTTGCCCTTTGTGATTTTTCGTTGCTCAGACGATTTTTCTGGATCATATCCCCTCTCTAGCAACCATTGTCATGCTGGTGCCCTTTGTGATTTTTCGTTGCTCGGACGGTTTTTCTGGATCATATCCCCTCTCTAGCAACCATTGTCATGCTGGTGCACGAGAAGACCATTTCCACTTTTAATATCTCATCTCATTTCGATTTATTTTATTAGTTATGTTGCACTTTCATTGTAAAAGTGGAGAAACGAGTTTATTAGTTAGCAGACGACATCGTTTCAATTTTGTAATTGTATTTGAGAGGAGAGAGGGTACCCATACACTCATGTTTTTGGAGTGTGCAATCTCAATCTAATCTTCCCCAATTTCTCTCTACTACTCTCTCTTTTCTTCTTCCCCAAGTATTGTGTGTGAATCTGAAATTGATTCTCGTAATTCTTACACGAATCGTAACAAAGCACAGTTGATGTCATATTATAATGATTATCGCATTTTAATACAATGAAGCTTCCTGTTTTCTTATATTGTTGTGCCACTGAAGTGTCTTTTGCGTGATTGCGTCGCAAGCTACACGAGTTTAGGCGGAAGTAATCAGACGAGCCGATTACCAATTGCTTTAGGCGGAAGTAATCAGACAAGTCGATACGAACACGAGTTTAGGTGGAAGTAATCAGACGAGCCGATTACCAACTGCTTTAGGCGGAAGTAATCAGACAAGTCGATACGAAGTGCCCTATGATAGCATGTCATAGACATGTTCCTTTAACAAGCTCACGTGCGGCACTCAACTCATTTCCGCCCCTCGCGGCAGCTAAGTCAGTCTCTCTCCCAAAAGTGTTGTGTGCAAACACTCATCTCCTTTCCACCCTTCGCGGTAGCTATAGGTGCAAACACTCAGCTCCTTTCCGCTCATTTCCGCTCCTTTCCACCCCTCGCGGTAGCTAAGTCAGTCTCTCTCGCAAAAGTGTTGTGTGCAAACACTCAATCTCTTTTCCGCCCCGTGTTGTGTGCAAAAGCTTTCCGTCCTGTGTTGTGTGCAAAAGTGTTATATGTATGCCCTGTGTTGTGTGCAAAAGTGTTGTATGTACGCCCTGTGTTGTGTGCAAAAGTGTTGTATGTGCGCTAAGTGTGGCAAGATGTTATAAGAAAGTTCAAATATATTATTAAATTATGGAAGGAATGTTGATTGATTTATAACGGAAAATTCTACTCATATTTATACTAGAGTAGGTCTTGTGTGAGACCGTCTCACGGATCCCATTTCGTGAGATGGGTCAACCCGACCCGGTCAAAGGTCAAAGTCAAAAAGTCAACGGTCAACGGTCAACGTCGGTCAACACCGTTGACTTAAAAGTATTATATGATACACATAAAAGTATTACCTCATATACATGAAAGTATTACATGATACTTTTATAGTTATTATATGATATTTTTAAAAAGTATTATATGATATACATAAAAGTATTACATGGTGATATTTTCAAAAAATATTACATGATATATATAAAAGTATTACATAGTGATATTTTCAAAAAGTATTACATGATATTAATAAAAGTACCACATCATGTTTTATTCTCATAATGTAATACGTTTATGTGTAACTTTTATGTATATCATGTGATACTTCATAATGTAATACTTTTATGTATATCATATGATATTTCATAATATAATACTTTTAAGTGTACCATGTAATACTTTTATGTATATCATGTGATACTTCATAATATAATACTTTTAAGTGTACCATGTAATACTTTTATGCATATCATGTGATACTTCATAATATAATACTTTTATGTATATCATGTGATACTTTCAAAAAATATTACATGATATACATAAAAGTATTACGTGGTGATATTTTGAAAAAGTATTACATGATACACATAAAAGTATTACCTCATATATATAAAAGTATTACATAATTTTTATATTCAACCTGACCCGACCCATCTCACGAAATGAGATCCGTGAGACGGTCTCACCCAAGACTTTGTCTTTATACTATTTTACCTCCCTAATTGATGGTGGTGATCTATTTGATCTAAAGGTGGAGTGAAGTTCTCTAGAACTTTCCCACAAGTTCCTACATTCTAAGGATTTTTTTAGAACTATTCTAGAATATCTCCTACACTTTCTACACACTACATGGATTCACTAGAAAATTCTATATACAAGTCCACCACTTTCTAGAGAGTTCCAATTACAATATGATAATTTTGTGGGCTAACTACTTTGGGCTATAAAATATGGGTTTGGATATGGGTGAACCTCTCAGCTCATCTAACATATCCAAAATTCGGCCCAAGTTTTCCCAAGTGCATGACACCCAACCCTAGATGGTTTTGGTCGGGCTTGCTTCTGGTGCATGATGCCTTTTGGCCGAAATTATGCTTTTTCTTGAGTCGGGTCGGCTTATTTTTTGGCATATCTAGCCTCAGCTTGCTCTTTGGCTCATCTAGCCCCAACTAGTGAAGTTACGTATTTCCTTTGTTGAAGTAAAAAAACATTGACTACATTTATATCTTGAAATGGCTCTATGAGGGGAACAGGTAGAATATACATTCAAAAGCAAATGAGAAATCATCATACAGGGTCTCATCTTCTTCAATTCTGTGCTCCATCAAAGTCATATTTGACATATATACATGTCAAGAACTTTGTAATGGGATCGTACTGCTCTTGCTGAATCACCTTTATACTTACACCCACTCTTCCTCCTCATCAATGCTCCTAACTCTCTCCACCTTCAGATGGTATCCCTGTTCAACGGTCTGCAAACATCAAATCACCCCTCTTTTCTTTTGCAAACATCATCGCACTCACAACCAATGCAAAAATGAATTTGATTTATGGGTAATTCAACATTGTTTCACCAATCATATGAATTTTTATGTAAAAACTTACCAATATTCCATTCAAATTATATGCTTAAATTAAGCTAGTTGAAGCTGCAAGTAATTTCTTATTTATAGTAGCATTACTTTTGGAGAAGAAAAAGGCCAAGAAATTTACAAGATTTCTTATTTTCCAAAGTTGAATACTTCTCATTTCGTGTGTGTGTGTGTATATATATATATATTAATATTCATTATATATATTATCGTTTCTGTATATATATTTATATGTAACGGGGGAAATATAATTAAGCAACCCGAACATTTCAAACAAATTTTCAAATACCAGTTAAAAAAATAAATAAATAACTGTAAGTTATTACATTTACATTTCACTAAAACAGACATTCCCAGACAAAGTACAACAGCTGGCATTAAAGATAATTTATTTACTTTCTCTTAAGCTAACAGAAGCAGACAAACTAGTGAAGGTCAATGGGCTAATTTGTTTTTAAAAATTGCTTAAATTTTCTTAATTATCTTCTTAAGGTACTAAATTATTACTTTTTTTTGTCCAAACATCGCAGCTAGACAACCTAGCTAGCTAGCAGACAATTAATTAATTAATGTAATCATACAGAGAAGTCGAATAACCATTTACTTTTCTAATTTTAATGGTTAAGCTTAATTAAAAAGAAACACTTAATTAAAAGAAAAAGTTACGAATATAATTTTGTGAGAAGGATTATCCAAAATCCAAACATTTTTTCTAGAGTTAATGTTTATTTTCTGGATCATTGGGTCCACCTGTTTAAAAGATTAGATCCATATATACAATGATATTGGAAAAATCTTAGCCAACTTGGAGTCTTGGACTTGTTCTTCTCCCTGTGAGAATCTATGCATTTTCTTCATTATAATAAATGACTTCAAATTTCTACAATTTTCTCCAAGTGGGTGATTGGTTTGTCAGACCAACAAAAATAAAATCCTACTCTGAAATGAGCAAATGAATGAGTATAACGGCAAGTAGGGTCGATCATCAGGGAATAATGTTTAATTCTTTTGAGCATAAAACGAACAAAAGGGGGTGTTCGATAATCTACTAAACTAATGAAGCTAAACTACTAAGAAAACATCAAATAAAATACGAATGAAATAAACAACGAATGAAGAGAAGAAATAGGGGAGAGATTAACCTCACGAAGCTCCGATTCAAGGATGTCGACATTCGATTGCATCATCGATCATAGGCTACAAATAGCTTCTTGTACATTCAAGCATTCAACCTTAGACTAAACACGAAGCTGTAGAGAAGTCCATGTTTTCCAAATTTAATTGATCGAACCCAACATCCAATCAAAACTAGCTATTAACTAATTGACGCGCTTTCCAAATTAATTAACAACCGCATTAAGCTCCGGTGAAAACAGTTAAACTTAAACTGAAACCTAGAACTCTTTTCAGAACTCAATAATTGAGATAGCTGCAATTACTAAGCCTATGGTTCCGTTAGTCCTGTTGATTCCTTAGACAATTACACAATCCCAGCAAAAACATAATCAACCTACTGCTACTAAATACCACTCATTCAACAATCATACATCCCAGCAACATATAAGAGAGAACTCATGGATAATATTAGCAATATATAATTCAAATCAAATTGTCAGATCAACCCAAACTATATATTACTATATGAAATTAAATCATAAATCAACAGATACTTGAATAAAACAAGAAATAAAATCAAGCACAAAGCCTCACAATGATAGCAATCGAATTAAACGACCCTTGAATCGGAGAGAAATTTAACCACTCATTCTTTGATTGATCATCTCCATATAAATCTTCAAGAGAAAAACTAGAGAGAGAAAACCTAGAATGTGTGTTGAGAATTAGAGAATGATAGAATTATCTCTAAACTTAATGAAACTAAAGAACTAAATACTAAGGACATAAAAGTTCATACGAAAATGTGGGAGATAATTCTCTTTTTTGCCCTTTTCTTTTCCTCCAAACCATTAAGCCCATGATCCTCCTTTTAAGCCCACTAATTCCATCTTCAAACTTTTAGTGTGATTTGATCATTTTAAGCCCAATAATTGCTCAAAGCCCATCAAGGTATAATCCTACAAATAACAATGATAATTAAATCAATTAAAACACAAATAGACTATAATTAAGGATAATTATGATGATAAAATATATATAATTAGAGACATATCAGTGGGTTTTATTTTTCTTGACTTCTGCAATTTTGAGTCAAGCTTGTTCCCACTATGTATAAAAATAGTCATATTGTAAAATTTTAAATTATTTGAACATATATTAGACATAATTTGCTAATCACAAAGAAAAGGAAAATAAAAAATAAAAAAAACGAAAAAAAAATTAAACCTTGCTGCAAGAATTAATAATGCATTACTCTAGCTACTAGGCATACGGGAATTTTGTTGTACTTTTCCACTAATTATTAGATCAAAATAAATCATCTACATTCCTATTTTATAAATAAACTCTATCTCGTAAGAGAGAGTCTTGTTGACGTCAGATTTTATAGAACACAAAAATCCTAACCAAACACAAAAAATTTCGATCCGACTCAAGTAAATCGAACCAAACAAATGATATGAAAAATCGAATAAAATAAGAAAAAGACGGTGCCCGGTGCCTATTCGGGCAAATTAAAATTAGGCTTATTCTGGTCGGTCGGTTTTGACCGATCATAATGTTTTTTATATCAGATTGAGAGTAAAAAGCTCTCTAATTACAATGATTTCGAATCTAGAATTCGATTTCTTAAATGATAATTGAGGCCCTATTTATAGGCTAAACCCGATATATGAAACTTGAAAAGTAAGAAATAAATCCCTTGATTTTAGGGTACGGATAAGGAAAAAACGGATTAAATCCTATCTAAATCGGATATGATTTGATTATAGATTTGTTTCCTTCTTTGTGGATCCTTCCTGCGAGACTAAGTGTTTTCTGCCCTTCCGGAATGAGTGGTTTTTGGGCCAGGTTGGATTGTTGAGGGCCCAACATTAGCCCCTTAGGCCGTGGTGAAAGATCATTCTTACCGGGGCCTAACTCAATTGACCTCTTACAAGCCGACCTCATCTCGAATGATGAGGTGTCATTTTCTGATCTATTTTGAATGATATGAAAACTTAATGAGTTTCTGGTCAGATCCTAACTCAAAGGAGTTGGGATGATGGGCCGGAGCCCTTAGTCAGATTCAGAGCTCGTATGAGCTTGGGGCTGGAGCCCCTGTTCAGATTCAGAGCTCGAAAGAGCTTGGGGCCGGAGCCCCGAGTCAGAAACCGAGCTCAGCGAATGAACTCGAATTGGACCGGAGCCTTTAGTCAGATTCAGAGCTCGTATAAGCTTGGATTGGGCCTAAGCCCTTGTTCAGATTCAGAGCTCGTAAGAGCTTGGGGCCGGAGCCCCTGTTCAGATTTAGAGCTCGTAAGAGTTTGGGGCCGGAGCCCCTAATCAGAACCCGAGCTCAGCGAATGAGTTCGGATTGGGCCTAAGCCCTTGTTCAGATTCAGAGCTCGTATGAGCTTGGATGAGACCGGAGCCCTTGTTCAAAGTTCAAAAGATAAGCTGAGACCGGAGCCCCTGATCAGATCCGAACTCAAAAGAACCCGGATGGGGCCGGAACCCTTGTTCTTACCATCGTTTGCAGTGTTGTTTGTCATAGAGCTATGTTGTGTTATTCTAGCCCCTTCTTCTAACGCCAAATGTGTTATTTAATTATTTGGTCTTTCTTTACACTTAAAACTTAGAGGGTTTAAGATAATCATTAATCAATCATGCTACTTAGTCCTAAAACATAAAATTTAATATTACTCCATAATTAAAGATTGAAGTCAAATATTTGAGCTCTTGTAATTTTGTTTCTAGCTGCATTGTTATATAAATATGGTCGGTCCATAAATTGGATTTGAATTAATTGAAGGTCGTAATCAGAGCTAAAAAAATAATATTGCGTGTGAAGTACCCATTTTAATTTTGTATAGTTTAGTTTAGTAAGAAAATCTGCATTGATCTCCGGACAAGGACACTATATATCAATTATAGATTCATAGCATCTCAATCATATAACAGTAGTGCTGTTTAAATATAGAAATACATTGTCAGAAAAAGAGTACTGGGATTAGGATTAACATGGCCAAGCAGTTAATTAATGTCATCTACATATTATTAAAATAAATTAATAGAAGATTGAAATGCATGCGTTATATATAAGATGATGTATATTTGTCGGATATATATGAGTTGGAATAATGCTTATAATAATAACTCTAAAATAAAAGGTAGAAAAATTGTACTTGAACACATTTATATCATCATTTCCCAAAAATAATAAAGTAAGCAGAGATGATGAATTAATATCATCTAGGGCTGGCTAATCCTAGCTATGTCTGAATTAACCTTGAAAATGATGTGGGTATTGATCATGAAACAGCAGCTCTTGTTCTTCAGTCTTGATCATATCATCCACAAAGAAGTTGAGGTTGTTGTTAGTGCTAATGAGCTCCTTAATCTCTTGAATACTAGTACTGGTGTAATAATCCTGTGGGTGTGGATTAGCATAGCTGGCATGAGATGAAGTATTGATGAAGCTGAATCCATTGGAAGAGGATGATGAGTAGTTTTGCAGATGAATGGGAGGAGCCATGGCCATGTGCACCTTCTTCTTGAGCTTAGTGTTCCAGTAATTCTTGATATCATTGTCAGTTCTTCCTGGTAATGAGGCTGCTATTATTGACCACCTGCTTCCAATTGTAGCAAAAAGGCTGCAAATAATTCTATCTTCATCATCAGAAAATTCTCCATGCTTGATATTAGGTCTCAGGTAGTTGAGCCATCTCAGTCTGCAGCTTTTTCCACATCTTCGAAGCCCTGCACCTCATCAAAGACCATCATATAATATAATATTAATATAAAGATTAAATTAGAGTTATTTTGTTGCATACCAACTTTATGTGGGAGTGCAATCCAGTTACCACCAGTTCCATTTTTCTCTATATACTCTTTCAGCTTTGCATCTTCATCAGGAGACCATGCCCCTTTCTTCACATTTGCCTTGTCACAGCATGGACCTCTTCCCATCTTCACTCTCTAACTAGATCTCTCTTTCTCTCTCACTTGCTCTACTAAAGCAATTGGTGTTATATATATATGTGTGTGTGTGTGTGTGATTAATGATTGTTGTGAGAAACACACAAGTCAAAGTTGTATTTCAATTATCAGTTGTCCAAATCTTTTTCAAAATTAAATCAATCTTCTTTATCATCATCACCAAACAGGAGCTCCTCTAGTTTTGGCTCATTTAGTTTGTACACCACTTGCTAATTAATTTGTACCCTGCAACACGATATCTTTCTTTTTTTTTTTCATTAGTATAAAATTAGCCACTGCAGATAATATTTTAATGCAAACACAAGTATAGTTTTTGTATATAAAAGTCTAATGATTCAATCCATAAAAATTCAGAAACAGGATCCCCCAATTATTCATCTGTCCATGCAAGTAGATAATTAAAAAAACTCACATCGGATTTTTTTAAATAATTACTATTTTATTTTAAAAACTCACACGATACACTTACGCGTTTGTACTAATGATAATTAGAGCATGATAAAATAAAAATTTGGAGTAAGCTCCCAATTAATTATATACTGCAGTTGATCAGGGTTTCAAAATAAACTTTTCTTTTTTTAGTTTAAAACAAAGGGGTAATTACAAGAAAAATCGATTAAGTTGAATACAGTTCATTGCATTACTGGCAACCCCTAATTAACTAATATAAATTAATTATTCCACGGAATGAATGAGACATACAAAATATGACTGTAAACCAATTTTAACATAGTCAAATTTATTAATAAATATCAATTTCATATTGATAATAGTATGCTATAAAAATATTAATATAATGGCAATATCGTCAGTTATTAAATTCAATTTCTACCTTATTAAATCTTAAATTAGCACTAATCAATTATTTTTATGCAATCCAAAAAGTACTGAAATAAAATATTTTCCTTTTAGGTAGGAAACATATAACATTCTAAATAAAAAATGAGACCAACAACAGTTAAAAACATGATCCAGAGGGTAGTTGGAATTTCTCTGAACCACCAAATGCCTAGCCATAGCAAATTAATGATTAAAATGTAATTTTATATATATATATATATATATATATATATACAATAAATGATACGTCTGATCAAATAAAAATGATATTATAGCATATTAAGTTTGGTGACACGATATTAGAGAAGCTAGCAACCGAAGCATAATGAATGTCATTCGCACAATATTGGTCTTAAAATAAAGAACTTTTTTTATCGAGCGTATTCAAATTTACAAAAAGCTCAAATTAAGTTTTCGAGCAACGAATTTATGTTTTATTTATTTACCAATTAAGTTGGCTATAATTTCAATTAAAGTACCTTTTTCACTTTTATATCTAAAATACATTTTTACAACATTTATTAATTGTGGTAAGAAAACGAGGTGAATGAGTCAAATAAGTTTGCAGAGTAAGGTACTGTCAAAACGTCAGCAAGATTGAAAGAAGGAAGACATGCATTGACCAGGCCAATTTATTCTAACTGGATTTTTAATTAATTTACGTGTATATAAAAATATAAATAAATATTATATAACGAAAAGAAAAGCAAATATGCATTAAGACGAAGAGAAACTAAAATGTGAAGTTTGAATGAAATAATGTACCAGGATGGACTGTGTCCAAAAGGAACCTATACTAATAAAAGTAAACAAAATCATGTTGATGATGCATGCAAATCGAAAACACTTGTTGCATGCATGTGTGGGCCGTCTAATATAAATACATATACAAAAGTAATATAATTATTAAATTTGTAACATTCTTTTTCTTTTTTCTGTTTTTTCATTATTTGTAAATTAAACTACTCTCTTGTAATATTGTTTCATGAATGAGAGATCTTATTGAGAAGATATTGTAATGGAATAAATTGAGTGAGACCATATCTCACAAAATGTAATATATGAAACCCGATTTCACCCAAATTTTTATCTTTCTAACATAGGGTTCATGTTCTTTAAATCTTGTTTCAATTAGGTCCATGTGCTTTTGTCTGAGTTGAGTCATTATAATTAATGATTTCATAAGGACCATGTTTTATCCAAATAAAAGTAAAACTACTCAATGTTTTCAAATGAAAAATATATAAGTGTATACAAAGGTTTGAGAATCTTGAGGGCCTTTGCCAGTTGATAATTTTGATCCACAACAATTAAATGAAATAATAAATATGTATATAATACATTTGTAGTTAGTTATTAGTTGAAGTGGTGTTGAGTCTTGGGCAGAAAACTATGAGTAATGAGTTTACTCCTGGTGGGCCGAAATCATTTGGGCCTGTGTTGAGGTCCAATAAACAATAAAACTAAATTTATAGAATTCTTCTCCATTATCAAATATTGAACTGGTTGTTTGATTTGAATCATAAATTCAGAGATAAGATGAGATATAGAGATAAATTTAATAAGAAAAAGGAAAAATGATAGTGCAAGAAAAGAAAAGAATATAGATAGAGAAATGATGGTCTAAGAGTGGAGCCATAGGCGGTCGTGAAGACGATCTTCTCCGGTGCCGAACATCTCATCGACCTTCTGACCATCTCTGTAGAAATGGAAAGTGGGAGTGTAGCGTATGTGCTGTGTTGTCTCCGGGCATTCATCGATGTCTGCATACACGAAACTCAGTTTCCCAAACTTGTTGCTCATATCACTGAATGCTGGAAGGATCTGAGCGCACACGCCGCACCTGAAATTATTTCGTTTCAGCATTTCATCGAACACCTACCATACATACATACATACCAACACTAAATTCAACATACATACCAAGATGCTCCATAGTTGATCACTGTCTGCAAACATCCATGAAATCAATTCAATGGATCAACCAACAATCAATCGAGATATATACATACATAAATTAAAAGGGGGAATAGAATTAGAGTTGGGTATTTTCTTTTCTTTTCTTACAGGCTTTTTTGTAGCTTTGATTTGGCGAAATATTTGGTTGAGATGATCATCACCGGCAGCGGTTGTGAGGTTTTTCTTCGATTCATCATCTCCTACTTTCTCCATCGCCCTCTCAAATTACTTCACTTGTGTTTGTGTTTTCCTCACCTTTATTTTTATACTCAAATACAATCACTTTTGTGCGATATAACATCTTCTCATAATATAATTTCATTTTATAGTCTTATTTATACTCTTCAGTTTAGTTATCTGTGTAAAAATACTTAACATCAATTGGCACACACATTTATATATTGTAATTTTTTTCCCAACATTATATTAACCCATTTTTATTAGAGAAAAGTAGTGATGAAAAAGTTTCAAAATTCTATAATACAATTAAAGTAGGATATTGCAAATAATGATATCAAAGTCATATTTATAACCCACAAATCAAAATTTTACTTGTGAATTTGATTTAGATTGTAGATTCTCTCATAAGATTTTGTGATGGAGATATGTGTGAACGCATTATATCCATTATACCAACTATTTATTGACTAATTATCATATCACAAGCTTTAATAAAAAGAGATGAGAACATCATTATTAAGTATAAAACAGTAATTTTAGTGCAGCCTCAAAAACTTGATTAAATTACAATAAAAATCCCCTCATATATACCAGAAACGACACTTGTATTCATGAAGATGCATATATTTGATTTAGAATGAATCTTTTTTTTCATTTCTTGGTGGGTGATAATCAATTTCAGGTCAGCTAAAGAAAGGGGGCAAGTGATAAATTGAAGTAAAATGATAATCTGTAATCAGTGAATTGGCGAAAATGCCCCTGGATAGAAGTTGTTGCATAATGCATCTGCAGCCGTTTGAATTCTTGCTGTATCCTGAAAAAAGTTTTATTGTTATACTCAGCAACCAAACTCAATCACTTAAATATTCCAAGGCAAACATGATTTTACCTTCCCTTCCAAGGTTATGATCAAAGAACCTCCTCTCGATTCGCGATGCGCCCCTGAAAAAACGAACTATTATTAACACAAAATCGAGGAGGATGTCGTGTAGATAATGCAATCTATGATTCTTACCAACGTAGAGATCAGGAAATTTACTAGAAATACCGGAAAGAGGGAGAGCAGCTTCGACCTGCATCATTACATAGATAGATATGTTAGATATGATAGGATTTCCTTGTTTTGTTATCGTGAATGTAATAATTGACTCACGTCGGGGAGAGTAGTTGCTAGTCTCTTTGAAGCGAATGGTTGGGTGATAACGAGAGGACCATGGGATGTCGTCAACTCAATCAAGCAATCCCACTCCTTTTCCAGCTCAGCAGCATTCGTGGCCGTGAGAATTACTACGTTTTGGCACTTGATCTGCAAGATAGATACAATGTTAATAAGGTGTGTATATATATAATATGAAAAGAGAAAACAATGAATCTCATCATCGGTTACCAAAGGAACGTGCAGTTTTTCATGATGAACCAACTCTGTGATGCCTTCTGGCAACTGTGCCATCTACAGAAAAAACACAAGTTGACCTCTTTTTGTTTCAAGGAGGAGGCATAAGAAGAATATATATTACCTCGTTCCTATCCCCGGTGCACCTTTTGCCTAGGAGATGCCTCAAATATTCTTCGAATTCTTCATCAGGGGCCTTCAAGAAACGAGAGAGTGGTGAATATATATAAATGCAAATAATAATGGAAACAGATAAATGGATGTACCATTCGGACAGCGAATGCTTTAGCAACACCAGCTACAGTGAGATCTGAGGGCAGTGGACCGACCCCTCCGTATATGAAAACCTGCAACCATATTCATTAATGTCGTCTCAACCTCAACTTACAACTCCTCCTAATGCTAAATTTTTACCAGATCATTAGTACGCTTGAGTCGCTCAACCTCATCAGCAACAGAATCAATCTGGAAAGATTCACATTACTCAATTACTTAAATATACAACACCAATGCTTGTCATAGGTCAAATACTTACATCATTTCGGGTAACAGCAATACGGGTTACAGCCCAACCAATTGAATGGAGCTTTTTACAAAGTATGGATCCCATCCGATCCTCAACACTGCCAAACCTGAGCTATGGAGTCAACACAAAATTTTCATTTAGAAAATGAATCTACTACTAACTCATGGCAGCTGAACTAATAATGAACAAAAAACATACAGAATTTCATCTCCCACGGCAATGACTGAGGCTGTATACATTCTTTTCGAATCTGACTCCTCCTCATACTTGATCACCCCATTGCTAACACCAGATAAACTGCCCTTTTTAACTCTCCCGGCTCTTTCCAATCTCCCGTCTGGAAGCAGATATGCAGCTTTATATTTCTCTTCACTATTCTTTGTCTTGCTATCGCACAACAGTGCATTAGGAACCGTGTCATGAATGCTACCAATTGAAGTGTAACTGCACAAATTCAATTGCTCAATACAATGAAAAAAATGGAATACCAACTCATAATAATCTTTTGCCATCATAGACAATATTACAAGTGAAGATTTACCCTTGATCATAAAGGCTGCAGTACTGAACCTTGCAAGTCAAGAGAAAGGCCCAAACATCTCTGCCATGTAAAACAAGAACCATTTAAAAAATACGACAAATGCGTTATTGAATTTATATATCTATGAAGAAAACATATCAATAACCCATGTATATAAGAAATTTCCCTCATCTTCTCCTCATTCAAGATCGCACGTGGATAATTAAGGAAAAAAGGTGTCCACGAAGTTAAAAGAATCGCCATCATTGATCAAATGGAAACAGATATAGAAGTGGCACAGATATCCATTTGTAGATTACTTCAGTATGGTTGGGAACATCACATAATGCCACATTTTTATCAGGTACCAGTTTTTCATACTCTTTAAGTAAACCTCCAGCTATAGAAGTACCAGTTTTTTTTTTTTTCAATTGAATTTACCCTACAAAACAGTGTTCCTACATACATGATATCATAAGATAATTGTTCTACCCAGGACTATGACATGTTTCCGTTTTGTGCTCCTTGGAGTAACATAAACTATCCATCACTTTCCCTTCTCATTGCCCTCTTGCATGCATGCACACTTTAAACATGCATATCAGTTCAAGTTGTGGGAGTTAAAGCTAAATAAACTCCAATACATGCAGATCCTATTCTTTAAAGATAATTGGCTATACATAAAGAATAGCTTTGAGGGCCATGGTTCTTTTATTTTCTTCATAACCAACCAACCTTAAACCTTGAAATCCCCTGAATAAATATAAGAGAAAGTAAATGTGTTCCATGCAATGGAAAAATGATTCCAGTTATGACCAGCACAACTGCATTAAGTTTTAATAATCCCATACTTTGAAATCCCAATAATACAGTAATTATACTTTGCAACGATACATTGCAAAAATGGAAAATATTTTACAAGAATAAGAACATCCAACTATTTAGAGATGCAGATGTAATGAGAATGCGTACAACTTTGATATGGAGAACTGACCTGTAAGACCAATCCAAGATGGGATTAACTCTCATGAAAGGCGGCCATCCAGGTGAGCTCGGAGAGAACTGCTCTTGCCCTACCTGAAGAATATGGCCATTTTCTCCGACATAATTCTTAACTTATTTGTGCTTAAACATATAATGTGAAAGAAGTAATAAACATACAGCAGTAGGGTCACCAATTCGAACACCAAGAAAAATAGCTCTAATAGGATGAGCTTTCAAAAGGGCCTCCAAGCCTGACTTAAAATCTAGACGAATGATGTCCATCTGCAATTTATAACTGCCAAATCGTAACCAAAATATCAATAATCAATCATAAGCAGAACATCATCTAAAGAATGAATCGTAGCATCCAAAGCAAGTATATACCATTCTGTTTTACTCTTAACTTTTCAAGGAAAGGTAGCACATGCAAACTTCAAATAAAAATGAGTGGAGAAAAGGGTCAACAGACTGTATGAGACAATTAAAAAAAAGAACCTAAGCATAATCACATACATAGAAGCTGTGTCATAAGTGAATGAGTTGATTTCAGGGAAAGCAGATGGACTCTCAAAATAAATTGTCCGTATCGGAAATGTTATTTCAGCATCCCCAGGATTCCCACTGGACAGGTTCTTCCCAACTTTATGCAAATAATAGCCAGCCCTAAGAAGATGCAATAAAACCTACCAATACAAAATTGCACGTCATTATTAGTCTCTTAAATTGTGAACGATATTATGGGATTGGTACACAAGAAAGTGTGCATTTATTTAAAACAACTTACAGTTGAATCTTTTCCACCATTGAAGCTGAAAGCAACCTCTTCAGCACTGCCAATAGAAAAACTTTAGTGTTTAATCTAATTTTCCTAGAAAGCATTAAATGCCAAAGCAAAGAAACTACTTGACACCGATGGCTAAAAGTTCATAAAGAGTCAACCCACTCATTTAAATTTCTCAAGCTTCTAATTCCATGGTACATTAAAAAATTAAATTATGCAAATGCACAAAAATATTCCACCTCATCATGCCTCCAATCAGCAATAGAAACTTTTAAAATTTGAAAGGGTTTTGATCCAGTGCCGTGATTAACTAACATGTGTCGTCAGTCTGACAAGAGGTTTTAGTTTATAGACTTGATTCCGGCATGTATAGAACACCTAAAACAAAAAACCTGACAATCTCTACAGAACTATTGTTTATCGACAGTGAAAGGTAACCAACATATGCCAAATTAGTGGGCCATTAATGAAAATATCCCCCCATCCCCAAAATGAATAAGTATCATGGTTTCATATTTCACTTGTTCACCACAAAGAAGCGTTTCAATGAATACATTTATACTGAAAATTATGTTAGCAGCCAGTTCTCATTAAAGTAGGATAATCAATTCAAATGTGAGACAACCTCTACTGAGAAAAACAAGCCATCTTTTCAAAAACATTTCTTCTTCAAAATTAGAAACTTTAGACGCCTGCCAGATAAAACCAAGGCGCAAGCATTGACTATTGTTTAAAGCTCAATGATTCTCAATTACCGCTTGAATATCAATTCATGATGTCAAACTATTAAACCCTGCAACAGAAATCCTATTCACTAATGCAAACATATACATTGACTCAGCTCTTATCAAACATGATCTCAATTTCTGAAAAACAAACAGACATACAACGAACAAGACTTAATTTAAAATAGAAATGAAAGAGGCGTACGAGTAGAGGGCAAGAGCCCTTTGGATAACATAGACAGCATTGTTGTACTTTGTCTTCAACCTTGTATCATCACTTTCTCTTATTGCCTTATCGATCTCCATCTTCACTTAGATCAAAGAATCCTTCTGTAAGGGGTTCAACAACAAAAATAAAAACAAAGAAGCCAAAAACATCAACCCAAAATCATCTTTAAATTCAACAAACTGGAAAAAGCATCACCAGAACAAGTGTCCATACAAGTATCAATTTTCAGGAAAAACGCATGAAAGATTTCATTTTCAAGAACAATATTCACTTACCTTTGATGCAAAACACAAGGCTTTTCCATGAATTTGCAGTAAAAATTATGCAAATGAAAGAATTCACATACAAATAACTCAATCTCAGATGGGCTTAATAAGAATATATTCACCTTGTGCTGAAACAAACGGAGATCAGAGCATATAACAGAACGCAGAAAAAGACTTTTTGATATGATTTGGGGCAAGATTTTGACGTTTGAACAGGGTTCAAGAATATAATCTCTATAATCTTGCCTGAAGACTCAGCAAGTTGGAAGGTTCACCTATTTATAAAGAATCCTTCAGTATGAATCTAATTCGCCTTTTTTTTTTTTTTTTCCTCGGATTAATCTTCCGTTTTTTTCCAAAAAATAAAAAATAAAAAAAGGATTTTCTCTTAGAAGGCCAAAAAAAAAAGAAGTCTACTATAGATGTTATATTCTCTTGTCATGTAGGTATCAATCAGTTAAGATTTAAGGTTAATTTTATGTATAAAAATATTAATATAATCTATATCATTTTTCAATTTTCAATTTTTTTATTAGTCGATAACAAAATATAATTTTAGAATCATAAGATATATGAAAAGGGAAAAGGGTGTTTCCTTCTCAAATTACCAAGCATGGTATTGTAAAATTGGATAAAGATTATAAGTATTCCAAACATTTGGTAATGTAATATTAATTAAAGGTTATAAGTTCAAAAAACAAAATTGTATATAATGATTTTATAATATTAACGTTAAATTGGATTTTCTAATTGGGTTAAAATATTGAATCCTCTTGACATAATCTGTTAAAATTAGACTAAAAGTCTGAATTTTCTATTATTATTTTTTTTTAACAAAGTCTAGCTGTTTATATTAAAATACCAAATCGCCGACATAAACATGATTTTTAATGTGGTTTTATTATAATAATTTTGTGGAGATTGCTTCATGAAAATGCATTTTGGTAGTGAAAATCATAATTAGATATAAATGACAAGTGCCAAAATAATTGTGAAAAAAATACTACAAAAGTTGGTCCCAAATGGTTTATGTAAATACGAGATTCTTGCTGCAAACTGTTGTATCTTGTTTAGTCTAGACACGGCAAGACTGGTAAAAATTCGAAGGAAGAACTCAAAAAAAGAAAATTCCAATTCTTCACCTACTCCACAAGGAAATGTCTAAGATATATTAGCACACCAGAAGAAGATACAGTTTGACTTTGACCAACAAGGTCTTGGATAATTACAATAGATATATTTTCACATTTACAAGAAGAGATCATTCAGATGAGATGAGCTCAGTTCTCTGCTGCTGCTCTTCTTCCCACACTTGAACCACAAACTCCACCACCTTCTGTGTGTGTATAAACAGCACTTGTTATGGTCATAATGTGCTCAACCCAAAACCATTGCATGCTAATATATAGTTAAACAACTTACAGATAAAGGAACCACTCTATCAAATGGTTCTTTAGACGCAAACAAATCCGCTTTAGAGTTACTCCTGCTGCACAACATCAGAATGCAATCAAGTGTATCACAAAGCCTTACGATTTATATCTCTGTTTAAGCAATACGATACATGCTGTGTATATTAATGATGTCACTGTATGCACTTTTGTTGGTGCTGCAATAGAGAATCTTATACAAACATATGAAGTCTAAACATCTGAATAAGAAATTGATACGAGGATTTAGTGCCTTATAATTGGCTCCCTGGGCTTTCTTTGGGATGCAAAAGATTGATCACCTCTCCAAGCTCTTCTCATTTCGTGCCATGCTATAGCAGCTGCATATTGGGCCCCAGATATGTATGTTAGACTAAGACAACATGCTCGAAAACATGATATGAAGAGATCAATTTGACCAGTCACCAAAACATCAGGATAGTAATCATCTTCATATTTCAGTATTAATGAGTTTCTGAGATATGTATACACGCAAATTATTGATGATGTGAAGTAGCATGCAATTTTAGGAATCGGAAAATATTTCTTCACTGAAACAAAAATGGTTGCAAAGTACCAACCATAGTTGATGAAAAGAGTACTCCAATCATCTTCAACAGCAGTCATATTTTCTACATTTACAGTGTCTGAACCCCTCGAAGAGTGGTTTGTGAACTGGTGAAAATTGATATCCATCTTTCCAGAGCTCAATGACAACTGGCTTCAGACACTGCAACAACCACCAAACCAACCAAAATAGAATCAACAACTAAGATGATTCGAGGCATTACTATCTCAAGAAGGATGGTGCGGAAAAAAATTAATTCTGAAAATGCATGAACTTCAGTCTTGAACACACAAGAAAATCTCAGGATTTGCATTAAAAATCAGTTCCATTTTACTTGCCATGAAGAATGAACAGAAATATGTTAAATATTAACATGGAACACAGCTAGGTAATTCAACCAAAAGACATGGAAGTCCAAACTATGTATGAATGTGAAGCTTTACAATCATTTGATTATCACTATCTTTTCTTATGGTGCAAGGCATCTAGCACTATAATGTATGACTTATTTCTTTTTCTGATTGTTTTCTTATCACGCATTTAAGGCTCTGAACTCATTTAAACAAACTGCTTTATCCGTGCACTCAAGTCCCAACATGATGATATCCTTCTCACATGTTGGACAATTGATAGTCCAACCTATATCTGAACTCAAGTCATAACAGAGAAGTAGAGAGCTCCTAACCTCCATGAGAACCACCAATATATTGTTGAAAAGAAATACATACGGGTTTGAATGCTGAGTTTGCAGAATGGTTATCAAACTTCAGACTACAAGATATCTGTAGTACACAAATCCACCATCAGGATTATTGTTTTCCACAATAAGCCAAAGGAAATTGAGAAACATAAATCTCCTGCACTTTCTTAGATTTTGGTTCATAACCATTCTACTCGATTACCCTCAGTGCATGAGTTAGTAGTACATCACAACAACTATCTAGCTACTGTTATAATCAGTCAAAATCATTCTAATAATGGAATGGTATCAATTTACTTATCATGAATATGGTTCGAATTCAAAACTCATTAATCGACAGTATCCATTTTCCATTTGCACACAAAAAAAAATACTAACACTCACACAATACAATACTGCACCCAGTGTATATCTGGCAATCCCAATTAATCATATCAAGGAGGTTGTATAACAAAACCCATAATACAATCAATTAATCCAACTCCCAAATAATAAGAAAATCCATACCACACCAAGTGTAGCATCCGCAAGCAAAACAATCCCCCATCAACTGTAGCAACGAGTCTATGACTAAACTCCATCTCAGTATTGCTTCTAGGCGATTAATTCATCTTCCAAATCATTCATAAAACATTTAAAAAAAAAAAAGTAACAATGTCGACAATCAAATTTCTTAAAGAAACCAGACAGCAAAAAAAACTGTTCTATTCAAGGTATATAGCTATGAATAGCTACCGAAATTACCCTTCAGCTCCAAATAAAACAAGACTATAATTCGATTCATGCTTGAAGTTAAATGGACGATTCTTCAAATCAAACTCTACAAACCTTTCATTCAACTATCAACAGTGCAGTTGATTTGGGATGTCTGTTATCCTTAAACCGATCGAATGGTAGTAAGTTGTGCAAGAAAGGTAATCTCTTTTGTAAGTACAAAATTTGACAGAAAGAAAATTCTTAATGGGACTGATTCTGCAAATACAAAAACTTTTTATAATGATTTATAATGTTGTACTATATGGTGTTCGATAATTTCCCATTTATCATTTAGGTGATACATATTTTATAAGTTGGATGAACCAAGTATAATACTTGTAATAAAATTTGATTCAGTTTATTAATTGTTTTTTTATCAAGAAAAATTAATTAACTTCGTTTAACTTTACTAATATTTTTTTAAAGGTTAATCAATGGAAAAATCACAAATACATCATTTCTTCCTCTTTAATACATAACTCACTGTTGAGTATCGATAAATTTGGAGGAAATCATTTCAGTTTCTTGAAAACGTTGCCAAAGAAGGCCGAGGAAGTTCGAACTTTGTCGATAAAATGGCTAATGGGTAAAGCCTTTAATCTCTACTTATTTGGATTTTCTTTACTTGTATAATATAATCGATTTGGGGTTAGAATTTTCAACAAATCAGGATTTTGTATCAAAAACACCCGTTGGTGGATATGGTTTCTTTGGATTTGGGTTTTCTAGAGTTCGTGTTTTGGTGGACTTTTTTCATGGTTTAATCAAATTTCATGAAATTAATTTGTTTTTTTGTTTATCATAATTAACAAAAATGATGGCAATTAGGGTTTTATAAATCGGGAGTGGGAAGATTTGTAATTAGAGAATCTTCAAATATATATTTTCAACATTGTGTGTAGATGTGGGTATCGAATCGGGTATCAATTATTATCGGGTTCGAGTTTTCGATTCGAGTACCTGATTTTTTACGTTTCTAATTTTTTACCCGAAATTGATTCGAAAAATTCAAGCGTTCAGATAATTTCGGGTATCCGATTTTTTCGGATCAGTTTCAGGTAACCTGATAATTGCGCAATTTAAATAATTTACACTAATTGAATATGGAAGAATAATTGGAAAGAAACATAATTATTTAAAAATAATACTAGATACTAGAATGCACACATTATAGCTTCATTTTAGTTGTCTAATAGTAACATTTCTTAACTTTTAGTGTAATACAAAATTCAATTAGAAATTAATGAATTCAAATAGTATCGAAAAATATTATGATTAATTAACAATTCAATTGATTAACCTTTTATTATGATGATAAGAAACCTAAAATGGAGTTTATCTTAATAAAAAAGTAGTAGTTATTTTCTTAGAAAAAATGTCAAGAAAAATCTCACATTCTTAAAATGTTTAGTAAAAATTGATTTGAACACTTGCTTTCTTCTTCATTTGTAATAATGAGTTTGGATAAGGTTTGAACCAAATTTGGAAACCCATTGAACCAAATTCTGTAATAATGAGTTTGGATATCCAATAGGTAGTGGAGAAAACCAGTAATCAAATATACAATTGGATTCAGGTAAGTATTTTTTATCTAGTTAATATTTTTTTCACATATCATGTTACTAATCATTCTCCCATTTAACAAATAATCCCATTTCTAACAAATAATATAATTATCTTAAAAATTAAAAATCCGACCTTAGCTCAGTTGGTAGGCGGGGGACTGTAGTGGGCATAGCCTTGTAGAAATCCTTAGGTCGCTGGTTCGAATCCGGCAGGTCGAATTTCCCTCGCTCTCTTTTTTTTTTTTTTTAATTTTTTTTATTTAAACTTGTTAGGGAGAGAGAGAGGGAGAGAGATGACAAAATGTTTTAATATTTTATTTTAAAATTGAGGAAAGTATTCAATTTACCATGAAAAATATAATCATTTATATGTTTTACCATGATATATAATAGTGTTGAAATTTATACCACAAAATATAATAGTATGTCACTTTCTACCACAATTTTTGTCAAAGTCAACTATGATGAAATGACAATTAATATAAATTTTTTTTTTGTGAAGTAGAATTACAAGTGTAGCGCTAGGGTTGCAACTTTGAATTTGGCAATGCAAGAATTAATTTGGTCATGCAAGAATTCAATTAAAAGGGCACGTGTAGTGCTAGGGTTGCACCTATTATTTTGCCCATGCAAGTATTAATTTGGCATGCAACTATTCAACCTAATTTTTTGTTTTTTTTGTTCTCAATTTTTATTGTTGGGTTCATTGCATTTGTATATGCACGTGTTTTAATTTTATTGTGCAACTACGAGTCACTATTACACCAATTTTTTTTGTTTTTTTCTTCTCATTATTTACTGTGAATTCACTTTATACTGTGAATTCACATGCAATTTTCCTGTGTTTTCTCCATCTATATATGTTGATAATTTCCGTAAGAAATTATCATACAACATTTTGAAGAACAAATTATCTGTAAAAAAAATTCGACGTTTTGGCTCTTGGAAGATTGGAAGAAATATCATTGAAATCAGAAAGGTATGTTCAATATCGTTGAACCCTAATTTATGTACGGATTAGGTTTAATTTGTTTTAATATATGCTTGAATTCATGTTTGGAATGTTGAATTAGGGTATAATCTTGCATTTGATAGGGTTAATTTGTTTGAATATTATTTTGAATTCATTTTTGAACCGGTTAAAACGGGCATAATCGACGTTTAGGGTTTCGATTTTTATAGTGTTAAACGTGATTATGGGAATTTATCACGTTTAACCCTATAATTATAGTGTTAAACGTGATTAAAAGTCAAAATATATTTTATAGTGTTTAACGTGAATAAATTGAAAATCCACGTTTAACACTGTAAAATCCGAATTTTATATTGTTAAACGTGAATTTACAATTTATTCACGTTTAACCCTATAATTATAGGGTTAAACGTGAATAAAAGTAGAAATATTCATGTTTAACGCCAAGTGCCGAGAAAACTCGGCAGCTGCCGAGGAGCACCCGCTGAGCTGCCGAGAAAACTCGGCAGCTGTCGAGAAAACCCGGCAGATGCCGAGAAGCTGCCGAGGCCGCCGAGATTTTCACCCGACGTCGGGTGCGCGTGCGTCCCGTCGTGTTTTCGATCGGATGTCCATTTTTTTTTTCCGTCGGACGTCATCATCGAGAGCTGCCGACGAGAAGTCTATGACCGAGGGTCGTGGGCCCGGTCAAAGTCAACCCTTTGACCAAAATTACCAAAACACCCCTAAACTTAAAACGCCGCGTTTGAGCTCGTTTCAACTCCGATTGAGCTCATTCTTTTTTCGTTGTCACCCAAATTTCATCCTCTATCATCTTAGCATTCTAGACTGAATTTTCAATCTCATTTCTGAACTGATCTTTAGGTCTCTATGGAATCTCGCGTCTGATTTCAAAGTAATTTATTAATTTTAGTAATCCCCCTTTAATAATTTATTACTAATGTTAATAATTAATTTTTTTAATTTATTGAGAACCGACATTTGATTGTAGATCTAATTTTATTTAAACGTTCATTTATTGTGTTTGGACAACAAAATCCACTATTAATTATTTAGTTTGTTGATAAGAAAATTATTATGGACCTATTGTTTGTTTCTCAATTGTTATAATATCTCGTTACAACATTGAAATATTTAGTTGTTTTTTTTAGTTTATTTGTTATTTATTATGTGTTTTATGGTACTGACAATCCTGTAAATTTTTTTTTTCAATGTCCATAAAAAAATGGCAATTGAAGTTATTGTATGGTATGGAGGCTACTGGGAAGGTTTAGAATACACCAACGGTTTTGAAGAGGTCATTCACCTTCGTGAAAGAACCCTATATGATTTAATGTTCTCCATTCATGAAGTTATCCGTGCCGACATGACGCAGTGGGGATATGTGATTCACTCACTAATTGAAACTGACGGGAGGGTGAAGAAGATAAAAATAAAGAATACAATCGTTTTGCAACGAATATTATCAGTGATCGGTGAGGCTCTTGTTGTTTTTGTTACCCTGACGAGGTTAGACGTTGGACAATCCGATATTGTCGTGTCTCCAGAGCCTGAAAGTACACCACATGCAGGGGGATCGTCTTGCCACGATCATCCAGAAGACACCATCATGACGGATGACCAAAGTCACCGGTGTGGTGAAATTAGTGTTCCGTTTTCTTCTAGCTACACGAATCCGTAGTCTTATGTGTACACCGACCAAAGAAATCCCTATTTTGGTTCTGTTCCCCTCGGACTCCAATCCGACGATGGATTTCAGGCCAGATGGGGAATACCCAATGAAAATGACAGTAGTCGGTTTGGGAGTTCTTCGGGGATGCAGTGGGACCCTTCACCACCGGAACATGATCGAAATGATTTTGGTGGCAGACTCGATTTAAACAGCACCCCTACACGGGTCGGACAAGAAGGTGTGCAATCACGTGGAGCATTTGATGAAACGGGTCGTGATCCAACACCAGATCATGAAGATGATGATCTAAGTGGTAATCCTGCACTCTTGATTAGTTCATTTCATTTTGATTGTATTGAATTCATCGGTTGTATTATTTCGGTTTCATGTCTACCTGTATGTAGGTTCGGACAATACAGTTGACGATTTCGAATTAAATACTGATCAAGAGAATGCTTTGAATGCTGAACAGTGAGAGGAGCATGAGCAATTTTGTACGTACATATTAAGACCGCAATGGTCTATCCCCGATATGTGGGAAATCGAGTTACCCAATGAAGGGGAGTTCGAGGGGGTGAGCAAGTTACACACGTTTTACAAAAAGGGAACATCTTCCTTAATAAAAAGGAAGTGCAGACAGCTGTAGGCCAACATCATCTGGAAAATCAGGTAGAGTATCGCGTGACCCATTCTGATAGACACAGATGGTTTGTGAGTTGTAGGCACGAAGACTGTCCTTTCACACTCCATGCAACCGAGAAATATGACCTTTGGACAATATCAAAGAGTGTTTTGCAACATACTTGCACGTCGTATCTGAACCGTAGTGCTCCACGACGACTTTCTTCTGCTTTCATCGGCGAGTACTACGCGGACACACTTCGGAGGGAGAGATCGACTATCGAACCCAGGGGGATCATTGACGAAATGCAACGGCGACATGGTTTGACGGTAAGTTATAAGTCCGCGCTAAAGGCAAAACGTCATACAATGTTCCTCGAGTACGGTGATCCGAAGAAGTCATTTTGGAATCTTCCATCCTACTTGCATGTTTTGAAGGAGACGAATCCTGGAACTTACACAGCCTTGGAAATCGACTCGAACGGAAAATTCAAATACGTGTTTTATGCATTGGCCGCCTCAATTATGGGATTTGTAAGATATTCACGGCCGGTAATTGTGGTGGATAGGTGTCACTTGAAAGGTTTGTATAAGGGAATTGGATTTGTTGCTGTTACTTTGGATGGAAATGATCAAATATTTCCGCTGGCGGTTGGCGTGGGAAACGTTGAGAACGATGCATCTTGGACATGGTTTTTGGAAAATGTCCGTGCAGCATTTGGATGCCCAGAGCAGCTACTCATTGTGTTCGATCCGCATCGTAGCATTGAAAATGCCATAAAAGGTGCATACCCAGAGGCAACCCAAGGACTGTGTTGCTACCATCTTCAACGAAATTTAGCGAGGTATGGAGCACATTTGGTTGGAATTTTCAAGAGGGCTGTCTATTGTTATGATCGTGACGAGTTCGAGAGGTACGTTACAAAGCCTATTTATTATCAGTGATTTACTCGAATCCCCTATACACATGCACTTTTATGCGTTATTTTTTTGACTTTATTTGGCAATTTAAATTTTCAGGTACATGAACAAGCTAAATGAATTACAGGTCCAGGGTGCACTCAATTCATTGAAGGAAGTAGGAATCAACAGATGGTCGCGCGTGCACTGCCCGGTCAGAAGGTTCAACTTCATGACATCGAATGCTGCAGAGACGTGGAATGCTCGACTCCTGTGGGTGCGGAGGCTTCCGGTTTGTTCGTTTCTGGAAGGTGCTCGAAAGATAATTGAGAAGTGGTTTTACGAAAGAAAAACGGCTGCTTAAAATAGAGAAGAAATTCTAACAAGTGTGATACACGATCGACTTATCGATTATATAAGACTTGGACGACATATGAATGTGGATAGGCTTGGACGCCGTAAATTCAAGGTCACAGACCGTCAAAGAATTTTTACCGTTAACCTCAATTTGAATGAGTGTACATGTTCCCTCTTCCAACTGGACTTGATACCATGTTCGCACGCATGTGCCGCCATCAGGTAGCTGATTGACCATAAAATATTTTTTCAAGTATATCAACTGTTTAAATTTGACATTATGTTGGCCACTAAACGTAATAAAAAAAATTTCCTCCTCGCAAGCTCTCAAATGAATCGGTGACTGAATACGCGTCTGCCTACTACACTACAATGTCGTTGAGGGGGATGTGGGCCGGTGATATTAACCCTGTGCCCGAAGCACAAGATTGGATCGTGTCATCCGATGTTCGGGATGTTCTATGTCGGGCCCCTGATAAACCAAAACAGGCTAGTCGACCCAAAGGTAAGCGAATTCCATCAACGGGTGAGTTTTCAGGGTGAAGAAGGAGGAGAGGGCCATGTGGTCGTTGCGGTGGTTCGGGTCACAATATAGTCAGATGCCCCGAAAACGTCGTGCCCATACTTGAACAGAAAGGGGAAGAGGGATTCGATAACGAAAATACATCTGCAGGGCGTCCGCAAGTTAGGACGAGAAGATATAAAAAATGCAGTTTGTGTCAGTCTGAAGAACATACAAAAAGGAAGTGTCCTCTCTATCGAATCAATCTTTCACCAGAGGGATAGCTTGCGGTGCTTTTAGAACAGGGTATAATTAAGTGTCGGTTTGCTTCGGGATTATCATATAATTTGAATTTGGTTTTCAATTCACATTTGTCACGATACATGAAGATATGCAGATTTTCATATAATACTTTTTAATACCCTAAAATGTGTGTGCCAACACTTATAGATAACTTCAATCAGATGTTAGAATGAGAAATCAGTAAATTTAATGTTGTTCAGGATCCACAATTACAAAATAAATGAAACTAAAGACGAGAAGTGTATCATTCAAAAGATGGATTGTCGGACCACAATATCTATTGTCACCGGTGATGCACTAACCATCCAAGAAATCGAGCGCCATTGTGTCTCCATCAGTGCTCCATCTGTAGATGTTAAGACCCATCCGACGCCTAATCCTGTCTACACCATCGACTAAATAGGGTCTAGGCCACGTGCGAGTCAGACAACCCTCGATGGACATCAACGCAAATATAGCGCACGAACTGTTGTCATTCTGTACATAACAACGTGTCTTATCTCCTACGTAGAGCTGATACTCAGGTGGGATTGGGAAAGCTTCATAGTTCTCCTCTCGGCGTTTGTCATTGAAGGACGCGTACTCGAGAAGTGGAGGGAGAAGACGACGGAGAGACAGTGTCTGCACCAAACGGGTTCTTTCCTTGCTCTTGTTGTAAGTGTGCAACATGCTATCATAAAGTACAACACGTCCGTGGCTCAGTTGAATCTCACACGCGACCCAATGTTGGTTGATGTTAATCACCGTCAGTATCTGCAGCAATTTAATGACATATAAACGTATCTAAACTGATCGCGATTCAACGTAGGTTATGTTCAAAATCAGTTAAATATAATGTGCTTGATATAAATTACACTTACACTGTCGACGTCCCTCCACCAAGGTCTAATGCGCCCCCACCTAGGATGTGTACCTCTGACTTAGGGCATCAACAACTCCAAAGATGCAGCTGAAAAGTTCTCCCTCTTGACAAACGTAACGTTTTTTTTGTGTTCTGGCTCACCAGCATGCGCCTCCTCAAAAATAGTCTTGCATTTTTCCTAAAGAAGTCATTGCATTTAATTGTTAGTACTATGTCAATGGATAATAAATGATTACAAAACTGAGTGAAAGAGCATTACAAAAAAATATGTGTCCACTATGAGAAGCTTGCCAGCTAAAGCACGATCGCGTCTAACGCCGACGAACTTTGCATTTGTTTGAAGAATGTCGAGGTATGCATCAATCGGCTATAGCACAAGACCAAGCGTCAGTACTCTCACACCGTTTGCTCATATTCAAATAGTAAGCATATCTATATTTATGAACAAAAAGTTTGTAATAAGAATACATACCTGATAGTTGACGTCCACACCCGGGGCCATGAATGCACTGAAAAGTTCAGGTCCTACTGTGTAGCCGGTACCCACGTTAAGCCTGAAATTTTTAAGGAAAATTTGATTAACACAATAAAGTCACTAAAAATTTTGGTTGTATATTGACGAGAGAGGGGACTCACTGTTCGGCATCAGAACCGGATGCCATGTATCTGTCGAACTCCTTCTCTTTTGCGAGCAATCTGGGCCGTCTTTCATCCCGTATGAACGGGCTACGGACATACTTGCTCGGGGCTCTCAATCTCATATTTCGGATGCCGGTACTCGTCTGAGGGATAGTTAACGATGAGCTCTCATATTCGGATCCCCCTGCTGTGTCGGCCGGTGTGTAGGGTACCAGGGCACCACCAACTGTAGAGGTCCCCAAATCAAACTGTACAGCTGATATAACTCTATGAGATCTACCAGTGTCGGGGGGGCAACAAGAGTGCAGTCCGGGACAGCATCCTCATGTGCACCCAGATCCTGCTGAAAATGTGGATCCGATCGAAAGTAGGTGGGCTCCTAAAATCCAGATCCCCGGCTGCGATAATCTGGCTCACCCGGTGGATAAAACTGCTCGTGATACGAGGGCTCCTGCTGGTAGTAGTCCGCAATCCCTGACTGAATCATGTTCGGGATCTCCAACTCCAATCGTTGGAGATCCTCGCGTCGGCTCTCATCCAGGTGTCTGAAACTGTCATCGACATAGGCCCACATCTCAGAGAACTGATCCCCAACGTAGTCTCTCATACTCATCATGCTTGTGTTCAGTGTTTCAAAGCCAGTGTTGAACATGTTCTTCAGCTCATCAAACATCTGTCCAACACCGGCTGGATCAAACTGTCCTGGATATGACGAACTTGGCTGGTCGACCGTAGGAGATGCATGTGGAGGATGCACCGGCGACTGATGGTCATAGAATGTGTCGTGATGCTCTGTCTGATATGCTGGATAACCCTCATTCTGATAACCATCGGTATTGGAGATGGGCAGCCAACCACCACGCTGGATTGGATTGTCATGCATATCTGATATAAGGACCTCCACGTAGTGGCATGCTCTACCCTGATAGTCCTCCTCGGTCTGATGCTCGGCCACACCATCGGTACCCTGCTCAGTGGCCGGTAAGTCGCGTTGAGCCGTCCGTCGAGAACTCTTTCCAGCCACCCGGGCCGAAAGCCTTGGTCGACCTCGACGGGTTTGTGTTGGAAGCTGAACCCCCTCTGTGAGATTATCGTCAATGTACTTCATGTATATCTTTCGAGTCTCTCGACTCTCGACCCTGAGAGTCTTGTAACACACAAGACCCTGCAGTAGTGGTAGTTACAATAAAACGAATTAGAAATAGCAGTAAATACGTGGAAAGAAAGATAATTAAACATATGTGTGTAAGCTAAGACCGAAATCAACATACCTCCTGATCTAGCTCCCTCGAGACGTCGTCCAGTGGAAGTTTCGTCGACCACCTCAAAAGTCTCGGCAACACCTTGTGAGACTTCGAAAGACGCTTTCCAGCGTACACTCCAGTGTATGGAATTACCTCGAAAGCCCATACCTACAAAGTTATAATAACAATTCACATTTGTAAGTACATTACATTTTGACATCAAAATTTGGAACCAAAAAAATTGACAACTAATACTAACCATTACTGCCAAAGAGAATCCGTAAAAGTGGTAGGCCGGGGGCTTGCTCGCCGTTGGGTCCGGCAGTGGCGAAGGTAGCTGTCTGATTTTGTTCAGAAGGTGGAGATAAGAAATCTTACCCCATGGAAAGGTATCCCATCGCTCCTCGTCCTCCACCAAGTCCCAAACCCACGGGTCAACTGAAGTGGTCGCTGGGTCGACTCCGAGTAAAATGCTGTATAGGAGGATGATCTTAGCAATCTTCATCGTGTCAGCCTGACGAGATACGAACTCCTCCTCCCTAAATCTCCTCAGAAGAGCCGACACAGTAATCCTATCCCCACCAGGGCTGACTCGATAAAACACACTATCAGACAGCTCAGGATGCTTTAGCACAGCCGGTTTGAAATCTGAGTCGCCAAACCGTAAACTCGTCACGAGGGCGAACTCTCTTCTTGAGAACCGACATAGACGACGGTCCCCACCTATATGGAACCACACCTCATCGGCGGGGGTCTGGGGCCCACGCACCTTACGTGACATAAAGGCGTGCAGAAAGCTCTTGCAACTATCAGGCTGAGTAGCCCAACGCAAGAAATGACCGAAACAACTGTTCTCAAATTCAGCCACACATTCAGTGTCAGTTTTCTTTAAGACAGCCTTTATGTAGCCGAGTACTCTAACACGAGTGTACGAGTTAATGTAGGCCTGTTTCATCTGATAATTCTCACGTACCCAATAGACCTGTAAAAAACCAAAAAAATTTCATATTAATTAATAAATTACTAAACAGATTGAAAGAACACAAGCGAATATATGACTTAACTATCTGGCTAGAAAATCAACATGTGAATCTTATAAAGCTGGGTGTTTTAGTTATTCAAATTAGTTGAGCTAGATAAAACGGGGATTACTGAATTACCAAAAAAAAAAAAGGGAAAACGGGGACTATTAAATTGAAACAAAATTGTAAGTCTCACAACCATTTAGTTTATGTTGTAGTACTTTTTTTGGTGGATTATTTACAGCAGATGAATATGAGGATTATTACAGATGGATTAGGAAATTATTTGGCAGTAAGTGTTGATTATTAAACGGAGATTTAACCGAGCCAAGGACATGGTGTACATTTTGATATTATAGAGGATGAAATTTGGGTCACAACGAAAAAAAGAATGAGCTCAATCGGAGTTGAAACGAGCTCAAACGGGGCGTTTTAAGTTTAGGGGTATTTTGGTAATTTTGGTCAAATGGTTGACTTTGACCGGGCCCACGACCCTCGGTCACAGACTTCTCGTTGGCAGCCCTTAATGATGACGTCCGACGGAAAAAAAAAACGGGCTTCCGATCGAAAAAACGATGGGGCGCACGCGTGCAAGCGCGCACCCGGCGTCGGGTGAAAATCTAGGTTTTCTCGGCAGCTGCCGAGTTTTCTCGGCGCTAGGGGTTAAATGTGAATTTAGGGTCTATTCATGTTTAACCCTATAATTTATAGGGTTAAACGTGAATAAATTGAAAATTCACGTTTAACCCGTTAAAATTCGAATTTTATACCCTAAATTCACGTTTAACCCCTAGCGTCGAGAAAACTCGGCAGCTGCCGAGGAGCACACGCCGAGCTGCCGAGAAAACTCGGCAGCTCGGGGTTAAACGTGAATTTAGGGTTTATTCACGTTTAACCCTATAAATTATAGGGTTAAACGTGAATAAACCCTATAAATTATAGGGTTAAACGTGAATAAACCCTAAATTCACGTTTAACCCCTAGCGCTGAGAAAACTCGGCAGCTGCCGAGAGCACACGCCGAGCTGCCGAGAAAACTCGGCAGCTAGGGGTTAAATGTGAATTTTCAATTTATTCACGTTTAACCCTATAATTTATAGGGTTAAACGTGAATAAATTGAAAATTCACGTTTAACCCGTTCTAACATGAATTCAAACCCTAATTCTGAACAAATTAACCCTATCAAATGCAAAATTAAACCCTAATTCACCATTCCAAACATGAATTCAAGCATATATTATAACAAATTAAACCTAATTAAACCTAATCTTTAAATAATTTAGGCTTCATACCAAATTCAAATTCCACGTTTAACCTACCATTTTTTCAACTGATCCTCAACAAAATCGAAGAATTAACACATTTGTCCAACAAATTCAACCAAAATCAACAAATTCTCAAGAAAGCATTGCAAATTCGAAGCTTCATTTCAAAAAAATTCTGAAAAAAAGAGGGGTAATTCACTAACCTCTCCTTCGTTTTACATCTTCGTGTTAAACGTCAATTTTCAGCAACAAAATTGAAGTGGTAAACGTGAATTTTTGGTTGAGGTTGAAGGTGAAAGTAGAAGATTTTCCTCGGCTGTAAATCGTGAGTTTTGGGAGAGAAGGTGGAGATGAGAGAAATCACTTTTTTTGACCAAGATCCCCTTTGACCATGCATATTATTGAGTAATAATTGTGGTCATCAAAGTCAATCCAAAAATGTGGTATTTTTGGCCCTAGTTTTAAATTTTATGGTATAAAGTATCCCACTTTTATATTTTATGATAAAAAAATGCCAAGTTTTATTTTGGGTGATATTTTTGGGCATACTTAATATTTTTTGTGGTAAATTGGGTTGCTAACCCTTTCAAATTTCCCTTATTTAAACTTGTTATTTAGGGCCAGAGAGAGAGAGAGAGATGGCTGCTCGGAGCATCACATACGTCACCGGTTCTCAGCTTCTGTCTCTGAGAGGGCGCTCAAATAGCATTGCCATCATCGATGTCAGGTGCATAATGAAGCTCTTACAACTTACATGTATTCATTTTTGGTTATATTTGATGGGAATCTGATGTCGTGCTTATTGGGGAAATAGGGATGATGAGAGGAGCTCTGATGGGCACATAGCAGGCTCTCTTCACTTTGCAAGCGATACATTTCTTGATAAATTGCCGAATCTCGTTGAAGCTACCAAAGGCAAGGATACCCTTGTTTTCCACTGCGCTCTCAGCCAGGTCCTCTTTCTCTCTGATTGAACAAGATCTGAAGATGTGGTTATCCGTTTTTATTTTAGTTCAGTCTATGGTCTGTTTGCAAATGATTTTGATTCTGTTCCCAAATATAGTGTATAAAATTTGAGCTTTTCTTTTGCGGGGGATTGAATTCCATGGTGGTGCTTGGTTTTGAGTAAGAAGCAGTGTAATTGGAGATATCCTTTTTTGCTCCTAATCAAGCATTCTGTACATGTCTGATTTGCTTTGTGATTCCTCTTGGGATATTTTGTTCTCACTATTGTAGCTTTGGTTTATATGAATGGTCTCTCATGAGTCCATCATAGGATTGCTCATGCCTGGATGATGCTCTTTTCCGAAGACAATGTGGCTTATGAACGAAACTCCAGCCTTAGCTACCTGATGTCTTGTTACAATCATCCAATTTTTTTTTATCAAAACTATCTCATTAAGTTGAGCTGAATCTTACTAGAGCATATCACCTAGCTATCTGGGGATCTTCATTGGGTTAAACCGAACTGGATTTCACTTCACAAAAATTCAAACAGGTAACTGGACCGTACTAGACAGTTCAGATCAGTCAAAACATTTAATTATTATTATTTTTCTTTCTGTTTCTTGATTTGAATTATTGTTAACCAAAATTATCTTTAAACTGACCACAAGCCTCCATTTTATTCATCTCTTTGACGTTGTTTATTCTCAACCTCCATTTTGTGTGCGTGTGTGTAGATGGGTGGTGGTTGGGGCGGGGGGAGGGTAAAAAGGAGGAGGAGAAGAACTCATTAACGTAGAGGTTGGCCTTTGGAACTAGACCGAGCTGGCTTTTAGGTGTGCATTTCAATATATTAGTTATAAAGCTTTGTGGTAGTTAAGTGGAAATTGGAAGTCATAAATGTGGTATTTAATCCCTGTTTACAGTACTCTATAAGTGGAATTAATCATTACATTCGGCTTTCTACTTTTCAAAGGCTTTGACATTTGGATATTGGTGTGCATTGCCACCTGTTAGGCCCTTTAAACTTGTCCTCTGTGTATGCACGCTTAAGACCTGTCTTCCTTTGTTGACCACAATGGCTAGATCAGTCCCTATGATGCCGTGCTGGATTGACTATGATTTCAGTTATGTATGCCCTTAATCAGACCTGTGAAAGATGGCCAAGTTGAATCCTTGACTTTCCATGTTTTATTCTATCTTCTAGCAGTCATCTTGGCCCTGTTGACGTTCGACATGACATGTAATCTCCCAGCACGACGTTCTTGAGTCCACATGTCTTTCATTCAATTTAATGTACTCACCATCAGGGTTGAGTTGCGAATGGAGTCCGAGATTTTGATCCATTGAGGTTCTTGTATGCACTTCTTGTTTCTATTGTTTGGGAAGGCAGACATGTTTAGTAGAGGAGACTGCTATAATATATCATAATTGAAGTTAAAAGAAAAAAGAAATGGTTTCTGTTCTGTTCAGTTAACCCAGACAAGGAATCAGAAACCGAACCAAAAACAGATTTTTTTCCCATTTTGGTTATGTCTTGTTAGCCGACCTGTGAACATATTTTACCTGGATTCAGTAATTTGATTATTGCCTTCCTGGTTTTATGAGCAATATTTAATGAACTGTTGGATCATTGTAGGATTTTTAATTTCAAATACAGCAGTTTCTCTGACATCCCTTTTTTTCTTTCTTTAGTGATCTTGTCCAAGCCAAAAAGCTAAGAACAATCACCCTGCAGATTAAAAATCTGGTTTAGAAAATAATAATCTTGTTATGTATTGATATTGGGATAGCTGAGTCACACAAACTCTTATGGGTGGTTAAAAGTGTTGGTGATAGTTTTTTGTTTAGTTAGTGCAACTGGAGCTCCCAAAAAGATAATTGGATATCTGCATAAAATTACAAATCATTTCAAGTGCACAATTATGTAAACATTATGGTGAAAATTTCTCATAGCACATTGAATTAATAAAGTAGGGCGAAGTTCAGATGTTGCTTTCAATCAAGAAATAATAGAAGAAAATAGAGTTAAGGGAGAGAAGAATGATGTGAAATATAGCTTCTTGTTATTTTGCGGTTGAATTAAATCATTGAGCCATTCTTGCAAGATGTATAACCTGATCATTAATCGGCCACTATTTATTTGCACTTTGAGTGGATTTAGCTGCATAGTAAGATCAACAATTCTCACTCTTGAGTTTCTGCTTTGATTTTCTTGACTAACAGATCTTAGGAGCATCCCAGTCCAGCTCATGTTAATTGTTATACTGTTTCGTAGTATTAGAACATCAATGCAATCACACAACCTCATTTAACACACTGACTCAAAAATGACTGAAATGTTCCATTTTGTTTACAGGTTCGTGGACCCAAATGTGCTAGAAGATTCATCGATTATCTTGGTGATATGAAAGATGTAGGAGAGAAGAATATCATGGTTTTGGAACGTGGTTACAATGGTTGGGAAGCTTCTGGAAGGCCCGTCTGCCGCTGCACAGACGACCCCTGCAAGGGTGAGTGCTGACTGCTGTGCTGAAGAAGAAAGCAACTCTTGCTTTAATACATATATATTCTCTCCTACTGTCCTACACAGAGACAAGTCTATTATTGATCTATATATAATAATAAATAATGGTAATATACTGTACAATTTGATGGGTTATATTCCATATTTATTGTGTGTTTTTCAATAGGTATGTTGAAATTTTAGGACAACATTCAACCCGTCCGATTGTAATAAAAACGCCAAAAACTCTGAAATCATTTAATTTTTTACTGTACAATTTGATGGGTTATATTCCATATTTACTGTGTGTTGTTCAATAGGTATGCTGACATTCTAGGACAACATTCAGCCCGTTTGATTGTAATGAATACACCAAAAACTCTCAAATCATTTAAATTTTTTGTTTCATTGACCAGACAGAATTACAAGCAATCAAGCATCGATCTATCTAAAATCTTTGATGATATATTAAATGTAATTTGATGTTAGAATCATTTTTAAATCATTTATTATGCCAATATATAATTTTTAGGGTTAATTTAATTTTTTGTTCTGTATGTATGACATTTTCCATTTTTTGACAACCGAGTATACGTTTTCTAATTTTGGTCCTGTATATTTCAACCTTTTCCAATTTCAGTCTAATTTTCCAATTTTGGTCCTGTATGTTTCAATTTTTTTTTTTTTTCCAATTTCAATCCAATTTTGGTCGGAATTCCCAAAATCGTCGATGTCACGTGAGATTTTCCGACGACCATCCGACCAAACTTGGATTGAAATTGGAAAAAATTAAAACATATAGGATTAGATTTGAAAAATGTATATTTGGTTGTCAAAAAATAAAAAAGGTCTTACATGACCAAAATTAAAAATTTTCCTAATTTTTACATATTCTATTAAAATAAAGTAGGGGATAACGCTAGCATTTTTCCTTACTAGTCAAGGGGAGGATAGACTGATCTGCTCTCACTTTTCACCTCTGAACTCATTTGGGATGCGTACACCTTCACTCGTCTTCTTCATTGAAGACTGAAAATGATGGGAATCGTATTGATAAAGAAGAGGCGATGCATAAAAGAGAAATGATGGAGAAAAAGAGAGACGGGAGGAAGGGACGGGAAATAAGATGATTTCAATTTATTTATAAAGGGTAAAATTGGGATTTTCGTAATGTTTTAATTAAACTATATTAAAAATGGGTCGTTTGCATAAATTTAATGAACCAAAGCTTATTGGAAGTGTCCCTCAAGTAACTTAGAACCTCATACGCAAATCACCACACTTTCGTCTTCTCCGGCGACAACATCTGAAGATTGCAATAATGGTGATTCATGATTTCCGGACATCTCGCTCGATCTAATCTTCCAATTACATAGCAGTACTTTCTATATTTTCATTTATATTTTTGAAACGAGTAAATTCTTTTGATTTTACAGGTTTGTTTGGCTTGTTTGTTGCCGCTTTTTCTCGTCCCAATCGTCAATATTTTGCCCCTCATCTTCGATTTGATCATGGTTCGTTCAATTTTTATCTTTTAGGTTTTCGATCGTGTTGCTAAGATTTCGGAGCATTTTATCAATTGATTTGATGTGACCCTATAAATTATGCTCAGGCAAAGGTGTATAGATTGTTTGGGTGGGATTATCGGAAACCGGAAAGAGCACCCCCTGCTTGTCCTATCAAATCCTCCGCCATTAAGATTGGGACCAATAATTCAGTGAGTAATTTTTTTTTGTTAGTTATTGATTTCTCAATGCTTTGTTAGGATTAAAGAACATATTCGTTCTTTTAATTCAGTTTTTTGTGTGTTTATGTGTATCTTCATATTTTACTGAGATTTAGGGCTCATCTGAAATCAGTGCTTCATATGCTTGGTCAATCTTTTTCTCTTTAAGATTGATCGGTCTACAATAAAAGTTTGAATTAATTGGCTTAGCACAACTCTGTTAGGTTGATCCTTAAACCTAAGATTGATTCCCTGAAGACAAATACAATGTAGGCTGCGACAGCTCGTTGGTGCTTGCTCAGCTAGTTAAGTAATGAAATGATTTCAGATTTTGTAGTTAAAAGCTGTAAACTTTGTGGTTGAGGAATGTTCAGTACAGTTAAAGTCAGATTGAGAATCTATTGATTGGACATTTGGTTAACGAAGAACGTCATTTGCATTCATGTTTGATTTAATTCTACATCATTTTGGTGGTGGATTTTAGTACACAGGAGCTGTTTGTGACTGGAATTTATTACCAATCTCAAGATGTGGGGTTTTTTTCATTGTGTTGGCTCCTTTGTTTCCGTTAAGATTTTGTATCTTCGCATGGGAATATTCCAAGTGTCACCTAATCTTGTAGGGTTTTAGCTTCTCGACATTAATATACAGACAACGGTCATCTTTAAATTTAGCTAATATGTATAGTGAATCTAAAGTTTTAGATGCAAAAGTACATTGCATGTTCCCATGTTTGCTGCTTCTAAATGCAAGCTAATAGAACTCCGAAGTTGTCAATTTGTCTGTTGGAGCACTGTATTTCTTTTCAGCCATGAGTAGAATTGTTTAAGAAGATTTTATTTGCTATTTAACTCTTTGTTCAGTTCGTCCGTTTTGGTACCATAGCATATGGGCATTTTAGTCTGCTAATTATGTTTCTATTTAGTCCAATAGTTTATCGAGTGTCAGAATGGTTAACAAACTATCACATCTTTCGATCCTAAAGGTTACAGGCGAAGGGAACATTGTTGCTCTGGATCCATTACCAAAACCAGTTGAAGTAGATGATTGCAAGAGAGACTAAAATCACCTATATATTTGTGTCAGATTTCAGTTATCAATGTATTGGGTTGTGAAAAACTGAAGTGAGATGTTGAAAAGTAATAGTATTTGATCATATGAGATTGCTGTATCATAATGTTTCCATCGATTGGTGGAGAGAAATCTCTTTATCGCTTTCTTATTATAGAGCTTTGTTGAGCAAACTGAAATTTTCATGTTCTGAATATCGTGGAGAATAATTATTTCAATCAACCTAATTTAGCATTTGGATCAAGTGTGATTCTATGTTCTGCCGTCTACGAGTGGGGTGGGCCAAGTGTGGCTGCTTGTCTACTAGGCTATGTTTGGACTATTAGGCTATGTTTGGATTGGACTTGGCTCATTCGGATTTTGGATGAGTTCGGTCCAGTCTGTGTTTGGACAAAAATTATTAAAATCCTACAATCCTACCCTATTATTTCTACTATTTTTTTCAATTCCCAATAAAAAACATCTAATTTTTCTATCTTTTATACAACTCCCAACATAAAAACATATACTTTTTTTACATTTTCCAATGTGAAAATGATATTTTAACTATAATTCTACTTACAAAATCCTTTTCAAACCCAAATCCAAATTTGCATAAATCACCTTAAGTTCAGAACAAAAATATTCTTAGTTTGTTGTCAGAAACAACTTTGAGGAGGAGAGATTGGCGTCTTAGTTTGTTGTCAGAAACAACTTTGAGGAGGAGAGATTGGCGTCTTAGTTTGTTGTCAGAAACAACTTTGAGGACGAGATATTGGCATGGGGGTAGTGTACGATGATGATGCTGAGAAAGAGGGAGGGTTTGAGACTGGGATGTGATCTAATTACAAAAAATTAGGAATGTGGATCTCTCGATTTGATTGAAACAAACAGAAATAGTATGAGTTGGAGTTGAGCAGTTACCCGTGTCCCTGCCTCGTACTCCCTACTTGCAAATCCCATCCACTACTATTTTAAATGAAATATCAACACTATAGATTATTTCTGCTCACTATGCGCATATTCAACATATGAATAAGCAAACTATTTTTTCTCAATTGGATTTTCAGTTTTTCATTTCTTAAAGATTCTATTTTATTTGAAAAGAATTTTAATTTGTTCAATTTTGAATTCACTAGAGATGTTAAACTGTCAGATTTCTCGTCATTTCATTTTAATTATTAAAAAAAAAAAAACTCAAAAAATAATACTCCCTCCATCCCGGAAAACTCTTCACACTAATTTGGGTACAGTTTAAAAAAAAAAGAATATTTGCTTTATGATTGAGGGTATAATGGTCAAATATGTGAGAAAAAGATAAAAAGTAATAAAGTGTTGAGAGAGAAGTAATGACATTGTGTATAAATAAGTGTGTATTGGGAAGATTATAATTGTGATAAAATTTGCTATTTTTTGGTGTACAAAATATTTGGGGACATATTAAAAGGGTTAATTGCGCGAAACCCCCTTGTGGTTTCAAAATTCGGCATAAAATCCCCCCGTGGTTTAGAAAATGCGCGAAACTCCCTTGTGGTTTTCTAAATGTAGCTGACGCTCCCATTTTTCTAAAGAAAACTAACGGTGTTAATTTTTCAATCATCTTTCCCGTTATACCCTTCATACATAGAGTTGGATTGTTGACTTTTTTATCTAAACAACACAGTTGAGTTAGAGAGAGAGAGAAAGAGCGCGCACATAAGTGAAACAAGGGTTTTCTACCAAAACATGATTTAAAAAATCCATGGCCGGAGAAGAAGGGTGATGGCGGAGCAGTGAATAGCAGCGGCAGCGCTGTTTTTAGAGAGAATAAGCAAATGGCAGACGGAGAAGAAGATGGCGGAGGCTGGTGGTTACAGCGCTGTGAAGATGCAAGCGGCGGTCGGAGAAGAAAGAAGGGTTGAAGATGATGGTTGGTCGGAGAAGAAGATGACGGAGGAGGGCGATTCTGAAGAAAAGTGTGTAACCCAACACACACCCACCACCACCAACTGCCACAACCAGAGAGAGGGAGAGAAGAGAGTGGGAGAGAGATATAGAGAGCGAGAGACAGAGAAAGGGGGGAGAGAGAGAGGGAAAAGAGAGGAGAGAGAGAAGAGAGGCCGCGACTTTGACCGCCGATTGCCGGAGAAGGAAGAAGTCGATCGACGATCCGAGCCCGGAATCGTGACGGGCTCGGCGAGAGCTTCACATGCATGTGTGAATCGGCTCGATCGGAGAAGAAACGAAGAAGATGCGAAGAGAGAGAAGATAGAGAGAGAAAGGAAAGTTGCAGAAACTTTGACCGGCCGTTGCCGGAGATTGACCGGTCCGAGCCCGGATTCGTGACGGGCTCGGTGAGAACTTCAACCTAGGCTCAAGAATCGCTCCGATCGGTGGTCGGATGGCCGGAAACGAAGAGAGAGAAGAAATGGGTTTCTAGAGAGAGAAATGACCGAACTTTCTCCGGCCGATTGCCGGCGAACGCGGCGGCGGTTGGCTGATCCGAGCCCGGAATCGGAACGGGCTCGGTGAGAGCTTCGAATTGGCATAGGTTACGATATATTTCGATTCGATGAAAAATCCGGCGACGGTAAGTCGCCGGCGACAGCGACGGCGGCGCTCCAGCCGGCCGGCCGCCGGAAAAATTCAGGGAAGAGAGAGAGGGAGGAGAATATCATTTTACCTTGGGTAAATCTTTGTCCAAAGTGTGTAATTTTTCCCAACACATGTGTATTATCTCAATTTCTCAATTTTCATCAATTGGGCCTAACTTGGACCTCGGGTCTCCGATTAGCCCGATTCTCGCTTCCTTTTCTTCGTCTTTTGATCGCGATCGTTCTCATATCATAAATTCTATGTTTTCATTTCAATTATACTTTCGATTAAAATACACAAGCACTCCGAATTAACTACGTTTTCGATAAATTAAAACGTACGATTGATAAATTAAATCATGAAATTACAAATAAAATAAATATACAGAAATTTTACCATCTAAGCAGTTAAAAATAAAATTACCAGTTGAAAATTGGAGTAAAATTACCAGTTGAAAAATAAAATTACCAGTTTACGGATAATCCTTGCCATTTCGAAAACACAGGGGGAAGCGATGCAAAATTTCCATAACACAGGGGGTTTCATGCATTTAACCCTTTTTATATAGGTAATGAAGAGTACATATGTCATTTTACACCCTAAAAAGTGAAAAAAAACACAAAAAATCGCATGAAAGGCGCGTGTATAACACTTTCGTTAACATTAACAGAATTGAAGATTTCGGGCTACATTTAGAAAACTATAAGGGAGTTTCGCGCATTTTCTAAACCATGGGGGGATTTTATGCCGAATTTTGAAACCACGAGGGGGTTTCGCGCAATTAACCCCATATTAAAAAGGAAAGTAAACATAGTTTTAGGCGACGAGGGAGTAATAATTGAAAATTAAAAAAATCCCACCTTCCTCACACACTCTCAAATTCAAGTATATGTGTACATATACAACTCTATACATCCATAGGGGTCTCTCTGTTTTGCTCCTCCGGTCGCCGGAATATCCCGATGTCCGGCGATCGATGACTGTCTCTCCATTCCATTGGAAGATACGTTATTTATTTCTCTCTAAATCATTCCGTTGATTAGTTTTTGATTGGAAAACCTAATATACAGTAATGGATAGGTGCATTTGAGGCGAGATGTTCCAGAAGATAATGAAGAGAGGCCACCGCAGGGTGGCGAAATCAGATGTTGATTTAGCTCGGAGATCCCACTCCATCTGCGCCTCCGAAATCGTCCTAAACTATGCCTCTCGCGGCCCAACATTATCTCAACAACATCAAACAACTTGCGCTGCTGCGCCGCCTCTCTGCACCATTGAAAATCTACCCATGTTCCGTGACGTTTCAGCTCTGGAGCGCCAGAGTTTGTTTCTTCGGAAGCTCCGGGTTTGTTGCCTTGAGTTTGATTTCTCTGATACTCTGAAAATGATGAAAGAAAAGGAGATTAAAAGACACACTTTGGTTGATCTTGTGGATTTTATTCAATGCGGTTCTGGGAAAATCACAGAAGCGAATCAAGAGGAAATGATTGGGATGATTTCTCTCAATATATTTCGGAGCCCACGCCCTGCTTCCTATGAAAGCACGATCATCGACCCGGAAGATGAGGATCCCTTTTTCGACCCTTCATGGCCGCATTTACAGCTCGTTTACGAACTGCTCTTGCGCTATGTGGTTTCATCGGATACCGATACCAAGGTTGCCAAGCGCTACATTAACCATTGCTTTGTTCTAAAGTTGCTTAATTTGTTTGAATCCGAAGATCCAAGAGAAAGGGAGTACTTGAAGACTATTGTGCATAGGATATACGGCAAGTTCATGGTGCATAGGCCATTTATCCGAAAGGCAATAAATAATATCTTTTATAGCTTCATATATGAGACACAGAGACACAATGGGATTGCAGAGCTTCTGGAGATACTAGGGAGCATCATCAATGGATTCGCATTGCCAATGAAGGAGGAGCACAAGTTGTTTCTTGCTCGGGCTCTGATACCACTCCATAAACCAAAGTGTGTAGCCATGTACCATCAGCAACTATCTTACTGCATTACACAATTTGTGGACAAGGATTACAAATTGGTGGATATGGTTATTATGGGTCTATTGAAGTATTGGCCAGTGATCAATGCCCAGAAGGAGGTTCTCTTTCTTGGGGAGCTTGAGGAAGTGTTGGGGGCAACACACGCTAGGGAATTTCAGCACTGTGTGGTACTGGTTCCCCTTTTCCAACAGATTGCTCGTTCCCTCAACAGCCCTCACTTTCAGGTCTGAGTTTGTGCCTTTTCATGCCAATTGTGTCATCTTCATTCTTGTCCTTTGTTATTATTGATTTTGCAGATGAGCTACTTTTGATTTTCTGATGTAATGTCTTGCATTTTGGTAGAAACCTATATGAGCGTGTGCTTAAGACATGCCAGTGTTGTGCTAGTTTTTCAATTACATCTTGGGGTAAGCTAATGACTCATATAAATGCTGCTAAATTCTGAAGAAGTTTTTGTTAAAGTTCTCTATTGAAGCTTGAGAATGAATCGTTCAAGTTTTATCATCTGAATAACAGTTTGTTCATTTATGTACTCTCATCGTGAAACTTGTTTGGATGTTAGACCTTTGTTATGATTGATGAATAGCTTCATGCTGTTTCAGGTGGCAGAAAGAGCTCATATTCTGTGGAATAATGAACATATTGTGAAGCTGATCTCCCAGAACCGAAATGTTATTTTGCCACTAATATTTGAGGCATTGGAAAAGAATGTAAATTCCCACTGGAGCCAGGCGGTACATGGGCTAACATATAATGTTCAGAGAAGATTAGTAGAGATGGATGCTGGGTTATTTAGAGAGTGGCAGATGGAGTATGAAAAGAGAAAAGCTAGCTCCAGAGAGTTGGAAGAACAACGGCAAGCGATATGGCAAAGATTAGAAGCTGTTGCTGCTCAATGACACATTTTCTTTGGTATCATACATACATACATATGGCAATGTCTACACTCAGATCTCATACACCATCAAGTCTCTGTTGTGCATTGAAAATTGTAGTAAAATTGGTATTGATTGATTATTACTATATCCAAGATTCGTTTTGGTTTTGGCCTCGGAATTGTATGGTGGTTTTTTAGATCGGCGGAAAGCTCTTTCACTACCACCACCGCCCACCATCAGAAGCAGCACTAAAGTTACATTCAAAAGATTTTACTGCCCATCAATCATCAATTACTATATTATATATGTGAGTAGGGAGTGACGCTAGTGTAGGTATATACACACACAGAGAGCGAATGGAGATAGCTGGGAAGATGATAGTGGGACACGTGTCGAATGGTGGGTTTCCACCTTATAACAGGTATAATTATTAGCAGCATGAATATACTCTATATTTTGGCTTTGGAGGTCAAGTGCGGCCATCATTTTCCTGCTCCAGCTAATAGAAATCCGCCACCTTTTCTCTCTCTCCTTCAATATGGAATGGATTAGTTCCCATTACTTAGATATTTTCTCCCCCACATTTTCTGGAAACTTCTTTTCTAACTAATGTAATAAATGCAACAAAACAATACATGAATCGAATTCAATCAAAACTAAAACACTTATTAATTATTATAAGTTTGAGATCAGGTTTAATTAGGAATAGAATTCATGGTATATAGGACCACCTGGTGAAGGAGCAACCATCTAACCATCTTGATCGGATACTCCAGACGAGCATGTCGTCTGTCTTGTGTTGTAAGAGTTGCATTTCAGGCATTTGTGAGCCACAATGTGATACTTCACCTCACATCATGTAAGAAAATATTACAAATACACTGGACAATCTCGAACAAAACAGAAACAGGAAGCTGTAAAATCGAGTCGAGGAATCTCTCTCCTTAAGACGAGATACGTCCAGGGTAGTGCTCACTGGCCATGGCCATGCGTATCGTTTCCCAAAGATGAAACGACTTCATCTCTGGAGTAGTAGCACAACTCCGACAAACTTTAATACTTTGAAAACTGAGCTTTTCACAGATGGAAAACAATGCAAGGTTTTGATTTCATGTGCTTTTAAAAATGATGCATGAAGCCCTTATATATAGGTCTCCAATATGGGAGGTTACACCTGAAAATGATGAGAAATTACTGCTCAAAAATGAGTCTTTTAATACAAGTTAATGCCCGCTCAAAAATAAGAAACGGTAAAAAATATTCACGGCGCAGCAATCTGGATCAGTAACCTGCTCTCGGCGCAGCAACCTGGGCCAACAACCTGCTCCCGACGCAGCAACCTGACATCGGCGCATCAGCAACTTGACTCTCGATGCATCAGCAACCTGACCCAACAACCTGACCCCCGGCGTATCAGCAACGTGATCCGGTGCATCAGCAACCTGACCCGACATGCAACTTTTGCCCAAAAATATAAACACGGGTCGGGTAAAACCCGAGCCCGATCCGTCTAAGTCCAGCCCAACGTCCAATTGCCAAAGACCAAGGCCCACGGTCGAGGTGGGGTCGGGTCCGATCCGATCCGAACCGAGCCGTGCCGAGCCGAACCGCGGGCGTGTGTTGCACAAACATACTACTCCAATAGTATACTAATAGTTTACTAATTACTGAGCCTCTTCACATGACTTTTCTTATACTTGCATTTTCAAGATTTTTTTTCCTACGTGGGATAGTTAAGCACTTCCTCCCACATTCAAGACCTTTCATTCTCATTTCAAGTGACCATCTTTGATGCTTAATTTCTCACTCACCAAAAATTGGTTTTGAGTGATTTAAAGTGTCTCGATTATCTACTCCAAACGTAAATTAATCTTTTAGCATCCAATCCTTAAAATGATTAACTCTTAGTCACTTAACTATTGGTCAAAGTGGTGCCACCCACCACTTTCCACAACCAATTTTCCAACAATCCCCCACATGAGTGGAAATTAATGCATGAATGCAGACTCGAAGCTCAATCCTCAAGAGACCGCGTTGCATAAGGATAGGTGACTTTTGGTCTTGAACCTTCCATAGCTCACGTCGTCGGGTGCACCGGCGGCTTAGTGGATGTTGTGTCTTGAACTATTCAACCTTCGTGTACACCGAGTCAACGACGCTTGCACAACAAAGCCTCAAGCACCTTTGTTCTCACGTTTTTGTCCTTTTCAGCCATGGACACGTCTTTGGTTCATAAGTGTTCATTAGAAACGGCCACCACTTCTCACTTACAAAGGTGATATCCATACGAGTATCCTACCATACTCAACCTTCTCAAGGTGTTTTGGAATCATTAAAAGTCATACGACTTAACCTCACCACGTTGGTAGGCTCAACACTTTAGCTTTCTTTGTTTAGTTTTTCCATTGAACCATGTTCTTGGGATCTCTAATCCACATGGTTGGGTGTCCACTTCGAAAGTTTTCAAGTCATGGATTTCAAACTCATTCTCTCTACCAGCTTGTTCATTTGATCTTGATTTAATCCTTTCGTCAAAGGATTGGCCAAATTATCTTTAGACTTCACGTAGTCGATCGACATCACGCCGGTTGAGATCAATTGTCTCACGGTATTATGTCGACGACATATATGTCTCGACTTACCGTTGTACATGTTATTCATTGTCCTACCTATGGTAACTTGGCAATCACAATGTACCATCACGGTCGGAACCAACTTACTCCAACATGGAATGTCCTCGAGAAAGTTACGAAGTCACTTGGCCTCTTCTCCCACCTTATCTAAGATTATAAACTTGAATTTCATGGTGGAACGTGCTATGCATGTTTGTTTCGTGGACTTTCATGACACGACTCCACCACCTATAGTGAAAACGTATCCACTCGTGCAAAATGAGTCCTTCATGTCCGAAATCCAAATTGCATCACTATACCCTTCAAGTACAGCGGGGTACCTCGAGTAATACAAACTATAGTCGAGAGTATACTTTAAGTATCTCAAGACTCTCACGAGAGCTTTCCAATGCTCGTTACTTGGATTGCTCGTGAATCTACTCAACTTGTTCATTGAGCATGCAAGGTCGGGCCTCGTACAATTCTTATGTACATTAAGCTTCCTATAACCCTTATGTATTCAACTTGAGCTATGGGTTACCTAGATTTTTACTCAAGTGTACGTTAAGTTCTAAAGGTGTTTTGGTGATTGGATCGTCATAAGCATTGAATTTTCTTAGCATTTTCTCAACGTAGTGAGATTGCATTAGTGTTATTCCTTCAAACATCTTTAAAATTTTGATTCCAAGAATCACAAGATAACAATTTTTAAGTTCGGTCACGCCATTTGATTGAGGCGAGTAAGGAGCCGTCGTTTAATGAATTATGTCACTTTGTAAACACAACTCCTCAAATGGTGCCACATACTCTCCACCTCTATCACTTCTTATAGCTTTGATTTTGCTATTTTAATTGGTTTTCTACCTCATTCTTGTAATTCTTGAAAGTTTCTATAGCTTCGTCTTTACTTTTTAACAGGTAGACATAATAATACTTTGTGCAATCATCAATAAAAGTAATAAAATACTTTTTTTCACCTCTAGTTTGCACAAATTTCAAATCACACGTCGGTGTGAATTAATTCTAGAGGTTTTGTACTTTTTTCAACATTATGAAAATGTAACTTAGCCATATTGGCTTCAACACACACTTCACATTTATTTTGTGTGTTAATTTCATCGACTTTTAACAAGTCCAAGGTTACTAATCTTTTTACAACATTTAGATTTACATGTCTTAATCTATTATACCATAAATCACAACACTCAACAATATAAGAGGAAGTAGTTGCATTCTCATTGATCTTTTTGGGTACAACTTGGCTCTTGGCCATTACATTTATTTTAAATAGGTCATTGGCCAAATAACCTATACCCAAAAACACACCATGCTTTGTAAGAATAAAATTTTCAGACTAAAAAATAGGCTTGAAGCCATGGTTTACAAGTAAAGACCCACTAACTAGGTTCTTGCGGATGTTCGGGATATGTAACACATCTTTCAACGTGAGCTTTTTGCCCGAAGTGAGCTTTAGTACCACGTTCCCCACTCCAACCACCTCGGATGAAGCTTGATTGTCCATGTGGAGCTTTCTTCCACTAACGATCTTGTAGGAGGAGAAGACCTCCCTATCCGAGCACACGTGGTAAGTGGTTCCAGTGTCCACGAACCACTCTCTTGGGTTATCCACCATATTGGCTTCAAACACCACCACACAAAGATCATGCTCATCTAAGTCTTTCTTGTGCTCGGCCACATTAGCTTGCTTGTTTTTATTCTTCTTAGGCAGCCTACAATCTTTGGCCATGTGGTTAGACTTACCATAATTGTAGCAATTGCCATTGAATCTCTTCGCCGGCTTCTTTCCCTTCTCGTTTTGATTGGAGTTAGAGCGTTTTCTCTTGTTGCCCTCCAATAGATTGGCCTTAGCATCCATTGGCATACGAGGCCTAGGATCCACCTTTTTATTGTCCTCCTCGATTCAGAACTTGACAATCAAGTTCTCGATGGTCATCTCCTTTCGTTTGTGCTTCAAGTAATTCTTGAAGTCCCTCCAACTAGGTGGGAGCTTCTCGATTACACAAGCCACAGTGAAAGGCTCAGGCAAATTCATGCACTTGGTTTGAACCTCGTGTACAACCAATTGGAAGTCTTGCACTTGATCCATTACGGGACGTGAGTCCACCATTTGGTACTCCAAGAACCGAGCCACCACGAATTTCTTCACGCCGGCATCCTCGGTTTTATACTTCTTTTCAAGAGCATCCCATAGCTCTTTGGCCGTTTTGTAGCCCGCATACACGCTATACATCGAGTCGCTCATTCCGTTAAGGATATAATTCTTGTATAGAAAGTCACTATGCAACCAAGCTTCAAGCACGGAACACACATCAAAATTCGTGTCATTCTCAGCAACAGTTGGAGGATCCTGCTTCAGGTACATGACAACTCCAACAGTAGTCAGGTAGAACAACATCTTCTGTTGCCACCTCTTGAAATTTTCACCCTTAAACCTCTCAGGTTTCTCAGCAGTAGGCAAGATTGCAGGATGCAATGCTGCACTCAAGGTTGCAGGAGTAGCAGACGTGGAGGATGCAGCAACAATAGACGTAGTTGCTGCATTGGTGGTAACAGTAGGTGGAACTCCATTTTCATCACGAGTAGGAGAAGTTGGTGGAGTAGAAGGATTGTTTCCGTCATTATTCGACATGATATATTTCGTCTTAAGATTGTAAGAAATTGGTACAAATACACCGGATAATGTCGAACAAAATAGAAACAGGAAGCTGTAAAGTCGAGTCGAGGAATCCCTTTCTCCTTAAGATGAGATACGCCCAGGGTAGTGCTCACTGGCCGTGTATATCGTCTCCCAAAGATGAAACCACTTCGTCTCTGGAGTAGTAGCACCACAAACTCGAGAGCTCCGACGAACTTTAGTGCTTTGAGAACTGAGCTTTTCACAGATGGAAAACAATACAAGGTTTTGATTTCATGTGTTTTTAAAAATGATGCATGAAGCCTCTATATATAGATCAACAACATAGGGGTTACACCTAAAAATGATGAGAAATTACTGCCAAAAACAGATCTTTTAATGCAAGTTAACGCCCTGTTTAAAAATAAGAAACGGTCAAAAATGCTCACGGTGCAGCAACCTGCTCTCGGCGCAGCAACCTAGGCCAGCAACCTGACACCCGGCGCATCAGCAACATGACTCCCGGTGCATCAGCAACCTGACCCGGCGCATCAGCAACTTGACCCGGCGTGCAACTTTTGCCCAAAAATATAAGCACGAATCGGGTAAAACCTGAGCCCAATCCGTCTAAGTCCAGTCCAACATCCAATTGCCAAGGACCAAGGCCCACGACCGAGGTCGGATTAGGTCCAGTCCGAGCCGAACCGCGGGCGTGTGTTGCACAAGCATACTACTCCAATAATATACTAATTACTGAGCCTCTTAACATGACTTTTCTTATACTTACATTTTCAAGATCTTTTTTTTCTATGTGATAGCTAAACACTTTCTCCCACATCCAAGACTTTTCATTCTTATTTCAAGTGACCAACTTTGATGCTTAATTTCCCACTCACCAAAAATTGATTTTGAGTGATTCAAAGTGTCTCGATTATCTACTCCAAACGTAGATTAATCTTTTAGCATTCAATCCTTAAAAAAAATTAACTCTTAGTCACTTAACTATTGGTTAAAGTAGTGTCACCCACCACTTTCCACAACCAATTTTCTAACACGTTTCTCCACAGTCATTGCAGAGGATCCACACCTAATTAATATATATATATATATATATATATATATTAATTTCATTCATGTTGTTAACTTAAGCCTTCCTTGTACGTAAAACAAGCTAGCTGTATGATATATATATACTTCTACTCTGTTTCTTACCATTTTGTTTTGATATATTTGAGGCATAGGTGTCGAGGCAACCTGCAAAAGAAATGAGATGAAGTGAAGTACTATATAATATATATATATATATATATATATATATATATATATCCATGAGAATTATATATTGCATTTGTGTACCTCCTGCTCGAGTTTTTCCTAAACTCGGGTCGTGTCACAATATGATTTCGAGCAAACAGGGCAAGCATATCTGCAAGCCAAAAGCAGCAGGTTCGTAATCAAAAGAACTTGAAGGAAATCCCAAAATAAAATCTTCGATTAATAAGTCCAAATGCTGAGACTCACATCTTGTTCAGTGTTACAGAATGAGCAGATGAACTGAAAGATTATGAATCCAAAACAAGTAAATTTTATCATACATATGCGTTATTTCCAAGTAAAGTATGATATTCACGGACCAAATATGGCTAAAACTGGAGAAGTTCATCAAATCAACAAAATAATTATGTTTCAGTATATTCAAACAATATTTTTATCACATTAAAAAGTTGAAACATGACAGTTAAAAATTGTTCTACAGAAATAAATCCGCCTTCTCCTTATACCATAAAAGAAGAAAAAAATATTCCTTCTCAATTTATCTCGAACTCAGCTCAAGAAGAAACTTTCTTAAAGGAATAAGAGAAATGTGACAAGTATTCAAAAAACATGAAACTAACCCTTTTTATTTCATGACGTGGGATATCATGGCATCCAATGAATTCTGCTTTATTATAGATGAAGAGAGTTAGAATCTGTAAGAATGAATCCAATAAGCTTGCAAATGAACAAAGGCATTGTCACAGTATTGGAATACTGTGAAATTTATTATATTTTCTTAATTGGAATATAGATGACAATGAAATTTCAAAGTAATGTTACAAGGAAAATAATAAAAGATGTTAAAAAAGGGCATAAATTCCAATATAAAAGGTTTTTATATAGATGAAAATGAAATTTCATAATAAAAAATTTAAAGTATTTAATATATATATATATATATATATATATGTATGTAAACATTCTTCATCTATGTATTATCACTCTTATAAATAGCATCGACTATCTATTTTTCAAGATTAATAATAAAGATATATTATATAATTCAGCATTATGAAATATAAAATATTTTTTATTAATTTTTATAAGTATAAGTATAAATAATATATTTTTATATCATTTTTTATAAATTATATTTTTTATACTTAATTTGTAGATTTTAATAGAAAATATATGAATTCATTCCTAAATGTTATTGTGTGCAACAATACATCATATGTGTATTGTTTTATTATATTCAAGATATATTACAAATCTTTATGATTTTTAATAAGAATTAATATAGCATAATAAAATAAAATTATGTAAACACTATGTTATATTATTAACATTGTTACATAAAAGACATATAAAATTGGAGTATTGCACGCGACATACTTGTCAAATAAATGTGTGATTTTTATTATAATTTTACAATACATATTTCGTATATAATAAATAGAAATAGTTAATTTACGTTATGTTATATATGTTGATTAGCTTGATTAATAACTCACTTCTTGATCTTCGACCCCCTCAGTCACTACGAACGCCCCCAATCAATGCAATGTTATATATTTATTGAGTTGACATATGTGTGTGGGGGTACAACATTAGAGATAAAAAAAATTACTTTGATGATCTATACTTTTTGAAATCCGATCATTATGTTATTTTAATTTATTTAACAAACATATCTTTAATCTTGATTATATCAATAATTAAAAAATTATTAGATGAGATCATATTAACATTCATATACCATATATAGATAATAATTTCCAAGATTTTGTCAATATTATAAATGATATTATTACCATATATATAAATCATGTTTAATACAATAATATTAATAATTTAAAATTTAAAAATTATGAAATAATATGTATTTCTATTTTTGGGAGGTGAAAATGGGCGGAATTTTTTTAGCATTTCTATTTTGAGGGGGTAATTGTTATTATATAGGCAAAAATTTTTGTGCACAAGATACACAGATCCAAATTTGTGCACAACAATACTATTATATTATATGAAGTAATACTGTTATATTATATGAGTGATACTGTTATATTATATATAGTTTTAACAGTATTACTCATATAATATAATAGTATTACTTCATATAATATAACAGTATTGTTGTGCACAAATTTGGATTTGTGCACCTTGTACACTCTATTATATATATATATATATATAGATATAGATATAGATATAGATATGGATTTCTCATGTACGTTGTGTCATATTTTTAATTGATTCTAATTATTATACCAAAAATTTGTTTATAATTTTTTCTGAAATAATTTAAAATTTTATATTTTGCAAAACTAATTTATTAATTTTCTAATTGAAATTTTATTTCATTATTTGTAAATTTTTATATATTTTTTCTACTTTTTATATATTTTTTCTACTTAGAACACATATTTCGAATTTAAATATTTTTATTTACTACCATAACCGAAACTAATACAAATCATTAAAAAAAATCAAATATACCAAAAGCTTAAACATTCAATACTTACGCCTTCCATGATTCCATCAATTACCAAGTCTTTTGCACTAACGAAATTTAAATAAAGTTAATTTTGAAATATGACTTTGTATTAAAAAAAAAAAAAGGACCTATATGTTATTGCATAACATTTAGCGGGAAAATGATAAAAGAATTTTTAATATTATATCAAAAACTACAAAAAAGAAATTCCATATTTAAACATTAATTTTTTTTAATTAGAATGTTTTAATTTAATTTAATGACAAAATTATTAAATGGTGAGGTATAACAAAAATTCAAAGCAAACAAAAAAAAAGACTAGATCAAATTGTTAAAGATTATCAAAATAATTAGAAGTTAAGTATGAAGATTATCATAAATTAAATAAATTACGTACTGATTTTGAACAAAATTTAGCCAAGCATTCTCATTCACATGTACTCCATTTCTATACCCTCAAACCTCAATAAAAACAACGATTATTTAATCAACTAACTCAGTTCTCAAATCATAAAAACAACTCTTTATTTGGACATCTAAATGTTTATTTTTTTTATGAATCTTCTGTCTAAATTCTTTTGCAAATAATCTAGAAGTTTTAAAAACGAATTTAAAAATTAGACCTTTATTTTTTGGCTAAGAGATGCACACATATGACACACGCTGCCCAATGCGGCTTTTTATTTTGGGGCCGGCTATCCGCACCCCCAAAATTACTTAACACACCCCATTTTCTAATTACACCCACATTTTAATCAATTTGACTTAATTTTTTCTAAACACACCCCTACACATTACAAAAATATCCTTCTTCCTAAACTATTGAAATTTACTTATTACACCCCAAATGTAATTCACACCCCACCCTCTCAACATTCAAACCCATTTCAACCCAAGCTTTCAATTTTTTCCAACGAATTTGTTCGACGAATTTGTTCGGTGTAAGTTCGAACAAACTAAAGTGTTATCACATTCATCCAAGCATCTCCATAGAATGGATCCATTCAATGCCAATGAAGTTTCAAGTAAGTTTTCAATTTTTTATTTTTTCCAAATTTTTGTGATGAATTTGAGTGAAATTTGTTGTTCTATTGGGTGAAATTGACCAACATTGTGACATAGAAGAGTATAGTTGTGGTAGATTTAGGCCAGAAAACGTAGTGTAGCGATGTTGAATCTGGGAGTTTGTCGAGGGTTCGGTTCGGCCCTGGTGTGTCGAACATCAAGTCGAATGTTCGACTACTAGTCGAACAATTTGGCAATGTTCGAACACATGTCGAACAAATTCATACAGATTCGAATACTATTCGAACAAATTTATACATGTTCGAACACTGTTCGAACGTCCTTCACGTTGTTCGACATACATTGGTCGAACAAATTCATACAGATTCGAACATTGTCGAACGTCTTGTAGATTGTTCGATCGAAGGTCGAACATGTAACAATTTGTTCGACATATATTGGTCGAACAGATTTGTTTTGTAGTTTTTTTTTTACACATGTATTTTATTGCTTACTTGAAATTTTATATTTCGATACATTTAAATTTCAGGACAGGATATAATTTATGAAAGACGACGACCCACCGCATCAAACAGGAGGCGTCGAAACGAAGAATCGGAACCCGAACAAGAACAGGAACCGGTTGCACCTGGGCGTGGTTTTGACATAGTTCAGTATGTCGAACCGGAAGTGGAGCTAGAAGCGGAGGTTGATGATGATGGAGAAGATGAGGAAGATGACGGAATGAATACTGAGGAGGCACAAGGTGAACCGTCGGCCGAGGAGGAGCTATTAACGGATTCTTGTCCCGGTGGGCCAGTCGATTGGACCCTCATTCCGAGTTTCAAAACTCATATTGCATATTCGATTTGGCATGGATCGGAGCGGCCTATTTTGAAGTGTTGGTGTCACACGTCGAAGATGGACACATGGAATTTCAACAATGTGTCCAGAGACTTTCTGCTATCACTCCAACGGTGTGAGAGCATTCCAAATCTGAGGTGGTTGTCATATAACACGCCGAATAAAAACCTCATTTGTGCATTCGTGGAGAGGTGGCAGCCAGAAACTAACACCTTCCACATGCCGTGGGGTGAGATGACGATCACGTTGGATGATGTTCGTTGTATCACTGGCCTCTCGGTGAGTGGACAGTCGGTGATGTTACCAACAAGTCGGGAGAGACCTGAGTTGGCCGTTAATTTGATTAGACGGTTGTTGGGAGTGTCCGAGAGCATCGCACTTGATGCCCTCGCCGGACTCCGAGGAAGCAGTGTCAAGTTCGAATGGCTACGGTCTAAGTTTGAAGGACAGACTTCGTCGAACAATGTAGACGAGTTGGCGGCATCAGCGAGGGCATATCTGTGGTTTGTTTTGGGATGCACAATCTTTTCTGACAAAACTGGAACCAGAGCTGATACGAAGATCCTACGACTTTTGGAGCGTTTAGACCGTATCCACACATATGCCTGGGGAGCGGCTGCATTGGCGTACCTGTATCGACAACTTGGACTCGCCTCTCGAAGTGGGGTTCGCCAAATGAGTGGTTACCTGACCATTCTCGAGGTAACGTATTTGTATAGGTTTCTTGCATCTATCATCGATTGAACATGTTATCTAATTTGGTTTTAATTGTATTAGGCTTGGATCTACGAGTATTTTCCAGTCTTCCGGCCGACACACAATGTGAACTATCAGGCCCGAGAGCCCCTAGCAAGAAAATGGATCAACCGATCACATCCTGGTGGGACCCTTGATCGGGTGGTGGCTATTCGCGAACAATTGGACACGATGTCGGCAACAGACGTGAGTAATTAAGGGCATAAAATTTATGTTTATCATTAAATTTATCTCTATAATGTGTTACTACGTATATACAGCTATTAGTTTAAATAGTTTGTGCATGTAGGTTAACTGGGTGCCATATAGTGAATATAGAGATCATCATCCTCGGGAAGCAGTCAGTTTCTATCAAGGATGCATAAGATCGTTCGACATTGTTGAGCCGTATCATCCTGATCGTGTCCTTTGGCAATTTGGGTATGTTCAACGCATTCCTGATGACCCACTCTGTCCGATGCTGGCCCGACGGGGAAAGAATGGTCTCCAATACAAAGTTACTTGGGACGCGTTGGGGGCATATTTTAGAGTTTGGAGGAATCATGTTCTGGCCGAGGAGAGTCGAGGGAGACGTGCGTGTCCAGACTGGGAGTGCTCGGAAGACTACATGGAGTGGTACAATCTGGTCTCGCATCCGAGGATTCAAAACCCGGATAATGTGCCCGAGCATCGTGTCCCACCTCCTCGACCTCGGGGCTCGCAGCCGTGGGAGATGATCAACACTGCCGTTAGACATCTCGAGCCGTTCCACCAGCAGTGGCTTTTGGACCAGACTAGTTTCGATGCAAACCCATTCATTGCAAATGTCATTGAGGCCTACCGTGCGTTGCGACTCGATAACAACGATCAACCCGAGTCGTCACGAAAGGCCTCAAATCGTCCGTCTCGTCGAGGTCGTAGAGGATAGATGAGGGTGTTATGTTTAGTGTTGGGGATTCCAAACTGAGATACACTTTATTTTGATTTTGTTGTTATGTTTTGTGTTAAACCCTGAATTGGAAGTTTAAATGTTCGCTTGATAAATTAACTGATTCCAATGGTTTTTTTTTTCGTCAATTACATATTAGTATTTAAAGGTGACTTATGAGTATTTGGCTCAATTTAGGAGGCAACTTAAAGTATGTTCGACCAACATTAGCCGAACAAAACATTCATAGTTCGGCCATGAGTTAGCGAACATACTAGATATGTACATGTTTGCTCCTGTTCGACTAAGACTGGCCGAACAAAACATTTATTGTTCGACCTCTATCGATCGAACAGAACATTGTCATAGTAAATTTCGGGGAGTTCGGCACTTGGAGTTCGAACAACATTGAATGTGTTCGAACAGTGTTCGAACAAATTATCAAAGTTCGGTCATTGATGGTCGAACAGGAGGAAAACTGGGGTTTTAATTGAAACTATTCGACCAGGGATGGTTGAACATAGCACTATGTGTTCGGCTTACGTTGGTCGAACAATAGAAAACGGACTTCATTGTGGATTCTATATTGCACACTAATCCAACAGAACAAGATATGTAGCAACCATTGTTCACAAGTTATATAGCAACCATTGTTCAAACATCCATCAATTAATATTCAGAGACAAAATTCTGTCAAATATTGTTTCGTACATGTAATACAAATGTTTATATAAATCTAGTCCTCATCTATGTCAATTGATGCAATACCCATCGAAGAACTTTCACTACGACTTTGTAGTGCATAATCCATGATTCGTCTTCTAAAATATTCAGACCACCCGTTCGCACATGGTAGCCGGGTTTCAAACCACCGATCAATAATTGGTGGTAATGGTGCGTCGTCAGCCAATTTTACCTATGTAAGATTTAAAATACATGTAATGTAAGATACATATTAATAACTGATCATCAAGTATAACAAAACAATTAACATATCCAAATTACCTGAACGAAATGATCGTTGCCAACAAGAGCCATGCATACGAGTCGAGGCTTCATTGGTATCTGTGTCCTCATGGGTAGAACCGTTACCGACAGGTTTGTCGACAGGTGGACAACCGCCATGTTGTAAGCATTGGCCGCCAAGTATGCCATTTCGGGGAATGCCCACCAATAATTGATTTGGTAAATGGGTTTCTCGTAGCAAGTCAAGTTCGTAGTTATCTGTTCAATCCGGTCGTGCATACCGATGATATTCTTGTATAACCATTCAAAATTTTTTATCTCATCGATTAGATCGCTACGAACCTGTGCCCATGAGTTCTCTCCCAATCCTAGTCCGTGGGCTATGCACCGGAAACCACAATGACCGTCTCCCAATGGATTTTTAATACTCAGGACGTGCCCTTGCATGATAGGAGGAAGTTGACCAACGAAGAGCTCATCACCAGCTTTGCGCAAAGAACGTCGTTTTGTTGGTTGCATTTTCCTCTTCAAGGTTGAGAATACGGGAGTGGCCTTAGTGGATTCACCAACGTATGTGTTTTCCTCGACAGGTGTCGAACAACTATCGTGAAACGATTCAACGTATTCAAACCTACTAGGGTTACGCTTTGTCGACGACTCTCTCTTCAACTTCGCTTTGCTAGGCCTACCACGGGTACGTGTGATCGTTTGAGGGTCTTGCAGCAAACTTGTCGACGGTATGGATATCTCACGAAGTCTTTTAAGCAACAACAACTTCTGAGACTCCGAGGCAGCGTCAAACATGTTCTTAACATCACCGACTGTTTCTACCCAACGGTTGCCAACATCAACATTCACCTCGCCTTGTCCTTCACACTTCGTTGGCTCAGAATCCAACTTTTTCCAAAATGAGTCAATCATTTCAAGTTGGACAACTTGACCATCCCGTATCAACTCCCCTAGCTCGTGTGCACAAGGCAAGCCACACGTCCTCCTCAACACACAACCACAAATGAGAGGATCTACACCACAACTATCCACACCACTCATCTCGTTAAACATCTTACCAAGTGCATGATGCGACACCAACCCTCGAATATTCTTGAACAAAAGAGAAGCATAACGATGTGGCGCCACATGGATACTTTGTTCGAAGGAGGCTTTCACATTCGTATGTGACGTGATGAGGAGATGATGGATTCTTTCCCACGATGTCTCAAAATTGCCTTGGCTCGATCCCAACTGTTTTTTGAGTTTGGCGTGTGCACTCTCGGCCCTAGATATAAAAAAATTCAAAGAGTCACGTAAATTGTAATAGAAAACTTCAACCATTGTAGTTACTCATCTACGTAAGAGCATACCTGCTAGTAGAAGTGTTATCAAAATGCATGATATTGTCAGTCCAACAAGAGACAAACTTCTCTTTATACGGGTGGATCCAGTTCTTCATGACATACGTAACAGCATTAGGATAATCTTTGTAGTCCTCCTCAAGTCTCCTAACCAACTCGTTCAATCTGTGTTCATCCTCAGCTAATATCAACATATTCCAAGAATGGTTGAATTGTTCCCACTTCTCATTTCGACTGAAATAGCCCTTGCACTTGCTCAAAACATTTTTGTTGATATGCCACCGACATAGCAACGACTTCGAGTCAGGAAACGTAACCGAGATAGCATTCATGAGTGCAAGCTCTCGATCAGTTACAATCACCTTCGGTAAACATTGGTCGTTCATTAATCCTTTCAATGTAGTTAGCGCCCATCTATAGTTGTCCTCACGTTCGTGGGACAGATACACAAACGCAACTGAGAAAGTTAAGTTTGTAGACGTGACACCAACTACTTCCAACAGTGGCATCCTATACCTATTGGTCTTATAGGTACAATCCATCAATAGCACGAAAGGAAATGCACGTAACAAATCCACGGATGTCGGATGAGCATAAAACAGATCGGTAACAATATCTGTTTGACCACATCTCCTGGCCAAGTAGTAGTAGTTCTCCAGCTCTAATTTTCCCAACAAGAACTGCATTTGAGTACGGCCTCCATGCTCGAGAACTCTATGCTTTTGTCGAGCATTGTAAATGGTCTTCATGGTCGACGCATTCTCCGGAAAAGAAAGTTTGACAATGCTCAATATGTCCTTCGGCTTGGTATTGTTCATAGACAAGTCACGAACGACTTGATCTTCAACACTTGTTAGTCGACCTGCAAATGAGTGACCGACCAAGTTCACCCCCATCGGGTGATTATGCGATCCGCATTGAACGATCAAGCACCATTGGCCAGTTTCTTTCAACTGTACTCCTTTCAGCATAAAAGGACAATCGCACTTCTTAGTGCCAGTATTCCGGCCTTTGAACGACTTATTCTCAACATCGGTAGAAGTGTCTACCGTCACTTTTGTCTTCGATGGACGATACTTACCACCACGCTCACACCCTAAAAATACCCGAGCTCGTCTACCACAGTCTCCACTATCCGATCGTCTAACCAACACAACCATGTTCAGACGAATTCCAACCCTAGCTGCCCAATCGACCAACGCTTCGCGATCATCGAATAGTTCATTCGTTCTAAATTCTTCTGAAAAATCAATCTGCTCATACATTGGATTGATGACGTTCACAATGCCCATTCTCGATTCATTTGAATCAATTGACTATAATGTATGAAATGTACAAGTCAATACATTGATAAAAAACAAAATATTGCAGGAAAATATATCTGTTCGACCAATAGTGGCCGAAAACATTTCATACTGTTCGACCCTTGATCGAACAATAAGTGAATTGTTCGGCCATTAATCGAACATAATTCATCTCGTTCGGCCATTGATGGTCGAACATACCTTAATAATTTCGGCCAATACAGGCCGATCGCGTTCGCGAGAAATTTTTTTTTTCACTCAATATACACAAAACGAACGGTAAAAAGCATCTAAACAACTTACATTGTCCATCTCTTCCACTCTTTCTTGAGACATGACGATATTTGAGTACGTTGAGGGGTGGTAAGGGTTTGGAGATTTGGTGTTGAGCTTTAATGTGTTTGCAAGAAAAAATTATGTGAGGAAGAAGAAGGAATTGGTGTATTACAAATGGGTGTGTTGGAAAATGGGGTGTGTTTTTTATTTGGGGTGTGTATAGTATATGTGTAATTTATTGATAATTGTATATAAAATTAATAGTAAGGGTATAAATGTCTTTAAATATATCATTTCTTTTTCATTTAATTTTGTGGGGTGTGTTAAGTAATTTTGGGGGTGCGGATAGCCGGGCCCTTTTATTTTTCGTAATGCACGGACGTATGATAGTGAAGGAAAATTTTGGTTTCGTAGAAATTTAGAAAAAATGACGGAAATTTTGTTAAAAATTGAGAATTTTGACATAATATTGTACATAATATTATAACGGGCATTAATACATATATTTAACTTAAAATTTCAAATAAAATAACATATTCACAACAAATATAGAAATTAACTATTATATAAATGTTGTCTGGTATAAATATAATACATGAGAAATTCAAAATAATTGAATATATTGTTACTAATACCAAAATGAACTCCTATGAGGTTCAATTACTTGCATCCATGAATTATTTGTTTAAACAATTAAATTATCTTCTTTTTGTGTATTGTAGGGTGGGAGCTATTATTTGCAAAAATCATCTAATGAAATTATTTGATTGTATTATACATGTTATAATTATAATGTGCAAATTATAACATTATTTGGATACAAAATACATTTTTCCTTAAAAATTGGTATAATTCATTATAAAATTCTATTATAATTATTTGGGGTAAAAAAGATAAAATTTACTAAGATTTCACTGAAACCGAAATCAAACCGAAATTTCAGTGAAATTTCGGTATTTTCAAACATATTTTACACTTCATCAATGAAGTAAGGGTAAAAAAGCTAACAAAAATAAAACTACAGGACAAGAACTGCGATAAATGTTTTAATCTTAGGTAGAAGAAAAGGGAGGAACAAAAGACAGATGGGGAAGTCTTTTATTGTTATAGCCACACTTTATCTTATGTTACCAATTGTATTCCAGTCTAGCACTCGCAATATCTATCGAAACACAATATTAGATGCATTGCTCATGGGTCCAGGATTTCTAAAAGCTTGCCCATTGGATGGGAAATTAAAGAATATCCTTGTATTTTATAAAGTCAAGGGAACTTTTATTGGTCAAGACAAGTAGGAAGAAGTCCCTATGTTAACTGCGACAAGTAAGTACCATTTAGAAGACATCATCTCACTACAAATTTGATTAATGAAACTGTTGAAAGATTAGCCACAAGGTGCAACCAAGTTTGAGGCAATGAGAATTACAGCTAAGATAATAAGCACATTCACCTTAATATCGGTAAATGAGATTCCTCCAAGCATCCTTGTTTTCAGAATAATACTTGATCTCAGCCTGCAAACAGCAATGCAAAGTAAACTTCTATTCCACCAATCTTGAAATTTCTGTTCTAAAATGAGTTGTGATAGATGGTTCAGTTGAGGCGTTTCATGAAGAACTTCCCTAATATTCTAAACATTCTCGTTTGGTGATTCTCTCTATTCATTAACTCCTAAACCGTGATCAGATAAAATGCTACAACTATTTTCGTATTACTCTCATTGGTAGATATCTCATTAGTGCTTAATCAATGTTGATGTATCTGCATGTGCAATTAGGTGGGAAAAAATGCAAGTCCGTACCTTCCTAACCCCTGTAATGGCATCCAAGAGCTTTTCACCAATGAAATCTCGCAACACTGTGTCTTTCTCAAGGGCTTCAACAGATTCAGAAAGTGATTTTGGAAGCCGTTGCACTTTGTCTTTGACATTGTCTGGATTATCATCTGTTTAGGAAAAATCAAGTCTCTTGTCAGCATAACGTGAAATGAAATAAGTAGAATGAAGTGAAGTCATAGTTTGGGTGTCACTGTCTTACCAACAGGTTCTGGTAAAGTTGAGTGTTCTCGTAGGCCATCAATTCCCGCAGCAATTATGGAGGCAAGGCCAAGATAAGGATTTGCACAACCATCGAATACCTTTATCTCAAAATTGCTCACAGAGCCATCTGGAGTTCCCGGTGGGCAAGCAGCTCTCAAAGGAGCTTCTCTATTCTCCATCCCCCAGCACAGGTATGCTCCACTCCATGTATTAGGTTGTATACGATCATAACTAGAGGACATTAAAGTGGAAACAAAAGCGTATTAGATGTGTTATTGAGTTCATAGCAAGATAACAATAAGCAGGACCACATCTTAATAAGATTCTTGCTCGGTTTTGAACAGACAAGAGGAATACATTTTTGGAATTCTAATGTCATATCATCCATAGTTTCTTCTACATGTACATCATGCAAATGAAAGCATTGACCCATTTTTGCATTTTCCATTCTTGACACTCTAACTATTTCATGAATAAGTTTGTGAAAGCAATGGTAGATAGTATCACTTGAAAGATAATATATAGTCAGCTAAACAGAACACACACACATCAGATAACATCAGATTCTGAATCTCCTATAAACATTTTCAAGAATGTGGATCTAGGGCTGACAATAAGGTAGGAATCATTCACTGATAAGAAATGTTGTTGTTCAGAGGATATCTGTTTCATATGTCTTCTGGAGTCGCTCGTAGGTTCTTTTGTAGAAACAAAAATTAAAAAGTAAAAATTTGCACTTCATAGTCCAATCAACTCTGTTGATATGCTAAATGAAAAAAAATTCAAATATATTACTTTGCTGAAGGCCAAAAACAAAAGGAAAAAGTGTCAGTGAGATTGGGTGTTGGGGAGATAACATCATTTAGAAAAGCATTTAAGTAAATAATTTCCATGAAAGATTTGGAGCTACTCTGGGCTTCTATATAAACAATGGTGATATATATTTGAGGCACAAACGTGTGTTATGATAAATCATAGTTACTTTTTGGGTCACAAAAAATATTAGTTGTTATTTGAAATGAATTACTGCAGCCACACAGCGGGAATCTACTTGTTTTTCTCATTGAGTGAGTGGAATAAGGAACTTCAAACATAAGGACCATGCTGGATAAAAGGAGAATATGAGCTACAAAGCTTTACCTATTTGGAACCGGTGCTGTAAATGCCAATATTGAAGGAAGATGATTCAATACTCCAGCCATGAACTCTTCACCGGTCTTGGATATTCCGTATCTAGTTTGTCCACTGCGCCCCATAAATACATTTTCTCCATTCTCCGACAAACTGATGTGCACATGTGATCCAGAGCCAATATCATCCAGCGAGTACCTAGGAAGAGAAGAATGTGCATCACAATCAGACTTACAAGTATGATGTTGGAAACATTAATGTTTGCCATTGAATCAGAGAAATGGAAAGTTAACAAAGCTGGGAATCTCAAATCTTATCTCAGATTCCGCAAGTGAATAAACAACAGTAGCTCATAGTAGTATTCTAGATTTAAATCAAACTTAAATATCTGGATACCTACTTGGGTACAAAAGTTGCCAATAATCCATGTTTTCTGGCCACAGCCCGTATGACTTCATGTGCAAAAACCAAGTTGTCAGCTGCATTTTCACTGGTTGTGTAACCAAAAGCGAATTCGAATTGACCGTGCCCAGATTCTGCATGCAGCTAAAAGATTTCCCAAAGCAAATTATGATTGAAACCGAAAATTGCTATTAGTCTGAGAAGGCTATTGCTAAACACAGCAATCATTTATGCAGTTTAACAGCTAAATAAGATTTCAGTTGTCAGGAAAACATTGTTCAAAACTTCTCAACTTTTTGGACCAAAGCACACACAAACACATGCACACTGCCTCCAATTTTAATTTAATACGTTTAACAATCTTCAGAATCACAAGATATTTCCAGTCCCAGAGTTGAAATACTAAGGGACTCTAATCATAGAAACTTCCAGAGTTTTATATACCTGTTCCACTACAATATTCAGAGACTGAAGAGAAGACCCAATTTCACTAAGTATTGGAAAAGCATCATCAATTGAGCTTGTAGAGCAGTAAGGAGTTGCATCAAATGGTACCCATTTTTCTTTCCCATCCCTGCAAGAATCCATAACGAGTGGCAATTTGGTCACAATTCACATGAGTAACTTAGATGATGAAGGAAAAGAAACAATCACATACACTAGTGAACTCCGTAACAGAAAAAACTCATTCTCAAAACCTGCATTCATTACCTGCACAAATAGTATTTTAACATAAGATTATACATCAGTAGCTAAGCCTTTATCTATCTATGTAGGGCTGCATGCACAAGATTATACAAATATAAAACATGCAAACAACACAAACCAACAATACCAAGTTAAATTCATCTTTCAAGACTTTTGAAACTCTTCGCAGTGTTTCTCTAGGACAATACTCCCATGGTATGCCTGGTTTCAGGTGCATGTCAGCAAGAACCATTTCCTGCCCTTTCGCCCTGTGACATGGATACTGTAAATCAATATGTTCAAAAATGCAGAGTTATGGTTGCTATCTAATAAGACATCAAATGATTTGAAAACTAAATGCAGATGCTACAAAAATTATTTCCAACAAATACATACACACACTAGTTTTAGATCATGTACGTCGTACGTGGAAGCCTTCTTTTTTTGTGTGTGGCCAGATAATTAAAATAGAGTCCTAACTGAAATTGGAAACACTAATAAGTTTTAATTAAATTAAATTATATGAGGGAGGTTAAAATAGGCATCATGAAAAATAGATGAAACATTAAATTATTCATACTTTTAATGTAGCAATAGATATATCCACATCACAATTAAGCAAAAAGGTCTGAGATCAAGCTCTTCAACTAATACAGCAATAAGGATTTCATACGGTAAGAAAGGTGGTATCTTTGTACAAATTACTCTCTCCGGGATTCTTCTGTGCCCAAGACCAAACCAATGTCTGGGGGAAAGTCAGCCGTAAAACTAAATGAAAGGAACAGGCCACAGGTGCCTTTGCCTCTTGCTAGCGCTTATTCATTTACCTTTAATAGAAGCTGGTACTTCATTGGATCATCTTCCATGGCATCTCATTTGGCTTTTAAGACTTTGTACTTAGAATGTTCTTTATTTGGCAGTTTAGGGAGGGGGATTTTATATTCATATTGTCCTGAACTTTAATAACTGTTGCTATCATTTGAGTTTTCTTTTCTTTTTTCAAAAGACATTATTCCTAGAAAGATTAGCATACATTCTAATACTAACTTATAAATTATTTTCCACCCATCCTCTTTTCATACATATCAGCAGTCCTTCCAGCACAATTCACTTCCTTCTACTCTGCTCCTTCATACCTATATTCTTGGTGATTACAGTGTAGAACTTATTGCAGAAAAAAGCAAGCTGAAGAAACAAAAAAAGTGAAAAGGAAGAATTTTGCACATTACAAAGGCTGATCGATGACGCAAGGCCTTAGAAAGAAATTCCTTACCAAGGAATTATGCATTTAGTTGATAAATCAGGAATGAGTCTGATTTCACCCACTCCACTTAGATTAGTTCCATCAGCTGGGCCATCCGTATGTGAAGTCATAGCCATTGATGCACAGGTTAGTCCAACACCATTCTTTGTGACAACATCATGGAAACGTTTTTGAGGAACCACCTGATACATCAAACAGAAACATCATAATATTGTCACAAGATTGCATTTCTTGTAAGAGAATGTTGGCAACAGAGGAAAAAACTGATACAATGGAAACTCTGTAATCTGAGACCAGATGGTGATGCAAATCTGACTCTAAATAGCCCAGGTTGTAACAAATTAGCTTTTCTACCAAAACAGTGTTGGGATTGAAGATGTCACAATTTTAAATAAAAGACAGGGAATTAGAAGTAATATTGTCGAGGGTTTGATATGTGAAGGGGTTAAAGGATAAACTAATCGATGATACGGGTAACTTGACTTTCCAGATTGACCACCACGATCTCTGTAACATTGTATGAAGCCTCCATTTAACTTTCTCGTGGCTTGAAAACTAAAGAGTTTGAATAAAGTGATGAAAAAACTTCATGGCAACGACAAACCTTGAAATCCAGAAACTAAGAACAGAAGGCTTACACGGCATCTATGCTGTCCAGAAGCATCAATCCAAATAATGCGAACAAATGCAATTGCTTGAGAAGAAGCATTTATGTCAAGCTTCACAGAGGGGGATGCAATGTTATTTGAATCATAAGTTTCTGAAAAAGCTTTAATCTTATACAAGTGTCTTGCATTTTCAGAAAATATGTCTTTAGCGGCTTCAATTGCTTCAGGAATTGAAAGGTCTCCATCAATGCATGCATCACGAAGAACAGCAAAAATCACCTCACGTGCCTTCTTTGCACCTGTTAAAGCAGCCACATCCATGTTGAGTAATCTCATTTAGAGGAGATAAAGCCACAAGGCAAAAAGAAGATTATGTAAGCATGGAACATATTATAGTTAAATGCATGCTTAAAAATGCTTGGAGACATTTTGTGCTTGTATGGTCACATAGTTGAGTGTTAGGTTAGTATTCTAGTGCTATACATGGAGATATATGTTCTAGTGATGATTCTAACTGTGGTATAAGGTTATATAGTTCGATCATCAACCTAAAGTAAAAACATTTCCACATGAGACAGCAATTGAGCTTAAATGACATAACCCCCATTTTCAAATCTTATTTGAACCTTAATTTTCATCCTTTTGCATTGGCCATAAAATCAAGAGTAAAATCAGCATAAAATGTCACTGTCTGCTTTGGACCGCATACAAAATGAGGCATTATGCATTTCCAAGCATACATTGTATATGCCTAGGCAATTTCAGCATATAGAAATATTTCTCCAACAACCAAAGGTCATAAGCCTTCAATGCAAAAAACAATCTAAACACCATTAAGCTGATGTTTATCAAACATTTTCTTTAGTTAACAAGAAGTTTACTCTTCATGTGATACAGTATGACATGGATTAAACAAACCTAGATAGAAACTCTCAGGAAAACCACAGCCATCAGTACTGAACATCACCTGCCAATTGCAATACATATTGTTTCAGGTTAGTAATTATAAGTCTTATGACTTCATGAATATTAGCAAGGAGGATCATTTTGATTCCTTAAGTATAGAAGCTTCAATACATTCTTTCTTAGAGGAAGCATCTCATACTGTAAAGTGGGATTTTTTCTGAAATCCATAATATTCACCTTCTTTATAGGTGCTAGCTCTAAGAGCTCTTTGGCTGAGGATAGCATCCCATGAAAGCTAAGTTTAGGCACTGCCAGCCCAAAGTCCAGATAGACCTATGATTAAAGGTGTGAATAGCAAGACAAATGAGTGATTCTAATGACAAGTCTTATCATCTAGACTATATACCATAAAAACTTCTAGACCTTACCTGAGGGTACACAGAGGCCAAATATGATGCTTCTTTGGAAAATGGGTATGAAGCATGTAACAGTACTATCCGGGACTTTAAGAACCTAATGTCCTCAAGAAGATTACGAAGATGAAGGGGATTTGACAGTCTTAAATCCAGATCTTTGTCTCCAAAGCTACAGAGAGCAACAAAAACAATCAGTAAACCATCTTTAACTAGTAAAAGTATTATGCAAAAATAATAGTAAATGATTGTCATCAGAATGTAATAGAAGAATTATAAAAAAACAATTAATACAGAGCAGATTGGATTCTTGAATTAGCTGCCGAAAACCTGCATGCATAAGGGTTCTGAACTGATCTACCATCAATGAATCTATTACATAATGTAAGGTTCGGAACCACTGAACTTAGATAAAATCAGAAAGAAACTATCCGATTACCCTGTATGTATCTGCATTGGCAAGTCAAAAAGTTGGGCAACCTCCAATGCATGGATGAAGATGTGATCAATAAAATTTTTATTCGCAATGCGGACAGGCTTTCCAGCTGGAATGACAGACTATCAGACTACTACGCAATATCAGGTAGAGTTTTAAATCCATTAAAGCAAAAACATACCTCGTAACACGTCAGCAAATCCCTCCTCAGCATCCTTTTTTGATACATTTGTGTTAATTTCAAGTCCACTACGGTATGCAGCTATACTTTTAAAGCCAACAACTTTAACAGCATGTGTAATTATCAATAAGGAAAATCAATGAGAACCAAGAAATTCCTTATACATAAACTGGATGCCAGAATTTTAAGCACACACAAAGAAATCAAAAGGATATGACTTCAAATAATCCACTAAAAGTTCTGTAAATGAGTCCAATGTCCATGTAGTTCCACCTGGACTGCCCTATCAAGATGTAAGGGAAAGGAAAAGAAAACAAAAGAATTATAAAGCCTATGGGCTCAGAAGTAATAGATTATGTTTTATCAAATAAATCTCTAGAATGTGAATGCATGTGATAACAGAAAAAATATTCAAAATCAGAAGGAAAGGTTTAAAAGGGTAGAACAATAATAAACATGGATGTAATGTCGGAATATATATATATATATATATATATATATATATATTTCATAAATTCTCCGGAATCAACACAATTGAAATAGAAAATGTAAAGCTTTAAAAATTTGAGAGTGTACAGAATCAGCACAGTATAGCTGACCTCGTCAAGAATCTTCTCGGCCACATGTTCTATTCTCAATATTCTACCAACAAAAGGAACAAAACTCCTGTGCCACGCAATGTCATGCTTTTTGTCTAACTCAAGTCCATCATCAATTAACACAGCTGAGATTCTGGCAGCCTTAAGGCATTTTGCAGTGACCAGTTCCACACCAGAGCTGGACCGGTATTCTTGAACTGCATCCAAGGATGACTTGGACCCATAAAGTTCGGCAATTTCTTTCAAGCTTCTCTGAGATTAAAAACAAAGAAACTATGTTGGGAATTTCTCAATCTTATCAGCAACAAAGATCTTTCTAAGAAGACGATTGTTACAGAGCTTGATCTCTGCATTTTACTTGGTCGTTTCCTCAAATTAATTAAGACTATAACGACAAATTAGTCCTTGAAAAACTTAACTCGTGGGGGGTGAGGCGCACATAAATTCAAGATTCAGAATATAAAATTGCTATACAATTCTCAAATACTTCTGCAAACATCAGCATTTCGTTGGAATATGAAACTGTCAAATTGCTATAAAATCTGTTTGTTTTTTCAATAAGTTGGATATGAATCTTGAAAAATTGATCATCTGACTCGGTATTTAGTTGGAATAACTGAGATTCTCATGCTCATTACTCTAGGCAAAACACCCCAAAAACTTAAAATCCACTCTATATGCATAGGTATGTAACCGTAACTTCAGGTCTATAAGCCCCTTGACAATAAATACTTTCCAAGAATTTATGGAGAAATGACCATAAACCAGTAGAAAATAAAAACTTTTCAAGAGTTTCAGGGGATTCAATGTGACAGATAAATTTTTACTTGCATGAGGACGAAAAGTATTAAAGTCAAGTTCCAGGTATTTTATATTGAGTAAATGAAGTTTCCTATTTTTGTAGCAGACCAAGTTCGAATCTACATTATAAAATATGGAGTCCATTTGTCAAATGCAGAACAAACCTTAAAAAGCAAAATCATGAATGTCATGGACCAGAATATATATATATATATATATATATATATATATATATCATGGAGGAATGAATGCCATCTCATCTTGTCAAATAAAATATGCGTTTTGTATTCTCATTGGTACAGTTGATAACTTGAAAATAAAGATCTCCCTTTTGTCTTCTTGACCCTTAAATCCAGGTTCCATTCTAGCAGAAAGACCACGTATGAACAAGCCGTGGTTATGACACACGGAACAACTAACTTGATTTGAACACACATATCTCTACACGATTTCAACATGTTCATGAATTTCGATTTGATTTCTAGAATCGCTTGTCTTCTTTAACTGGTCTTTGGCATCTATATATACATTATGGTCTAAGTTGAAATGCATGGACGGACCATTCTTACAAGAAATGCCATAGAGTAAGTGGAATTTGAAAAGTCAACGAAACAAAGAGTTAAATTTCCATATCAAACAGAGCAGTGATAATAAACTGATACTCACACAGTCATCACATTTTGATACCTTGAAATTAATGGTGTGGGGGACATCGGATAAGGCATCACCGGTGGCCTCGGAAAAGCAGTTGAGGAAAGGGAAGGCTGAGTCGACGGCCACAATATTGTGCGCGTGAGCATCCACAAGCTCCGTCGTCTCCACCGCTGATTTCAACGCCGCAAATCTATCCATTGTCGCTCTCTCTCTATCTCTTGTTGATCTTCTTTATCTCTTTCCAATAATTTGACTGAGATAGAGTAGGATGTGTGTGTCGGTCGGAACGTGCAACTTACATATATTATCAATATATCTCCCACGGTCAAAGTCAAGCCTCATTTATGTGGCAAATCTCACCGACCAAACCTATATATTTAAAATCTTATCAGCTTCTTCTCTCAAGCCTTAATGGAAATTAGGCACCTTTATATGATCTACTACAGTACCAAAAGACTTTTTTCTTCCATTTTTTGTTAATTATTTATCATATTAGCTTCTTCTCTCAAGCCTTAATGGAAATTAGGCACCTTTATATGATCTTCAGAGTACCAAAAGACTTTTTTCTTCCGTTTTACTTTTTATTATTTATGATAAGCACGTTAGGTTTAGAGTAGTGATGGATACAAAATTTTAAAAATGTGGTTACAATTAATAGATGATAAAATAAATTGGCACATAAATATGACAAAAAAACTAATATACACATGTTGTATGATCCATGTTATCCGTTCGATCTGAATTCATTTTTACACGTCGGCACACATTAGTTGTCTGTGTACATACTTTCTCACGCATACTCATATTTGTGTTCTTACAAATGTGTAGTACCTTTTAGTCATGTTAGTGAACTTTTTAGTTATGTTAGTGATATTTTTATTTTATGTGAGTAGTACACTTACACATTATATTACATAAAATAAGGTAATACCTTTACGTAATGAAATATGAGTAATATTTTTATGTGGTACAACTAATATCTTTATGTGATCCATGTAATACACTAATATATTTCACTTAAATAACAAAATCATTTTGTAAGTAAAATTTAAGTAGATGTATTACTACCTTTACGTAATACAAGTAATACACTTACGTTATATTTCAATTAAATGAGGTAATGTTTTTATGTGAATAAAGTAAAACCTTTATGTGATACAAATAATACCTTTATGTAATATAAGTAATATATTTATGTGATACAATTAAAATATTTGAGTAAGATAATAAAATCATTTTTTAAGTAATACTTTTAAGTAAATAGAGTTATACCTTTATATTATGTGGTTCATATCTTCATGTGATATAAGAAATATACATAAGATATTTCATTAAAATGAGCTAATACTTTCATGTAGATGATATAATAACTTTATGTAATACTAGTGATACATTTACATAAAGGTGAGGACTAAAGGCACCTACCCAACTTCTAAGAGCACCAACCTCATTTTTAGTATATTTTAATAGGATGTTAAAAGACTAAAATATCCTCTATATATATATTATATAAAAAAAACACCCTTGAACCTCTTCTTTTGGCTGAACCTCTTCTTCAAAAATACTACAACATTTACCTACAAATTTTTCACAATTTCGCTCCTCACTTAGTGAAGAAACGTACAATGGGTGATGAAGATTCATTCGGTACAAACAATGTAAGATTTCGTTGAAATGCCGATGGTTTTATTATTCATTTTTTGAAATTCACGAAATCGCGCAGAATTGACGCGTTCAGCCAGCACAGACCGAACACTACTGCATGTGTTCGATCAAGCCAGCCGAACATGTCCCCGCGCGCGCGGCCGAGATGACCGAGACATCTGTGCGAGGTTCGGCCAAGACAACCGCTCGAGCATATATATTTTCGGTCGAATTGACCGAACTGTTCTAGCTTTGTTCGGTCAACTTGGCTGAACTTTGTCTTATAGTTTCGGTCATCTTGGCTGAACAGTGTGTTCCTCGACGTTCAGAAAATACACACTTGTTTTTTATGTTCTTACGATGTTATTTTGTCATTTATAACAGGAATACATCTCACATCCCACTGAACTAAGCTTTATAAACCAAATGGATGATGATGAACCGATGGATGAAGAAGAATCGATGGATTTTGCAGAACCGATGGATTCGGACGATGTTGGTCCTCAGTATATGCAGATTGATTTTACTGCTGACTTCACGACAGATGAAATATTTGAGTCTCGAAATTTGATGATGAAATGGATAGACGGTGTGGCACATCGACATAATATGGTAATATTAGTTGTACGCTCTAGTCTCAATGGTCAGAGAGGTCGTCGACCTCGAGTTGAATTGGGTTGCGAACGAGGTGGTGTATATCGTGTACGTAATAAGGCGAAATCTTTACTAAATTCAAGTGACGATGGAAAGATTATTAGAAAGAACAACTCCAGAAATACAGCCACAAAGAAATGTGAGTGTCCATTTCTTTTAAAGGCAATTCAATTGAACGAGTCGGGACAATGGTCGGTATCGGTTGTATCTGGTGTTCATAACCATTCAATTGGTCGGAACTTGGTGGGTCATTCATATGCCGGTCGATTAACACCGGTTGAAGATCGATTTGTAGCAGACTTGTCCAAAAATAAGTGTAAACCCAAGGAAATTCTAAGTACTCTGAAAGAGACATTTGTTCAGAATGCATCCACTTTGAAGACTATTTACAATGCTCGTCATAAGCATAGAATAGTGGAGCATGGAGGTCGATCTCAGATGCAATATTTGTTGGAGAAACTGGAGTTGCACAGTTATTACTACCTGGTAAAAAGATGCGAGAAAACTGATAGGGTGAAGGATCTCTTTTATGCCCATCCGACTAGTGTGCAGTTGTTGCGTGCCTTTCCAAACGTGTTGTTGATGGATTGTACATACAAGACAAATCGATACAAGATGCCACTGTTGGAAGTGGTCGGCATCACATCTACAGATATCACTTTTTCTGTGGCATGCATTTATTTGGAGGCCGAGCGTGAGGAGAACTATAGATGGGCGCTTACAACTTTGAAAGGATTGATGGACCAATCATTTTTTCCACAAGTCATTGTCACTGATCGTGAGATCGCTCTGATGAATGCGATCGAAGTTACATTCCCCAATGCTAAGCATTTGTTATGTCGATGGCATATTAGTAAAAACATTTTTACTAAGTGTAAGAAAGAATTTCATTCCAAGCCAAAATGGGAATCATTTAACTACTCATGGAATGTATTGATTCTTGCCGAAAATGAAGTGAAGTTCAATGAGTACGTTGAAAGATTAAAGTGTGATTTCATCGACTATCCAGTCGCCGTGAATTACGTCATTTTGAATTGGCTTGATCCTTACAAGGAGAGATTTGTGTCGGCCTGGACGAATAACATCATGCATTATGACAACACGACAAGTAGTCGGTACGTTTATTAACACGATTTACTAATATTTTCATCGATTTATTTATAGTGCTATATTTTGATTATACGTACTGGAAATGTTCATATAGGGCCGAGAGTGTGCATTCAAGGTTGAAGAAACAACTTGGTACTAGCCAATCAAACTTTGAATTGTCTTGGGAAAAGATACATGGCTTGTTGATCACATCCCACACCACAATCAAAGCTTCATTTGAACAAAGTCAACACAGAGTGCATCATCGATACAAGTCTCCCATTTTCAAGATAATTCGTGGGTTGGTGTCACATGCAGCTATACATAAGATTTTTGAGGAGATGGAGGGGGTTAATTCAGCTGGTGTGGATTCGTTGTTATGTGGCTGTGTCTTGAGAAAGACATGTGGTCTGCCTTGTGGTCATGAACTTGCAGATTTGATACGTGTTGGTGAACCAATCCCTCTTGAGAGTATTGACAGATTTTGGATGAAATTGAATTGTGAACCAAGTAAAACAGACGATAGTGTTGCTGCAGATCTTGGTAATCGGTGGACAGAGACAGTCACTGATGTGAATGAGTTGTTTGCTTCAGCGAATGAGTCTCAGAGGTTATTGCTACTGAAAAGATTGCGAGAGATAACAAACGTAGATACCTCCTCATTGCTTGAACCCGAGGTTCTTTCACGTGTTCGTGGTCGTCCTAGCAAGACTAAAAACTGTCAAGATAAAACCACGAAACGTGAGAAAAGTGCTTTCGAATATGTTAAGTCGTTCGATGATAGTAATTCCCCACAAGATCATAACATATTTGGAAGTGTTGGCCAATCAGTACAACAGATGAATTCAGGGATTAAAAGACAAAAACAACCGGTTCAACGTCGTTCTGCACGTACTTGTTCGGATCTTCCATTTCTAGAAATGTTGCCCAATCGTTTGCGTCCTTTCGTATCAAGTACGAAAAATGTGAAGGGCGACGGTCATTGCGGTTTTCGGTGTCTTGCTGATGCACTTAGTTTGGGCGAGGATTTGTGGCCACAAGTCCGGAATGATCTAATCCAAGAGTTGGAGAACAATCTTGGTTTGTACGCTCGTATTTGGTATGGCTGTATGCACACAGTTGACGAAATACTGAGATGCTTGAAATGTTTCACTTCGGAGGTGTGGGATAAAGAATTCTGGTTCACGTTCCCTGAGTGCTACTACCTTGCCGCTTCTGCATATAACATGGCGATTGTTCACATTTCACCGTAGATGACTGTGCTTTTTCTACCATTGAGGACACAAATGTCGATCAACCCACGTTGCATGTGTATGGCACTTGTTGGGGACAATCACTTTATAAGGGTAATTAAAATTCTATACATCAAATTGTCTTGGAAATATTGGATATTGTATTGTAGTTACATGGTTTTATCCGTTCATGTAATTGTAGGTTGACTTGGCAGATGGTGCACCGCTTCCGCCCATTATAAATATGTGGTTTGCGTGTCGGTTTCCATGCGCTAGTGGATGGGGCCTCATTTTTCAGCCACAAATTGCAAAGTATAGCGAGTTGATTGCAAGTGAATCCGGCTCGTTCAGTGTGGAAACCATTAGTTTAGATGATAATTAATGTATGATTTTTGGAACATTTGTGTACAAAGCTACTATGTGTAAAATTATGTGAATTATGTGTAAGTTTGTGTAAAACTATGTGTACACTTGTTGGATAGAATTTAGTTTATTATTGCAGCACAAATCCATTTCACCTGTAGGATTGGTAGTTGATAAGCAAATTACCAAATGGATTGTATTAATTTTAACTGTTCGGCCTAGCTAACCGAACACCTGCACTATTAGTCGGCCGAAGCAGCCGCAGATGAGAATAAAAATTCGGCCAAGGAGGCCGAACGACATCCAGAGAAGTCGATCGGTGGAACCGCATGCGTCACAAATAATTTGGCCGAGTTGGCCGAATTCTTTGAATGAGGACCGATCTATATGGCCGAAATTTTTCAATGAAATTCGGCCAAGATGGCCGAATGCGTTGAAGGTGGGCCGGCCGAAGCAGCCGCACGCACGCATTGTCGTCCGGCCATGGTGGCCGAACAGATTCTAGTTCGTTTCAACATTTCAACTTTCATATCATCTCCAAATTATATCATTAAGTACAGGTTATAATCAAATTACTAAGCGGAAACTATTAATAAGTCAAAAACATGTTCATGAATTAAAATGATGGATAAAGGCTTGATTTAAAATGATAGAAATAGGCTTCATACCATATCAATGTGTCATACAAAACATGGTGATTTGAAATGACTTAAAAAACAAATGATGCAAGAATTCATTCACCGAGACTATGTCCTACGAGATCTACGAGTCCTACGAGATGGTGGACGGCGTGAAGGTTCTGTAGGATGACGTTCATGGATAGACAAGGATTCGTACGCCTGAGTGACATAAGGCATCACATACTCGATGGACAATGCTGGATCTTGTGCCCTCCATTGTTCGACGATCGGCCGCAGTTGTCCTCGTGCATTCTCAATCATTTCCCAAGACTGAGCTTGAGAATGAGCACCACCTGCAACACTGGACATCCTCTCAGGATTCTGGATGAAGGGATGCGAAAACGTGGCGAACCAATCCAAGTAATCAGCACTGCATTCCCATGGTGGACTAGCTAGCCTTCCTCGAACCTCATCCGCCAGTACATGACTACTCCACATCCGAAAGTAAGAACTCATAACATCGATGGTTCGTTTGTACTGTGCAACACTGCTTCCTCGTCGAACCTCAAGTGGAACTATTGGGGGTTCAGGAATCGTCTGAACATGTCCAAACTGTCTCAGAACGCGGTCAGGAAGATGTGCCTCGATAATATCAAATGCTCGAATGCATCCATGAAAGAATGTCACTTCGTGACGTGGAAATGCTTCCCGAACACCCGCATATGGAGTCCAAACAACCTACGCCACAATTCATAGTATAAGGTTTACATTGAGGCCCTATCCATATATATTAACATCTTTAAAATCAATATGAATAGTAAAACATAAACTTACAGAATTCGATGCACATGTATCTAACATCTCCCTCCAAGCAACTAAACGATCGAGAGAACCTCCAGGAGGGGCTTGCTGTGCCCATCGCTTGGCCAGAGGTTCTCCAAATGTGTAGTTCACATTGTGCGTCGGCCTTGTAATGGGAAAATACTCGTATATCCATGCCTGGAGACAAAAAATGAAGGTCAGTGATATAGTAACTTATCCAAAATACAAGAAAATAGAATTAAAAGTGTTAAAAATTACCTCCAACAATGTCAAATACCCACTTAACTGCTTCATCCCGTATCGAGAAGCAAGCCCTAGTTGCCGATACAAGATTGCAAGTGCAGCGGCTCCCCAAGCAAACTTGTGAACTCGGGTGACGTTCTCCAGTAGACGAAGGATGTTGGTGGGGACTCTAGTGCCGCTCTTATCAGAGAAAATTATGCAGCCTAGCACAAACCACAAGTATGCCCTAGCAGCATAGAGTCTCTGTGCATCGTCGGGAGAAGCTGCCATGCCACTAAACTTTGATCGCAACCACTCTAGCTTAACAGAACTCCCTCCCTTTCATGAAACAGCCTCCTTCGCCTCAGCCCGCGTCACCCCTAATAGTCGTTCAAGCACCTGAGAACCCACTTCCCCACTGTCTTCATCTTGGACAATCGACTTTCCTGTAATGGGAAGTCCAGTGATGCAGAAAACATCATCGAGTGTAATCGTCATTTCACCGAACGGCATATGAAAGCTGTTGGTCTCCGGATGCCACCGCTCAACAAAAGCACATATGAGATTCTTGTTAGGGCTCTTATAAGATATGGATCGTAGATCGACGATTTTTGAACGACGGAGAAGCCTCAACCACTGACTTATGTCGCCCTCGGAATTCCAAGATTCCATCTTCGTTGTGTGACATAAGCACTTCAGTATACCTCGCTCCTCACCAAACCAAATCTTCGATGCCACATGTGTCTTAAAACTACATAGAAGACGGTGGTCGATCGGGCCTCCGGGAAAAGGTCCTGTAAGTAACTCACTGTCAACTACAGGCTCCTCGTCAACTTGTTCCTCTTCAACATTACGGGCGACATCTTCAAGATAGTCGGGATGATGGGCCTCAGGAATATCTTCTATTTCAGAGATGATTTCGGGAAAGTATTGATTATCCTCTCTTTCTGGAAATTCCGGATATTCGACAGTTTGTGGAATGTCTGGAATATCCTCCAATTCTGGAATTTCTAAACACTCCTGAACTTGAACTTGTTCTTGCGTGCCTGAACCTTCGCCACGCAGCTTCCTCCTAGTATATGTCACACCTGGATCACAAACAAATATAATTAAGACTGTGGACCAAAATAATTATCCAATTAGTCGTGATAAAAAAAAAGAAGGAACTGTTCGGCTATGATGGCCGGCCGAGCTAGCTGGCCGTTCGGTCGACTCGGCCGCTGCGCGCGCAGAGAATTCGGTCGATACGGCCGCCAAGATTGCCGAGAATTCGGTCGACTCGGACGCCGCACGAGCTGAGCATTTGGTCGACTCGGCCGCCGTGCTCGCTGGGAGTTCGGTTCACTCGGCCGCCATGCATCCGGGAATTCGGTCGACTTGGCCGCCGCCCGCGCTGGGCGTTCGGTTGACCAGTGCCGACGCGGGCTCAATTTTTTCACAATCTCAGATTCGAATTTTCAATAAATTCAACGAAAAACGAGCGTTTTAGCATACAAATTTATCAAATTCAACTATTATTCCACTAGCCCATAACAAATCCTAAAGATAACTAAGCAAATTTCAACAAAAATCGACTCAAACAATTGCAAAATCGAAACCTTACCCGCAAAATTAATCTTTCCATTAAGCTCTTTAAAATTGGGTGCCATTTCGGACGAATCAACCGAAAAAGTGATGAGCCGAACAAGTACAACCGATGAATTCTTGAAGAACCGAACTTGAGGAAGAAAATTGCAAGGTGTGGAACCGAAATTGTGGAAGAAAATTGGTGATTTGTCAACCGAGATTCTGCCTCTTTTTTTCTATTATTTTTGCTGAATTTTTTTTTTTTTTTTATAATAAGGGTAATATTGGAAAATAGTGTGGTGCTCTTGGAAATAAGTTTAAGTGTTGTTTTAATGTGTGTTGTGCTCTTAGAAAGGTTGGTGCTCTTAGAAGTTAGGTAGGTGCCCTTAGTCCCTCCCTTACATAAAACTAGTGATACTATTTATAATATATTTCAGTAAAAAGATAAATCATTTTTAACATTAATCTTCTTCGTTCCTGCAGAGGAATCTATTTTACAGATCCCAAATCATCTCCCACTCAAAACACACTAAACCTCCCAGAGAGAGAGAGAAGAATGACAGTTTCCATAGTCTCCACAAATGTGGAAATAGTACCTTCATGCAGCTGCTCACTAGCGTTTTCGATGGTACCGAGCACCCAAGAAAAAATAAGAAAAAAAAAGACGACAAAAAAATTGTGAGAGAATTGCAGTTTCGCCAATAGAAGGCCTCAAAGGGCATACACCCCATAGCGGAATGGAAACTTTTATTAAAATAATATTCCACCCATGGCAGCCATTGTGCCCAATGTTGGTGTCAGGGACGGAACCAGGATCCAGAATTGAGGGGGCCATTAATAAAATTTTTTTACACAAAATTATATATAAGATATTTATCATCAAGTATCCTAAAATATATCATTACATCCCAAATTTTCTAGACATATGCTTCTTCTTGTCCCTTGGTGGATTTCACTCGTTTTAATTTGGGGATTGAGGAAAAATAAGTTTTAGTTACATTTAAGAAGCTTTTAAGGGGGCCACTTCCTTAATAAAATTACAAGTTCTTTACTAAAAATATATATATAATACAAATTTTAAAATGTTGGGGGGCCAAGGCCACCCTGGGCCTTGGCATAGTTCCGTCCCTGGTTGGTGCAATATATCCTTATTTAGGAGGTTGTGATATGGATTTGGGGGATGTAATTTTTTTTTTCTAGAATATCACAAATATATCATGAATATATCACAAATATTGATATCGTTTGGCCTCATGGTAACATTGGAAAAAAATCGAAAAATATCGCAGATACATTAAAGATATATCGGAAAATATCGATATTTCTCTAAAAATCGTGATTTTTTGATAAGAAAATTTTAGGAATTTTTTTTTCAGTAGTACTAATTCTTTAAAATAGTGAGATATTTAAAAAAAAAATTGGAGTAAAGTTGATTAACTTGATTTATAATTTATGCATTGCAAACAACATTAAGACCAATATGTAAGAGAAACCATTGTGCATAATTATATATTCACAATTATAGTAAGAGAAACCATTGTCCAATTTATGATGAAACCATTTGAAAGAAATTGAGAAACATACACGATTACTCAAATGTAATGAGTTGATACCAGTAGACAAAGATAACTTTGCACCCATTATTTTTGAACTTCCATAGATTATCATATTAGTAGTAGTTATATGTTGCATTAAGTAGTTTTGAATAAGTGATTTTTATAATGTCTTTATAAAGTTTATAAAAAAAAATTGGAGTAAAGTTGATTAACTTGATTTATAATTTATGCATTGCAAACAACATTAAGACCAATATGTAAGAGAAACCATTGTGCATAATTATATATTCACAATTATAGTAAGAGAAACCATTATCCAATTTATGATGAAACCATTTGAAAGAAATTGAGAAACATACACGATTACTCAAATGTAATGAGTTGATACCAGTAGACAAAGATAACATTGCACCTATTATTTTTGAACTTCCATAGATTATCATATTAGTAGTAGTTATATGTTGCATTAAGTAGTTTTGAATAAGTGATTTTTATAATGTCTTTATAAAGTTTATTATATATATGTTTGTTGTAAACGTATCATTTTGTTGAGATTATAAATTAAATATATACTTTTTTTGGTGTTATAATAATTTATAAGTTCTCGTGTTAAATTTTCATTTTTTAATATAGTTTCTACCATTTTTTTAATTTTTTTTGCAACATCAATATGAGTTGAGATATAGACATTTTCATCTTTACCTGTGCCTTGCATCCCCCATGAAAATTGAACATCATTCTCTTAACGGAGGACAAAGGTAACTAGGTAAGTGACAAAGTAATCTTGCTATAATCATGTAAGAATCAACGATAATAGCCTGTTAAAACCAGAAATCCCTTACTCGCTAACTTAGACGTCAGCCATTACAAACCGGCAAACACCTTTGTGGATTCCATCTAACCCCCTCTGTAGACACCACATGAATCAAGTAAGAATTAAACTTTGAGCCCATTAACACTTCTTGGGATTCATTACAAATGATGCTGCAACCAAAGTTCTTAACACCTCCAGATGATAATCAATATGTGATTGCCAATCAGTACTATAAATCAGAATATCATCGAAAAAACCAACACATCTCCAAAGCAATAACCGAACTAAATCATTCATAACTGCATGCAATGTAGAAAAAGACGTTCTGTAAGCAAAAATACGTAACCACAATTTCATAGTGGCCTGAGTGTGTACGAAACCCTATTTTCGGAATGTCTTTAGGGACTACCTTAATATGATGATACCTGATCTCAGATCAATGCGTGTGAACCAAAAAACACCGTGCAATTTATCGAACAACTTATGGATGATAAGAATCGGGTATTTATCAAGTACAATACGCTTATTCAGCTCCCGATAGTCCACACAAAATCTTTAGCTTTCATCATTCTTATGAACCAAGAGTACCAGATTGGAATAAGACCCATTGATAGCATCTTCTCAACCAATCGTTCAATCTCTAGCTTTTGCTCTACACTATACCGATAAAGCCGAACAGATACCGATGTTGAGCCCGATTGCAAAGGAATACGATGATCACAATCCCTTGATGATGGAAGCTTAGGAGAGACGATAAAACCTGTTTAAATTCATTTAAAACTTGTTGAACTTTTAGTGCAATGATGTTCAACTAACCCAGCTCAGTCTGATTCAACTCAACTAGTGACCATAAATTCCAACACGAGTCAATCTCAACCAACTTGATGGAGGTTGCCGCTGAGATCTAGCACCTCTCCAACCTAAGCTCTCATTGTAAGCAAATTTGCTGATCATTATAAACAAATTTCATTGAAAGTATAGTCCAATTAACTAGTACTTTGCCTAAAGCGACAAGATACATCACCCTCGATATAATGTCTACACTGCTCACCGAAAACACGTAAGCAAAAAGGGTGAATTGGACATGTCTCGATTACAACGAAACATGATAATAAATTCTAGCAGTATAGTATATTTCCTATTGTCCAATTTGATCGGAAGAGAAACCGAGAGCAAGATGCAAGGTTACTACTGCGCTTAGTGATATTAAACAGTGCATGGCACCACTATCCAACATTACCGCCACCTTTGATCCATCAATAGTCCCAAAAAGCTTCATGGTTTGAGGACCCTTCAAAACCATAAGCAGTAGCCGTTGAAAGATGCAATGATTGAAGAACAATGTCATCAAAGTCGAATTGGTCTTGAGGAGCATCAGATTCTTCAAAATCCAACTCCTAGTCATCATCCAAAACCACTATCACGACATGGAAAACACAACCCTTTTGCTCGTAAATCCGGATATTCGGTTGGGACATCTGACAGTGCTGTCGTGTGGACTAACTAACTGATGAGCTTGTTAGGTATGTAAGAGCCTGAGGTTGGGAGACGGCTCCCAAAACCCTAAATGAGTTGTTAGCACTTATGAACCCTGTTGGAGAAGCCCTAGGCACGAACACCCCTAAGAAGTGAGTATTATTGCTGTAAAGGGGGTTGGCCACCCAAAATGCTACAGTTTGAAAGAGTATTTGGGTGCCTGTAAAACAGGAGGCTGGTTGTTCAGTTCGCTCTCAACTGAGGTTCAGTTACCTTCAAATGTCATCTCTAAGGCCATGAAGGAACATGCCTAGAACATCTGCATCAGATAAGGACAGAACCCAGCCATACGCAAAAAAAAGACATCAACACAATCATCAACAGACCCGTTTGATGAGTAGAGGCGACAACCTCGCAAGGGTTGGCCCGTGGATCATCCCCGTAGCATTTCAACAGTTCAACTGTAAACCTCCGCTAACCAAGGATCGGAAGGTGGCCCATTAGCCATTGTAGCCAGTGGAGTGCTGCACACTCCATTGCAAACCAAAGCAAATTCTAACTTCATGTCTTTAGGTGTGTTCTCGAACAAAAAAAACTGATCAACGCAAGAAATCCAAGCAAAAGGATTTTCGCCGTTGAATGAAGTAATACAAGTTAGGTGGAGCGGCTGGTGGTGGAGCGACTGGTGTTGCGACAACCTAGAACGCGAGAAAGGGGTTCACGTCTACCATCTAAGTGCCTTCCTCTTTTATTTAGATTCGTTTCCATGTGCCAAATTCAGCTACTATCTCTTTAAATCCAGAAGTTACGATCGAGATTGACGTGTGCTTGGCCGCAATTGAGGTTTTCACCTTCACCCATAATGGAATCCAGGGTTTCCACCCCCTTCTCCAATGTAGCAATCCAATCCTAAGCTCTTGTCATGTTTCGACACATCGAACCAAATTGTTGGAGGTAAAGAGATGAAATACACGCACGCACATAAAATGCAAGAAACAAATATCAGACCAACGAAATCTTTCGTCCCACACCAAGATGGCTACCAAATCCAATATTATCAAAAACTGAAAAGATTCAACCTATGCAATATAAATAGGTTCTCCAGGCCCACAGGCCAACTAAACATAAACAACATTAGTGGAAATAATAACGGAATAATAATAAAATCTAAGCTATCTGGCCTTAGCCCGATTACTCATTTCCTCACCGTTTGTACATAAAATGGTCTCATACATTGAATTTGCAAACTAACATAGAAATCCGGATTTTCTATTAACTAATAACACTAATTAAAATAGAGGATCTGGTGTGGGCACAAACAACTCGGTCTGTTGTACATTGCATCTTGCAAGGTAACACGTAAAAGTGGTACAAGTATAATCCAACAAGTACAACTAGTGCCCCTGTGCTGTGTACAAGAATATCAAAAAGCTATAACAAATTACTCCAACTGCTTAACACCATTTACATACACATGATACATGCATATACATATAAAAGAATCAACTTAATCTGGTATGCATACATATTTCAGTTATATGATGTTTAGAGAACAAACAGCAATCTTCATTGTAGACAAAAACACCTCTTACTAAACCAACTTTACCAAACACATGTGTGTAAGTGGAGCTCATCATGATCGCCGAGACAAATCCATTTCACGCCCCACAGGAGTCGAGTCCATTGGATCCAGACGAGCGAATTTCCATGAACTTGAATTGGTTGATTTTAACAGCAATCCAAGGGCCAAAGAACCTGTAGCTCTCACAATTGCATCTGATGACCTATTTATCTTTCCAATCAACATCCCAAACACCTAAAAGCAAGAAGAGCTCAAAATATGTGATGTCAATTTTTTGCAACACTTCAAATTAATAAATAGTGTAAGTGCAGTAAACTATAACCTGGATTTGGTAAAGAGCGGATATATGTTGACCGCTTGAGAAGGCAATTACACTGCTACACAAATAAATGGCATTTGCTTGAATTACCGGCCAAGGTGCCTCAAAAGCCTGCACATGTATAACCCGACTAACTCAAAAGATAGTGCCTTCAATTATTTTATACAATTGAAGAGAAGAATAGTCAACATTTCTTTTAAGGACAGAAAGAACACAAGAAGCTTCAGTCTCCAGAATACTTGACAAAACCCTAATTTTTGTGACAAGGGGACAAAAAATAAATACATGGACAAAACAAAGAGATGTACTTTTAGCAAAAATTTTAAGTTGATGCTTTTATCAATGTTGTACGGCACCAAGTCCTCTGGACAGAAGGCCAGGATTCAGCTTCATGTCAAAATTGAAAGTGATAAAAGATCATCTTAAAAAGTGGAACACACAGGTTTTTGGGAATATCGAGATGTAAAGAGCAGAACTAGAAATGGTGTTCATCAAATAGACATGATAGAAGGGTCGATGGAGTGGACAAACAATCTAGCATCTGAACAAAAAAAGTGTAATACATCTTTGGAAGAGGCAAATATTAAAAAAGAGATTATGTGGAGGCAAAACATCGAAATCCAAATGGGTGTCGGAAGGGGACACAAATACCAAAATTTTCTATTACACTTACAGGAGATGCAGAAGTGTAATTACAAAGCTGGAAAAGATTGACGGCACCATATTAATGGACAAAGGTCTCATCGATAAGGAGCTGATTGCTTTACATTGGTCAATTTGGTTGGAAAAGAATAATTGAATCTTTGAGAATACTTAAGAGTTAGTGGTGGAAGTTAGCGAAAGAATGAAATTCCGGGTAGTTTTGTGGGTTTCTAGTAATAGTGAATTCAAAAGTTACTTTTTCTCAGATATAGTTAGAAAATGGAGTTATATCTTGTAGTCGTGTCCTTCTAGATTCTAGGACCCTTGCATTGTACACCAACGTTTATTAATAAAATTTATTGTTTCGTATGAAAAATGATGTTAGCTAATTAAGAGAATAAAAATATGATTCACGCACACAGAAACATGGACACAGTGGTCTAGAAATACCAGAGACAAGGAAAACAATTCGTAAAACTTCCAGGAGTGACTTAGCATGGACATGAATATCATATATAAGTACATATTTATATAAAAAACATGTATGTGCATGTACATAGTAAATAAATATATTTATAAAAGTATATACGTGTATACAGACAGATAAATGAGCGCATCTAATCAGCATTAGTTAGATAAAAAATCAATCTAGGTACAGATACAAAGATATTTATACTGGTGATTCTGTTGTAGGTTAATGTGATTTGTAAACAATTTCACTGTAAGGATCATGCAGAGAAAGAGACAGAGAGTTCAGACAAGCTAGTACTATTTATTATGTGTTCAACATGGCAGATGTGCTTAAACTTTATACTAGATGAAAAAACACATTTGTGTTGGAAATGTCAGCCATACAAAAATATGTCCAACACTGATGGTGACATCAATGTTTGTGTCGTATAGGTGTAGGTTTCTCCATCCATATCACACCCATACCCCTTCAAATTTGGTACTAGAACAATAATTGTCTCACGTATGTGGCACATGCATATCTTGATCCAAAATATTTTGAAAAATCAGTGACACAATAAAAGAGAAATTTACTAAGCTAATATTTTGATTTCAGTATCAACCATAAGTAGGCAGATAGCAAATATTTGTAGCTTAATGACTGTAAGGTACAGTTCTGCCAGGAGGGTATTAACAAATCTGGACAAACTTGGTGGTGATATAATTATTAACCCAACTTTTATAATAAATAAGATACAGAAGTATCTTATGACACTAGTTTTTTCAAAATAGTCAATACTTAGGTTCAAATTTGATCCCCAGACTCGGGCAATAATATTTTTTTTCCAGTTCTAGAAGGAAATTAGATCTCATTAAGGTAACCTATTTGTTATTTATCTCAAAGACGTCATCATTGAGTTAAAAATGGATATATTTGATAAATTCCTAGACAGTCAAGTAATAATATCATTTCACGACAAGGTGAAATTTCAAGCAAGTACTTCACAATGGTAGGAAAAACCTATTTCGTAAAGCTAACCTGTATTATTGATGCCATGTAGGTATCGACCCTGGAAGACATGTGTTGTGTGAATTGCCTTGCAATATCTCTGAGAAAATCTTCATAGTCACCTCTGAAGCAGAATAAATGGACAAAAATAGAGAAGTAAATTTATAAACTAAACAAAGAGAAGCTCTAGTTGGGATCTGATTACACATACCTATGATCAGAACTAAACCGATGTGTGTTGGCAAGAGCAACCATACCATCAAATTCCACAAAAGGAACAATGCGTTTGAAAGTGTTCTGACATGAAAAGTAAATAACAAGTCAATAATAATTAGATACCAATAAGAAAAGATTCTTTTCTTGTTACAGAAGAGGCACTTAAGAAAAGCAGCTGAGAAAGATTATCCACCCGGCAAGCTCGCCGCACACCAAGATCATCATCATGAAGATGCAATACCAAGCGCGGAAAGGCAGCATGAACCTAATAAAATAAGTGGACTCAAATTTCCATCTATTGTAAATCATTGTAAAAGGTATATATAAATTGAGACAAGCGGATTAGTAAAGTGGAAAATATAAAAGGTCCTTTTTTTATAAGACATGGAAAAGTTTTATTATCATAAATAGAACAGTACAAAGGGATAACCCATCCCTACATATACAAGTCTGTCATACTGTTTATAAACTAATATAAATTTCTCCCATGATTCAACATGAGAAGTTATAATCAGGATTTTTGTTGAAGATATTGAGAATTGAGATAAATGTTAAGAATGATGCTGCTCTAAAGTCTTATCCACCAGCATAAGCTTTAAATAACATGGTCATCAATATGGTGTCGGAACAAACCATCCAACCAGACCAGATGAAAGATCATGTATTCAAATCTCACTAACCACCATTTTTTCAAAGAATTTCAATGTGCAAGGCTTGAATACAAAGTAACCCAATTAGATGTTAAGGGCGTGCTGAACATGTTAAATGTAAAATGATACTCCTCTTTTAACAATTTAAGCTTTTAGATGAGATGGTCGGTCATTCAACAATTTTCCTTCTACAAAACAAACCCACCAAACACCTCTCCTTTGATATGACTAAGATCTCATGGAAATGAAATTAAGCTTAGCTCCTGCACCACATGGAGTTAGTTAGGTAACCCAGCAAATGTAGCAATAATTACTGCAGAGGAAAAATTTGAGCTTTTGGCCAATCCCATATTAGTTTAACAACTTAACTAGGGAATATTCCGAACACCAGATCTCATTTATACATATGCTAAATGGGACAAGCTTGGCGTAAGTTCCACTAGACTGGCACCCTGCCTAAACAAGGTTCGAAAAAATGAACAATCGTGATTCACCCCTACAGCATGTAGTCATTGGAAATTCCAATACATTGTCATCCATAAAATATAATAACAGTTATATGGAAATGTCATTTTGGTTAATATCATGTTAACAAAAACTAAATATTGCGATAAAATGTAATAACTAGGATAAGAACATACATACTTCCAAATCTCAGGTCATAGGAATTAATATACCTGCTCAAGAAAAGCATCGCGTTGTGTCCCAAAGCCATAGTTGCTTATCGCTCCAAAAGCTGCAAAAGCATTTGCTCGAATTCTTGCATTCATGCATATCTGTTGGAAGCATTGAAAATAAAGAAATTAACTGATTCATCACTACATCAGAAACATTAAACTAAAAGAAATAGTTATCAGAATCATATTATCACCCACAATTCTTTCCATATCTATCTCACCACAACCACAAACACGCAATAAATTAAAAGACCTATTGAACTTTGAATCTAAGAGTAGGTCAACTCTGTAGATTTGAATTGTGAGGATCTATCAAAAGATCCATCCAACAGCAGCTCCTCGGAGGTTTTTCTATTATAGACCTCAGAAAACTCTATGTCAATGTAACTGTAGATACTCAAAATTTATGGTCAAATATCCAAATCATCATTTTTGGCCATCAAGATAAAATCTTGCAAATATGGAAGTAATTATTTATATTTGTGGTAATTAAATCAAATCATATCATATCTTCCAATTAAAGGCAAAAAATTTCATCAAATCAGGAATGACCAATCAAATCATGTAGTTTGATTAAGCAAGTATGCAAATCTTTCATGTCCTACACCTATAAATAGAAGCCTGTTTTAATAATTCAACACACACAAATCAAGAAGCCAAGAAGTAGTGAAGATTTTCCTCAAAATTTTCTCCACCAAATTCAAGGCAAATATGGAAGTAATTATTTATATTTGTGGTAATTAAATCAAATCATATCATATCTTCCAATTAAAGGCAAAAAATTTCATCAAATCAGGAATGACCAATCAAATCATGTAGTTTGATTAAGCAAGTATGCAAATCTTTCATGTCCTACACCTATAAATAGAAGCCTGTTTTAATAATTCAACACACACAAATCAAGAAGCCAAGAAGTAGTGAAGATTTTCCTCAAAATTTTCTCCACCAAATTCAAGGTGTTCTTTGTAGAAGTTCATCAGCTATGGTGTTTGATCCAAGATTAAGATGCTAAGCCCCTCTGATTGACATTTCCCAAATAAAAGATCCATCAAGTTCAGCGACATTCTTCATGCATTCAAAGGTGTTCTTCGCAGAGGTCTCCAAACTTAACATTTAATGTGAAATAAAGTGTTGAGCACTCAAATTAATGTTATTCAAGTCAAAACCAAATTCGGAGAAAATCTAATTGAAGATTCGACTCCAAAAATTCAAGCATCCAAGTGAAGCTCTTGATGAGAAGAATAAGAGGAATTCATAAAGATTTGTACTCCTCTAATTTAATTTAAAGATATTTTATTTGTATCACTTTTCATGTTCAGATTTTTGTTGTTACTGTAACAAAGTATAATTATAATGCAGACACAAAATTCTTTAGATGCATCCAAAAGCTATAATAATCAATACTGTGTATAATCATACATATCTTCAATCCAATTACATTTGACATTTTTATAGATATATTAACAATACAAATGAGACAGAAAAGAAAAATGAGGGTAGCAAAAATGAGAATGTTAAGTTGGGTGCGGACACACTAACTTCAATAAAATACAAAAAGAATGCATTAGATAAAAAAAAAGGGTAGCTCCAATAGATGAAAAATCCAAGAAACACTCTTAAGATGTTTTAGACACGTACATAGGAGACCTATAGATGCTCTACTATGCAGTATAGAAAGTAGAAATTCATTGAGTCAAATTAAAGGGGAAGATGAAGCCCTAGAAAGACTTGGAAAAAAACTATTGAAAAATGTTAAACTTAAATATAAATGAAAACATGTGTGTCAACCAAACTCAATGACAAGATATGATGCACCTATTTTTGTTGTCATTGTTGTTAGTAACAATACAATTATTGAAAGAATTTAGATGTATCCATTTCATAAACAAGTTGCACCAGATTAAATATGTTATCAAGCTCCTTTGTGAGATTGGAGGTTTCAGCAACTACTTATTCATAAGAACCAGGACAAGCTTACATGTTGCATAGTTCATCTGCAACTGAATACCATTGTTTGAGTTGGCACTAAATTTAGAAAAGAGACTAAGAAGTGAATAATTAGCATTCACAATTTGACCCTCAAAAGCAGCGGTTAAGAACTTGTATCTCCCACAACGTTCTTCCAAGTAATGTATTATTCAAATGCAATCATCACTAAAAGTAGAGTGTTATCTGTGGTGGGGGGAAAAATTCCCCAAAAATTCAACCCGTTGTACAAATTGGTTTAATAGGGGTGGGTAGGGATTGATCCTAAACCACCTCTAGGGAATAGGACCACGCAGATGTGTATGGAAAGAACAAAAAAATCTGCATAATTAGACATCTCACATATTTGAGACCTATTACTTTTCTGCTTTGCTAAAAAACATAACTGTAGGAATTCAACCAACTAGATAGTTCAACAGGACAAACAATACATACAAATTCCCAAGTTCATAAGCTTTATTGATGGCAACAAATACTTCCCATTAAACCTGGACACTAGAAAATAATCATAAACTGTAGTTCTGAAGACTTACTTGAAGGTTACGAAGCCGAACTGAAAGGTTAAGCAATATGGGTTCTACAGCGTCAGTGGAAGATGATCCAAGGACCTAGAAAGGTCAATATTAGCACAATGAGTAAGATTTTCTTTATGGAGGAAGTAAATGATTTCATGAAGAACGTCATGATAAATCACCGTCAGCAAGCACGAGACAGCAGTAAGTTGTACTGATTCATCCGGATCATCAAGCAAAGCAACTATGACACTGAGAATTTGTGTAGTATACTGGACAACATGGACTAGTGGCATCTGCAAGCAATGCTCATATCAAAAACAATGGAGACCAATTACATAACATTTACATAGTGATCTCTTTACATTATCTCCAGTATATGTTCTATCATCATTTGAAAATTTTAAGAGGATGCTTCAGAGATTAAGAAGGTGATAGAGATTTTTTTCTAAAAGTGGCTCTAGTGGAATTTCCTATAAATCAATGAGGCCCTACACCCATTCAAAAATGAAAAGGGATTGTTGGTAAGGTGGATTCTACTATACCAGAAGTATTAGACATAGCATGTTGGGAGAATAAACCCGTGAAAAATAAATTTATCACATTGTCAATAAGAGACAAGGAAAAGTACGGGTCTCCAGCTAGATTTCTATTCTCAAAGAGGCCTCCTTTCTTTCAGTATTCTCAAAATATCACTTGTCCAATATTAAATTTTTTTTGATTCAGTGCCCCCACAACATTAATCATTTATAGCTGCAAAGGATACAAGTTTCCAAAGAGAATGATATTATGATTCAGAAGCCACCAACACTGTCTGAGCTGCTGTTTTATCAACTCTAAAAACAGCTTTTGGTGTTTGACAATATAATTTTCCTTTTGTGAATGTATCCATTATTTTCAAGCAGGGGCAGAGGGGCCATTTTTTTAGGGTGGTGGGGGTGGTGGGGGTGGTGGTGGTTGGGGGATAAATCTATGAAAGATCTATAATTAAATAGTATAGATTAATATTTGAAGAGTGGACAATACATAGAACGATGACAATGAGGGATGGCCCCTGCTTGCAAGATTACTGGGCTGGGTTGTGCCTTGATGCTGTTCCAATGAAAGGATATGAAATATTAAGGGTATATGAATCAAGAGGAGAGAGTTCACAGAAAATGGAAGTTTCTAGTCATTCTTGTCAGTAGCAGAATTTACCTCTCTAAGCCTTAATATAGTTATGAGAGTATTTAGATATATATGCATGGAAAAGAAAGCTGTAGTTTCAAAAGTAGCCACAGACAAGGGGCAGAAAATTGTACTGAGTAAACCTGACTATTATTAAAACAAAATACCTGCACAAGTCCTCTTAAACAAAGGCGCCTAACATTCGGACAATCATCAGAAACATGCCGAGTCAGTCCTTCCACCATCTGCTCCAATAAAGAACCAAAACTTTCACTGCAGAATGATAAAACCTTGACATGAGACTTTGAAAGAAAGAGAAAGCTTAACCTAACTTGAGCTAGAACCATGAAAGTTGAAACGACAACAGTCAGCACCAATATCTTATTTTCTACATAATTAAATTCTATAACTGAAGAACATTTAAATCTAGTGATAATGACGCTAGGTAGTAGCACCTAAATATCTATTTTCCACAGAAACATATATCAAAGCAGAGAACCACAGGTGCCTCTTCAACGGGAAATTATCTGCAATGGGCGAAAGCCTGACAGAGGCAGCTGACCTTAGCAGTCTGTTCCCACTTTTTCTCACTCTGCACCTTAAATTGCATACCAGTTTGCTATTGTTCCCTGTTCATATTACTTAATGTTTTCCAAGGGAACAGTCATTTAATATCCCTTTTATCTTTATGTTCCAATCTGGTTTGATGCTTGCTATAGGATGAATTGGATTTAACTAACCCAACTAGCACCTTCTCTGCCTTCAATTTCCAAGATGATGAAATTGATGGTTCCCATGAGCTCTTTCTTCTTTCTTTTACCACCAGCAGCAGATATGGGTACTCCACCACTACCACAGCTTAGTGATTAACTACAACAGATATTTGCTCAAGCAAACTGGTTTGAAAATAAATGCTATAGACACAGTAGGCATTCCGTGGTTCTGATCACTCAGGAATGATCATTGACATTCTTAGCCTGGTTCTGAATTTAGTCAACACACTTGTCAAGGCAGTACTACTATTTCTTGGTATGTATTTTCATTCTTTAACAGATCTACCTCTTCTAGATTATATTGTACTCCTTTTAATATTTATACCTCTTTTAGAATTTTGTTGTACTTCAGCATTGGGAGTCAAGAGATCACCCACAATCCCATCATAGCATGTAATTGTTTTTCAGTATCTGTAAAATGATAAGAATTTATGCTTACAAATTTTAATAACTTAATAAACAAAACTTGGAATAACATTGTTCTTACATCCTCCCTCTCCTTGTTATAATTTTTTTAATTATTTCCTTATTTTCTTGCCCTAACGTAATTTTATGGTCTCTAATGGAGGCTCGCATATCCTTGGCTACATAGTGTTTAAGTTCCTAAAGTAAATGTGAACATGTCGAGCGAAATAATTGTAACAAGAGAACTGACTCCAAAACCTACTTCAGGGAGAAAAGAGCACATACCATCATAAGCGTCTTCAGATGCAGAAGCATAAGCCAGAAAAACATATTTGCAAAACATTCATGATTTGCACACACAAATCATCTCTTATAGCCCAAATTGGGAATGAAATTGATGTATCTAATGACTCATCAGAGGCGGAACTATGAATGTACCTAAACTGGACAAACTCTGACAGTGCAGCTGCTGCAGCTTCCCTCATATATCTTGCAGGTCGATCCAGTGATTTACAAAGAATCAAAGAAATTACAGGGACCTAAGTGGTGACAATTAGGTGAAAATCAGAAGTGACAAAAATAAAGAACAAATACTTGTATTATTCTCAGAGAAAGGAAGCTGCAATTTGATGAATTCAGTTTTTCTAAACATGTGCATCAGAGGGAACTCCACATAATTATATGAATAACAAGAACAGGTTTAAAACATGAAGCAGTTCAGGATGTAGCCCAATCTCAATCATCTTCCAAACAATGATTCCTTAACAATCTTTTGAAATGTTTCTTTCCAAGAAAAGTAATGTGACGCATGACTCAGTTATCTAATGATAAATCTCATAGTTTTCTAGCAGGATTTAGCAAAATATTTTGCATGAAAGCACCCATATGTAAGCCAAGAGTGTATCTTAAATGTGCCAAAAAAGAGTAGAAAAAGATTTTGATTCTAGCTTTATTTGTAGGATAAAAAATGGCTGTATCACAGTCCTAGCATTCAAATGAGGGCCCACAAAGTACTCCAAGGTTCCTTAGCATGTAGTAAAAATTGAACTTGCAGCGTCACTTATTTCCAAAACTCTCAGGAGACCAGTCATTTACCCTAACTTTGCAAAAAATATGCAGCATAATGGACCTCAATATACCACCCTAGCAACCTTGTGATCACATATAGGTTCCAAGGGCTTACACAAGAGTTCTTCCAAAGGTCAAAGAAACATGCCTTCAATATGACACAATGATCAACTGGATAGTAAGAGTTTGATGATAATATAACCTCTTTTGGCCTTTTAATGGAAATGCACCCAGCCAGGTCCCCAATCAGACCAATCCATGTCTCTTCTTCACTTTGTTCTCTGTCTCTAGCCAGAATCTGCAAATGATATGATTTTGTAACTGTCATACTCAAAACAGCTGTAGAAATTGCACTAACCAGAGCCTCATGTACCTTTCCCATCTCCAGATCACCAACACATTCACAGAATGCATTAAATGCAACAAGTAGAGCACTGCAAGTCATATTTAGAAGATTAAACAAAAGAACACGAAACAAAATGGTCAAATTACTCCGGTTTCTACTAATGTGCATATAAGAAAATATGACATACCGCAGAGGTTCCTGCTGGTCAGATTTAGGTAAACTATGACAAGTTCCTAAGTGGAGCACCAGAGTTGCAAGGACAGAACCGTAGCTTTGCTCTACAGACTTCTTTCCAACTTTACCACCACCTCTGTAAATAACATGTATATACTGTTGGCCTTAAACACCAATGGGAAAACAAAAGAATGCAATTCAAAGTAGACCTGAAGAAGGCAGTAAGAGCTATGACAGCAGCGTGCAACACATTATCTTTTACATGACTTTCACCAAAATTATTGGAACTATCTCCCTTCCCCACATCACCTCGGACTATAGATGTCTCATTCAGGATAGAAGTTATATGCTCCAGGAATGAATAGGAGAGAACTGCATGCTGGGAAAATGCCTAATAATCCAAGAAAGCAAACAAGGTAAGGTAAATTAGCCAAAAACTAAATTTGGAAAGAAACAAAGAAATTTAGTACAACCCAATGCAACATGTATTCATAGGCGAGGCATGGGGCCTCTCCCAATTCCTGCTACAATTCGAGCTGGTTCTGTATCAACTAGATAAAAATGTGAAACCTTTACTATTAATTCATCTAATTGAATCATGTGTCTCTTCAGAAGAACATTAGAGTTAGTTTCCCATTAACCAGATCTATCTAGTATGCCTATAAAATCACCACACCCCACCCAGTTAGACCACTCTTTCCCCTAATAAAAAGGGGTATATTCTATACAATATCTTTTAAAATAAGTTATTAGTAGACCATAAAAAGGGGAAAGGATATTGATCGGTGTCAATAAGACCCAATACAAAAAGTAGAAACAAAGAAAATAATGAAAATGAATATAGTAGAAGGTAATAAAAATGAACCCAGTGCACACAAAAAGATGAAATCAATTGTCAAACGTGCGTAGGTTTCAAGGCTAGGTAAATGCCAGCAGTAGAGGAGAATTTCAAACGCATCAGACATAATGCAAACAAATCACACTGAAAAAAATAAAAAATCAACACATAAATTGATACCAGATCCCAAGGCTTACATGAAATGCATCTTGTATTGGCCAGCCACCACGTAATCTAGATACATCTTTTGTGGCTATATCTTTCTCAGCCGCGGACAACACTTCATAAAAAACAATTCTTGAGCTGGTATTCTCAGCAAGAGATGATATCTTTCAACAGTTAAAGAATTTACTCACAAAAAATAAGCTCCAGCTTTCAAGAGGCAATAGATAACAAATATTTCTCAAGAACATAAACAATGGAAGAATGTTTTTGCCACCATTAGCAGGTAGATGAATAATACATAAAGAGGATACAGCACTGAGAGTTTCATGACGTAGGTACTTATCAGTTACATGGACAGCTGCAGAAAGCAAAGATTGTGTTGTCCTGATACCACATCCATAAGGACTCAGTTAATACAAATGTGAATCAGTTTCATAATTTGAATTAACACTTGAGTCTCAAATTTTTCATTCCACCTTGAGATATCAGATTCATTCAGTTCCTTCCCCCTCAATGTAATGAATTCAATCACAGCTTGTATTGCACCTTCAGCAGACTGTCTAAGCTTATCACATATAGCTGCTGAGCAAACATGTAGGGCAGCAACAAGCTGTATGAAGAATGGGGAGGAAATGAGGTCAGAGAGTTGGTCAAAAGTGTAAAAACATTAAAAGGTCAAAAGATGAATACAAGGAATTAAAAGGGAAAAAAGTATTTTTGGTTCTCTAAGTTTGCCTCATTGGATTTTTCATCATTTATTTTTCACCTTTTGTTTTTTTACTCGTACATTTAAAAAAATCCATTGCTGGCCCACTTACCAGCTAAAACATGTAAATGCCATTTTTTTTTTTAATTATAAAGTTGAATCCTATATGACACTATAACTCCAACAACCCTCAAGGTTTGGTCAAATTACTGAACCGACTCGAAGGTTGTGATTAGATCAATTGTTCAACATATGACCCCAGTAAAACTTGAAGTATAATAATATAATATGATATAGATTAAAATGAGTGAGTTCAAATCATATTACTCATAGAACCCGGTCAAAACATTGCATGAGTTTTTTAATTTTTTCATAGTTAAAGGATTTGGTTGTGATATTTACAAACCTTAGACCTTGGTGTCTATTTGGTAATTATATCAAACCTCGAGGTGATGATGTAATTCACCCAAAAATAAAAGTCATTTACCTGTTGTAGTGGGTAAATGGACCAAAAATTTGATTTTTTTAAACATAGAAGACTAAAAAACAAAAGGTGAAAGATTATGATGAAAAAACCAATAAGACAAACTTAGAAGACCAAAAAGCTTTTTTCCTCAATTAAAATATGTAAATGCTTACCTCATCCTTAGTGAATAACATGCAAACAGATGAAACAACCCTGTTGAATACTTCTGATGGATCAAGAGATGCATCCTTATATGCAAAAGTATAAATGAGAAAGATTATCTTGAAGTGAAAGCAGCAGTTTTAGAATAAAAAAACTCAATCCTCTTTCTGTTGGCCTTTGAATAAAATATGATATGATGAGGTAAAAAGAAAATCACAAGAAAAGAGTTCAGCTATGACTTACACTCCTCAAAATAGCAATAACATCCTCAAGTGCTGATAAAGCACTATAACACAATTCAATATCAAGGCCAAAACTAGACTTTGCAGACCGCGGTAATGAAAGAGAGATGCTGAAAAACAAATCAAGAATCTGCAAAAAGAGGGCAATGTTAAATTAGATAGTTAAGAGGGTCACATCATCTCTGTCGTGCACTATATAAGAGACCTATAATTGATCTGGAAAAATAAAACAATTTATCTCACTCACAACATAGATGTGATATAGGACATGAACAAAGTAGAGAACAAAAGGCATCAGCAATGACCAACCTGAGCAGACATTTTTCTAACTTCAGGATTTGTATCTGCACAGCGTGGAAGATACACCATGATTCTCTCCCCCAAACACAAAGCATCACGACTTGGAGATACAAATGCAGCTGACAATAAGAGGAATAGCTAAGCTTGAGATATGAAATCACAGATGAAAGTAAGAAGCAGGGAGAGAGAGAGAGAGAGAGAGAGAGAGAGAGAGAGAGACTTGGTAAATTAGAGAAATTGCAATTCGAAGCATGGTCGATTCGTTTGTTGTGAGTGCAACTTCCTTGGCAACCAAGTGAACAGTATCCACTAACACATATAGTCCGGAACTTCTGAAGCATCTCATAAGCCGCAAGACAGCCTCTTTTTCTCTGATATTCCACGGAGGAGGAAACATACGTATCAATCTGTCTCAAGATGTGCAGTAGCTGTTCAGCTCGACTTCGCCCATCCTCCCCACTGAATAAAATAAGTGGTTAAAATAGATATAGTCATAGAATATGTCAAAGGACAAGTTGTCTATCCACAATCTTAGTAACAACTGAGATGTCAAGACACTTAACCACACAATGGAACAAGTAAAAATAATGTATACACATCCAGACACTGCATGTATGAGGGCAATGAGTTAAGGAGGGGGGGGGGGGGTGTTAAGGAATATCTCAGAAAAAATAAACTTATTAAAAGAGAACATCAATTTTCCTAGTCAATAGGGAAATAATATTTCTTGGAAGGGCTATCCAGTCCTGTTGACCTAAAACTATGTGTCTATGCTCAGTTGCCAAGTAATTGCTTAGGCAAATCAGAAACAGCCTCTCTCTGGCTGGGACTCTTTTTTCAGTCTCCTCTCAGATAGTACACCTAGTTAACAAAGAGAGACCAGCTTCTCTTGGGTTGCCAAGCTGTAAATTAGGGAATCTTGCTACAGTATGATTACTTGTTACCAGGTTCAATTGGTGTATCTGACCTTACCAGTATCTGACTGTTGAGACACCAAAAGCATATGCTTTTACCAAAATGCATAGAAATCTTTATTTATGTAATGCGTTCAAATAGACATGCCAAAGTAAAAAATTTAAAACCTAGTTGTTTCAGAAGGATACCTTGTAACCAGGATTGCACAAAGAAGAGTAATAAGATTGTGTATGAGACCATTAATAACATCAGGAGGATCATTTGGTAAACCAAAAAATCCTAAAGTGGCCTGTTAAAAAGTAATATATTCAGGAAAAGGAAAATTGTTGTAAAAAATAAAAACTGTATTAAGTAGCGACTTTCACCTTCAGAACAAGGTTCCTCGTTTCAGTAGTCAATTTTGGCTCCACAGAAACTAAAGTTGTACAAGCACTTAATGCTAGGCACTGAAAAAAAAATCCAGATTCAAGTAAACACAACCAAAAAAGCTGGGAAACAAGGAATTATTTGAATGAAAAACACAGCCTCAAGACGTTATCTGCTATATTATGAGCAATGCAAGAGCGGATACATAAAAGTGTCCATGTAGGATTGAGTATATAACAATTTACATTGTAATTACTTAGCCAAGAAAGTCTGATAGAGAAGAAGAACAGGCAGCAAGATTACGCAAGAAAGAAAACAAGAATTCCTCTATGAGGAAATCAGAGACACAACACGTCTCTGCCATAAGCTTCGCAGCTGCAAAACTGAATGTAAATTCGATAACTTTTCCTGTCTCAAAACCTAAGATAAATAGGACTAGCAACGCAGGCTTGAGTTAAGCCCATGCCATGCAAAAAGCCCATTAAAAATAAATCTAAAAAAAACAATAATAAATCTAAATAATGAAAACAATTAATTAAAGGAAAATCAATTCTTCGCAGTCTTCGCACGCCTTTTGTACACGATCCAAGGCTTGCTATCAATTGCCCCGCCCGGCGAACAGCCTTGTCCTCAAGGCTAAACTCCGGAAATTGACCCCGCATATCTGCCACATCCACCCAAGTACTGTCCGACTCCCCATACCCCCGCCATTTTATCAAAACCTGCTCGACCAACACCCCACCAACAGACACACCACGACGATCCAACACTGCTTCGGGAAGGAAAGGGGGTTCGACAGATAACAGATCCTCCGGCAACGTGGGCGAAGCAACAACGTTCCCAATGACCGGCTTTAACAATGACACATGGAACACAGGATGAATCCGTGAATCCTCTGGCAATATTAGACAGTAGGCCACCTTACCGATGCGCTCTTCTACCATAAATGGACCAAAAAATCTCGGAGCCAACTTCATATTCTTCACCTTAAACGTGCGCTGGCGGTATGGACGAAACTTTAAATACACCGAGTCTCCCACCGCAAATTCGAGAGGACGGCGGTGTTTGTTCGCCTCCATAACCATGTGTTGTTGAGCCCGCTCCAAATGCACCCTCAAGTTCCTCAGTATCTCATCCCTTTCCCCTAGAAATTCTGCTAGTTGTTGTGTCCGTATCTCACCGGGGAGGAACGGAACTAAGGGCGGCGGAGGCCGACCATAAACTGCTGCAAATGGTGTCATACCTGCAGCCGTGTGGAACCCAGTGTTATAGCAATACTCTGCCCACGGCAGCCACTTCCCCCACCCCTTCGGCCTTTCCGACGCGAAGCACTTCAAATAAGTCTCCACACATCGGTTCAACACCTCCGATTGTCCATCGGTCTCCGGATGATAGGCAGAGCAGAGCTCATTCATAACTTAGTGCCCATGGCCTTAAATAATTCACTCTAGAAGGAGCTAAGAAAGAGGGGATCTCGATCGCAAACGATCGTTGCAGGGACGCCGTGCAACCTGACTATTTCCTTGCGAATGCTTCTGCTACTGTTTTCGCTGTGAAGGGATGCGACAAACCCACGAAGTGGCCATACTATGAGAACCGATCAACAACCACCAGAATGCAGTCTATCCCACCTGAGCGGGGTAATCCCGAGATAAAATCCATGCTGATATCCTCCCACACTTGAGATGGTATTGGTAAGGGAGATAAGAGACCCGCAGGTGACCTCGTTTCGTATTTATTCTTTTGACAAACCTCACACTCCGCCACAAACTTCGTAATATCCTTGATCATTCCTTGCCAATATAGGTTGGCAGACAACCTCTTATATGTACGAAATGCCCCCGAGTGCCCCCCTGCCGGCGTGGCATGAAATTCTTGCAGCAACTTCGCGATCCACGGGGATCCCTTAGGCAATACCAAGTGGCCCTTATAAAACAGCAGGTTCTGGGACAGGCTGTAGTGTTTCGGCGCTGCACGTCCCACAGATAGGTCCCCTATTATTTTCGACAGGGCCGAATCTGCTCGAATGGCTGCCTGGAGGTCGTCCCAATCGAGCCAACGAGGTGTGGTGATCACCGAGCTCCTCGTCCCTACGGGATAACACATCCGCCGCCTTATTATTGACACCCTCCTTATACACAATGTCGAAATCGAATCCCAACAATTTTGTGGCCCAATTCTGTTGCGCTGGCGTCGTTAGAGTTTGTGCGAGCAAATGTTTGAGGGTGGAAATTGCAAATTTAGGACAGTAACTTTACCCCATTCACCATATAGGGACAATATCTTTTCGGGCTTTGAAATTGAGACTGTATGTTTCAATTTTGGGCGAATTTAGGACAATTCAGCCCGAATCGATGAATTTCGGGCTGAATTGAACCGGAGGAAGCGAGCTTCTCGCTGAGCTGGCTGCAAGTTCATCAATAAATTTAAATAAAAAACACATCACTAATTATTTTTGCCACATCAGTCAACTAAATAATATAATTGCGAATTTGAGAAGGGAAAACATTAGTTTTTTCCCTCCTAAATGAGGAACACCTTCTTCTTCCCCAAAATAAAACCCTAGACAACATCTTCCTCACTTCTCTCTTCTTTAGTGCTTTTTCTCGGTGGAAGACAAAGAAGGCGGAGGAGCTCAAGCAACAGGGCCCGCCTAATTGTGAAGGATTTAACGATGGGAGAAATCACACGAATAAGACTAAGAAATTGGATCTTTGGAGCCTGCAGGTGATATGTGCTACTAAGTTGGTTGTTGGTGTTTCTTCTCATCCATAGCAAGACACCCCTTTTTATTTTGCGTCTTGAGTGCTCCTCGATGATGCGGGTGTGCTCCGGCGGGGGACGATGTAGATTTGGTCGTGGGGAATATGGACGATGTAGGTTTCGAGGGGGGAAGGGGTGGTGGCGGCGGAGGGAGGTCGTTGGAGGTCGGAATCCGCTCCTCCATTGAGAGATGAGGAACGGTGGAGGTTCCACGAAGGGGGTGAAGAAGGGAGAAGCATATTTTTAAAAGTGAATTTTAAAAAGTGTTATTATTTATTATTATTATTATTATTATTGAATAATAATATCTGAAAAACATTATTTTAAGATTTTAGAAATAATTATTGATTTATAAAAGAAAAGTTAGATTATAAGACAATTTTTCAAATTTATAAAAATATATATTTTTAAAATTTATTATAAATATTATAATCAATATTAATATTATTATTGAATAATAATATTTTAAAAATATTATTGTAAGATTTTAGAAATAAATTTGTGAGTGTGAGAAAAATAATAACATTAATAACACAATTTTTCAGATTTTCAAAAGAAATTAATGCTTTTTTAAATATTTATTATAATTATTTTAGTTATAATTATTTTAATTAAATGATGTAGCATTATATTTAGTGATGTGGAATTAAAAATCAAATTAATTTATTATTCATCCCAAATTAAGGACATGTGACTTTCACGTGCAATTCAGCCCGAAATTCATCGATTCGGGCTGAATTGTCCTAAATTCGCCCAAAATTGAAACATACAGTCTCAATTTCAAAGCCCGAAAAGATATTGTCCCTATATGGTGAATGGGGTAAAGTTACTGTCCTAAATTTGCAATTTCCCCTGTTTGAGGCTCCGCTGATCGAATCGCACAGTGAATCAGCGCCCCAAGAGGTATGGGCGCCAATGGTGCACGACCAAGACCAAGGCCATAAGCTCCTTCTCATAGGCTGATTTGGCTAGTAAACGCCCTGATAAATGCTTACTGAAATAGGCTACGGGTTGTTTCTCTTGCATAAGAACTGCTCCAATCCCCCGTCCTGATGCGTCGCATTCCACCACGAAGGGCTTCGAAAAATCGGGCATTCTGAGAACAGGGGCTGTGGTCAGAGCCTCTTTCAATTTCTGGAATGCGGACTATGCTTCTGGTGTCCAGTTCCATGACGCGAGACTCTCTTTCTTGAGGTATGGTCAGAGCCTCTTTCAATTTCTGGAATGCGGACTATGCTTCTGGTGTCCAGTTCCATGACGCGAGACTCTCTTTCTTGAGGAGTGCAGTTAATGGGGCGGCAATCTTCCCGTAATTACGGATGAATCGACGATAGTATCCTGTGAGGCCAAGAAACCCTCGCAGGGCTTGAGGTGTAGACGGGGTCGGCCATTTTATTACTGCCTCAATTTTGGTTGGGTCCATCCGAACTCCTTCACTCGACACCACATGACCTAGATACTCAACACTCGAATTTCCCAAAGCACACTTTTAATTGGATTAATTATTAGTGAATGAGTTTGCAATGTTTGGAATACCTGACAGAGGTGGCGGAGGTGGATGGCCCAGGACTTGCTGTAAACCAATATATCATCGAAGAAAACCAGAACAAACTGTCGCAAGTAGGGGCGGAATATGTCGTTCATTAAGCTCTGGAAGGTGGCGGGCGCGTTAGTGAGGCCAAAAGGCATGACCAAAAATTCATAGTGTCCGGAGTGGGTGCGAAAGGCTGTCTTGGGTACATCCTCGGGGGCGACACGTATCTGATGATATCCCGCCCTGAGATCAAGCTTGCTAAACCATCGCGCACCATGCAGTTCGTCTAATAATTCTTGGATCACCAGAATGGGGTATTTGTCGGGAATGGTAACTTTGTTGAGGGCCCGGTAATCCACACAAAATCGCCATGAGCCATCTTTTTTTCGCACCAACAAAATGGGACTCGAGTATGGACTGCTGCTGGGTTGTATAATTTCGGCGGCCAATATTTCTGCCACGAGTTTTTCCATCTCGTCTTTTTGAGAGTGGTTGTATCGATAAGGACGGACTGAGACCGGAGGGGCTCCTGGTTTTAGTACAATGTGATGGTCGCTTGGCCGCCGAGGGGGCAATCCCGTAGGTGGTGTTGATACCGAGGGAAAATCAGCGATCAATTTCTCGAGGTCGGCTTGCTGATCGGGCGTCAATTGCTGCGATGTCTCGTATTGTTTCAAGTTGATGTCCCCTTGTAGTACCCACAAAAACCAACACTCATCCTCTAACTCGAGAGAGCCCAAGTCGCCATTTTTGCAGGCCTTACGGGTGAGAGATGGGTCGCCGTACAACTTGAGTTTTGTACCCCCGGTCTCAAATTCCATCGTGAGGTTGGCCCAATTGGCCGTGACGTCCCCCAACGTTGCTAACCACGACACTCCCAGGATGATATCCACTCCGCTGAGAGGGAACACGTAGCAATCAATAAAGAATGTGCTAGAATTAAATGCGAGTGGTACCTGCTTACAAACTCCTTTCATGTTGACGTGGGTGCCATCCCCCAAAACCACTGTAAACTCGGCTGCGGGATCAACGGTCAGGCCTAGTTTATGGGCGACGTGCTCGGCGAGGAAACAATGGCTTGCCCCGCTATCGACCATAGTGAGGAGGCACCGATCACCTACCCTACTGAAAAGTTTCATCGTCTTAGCCCCGTTAAATCCATTAGAAGAGAGTTTGCTGAGCCGAATGGCCTGGAACTCCAAAGGAGCACCCTGGACATCAATTTCTGGGGTGATATCTCCATGAGATTCCTCCGTGGGGTACCCTTCTGATGGGTCATCCTCCGCTGCCCCGATGAGGATAGCCAAGTGTTTCTGCGCACACTTGTGTAACGGACTATAAGGTTGGCCGCAACGGTAACACTTCCCTTTAGCTCGGTATTCACGGGCTTCTTCCGCCGTAAGATGCCGCTTATTTCGAGGGAAACGTGGCCCAGAAGCCGCTGGTGGTGGAAGTGCGGCTCGTTGTGAGGCCGGAATAGTTGGGGGTGAGGACCCTGCACTTAATTGTTGATTTCCTCAAAAAGGGGCAGGAGGTCGAGAATATGGAGCTTTCGTGAACGATGATGGGGGTTGGCTTGACCGGGCTACGCGGCGGGCGGCTCTAATGGCTGCAAACACGTCCACCAATTCCGAATCTGGAATCTTATCCCGAACAGATTCTTGAAGGCTCCCCAAGAACATTCCTAGATATTGTTCAGGGGATAGGGCAGGCAGTTGAGCCACCCGTTCTTCAAATAAGGCAACGTAGTCATCGATGGAGCCGATTTGGCGGGTAGTATGCATTGCCTCATAGGCATTGATTGCTGAACTATCCCCAAACCTCTGAATCAATTCTCTTGAAAACTGAGGCCATGAGATCGCTGCATCTCGGCGTAACACCCACTGGGCCCAAAACATCGCCCTTCCCGTCATAGCGATGAGGGCTAGCCTTACTCGATCTTCCAGGTTTGTGTTGTACACTAAAAAGAATTGTTCCGCTTGAGCGAGCCACGCGATGGGGTCAGAGCCATCGAAACCAAGCAGTTCCATCTTAGGAGGAGCAACGGCAGATAACGACGCTTGCCCCCGGTTGACGGCTTGCGGGTGCGGACCCATACCAAGCATGGAGGCTTCGGGATTGGTGTCCCGTTTTCTGGAGGAGGACCCTACTTCAGGGGTAGCGCCAATTGGTGCCAAGGGTTGTGAATTTGGCGCGCTTATCCCGTCGAGTTTCTTGAGGATGAAATCGAGTTTGGCGTCCAGCCTGGTCTCGACGTCGGTGACAGAACGTGTGAGTTCCGCGACCGTGGCCCCCTAGGCGGTTAGGGCATCCTGGAGTTTGCCTATTGTCTTCTCCATCTGATCACACCTCTCTTTCGCGGTCATGGTGACTTCGATCCGGCAGGTCGGACCAAATTGATAGAGAAGAAGAACAGGCAGCAAGATTACGCAAGAAGAAAACAAGAATTCCTCTATGAGGAAACCAGAGACACAACACGTCTCTGCCACAAGCTTAGCAGCTGCAAAACTGAATGTAAATTCGATAACTTTTCCAGTCTCAAAACCTAAGATAAATAGGACTAGCAACGCAGGCTTGAGTTAAGCCCATGCCATGCAAAAAGCCCATTAAAAATAAATCTAAAAAAAACAATAATAAATCTAAATAATGAAAACAATTAATTAAAGGAAAATCAATTCTTTGCAGTCTTCGCACGCCTTTTGTACACGATCCAAGGCTTGCTATCAAAGTCATAGATGCAAGAAGACATGTTTGACTCAAGCCACCAGGCTCATGTACATAGAATATCAAAACAGATCACAACATCCAAAAAAACCAACCTGGGTGTGAAGGAGTTCCAGGTTAGAATCGGAAAATCCATCTTCATCATCTCGACCCATTAAAGTTACGATGTAGTCAAGAAGCACATCTCTCCTTTTCAACGGAAAAGATGTACCACTTTCTGCAGCACCTATAACAGCCTGACCTGCATTTATATAGATTAACCAAAGAGAGAGCACCTCAAACATTATTTTATATCGGATTCAACAAAACAGAAGATACAATATCATGTGAGACATGGATTTTCACCACCATTGTTAAAAAATCGTGCTTAACGAGATTATATGCAACAATAGCCAGACAACAAAGGCACTATATTTTCTCAGACATCATTATGGACTTGGATAATATTTCTCGTAAGTATCCTTCCATTATTGTGCTCATTCTTTGCAGATGCAAAACAAGGCAGTGACCTCTTATTTTTATTGTTTTGTTTTCCTACTAACCCTTCTAAGATTTATTTAAAAAGGAAATAAAGGGAGGATGTGCTATCAGCAAAGGACTTGGTTTGGCAGTGTGTGGTACAATAAACAATTTACCAAATAAGAAGGCTTGAGAATATAAGTTACAGAAAAGAGACATTATGCGAAAGCACAAATTAACAAAAACAAAAAGAAAAATCCGGCAGATTCTGAACAATATTAAGATGAATTTACAAACCTAGTAAATCAATAGCTGTGATAACTGCTTGCTTTGCTGTAGGATGGCGTACATTAAGAAGTCGTGAAAGCATATTAGTCCCCTGTCAAACAACAGCAGAATATATAATAATTTTTTATTTTATTTTTGTTAAATAAACACCTAAGAACAGATACCAGAAGTCAGAAACAAAAAACAAACTAGTAGTGGTGCGCACCTAAGACAATTGAGAACATATAAGCACATGTCAATAATTTGCAATAAGAAGCTAGGAATACAGCTATCATAGAGTTCATGAAGAGTAAATCATCTTCTTCTTCTTCTCCAAGAAAGAAAAAGGCACTTTCAAGCTTAAAAGAAGTATAACACATGGTTCATGTGTCTAAAGCAAGTGTTTACAAATTGATACAAGGTCATCTAAATATGTATCTGTTTTTAATATTTGTATATCAAGTCAAAATCATAGCCAGAACTTTTATAAATGTAATCATCTTTTGCTTTTAGAGAATGAATGTCAACCAAGGACTGAAGAAACAATATGATTCCACAACCGCAAGTTTCACCAACCACTTGAATAATATCATTTTAAATAAAACAAGTGAGCAATACAATGTACTGCAAGAATCCAAAACAAGAGCAATTGTATTTGCATAACTCCTATATGACAATACCACAACTCTCAAAAATAGATATCTGACAGCTGCCATTATAAAAGAAGTTTGCCACATGATTGGAGCAGTACCAAATTATCTGTTCAATGTAACCTCAGAACAGTTAGTATTTCGGTCCAGAAATCCTATTATCTAGGAAGACAAAACCACCAAAAAAGATATAAATTCCCTGCTCTCCTCTCCCCTTTCAAGCATTTCACCTGTACCCAGCTGCCCAGCAGCTATCAGAAGTCAAAAACTGGTTGGATCCAGAGATCATGTCGATGTGGGCCACATACATGATCAAATATTAGACAACTCCATGTAAATAACGACTAGTGTTTCATATTATGCTAATGGTCATTATGCTTCTCTGTTGTCAAATACATGTTCTTATTTAAAAAAAAAAAAAAAGGTTTCAAGCAGTCAGTGGATCCAAAGAATAATGTTTCATAGTGCAGATTTAAGTATTATCAAGAAGCAAATACACATACACCGACATGCTATACACTCGTATGAATAAACAGATCAGAACAGACACTTCATACTTGGGATAGGAAGGCATAGCAAATAAGTAAAACAACAGTTCAATGATTTTGCTGTACCACAAGCGCATCTATTCTGGCTTCAATAACTGTTGATGGAGCATACTTGGCAGCATAACCATACATAAGAGCCAAAGCAGCATGAACATCATCAGATTCTTCCATTTGAGCTCTATCAGAAAAGAATGACAGAATCCTGCATTCGGGTTTGTGTTATTCAGAATGAGATACAGTGAGAGCATCAGTATACTTCTTCAATTGCTAGTTTGCTATCCATATGACGGGTAACCATCATTACGACTTCTTACATATACAGATAATAAATGATATCATCACAACAATCAGATGTGTGGAAATTCAAAATCCCATAACTTTTGTAACCAAGATGTAATAGAACTGTAGGTGGATGAACTTATAAGCCCCCATCATATACCTTTTAAAGATACTATCACCAACATTATCGAGAATGTCTTTCAGCTTATCCAGAACTGTGTCCAGGTGCGAAGCAGCAACCTGGGTGTCAATATAGCAAAAAAAGTAATCAGCATTTACAAGTATTAACAGAACTCTTCTTCCAAGTACTTGAGCTCAACTAGCATATATGAGTAGCACTCCTCTGTTGAGAGTGATTACCAATCCCATGGCCTTAGCCAAACCAAGCCTATTCACCGGTAAAGCAATGTTAGCTTGCGTGTACATCAAATCAATCTTAGCATGGACATAGGTCCTGTCATGTACTTTCTGCAGCAAAATTCCAAGGCACCTGAACTAGGAAGGACCAACTGGTTTCAGCTTGTAGCACTATCTAAAGTTTTTCAGTGAGCAAGTTTAAACATGAAAAAAAGAAATCTAATAGATATCAAAACATGCATGCCAAAACATTTATAAATTGGGCTGTAGCTTCGAAGAAATAGTATGAAGACAATCAAAACTCAGATCCTCTTTATCCTAGTAGAAATTACTTTGAAGCTCAACAACTCATCTTAGCTTCACAAAGTCCCAGTTATCTGGAATTACTTTTTGCTTCCTATTTTTCCAACTTCTGAGTTTAGACTTCAGACTATCAAAATTCAATTAAAAGATAAAATAACAATTATTACCTGATTCCAAACACATACAGGGAAAATAATGGCGCCCTGATACTAAACAGGGAAAATAATGTCTATTTTTCAGTACCCATACCACCCACCACAAGCAGACACGAGAAAAAAAAAAAAAAAAAAAAGGAGCAAATAGACAGGAAATTAGAAGTCAAAATAAAGTAGCAACACAGAGAATAGTCTAGACCAGAAGATAGAAGATAAAATCTAGAGAATTTTGAAATTGCTTTTCCTGAAGAAAAGGTATTAAACGGCTTCCATAGAAAGAAAAGCTGCCGTCCTCTCAAAGTGGAAATGCAAATGCTTCAGAGATATCAAATAGATGTGAAAGTTTAAATCTAACCCATATATCAAAGAATGCTACATACCTGTGAAGCAGTGCAGAATGCTCATCATCGGATGAATAAAGTTCATATTGTTTAGAAAAAGAATTCCCCAGAGAAATCACCCAATCAACATCCTGAATCACATCCAGTGATTCCGCAACGAACTGTTGATCACAAACAAAGACAATATCCATATCCATCAACAAATCTGGGCCTATATAATCAAACCATTGCAGCACTTAACATACTTGTTATCTCTTGTTTTTCAAGAAAGCAAGAGCACATTTGCACAAAAGGACACATGCAGCAGAACTAGAGGAATATATATGCTCACATCGAGAGAAAGGAGGATGAGTAGATGATCAAAGAGTCCAAATATGAAATTCTGAACAATTTCTTCTATGTAATTAATATGGCTTATTCAATCCTAGAAACTTTCCCTATCTATAAAGGTTATGGAATAAAATGCATCACTTTGGAAATACAAAGATGAACAAGAGCCACCGGAGCTTACATTAATAATCATGTCATCCCAAGTCTCTTGATATAACGGATCTTGCTTTAGGTCTTCGGGATCACTCACATAAGCTTTCATTTTTGGAATCTAGAGCTTACAAAAGAAGACAAACAGTTAGAAGAGAATTATCATTGTGTGTCTAGTTTGTAACTGTGGGCATGATCTAACTCATAATGAGTGTAAAATCTTTGAGAAAACTGAAATTCAGCAATTTCCATGTATACAAAGCCATATAATTCCAAGCAAAAAAAGAGTATCAGATAGAAAATACTAAAAACATGAAGTTCATGGAACAACATACAAATTCTATATAATTACTCAAAGACATCATCTTAAAAAAAAAAAAATGTCACAGAAAAACAATGTGTCATGAACTCCAATAAATTTGAAATGCTAATGCATCCTGATAACTGAGGCTATCATGTAATTTATGCTTGGAGTTCATCTTTCATACCGTTCTACCTCAAAGAATGCAATAAGTCAATCCCACCACCAAGTTCACCTCCCACTCCCCAGTCCCTATTGTTCTCATCCCATAATTTATCGAATACTAGAAATAGACAACTACTACCTTTACAACCTGCCTGGAGACCTAATCCTATCCTATATATAGTAATAAAAAAGCATAAAGCATGTCCTCAAAAAATTTAAGCAACTCTTAAAAGAGACCAATATCAAGCTGCTATACCTCATCCTGCCAAAATAAGATGATATTCTTTGGAAATAGAGAAGCCAAGTGATACAACACCTGCACAAAACAACATAATAAGTATTAAAACTGTTCATTAGTCAGTGAACACTTGATTTTGTTTCAATATTGCTTGACGAGAAGAGACAGACTCGTACTAATACATTTTAATCTTGTATTGATAGTTTTGATAAAACGACTGGAGATAAGTATAAATGAGGTCTTGCATGCTCAACACAGGCCACCTCTTAGAGATGGATTCCTTTTTAAAATGCTTCACATAAAATATTAAATGGACAATGCATCTATGGACTAAGCTTGATAAGAAACAAAAAGTGTATCTGAATTGAAGGACAAGCTGATGCAAGATGTTAGTGTCTATAAGCCCCATATAGGAAGGGGGGAAAGGTGCTCCTATTATGTTAAGTCAAGAACTGACATAATTTTTTTCGAAAGGAAACAAAAATTATATTAAAAAAGAGAAAAAGAGGGATGAGAAATCCCTCCGAAAGAATACACAAAACAACAAGTTCAGCAGAGAAGACCTAAAACATCAGCGACCAAATCTAAAAAACACCCAGTAGACAAGACCCCAACCCTTACAAAACCAGACCCAATAACTGACATCATTACATAAAAAAACACGAGCTTAGGTCCATTTTCATTTACAACATGAACTTTGGATGTCAACACCATAAATCATGAATTTATAATTCGTATTAAATCGACACATGATAGGGATTTTCAGGCTCTAATTGCTGACGTGGAGCCTGAAATGTATGCCCACATCCCAGTCATCAGCCCACATGTAATTTTATATCCTAGTCATTACCCACATGAAATTAAAAAAAGAAAAAATTAAAACAGTTAATTAATGACGGATTTTTATTCTTGGGGACGAAAGGAAGAGCTTCATTAATGGTGGTGAAATTGCCACTGCCATCCTTAGCCACCACAACATTTGGCTTAATCTTCTGCTTCGAAACATTCCGAGGCCAGTGAAGTAAATACGACTCTGTCCTTGGTGCCAAGAAATCAAAAACAGGGGAGGGAATAGTTTTGGAAATGAAATTCGATGAATCCAAAGCTGACTAACAATTATGAGGGCTGGGGGGAGGGGCGGCTGTTTGGGGGATTCAAAAATTGAGCAAATTTCCAACCTTTCCCTTCAAAGAGTTTCCGGCGGAGACCATTGATCCAAACGGTGAGCTGTAGAGACTCTTGATTGAGCCAACGCGTTGCAAAACCGGTGTATAAAAGAGGTTGTATAGGGGCTTTTGGTAACTTCCACCACCCCCAACGATGAAGAGGAATTGAAAGTTACCAACCGATTGAAATACAATGACAAACTGTTGGTGCCCTTCTGGGTTTCATATGCGAATTCCATTCCTTGATTCTTGCAATACGCCATGAAATTAATTGTCTTAGATACTTTTTAAAATTCCATATAGGTGATGACTAGGATTAAAATTACACGTGGGTTGATGATTGGGATGTGAACATACATTTTGGGCTCCACGTCAGCAATTGGAGCCCGGAAAACAAGATCATGTGTCGATTTGATATGAATTATAAATAGATGATTTATGGTGTTAACGTCCAAAGTTCATGTTGTAAATGAAAATGGACCCTAAGTTCGTGTTATTTTTATGTAATTAACCCTTCAATTTATTTGAATGAAATGATCAAAAAGGATTTACTTTGTGTAGATTAAACATAATTATAGCACATAACTGATTGCAGTCCATGAAAAAGATACCTGTTGACTATAGAAAAGTATTGTACAAGGATTTAGACATAAGTGAACTAACACCACCAACCATCATCGAATACCATTTCAACCCTTTAACAACTGGTTGTGTGAATTAACACTGCTAAATAACCAACATCAGATCCAAAGCGACCTTTTGACACCCGATTGTTCCTTCTCCGATGCCCTTAAAACTCCCATAATCCAACCAATCAATATCTTACAGGATAAAGGTAGTCTGGCAATGAATAAAGCAACAACTCACAATTATGGTTGACATATGAACATTACAAGTAGTCAATTTAAGTCAGAGGTATATGTACTACCTGGAGATTAGATATTCACTCAAGACAAGGGAAACTTAAAAGGCCCATTGCTTTGCAAAACTCAAATCCCTAACCAGATCAAAAGCAAACAAATTTTTTAAAATCTTTATGCCTCGGAACCCATAAAACCACCCTACTATTGATTCCATCCAACCAATCTAGTACAGACTCAGAATTATCGAGAATTATCCTATTCCTCTCCAACCATACTAACCAACAAACAATAGGAACAATTATTCTCTATATGATCTTGCTTCTACCACCTAAGAACTGCCCTAAGTCAACAGAAACAAGATCCAGACATGGTCTAGGATACACCCAAACAAGAAGCAACTCGGCCAAGCCTCTAGACAACAAAAAAACATAAAAAGGGTGGTCCAGAGAGATGTGATCTTGAGCCACCAGACTTCCACCCAAAAAAAAAACCAGAAGAGGGACTAAGTTCAAGTATTTAGAGAGATCCTCAGATTACGTCTAGAGTGAAAATTCCATAATAGATAAGAACCCCATTTGCATAGGAAGGACAAACAACAGAAGCAATCTGCTGATGATGGATTAAATAAATCAGGTAAAGAAATGGGAACCAATTGGTAAAAGGGGCAACCCCTCTCCTCCTATGCTCCCCAAACCTCACTCTATTGAACCTCTGGCCCTACCATAAGGATCTGGTCATCCATATCTCCCCCCAGCAATGAATATTCTCCCAATCTCTTTCTTTAAGAGTCAATTAAAAGAGTCAGAGCTAACCCACTTAAATGGCAGAATTTTCATCACAAACTCAACTTAAATCTATCCTCAACCATCAGTGAAATTGTGGGCTCTAAGCGCTCACAAGTGAAGACATGTCGAAGTTTAGGCTAGCCACTTTTGGTAGAGTTCAGGCTGTTCCTCTGCTCAGAATGCTACTACAGCACAATCATGATTTAAGGCGCTATCCAGGCAACTTTACAAAATAAAGAGGATGCATGTGGCATTGCCTAGTCAAAAAGTACACCCACAGTGATCTAAACTTTTAGGTGCATATTTGGCACAAGCCTTGCCATAGTTTCCAGAGAAAATCATCAACAAAATTAACACAATATGGTGATTCAGAAGCAATACGTGATCCAGTTCTGTACTGGCGTCCATCCTTATAATAATAATTTCAAGGTGGAGATATAGCACACTTACCGTTAAAATCTGAGTCACCAGCTGCTCCCTTGCCAAAGGATTGTGGAGAAGCACCACAAGACGTGCAAAAAGATCCTGAATTCATGTTTTTGGGTAATAAGTTCCTACTACAAGAGCAAATTCCATAATACATAGAAGAAAGGAGACCAAACCTCAGGATTAGGAATATCAGCACGAGCTTTACAGTCAGAAATTATCATATCACTTTGAGCATGTTTATGTCTGCATAATTCCGAGATGCATCTACACACCTGCATAAGAATATTAAATTGCTGGGTAAAGAAATACAATTTACATGATGAGACTAAAATTCCAGCATAAAAAAGAAAAAAGAAAAATATGGAGGAATGTAGAGACAAGTGCTCGGATTGCATTTCAAATTACAAATAGACATACAGTACCCTACCGTGGCAACTGCATCAGTGTAAATTCGTGGTATGATCATTTTCAGCAAAAATGGCCAGAGCACATGCTGGGAATATCAAACATAACTTATTGTATTAAATCTGCCAACTATAATAAGAAATTTGAAGTATGAAAACAAGTGCTGAATGAGTATAAGGGAGAATAGACTAAACGCATCAATATACCTCCATTTCAGGTATGGTCACAGTAATTAATAGGAGACCTTTTTCACAGGTTTCACGCAAATCTAAAGGAGATATACCTCCAATCTTTACCTGTCAATGATCCTAGTGATTAAAAGGAACAGGATGCAAAAAAAAGAGAGCTTAAATCTGAAAATCATAACAAGAAGAGTACTTTCTCAGCCACATGAACACAACTTGGAACTTATGCAAATGAGAACTTCATCCAGCGATGAAGGAACCCCATCTAATGCAACTTATTCAAGGAAATTTCACTCCTAATGAAACTGTAATCCGCTATTATCCTTTTCCTTTACTGTATTTTATTAAAAAAAGATGGAAGTTGAAAACCAAAAAATTATCCTGAAAAAATTCATTCAATGCCGTAAATGTAATGAATATGAATATATGAACAGTTCACTTAGATTCTATGTTTCTCTTTAAGTGGCATAATTCACTAATGGACAACAATGTTGCCACTTGCCAGTCCACAAATATAGATAATATCTCAGAATAATATTGAAGGTCTACCAAAAAAATTGTCATCAGTGCACAATAATTAAGAAAGTACCATTAGGCTAAGGGTATTCTTTAAGTCGTTGATGCTGTTAAAGTAGTTAGACACTAGATCCAGTTTCAAAATGAATTGCAAACGACCAAGTAAAGCATAGCATTTAATAAAAATATCTTGTGTTGGTTCAGAGATGGTGCAATTATGATAGAATAGCTACAAATAAAACTTTAATCATGTGCATGTCATTTGTTATACAGGGTGGTTACAATGTAACAATAAACTGATAGGACATATATAAAGCATAGTGTGATGACATATAGAAGGCATAGTTAGTAGAAGATTTTTTCTGCAATATATGATTATCGGATTTGATCAATGGTAAATTATGTTCACGACACACAGTCAAAAAGAGACCTGTCTATTCTAAGAAAAAGCAAACCTCTGATTTCTTGTACAGGAAAGGATAGAAAGGGCCAGTCGACCTAATAAATTCCTTTGAGCTATCAATGTCTGCCCTATCCAAGTCTGCTATTGCACAGTGGCGTACCAAGTATTCCACAAATAACTCTCCTGGTGGACCAACCAAGTAACAGTGCGAAGCCATAACAACGAGTAACTACAATTCGAGACAATCATGAAAAACATAAGCTGTCAAAGATCCCAAATATATCAACAATGTGTACTTTGACATTAAGACACTACCTCTGAAAGTGCCTTGCAGACAGCAAAGTCCCTCTCATCTAACAAATTTTTCACTGCTTCAACTAGCATAGGCCTTTTAGCATGCCAAGCTTCAGACAATCTTTAAAACGTATAAATGAGTTCATACGTGACAAAAGATCATGCAATCAGGGCATTTTAAAGAAGAAAACAAAAATACTAACCTAGGTAAAAGATGCTTTAGGACAGAAAGTGAACCGAAAGTTAAAGGTTCTTCCTTCAACCTGGATTTCTGGAACATACATCATTCAGATACTACACGTAAGGCACTAAAACCCAAAATTTTTTCATGTACATATTTTCCCTTTCCATTTCTAGGTTTTAGGTCAAATCTAAAGGAGAAAGAGAAGATATAAGGTTTTATTGGTATGGGTGACTTAAAACTTTGCACCAAAATAATAATTTTGGCGATTTTACCCACATATAGAAGGAATGTGAACATATCTTCAGGGTAGACCTGACCAACTGTGAGAAAGCAACGTTGAATTTCATTGTAGGTCTGCAATAACATAAGGGACATAAAGCAACTATCAATCAGTGTTCATTACAAAATATGCACTCTTCTATAACTTAAACTGGAAACATAAATTCAATTATGGAAGTAGAAGATTACATTGACCAGACAAAAAAAAAAAAACCAAAAAAGTAAGACAGGATCATCATAATGCAGGTAAAAAATTCAAACTGGGAAGAGGTTTTGTAGCTAGGAATCTACAGATTGCTCTGTAAACCCAAGCAAGTTCATCAAAAAGTTTAGGAGTAATAAATATTCCTTTTATCATCTGATCCCACAAAGAGTTGAAGTGAAAAAAAAAAAAAGAAAAAAGAAAGAAAGTAAGATAATAGCAAGAATAAAATAACCATTCAAGAGGACATAATTATCATAAAAATACTATATCTTGGCATTTGAAAGAGGTAATGCAAAGGCGAGAATGAAGATAATTATATTCTCTCATACATAAACAAGAGTCCACATCAGACGTATGGTTGAACAGACAAATTCTACCTTGAGTCCCACTGGAAAATCCGAATGCCGCTTACAATCAGTATTGATGCAAATCACAGGAAGAAGTGTTGATAATATGACAGTAAGATCCTGCAATTTATAACTAATATAAGACCATAACATCTTGGAGGAAATAAGCAGAAATAGTTATTGAATTAAACCAAAAAAAAAAATACTGTTAAGCCCTTGTGTTCATCAAACTTGTACCTTCATGTTTTACACATACACCGCCCATTTAACTTATAATTTCATGGCGAAGTAATTCCATCATGTAATATAAAAATAGCTAACTTCATTTAGAAAATGAACATGAAGTTCACGCACAACCCAACAAAAATCACTTAGTCCCTACTAAGTTGCATTAAAACCATTAACACTCTGAAGTTGACATGCTTCTACCGACTAACATTTGTCAAGCAAACCATTTCATTCGTGCCCCTGCCCTCCCACCAAAATTATGCACCAAACAGTTCACCATTTATACATTTATGCCAGCATGAACTGAGATAAAACTTGGAGAGCTAAATTCTTAATAAAGGTTTACCTCCTTTGGTTAGAGCGATGATATTACTAAGTAAAGATGATCACAGATCATTAGAATAGGCAAGCAAAGGGGGCAATTATGAGAGCAACCTAAGTGTAGGTCACCTTGAAACGAGAAAATATAGACCACAATCACAGACAGAGAATCAAAAATCACAAAGAAAGAAAGAAACTAAGTGATAAACTTATAAGCCAGTATACTAACGAAACAACTCATCACACCGAAAATGGGAAAACTGAAATTATATTCAAAGACCTCAAAATCCAGCAAAGGTGGGCCACTATCTGAAAGTAAGGAAGTATTCAGGAGATTGTGCAGACTACATGTAGCCACAAAGGCAACATCTTGATCATTCTTATACCTGCACTATCAAAAAACAAGATAGAGAAAGAAATAACAAAAGTAAAAGCTAACTGTTACAATTGATATACAATTAGTGCCCGGCCTGACAATGTCAAAATTGTAAATTGTAAAAGTACTAACAAGCACACATATGGCAGGATGGTCACATATTATTAGTTAACTGAGAAGATAAATAACTAACAAATAAAACTAACAGCTTACAATTCCAAAATAGTGGGCACCAGTCTCGGTAAAGCCGACTTCAATTGCGTCCTGGTAACAAGACCAACCATCTGGCCTAAAGCCTCAACTGTGGATACACGGACCTGCAGAAACAAAAAGGACTGTATAATTGACAAAGCTCTGGTCTCGCAGTCACTACTAAACCTCAGTGAATAGTCAATATACACACAAATAGAGACAAGAACGAATATGTGTTTTTCCAAGACCTTGCAGGACCGTGTGCCTCTTGTGATCTAGGCACAACTATACTAATCTTTCCCTCCCCTTAAAATAGAAGAAAAAATCTCTTTAAAACTTCAGGATGATACATTTTAGATAGAGGATAAATAGTAACTTTATGTGGCGAACACTTATTAATTTCAGACCAAGTAACCTTAAAATGAAAAGGAGATAAGTTATGTATACACAATTCACAGCTAAGTTGTAGAATTTGTAACAATATGGGAATGCATTTTTTATCCTAATAAATCCATGAGGTGAAGGAGATTAAACCAATCCAGTACTATCTAAAGGCAAGGACAAGCCAACAACGGCAAAAATGGTCTCACCTTGTAATCTGTAGGCTTAGATATATATTAAAAAAAAAAAAAAAGGCAGTAAATATTCTGTTATTAGTGAGTAGATACAATTGTATATTAGTAGGAAATCCTTTATTTAGTTAGCTGATTTTTAGAGATTCTGTTTCCTCTAAAACAACGAAACAAAACAGTGCATTTAACTAAGCCTTTCTGAAGTAATGCAGAAAACTATTCTTATTCCTCAAAACTACATAATACTTTACACGAAGTTATATTGGCTAGGAATCATATGCGCACGGGGCGATCGGCTTTGCGCCTCTGCATGGCTGAGGCGGGTGCTGTTAAGGAGGCATGTGCCTTTTGCACCTTTAACGCCTTTACCATATATACAGTCAAACATTTCTAGACAACTAGAGTTTGGAGCAGTTAAAGTATCAGAGGAAAAAAAGAAGGAACCAAAACACAAAACAGAGCCTCTTCAAGTAGTTGAATGATGATGATGATGAACTTAGTGTGTTGAAGTTAAATTTTAAATGTGTTGTTTGAAAATAAGACCTTCAGATCCCGTGAAGTTGCCCAAACTCTCAATAGAAGCTCGAATGCAGAGTTCAGGAAGGACCTGCACCAAATGGCGGCTCAGCACAACTCAAAGTAATCACATGTGGAAAGTTCAACAATAAATATGCAGAAATGGGTGGAAGCAAGTAAACAGGTCTTACATTACATCACCATTAACAACTGTATACAGTGGGAAATCAACACTATATTGCCAACAAGCCTGACACCAGGATGTGAACGCTGCAAAAGGATAAAAATATTTTTGATATAAGTAGAACATGATGTGTCTATTGATAGTAACATAATGTCATCACATTTCTACCATGTACCAAAGGGTGAGACCAATCTAATGTGAAATTAATTGAAACATAAAGCATAGAGGACCATTGTGAACTTCCTCCAAATCAGATGTCTATTGTTAATAGGTCCTTGAATCAATGAGATCTGCAAATCATTTATTTGTCACCCATGACAGAATGCCTTTAGTCCCACAAATTTATACAAATTAATTCCATAGAATTTTGTATCAAATTATTTGACCAGAACTATCTCTCCAGAAGTTTCATGTTCAGCAATACCAGCATCTAACCCCCATAATTTTGGCTTATTTATATTTGAGCCTCTCATACAGCATGGTTCGGGTTTGAGGCAAATTAGCATCTTACATACTCTTGATATCCATTCAAATATTGGAATGATAACCATAAAAACCATAAGGCACCTAATAAGAGCATAGATCTAACCGAAGTTAGCATACCATTTGCAAAGATTGGGCGATGAATGTCTTTTACATTCCCAAGAATAGGAAGAACTCTTGTAAGTACATCTTTGAGTCGTGGAGTGAACTGAAAAGCTTCAGATAATACAAATTTAGAGCATCAACAAGTTTAAGAAACCGATATCAGACATCCAAATCCAGGAAAAAGCTAAAGAAGTAGGAATACCATCGGAAGAAGCAAAATCAGCAAGTATTTGAACCATAGCTGGAAGAGCTGAATTTGATCCAGAGAGATGAAGAAATATTTCCTCCATCATCTGACAGACGAGGGAAGAAAGAAAGAAGTTAAAATATGTTTGTATTTGTGTAATATGTCAACCAAGGAGCCATAAAACCCTTGTCATTGTTGTCAACATTTCTTCTATAAACTAAGTCAAAGTTCTACGCATGTATAGTAACTACTATGAAGTGGCACATCCAATGAGCTCAAGAATATAGAATGGATGTGTCATAAAGTTTTCATTCAACAACGGTCAATATCTGATATTATAAAAAAATTCCCTACTGACATGATACAGTACTATCACAAAACAAAAATTCCTGTCATGGTTATATTATTAAACCCTAATAGATATGATTTGCCTAAAGGGGTGGACATTGATTATTCAACTTCTGATCTTCACAACTGTAAATCAAGTTAAGGTTATGCAGCATTTTACATTCCTTAATCAAAACTCGAGATTGCACAAGACCTTAGGATCATGTTACTGAGCTAAAATATGAACAAAACTGCAAAGAGATATTATATAAAATGGTATAAAACTCAAAAGGAACTTACAAGATCAGGCAGATGTAAACCTAATGCAACAAGTACCCCAGATGCAGCCCTTTGCCAATCAGCATTAAGTTCCTACAGGACGTAAAGTTAAACACATTAAGTAATAGTTTTTTCCTTGTCTTGGATATGTTGTCCTACAACAAATAAAATAATTGATATAATTAAGTATGTGAATAAGAAAAAGGAATGTGGAACGACACAACTGAAAACATGTCTTCATCTTCATTACCACGATCAATGAGCTAACATTAAAGTCTTCTTATATAAGGATTACAAGAATGACTAACAAAAGATACTCCAATAAGAAACTTGTCTGCTTGCAAAATTGAAGATGCTCAAACATATTTGAATATCAATATTTGCATGGTGAAATCTTTCCCAATCTCCATTTAGCTCCCACCAATAAATCATTATCACCGTGAAGGGAATCCTAATCCATGAATATAATTCTATGGACAACAAAATCCCTTCTTAATAGTGCTCTATGAGATAATCAATTAGACCGAGCTATATCAACTAATCAGAAATCAAATAAACAGCATCTGCGTAGCTCTCTGAATAAGCATAATTAAAAGGTATAAAATTAATGAAAGAATGTCCAACCTACCTCATTATTCAAGAAGAAGAAAAAAAGAGTCAATTGACTTCAAGAGAGTGAAAAAAGCAGCACGAAATTGTAGGTGCAAATCAAAGTTTAACAAGGTTACAATGATATATTCTCCAACATGCTTTCACGACTTACACTCTCTCTTTTACTTGTTTGATATACAAAAGTGCATATACATGAAACTTTTCATTGTTCCCATATTGTACCTTGGTTGAGATGATCTCAGCAGCAGCAATTTTGGCAAGCTTGGCCATATATTGAGGATCGACATCATCTTTATCCAATGCTCGAATTGCCACAGACATGACTTGAAATAATCCAGCTATGTTCCCAAATCTCTGAATTGAAACATACCATGTCCAATCATTCATACTGATATCATATTAGCACTTAACAATACAATCATCGTCAAACAAGAGCCAGAAACAAAATAGTACCCTTCGACCACCCCGGGAGACAGTTGAACAGCAATCAAGAACCAGAAGTGGGTTCCTATTAAACATAAGCGTTCAATAATTAATTCAATCTAGAATAAAAGCAACGAAATTCAAGAACGGATGAGTGTTTCAGGATTCCACAATTCGTCCAATTTAGAATGGATACCGTATAATTGAAGACCCATAAAGATATTTTATCCAGAATCCATTAGCATGCATCCATCAACAGAATATTCAGACTCACTAAAACAAAATGGTAAGTAGAGTTAAATTACACAGAAGCTATGTCTTTGAGAGTAGCAGCAGAGGCTTTTCTGACCATTGGAGACTCATCTGCCAGCGAAGAAACAAGAACTTGCACTGCCTCTGAGAATTGCAAGAAACAGAATATAGTTAAGAGTACAGCCCTAATCAATAAACATCACGAAAATTCTAGATTATTATTATTAGTAAGAAGTTAAGAATTTGATAATGTTCTTTAAGAACTTGTAATTGTGCATACCGGGAGCAGGAATGGAATTGCCGGAACTTGTTGAAGCCATTGACGAGAACGATATGAAGAACGGGAGGACTAAGAATAAAGAGATCGCAGAGGGAAGAACACAGTAACATACAGAGAGAGAAAATAAGTAACAATAATTTCTGAAGAAAAAAATAAAATAACAACAATAATAATAATAATTAGGGTGTGGCTATACACCCCCACCCCCACCCCCACTAAACATACCTCATATTAAATTAAATGAAAAATAAATATATATCAAAAACATGAATATCCTTTTTATTTGATTTATTTAATAATAAAATAATTTCTAAACACATCACAATTAATTTCTAAGGTCACCTCAAAATTAAACTAAATTTTAAAATATTGATTATATATAGTTGAAGTGATTATATTTAGTTGAGTTGGTTATATTTATATGGGGTTAATTGCGCGAAACCCTATTATGGTTTCAAAATTCGGCATAAAATCTCCCGTGGTTTAGAAAATGCGCGAAACTCCCTTATGGTTTTCTAAATGTAGCCCGAAATCCCCAACTCTGTTAATGTTAACGAAAGTGTTATACACGCGCCTTTCTTGTGATTTTTTGTGTTTTTTTTTTCACTTTTAGGGTGTGAAATGACATATGTACCTTTCTTTACCTATATAAAAAGCTCATTATTTTGTGCACCTTCTTGCAATTGTAAAACTTTCTTTCAAACTTGTTTTCTACACTAATAGGTATGTTTCTTTCTTTACTTTTTTTTTTCATTTCTTTTTATTTTTCACAATGTTCTTTTTTATTTAATTTTTTATTTTATTGATATTATAGGCAAAATGTCTAGTAATTCTAAGAGATCAATTTCAAGAAATGATGATTCTTTGGATTTGAGGTATATAATTCCATATTGCAATTGCCGACAATTTGCTGCAGTTAGAGTCATTGGCCCGAACAAAGATACACGTGGCAAACTATTTTGCAATTATTGCACTCGTCAATGTAATTTTTTTCGATGGCTAGAACCAACATCAATTGTGTGGGTCAATGATAGAAATGAAGTACAAATGTCAACTGTGGATCATGAGAATGAAGTGGACTCCAACATTCTTGTAGAATCCAAAATTGAAGAGCTCGTAGCCAACTACAAGAAACTATCAGAGAGCATTGATAAATTTGAAAAAAATCAAGGAAACATCAAGACAATTAGCTTTGTTGTCTTGATACTCCTTCTTATTGTAATCCTAAAATAGATATTTTTTCAAATAGGATTTTGCTACTTTAATTAAAATGTCTTTTGGAACCAAATGAATGTGGTATTTTTAACTTCATTTTAATGTTCATGTAATTCAAAATGTTGTGTAAATAAAATAGAAGCATAAAATATAATACCAACAAAATATAGCTCTCATTGCGATCAAACTGCTCTTAGTTTACCTGATGAATGAGCCAACAAAAAATTACTAACTTAACCACTTTCTTTCTACATGATCAGAGAACAAAATTCTTCCCAAATTATGAAACCACAAGAATAATTGTTGGTACCACCAACACAAAATAACTAATGTAATTCTACACTTAACCACTTTCTTTCTACATGATCAGGGGACAAAATTCTTCCCAAATCATGAAGCCACAAGATTAATTATTGGTACCACTAACACAAAATAACTAATGTAATTCTACATATTTAGTATCCTCGTACCACCAACATGCAACAAAAAAAGGATTCAAAAACCAAAACACATTTTCATCTCAAGAAATTACCTACTTCAACATTTTTTCTTGGATTTGGGTGCACTTGAATTTGATTGAGAACTCACTGTTTGTTTTGTTCTTTGTTTGGGTTGAGCTTGCTTTCTTGAAGTTTTCCTTTGCAGTTTCAATGGAAGGGTTCTCAACATCTGATATTTAAGATTGTGATTGAGGCATCTACATAAATTAAGAGCAAATTATTTACAAGATAATTTAATGTCTTCACAAGATAATTTATTGTCTTCAAGATATTAAGGATACATACATTATCATAATTATAAACCCAATCAAAATTTTAGTGTACATACTTACCTTGTTATAATTAAACACCCAACTAAAATTTTATTGTACATCATAGTCAAACATTTCTTCGCGTGTAGGTTCAGTGGGGATTGCCGGTTCAGTGGGGTCAGCAAACACCTTGTTTAAATGTCATTCAATTAGAATATAAATTATGAAAAAAGTTAAGATAGAATAAGAAAACTTAATGATATTCATATTTGTTCTCTTTCTTTCTCTTGCCTTGATAATTGACTTTGTTCATGATTTTGTTCACAATCTTGTTCTTGAGAAGGCAACTAACAAAAAATAAAAATATTATTTGTCGATATTAAAAAATAAAAGTAATTTTAAGGCACATATAAAATTGGAAAGAAGTCAAAACCTGCGAATTGTTGCAAGTCCTTTTATTATGGCCTAACTTGCCACATTTACTACATGTTGTGGTTAAACCTTTCCTTGATGCTTTCGTTTGATAATTTCTGTCATTTCTATCAGTTTTCTTCTTCTTCTTAGGTCGGCCTCTTTTGATCCTCAAATCTGGAGGGCAATCGGTGATTTGCCAGACTCTTTATAATCATGCATTCCTTAGATAAACCCTCAGATATACTTTTTTCTTGAAATAATTATCCATATACTCTGTCACATCTAACCTGTGGAGGCTAATGCATACAATTGCATGACAACATGGAAAACCATACAACTGAAATATGCCACAAAGACAATGACCCTCTTTTAAATGGACAATGTAATTGTCAAGATTGTGCATCACTTCGTACTTGTCATCACCAACCCATTCTGCAAAACAATTTTGGCTAATCTTTCTCTGAACTTCTATCTTTTTTATTATGTTTGGACATACAATTTCATTGTATTTCTCTATCCCTTCCCTTTTGACTTGAAGTCTGGTCATACACCTCTTCATTATCCACTCAAACATATCTATTATAGGTAGATCTCTTCAAGGCAGTATGTATGAGTTAAAAGACCCAGATAGATTGTTCACGATTACATCACACTTTGTATTTGTTGGAAAGAAACATCTTGCCCAATATTGAGAAGGGATATCAGACAACCACTCATATACAGTTTGTTCATCTCCTCTCTTTGGAGACATCATTTTAATCTCTTTCATTATTCTATGATGTTGACTTGCAGAATAGGTTGAGACAATCTTCCAAAATAATTTCTTCAACTCCAAACTTCCAAATTTTATCTTGAAGTTGTTGTACATGTGTTTTACACATGCTCAGAATTTGGGGCCAACTCATTCACAGCCTCAATTAAACCCTGTCTATCTGAAATGAATGTCCAATCTCTATCAGATGGTGTCCAATATCTTTAAACAACAATTCTAAAAACCATTCCCAACTTTCTTGTTTCTCCACCTCCACATATGTTATGGCTATGGGAAGCATATTGTCATTACCATCTCTTTCTACCGCTGAAAGCAACTGTCCTGTATGTAATCCTTTCAAGAAACATCCATTTGAACCGATAATAGGTCTGCAACCACTCAAGAAAGCATTCTTCATAGGAGCCAAACATATATACATCCTCTTAAATTTTAGGGAGTCACTTCTTCATTCACCTTCACAACTAAAGAGCTCCCTGATTGTGACGTTCAATAGTCAGATAATAATCATACAATTTTGAATATTATAACCCTACATCCACACTTAGCAAAGACAATGCATATTTTTTTGCATTGAAAACTTTATAAATGCTACACTCCACACCACAATCCCTTTTAATTTTATTTTTTAATCCTTCCAAACTCTCATTGGGATTATCTCTTACTGCATCTAATACTCTTCTTCCAAGATACTTATAATCAACCTGTGTATTCTCTATTCTGTAAGCACATGTATGACTTCTTTTCATGTTTTTTATCTGAAAAGTGTTGCTCTTCTGTATTGTAAATGCTCTCAAAACCCAATTACATCCACCCTTACATTTGGCTGTAATCACTGTTTTCTCACATTTAGGATATTTTAAATCAAATCCCTTTCTCACTGCCCAATCTTTCAAAACTTTTCTAAATCTTTCTCTAGTTGGGAATTTCAACTGGACTGACAACTCAAAATTCTTCATGTCAGTAGACTCATCACATTCATCAATCTCATGTAACTTAATAGCATCATCTAACTCAATATCACTACACCAATCTTCATCCTCTCTTAATTTGGCTGCTTTCTCATTTGTTCTTTCAACTACTTTCTGTTTTTTTTCTCCTTCATGAATCTTTATGCCATTTTATAAATATTTCTTCCATGATCCTCAGTTTTATCAACAAATATATCATCATCATTTGGACCTTCTAAATCCTCAAACTTCCAAGAAGGATTTTCAAACTTTTTTTTCTGAATTTGAGTTATCCTCATCAGGTATATAGTTGGAATCATCACTATCAGTAACTAGTTTCGACCCCATCTACCCCAACATCCATCTGCTCACCAATATCAACTCTATTTACTTCGGTTTCACTCATCCCAAATATATCCTCATCTATCTGCTCACCAAAACCTACAATAATAAAATAATAAAAATAATAATGAGTGTGGGGACCAAAATAATAAAATACAACTATTAGAGAGATAAAGAGACTATAAATCCTCAAGTATAAATATGAAACCAAAGAATATAAATTATATACCAAACAACTTGGGAGACAGGGAGAATATAAATCAACCTAATAAATTAAACTAAACCCTAGAACATAGCTATAAGAACCTCAAATCTTTCTACTTTTTTCATTTTTTTTTTTCTGAAAACTTCACATTTTGAAATCAACCCACCAAAAAATGATTAACATACTAAATTTGTAAAACACAAATAAAGAATAATAGAGTGAAATTAAAACATACCTTGTACCCGTAATCAGGTTCTCTTTCTACCAGAAATCACGATTAGCAGCAAATTTTACTTTGTTTACTTCTTTAATCGTCCACTTCAAACAAATTTTTTAGAGAAATCGATCGGTTCTAACATTTTGTATGGATTTTTTGAATCTATATTTTGGCAAAAAAACCTTGTTTCATTTATATGCTCTCTCTCTAACTTGTTTGGATAAAAAAGTTATATCAAGGGTATAACGGGAAATATGGTTGAAAAATTAACACTGTTAGATTTCTTTAGAAAAATGGGAGCATTAGCTACATTTAGAAAACCACAAGGGAGTTTCGCGCATTTTCTAAACCATGGGGGGATTTTATGCCGAATTTTGAAACCACAAGGGGGTTTCGTGCAATTAACCCTATTTATATAAATGGGGATGTTTTTAAGTTGAAGCAGTTTTGGAAGGTGTGAGATGTTTTTAAGTTGAAGCAGTTTTGGAAGGTGTTGGTAGAGTAGTTTGGGGTTGAAGATGGGGGTATGAGGAAGGAAAGAAGATGAGATGCTTAAGGATAAGATTGTGAGGGAGAATTGTTTGAGGCCTATTTAATTTGGTGGTTTGTTGATCTTAGGGCATATTTGTTTCATGGGTTTAGGTGGATTTAGAGTTTTTAACCAACTTAAACTCATATTTGTTTCATGGGTTTGAAGCTTAGAGTTAGGTTAGTTTGGATTTTTTTTGTTGGTTTATGTGGGTTTATTGATAGGTTTATAAACCCACCATATTTGGTGGGTTTATAAACGTAAGACTTGAGCTAATAGTAATATATCCAATTCTTCCTACAATGACCTCAACTATTCATCTAAAATTCATATTATACCCCCACAAATGTCCATAATTTTTGTGATGCCATTCATATTCATATACATCACTGCACTCTTGCCAAAATTACAAAAACCTTATCCTTTCCTTCCGCCATCTCTACCTTCACCACCACCACCTTGAGCTTCGACTACACTTCCGTGCAAGCCGTCTTCATCGCATCAAGAAACTTTACCACTGGCCACCCTCCGCTGCTGCCTCCAATTTTGATTCTATTCTAAACTTTAATTTTATATTAAACTAGTATATAGGTCCCGTGTGATGCACAGGTATATAAAAATTATTATTTTGGTATTTTGATATGAAAATATTGAATACAAAATAATATATTATTTGAGATTAATTTCAATATAATATGATACTCATGTGATGCATGACCATAAAATTTAAATATTCAGAATTTAATGTGAAAATTTCAATTTACGGAAAAATGAAGTTCTTGATAATATTTCAATTTCATTTGGTAACCCGCGTGATGTATGGTATATAAATTTCAAGTGTTGTAATTTTTTGATATAGATACGTTGACTGTCACGTCCCATTTTTTTACTTAAAATTATCAGAGTTTTCCTTGCGGGCTTGCAAGAAGAAATGGTAAAAGACGTTTGCTTAAACAGAAGAAGGAGGTTAGAGACAGTTATAAGAAGAATGAGGTAGGAGACGATCAGATATATTACATATCAACCTTTGGATACAACCGATTAATTAAAACATTAGCAGCGAAAATAAATCTTTCAAGATCCATCATCTATAGTAAAAATGAAGTTATACTTACAAAACGTGAATTATAAAAATATTGTTTAATTATTGTGTGACAAAAGACTTAAAATAAACATGTCCGGATAGGACACCATCTCTCTCTCTTTAAAGTTCACCATGCTCGTCATCTCCTATAACGTGAATTACAGAATAGGGGGTAAGTACGTGGAATACACTTGTGGGGATAAACTCCGCATCTTATAACATTCGATAGATATATAAATCAAAAAATACGTAACAATCGGCACGTAGTCATAGCACATAAAATGCATAGCATGTATCTCGTAACTCATCCTTTAGGTACGGGAATTTCTCATCTTACCCCATAAAACGGTCTTAAATATCGCTGGTGCATTTACAAGACCACCAAACCTTCCAAGTAGTAGAGGGGATAAAAGATAGTTGTTTTTTACGGACCATAAGTCCCCCCGAACATGCAATATGGACTGTAGTCCTTTCACAATATAACATGAACACATAATCATAGCATATAATCACTGCATTTAGCATTCCTCAATAATGTAATAAAATAGGGAAAACTATAAACAAATAAAGATTTAGAAATTACCACCCCTTGTTCGGTGGTTACCATGAGAGTTGCCGAGT